>CAKJTW010000032.1:0-1499166 GCA_917880005.1 Nanger dama
GAATGCTTATGTTACTTTTTTGTGTTTTTCAGATCAACCTAGGAAAGAAGTGGTAAATGCCATGAATGACTCTTTACAAAATATGTAATCTTAGTAGCTGTTTCTTAAAATTCTTATACAATTTTTTTTTTCAGATCACCTTAGGAAAGAAAATGGTAAACTTCAATGACTCTTTACAAAATATGATCTACCTATTAGCTCTTTCATAAGAATTATTTTTTAATTAATTAATTAATTTTTATTGGAGGCTAATTACAATATTGTGGTGATTTATATATTACTTTTATTTTTTTCAGATCAACGCAGGAGAGAAAATGGAAAATTTTAATGACAATTTATAAGATATGATCTTTCTATAGTGATTTTTCTTGCACCTTCTCTTTTTCAAATCCTCCTACTTCCTATGTATAATTTCTCTTTTGTGAATTTTATTCATTCTTACTATATTCCTCAAACTTCTATTACCTGTTTCTGTTTGTTCTGCTTTCATCAGCTAACTCACTTTTCCTATTCACTCTTTTCTTTATCTGATGTATTGTTAGAGTTTGATTGTCCCCATGATGCTAACAGTAACTCCTTCTCATGACTCTGGAAAATGAGTGAAATTCTTATGAGAATATATTTGGAAAAAGTTCTATTGGCGCTTACTATGCCCTTGATCTGATTCTAAGAAAAATTCAAAACCTCTTCTATGCAGGACCCTGCTTGGAAAGTACAATAAATTTTTCTTGCGAGAGTGCCACTGTTCTCTATCTTGCGACTGAAGATTTCAGCACGCTGGACCAGGAGTGGAGGTTTATAGGGATACAAAAGGGATAGGTATAGGGAGACATATAGGATACAGTTGCCTTCACTTCACATTTAAACAAAGCTAAGTTCAAATTATTGGATCTGTCCATTAACCAACAGAAATTTCTTCACTGCTACTGACCCCTTTGATTCTCAGATTGTTCTTTTGTGAACAGAGGAGTACTATTTCACAATTAATATTCTGAAGTATTAATTAATTTGCTTAGCTTGATATTTGTCTTTGGGAAACATTGAATAAATTTTGTAACTTCCATTGCACAGATGATTTATAGCTGACAGCATTGCATGTGATGATTATCATGACTAAAAGAATACTTCATGGAGGAATTGGACAATTTCCCTCTTGAAGTACAACTGTAAACTTGGCCCTCTATATTAACATGTAATATGTTTTCTTATTTTTCTTTCTTTTTGGGAAACAAGTGTTGGAGAAAACTGGGGTTTTATAAAACCCTTAATGAGTTAATTTTAAGTCATCCGAATGTCATCCTTCCAAGCAAGTTTAGGTGGTTGTTTCACTGCTCCAACATTAAAATGCTTTTTCACGCTTGTTTTTCAGGAAAATTGTAAAATGAAATCGGTAATTGTATTCCTAGTAGTCAAATATTTGCAAGATTGTCCTCTGCTGGCAACCCCTTGCTCACCTTTGTTCTGCTCCATAACTCCTTATTTCATGTATCTTTTGCATTCCCTACTGCCTCTACAGGGGCTTCCCTAGTGGTCCAGACAGTAAAGCGTCTGCCCGGCAATCCAGGAGACCTGGGTTCGATCCTCGGGTTGGGAAGATCCCCTGAAAGGAGGAAATGGCAGCCCACTCCCTGTATTCTTGCCTGGAAAATCCCATGGGGGGCGGAGCCTTGTAGGCTAAGGTCTGTGGGTGGCAAAGAGTCAGACACGACTGAGCAAAGGGAAGAAGAAGACTGCCTCTACATGTTGCAGCTATCATGCTAAGAATAATTTATCTGCTTGCCTTGATCTAACACTTAAAATCATGATTCAACATTTTATTCATAAAAAACAATTTCAGAAGAGAGCAATGGCTTGACTAATAATGGTAAAATTAAGATAAACCCCTCAGTAAAAGCATATCTTTTTTTCTTTGTCTTTCATCTCTTTGACGGTCCCTGTCTTACGTGTACATATTCTTTCAGATGAGAGGAAAGCTCACTTAAGAATGGTAAGTAACTCAGAAGTTGTTCACTGGATAGAATTTCACAGATAATAAAATACCTAGTTCAGTTCAGTTCAATTCAGTCGATCAGTCATGTCCGACTCTTTGCGCATTCCCATGAATCGCAGCATGCCAGGCCTCCTGTTCGTCATCATCTCTCAGAGTTCACTCAGACTCACGTCCATCGAGTCCGTGATGCCATCCAGCCATCTCATCCTGGGTCGTCCCCTTCTCATCCTGCCCTCAATCCCTCCCAGCATCAGAGTCTTTTCCAATGAGTCAACTCTTTGCATGAGGTGGCCAAAGTACTGAAGTTTCAGCTTTAGCATCATTCCCTTCCAAAGAACACCCAGGGTTAATCTCCCTTCAGAATGGACTGATTGGGTCTCCTTGCAGTCCAAGGGACTCTCAAGAGTCTTCTCCAACACCACAGTTCAAAAGCATCAATTCTTCAGCGTTCAGCCGTCTTCACAGTCCAACTCTCACATCCATACAAGACCACAGGAGAAACCACAGCCTTGACTAGATGGACCTTCACGGCAAAGTAATGTCTCTGATTTTGAATATACTATCTAGGTTGGTCATAACTTTCCTCTCTAAGGAGTAAGCGTCTTTTAATTTCATGGCTGCAGTCACGATCTGCAGTGATTTTGAAGCCCCCAAAATAAACTCTGACACTATTTCCACTGTTTCTCCATCTATTTCCCATGAAGTGATGGGACCGGATGCCATGATCTTCATTTTCTAAATGTTGAGCTTTAAGCCAACTTTTTTCACTCTCCTCTCTCATGTTCATCAAGAGGCCCTTTAGCTCCTCTTCACTTTCTTCCATAAAGGTGGTATCATCGGCATATCTGAGGTTCTTGATATTTCTCCCAGCAATCTTGATTCCAGCGGCTTCTTCCAGTCCAACGTCTCTCATGATGTACTCTGCATAGAAGTTAAATAAGCAGGGTGACAATATACAGCCTTGACGGACTCCTTTTCCTATTTGGAACCAGTCTGTTGTTCCATGTCTAGTTCTAACTGTTGCTTCCATGACTTGCAGAAAGATTTCTCAAGAGGCAGGTCAGGTGGTCTGATATTCCCATCTCTTCAGAATTTTTCAAAGTTTATTGTGATCCACACAAAGTCTTTGGCATAGTCAATAAAGCAGAAATTGATGTTTTTCTGGAACTCTCTTGTTTTTCCCATGATCCAACAGATGTTGGCAACTTGATCTCTGGTCCCTCTGCCTTTTCTAAAACCAGCTTGAACATCATGAAGTTCATGGTTCACGTATTGCTGAAGCCTGGCTTGGAGAATTTTAGCATTACTTTACTAGCATCTGAGATGAGTGCAATTGTGTGGTAGTTTGAGCATTCTTTGGCAATTGGCCTTTCTTTGGGATTGGGCATGAAAACTGACCTTTTCCAGTCCTGTGGCCACTGCTGAGTTTCTCCAAATTTTGCTGGCATATTGAATGCAGCACTTTCACAGCATCATCTTTCAGGATTTGAAACAGCTCCACTGGAATTCCATCACCTCCACTAGCTTTGTTCCTTAGTGATGCTTTCTAAGGCCCACTTGACTTCACATTCCAGGATGTCTGGCTCTAGATGAGTGATCACAGCATCAGGATCATCTGGGGTCGTGAAGATCTTTTGTACAGTTCTTCCCGTGTTTTCTAGCCACCTCTTCTTAATATCTTCAGCTTCTATTAGGTCCAGACCATTTCTGTCCTTTATCCCGGAGCCCATCTTGCATGAAATGTTCCCTTGATCTAATTTTCTTGAAGAGATCTCTAGTCTTTCCCATTAAACCTCCTTCCCAGAAGAGTCAGGCATAATCATACCCTTGTATGTGCTCACCTGTAGAAGCATGAATGGAAGAGAGTCTGTAAAAATGAATTAACTCATTTCTTTTCTTGATTGATGAAATCTTTTCTCCTTGAGATGAAAAAAATGTAATTTTTATGGATGCTTCTCGAGCTTTCCCTTCCCCCTTTCTCTTATCCCCCTACTACTCACTTCTCTGCCGGTTCCCGTCTGTGTCTCACTCTTCTCAGTTCTCTCTCTCCTCTCCCCTCTGTTCTCCCTGTTTCTCCCTCCCTCTACCTCCTCAGCCCCTCCAGTTTGTCTATTATTCTTTCTTTCCATCTTCATTTCTAAACTCTGTGCCTGTCTTTCCATCACTTCTTTATTTTTTCTATGTTCTTTTTTCTCTTTTCTTCCCTTCCCTTGCTTCTAGCTTGATTTTCCTTAACTTTATATATTTTTCCCACTCACATGCACAGACCCAACTGCCGGGTCCAGCCCTGGTTGATCCAGGGGTAATTTTGAAGGGGAGACGGAATCAGCAAGGAAAAACTTACCTATTTAGAAATATCAAGAGAGATTAGGGAAGGAATAGTGTAGCAGGAAAATTTAGTGGAGAAAAGATGCTGAATAACCTTGGTTTATGTGGAGAGCTAATAAAACCTCGAGTCAAGAGGTTTGTACCATCTACGTTAGGCCACAAGTGCCCACTTGAATAGCAGAGGGTGCCCCGCCTTGGGCTCCCTCTCACGTGGGTCTTAGAAGCCCAGGCAAGTAAGTAGACTTGGGGGAGCCTCCACCGCTCCAGAAGGGAAATTCAGCCTGAAAAGGAGAGGGAGGGAGAGGGAGAAAGAGAAGGGAGTCGACACGGGGGGCGGGGGGAGGGCAGATTCCAAGATACCAGTTCGGAGAAGCTGGTCTGAGGAAACTGGTCCATCCTTTATTGTCTGGAAAGGCTTTTTATACTTTGGTTGTACATAGAGATCATGAGATAATACAAAGTTATGCAGAGTCAGCAGCCCTGACTCTTACTGAGACCAGGCTTTCTCTCTGCATACCTAGCTGCATACACAAGTCTTAGGTGATTTACATCATCTTCTGGGCCAAAAGGCCTACCAACATTTCACGGCCCTTCTCTGATAAGGCTCTCTCAACCAGAAGACTTATTTGCCCTAACAGTGTTGTTCTTTTCCAAAATCCCGGTGCCACTCTCAGAAAGCACTAAATAAAGTTACATGCTTACATAGCAAGGACATCAACAATTTATAACAAAGAGGAGTACAGTGATTTATAACAAAGAAAAATTCATTAACTCAAAAGTCAGTATTACTAACATCAAAACTACTATATTCCTATTTCTGCATCCCATTAACATTGATTAATATCCTCCCCGGTGCCTAAAAAGAAAAGAATATGGAAGCCTGGCAGCAGTCATTGACTCAACAGTGAAACCCATCATCAGTATAATTTTTAGCTTTTAGAAAAGGTTCTATATCTTTAAGATGCTTTTTAAGATGCTTTAAGCTGCATGCCTTTCATGTATGGATGTGAGGCACGGCCCCAGCACTCCTCCCCTCATTCCACAGGCAGAGACCCGGGATGAAGGAGTTAGCTCTTGTGATTCCTGACATGTTTCTTCTTTCTTTCGGTTGATTTGACTGGAAAAAATGTTAAGGTGCTTATTGTTCTTTAGAGAAGCATGAGAAAACACAAAGCCTTCTGCAGTTGTACCCAGAAAATAATCTATAAAGTAACCATCGACATTTCTTCAAAGGATTTTTGAAAAAGAATGCCCCAGGATGAGCACACATAGCCACAGCGTGAGGACACGGGAAAGATTATTATCTGAGACCTGTTTGTGAGGGAAATGTTTATGGCAAAAAAGTTTGCTGAGCTTAGGGTTTAGGAATAATTAAGAATAGCTGAAGTGATTTTAGGAGCTAGTGAGCTTAAGATACTAGGGGCAAGCAGGTTTTAGAAAGATAAAAAAATAAACTGAGGAATGTAGTATCCAGCCCAGACATAAGCAAGAGTTACAATGTAATCACAAGTAAATATGTTTCTGAGAGAATCGCTGGAAGCAGGAACTTTGTTTGAAGGACAACAAGAAAGATAATAAATCTGGGTGAGGGAGAGCTGAAAATGTAAAATCTCTGACCTAATGCTTTTGAAAAGTATAAAAGAAGATCTGATGCTTGAAATAAACATGTAGTCCAGTACCTCGAGTCAGAGGCTACATCATTTCCCGCCAACACCGCTCGTCCCTTCAGGCTGATCCCTGGCTGCGGAGCTGGACTCCTGGCACCTTATCCTTTTATTTTCTTCAGAAACAGCTTCCCCAGAGCATGGTGCCAGGTAGAAAACTGTGTGTTGCTTGTGTGTGTGTAATGAAAAAAATCATAAAATGTAATCATATCATCATTCTAAATGTATGCAAAGCACTAGAATATGTGATTGTCCATAGAGTGCTGCAGTATCTTTAAGATTACAAATTTAAAATGTCCAAGGTGAGAATAAGGGGAGAATAACTTTTTTGTTCTGTATTCTTCTGCATCTTTAGGTTTTGTATGGCATGTATAAAGTGAAATGCTGAAAAATAAAATTAAAACCTTCAAATAAGAAAAAATTGAGTTGTTCTCAGTTGTCCAACGTGGTGGCATTCAGAGGGAACCAGGTGTTTTCCAAGCGTATTCTTCAGCTTCCTCTGTGTGAGCATCTATAGTCCACCCTTACACTTTTTACCCTCCCATTCACTCGAGGTATAGGTTCCCTCCTGCCTTTTCTTGCTACTGTGTATAGCTTTGGGAAGATAGTTTCTTAATGTACATGGAGTATGAATTATATTTTTAGAACAATCTTGTGGGTTTTAGCACTTATACAGACTCATGTAGCCACTACTACATTCAGGATAAAAGATAGTTCCATTACTCCAAAAACTATTTTGTGATAGATTTGTGTAGTTAAACATTTCATTGATACCTAACCTGAAAACAGTTGATCACATTAGTGCTTCTGTAAGTTTTGTATTTGACCAGATGCTCATATAAATAGAATCATTATATTTGTGTTTTGAGGTTGGCTCCTTTCCCTTGAAATAAAGCTTTGATATTTAACCATGGTATTAGAGGTATTAATACTTGATTCCCTATTTGCTGAGTAGTACCTCCAGTGAATTAATGTACAGTAATTCGACCATTTAATCTCTAGAACATTTATGTTTTTTCCAATTGGGATGACTATAAATTAATGTGAGTCCTGCCCCAAGGCCACAGAAGAGCCCAGCACCAAGGTCATCTCGGAAGCTGATGGAGCCCCATTATAGTACCTGTCAAAAGCCCCGATGAACATCACCGATAGGCTTCCTGACAATATATTAGGCAAAATATAACCACCCTATATCACCCTAATGCCAACTTTGCAGCAGAAATTTTCTTTGTCTTGAAGCTATAAAAATTGGCTACTAACTCACAAAAGAGTCAAATTTGCACTGAGAGTGCACCTGAGACCCTAGCAGTGCCCACCTGATCTCTGCTCTTTGTTCTTAATAAGCTCCCTCTTTTCTACAATACTCCATGTCTGGAAATTCTTTGCAAACCCATGGTTCAGACTGCCACAACAATCAAATGCTGTAAACATTCATGTAAACATTTGTGTGTGAATATCAGTTTCCACTTTTCTATTGTAAATATCTAAAAATGAAATGACTGGGTCATGTGGTTAGAGCAGGTACAACTTTATAAGAAACTGCCAAACTCTTTCTAGAGTGGCCGTACCATTCTGCACTCCTACTAGAAAACAATTCAGAGTTCCAATTACCTCATACCCTTACCAGCTCCTGGTATTGTTAGTTTCAATTTCTTGTTTCACTATTTATTATTGATATTTAATTCTATGCATTATAATAAGTATGGGATGGTATTTCATTGTGTTGTCATTTGAATCCATTGAATAATAATAATCCTGTGCTTATTTACTGTTTGTGTTCCTTCTGGGCATCTTTAATCCATTTTATAAAACATTATAATAGACTTTATTTTAAAAGGCAACCTTAGGTTTACAGAAGAGTTTTGCAGAAAATACCAGAAAATTTGCCTAGATCCCTTATTCCCTGAACACGCTTCCACCTAGTAACAGCTTGTGTTGGTGTGGTATGTCCATTATAATTGATGAGCCAACTTCAACTGGGCACCAACCTCCACCTGTCCATTCCTACTCCCCTCCTAAATCCCTAGTGACTACTGATCTTTTTACCATCTCTATAGTTTTGCCTTTTTACTGCATGTCGTATAGTAGAAATCAAATAGTTGTGTAGCTTTCTCAGACTGACTTCTTTCGCTGAGAGAAATGCATTTGAGTTACCTCCATGCCTTTTTGTGGGTTGATAGTGCATTGCTTCTAACTGATGAATAACATTGCTCGTGATTCAGATGGTAAAGAATTTGCCTGCAGGAGACCTGAGTTCAATCCCTGGGTTGGGAAGAACCCTGGAGAAAGAAATGACTACCCACTCGAGTATTCTTGCCTGAAGAATTCCCTGGACAGAGAAGCCTGGCAGGTCATAGTCCATAGATCACAAAGAGTCAGACACGACTGAGTGACTATCACTTTCACATTCCATCACAAGTGTGCTTCACAGTTTGTTTATCCATTCTCCTGGTGAAGGATATATTGGTTTCTTTCAAAGAATTCTTAAGCCATAATAATCATATTAGAAATTTTTGAAATAGCTAAAGTCAAATTATTTGGCAGTGGCGTTACTTTCTGGATGTGAAACCAGCACCTAGGAACTTTCAGTTACCTGGAGAAGACCAAAACAGTACCTCACTTTCTAAAGAGGGAAGCTATCAGCTTGATTTTCTAGCTTGAACATGTATGGGTTCCATGTCCCAGATGTACTGGGGCACAATGAGCCCATGAGGGCAGGTCTGGGGGAGGGTGGTAGGGAATACTGTTCTCAACTGAGAATGCATCTTTACCATCTCCCTGCTGGTTTTTACAGGGAGCCACTGAGATGTAGACTTTCTCAAAACCTCCTAATACAAACAACAATCAGGCAGTTTAGGGCTTTCAACCTCTTCTTATTACTCTCCACTGGCATCCAATTACTATTATCTTTATCTTTCTATGTGTGTCTATATATAGACACACATAGATATAGATAGATATTTTGATATTTGTTTTCCTCTCAGATTTTCTTCTAATATTCTTTGATATATTTTCAGTACTAATACTTCAAAATGTTATATGGCAAAGCTGATCATCTATCTGAAATTTGTTTAACCTCTCTGGAATTTATATGAATCAGTGTAAAGAATGGTGGAAAGAGCATTAAGATTTGAAAATAGTCTACACAGGGGCTGAGTGGGCTCTCTCACGAGCCCACCTCCCGTGGTCCCCTCCCTTGGACCTTGCCTAGAAACAGATAAGATCCGGGACAGGCCTCTCCACTGACCTTGCTGGACTGACATCCACACACCTGCCCACATTTCATCCACCGGTTACAAGGGCGAGTGAAATCCCATTCCTCGGATCCTCTCTCTCTCTCTCTCACCTCGTTTCCAAGTCCTAGCGCTAGGCAGGAGGAATCCCACAGCCCTCAGGCCCTCGGCCTTGTGCTCCGTCTGACTTTGAAACAGGGGACGCCCGTTTCAAAGCAGACTGTTATTACTCTCTCAGAATGGGACGCCTTTTCTCTCAGCCCTTTCTCCTCGCTTTCTCTAGTCCCTGTCTAACCTCCCTATTCTGCCGCAATGGGAAATTCTCAATCTCAGCCCTCAAAATCTACTCCTCTAGGATGCCTTCTCCAAAACCTAAAAGCTTTGGGCTTCCAAGGGAGATAAGACCAAAAAGACTTATTTACTATTCTAACACTGTCCGGCAGCAAAAAGACTTCATAACAGATCCAAATGTCCAGAAAATGGAACTCTTGATTATAATATTCTACGGGACCTCGGTAACTTCTGCCACCGCAAGAGCAACTGGTTAGAATCCCTTATGTTCAGTCTTTCTTTGCTCTTCACTCTCGATCCTCTCTCTGTAAATCTTTTCTACTTCTTAAATACTTACCCCACTCTGGGCCACATCCTCCTAATACAATGTCTCCTGATCCCTTTTCAGACTTTTCTTCTTCTTCCTTAGACCTTTCGGACCACAGCCTACCCCCTATTGCTCCCAGTCCCTTAGCAGCCACTTCAGATCCAGTTCCACAATCTCCACCTTGCGTCCCCTCCTCCCTCCCTCCTTCTCAAGCACAGACCTCTGCCACCTCTGCAGCTCCCAACCCCTCTCCCCAGCCTGTGCCTGAGAAAGGCTCTGAGTCCTCAGCCCCACCCTCTACCCTGAGGGTCCCAAGCCTTACCACACCCTCCCTAGATCCCCGGTCCTGAACAACTTTAAAAATAGGAAATTTCACTGCAGGACCCCTTGCCCTTCCCTTGCCCTACACCTCCCTTTTCAGGAAGTAGCTGGAGCAGAAGGCATTGTTTTGTTCAAGCCCCACTCTCCCTCACTGATCTATCTCAGATTGAAAAACATCTTGGCTCCTTCTCCTCAGACCCTGATAATTATTTAAAAGAGTTCAAGTATCTTACCCAGTCTTACTGTTGTAGCCACGTGTTCCAGGAAACAAACTCAGAAAGACAATTCAGATAGTGAAGCGCAAGTTTATTACACTGGTGGGCCCAAGATAAGGACTCCAACCAGTTTTTGTGAAAAGCTTTATATACTCTAAGTGTATGTGCTCAAACCCACCTTCCCAAATTCCTAAAACTAGTCTGAAGAAAAGGAAAGAAAGATACAGTCAAAGTTAACCTGTGATTCATATGCTTTAAACCTAGGTAGTTAACAGTGGACAATTATCAATAAGCCTGTGGTCATACCCCAATAAGCATAATAGAATTTATGATTTTATTCAGTTACACAGATAATAAGAGTATTCTTGTAGGTGACAGAGAGTCTAGGTATGAGCCCTTGGGCTCTTCCATCCAGAGAGTCTGGTTTCCCAGTTGCTATGTCATTTCCATAGATACTGGGCATATAGCTCAAAGTCCACAGTCCGACTCAAGATGGAGTCCTGTTTTCAAGATAGAACCTGTTCTGTTTGTTTCCTCCTTCATTATGACCTAACCTGACATGATGTTTACATCATACTTTCCTCCACTCTTCTCCCAGAAGAGAAGGAAACAGTATGGCAAGCCTCTCAGGCACATGTTGATGAGAGACACAGGACAGACAACACTAAGCCAGTAAGGGCCATGGCTGTCCCCTTAGATGATCCCAACTGGAATTATCAGGCAGGAGACCTGGATGAGCAGCCTGTAATCACATGGTTGCTTGTCTCATTGTGGGCCTTCACAAGGCAGGGCATAAAGCCATCAACTTTGATAAGCTCCAGAAGATAACTCGAAGACTAGATGAAAACCCAGTATAATTTCTAGCCAAGTTAACAGAAACACTACAAAAATATATAAAATTAGACCCCACTTCAGCAGAGGGCACCATTGTCCTTAACACCCATTTTATCTCCCAGTCGTCCCCAGATATTCAAAAGAAACTAAGAAAGGCAGAAGGGCCTCAAACTCCTCAACAAGACCTTTTAAATTTAGCCTTTAAGATTTTCAATAACCAAGAAGAACAAGCAAAACTAGAGAAGGCCCAATGAGATCAGGCTGAATATCACCTTTAGCCACTGACCCACATGGCTCCAAGCTTCCATCAACCAACAAAAAAGGAAGCCACCTTGCCCTGCTTCAATTGTGGCAAAGAAGACCACTGGGCCCACTCCTGTCTAAAGTCAAGGCCCCCTCCAGGTTCGTGTCCCAGCTGTGGCATAAAGGGACATTGGAAGGTTGACAGAGCAAGCCATCTTATCAGTGAGACCCCATGTGGGCCCTATCAAGAATAAATGAAATGAGTAAATTAAATCCATAGATTTAAACAAGTCAAAATGTTACTGGAAGAGCCAATTTTGTCTCCATGTTGTATCTGCTTCTTTGACTTTAACGTTCCTATTGCTTTAGCTCACTAAAAAGATATTGTTTATGCATAATGGCCTGCCTCGGGAGCCCTGCCCCTCTACTTGAATGTGAAACCAACATGAAATGTTCTAGAAGTCATTAAATATCTGTTGGGAGCTCAAGAGGAATATAACTGGGGTATAGGGAAGAGGTTAGGAGCTGGATCAATAGAAAGACTCTGTAACAGAGTAGTATAAAATTTCCCACAATTTTGAAGTGCTTGAAAGAAAAAGTTTTACTGGAAGGAAAAACTCTCAACAAATATATGTTTGCGAGATTTTGAACTATGTTTTCAAAGATAGCAGAACTTAAACCTGTAGGAACCTGATCATTTGCGCTTATATTCTGCCTAAATATAAGGTTGGATAGACAGCCTTAACATATCAAACACATATACCTGTACTCCCAGCAATAATCCTCTGAAATTATGATAAGAATGTAAAATTTCTATTGAAATACTGACAAGTAAAAATAGAAAATACTGTATCTTTCAAAAATGTATTTTCTCTAAAGAACAATGATGAGATAATGTTGTAGCCACATGTTCCGGGAAACAAACTCACTCAGAAGGACAGTGCAGATAGTGGAGTGCAGTTTATCACACCGGCGGGCCCAAGGCAGAGTCTCCTCTCAGCCAAGGACCCTGACCACCATTTGTGAAAATCTTTTATACCCCATGTGTACGTGTCTGAACCCACAACTCCAAATTCCTTGAGACTTACATAAACCAAGGAAAATATATCCCAATAACCTCATCATTCATGTGCTATGTGCTCATGTGCTCAAACAGTCAAACAATTAGCCAATAATCAATAAACCCAAGGTTACACTATGATAGATACAGAAAAGTTTATGGCCTGTCTGGAGGAAGGGGTGATTAGTGTATGTTTTCTCTTAGGCGATGAGTAACCTAAATCAAGGTTCCCCTGTCTGGAGGGGGTCTTATCCTTCTGTTGTTGTTTTCATAGGCACTAAACACAGAGTTCAGAGTCCATTGGAAAGGTGGCCAAGCATGATCAGCATGAACAGGCCTAAGATGGAGTCCAGGCCCTATGAATTCCTTCTTCCATAACACTGAACTTCTTAAATATGAGTGGATGATTTGACATTCTTTGAGAACAAAATTACATGGCACAGGACAAAATTTGGGGGAGCAGGTGGTGAATTCATGTTTGCATATGCTGAATTCAAAAACAAAATGAAATGTTCTAGAAGTCATTAAATATCTGTTGGGAGCTCAAGAGGATTATAACTGGGGTATAGGGAAGAGGTTCAGGAGCTGGATCAATAGAAAGACCCTGTAACAGGCCTACAGAGTCTCATAGATACAAAACAAACAAGTATTTCATGGGAATCAAACAAGTGTCATAGGTTTAGTGATTACTACTGAAGTCTGTTACTCCAGGTGTTTCTTGACTTCCTACTTTAGCATTCCAGTCCCCTATAATGAAAAGGACATCTTTTTTTGGATGTTAGTTCTAAAAGATCTTGTAGGCCTTCATGAAACAGTTCAACTTCAGCTTCTTTAGCATTACTGGTTGGGGCATAGACTTGGATAACTGTGATATTGAATGGTTTGCCTTGGAGACAAACAGAGATCATTCTGTCATTTTTGAGATTGCATCCAAGTACTGCATTTCAGACTCTTTTGTTGACCATGATGGCTACTCCATTTCTTCTGGAGGGATTCCTGCCCACAGTAGTAGATATAATGGTCATCTGAGTTAAATTCACCCATTCCAGTCCATTTTAGTTCGCTGATTCCTAGAATGTCGACATTCACCCTTGCCATCTCTTGTTTGACCACTTCCAATTTGCCTTGATTCATGGACCTGACATTCCAGGTTCCTATGCAACATTGCTCTTTACAGCATCGGATCTTGCTTCTATCACCAGTCACATGCACAACTAGGTATTGTTTTTGTTTTGTCTCCACCCTTTCATTCTTTCTGGAGTTATTTCTCCACTGATCTCCAGTAGTATATTGGGCACCTAATGACCCGAGGAGTTCCTCTTTGGTATGCTATCATTTTGCCTTTTATACTGTTCATGGGGTTCTCAAGGCAAGAATACTGAAGTGGCTTGCGATTCCCTTCTCCAGTGGACCACGTTCTGTCAGCCCTCTCCACCATGACCCGCCCGTCTTGGGTTACAGTTTTGCCAAGAAAATGCACTGGTCAAGGCAAACACCCTCTTCCAGCAACACAAGGGAAGAATCTACACATGGACATCACCAGATGGTCAACACCGAAATAAGACTGATTATATTCTATGCAGCCAAAGATGGAGGCGCTCTATACAGTCAACAAAAACAAGACCAGGAGCTGACTGTGGCTCAGATCATGAACTCCTTATTACCAAATTCAGACTTAAATTGAAGAAAGTAGGGAAAACAGCTAGGCCATTCAGGTATGACCTAAATCAAATCCCTTATGATAATACAGTGGAAGTGAGAAATAGATTTAAGGGCCTAGATCTGATCGATAGAGTGCCTGATGAACTATGGAATGAGGTTTGTGACATCGTATGGGAGACAGGGATCAAGACCATCCCCATGGAAAAGAAATGCAAAAAAGCAAAATGGCTGTATGGGGGTGGCCTTACAAATAGCTGTGAAAAGAAGACAGGTGAAAAGGAAAGATATAAGCATCTGAATGCAGAGTTCCAAAGAATAGCAAGAAGAGATAAGAAAGCCTTCTTCAGCGATCAGTGCAAAGAAATAGAGGAAAAGTACAGAATGGGAAAGACTAGAGATCTCTTCAAGAAAATCAGAGACACCAAGGGAACATTTTGTGCAAAGATGGGCTTGATAAAGGACAGAAATGGTATGGACCTAACAGAAGCTGAAGATATTAAGAAGAGGTGGCAAGAAAACATGGAAGAACTGTACAAAAAGATCTTCACGACCCAGATAATCATGATGATGTGATCACTCATCTAGAGCCAGACATCTTGGAATGTGAAGTCAAGTGGGCCTTAGAAAGCATCACTACAAACAAAGCTAGTGGAGGTGATGGAATTCCAGTGGAGCTGTTTCAAATCCTGAAAGATGATGCTGTGAAAGTGCTGCATTCAATATGCCAGCAAATTTGGAAAACTCAGCAGTGGCCACAGGACTGGAAAAGGTCAGTTATCATTCTAATCCCAAAGAAAGGCAATGCCAAAGAATGCTCAAACTACCACACAGTTGCACTCATCTCACATGCTAGTAAAGTAATGCTCAAAATTCTCCAAGCTAGGTTTCAGTAATACGTGAACCGTGAACTCCCTGATGTTCAAGCTGGTTTTAGAACAAGCAGAGGAACCAGAGGTCAAATTGCCAACATCCACTGGATCATGGGAAAAGCAAGAGAGTTCCAGAAAAACATCAATTTCTGCTTTATTGACTATGCCAAAGCCTTTGACTGTGTGGATCACAATAAACTGTGGAAAATTCTGAAAGAGATGGGAATACCAGACCACCTAACCTGCCTCTTGAGAAATCTGTATGCAGGTCAAGAAGCAACAGTTAGAACTGGACATGGAACAACAGACTGTTTCCAAATAGGAAAAGGAGTACGTCAAGGCTGTATATTGTCACCCAGCTTATTTAACTTACGTGCAGAGTACATCATGATCAACACGGGACTGGAAGAAACACAAGCCGGAATCAAGATTGCCTGGAGAAATATCAATAACCTCAGATATGCAGATGATACCACCCTTATGGCAGAAAGTGAAGAGGAATTAAAAAGCCTCTTGATGAACGTGAAAGAGGAGAGTGAAAAAGTTGGCTTAAAGCTCAACATTTAGAAAACGAAGATCATGGCATCTGGTCCCATCACTTCATGGGAAATAGATAGGGAAATAGTGGAAACAGTGTCAGGCTTTATTTTGGAGGGCTCTAAAATTACTGCGGATCGTGACTGCAACCATGAAATTAAAAGATGCTTACTCCTTGGAAGAAAAGTTATCACCAACCTAGATAATATATTCAAAAGCAGAGACATTACTTTGCTGACTAAGGTCCGTCTAGTCAAGGCTATGATTTTTCCAGTGGTCATGTATGGATATGAGTTGGACTGTGAAGAAGGCTGAGTGCTGAAGAATTGATGCTTTTGAACTGTGGTGTTGGAGAAGACTCTTGAGAGTCCCTTGACTGCAAGGAAATCCAACCAGTCCATTCTGGAAGGAGATCAGCCCTGGGATTGCTTTGGAAGGAATGATGCTGAAGCTGAAGCTCCAGTACTTTGGCCACCTCATGCGAAGAGTTGACTCATTGGAAAAACTCTGATGCTGGGAGGGATTGGGGGCAGGAGGAGAAGGGGCGACCAAGGGTGAGATGGCTGGATGGTATCACTGACTCGATGGACCTGAGTCTGAGTGAACTCTGAGAGATGGTGATGAACAGGGAGGCCTGGAGTGCTGCGATTCATGGGGCCGCAAAGAGTCGGACACAACTGAGCGACTGAACTGACTGAAGCCTGAATAAAAGTACATATGATGGAAAAGATCTTTAAGAGAGAAAAATTACCTGCCAAAATGGTGGTTAAAATACTCTCAGGCTGTGTTTAAGAGATGACTAACATCATCTGCACAAGTAATGGATCTAATGGAAAGTTAATACCTATGGAGGCCAAGACCATACTCAACTAGGGGAAATATTATGAAAGCAAAGGGAACTGTAGACTCTGGAGAAGAGGGACGTCTCTGAGTGCTTGAGATGATGAGAAAGTGCAGGAAACCATGGGAGTGTTTGTGCAGGTAAATCATAGAAATTGTCCAGTTGCATTTTTGTTTCTCAGTTAATTGGGATCTAGATTTGTCATCATTTGGTCTTTTTTTTTTTTTTTTTTTGAGGGAGGAGCTTATACATTATCATGTCTCATTAAGTTTGTATCTCATAATCACAACCTTAGACTTAGCCCAGATTCATGATCCTGTTACTACCAACCAGATAATACTGACCTTCATAGATGATGTGATTTATCTCTGTGCAGAAACTTTCATTCAACATTCTGTGGAGTCCTTGCATTTTTCTCTCTATTCAACCTACAGTTGAAGGTCCCTCTCAACTGTATATTTGCTTTCTTGGTCCTTTTAAAATCTTTCCTCTAATAGCTCTCATGCACTAATTTTATCATGACTTTGGCCTCTGAAAAGTACCAATATTTTAGTTTCTTTTTATAAAACCTCCAAGTTTTCAATGCTGAAACACAAAAAGTGTCTACATTAAGTTCCTCTCCCAGCGGTAACAGCAATACCACCCCTCCCCAGCCTTATAGATGAAATTACAAAGGTGAACAAATTTATAGCCCTGAGAGAATCTTCGCTAAGTGTTAGTTTCTGGCTGATTTATTTCTTCAGTCATTCTTATCTGGGCAATAAAAACATGTATATGCTTTTCTCATATTTTCTAAAGTCCTGTGTTCAAAGATCAACAACATACCAAGAAGTGAGCAAAGAGAAAGAGAATGACAGGGAGACAGGCCCCTGATTACACTCAGTAGAGAATTCATGGAGAGAAATGGAGATCGGAAAATCAGCAAGCTCTTGAAAAAGGAGATGCATGAATTATGCCGTATGACTTACTTAAACATGTAGGTTACAACAGAGTCATAAAAGTAATATAAAGGCATATGAAATCCATTAATTCGACTGTTCATTTGTTCTAAAAGTACTTAACTCAGTTACACTCTTTCATACTGCACAAGCAAGTGTGAGCTAATAAAAATGTAAGAAGCTGGATCGCAAGGAATCTGCGCATTAGGTGGGACAAGTAAATGATTATCTTTTTATTTGCTATCTGACTTAATTCTACAGTTGAAAATATATTTTGAGAGAACACTATGTACTTGGAGGAATGTACATCATGGCATGCCCTCATCTGCCCCTGTAAGAGTTGTGCCAGGCTTAATTTCCATTCTGACACCGACAGGTTGGGCCATGGAGTTCACACTTTAAAGTAACATAGCACAAAATCACACACACACAAAATTAGAGCACAATCCAAAAGTATATATATTGGCACTTCTGAAGAGCCAATAACTGAAGTGGAAGGAACGTTGCACAGAGGATTGACATACCTGAGCGAGACACGAGCTAGTCTCAATCTAGGGAAGCTGAGCCAGTCGTTTTTACCAAGAAGATTAGGATTTAAAGGGAAGGATTTCTGAAGATTCCCGGAATGCATTTATCAGTATTAACTTTTTTTCTGTTCTCCTTAGTGAGGTAACTGTAGAGAAACCACCCCCACACTACTTTAGTCAGCAATAGGCCAAAGGTCTGTCACTGAGTAGCTAGAAAGTTAAGTACACTTACTTGGCAGAAATCCCTGATACTTTCAATAGGATTTTTATGGTAGGATTTGAATGTTATTTGGGGCTTAATTTATTCCTATTTGATTTTTTTATACTGATATGGAACAACAGTTCCACCAGTAGTAAGGCAGTGAATAGCAAGTAACAGGCTCATAGATTAAGAAAGATATGGAAACCATCACCTTGACATCGTGATATCTATACATTCACAAAACTATGGCCACAATTTTCTTCAAGTTCTTGAAATACTACAAAGCATGGAAGAAAGAAGGATCTAGAGGACCTTGCTTATCTGATGTCCTTTGTGCATATAAGACCATTAAAATCTGCTTTTAATCTTCTGTTATTTTCAAAGTATATCCTCTAAACAGCAGAGTTCTGCATTTCTTATCTACAACATGTTTGGGATACATATTTTCACTACTCTGTATGACAGGAGGAGGGGGTAGGTGTGGGAACATCTTGTGTTCAGTCATCCAAATTGTCCACCTGAGAGCAGGGATCATTCTCAGATAGGGAATGACTGATTCCAAGGCCAAAGAAATGCATGATGCTGATGTTAGCGTGGGGACTGACAGCCATGAGGGTCAGTGGTGTTCTCAAGCAGGGATCAAAATGGGGGAATCAAGATGTATCTAATACACTCAGGTAATACCCCCTAGAATTTAGTTTATATCCTAAAAAGTTAGTGCAAACGACCAGCAAATGAAAGCTGGGTTGTTTCTGATTTCTTGCCTGTAGCAACTATTAGAATCTCTAATTTAGTTTTATGGATTGATATTGTTTAAGGCATGGGGGTATCCTGGAGAAAGCAACCTCCTGACAATTGTAAATATGTATCAGAAATTTTTGCACAGACAGGTTATAAACAAGTATGGGACTATAAAATTAAGAATCAGCCACCCTCATTGTCCCAGGTAGATTTTCCAAAAACTGTAAGATTAATAAGTTTAGATTGCAAAAAAAAAAAAAAAACTATAGTGAAGGCATATATATATATATATATATATACACACACACACACACAATTCCTTACTCTGAAAAGGGAATAACAGAATTCTAGAAAGTTGGTAAGATAATATTTTACTTAAATATCTACCTCTATGCTATTCTCTTGAAAATAACATAGTAAAAGAAGGAAGGACAGCGATTCTTCACAGCGTTTTTAAACGTGTGTGTCTTCACATGAGCATATATATCAGCTTTAAGTTCATGTGAGACCGTATTTATTGCCATCATATGAATGAAGAGGAGTAAAGTGCAGTCCAGAGTTCCCTTTGCTGCTTCCTGCCCTTGCGCCACCCTCATATCCCTGTTGGTTACAGAACAGGGAGGGAGACAGCTGGGTGGTCTGACTGAAGCTTCAGTATTTCAGAGGGGGCTCAAGAGAAGAGAGGAAACTGACACTGCTTTGTTGATAATTAAGCCAGGTGAGTTTAAGGTATTTTGTTTCCTGAGAATTTACAAGTGGAGTGTGTGTGTGTGTGTGTGTGTGTGTGTGTGTGTGTGTGTGTGCATGAAGGGCCTGAGAAAGCATGATAGAGACATGGTGAATTCAGATTAAAAGGTCTAGATAGTGGCTTTGATCCTCATGATTTGTCCATCTTTTATTTTTTTTTCCTTTCCTAGTTAGAAAACCTTAAGAGCTCCTCTAGAAGAGCCAAGCACTCTCCAGCCTTGGATACTGGGCCTTCACCCTGCTCTCTCTGGCTCTCACAACTAGTCTGGCTCTTTCCCTATTGGTCATGGATACCTTCCATGGTCTCTGTGTCCTTCCTTCATTTCTGAATTCTCCTTCCACCATCATCTGTCCAATGTACATTTTTTTCTGTCAGGTGAGAACATTCTGAGTCCTGTTTCTGCCTTGTGCTTCTCTACTTAAAGTCAATCCTTTATAACTGAAATCCCTCATAAGACTTCTTTGTACTGTTTTACTTATTTAATATTAATGCCTAAAACAGGGTGTGCTTCCCTGGTGGCTCAGCAGTAAAGAATCCACCTGCAATGCAGGAGACTTGCAAGAGACACGGGTTCGATCTCCGGGTCAGGCAGATCCCCTGGAGAAGGAAATGGCAACCCACTCCAGAATTCTTGCCTGGGAAATAGCAAGGACAGAGGAACCTGGCAGGCTACAGTCTATGGGATTGTGAGAGTCTGACATGACTTAGCCACTAGACAACAGCAACAACAAAAGAGGCTACGAAAACCATGATAATACAATGCATGTGAAAAGAGACCTGTAAGATTTAAAAACATAATTCTCTCCACTCTCCTTCATACAGACGCTCAAATCAAAGCTTTAGTTTTTAAGAATACGAAAGAATGGTGCCAATTAGACTTTGGCTGCTGATTTGAGAGTCCTATGCTCTGTCATCCCATAAGGGAATACATTACCTGTAGAAACGGCATTGCTCTATCACAAAAACCTGCCAGCTATTTTGTAAATATTTTCCTTTCTTTCTTTGATTATATCTTTTGAAGAACAAAATTTAAGATCCAATTTATAAATTATTTTTTATTCATGTTTTATATGTTCCAAGAAATACTTGCCTAAAGTCTTGAAAATTTCCCCTGTGTGCTTGTGTAGAACATCTATAACTTGTTTTAGATGCAACTCTATTAATATTTGATTTTTTAAATATTATGAAGTTAGACTTGCTGCTTATTTTTTCCAAGTGGATACTCAATTATTCCAATGCAATTCATTGAAAAATTATTCTTTCTCCTGTTGAATGAGTTTGGCACTTTTATTGCTATTTATTTAAGCATATAAATAAGGGTGGATTTCGGTATTTCTCAGGTTCATTAGTCTATATATCTCTCTTAATGCTAATGACATACTTCTGAGTTAATGTACCTTTATTGAAATTAAAACTATATATATAAACTCTCACTTTTTTCTTCATTTTAATATTGTTTTTACTAATCTATGCTCTTCAGTATCAGTTTTTGAATTTCCACAAAGGAAAAGGCAGCCAAATTGTTTACGGGGATGAAGTTGGTGCTATCAATAATTTTAGGGAGAATAGACAATTAACTGGAGAAGGCACTGATGACCCACTCCAGTACTCTTGCCTGGAAATCCCATGGACAGAGCGGCCTGGTAGGTTGCAGTTCATGGTGTCACGGAGTTCGACATGACTGAGCAACTTCACTTTCACTTTTCCCTTTCATGTATTGGAGAAGGAAATGGCAACCCACTCCAGTGTTCTTGCCTGGGCTGCCGTCTATGGGGTTAGAATAGGACACAACTGATGCGACTTAGCAGCAGCAGCAGACAATTAACAATTATAAGTTTTATAAATTGTAAAAAAAAAAAAGAATAAAAGAAAAGGAATTTCTCTCCTTTCATGCTTTCTTTAATTTTTCCTAACAATAATCTGTAGTTTTCACAGAAGATATCCTGCATGTCTTTTGTTATGTATAGTCTTGAGTATTTCACACTTTTGTTAATACAAATGCATTTTCTATATTTAATTTGTCATCTGTCTATTGCTAATCCATGAAGTTAAATTGATATATATTAACAGTATTCTGTAACCTTGCTAAATACTCTTATTAGTTGCAGATGTTGTAAATTCTTTAGAAAGTTTACATATATATTCTACACATTATCTGCAAATAGAGATAGTGTTAGTTTTCAACTTTCTGATTTTAAAATGTTCTTTTCCTTCTTACTGCAATGGCTAGTACCTCAAGTGAATTATTGATGAAAAGTGGTGAGAATGGGTTACTTTTCCTGTTTTTCAGTCTTGAAGGAAAACATTCAATATTTCAACATTAAGTACAAGAAGAATTCACCAGTGAAATTACTGTTCTGAACTTTTTTGAGGAAAGCTTTTGATAAATTCTATTTCTTTAATAGACTTAGGGATAATGATATTCTATGTTTCTCTTGCATCACCTCTAGTAGGTTGTATTTTCAAGGAATTTTAAAAATGTAATAAAGGTTGTCCAATTTACCCTATAAGTTGATAAAATCTCATTACCCTTTTAATATATACAGAATTTATGGGGACAGCTCTACCTTTATTCCTAATGTTGGTGATTTGTAATGTCTCTTGATCTGTATTATTCTTGATCTGATAGATGAATATTTTATCAATTTTGTTGCTCCCCCAAATTTTTACTTTAAAATTTTTTCCCAATTATTTGTTTCTTTTATTTTGTAGATTTTTGTTGTTTTGTGGAAGTTGACAAGTTGCTAAACAAGCATTCAAAGCGGTGTAAGTACTGCCTTTCTGCTAGTTATATTCTGCGTTCAGTTTGCCTCTAGAGTATGTTCTGCAGTGCATTGGTGTAATTCTTGATATGGCTGGATGCATGTCTATCATTTTGTATATATTTTTACTTACCTCCTCTGATTTTTGTAGTTTGTCTTCCCTTTTCAGTTTTGTTTGGATTATTCAAATAATTTGAGGATAGGATATTGTTTTATCTTTTGACATTTTAGCTCTAACACTTTACTTCATTCTTGCATTTTATATTTATTCAAAATATAGAAACAGCAACAACATAGGTCCTTTTAACTCCCTACCTTCCATAATTTATGAAAAATACACATCAATATTTGATTTTTTATAAAACAGATATTTATGTCTTTAAAAGAAAATAAGAGGAAAGTTAACTATTTTATATACCTAGATATTTATTCTGGTGGCTCAGACAATGAAGAATCTGCACACAATGCATGAGACGCAGGTTCAGTCCCTGGATCAGGAAGATCCCCTGGAGAAGGGAATGGCTACCACTTCAGTATTCTTGCCTGGAGAATTCCATGTAAGCAGAGGAGCCTGGCAAGCTATAGTCCATGGGGTCACAGATTTGGACAGGACTGAGTGACTAACACTTAACTACACATTAACACATAGATATTTACCACTTCTGATGTTGTTTATTTTCTGATGCTCCAATTTTTCTTCTGGAATTATTTCCATTGTGAATTACTTAAACATAAGATCTGGAAATCATAAAACCACTAGCAGGAAACAGGACCTCAAAGCAATATCTTCACTCTTATGTTCATTGCTGTATTATACAATAACAAAGACACTGAAAAACCTAATTGTACATCAACAGACAAGTATATAAGGAGAATATGTATAGGATACAATGATATCTTATTCAGCCTAAAGAAACAATAAAATATTACCTTTTTTGACAAGATGAATGAGCATGGATGACATTTTGCTAAGTGTAATAAGCCAGACATATAAAGATAAATATTGCATGATGTGATTTATAAGTGAACTCAAAAAAAAAAAAAAAAAATCCAAGCACAGAAACAGAGTAGAAGGTTGCTCTACCAGGAACTGGAGCATGAAGAAAAGGGAGAAATTTTTTTAAAAAGGAAAGAAAATGAAAGTAAAATGATTGTTCCCAGAGACTGAAAAGAGGGAACTGTAGGTATAATTTTTTAATAGGTACAGAGTTTCTGTGTTGCAAGATGGTTGTTCATGATGGTTGCACAATATGAATATACTTAACACAACCAAATTCTACACTGGAAAATGGTTAAGATAATAAATTGTGTTATGTGTATTTTATCAGAGTAAGAAAACTGGGAAATTGAATGAATTTAACAAAAATTATGAAGTAAATGATTTTAATATTTTTCCTTTTCATGCAGAAAGAGGTCATGAGAAAGTCACAGTGGAAACCACCTCCAGGCAAGAAACAATCCTATAAATTTTGCTATTTCGTTGGCAATAACTCATGATATAATCAAATAAAGTAGCAATGGAGATAGATAATATACTTTGTCCGGGATGTTGATTCTAATGGATCTCTCCTCTTACCAGCTGTGTGTCAAAAGAAGCAGGAGCCAAGTGCATTGTGTGGCCTGTGACCTGCTTTTCACTTGCTTACATGATATGTGAAGCAATTATTCCAGAATGGTGTCATTTTTTTTCCTTACAATAATAACTATCGTGTCCTGTTTCTAATGCCATTTCTTCAACTTATTTTCAATTTCAAGAGGATTCAATTAAGAAATATATCAAATTAACACATACACTGGGCTTTATCTGACTTCTGCTAAAATAGTTTTGGGCAGAGGGGTGCCTTTACTCTGCTGTTTTTCTATCTCTTTATAAGCATCTTTCTTATGTAAGTGTAGGACTTTATTTTATTCTAAAAATGCAGAAGCTTCAGTGAAAAATCAATGCTTCTTATATATACATCTTTATCCCAGAGGAAGTGCTATTCTTTCTCCTAATATGGTATCATTTTCAAGTTTAGTTGTTTTGACAGCAAATGGCGTATTCTAGTAAAACAGTATTTACTCTCTCTGGTAAGATGGTACTTCCTGGTTCCAAAATGTGTATCAATTAGAGCTCTAGACAAAATTATAGGAGTGTATAAAATCTTTATCCTCCTCCCTTTTTGATAGTGTGTCCTCATATTGATTTGCTTCTTTCTCAATTATTTTATTCATGAATGTGAAGAAGTCAAAGGTAATTCTTATTAATGTATACTTGTGGATACATAAACGGATTGCATAGTGTTGAACACGACTGAGGCGGCTTAGCACACATGCATGCTATGGACAAAATTGAGACCTTAGACATGGTGCATCTGTATGCATGAGTTCATGTCTACCTACATGCAATGTATGCATGCTTGTATGTGTGTGTAAGAATGTGTTTATCTGACTTGTGATAGGATTAATTTGGAACATAAATTTTGAATTAGTTGTGCATTTGATTTGTATTTACATTATGTTTTTATTGATCTCCCCTTTTGTTTTTCAGAAGATCCTCAGGAAAATGGTAAAATCTCTGAAAATTTGTTACTCACAGACTGCTGTCACATGATTGATTTCTTGAGCCCTTGAGATTCCCATGCTCTTAATCTATACACCTTTCCTTGTTTTGTTCTTTTCCTACGTCTCTACCTTTCCTTCCCTAAGTTTTAAGCTACAGATCTTCAGAGTATGTTCTCTTTCCTTAGTTTCTCTAATAATCTTTTTCAATTCTCACTTTTTCTGCTCCATATAATTTGTTCCCATAATCATTAGTCTTTTCTGTCTTTCCATGACCTGTTATGGTTTCACTCATATGTGAAACGAATCGCCAGTCCAGGTTCGATGCATGATATAGGATGCTCGGGGCTGGTGCACTGGGATGACCCAGAGGGATGGGATGGAGTGGGAGGTGGGAGGGGAGTTCAGGATGGGGAATGCGTGTACACCCGTGGTGGATTCATGTCAATGGATGGCAAAACCAATACAATATTGTAAAGTAGTTAGCCTCCAATTAAAATAAATAAATTTATATTAATAAAAATGTTTTTAAAAGAAGTTGTTGAGATGAAGAGCATTCAATTGAAAAGCACACTGTTCACATTTTGCACATTTTTCCAGAACACCTTGCAAGATGGGAACTCTGGCACATATCTCAAGTTTAAGGGCTCATTTCAATGCCACTGAAACTTGCCCAAACTAAAAGAGACGAGAAGTGATCTCACATACTGAGTGAATTTTGTCCATCCTTTGTTCTTTCAAAGCCTATGAAATTTATGTTACAATCCAACAGACAATGAGAAATTAAGACTTATTCTCTGTGACAGAATTTATTGTCCAAAGAATCCCAGGTGTAAAAATATTTCCCATGAGTATTCTCAGAATTTTTTTTAACCACAACTTTGTTTTGTGATTTGGGTATTTTCAGTGTCCCATTTATCATTAACACAAACTGCGATTTCTATTAAATTTGTAAAGAGGAGTTCTATAGCACAAGGAGTGTTCAATCATAGTGTATCTGTTAATTCTCAGTTTTTCATGTGTAATGCATGGGCAAGTATTATTGTAAGTTTTTAAAAATATATTTCTTATACACAAATACACTTCTTAGAGGGTTGAACGACCTCTTTTAATGATAGTTTTTCAATGGAATTTTTAATTCAGTGAGAATTCAACTCAAGAATATACTGATTTATCATGTATATAATCTTTATGTGACTATTGCCACAGATAGAGTCATGGACAGTTGGGCAGCTTTATACTGTTCGTTTCATCTATTTCTGAGTATCTTGCTTATGAATAAGTGTGTATTTTCATTTTATTCTGAAAGATGTAGAAGGCAAAATACAAGATGAATGATTGATATATCTTATATCCCAGGGAAATAGAATAGAATTTCAGTCTACTTCCTTGTGTGGTATACTGGCAATATTGTTTCTTTTTCAATAAGGGGTATAAGGAAGTAAGACACACACAGTTTTTTTCTGATTGATGAGATGGCTTTCAGTTTTAAAGCACCAATTCTCAGAAATGTGTGCCAGTTAGGATCGCAGTGAGAACTTTAACAGTCTTTGAAAGTTCTGTCTTCCTTTCTTCTTGACATTGGGCCCTCATTTTGGATTAATAGTCTCTTTCTTGTTTATATTTTCTCAATAAATATGAAGAAGAAAGTGGTAAATCACATTAATGTATTTCCCTGTGTACATATTCAAAGTACTATCTGCTTTTGTATTTTCTCTAAACCCCTTAAATCATCATTTTCATTGGACTTACATATGTTTACTTTATTTTCTCCAAACTTATCTTTGCCCGGACGGTAGCCATCATCATTTGCTATTCAAATACCCAACTCTGTTTCTTCTTTGATTTGTCTTTTCTTGCAACCTATGCAGATATTCCTTTCAAGCCAGGCAATTTATTAAACAAATACATCTAAAGTATTGGCACTTCCCATAATGCAGGTGGGAACGTTTTGTCCAAGATACATCAGGTGATTTGATTTAAACCATTAGAGTTACATTTCACTGCAATGTAACACTTCATTTCCTTCTTTTCATGGAATTTTATTAATAAGAACATTATTTAGGCATTTATTAAAAATAGAAATTTACAAAACACAGGTTATGTATGTATCAGTTGGTTAAAATGTGAATTGAGGCGCTCAGGTAAATTTCTCTGTAGTATCTCTGGAAGCAGTGCTTCAAGATCCTCTCATTTAGTATTTATTGTGGAAAACAGATCATATAATAAACAGAATCAAACAGTGCATGTAAATTGAAAACCAGTGTACTTATGAAATCATACAAATTGAATAATAAAACCCTAAGTAATGTCTGAAAGGATAAGGAACATTTTAAAAGAGAATGAGAACTACTATTCTTAAAATTTTCTCTCAGACCACTAAATTTACTAGTTTAATAACACTTTTATTTCAGGGAGTATACCTTCAGGGTAAAACTGGCCCTATGTCACAGCATGTGTGTGTGTGTGTGTGTGTGTGTGTGTGTGTGTGTGTGTGTGTGTGCATCATTGTCTCCATTGGTTTATTCTGATGTATAAATTTTGCATTAAATTTATTTTTCTCTCATTCTTCTCCATGATATTTACACTGATCTCTCCATTTTCATTTCAGAACAACGTGAAACATCATACGGTAAATTTTCTGAAATCCTGTAAGCCTCCTCCCCACCTCAGTAGAATGACTGCGCTCCTGCTGCCTTAACATTCCCTGCTTTTTCATCTGATGTCAGTCACAGGTTCACGCTTCTCCTGGGGGTCTACCTTTACTTTCTCAACTAACATCTTACAGACTTTTCCCAGATTAAGTTTCTCTTCTTACGACTTTCTTCTTTTTGTATTTTCCGTATTCCTTTCTTTTCATTCCAAAGTGCTCTTTCCCTATGACATTAGCTTTTTCTGTTTCCAAGCGTTTGCTATGATTTCACTCAAAGCGATGACATAAAGGGCACTAGTCTGATAGGGGCATCGTTTCCATTTTGTACCTTTCCCTGGAACACATCCAATATTAGGACTCCTGTCACAGAGACCACGTGCATGAACCAGTTTTCATACCACTGATACTTTTATAATCTAAAGAGATGAGAGGAGACTCTCATTTGCTGATTTTAGTTTGTCTATCTAAAAAGGCATGTGTAAATTCTGATATGTGCATTGATCAAAGATGAATTTGAGCCTCATTATCCCATCCCACTGGTAGAGAGCATATTACCTGAGCATATCAAAGTATATGAATATTTGGACCTTCTAGGTGGCTCAGTGTTTAAAATACACCTGCTAACACAGGACATTCAGGTTCAGTCCCTAGGTGGAGAAGATCCCATGGAGAAGGAAATGGCAACACACTCCAGCATTCTTGCCTAGGAAATTCTGCAGACAGAGTCGCAAAGTAGTCCAACATGACTCGCGACTAAACAACAACATCTAGAATATATAAAGAACACTTACAAAGTATATGAATATTCTTTCATGATTCTCATGGAAATTTTCATGTATGCAGTGCTGTTCTTTTCTCTTTACCTTTGCAATGAAACAATTTATTTTTATTAACCTTCAGCTCCTATTTTGTATTTGTAAAAAGAATTTAATTCACAGGGTATGTTCAATTGCCATGTACCTCTCAGACCATGAAGAATCTGCCTGCAATGCAGGAGATCCAGGTCCAATCCCTTGGTCTGGAAGATTCCCCTGGAGGGGGAACTGGCAGCCCACTCCAGTATTCTTGCCTGGAGAATCCCATGGACAGAGGAACCTGGCAGGCTACAGTCCTTGGTTCACAGAGTCAGACACGACTGAGTGACTAACATTTTTACTTTTCTGATTTCTCAATTTTTCCTGTGAAAGACAAAGAAATCATTACTTTGGGATTTTGCCTAAGATATTGTCTTACAATACAAATGTAATGCAATTAGAATTTTAACAGGTTCCATGTAATTGTGGTGGCTCAGAGGTTAAAGCCTTTGCCTGCAATGCAGGAGACCTGGGTTCAGTCCCTGGGTCAGGAAGATACCCTGGAGAAGGAAATGGTAACCCTCTCCAGTACTCTTGCCTGGAGAATCCCATGGATGGAGGAGCCTGGTGGGCTACAGTCCACGGGGTCGCAAAGAGTCGGACACGACTGAGTGACTTAGCTTAGACACTTATGTATTTGTATTTTTAAATATTTTCTATTTCAAAGGATATTCAACTATATATTGATTTACTATTTCAATGAAACTGTATGTAATGCACAGATTATTGGGCAATGGTGGCTTTGATCTATTCTTTCTCTTTGCAAGTATCTCTTTTGGTTACAAATGTATGTTTACCTTTTACTCTGAAAAAGGTAGAAAGCCCAATACACACCAATGATTAGCATATCCCATATCCTTTAACCTGGAGAGAAGGCTATTATACTGCCTTGCAGTCTATAATTTTCATGTTATTCCTTTGTCATCAGGAGGTGCATCATGTACAGAAGTGTAAAAATCTTTCTTTGATTGATGAGATGGTCGTTGAACATTGCAGTCTGTATTCTCGGAATATAACTCTCAGAAACAACTTTGGAAGCATTTGAATGTTTTGTCCTCCTTTCTGACATCATGACTAATTTTGAATAAATTCTTTCTTTTTTTAATTGATAAAGGTGAAGGGGAGAAAGCTGAGTCCTATAAGTGTGTTTCCCTGTATGTAAACATGGTTTCATCTGTGCCTTTCACTTCAACTTCTAAAGATCATTTTTCTCGACTCTAAGTTGTGAATATTTACATGATTTTTTTTCTGAATTTTATCTTTGCAACTAAGGGTTTAATCTTCATTTTGCTATTAAATTATTTTCCCAATATTGTTATTTTATTTGTCCTGTTATTATAATGAATGCAGGCATTCCTTTTCAGTCGAGTAAATTTTACTAATCTTAGTCCTCTGTAGCGATTAAGGGTTTCAAGGTGGCTGAAGTGAAAGTTTTGTCCATGATATACCTAAGTCACTTGATTCAGACCCACTTCACAATCATTATTTTATTTTTCTTCTCAAGGAACTTAATATAAATTTTATTTAGGAAAAGAGAAATTCACATACACAGTGTTATATATTCCTATTTGATGAAAATATTTTTAATGCTGGAGCCCAGGTGATATATTCTATAGTACCACAAGAAGTACTGGTAGAGCCTCCAATTCAGTGTTTGTGGCTCTTTATATCACTTAGATGTAATCATTGAAATGAATGTACATATTAACTAAAAGGCAAAGTACTTATTACATCATACAAACTAAATGATAAAAGTCTAGCTATACCAAATAAGATGAGGAATTTTTAAAGGGTACCATGAGAACTGAAGTTTCTTAAATGTTCTATCATATCAGAATACTCATTCATTTTATGTTAATTTTCATTTCACGAAAAACACTCTTTGGAAAAATTTGAGTTCTCAGCCACCTGACATGTATATTGTGGGAGTGTGTGCATGTTTATGCAGTGGTATGTACATGTGTGTATTTGTGTGCACATCCTTGTGGGTTCACTTTGAAACATAAGTTTTTCATTGCATTTAAATTACCTTCCCATTTTTATATTGTATTTACTTTGATCTCTTTATTTTCTCTTTCAGAAAGACCTGAAATGACAGTAGGTAAATTTTCAAAAAACCTGTTGCTCCCAACTCCATTAAAATGATGGTTTCTCACTGCATTAATATTTTCTGCCTTTTAATCTGTATCTACTATTGGCCTGCTCATCTCCTGAATGTCTACATTTCCCTCCCAATTAAACGATTATACACTTCTTTCTTAAGTGACCTAAAGTTAGTGTCATTTTAGTTTCCCAAAGTTCCTTTATTTTCCATTCCTGCTTTTTAAATTCCAAACCATTCTTTACCTCTGGATATTAGCTTTTCCAGACACTTGCAGTCATTTCACTGAGTAGTTGGTGAGACGAAAGGCATTAGTTTGATAGGTACATTTTGTTTTCTCTTCTGAAACACATCCAAAGATAGGATGTCTGTCATATGTATCAGGCTCAAGGAACCATTTCTATGGCGATGATACTTACCAGACATTTAGAGATCAGAGAAGATGTCTATCGTGTGAGTAATGTTTTTCCATGTATTGTCCACTCAGACATGAGTAGACATCAATCATTAGTTAATTTGAATCTGAAGCTCATTTATCCAGTTCTCTTTACCTTATTGTCCAAGCATTTTCTGGTATACAAATAATTTTAAATGATTTTCCTGGAAAATAGTAGTATTGTCTGAAGTTTGGAAGCATTATGACTCCAGTTTGGTTCTTTTTCCTCAGGATTGCTTTGGCAATTCTGCATCTTCTGTCGTTTCATAGAAATTTCAGTATAGTTCTGTGAAAAATGTCAGAAGTGATTTTTATGGATCACATTAAACTTTTTATTGCTTTGTGTAGTATGGACATTTTTGAGAAGGCAATGGTATCCCACTCCGGTATTCTTGCCTGGGAAATCCCATGGACAGAGGAGCCTGGTATGCTGCAGTCCATGGGGTCACAAAGAGTCGACTGAGCAACTTCACTTTCACTTTTCACTTTCATACATCGGAGAAGGAAATGGCAACCCACTGCAGTGTTCTGGCCTGGAGAATCCCAGGGACAGGGAGCCTGGTGGGCTGCCGTCTATGGGGTCGCACAGAGTCGGACATGACTGAAGCTACTTGGCAGCAGCAGTAGCAGTATGGAGATTTTAGCAGTATTATTACTTATAATCCAAGAACATGGAACATCTTTCCATTTCTTTAAATTGATTTCAATCAGAAATATAATTCTTACTGATTAATGTGTTTTGGGTAATGATATATTACAACTGTATTTTAAATTTCAATGGAATTCACTTCAAAAATTCATCTATTTAATGAGCACATGACTACTGCTACAGATGGAGTTTAAACATATAGACTTTGAAATAGGCAATTCTATCCTTTTAGTTTCCTGTTGAAAGACAGGGAAACTATTTTTTTTAATAGTAATAAACTAATTTTAATAAACTATTTTTTATCTTACAAACTGAATCAGTTTAGTCCAGTTCAGTCACTCAGTGTTGTCTGACTCTTTGCGACCTTTGGACTGCAGACACCAGGCATCCCTGTCCATCACCAAATCCCAGAGCTTACTCAAACTCATGTCCATTGAGTCGTGATGCCATCCAACCATCTCATCCTCTGTCGTCCCCTTCTCCTCCCACCTGCAGTCTTTCCCAGCATCAAGGTCTCTTCCAATGAGTCAGTTATTCGAATCACATAGCCAAAGGATTGGAGTTTCAGCTTCAGCATCAGTCATTCCAATGAATATTCAGGACTGATTTCCTTTAGGTTTGACTAGTTGGATCTCCTTGCTTTCCAAGAGACTCTCCAGAGTCTTCTCCAACACCACAGTTCAAACGCATCAATTCTTTGCTGCTAAGCTTTCTGTATAGTTCAACTCTAACATCCATACATGACTACTAGAAAAACCATGGCTTTGACTAGATGGACCTTTGTTGGCAAAGTAATGTCTCTGCTTTTTGATATGTTGCCTCTGTTGGTCAGGACTTTTCTTCCAAGAAGCAAGTGTCTTTTAGTTTCATGACTGCAGTCATCATCTGCAGTGATTTTGGATCCCAAGAAAATAAAGTCTCTCACTGTTTCCATTGCTTCCCCATCTATTTGTCATGAAGTGATGGGACTGGATGCCATTGTTTTAGTCTTCTAATGTTGAATTTTACGCCAACTTTTTCACTCCCCTGTTTCACTTTCATCAAGAGGCTATTTAGTTCTTTGCTTTCTACTACAAGGGTGGTGCCATCTGCATATCTGAGGTTACTGATATTTCTTCCAGCAGTCTTAATTCCAGCTTGTGCTTCATCCAGCCCAGTGTTTCTCATGATGTGCTCTGCATATAAGTTAAATAAGCAGGGTGACAATATGCAGCCTTGATGTACTCCTTTCTTAATTTGGAATCATTCTGTTGTTCCATGTCCAGTTCTAACTGTTGCTTCTTGACCTGCATACAGATTTATCAGGAGGCAGGTCAGGTGGTCCTGTATGCCCATCTCTTTAAGAATTTTCCACATTAAGATGGGCACCATAAAGGACAGAAATGGTATGGACCTAACAGAAGCACAAACTGAATAATGAACGCCTAATTCATGTCAAAAGAGACTATGAACTATTTTAAAAGATTACTCTTAGAATTAAAATTCCTAAAGTTCTTTCTCAATATAGTAAAATTACTTTCTTTATGCCCCTCTCGATTTCTAGAACAATTCCTTGAGCAAAGTGAGGGTTTGGTCATTCTGAATGTGTTAAATGTGTGTGTGTGCTCCTGTGTATATTTATGTTCCATATGTGTCTTACTGTTTTGTATTTGTATGAATTAGACTAAGAATAACTTTGATTTTTACAAGCAATATTTTTGAATTCTCTCTGTTTTTTAAAAAAATAATTACATAGACATCTCATTTTATTTTTCAGGGAGCTTTGAAAATATTTGGTAAATATTTCTGACACTCTCTACCCCATAAACCTATAAATAGTTGTAACATTGTCTGCCTTTCTCTTTATATTTCATTAATTGACTCATTTTTCTCCCTTCATTTATAAATATTTTATATAGACTACAACCACTGTAACTTTTTCTATTTGTTTTACATAATTCCATCTCTTCCCATTCCTTGGTTTCATTGGAGATCTTATATTTCTGTAAGCATTAGCTTTAAAAAATTCATATGTCTCCAGGGACTTGTTGATTTGATTTTGATTTTTGTAAAATTGAGGTATGTTAGGCTGATCACCACATCACTTCCATCCTGTGTACGTTCTCATGCAAATAACCACAGAGGTAGAATCTCTATGACTTGTCCAGTTCAAGGGACAATATCCAAACAATTGATACTGACCAAAAACTTAAGTGAAAAGAAAACTTCTGAATTTGCTAAGTATAGCTTCTCCACCTTCTGCTCCTCCAAAGACAATAAATTCTGATGTCATTCATTGGTCAAGTGTGAGCGCTAAGCTAACTCTCCAATAAACCTTGATCTTATTAACCACTTGTTTTACCTAATATTTTGTTTTCTTTCAAAATTACTAGTTTTTGAAAACTGTATTTTTTTCTTTACTTGTTTAAGAATTTCCCAGAAGGAAATTAAAGAGCCTTAAAGAAGGCTCATTTCATAACATATTTCTCATTAATGAAATGTTGTGTTAGTGAAAAAAGAGTGATTTTTCCTTAGAAACTTTTAAAAGAGTTTTTCAGAAAATGTGAATTCATATACTAAGTTTTTACCACCTGTATCCTCTTGATATTTTTCATTTACATTTTTGTTTCAGTGAAATTGAACTTAACAAGATACCTCTTTATATTTTGTAGGAGGCTCAAAGTGCCTAATTCTCCATTAACCCATGTGTAGAGAAGGGTTCCTTTATTGTTTGTTTCCTCATCACTTTTAAAATATATCTTCAGTATGTCTGCTAATGGTATTAATTTTTTATATATATAGTTAGAAGGACTAACACAATACCAAAGACTGATGTTGTTTAACCTGGAGGAACTCCTAATCTGCCTCTTCTTATGGGGCTGTTTCCCATCGTATATCGATTTGGGACATGAGTGTATGAACTTTAAATTACATGACTTCTCATCAGTGAGATGGACATGAACCATATGGTTTGGATTCTCATAAATGTCGTTTAGTTTGAATCTAAGAGAAAACCAAGGAAACATTAAAAAAAAATTTGACCTCCTCCTCCTCTTTCTGCCATTTTCTTCTTATTTTAAATGTATAGTTTTTCCTTTATTATATTCCATTAATAAACTGAAGATGGCAAAAGGCATGTCTCACAGCATATTTCACTGTGAACCTAAGTGTGCTTTCATGTGTTTCTCATAACTTTGTCTTCGGCACTCAATTATCATCTTCCTCAACACCATCAATCATGCAGCTTACATCGTGCACGTGCATATGGTTTGCCTTGTTACTGTCTTTCCAGTGAAGCCTGCCTTCTGCACTTGTTATTCAATTTCCCCCATTACTATTTCTATAATGTCTTTTCTTGATACAATCTAGGCAGACATTATTTTTGGGTCAACTAAATTTTACTAGTTATACATTTCAAAATTCTGCATTTTTAAGATTCTGAAGTATGAATTTTCTCCTATATATACTCAGTCATTTGCTTTACAACCACTTTCACAGTCATTTAGCACTTAAATCTCATCTTTCATGTGATTTCCATTAAGAAGTACTTCACTTAGGTATTATTTAAAATAGAAGTTCCTATTACAAAAGCTTATGTATTCATCAGTTGATAAAAATGTAAACAGAATTATCCAGGAAACAAATCCTGCATTTCCTTTGCAACACTGGCCAAAGATGTTAAGTCAATATTCGTGTCTTCAAAGGCATCTTAGGTATTATAATGATGAAGTGGAGACCATCCACTATGTAACAACTCAAAAGAATTTACTAGGGCTAATAACCCTAATGATAAATAATTAATAATAATAAATACTATATTTAATAAATAATAAATAAAGCTAATAAATCACATGTTATGACAAAATAGCAAAGAAGCTAAAGAATATATATATATGTATAATTTCATTTAGTTATTTTTTTGTCTGCACTGGATCTTCATCGTTGTGCAGGCTTTTCTCTAGTTGTAGAGAGCAGAGGCTACTCTCCAGTTGTGGTGTGTGGGTTTTTCATTACAGTGACTTTTCTCTGTTGCGGGCAGAACACAAGCTCTAGAGTGTAAGCTTCAGTAGTTGTGGCGCGTGGGCTCAGTAGCTGTGGTTCCCGAATTCCAGAGCACAGGCTCAATAGTTGTGACACATGGGCTTAGTTGCTCTGTGGTACGTGAGATCTTCCTGGGCCGGGGATGGATCCCATGTCTCCTGCATTGGCAGGCAGATTCTTTACCACAGAGGCACTAGGCACTAGGGATGCCCAAGAATAATTTTCAAATATAAACTTTAAAACTATTCTTTTAATAGTTTTTCTTAAGATTTTTTAACTCTTATTTTGTTTTATTGACAATGTGAGAAGTCATCCCCTATGTGTGTGGTGTGTGTCTGTGCATCTACATTCAGATAGTTATAACTATATATAAATTTTATAATAAATTTTGTTTCCTGGTTTTCCATTTTCATGATATTGACCTTGAACTTTTCATTTTGTTTTTTTGAAGAACCTCAGAAAAGCAACAGTAAGTATTTTAAAAACTTGTTATTCACACATCATTATTACATGACTGAATTGCTTGCAGCCTTATCTTTCTAGACTTAATGCTTTTACTTGTCTTGCCCTTCTCCTGGATGTGTACCTTTATAGTTGCAGATCTTATTTCTAGACTTCCCCATAGAACGTTCTCTCCATTTATTTTCTCAACCTAGAATATATTTCAATTTTTTTTTTTTATTCTGTATCATTTATTTCCTATTACCTTTGTCTTTTTTTTTTTTGGTGGTGGTTTCTTATAAGGTTCATTAAAAGTTGAGATGAAGAGCATTAAGTCAGGAGTTCACTTTGTGTGTCTCCCAAGACACCTCCCTAAATAGCACTTCTACCACATTCCAATGTCACCGATCCACATTTAAGAAAATGACACTTTCCCAAACCTGCAGAGTTGGGAGAAACTGCCTACAGAGTGCAGTTGCTCTGTCCCTTTAAAGCCTGTGTATATTCTGATATTCTTCCTTCATCCATACACTTGAGGCACATTCTTCCACTGAGCTTGAGTATCTTATCCAAGCACTCCTGAATTTAAGATCTCCAATATTATATTTGTATCTCAGGAAATATTCACTTGTTTGTATTCTCTTTCAAGTCTCAATTTTTGATGTAAAAGATAATGAAACCATTGTCCTGGGAAGTCACTGAGAATTTTTTTCTAAAAGTGGATAAAATTTTCATAATTCTGGTATCCTTTAATGACAGTTTTCAGTGACAATTTTTATTTCAAAGAAAATTCAACTCAGTAATACTAAATAAACGTATTTGACAGAGTTAAATGACAACTCTTACAGGTAGATTTGTGGACAGAGGGACTCGGTTCCTCCTCATGTCTTTGCAAGTACCTCTCTTGCATGCATATGAGTTTTCGTTGTCGTCTGCATGTTCTTAAAAAGGACTGGAGCAAGGCAAGACCAATTAAGATATGACTTTTTATCACTGAGGGCAAGCTATGCTACCTCTTTGCATGGTGTCATTTTCAATCTTATTCTTTTGGAACACAGGCATATATGGAAGTACAACATGAAAAAGTAAAAGTGAAAGTGTTAGTCGCTCATCATGTCCTGCTCTTTGTGACCCCATGGACCGTAGCCCACCAGACCCCTCTGTCCATGGAATTCTCCAGGCAAGAATACTGGAGTGGATAGCTGCTCCCTTCTCCAGGGGATCTTACTGACCCAGGGGAGGGAACATAGGTTTCCTCTCATTGCAGGCAGATTCTTTACCATCTGAGCCACCAAGAAAGACTGTATTTCCCTCTGAGTGGTGAAATAGGCTTTGAATCTTATGATTCTGATTTTCAGAAATGTGTATTGGTTAGGGCCCACAAATGACGATGTCAGTGTTTGAAAAGTTAGTCCCCCTCCATTCCTGACATGTTACTTCTTTTCAGGTGAATTTTGTATATGTCTTTTGACTGTCAGTAACTGCTAGGCAAAAAAAGGGAAGATCTTATTAATGTATTGGGTACATAATGTACTACGACCTGGGTATTGAGTCGTAGTTTCCTCTGTCATTGAACGTTTGTCTTCAATGCTCAATCATTATCTTCCTCAAAGTCAGGAAACTAATATTCTTCTAAAATCTGTCTCATCTTTTTGTCTTTTCAGTGGTTGTGTGACATATTCATTTGTTACTCAATTTCCCACATTCTGTGATTTGTCCTCTTGTTGCAGTCTCTCTTAGGTGTAGCAGTAATGAAGTTAACTGCATCTATGTAGTAAATGCACAGGTGTTTATTAGAGCTAATAAGCCAAATAATAACAAGACTAATACATACAATATAGGTAAAGAACATTTCTTTAACTGAAAACTTTAGAATTATTATTTTAATTTTTCACAATTAATACAATACTTTTATTTTTTATACTTATTTCCCTTTGGAGAATAGTCTCTTAACCAAGTGAGCTCTCAGCCACTGTGTGTGTGTGTGTGTGTGTGTGTGTGTGTGTGTGTGTGTATCTGCATTTGGATACTTAAAATTTAAATATGACTTTTACAATAAATTTTGTGTCTTGGTGTACCTTTTCCATGATATTGCCATTAAATTTCCCATTTTATCTTTCTAAAGGACCCCAGAGGAAAAGTGGTAAGTATCCTGAAGCTTGTTTCTCACAAACTTCATTTACATGAGTGATTTCTTGAGGCTTGACATTCCCACTCTCATAATCCACATGCTTTCTTTGTATGGCCTTGTTTATGAATGTCTACCTTTACCTCTCCAATTGTTACTTAGAGATTACCCCATAGAGAGTTCACTTCATTAATTTCCCCTTCTAAAATCTATTTCCTTTTCCATTCTATATCATTTCCTTTCTATTTATCTATTTCTAGCAACTTGCTATAGGCTTACTTAAAAGTTAATGAGATAAAGACTATCAGGTTGAAAGGAACTAGACTCCATCCTCTTTATCTGCCAGCGTGCATCTCAGTTCCAATATCTCGTACCCACACTTCAGTCAATGAGATTGCCTGACGCCTGCAGAGATCAGAGAAGATTGCTAACAGACATAAAAGTCTGCCTATTCATTGTTCCTTCAAAGCCTGTGTAAATTCTGCTTTCATTTCTTGATCCATAAACAACACTCATTCTTCCACTGTGCCTGAATACATTTCCAGGTATGATAATATTTCGGATGTTATTCTTGCAATTTTTCTTCAAACAATAGTAATCTTTTCCTTGCTATTTGTTTTTTGCTTTACATTTTTTAATTTATTTTTTTAATTACAATACTGTATTTGTTTTGCCATACATTGACATGAATCAGCCACAGGTGAACACAATCTCCCAGTGCTGAAGCCCCCACCCACCTCCCACCCCACATCCTCTACCTGAATCATCCTGTGCTCCAGCCCCATGCATCCTGCATCCTGCATTGAACATAGATTGGTGCTTCGTTTCTTACAAGAAAGTATACATGTTTCAGTGCCATTCTCCCAAACCATCCCACCCTTTCCCTCTCCCTCAGAGTCCAAAAGTCCGTTCTATACCTCTGTGTCTCTTTTGTTGTCTCACATATAGGGTCATCATTACTATCTTCTAAATTCCATATATATGTGTCAGTATACTGTATTGGTGTTTTTCTTTCTGGCTTACTTCACTCTGTATAATCGGTTCCAATTTCATCCATCTCATTAGAACTGAGTCAAATTTATTCTTTTTAATTGCTGAGTAGTACTCCATTGTGTATATGTATCACAGCTTTCTTATCCATTCATCTGCTGATGGACATCTAGGTTGCTTCCATGTCCTGGCTATTATAAACTTAAAAATTGCAAATAGAACTGCCTTATGACCCAGCAATCCCACTGCTGAGCATACACACCGAGGAAACCAGAATTGAAAGAGACACATGTACCCCAATGTTCATTGCTTTACATTTTAAATGACACAATAATGGTCTTAGTAACCTGAATTTTGTTTAGTGTTTTGAGTAGAAATATACATCTTAAGAAATATCCACTTGTTTACAATCTTCTCTTGGTTCTCAACATGAGAGTCTAAGAAACTATTGCCCCAGTAAGTTGCCAAATATTTTTTTTCCGGCAGCATGATTTAATCCTTAAAATATTAACATATTTTAATGAAAGTTTTCAGTGACTTTCTTATTTCAAAGATAATTTAATTCAGATCTGTATCAAAATTATGGATGTTGTAGTCCTGACATGGAGGCTTACCTGCTGGCTCAGTGGTAAAGAGTTTGCCTGCCAATGCAGAAGATGCAGGTCCAGTCCCTGGGTTGGGAAGATCCCTGGAGAAGGAAACAGCAACCCTCTCCAGTATTCTTGCCTGGGAAACCCCACGGACAGAGGAATCTTGTACAACAGTCCATGTGGTCACAAACGAGTCGGACACAATTAGTGATTAAATAACAATGAAGCCTGACTCAACTTTTTCTACAAGTGGTTGTGGACAGATAGATGTCTTTACTCTGTTCTTCAATATCCTTTTCCTGGCTTTCAATATCCTTTTCAAGTACCTCTCCTGTAGTTCAGTTTCTGTCTGTTTTCATTGAATTTTGGAAAAGGAGGTTGACCCAATGCAAGATCAATGAATGTAATGACATTTATTTCAGACAGAGGGTTGACCACCCCCCTACACACACACACTTTATGATGTCATTTTCATTCTTATCCATTTGGAAACCAGGCATTTATGAAAGTACAGTCACATCATCCTCTAACTGGTCAAATGTCCTCTGATACTCATGGTTAAATGCTCAGAAGTGTGTGTCAGTTAAGAACACAAAGAAAACCAAGTCTGTGTCTGAAAATTTTGTCCTCCTCCCTTCCTCTCATGTTACTTCATATTGTGAATTGCTCATTAGTTTCTTTGACTTTGTTAGTAAATGTTAGATGAAAAAAGGCAAATCTCATTAATGTATTTCCCTGGGGATCCAGACATGGTTTCATCTGCTATTGCACCTTTGTCATCAATGCTCAATCTCCATCTATTTCAAAGTCAACATGCACACATTCTTGTATGATTTTGTCTCACCTTTCTGTCTTTATAATGTATGTTTGCTATATGGACTATTTTTTTTTTAAGTTTTCCCCATTTATTCTTCCGTGATTTGTCTTGTTGCAAAATCTGCAAACATTTACTTGCTAGTAAATTTAATGCTAGTAATCACTAATCTGGGAGTTATTGTCATTTTCAGTGTGGCTGTTGTGTAATGCATTAGTCTAAGTCACTTTCATATCCTGTAATTTATAATTACAAATTTGTAATTTGTTTCACTGCAAATTTGCTTCACTGGTATTGATTACTTTATGTTTCTTACATCACTGAATTTAAAGGAGAGGGTCAAAACAGAAACCATCAAGTAGGTATGTTCATGGTTGACATAAATGTGAATAGAGACACCCAGTAAAATCTGGAAGAATTTGTTTCCAATCCTACAATTAAGTATTTGTATCTAGTTTACGGACCAAAACTACTGTGATCTCTCAACACTTGTGCTAACATCCCAATAACTTATATCTTACAAACTGAAAATGAAAATCTAACTAATGTCAAAAGTAATTATAAGCTTTTTAAAAGGTAAATTCCAAAAATAGCATTCCTAAAATTATCTCTCAGTGCTCTTAAATGACTCAGATTATGCCACTCCCTATTTCTGGAATATATTATTGAGAAAAAGAGAGGGTTTGGTCACTGAGAATGTGTGAGCTTCTTTGTCTATGTGTGTGTTTGTGTGTGCGTGTGTGTGAATATACACTTAAGCTCCTGAGTGTGTATGCATATTCCATATGTGTCTTCTGTTTTGTGTGAGTGTGAATAATGAAAAAACATTTATAATTTCAAAATAGTCAATAATATTCATTTATCTTTATTTCTTTTCATATTTACCTGGACTCTTCATTTTATTTTTTAGATTATCATGGAAAAGTATTTGGTAAGTATTTCTAATATCCTTTGCCCCAACACCCTTTAAAGCGCTCATAATTCCCTGCCTTTCTTATCATGTATCATCCACCATGCTCATCTTTTCCCTCTCCCATCTCCAAACTTTTGGATATGGACTGCTGCTTCTGCTAAGTCGCTTCAGTCATGTCCAACTCTGGGCGACCCTGTAGATGGCAGCCCACCAGGCTCCCCTGTCCCTGGGATTCTCCAGGCAAGAACACTGCAGTGGGTTGCCATTTCCTTCTCCAATGCATGAAAGTGAAAAGTGAAAGTGAAGTCGCTCAGTCGTGTCCGACTCCTAGAGACTCCATGGACTGCAGCCCACCAGGCTCCTCCCCCATATTAATTCCTTTTATCTCTTTTCCCTAATTCCATCTCTTCTCATTACCTGCCTTTTTTTTTTTTTTTTACGTATGTTTTCGTCTCTCTAAACATTAAGTCTTTTTTTTTTTCTTCTCTTCCTTTTCTGTCTCCAGAGACTTGACTAGCTTTGGTTATATCTGTAGGGATAAGTGATATCAGGTTGATCACTACATTCTTTCAATTCTAAATAAATTTCCTGCAAGTGACCACAGATGTCAAATCTCTGTGACATTTCAAATTCAAGGGATAATAGCTATGTGACTGACTCTGAGCCAAAACTTAAGCGAGCAGATAACTCCACATTTCCTGAGCAAATTTTGTCTACCTTCTGCTCTTTAAAAGATATAGAGTTTCAGATGTCATTCCTTGGCCAATGTGTGCTCTTAAGCCTAACCTTATGTTCACATTGACCACACGACCTAATTGTTCTTGGTATAGAGGTGTTCTACCAAATATTGCATGTCTTTTTTTATAAGTTCTAAATTATTAGGTCTACAAACTGCACATTTTCTCAATGTGTTTAGGATAACATCATCTGTTAACAAAATGTCCCCTAATACCATATCACTCAGTAATGAAATGTTACCTTATGAATTGAGAAGCAACTTTTCTTAGAAATTTAAAAGAGCTTTTCATAAAACATTAAGTCAAAGCCTAAAGTTTTGCCTCAGGTATCCACCTGATGTTTTCATTTACATTTTGTTTCAGGGGAAATAGAACTTTCCAAACTATCTCTTTAGAGTTGTAAGAGGCCAGAGTGGTTCATACTACAATAACCATATGTATAGTAGTGTCTGATGTTATGTTAGGAAAAGCACATGTTTCAAAGGTAAACTCCAGAAGTATCATTTCAATGCTTTTACCCCATTAAGACACTACTTTTCCTGCTTAACACTGTAATCTTCTGGAAGAATAGCCCCTTGCCAAAATGGCTCTTCACCCACACTGTGTATTTGGTTTTGAGTTTTGTTTTTGGGTTTTTTTTTTTGCATTCAGATCAAAACGAATTTAAATGTGAATTTTGTAATACAGTTTCTTTCTTAGTGTTCCATTCCCATGATACTGACTTTAAAATTTCACTTTATTTTTCCGTAGAACTTAATGATCAAAATGGTAAGTTTTCTGAAACTTCTCAAAAACCTCTCTAACATGACATTTCTTAAGGCCCCATCTCTTAATCCAGATGCTTTCCATTGTATTGTGCTTGTCCTGGATGCCTAACTTTGTGTCTCCCAGTTGAATTATAGGCCTCCCCAGACAGAATCTCTCTATTCAGTCCCCCATTTAAAATGCATTCTATTTTCCAATCTGTATCCTTCTTTCCTGTAAACATTAGCTTGTTCCTGTTGTCCAGACATGTTATAGGCTCACTATAAAGGGGATGTGATGAAGGACATTATGTTCAAAGGCACTGAGTTCCATTCTGTTTATCTCCAAGGACACATTCCTTGTTAGGACCTCTGTAAAATGCCTGTATCTAGGGCCCATGTTTATTGTGACAAGACCTCCCCAAACCTGCAGAGACAGAGAAGAAGATACCTCATGGACTCAGTGAAGTTTGCCTCTCATTGTCCTTCAAAGCATGTAAGCATTCTGCTTTATTTCTTGATCCATGAGTTTGACACTCATTCTTCCACTGTTCCCAGATGCATTACCCTACACTTCCCAGATATAGAAATGTTTCAAAATTTATTCTTGGAATAGTTTCTTGCAAAAATAGTTTTTGCCTCACTGGCATTGAATGTTGTATTTTTCTTACAAGCCCTGGATATAAATCACATGTGCTTAATTTAGGTGTGAATCAAAATAGAAACATCCCAAATCAAGGTGATGTATTCATTGGTTGACATAAATGTGATTAGAAGCACATAGTTCATAATGAAGAGTAATCTCTAGAATGCTTTTAATCCTGTAATTCAATATTTGTATCCAGTTTATTGAACAAAGCTACCTTATTCCTCACATGTATATTAGCTTCCAAATACCTTATCATATCTTATAAGTGAACAATGAATGCCTAACTAATGCCAAAAGTGATTAAAAACTTTTTAAAAGGTAGCTTCTAGGACTAACCTTCCTAAATTATATCACAATCTAGTAAATTGACTTAATTTTTGCCCACTCTGAATTTCTGGAGAATATATTAAGCAAAAGGAGAGTTTCTTACTACAGATATATGAGGTTTGGGGGGTTGATATTCCTCTGGGCTCTTCTGTGTATATGCATGTTCTGTATCAGTGTTTTGTATGTGTGTGTTTCTGAACACTAATAAACTGAATAGTAAATGCAAATTTTAGGATAGAATAGAATTATTTTGTGTTTGTATCTTTCAATATTTACATGGAATTCTTAACTTTATTTTTGGATATTTTAGAAAATAAAATTGGTAAGTATTTCTGACATTTTTTCCCATAGCCATAAATGACTACCATCATTCCCTCCCTTTCTATCTCTTTGGCACCTATTCTCTCATCCTTCCCCGCTTCCGTCTCCAATTGTCTGTATATGGACTACTTTCATATCAACTTCTTTCATCTGTTTTTCCCTAGTTCAACGCTTCCTATTTCTTGATTTTCATTATATTCCTATTTTTGTCTATATACTTCAGTGTTTTCCTTTTTAAGTCACCTGAGAGTTGTCTTCATTTGATTCTAACTTTTGTAGGGATGAGGGATATCACACTGGTCACCACATCATTCTCATGAAATAGATGTTTTTGCATAAATGACCACTGATGTCAAATCACTGTGACCTTTCAAGTTCAAGGGACAATAACCATGTGGTTGATACTGACCCAAAAGTGAAGTGAACAGAAAACTCCAAATTTGTTGAGCAAATTACTCTGCCTTCTGCTCTTTCAAAGGCTATTAATTCAGTGACATTCCTTTATTACATGTGAGCTCTAAACCTACTCTCGCATTCCCTTAATCTTATTACCCAGTTGTTTCAGGTACACAAATGCTTTATCTAAAGAGGAAGCCCCATAGTATTGTGCAGCTTCTTTTAACTCAAAATTTTAATTGGTGCAAAATACAAATTTAAAAGATTTATTCAGAAAACACTAATTCAAACACTACATGTTTATCTCCTTTATTCTCTTGATGTTTTCCATTTACATCTTTGTTTCAGAGGAAATAGAACTTAGCAGTACAGTAGAAGGCTAAAACTAGTTAATGATCCATTAGCCCCTGTGTACAAAAGTCTATTTATATTCCCTTATCACCTTTTAAATATGTTGCTTGTCTATCAGTTCACACTAATTTTCTACTCTGAGAAAGGCAGAAGTGCCAACACAAACATAAGGATCTGATACTATTTAAGAGAACTCACAATTTAACTCCCCTAATGGGGCCATTTCCAACCTTGCACAATGAAGTATGTGGAATGAAAACGGCTACTTCTCATTAGTATGGTGGACTTCGAAACTTTTGGTTTTAATTCTAGGAAATGGTGGTCCATTTGAATCCAAAAGCAAACAAAGGAAGGGTTTCCAATTTCTGACCTGGTGGTCCCTTCCTGACTTTGTCCTCTTATTTGAATGAACTGGATTTCTTTGCTTTTGTTGAGCAAGAGTGTGAAGAAGGAAAACACATGACTCAAAATGTTTTTCACTATGGACCTACATGTGGTTTCATCTGTGTTTTTATACTTTTTTCTTCAGCAATCAATTTCCATGTTCCCGAGCACCATCAAACAAAAAACTTACATGGTATGTCTTTTTATTTAGCCTCCCAAATTTTGTCTTCTGCATTTGGCATTCCATTTTCCCCATTAGTACTTCTGTGATTTTCTCAGTTTGATACAAACTAGGCAGACATTTCTTTGGGTCAACTAAATGTTAGTATTGGTATATTTTAAAGATTTACCAGTTTTAAGCTTCCTGAAGTATGAGTTTTCTGCAACATATTCTCAGTCTTTTGATGCACAAACCCCTTCACCATCATTTAGTATTTTCATACCTTTTCCGCAAGTATTTTTTTGTACATGAAAGACCTGCCTCACTTAGGCGTTAGCTAAAATAGCAATTTGCATTACAGTAGTTTAAATATTCATTTATTGACAAACCTGTGAATAGAATCATCCAGGTTACAAACTCAATACTTCTTTGACAACACTGGTTCAAGATGTTAAACAATGCTCGTGGATCTTAACATTTTAGATATTACAACAATTAATTTAACCCTATCTATTAAGTAGCAGCCAAATAAATTTATAGAGCTAATAACCTGAATAATTATCCATTAGTTCTGTCAACATATATAAAGTACAATTTGAAAGGTCAACTTCAGAACTAGTATTTTAATAATTTTCTCCAATTAAGACAATACTTTTATTTTTACCCCTATTCTATTTTGGAAGACTACTATATTTAAAAATGAGCTGTCATACACAGTCCACAGTGTGTGTTTTCTGTGTGCTTATGTGTTGCTGTGTATACTTTCTGAGAGCTATAATTTTACATATGTGTTCGATATTTGTTATAAATTTTGTTTTTTGATCTTCTGTTTCCATGATTGACCCCAAATTTTCCATTTGTTTTTCTAAAGAACCTCAGGAAAGAAGTGGTAAGTAAAAGCTTATTACTCACAAATTACTTTTACATGACTAACTTCTTCACACCTAAGCATTCACAATCCCTTAATCCAGAGGTTTCCTTGTCTTTCCCTTCCCCAGCATGTCTGTGTTATATCTCCAAATTTGTTATAGACTGATTCAGAGGATGTTCTCTCCATTTAGTTTCTCCTCCTAAAAGCCATTTCAGTTCCTATTTTTCCCATTCCACATCATTTCCTTCCTACGCATATCAGCATTTTCTTTTTCCTCAGTCTGTCTCTGAGGACTTGATACAGGCCCCCTGGAAACTTGAAGAGACAGAGAACATTAAACTGAAAGCACAGGGTTCCATCCTGTTTACCTTCTGGGCACATCCCTAGTCAGGAACTTCATCATATTCTATTTTTAAGGGCACACATTTAGGTCAGTAAGACTTTCCTAGATCTGCACAGTTGAGAGAAGATACCTAATAGGTGGAGTGAAGTTTGTCTGTTCATTGCCCCTTCAAAGCCTGTGTAAATTCTGCTTCTCTTCTTGGTCCATAAACTTGACTCACATTCTTCCATTATACCCAGATACATTGCCCTAGCATTCCCAGGCATAAAAAACATTTCCAAAGTTATTCTTGAAAACTTTTTCTTTCAACAACGGTAAATTTTTCCTTTTTATTTGAATTTTTATTTTGCATTTTGAATGCCACAATGATCATCTTGGCAACACAAACCTTGTAGAGTGTTTTTAGAAGAAATATATATTCCAGGAAATTTTCAGTTGTTTATCTCTTTTTGGGCTTCCCTCATAGCTCAGTTGGTAAAGAATCTGCTGGCAATACAGCAGACACCAGTGCAATTCCTGGGGTGGGAAGACCTGCTGGGAAAAGGATAGGCTACCCACTCCTATAGTCTTGGGCTTCCCTTGTGGCTCAGTTGGTACAGAATCCGCCTGCAATGTGGGAGACCTGGATTCAATCCCTGAGAAGATCCCCTGGGGGAAGGGAAAGGCTACACATTCTAGTATTCTGGCCTACAGAATTCAGAAAGTGTTTTCACAAAGAATTCATAAACTGAATTCACAAAGAGTCTGGCCTGGATCACAGAGTAGGACATGACTGAGCCACTTTAACTTTCACATATCTTTTTCAGTTCTTAACTTTTGATGTGAAAGTCAAAGGAGACATTATTCTAGGAAGTTACTGAAGAATTTTTTTTCCTACAACATGATATAATTCTTGAAACTTTGATATTTCCTAAAAACAGCTTTCATAATAATGTTCATTTAAAAATAATTCAATTCAGTTAAATGTCAAATTTGTTTATGTAGCAGGTTTTATCTGACTTCTATTATAGCTAGAATTGTTGACAGATAGATGCCTTTACTCTGTCTTTCTAGTGTCTTTTTCTTTTTGCCTGATGTCATTTTCAATAATATTCTTTTAAACCTAGGCATATATAGAGGTGTACTTTATTTTATCATTAATGAAATAGTCTTGGAATCTCACAGTTTCAGTGATCAGAAATATGTGTCTGTTAGAACCTGATAGGTAACTACAGAAGGTTTTGTCCTCTTTCTTTCCTGACCTTTTATTCTCATTTTGAGTGAATTGTTTATTTGTTCCTTTGACTCTGTGAATAAATATGGGAAAATAGTGGCAAATCCTATTGATGTGTTTCCCTGTGTACCTAGTCGTGGATCCATCTGATATAGTATTTTTGTCATTAACATTCAGTTACCATCATTTTCAAAGATATTATATGAACATTCTTATTGATTTTTGTCTCATTTCTTTGTCTTTTCAAGGGATGTTTGACATTTTCTGTTGTTATTTAATTTTCCCCATTGGTCCGGTTATGGTTCATCATAGAGTTGCAATCTCTGCAGACATTTTCTTCCTGTCAATTTAAAGATAGTGATAGCGTACCTCTGAAATATTGTCATTTTCAGTGTAGCTCTTGTGGTATGTTTGTCTAAGACAGGTTCTTGTCATGTAATTTGAACTTGTTTCACTGGAATTGAATATTTTATTTCCTTCCTTTCATGAGACTTAATTCAGATAATTTCATCTAGGCATTGGTTGAAATGTGTGCGTGTGTGCCAAGTTGCACTGTCCATGGAATCCTCCAGGCCAGAATACAGGAGTGGGTTGCCATGCCCTCCTCCAGGGGATCTTCCTGCCCCAGGATTGAACCCAAGTATCCTGAATTATTTCCATGGTAACTCAGCTGGTAAAGAATCTACCTGCAATACAGGAGATTCCAGTTCAAATCCTGGATCAGGATGATAAACTGGAGAAAGGATAATCTACCCACTCCAGTATTCTGGCCTGGAGAACTCCATGGACAGAGGAGCCTGGCTGGTTATAGTCTACTGGGTCACAAAGAGTTGGACACAATTGAGCGACTTTCCCTTTCCTTTTTCTTCCTGCATTGTAGGCAGATTCTATATCTAGCCACCCGGGGAGCCCAGAGATGCATTTGTTGTTGTTCAGTCACTCAGTCATGTCTGACTCTTTGTGACCCCATGGACTGCAGTATGCCAGGCTTCCCTGTCCTTCACTATCTCCCTGAACTTGCTCAAACTCATGTCCATTGAGTCAGTGATGCGATCCAACCATCTCATCCTCTGTTGCCCCTTTCTCCTTTGGCCTCAATCTTTCCTAGCATCAGAGTCTTTTCTAATGGGTCAGTTCTTCGCATCAGGTGGCCAAAGTGTTGGAGCTTCAGCTTAAACATCAGTTCTTCCAATGAATATTCATGGTTGATTTCAATTAGGATTTACTGGTTTGATCTTCTTGGTGCCTAAGGGACTCTCAAGAGTCTTATCCAGCTCCACTGTTTGAAAACATCAGTTCTTTGGCTCCCAGTTTTCTTTATGTTCCAACACTCACATCCATACATGACTACTGGAAAAGCCATAGCATTGACTATGTGGACCTTTGTAGGGAAAAGGATGCCTCTTCTTTTTAAGAGACCAGATACTGTGATCTTTGCCTTTTGAATGTTGAGTTTTAATCCAGCTTTTTCATTGTCCTCTTTCACCTTCATCAAGAGGTTCTTAGTCCCTCTTTGCTTTCTGCCAGTAGGGTGGTATCATCTGCCTTTCTGCAGTTGTTGATATTTCTCCCTGCAATCTTGATTCCAGCTTGTGATTCATCCAGTCCAGCATTTCAATGATGTAATCTGCATAGAACTTAAATAAGCAGTGTGACAATATACAGCTTTGATGTACTCATTTCCCAGTTTTGAACCAGTCCATTTTTCCATGTACAGTTCTAGCTGTTGCTTTTTGAACTGCATACAGGTTTCTCAGGAGGTAGGTAAGATAGTCTGGTATTCCCATCTCTTAAGAATTTTCCATGATTTTTTGTGATCTACACAGTCAACGGCTTTATAGCCTAGTCAGTGAAACAGTAGATGTTTTTCTAGTATTCTCTTGCTTTTTCTATGATTCAATGAATGTTGACAATTTGATCTCTGGTTCCTCCACCTTTCCTAAATCTAGCTTGTACATCTGGAAGTTGTCAGTTCACATACTGTTGAAGCCTAACTTGAGGGATTTTTGATTATTACTTTACTACTAACATGTGAAATGTGCACAGTTGTGCAGTAAGCTTGAACATTCTTTAGCATTGCCTTTCTGTGGGATTGAAATGAAAATTGACCTTTTCCTGCTCTGTAAACTCCTGCTGAGTTTTCCATATTTGCTAGCATAATGAGTAGAGCACTCTGGCAGCATCTTTTAGGATTTGAAATAGCTCATCTGGAATTCCATCACCTCCACTAGCTTTGTTCATAGTAATGCTTCCTAAGCCCCACTTGACTTCACACTGCAGGATGTCTGGCTCTAGTTGAGTAACCACACCATCATGGTTACCTGCATCATTAAAGCCTTTTTGTACATATTCTTGCTACCTCTTCTTAACCTCTTCTGCTTCTGTTAGGTCCTTACTGTTTCTGTCCTTTTTGTGCCCATCTTTGCATAATATGTTCCCTTGGTATCTCTAATTTTATTCAAGAGATCTCTAGTCTTTCCTGTTCTAATGTTTTACTCTATTCCTTTGCCTTGTTCACTTAAGAAGGGTTTCTTACTTCTCTGTTCTATTCTTTGGAACCCTGCATTCAAATAAGTATATCTTTCCCTTTCTCCTTTGCCTTTCTCTTCTCTTCTCAGCTATTTGTAAGGCCTCCTCAGACAACCGTTTGCCTTGTTGCATTTCTTTTTCTTGGAGATGGTTTTGGTCACCACCTCCTGTACAATATTATGAGCCTCCATCCATAGTTCTTTAAGCTCGCTATCAGATCTAAAACCTTGAATCTATTTGTCACTACCACTCTATAGTCATAAGGGAGTTGAATTAAGTCGTACCTGAATGGTCTAGTGATTTTCCATACTTTCTTCAAGATGCATCAGTTCAGTTCAAGTCACTCAGTCGTGTCCAACTCTGCGACCCTGTGAATTGCAGCACGCCAGGCCTCCCTGTCTATCACCAACTCCTGAAGTTTACTCAAACTCATGTCCATTGAGTCAGTGATGCCATCCAACCATCTCATCCTCTGTCATCCCCTTCTGCTCCTGCTCCCAATCCCTCCCAGCATCAGTCTTTTCCAATCAGTCAGCTCTTCGCATGAGGTGGCCAAAGTATTGGAGTTTCAGCTTCAGCATCAGTCCTTCGCAAAGAACACCCAGGACTGATTTCCTTTAGGATGGACTGGTTGGATCTCCTTGCAGTCCAAGGGACTCTCAAGAGTCTTCTCCAACACCACAGTTCAAAAGCATCAATTCTTCGGCACTCAGCTTTCTTCACAGTCCAACTCTCACATCTATACATGACCACTGGAAAAACCATAGCCTTGACTAGATGGACCTTTGTTGGCAAAGTGATGTCTCTGCTTTTGAATATGCTATCTAGGGTGGTCATAACTTTCCTTGCAAAGTGTAAGTGTCTTTTAATGTCATGCATAGTAGCACCCAAATAGCCTATTTTGTTTTACAAACTGAAAAAGACAAGCAAACTAATAACAAACATAAGTTAAGAAATTTTTAAAAAGGTAAATTCTAGAATGAAGTTTCTAAATATATTTCTGAGTATAATGCATTTTATATATATACTTATGTCCCTGTCCATTGCTGGAGAATATCCTTTAGCAAGAGCATGGTTTGCCAATGTGGATTTATGAGCTTGTGTATTTTTTCTTATATATTATCATGTTCCATAAAGGTTTTCCTATTCTGTGTGTGTGTATCTGCATATTAATTATTTTATAGTAAACGCAGATATCTATAAAATTTTTCAATAATATTGAATTATCTTTTTCTTTTGATATTTACATTTTATTTTTCAGATTTTTTGGAGAAAAAAAATCAATAAATTTTTCTGATACTCTTGCCCCATAACTTTTAAATGGATGCTAGCATTCTCTGCCTTTCTATGTATATGCTCACCCTTGCCTCTTAATTTTTTTGGATATAAACTATGCTGTATTAATTTCCTTCATCTCTTTTTACAAATTCCTTCCTTTTTCATTTCTTGTTTTTCATTTCACATCTTTTCTTCTCTGTAAACATAAGGGCCTTATTGTATGTGTTGCCAGTGAAGTGCCTTTATTTTATTATGATTTTTGTAGCCGTGAGAGATATTAGGCAGAATATTAGAAGTTTGCATTCTGTAATTGTTATTCACTTTCCTTCATTAGTACTTCTGTGATATCTGATTTTGATGTAATTTAGACAGATATTACTTTTGTGTCAACTAAATGTGAGTAATGGTACTTTTCATATTTTGCATTCTCAAGCTATTGAATAATGGGTTTTCTCCAGTATATCTTCCATTGTTTGATTTACAACAAATGTCATTATCATTTAGTAATTAAACCCCTTTTTTGTGTGATTAAGACATGCATCATGTAGATGTGAGCTAAAGTAGAAATTCATGTTACAGGAGTTTTTGTATTCACTAGTTGACCTAAGTATGAATAGAATCATATGGGAAATGAACCAGGCCTTTTCTCTATGGCAGAGATTTAGAATGTTATTTCAATGTTCATGTCTTCTTAATACATCTTTGCTTTTACAATAATAAAATTGATTCCATATACTGAATAACTGCCAAGGAACATATTGGAGCTAATAAAGAGGCTACTAATATCTAAATAGGTAGCAAATATATTTTAAGGTAAACTTCAAAATCATTATTTTAATATTTTTCCTCACTTAAGACATATAATTTTATCTCTTACTCTGTTGTCATATAGGAGAATAGTCCCCTGACCAAATGAGCTCTCACCTACTTTGCTTGTGTGTGTTGTATGTGTGTGCTTGCAGTGTGTGTGTTTGTATATGTTTTCAGATAGTTATAATTTTAAATACAAATTTTTATATATTTTGGTTTTTCTTGTTCCATTTCCATAATATTGACCTTAAACTTGTCATTTTATTTTTATAAAGAACCTCAGGAAAGAAATGGGATGTATGCTAAAATCTTGCTGCTCACAAACCCTTTTACATGGTGAGCTTCTTGAGACCTTAACATTCCCAGGCTCTTAATCTTTATTCTTTCCTTTGCTCATCCTTCTCCTTAATTTGTACATTTACCCCAAGTAATTATGTCTTAAATGATAATTCTATTTTAAGGGGAACTCAATTCAAGTAAATATTGATTTAAGGCTTCTATAAAACCATGTATGAATTTAACAATGCAGAAAGTATTGTACAATGGTGCCTTTAATCTATACTTTCTGTCTCTTTTCAAGTACTTCTTTTTATGCCTGTGTATTTTCCTTTATTCTGAAAAAAGTAGAAGGCCCAATAGAAATCAGTGCTTGATGTATTCCATAGCCTGTAACTCAGGCTTCCCAGCTGGCATTAGTGGTAAAAAACTCCTGCCAATGCAGGAGAATGAGACCCTGGTTCAATCTATGGATTGGCAAGATCCCTTAGAGGAGGAAATGGCAACTCACCCCAATATTCTTTCCTGGAGAATCCCATGAACAGAGGAGCCAGGCAGGATACAGTCCATAGGGTCACAAAGAGTCAGACATGGCTGAGGCAGCTTAGCTTGCACACACATAGCTTTTAACTCAGAGGGAGTGCTATTCCACTGCCTTGCATTCTGTGATTTCTACTTAGTCCGTTTGTCATCAAGAGATATTTAGAAGTGAAATAAATCTTCTTTTGGTTAGTGTATGGTCTTTGAACACTATTTCACTTTCAATTCTCAAAAGACAACTGTCAAAAACAAATTTGAAAAAGCTTGAAAGATTTGTCCTCCTCCTTTGTGGTACTGGGCCTCATTTTGATTGAATGGATTCTTTCTTTTAGTTATTGACAAAGGTGAAGAAAAAAAAAGTCCCATAAATATGTTTCCCTGTGTCTCTAAGCATGGTTTCAACTGTTTTGTTGTTGTTTAATCAAAAAGTGATGTCTGATTTACTTCAGTCCAATGGACTGGAATCCACCAGGCTCCTATCCATGGCATTTCCCAGGCAAGAATACTGAGTGTGTTGCCATTTCCTTCTCCAGGGGATCTTCCCAAACCATGGATCAAACAGGCATCTGTTGCTTGGCAGATGGATTTTTACCACAGAGTCTGGTTTCAGATTTGTAGTAATACCTTTTAATTTGACTTTCAAACATCATTTTTCTAAACTCCAATATATGCATACTTTACAAGATTTTTCTCTTCAGTCTGATCTTTGCAAGTAAGGGCTCCATCTTCATTAGCTATTCAATTATCTCCCAGTATTGCTATTTAATTTGTCCTATTAAGAATAGCAAGGAGAGATAAGAAAGCCTTCCTCAGCAATCAATGCAAAGAAATATAGGAAACAAACAGAATGGGAAAGACTAGAGATCTCGTCAAGAAAATTAGAGATACCAAGGGAACATTTCAAAGATGGGCTCAAAAAGGACAGAAATTATTGGACCTAACAGAAGCAGAAGATATTAAGAAGAGGTGGCAAGAATACACAGAAGAACTGTACAAAAAGATCTTCATGACCCAGTTAATCATGATGGTGTGATCACTCACCTACAGCCAGACATCCTGGAATGTGAAGTCAAGTGGGCCTTAGAAAGCATCACTATGAACAAAGCTAGTGGAGGTAATGGAATTCCAGTGGAGCTATTTCAAATCCTAAAAGATGATACTGTGAAAGTGCTGCACTCAATATGCCAGGAAATTTGGAAAACTCAGCAGTGGCCACAGGACTGAAAAAGGTCACTTTTCATTCCAATCCCAAAGAAAGGCAATGCCAAAGAATGCTAAACTACTGCACAATTGCACTCATCTCACATGCTAGTAACATTCAAAATTCTCCAAGCCAGGCTTCAGCAATATGCGAACCGTGAACTTCCAGATGTTCAAGCTGGCTTTAGAAAAGGCAGAGGAACCAGAGATCATATTGCCAACATCCGCTGGATCATCGAGAAACCAAGAGAGGTCCAGAAAACATCTGTTTCTGCTTTATTGACTATGCCAAAGCCTTTGACTGTGTGGATCACAACAAACTGAGGAAAATTCTTCAAGATGAGAATACCAGACCACCTGACCTGCCTCTTGAGAAACCTATATGCAGATCAGGAAGCAACAGTTACAGCTGGACATGGAACAGACTGGTTCCAAATAGGAAAAGGAGTTCATCATGGCTGTATATTGTCACCCTGCTTATTTAACTTCTATGCAAGTACATCATGAGAAACGCTGGGCTGGATGAAGCACAAGCTGGAATCAAGATTGCCAGGAGAAATATCAATAACCTCAGATATGCAGATGACACCACCCTTATGGCAGAAAGTGAAGAAGAACTAAAAAGCTTCTTGATGTAGGTGAAAGGAAAGTGAAAAAGTTGGCTTAAAGTTCAACATTCAGAAAACTAAGATCATGATATCTGGTCCCATCACTTCATGGGAAATAAATGGGGAAACAGTTCAAACAGTGTCAGACTTTATTTGGGGGGCTCCAAAATCACTGTAGATATTGATTATAGCCATGAAATTAAAAACACTTACTCCTTGGAAGGAAAGTTATGACCAACCTAGATAGCATATTCAAAAGCAGAGACATTACTTTGCCAACAAAGGTCCATCTAGTCAAGGCTATGGTTTTTCCAGTGGTCACATATGAATGTGAGAGTTGGACTGTGAAGAAAGCTGAGCGCCAAAGAATTGATGCTTTTGAACTGTGGTGTTCTTGAGAGTCCCTTAGACTGCAAGGAGATCCAACCAGTCCATTCTACAGGAGATCAGTCCTGGGTGTTCTTTGGAAGGACTGATGCTAAAGCTGAAATTCTAATACTTTGGCCACCTCATGCGAAGAGTTGACTCATTGGAAAAGACTCTGATGCTGGGAGGGATTGGGGGCAGGAGAAGGGGACGACTGAGGATGAGATGGCTGGATGGCATCACTGACTCGATGGACGTGAGTTTGAGTGAACTCTGGGAGTTGGTGATCAACAGGGAGGGCCTCGCAGGGAGGCCCTGTGATTCATGGGTCCCAAAAAGTCAGACACGACTTATTGAATAAAGTGAACTGAACTGAACTAACAAAAGCAGAAGATATTAAGAGGTGGAAGAATACACAGAAGAACTGTACCAAAAAGGTCTTAATGACCCAGGTAACCACAATGGTGTGGTCACTCACCTAAAGCCAGACATCCTGGAGTGTGAAGTTAAGTTGGCCTTAGGAAGTGTCACTGCAAACAAAGCTAGTGGTGGTGGCGGAATTCTAGCCGAGCTATTTCAAGTCCTAAAAGAGGACTTGAAGATGCTGTGAAATGCTGCACTCAATATGCCAGCAAATTTGGAAAACTCAGCAGAAGTCACAGGCGTGGAAAAGATCAGTTTTTATTCCAATCCCAAAAAGGGCAATGCCAAAGAATGCTCAAATTACCACAAAATTTTTCTCATTTCACTTGCCAGCAAGGTCATGCTCAAAATCCTTCAAACTAGGCTTCAAAGGACGTAAACTTAGAGCCTCCCAGATGTACAAGTTGGATTTTTAAAAGATGGCGGGACCAGAGATCGTATTGCCAACATCCATTGGAACATAGAAAAAGCAAGAGAATTCCAGAAAACCATCTACTTCCACTTCATTGACCACACTGAAGCCTTTGTGAATCACAACAAAATGTGGAAAATTCTTAGAGAAATGGAATACCAAACCACCTTACCTGTCTCCTGAGAAATCTGTTTGCAGGTCAAGAAGCAACAGTTAGAATGGGACATGGAACAACAGACTGGTTCCAGATTGGGAAAGGAGTACATCAAGGCTGTTGTTCTGGTTCTGTTGCTTCTTGACCTGCATACAGGTTTGTCACCTGCTTATTTAACCTATATGCAGAGAATATCATTAAAAAATACCAAGCTGGATGACTCATAAGCTGGAATCAAGATTGCCACAAGAAATATCTACCACTTCAGATATGCTAATGACACCACCCTAATGGCAGAAAACAAAGAGGAACTAAAGAACCTCTTGATGGAGATGAAAGAGGAGAGTGAAAAAGCTGGCTTGAAACTCAACTTTCAAAAAACTAAGATCATGGTATCTGGTCTCATCACTTCATGGCAAATATATGGGGGAAAAATAGAAACAGTGACAGTCTTTATTTTGGAGGGAGCCAAAATCACTGTGGATGGCAACAGCAGCATTAAATTAAAAGATGCTTGTTCCTTGGGGGAAAAAAGCTATGACAAACCTGTGCTGTGTGTGCTGAATTTAGTCACTCAGTCATGTCCAACTCTTTGGGGCAAACCTAGATGACTTCACTTTGCTGACAAAGGTCCGTCAGTCAAGTCAAAGCTATGGTTTTTCCAGTAATCATGTATGGATGTGAGAGTTGGACCATAAAGAAAGCTGAGCACCAGAGAATTGATGCCTTCAAACTGTGGTGCTGGAGAATTTTCTTGAGAGTTCTTTGGACAGCAAAAGGATCAAACCAATCAATTCTAAAGGAAATCAACTCTTGAGTATTCATTGTAAGGACTGATGCTGAAGCTGAAGCTCCAATATTTTGGCCACCTGATGTGTAGGGCCGATTCATTGGGAAAGACCCTAATGCTGGGGGAAATTGAGGGCAGGAGGAGAAAGGGGTGACAGATGATGAGATGGTTGGATGGAATCTTTAACTCAATGGACATGAGTTCAAACATACTCCAGGAGACAGTGAAGGATGGGGAAGCCTTGTGTGCTGCCATCCATGGGGTCACAAACAGTGGGATATGACTAAACAACTGAACAACAACAAATTTCTCCACTTTCTGCTGTTTTAAATACCAAAATTTCAGATGTCATCCACTGGGAAAGTTTGAGCACTAAGCTTTCTCTGTTATTCACTTTGATCCTATTACTCAATTGTTACCAAGTATACAAATGTCTAACCTTATATTGTATGACTTTTTTTTTCCTTCAGAGTTCTTATTTCTCAATCTGCCAATTTTTTATTGTGTTTAGAAAAATTTCACCTGTTAGGGGAAGATGAGACTTCCCTGGTGGCTCAGACAGTAAAGTGTCTTGTCTACAATGCAGGAGACCCAGGTTTGATCCCTGAGTCGGGAAGATCCCCTGGAGAAGGAAATGGCAATCCACTCCAGGACTATTGGCCTGGAAAATCCCATTGACAGAGGAGTCTAGTAGGCTACAGTCCATGGGGTCGCAAAGAGTTGGACACGACTGAGCGACTTCACGACGATCACAACAATGACGAGGGGAAGATGACTGATAACATATTTCATTAATGAAATATAATGTTAATGAAATGAGAAGTAATCTTGCTTTGAAAGTTCTAATAAGATTCAGAGATCACTACTTTGAAACTAATTTTTAGCCACTTCTATTCCCTTGATTTTTTTTTTAATTTATATTTTTGCCTCAGGAGAAAATCAATTTACCTATATAGCTCTTTACAGTTTATAGGAGGCTAAAAGTAGCTACTGCTCCATCAAGCCAAGTATAGAGAAGGGTCCCTTTACTGTTGAATATTAAGTACTGATGATGTTTCCTCATCACATTTAAATATATTTCTCATATATCTATTCATGTCAGATTTTTACTTTGACAAAGGTAGAAGGGCTAACAGAATCCCAGTGATTGATATTGCTTAGTCCAAAGGAATTTCTATTCTACCTTTGTTGGTTAGATTGTTTCCAGTCTTAGAACCTCAGGCAAAATGGAATATATGGAATTAAAACAGCATTACTTCTCATCAGCAAAGTAAACTTTGTACCATATGTCTTGAATTCTTATTAATGTGGGTCTATTTGAATCCAAGACAAATGAAGGAAGTGCTTTGAACTTTTAACCTCCTTCCTTCCTTTCTTATTTTAAATGAATTGGTGTTTTACTCCTCTAGTTTGATTAATTATTGTTAAGAGAAAAATGGCGGCACACATATTTCACTGCATACTTAATTATGGCTTAATTTCTTTCTTATATCTTTTTCTTTATCACTCAGTTTCCATCTTTCCAAGCACTACCCTACATTTAAGTCACTTGGTAGCATTATTATTCAGTTTTTCCAAATAAAGTTTGTTTTCTGCATTTGTTATTCAATTTTTCCATTATTACCTGTGATTCCTCTTCTAGATACAATCTAGGAAGACTTTATTATGTGTCTTATATATGTTAGTAATTACAGATTTCAAAGTTTTGCCAATTTCAATCTTCTGAGTTTTCTTTAATATATGATCAATCTTTTGATTGACAATTAATTTCACCTTATTTAGTACTTAAATCCTTCCTTTCATGAATTTCATTAAAATCTGCTTCATGTAAGCATTAGCTAAAATAGAAATTCACATAACATGAGTTTATGTATTCATCAGTTCACAATGTTGATAGAATCATCCAGGAAACAGCCCTGCATTTCTTCTATAACATTGGTTCTACTCTGAATTGTATTTCGCTTTATCATGTATACCATATCATATACTACATCATACGCCAATATAGACGTGCTTACTACTTCTTTTCATGACGGCATTTGCAATCTTAGTCCTTTTTTTCAACACGATGTCTACTGAAGTATGAAATCCTTTCTCCAATTTCTGATATTGCCTTTGAATCTGGTGGTTCAAATTCTCAGAAAGCGATGGCAAGACTGAAATTTTTGTCTTCTTTTTTTTCTGTCAGTGTTCCTTCATTTTGAATTGCTTCTTTCTCCCTTTCATTTTAACAATAAATGTAATAAAGAGAAAAGTAGATCACATTAATATATATATATATCACTATTTAAAATCATAGTTTCTTCTCTTATTGCACTTTGCTCTTTAAATCCCTACAATCATCTTTCTCAACTCCAATGTATGCATGTTTTTACATGATTTTCTTTTGGAATCTTACTTTTTCCAACTGAAGGTGTTATCTTTATTTGTAGAGACAGCACCTTGTCTTTCCATATTACATCTTTGATTCATTCTATTGTTACAAGTTTTGCAGATATTACATTTGACTCAAGTAAATGTCATTAATCTTACACTTCTTTAGTATTAACATTCTCAATGTGGCCAATGTGAAGGTTTTGTCCGAGATAAAAGTCGTTTGACTCAGGTCCATTTCCCGACCATTTAAGCCTTCATAGCCTTTTCTTTCATAGGTTTTTCAATGTGAAGAACTTCATTTAGCTATTAGTTAAAGTAGAAATGCACAAAGCACAAGTTTTTGTATTATTTTTTAAATATTTGGAGGATAATTACATTACAATATTGTGATGGCTTTTGCTGCACATCAACATGTATCAGCCGTAGATATACATCTATCTCCTCCCTTTTGAATCCCCCTCCCACGTCTCTTCCCATCTCACTCCTCTAAGTTTTGTATTATTGATAGATGAAATGTTGCAAATACAACAACCCAGGAAAAAGTGACCCTGTGTCACCGTTAGAAACGGGGTTTAGGATCTTCTAGTGTATTGTTGCTACTTTGTACCCCATAGCTACTGCCAAACTTGATCTGACTATACACATTAATTAAAAGGCATAAGCTTATTAAATCTTACAACCAATAATAAATGCCTAAAGTCAAGAGGATCAAGAACATTTTTAAAAAGCAACTAAGAGAACTAATATTCCTAATTTTTTTTTTTCCTCAGCTCAGTGAAATCATTCATTTTATGCCCATTATCAGTTTGGGGAGAAAACTCTTTGGACAAAACAGATCCCAAACTCTGTATTTGTGTACATGTCTGAGTGTATGTTTTACTCTATGCTGTGTGTTTATACCCAATGTGTCTGTATTTATAGTTATCGGTATCCAGATAGGTTTAATTTTATATATGAATTTTGCATTGCAATGAATTTTTGTTATATTTCTCTCCAATTTTTAGAATAATTTCACAGAAAAATGGTGAATTATCTCTGACACTTCCAAAACACTTTGTAATGACTGTTTTTCTCCTGTCTTTAGTGTTTCCAGCCTTTTATCACCATATTTTTCATTGCCTCATACCTCTTTGGAGTGTCTACCACTGTAACCTGAATTTTTAGTTACAGAGTTCACCTGTATTTGTCTTCTTATTGTCCTTTTATCTTTCTTTTGTTGTAGAAAATTCTCTGGGAAAAAAGAGAATCTTTCAACCATTGTTGGAGAGTTCATTTTGTGTGCACATACGTTTGTGTATATGTGTTTATCTGCTCACAAAACATTAAACATTGCTTTCAAACATTTCAAAAATTTTTATTTTTCTTCATGTTTCTTTTCCATAGTACTTAAGTTAATCTTTCTGTTTTATTTTTCAGATGATCTTCAGAAAAATATTGGTAACTTTCTGACAAATCTCCACTCTAGTAACCCTTCCAGTGACTGCTTCCATGATGTCATCAGCACTCCCTCCCCTGATATCATTATGCCATCCACTGGCTCCCCTTCTCCTGGATACCTATTCTTTTGCACCCAATATTTGAATATGAACTACTTTCTTACTACTTTATGTCCACTGTTTTTCCCTATGCTTCATTATTTCCCATTGCATTTTTATTCCATGCCTTCCCTTTCCTATAATATTAGCTTGCTCTATCTTCCAGAGACTTGTCATCCTTGCATTGTGAATTTGTAGTATAAAGGGGATTGGACTAATAAGCACATGATTTCCACTCTCTATATTTTCTGGAAAGCATCCATTAACTTGGGTCATTATCAAGTATCCAAATTGAAAGGGTCATTATTATACTATCAACGCTTCCCAAATCTTAACAAGAGAAGAGAATTTCAAACTGGTGAATGAAGTGTCTCCCTCCATTGTCCTGACAAAGACTGTGTAAATTCTAATGCCATGGGCTGGTTAAGTGTGAGATGGAGTCTCACTCTCTCACTGTTCTTTGTCATATTGCACAAGTGTTACCAATATTGCAAATACTTTACATTTCTGGCTTCTTTCCATCTATAGTAAGCGTTCTTCATTCTTTTACACTTTTATTCACAAAGATATTACTTCTGAAATCAACAATCCTTTTTCAATGTTTGCAGAAGAATGTTACATTTTAAGAAAAACTTATCAACCCACTCCACTATTTCTGCCTAGAGAATTTCATGGACGGAGGGGCCTGGTGGACCCAAGTCCATGGGGTGGCAAAGAGTCAGACACAACTGAGCCACTAACACTTTCACTTATGTGTAATATACATTTCAATTTGGAATTTTTATGTGAATAGCAGGGATACTGTTCTAGGATTAATCCAAGATATTTTTTCATAAAGCACTAATATATTTATTCAGTTTGGCATCCTCATTTTTCTAATGGTATTTTTTCAATTATATTTTGCTTTACAGATTAAATGGAATTTGGGAATATATTTTGCTAATAACATGAAGTAGACATCATATGACTTCTGTTATAGATACAGTTTTTAACACAGGGGTACTTTTAGTGTACACTTTCCATTATATTTTAGATAACTGTCTCATGTATGTGAGCATCTTTGTCTTTTACTGTGAAAAAGGAGGAGAGTCCAATGCAAGGTGAATGATTTTCCTGTCTTATACCACGGGAAGTTCTACTCTAAATTCTATCATTTTTTCCCCTTTCCCATCTTAATTCCCTTTGCACAGAAGCATGATGGGATATAAAACATTGCTTCTCATGAGTTATATGGGATTGGGAAACTTTGATTCCAATTCTTAGAAAAATAGGTAAACAATGAAAAAGATTCAAGTTACTATCCTCTTCTCTTCCTTACATTGTACCTTAATTTATTTGAACAGTTATTTCTTCCTTTTATTTTTCAGCTAAGGGTGAACAGGATAAAGGCAAGTCTCATTTGTTTTTACCCTCTTTCTCTAGTCATGTTTTATCTGTTTCTTTTATATTTGTCTTTAACACTCAGTGTTCAACTTTCTCAACTCCAATCTATGTACCTAACTTTCCGTCGTATTTTCTCATTTTATTATTATTTCAAATGAAATTTATCCTCTTCTTGTGTTATTATACGATTTATCTTGTCCTTCCTATTTATACAGAAATTTTGTTTTTGCCAAGTACATCATACTAATAATTTACTTATAAAATTTTGCTATCTTTAAAGTTTCTAAGAAAATTTTGTCAAATAGTTTCACTCATTTGATTCAGAAGCCCCTTCTCTCCCATTTAATATTTCATTTCCTGCCTTTTCATTTTTCTTTGTGAAAGTAAACTTAATTGAGGCATAGTTAAAATCAAACTCCCATAAAATACAGTTGCATATTAAGCAGTTGACAAAGTGTTGTGAATAGAGGCACCAAGGAACATGATGCTGATACCCTGTAAGAGCAGTAGTTCAGGATTCTGTAATTCAGTGTTCAGTGATTTTATAAAGAGTGAAACTACCAATATAGGAGATTTGGGCATATGTATTTAGCAGCACTCACATAACTTACTAAAGAGAAATAATAAATAAAAAATAAAATACTCTCAAAGGAAGTCATAAGTGTTTTATTAGGCAATTACCGAAGTCATATTTTAAACCTTTTTCTTATTTATTCTCATTTCTTCATTTATTGAACACTATTTATTTCTCAAAAGGAAGCAAACACTGGATGTGTGCCTGTGTGTATATTTTGGGAGGGAGGGTGGGTTGCGTGTTTACTTGAGTCCTGATCATTTAAATTTACATATACTTTTTCAAGAAATCTGAATTTTCTTCATGTTTCTTTCCAATGAAATTTGTATTGACTTTCTTTTTATTTTACAGATAAACTTCAAGAAAAAATTGGTTAAGTATCTTTGATATCCTTTTAATCCCAAAACACTTTAAAATATCTGGTTTCCCAGCCTCAAAAATATCACAGATTTTAATCAATATGCCATCAATGGCTTGCAGTTTCCCAGACCTCTTCCACTCTAAGGCAATATTTTGCTTATGGTCTACTCCCATATTCCTCCCCTTTCTGGCCTTTCAAAGCCTAAATAAAATTGGAAATCCTTCGTTGGTCAAGTGTAAAGCTTGATGATCATTCTTACACTGCCCTAAACTCTACTACTCCCAAGTGTGCAAGTATCTCACATAATTTTTAAGAATTTTTTTATATCCAAAAGAGTAATTTTAATTCTTTCTTCTTTATTTTTATTGATACATTTGTCAATGTGGCAAATTGCAACTACTTCAAATACTTGTGAAAAGATTTTACATTGTAAGGAAAGTTAAAAAATAATACATATCTCAAATCTGATTTTTTTTTTCTGATAACCTCAACTATTTTATTTTATTTAAAACCTTAGACATAAATTTATTTTTCATGTGTATTTTCATAATTAAACACATTATCCTATTTCAAAGTTTACTGTGGAAAGTCAGCACAATCTGAAATGTTTTTGAATGCAGCAGTGTTATGCTTATCTGTAATGATTTCTAAAACAGTAACAACCGTGCCTCTGCATATAGTAATGTCACTCTCTTCCTCATCATCTATGCTGAATTTTTACTTCTGCTAAGTATCTTTGTTCTTTTTGGTAATCCCACCTTCTTTTTTTTTTTTTCATTTTTTTAATTAAATTTATTTATTTTTTAATTACAATACTGTATTTGTCTTGCCACACACTGACACGAATCAGCCACAGGTGAACACAATCGCCCAATGCCGAAGCCCCTCCCACCCCCCACCCCATGCAGGATGCATGGGGCTGATGCACGGGATGATTCAAATCTGAATATTTTATGTGATTGTTGCCATAAAATATTTTCCTTCAATGCTTCCAAAGATTTTTTTCTATAAAGAACAAAATTATCCAGTAAAATTTAAATATCATATTTCTAATAACATTTTACAGTATACTTTTGTTATTGGAGGAAGACAAAATTAAAATTTCAAAGGAAATCAAATTTATCTCTTCAATGCATATAAGAGGCTTTATGTAGTCCCTGCTACAGATACTGATTTAAACAAATGTGTGATTTTTTTGTTGTTGTTCTTTGGTTCCTCATGTCTTTTTAACAAATTCTGTTTACAAAGGTACATGTTTACTTTTTTTTCTGAAAAGGTGATAGAGATGAGATGAGCTTCATTTTGTCAGGAGCCAAAATGTCAATTCACAAAAAACAAAGTTATGGCATTCTTGCTTAACAAACTGTGAATAGTTTCCTAAGTGCCAAACCCTGCATTTTCCCTAGAAGCAATTCAGTATTCTTTATGTAACAGAGCTATAACATATATGAAACATTATGACTTATATTTAATAGCAACAAAAATTTATTAAGGGTAGCCAACAAAATAAAACAGCCAAAGTGATGTCCCATAAATTAAGAATTTATTTAAAAGATAACCACTACTGGCAACAGTCCTGAAATTTTTCTTCAGGTCAGTAAGATCACTCCTTTTCCTCTTTTTAATATTTTATCAATATTCTCAGGACAAAAGGAAGCTTTCAGCTACACTGGTACATGTATATGTACTTGTACACATGTGTATATTATGTTTTACCTTTAACTTCGCAGTGAACTTACCACTAAATTTAAATCTCATTGTGTTTCTGTGACATGCTGTTTACAATGGTTCTTCCTTTTTATTTTTCAGATGACCTTCAGAAAAAACTTGGTAAATTTCTCAGACAGCCTTGATATTCCAAAAACACTCTAAATTACCCTTTCTCCGCACTTTTAATAGTCCCTGTCTTTTCAACCCTAGGTCATCCTTTGGCTTACCTTTTCCAAAATGTCTACTCTACCTTCCCAAATTATTTGTTTATGAAATCCACCAATATTAAATTCTATTCTTATTACCCTAGACCTGATTCTTTCTCAGTACTTTCTGTTTCATTTCCTATGTTTCTTTCTTATAAGCCTTGTCAGTTTCACTATGAATTTTGTGAGATGAGAATGAGACTGGTAAGCAAATGGCTTACATTCTCCTTATTTCATGGTACATTTTCAATAACTTAGAATTTATATCATCTATTCAAAGTTCAGGGGACCATTAATATGCCCTTTTTTCTTTTTTTTTTTTTTTGCCTTTTCATACTGTTCATGAGGTTCTCAAGGCAAGAATGCTGAAGTGGTTTGCAATGCCAAAGAATGTTTAAACTACTGACAGTTGCACTCATTTTGCATGCTAGTGAGGTCATGCTCAAAATCCTCCAAGCTAGGCTTCAGTGGTACATGAACCGAGAACTTCCAGATGTACAAGTTGGATTTAGAAAAGGCGGAGGAACCAGAGATCAAATTGCCAACATCCACTGGATCATTGAAAAAGCAAGAGAATTCCAAAAAAAGTCTACTTCTGTTTCACTGATTATGCTAAAGTGCTGTGTGGATTGCAAGAAACTGTGGAAAATTCATAAAAAGATGGAAATACCAGACCACCTTACCTGCCTCTTGAGAAAGCTATATGCAGATCAAGAAGTAGCAGTTAGAACTGGACCTGGAACAATGGACTGGTTCAAAATTGAGAAAGGGGTACATCAAGACTGTATACTGTCACCCTGCTTATTTAACATCTGTGGAGAGTACATCATGCAAAACGCTGGGCTGGATGAAACACAAGCTGTAATCAAGATTGCCAGGAGAAATATCAATAACCTCAATAACCTCACATATACAGATGACACCACCCTAATGACAGAAATCGAAGAGGAACGAAAGAGCCCCTTGATGAAGGTGAAAGAAGAGACTGAAAAAGCTGGCTTAAAACTCAACATTCAAAAAACTAAGATTATGGCAGCCAGTCCTATCACTTCATGGCAAGTAGATGGGGAAAAAATGGAAACAATGAAAAACTTTATTCTCTTGGGCTCCAAAATCACTGTGCATGGTGACTGAAGCCATGAAATGGCTGCTCCTTGGAAGAAAATCTTTGACCACTCTGGACAGCATATTAAAAAGCAGAGATATCACTTTGCCAACAAAGGTCCATATAGTCAAAGTTATATGGTTTTTCCAGCAGTCATGGATGGATATGAGAATTGGACCATAAAAGGCTGAGTGCTGAAAAACTGATGCTTTTGAACTGCGGTGTTGGAGAAGACTCTTTTAAGAATCCCTTAAACTGCAAGGAGATCAAGCCAGTTAATCCTAAAGGAAATCAACAGTGAATATTCATTGGAAGAACTGATGCTGAAGCTGAAATTCCAATACTTTGGCCACCTGACGAGAAGAACTAACTCATTGGAAAAGACCCTGATGCTGGGAAAGATTGAAGGCAGGAGCAAAAGGGGATGGCAGACAATGAGATGGTTGGATGGCATCACTGACTCAATGGATATGAGTTTGAGCAAGTTGGTGAATGACAGGGAAGCCTGGCATGCTGCAGTCCATGGGGTCACTAAGAGTCAGGCAGGACTGAGCAACTGAACTGAACTGCTGATGCAATAGTAATTTTTCTGAGTTTTTCTTTCATTTCATTGACATAATTTTTAACTTGGCAAACTGCAATAATTTTGAAATGTTTGTAGAAGAGCTTTGTATATTAAGCAAAGATCCACCATTTTTCAAGTTTTATATGAATACATGCAAGACTGGAGTGTTAGGATACTCCTAAATGTTTTTTAATGAAACATTAAAAGAACCATTAAAAGTTTAACATCCTTCCTTGCACGGTGATATTCTTCAACTGCATTTTTGTCTACAAAATGAATGGAAGTAGGGAAACATCTCTTTAATGTATGAAGCATGCCTCATATGACTACTACTACCGATAGAGCTTTAGCTAGATGGATGTTTTACTGCAGGCTCCCTCATGACCTCTTTAGTAACCGATTCATATATGTGATCATGTTCGCATTGTTTACTGAAAAATAATACAATGAAAGAAGGTCCATTGAAAGATACATGATTGATATTGTTTATCACAGAAGTCCTATTCTACCTCTTCTGATAGCATCATTTTCTATCTTTGTACTTTTGCATCAAGAGGCAGGGGCCGAGAGGATGCAATAAAACATGCCACTGAATGACAAGATGTCCTTTGGAAAACTCTGCTTCCAGTTCTAAAAATATTTGTCATTTTGAAACTTAGACTAATCTATAGAAGCACTCCAAATGTCTGTCACCCTCTGTTTAGAATGTAGCCAAATATTTGTGGGCTTTTCCTCCTATTATGCCAATAGAGTCACTGAAACCTTAATATTCTTCTTCTCTAATAGCTTTTTTTATTTCAATTTTTGTTTACAAGGGGTGTGGAATATAGGATTCCCTTTAATGTATTTAGCAGGCTTCATATAACAACTGGTGCACATATAGCTTGGGACAAGTGGGTTCTTTTACCTTTGCTTCCTTGTAACTTCTTACATAGCTCTCTTGTATGTGAGTTGTGTTTGCAATTGATTGTGGAAAAAGTAGAGGGCAGTGCTGTAGCCATGGTGGGGTTGTTTATCCCCCATGGTGTCATTTCCAGTCTTGGTTTCTTTGGAACCTTTCCTCTGACTTCTGAGAAGGCGTATGATGCTTCTCTGAGAATAATACCAATTCTGAGAAAATGTGGATCAGGGTTAGCAACAGCATAAAGGATGGAAGTTTTTCAAATGTTAATCCATTTCCTTCCCTAATATTCCACCTTCATTTTGAATGAATTTTTAGTGCTTTCTCTTAATATTTTATCAATAAATGTGAAGAGAAAAATTCTACAAGTCCCATTGATGTATTTCCCTGTGAATGTAGTTACATTTTTTGTCTTTATCATGTACCTTTGTCTTCAAGTTCATATGAACATCTTCAAGTCCAACACATTTATATTTTTACGTGTTTTTTTCTCATTGTCTTGTCTTTCCATCTGAAATTCTCCACTTTTATTTTTATTCAATTTCCCCAATTATAATTCTGTGACTTGTCATTTGGTTTCAACTGTACTAAACATAATGTTTTCATAATGTAAATTTAATTAATTATATACCTCTGTGTTATTGGCATTTTCAGTGACTGACATAAAAGTTTTCCAACACATGCCCAGGTTGTTCTATTTAGAACTCTATTTATAGTTATATCATTTCCTTTCTTTCATTTGATTTAATTAAGATGAGCTTCATTCAGGAATTTATTGAAACACACATAAAATAAGGTAATATATTAATTGTTTGATGAAGATGATGTAAACAGAAGCATCCAGGATCATATTCTATATTTTCTGCTAGGAGAAGTGGCTCAAGGTTCTTAATTGTTTATGGCTAACATACAACTGAGCTCCAGTAAAACTGAGAACTAACTATATATTTTTAGTAGCAGTCAAGAAACTTAGAGAAAGCAGACTGACTAATAGAAGCCTAAATAAAGTCTGAAAGAAAATAAAATTCTGAAAATGCAACTATTTGAACTAATGTTTTTAAAAATCTCCTTCATTTAGAAAATTGACTGCATTTCCCTTTTCTGTCTTTTTCTAAAATGGAATATTCTCTGATTGAAAGATGGCAGCTTTCTGCCACTATGGTCGAGTTTATTTATGTTCACAATGTGCATGTATTACTTCAATGCATCCAGAAACAGTTAACATTACTTTTGGATTCTTCAAAATATTTTATTTTTCTTCATGCTTCTTTTCCATAGTATTTAAATGAATCTTTCCATTTTATTTTTCAGGTGAACTTCAAAACAGTCTTGGTAAATTTCTAACTATTCCCTCTAATAGCTCTTCCAACAACTGCTCCATGTTGTCCTGAACATCCCCTGCCTTTTTATCATTGTGCCATCCATTGGCTCACTTTGTCCTGGAGGTCTACCCATCACAAACCCATTTTTGGTTATGAACCTCTTTCTCATGTCATTCTTTCCACTGTTGTTTCCCTATGGTCCATCATTGCCTTACATCGTTTGGTCCCTTTCCTTTCCTCTCACATTGGCTTTGTCTGTCTTCCAGAGACTTGTCAAACTTGCATCATAATTTTCTGAGATGAAGAGATTGGACTAACCAGCACACGGGCGTAACTCTATGTTTTCTGAAAAATGACAGAATTTAGGACCTTTACAAACCCAAGTTGAAGCTTCCATTACTATATTCTCAATATGTATCCAGTCCTAAGAGATAAGATTCCCAATTGGACAGTGAAGTTTCTCCCTTCGTTGTTCTGCCAAGAATCATATAAAATCGGATGCCATCTACTGGTTAAGTGTGATATTTAGTTTCACACTTTTATTATCTTGAAGATATTATTCAAATGTTCCAGTTTTATAAATATTTTACAATATTTTCCTGTCTTCTTTCCCATCTGTAGTATTCTTTATTTTTTGTATTTTTATTCATGCAATTATTATTTCTACAAACTGCAATGCATTTTCAGTAACTACACAAGGTTTTTTAAGGGTGTTTTATCTTAAGGAAAATTAATGTATCTCTCAACCCAGAAATTTTTATGTAAATGACAAGGTAACCGGTCATCCTTGGATTTGTCCAATTTTTTTTTTTGTTAAGTCAGTAGCATCTTTTTTTTTTTTTCCAATATGGCCAAGGCTTCCCTGGTGGCTCAGACGGTAAAGCGTCTGCCTGCAATGCGGGAGACTGGGGTTTGATTCCTGGGTCGGGAAGATCCTCTGGGGAAGGAAATGGCAATCTACTCCAGCACTCTTGCCTGGAAAATCCCATAGATGGACGAGCCTGATAGGCTACAGTCCATGGGGTCGCAAAGAGTCGGACACGACTGAGCCACTTCACTTCACATTTTTATTAGTGTCAAAGACATAGGCTTTTTTTCTTATCACTTCACTGCTTTATTTTTATTTTTTCTTTACTTTACAATATTGTATTGGTCTGCCACACATCAACATGAATCTGCCATGGGCGTATGTGTCCAATTTTTTTTTTCAAAGTTTAACATCCTCCTTTTTAATGATATTTTTCAGTTCTGTCTTGGTACAGATTGGATGAAACTTGGGAATATATCCTTTTAATGCATGCAGCAGGCTTCTTATGAATATTTTCACAGGTCAAATTTCTGACAGAAGGGTACTTTCACTATACATATTTACATCACATTTACAAAACCCATTTCATATATGTGAACATGTTTGTCTTTTGTTATGAAAAAGCTGGAAAGCCCAATTCAAGACAAAATATTGATATTACTTTTCCCAGAGGAAGTTCTATTCTATCTTTATTTCTGTTTCTATCTTAATTATTTTGCAACAAACATAAGTGAGTGTAAAACATTATTACTTCTCATGAGTAACATGACCTTTGGAACATTTGGTTCCAGCTCTTAAAAGTGAGGTCATTTTAATTCAAGGAATTAATAATGGAAAAAAATCAAATTATTTTCTTCTCACATCGTCCCTTCATTTGGTTTGAATGGCTATTTCTTCCCTTATTTTTCAGATAAGGAAGTACATGATCAAGGTAAATCCCATTTATGTTTTACCCCTTGTCCTTTGTCATCTTTCATCTGCTGTTTTACTTTAGTCTTCAACTCTCATTGATCATCTTCCTCAACTGCAATGTACATATGGCTTTTCAGGCATTTGCTTTCTCATTTTATTATTATTTCCACTGAAATTATTATTGTTGCATAGACTTTCAGTGCTCCATTACTTTGGCTTTCATTTGCCCCATCTGTGCAATTTACGCAAGACATTTCCTTTTGCAAAGTGTATATGAGTAATAGCTCACCTGAAAAATTTTGTAGTTTTTAAGTTTTTGATATGAAAGTTTTGTCCAAGATATTTTCATTCATTTGATTTAGAAGACCCTTCACAGCTATTTAATATTCCATTTCTCTTCCTTTCATTTTGCTGTGTGAAGGTAAGCTTCACTGAGAATGAGTTAAAATCTGATGCCCCACAAAATACAATTATGCATTAATCAGCTAATAAAAATGTTGTGAAAAGAGGCACCCATGAACCTGCCACTGATATCCTAAAAGAGCTTTATTTCAGGATTGCATAATTCAGTGTTTGGTGATTCTATATAGGCAGCTACCACTCTAAGACAGTTGAATATGCATTTAAAGCACTTGGATAATTTATTAAAGATAAAAAACTGGGTAGCAAAAGGCTAAACACTCTCAAAAGAATTTTTAAAAATTTTGCCAGTTAATGACCCAAAACAGTAAGTTTTTCTCAATAATACAGGATGCTTGGGGCTGGTGCAGGGGGATGATCCAGAGAGATGATATGGGGTGGGAGGTGGGGGGGGAGTCAGGATTGGGAGCTCGTATATACCTGTGGCAGATTCATGTCAATGTATGGCAAAACCAATACAGTATTGTAAAATAGAATAAAGTAAAAATAATTTTTTAAAGTGAAAAAAAAGAAAAAATATACTCATTTTTCTTTCTTCTTTTATTGACTACAAGTCAATCTAAATGGGAATTTTCAAACACTGTATGTGTGCTTGCATGTGTGTTTGTGTGTATTTGTGTGGGTTTGTCTGTTTATCTGTAACCTGATAATTTAAATGTTGTTGTTGTTGTTCAGTCACTCAGTCATGCACGCCTCTTTGTGACGCTATGGACTACAGGCTTCCCTGTCCTTCACCGTATCCTGGAGCTGGCTTACATATTAATAAAATTTTTCAACAATTTGAATTTTCTTTGTGCTTCTTTCCAATGAATTTTACATTGACTTTTCATTGTATTTTACAGGCGAAATTCAGAAAAATTTTTTGAAGTATCTTTGATATCCCTTTATTCCCAAAACACTTTAAAAGCCTGCTTTCCTGATAGCTTAACAAATCCTACTTTTCATCAATATTCCCTAATTGATTTGCACTCTTCCAGAACTCTACCATGCTAAGGCAATATATTGCATATGGACTTCTCCCATATTCCTCCCTTTTCTGGTCTTTCAAAGCCTGAATAAAATCAGAAATCATTCCTTGGTCGATTGTAAACTTGAGGGTTATTCCTATACCGCCCTTAAGTTTCATATTCCAAATTAATGCAAACATTTCATGCAATTTTTTTCCTGGAATTGTTTTTATACCTCAGAAGAGTAATTTTAATTCTGCATTATTTACTCTAATTAACACAATTATGTCATTGCTCTTATTGCCAACTGCAATTACTTTGAATATTTGTGGAAAGATTTTATATGGTTAGGAAAGTTTTAAAATAATATCTCAAACTTAAATATTTTTTGTGAATGACATCAGAAATTATTGCCCACAATGCTTCCAAAAGATGTTTTTCCATAAAATATAAGATTATTCAATAAAATTTTAATAATCTATTTTTCTAATGACACTTTACAGTACTCTTTTTTCAGGGGAAGTCAAAATTCATCTCTTTAGTGCATGAGCAGACTTCATGTAGTCACTGCTAACTGCTACAGATACTGGTTTGAACAAATGGGTGATTTATTTTCCCTCTGTTTCCTCATCTCTTTTCAACTAATTCTGTTTCCATGGGTGCATGTTTACTTTTTATTCTGAAAAGGTGATTGAGATGAGATGAGCTTCATTTTGGCATGGGCGAAAATGTCAGTTCACCACAAACATATCATCATTGCTTAACAAAATGTCAATAGAGGTTTCTAAGTTTCACACCCTACATTTTCTCTAGAAGCAGTGTTTTCTAACTCACTGTGGATACTAAATACAGCAAATATGAGGCTTGATGATTTATATTTAGTAACAGCCAAATAATTTATTAAAATTAACCAATCAAATTATAACAGCCCAAATGATACAAGAGCATTTTTAAAAGGTAACTATCATGACTAATATACCTGAAATTTTTTCTCAAGTCCATAGGATTAATCCTTTTGTTCCTTTAATTTTTGATTTGGACCAAAGGAATATGTCAGCGACTTTGGTACATTGTGTGTGCTTGCACATCTTTGTGTATGTGTGTGTGTTTGTTTGAATCCCATTAAATGAAACACTGTATGTGAACTTTTCACTGAATTTAAATTGTATGCTGGAGCTTGAATCTCATGATACTTACCTGTGTGTTTCTTTTTAATTTTTCAGGTGATCTTGGGAAAAAATTAGGTAAGTGTCCCTGACAACATTTTTGTTCCAATAATCTTCAGCAACCAATTTCTTGCTTCTTTTGCTATTCCCTCTCTTTTTATCTATATGCCATATTTTGACTCACAGCTTATCTCAATGTCAACTCTTCTCTCCTCAGTAATTTTGTTTATGGACTTCTCTCACACTATATTCTCCCATTTCTTTTACCGTAGACCTGATTCTTTGTCAGTCCTTTCTCTTTCACTTCCTGTGCTCCTTCCCTATAAACATTGTCCTGTGCTACCACTGAGGGTCTTGTCAGTTTCAAAATGAATTTTGCGAGATGAAAAGGAAGAGACTGGTGGGCACATGGTTTACATTCTTTAGTTATTTTCTGACACAGTTTCAGTAACTTAGGATTTCCGTCACGTATTCAACATTCATGGGGCTATTAGTATTCCATTGATACCTCCTCAAACCTTATGAGATAAAACTCCAAATTGCCGACACAAGTTTCTCCAATTCTTGTCCTTCAATGACTCTTAAGTTCAGGTGTAATTCAAAGCTTCAGCGTGGACTTTAGGTTCTCTCTTTAAATGTCCTTGACCGTTTTCTAGGGATCCCTTTCATTTGTACCATTTCCTGGGTTTATTTTATCTCATGCCATAGTAAACCTGTATTTTTCTTAGATTTTATTGATATAATGCTTAGCTTGGCAAACTATAATAATTTTAAAATGTTTGTGGAAGGAATATGTATATTGAACAAAAATTGCTTATATTTCGCAATTTTGTAATTTTATGTGAATGATGTGAGAGGCTGGAGTCTTAGGATACTCCAAATGTCTTTTAATAAAACTAATATAACCATTATAAGTTTAACAACCTTCTTTTCATGGGGATATTTTTCACTTATATTTTTGTTTACAGATTGACTGTAACTAGGGAATACATCTCTTCAGGGGTGCAGCATGCTTCATGCTGCTAGTGCTACTGATAGTTTTTTTCCTTTCACAGTTTTCGGATATGAACTTCTCTCTTATTAACTTTTCTCCACTGCTGTTTCCTTATGTTCCCACTTTTCTCATAGCAGTTTCTTTGTTATTGTTCCTTACCTCTTTTCCGTATTAATATTATTTTCTTTCTGTCTTCCAAAGACTTTCATACTTTCCTTAAATTTTGTCTTGAAGGTGATGAGATAGCATTCCCATGGTTTCTACTCTTTTATGAGATAGGTCCATTAACAAAGAATCTTTTAATGTATCCAAGTTGAAGGGGCTCTTGCTATGTTAATGATACTCCCCCAAATTTTAACAGAAGACAAGATCACAAACAAGAAGAATTAAATTATTCCCACTTTAGTCCTGCCAAACCCTCTGTAAATTCTGATGTCATTCATACTAGGCCCAGAGTAGCTTAAGTCTTATATTTCATTATCCTTGAACATATTAAGCATGTGTTACCATTCATATCACCATGTATGATTCCTTACAATAACACTCAAAAGTTTTCCTGGAGTTCTTTCCTTTATATCTGTAGTAAATGTTCTGCGTCCTTTTGCATTTTTCATACAATTATTAATTCTTTACACTGCAATAATTTTTCAATGTGTGAAGAAGAATCTTAAGGGAAGAACATGTATAGTACAGCTCTCAGTTCAGAAACTTTCATGTGAATAATTTAAGTTATTGTTCTTTTCTTAATTTTTTAATAAAGGACTAATAAAATCATTAAAAGATTAACAGTCTCCATTTCAAATGGTATTTTCAATTATATTTTGATTTACAGATTGAATGGAATTTAAGAACACAAATTAACATGTGTAGCAGGCTTCACATGATTATTGCTATATATATAAGGTTTCTGAAAGATGCTTACTTTTACTGTATAGTTTTTCATCATATTTTAAGTTCCTATCTTATGAATGTCAATGTGCTTATCTCTTATTCTGAAAATTTTGAAAGGCCCACTGCAGGACTGTGATTGGTAGGGTTTATCCCCAGGAAGAATGACTCTACCATCTATCATGGTATTTCATTCTGTATATTAATTCCTTTTGCAAAAATGTCTGGGAAGAAGTAAACAACATTGATTTTCATGTGTTACGTGGCCTTTGGTTCCAATTTGGCTACCCACTCCAGTATCCTTGCCTGGAGAATTCCTCGGACAGGGGAGCCTGGTGAACTACAGTTCATAGACTCACAGAGTTGGACACAACTGAGCAACTAACAGTTTCACTTTCACATAAGTCAATCCCAGTCTCACAATTTATCCCTTCTTTTCCCCCTTGATAACCATAAGTTTGTTTCCTACATCTGTGGCACTATTTCTGTTTTGTAAATAGGTTCATTTGTATCATTTTTTAGATTCCACATATAAGGAATATAGAGCTTTCCAGATTGCTCAGTGGTAAAGAATCCATCTGCCAAAGGAGGAGATGCAGGAAACATGGGTTTGATCCCTGGGTCAGGAAGATCCCCAGAGAAAGAAATGGCAACCCACTCCAGTATTCTTGCTTGGAAAATCCCATGGACAGAGGATCCTGGAAGACTACAGTCCATGGGGTGGCAAAAGAGTCAGACACAACTTAGCGAGTAAACAACAATAAGCAATATCATTTGATATTTGTCTTACCTTTTGTCTTCACTCAGTATGACTGTCTCTAGGTATATCCATGCTGCTGCAAATGGCATTATTTCATTCATTTTATGGGCGAGTAGTATTCCAGTGTATAAATGTACCACATATTCTTTATCCATTCCTCAGTCGATGGACTTTCAGGTTGTTTCCACGTCCTGGCTATTGTAAATACATGTGTGCTAAGTTGCCTCAGCCATGTCTGACTCTTTTTGACCCTGCAGACTGTAACACACCAGGCTTCTCTGTCCATGGGGATTCTTCAGGCAAGAATACTAGAGTGGGTTGCCATGCCATTCTCCGAGGGATCTTCCTGACCCAGGGATCAAACCTGCATCTCTTATGCCTCCTGCACTGGCAAGAGAGTTCTTTACCACTAGTGCCACCTGCAAAGCCTATTTTCTCCAAGGCATCTTCCCAACCCATGGATTGAACCCAGGTCTCCCACATTGCAGGGAGATTCTTTACCAGATGAGCCACCATGAAAGCCTTATTGTAAACAGAGCTGCAATTAACATTGGGGAACGTATATCTCTGTAAATTATGGTTTTCTCTAAATATATGTCCACCAGTGGATTTGCCTGACCATATAGAAGCTCTGTTTTTTAGGGGCTCTCCATACCATTCTCTACAGTGGTTATACAAATTTATATTCCTACCAACAGGGTAGGAAGGTTTTCTTTTCTCCATACCCTCGCCAACATTTATTGTTTGGAGATTTTTTGACAATGGCTATCCTGACCTGTGTGAGGTGATACCTCATAATAGTTTTGATCTGCATTTCTTTAGTAATTAATGATGATGATCATCTTTTCATGTACTTTTTGGCCATCTCTAGGCTTTCTTTGGAGAAATATCTATTTAAATCTTCTGCTCATTTTTTGATTAGGTTGTTTGGTTTTTGTTGATATTGAGCTGTGTGTACTAATATTTTGGAAACTAACTCCTGTTGTCCCCATCTTTTGCAAATATTTTCTCCCATTCTATGGGTTGTCTTTTTGTTTTGTTTCTGGTTCCCTTTGCTGTACAAAAGCTTTTAAGTTTACTTTGGTAACATTTATTTTTTATTCTCATTACTGTATGACGTGGACACAAAAAGTTACTGCGATGATTTATGTCAAAGAGTGTTCTGCCTATGATTTTCTCTAAGAGTTTTATAGTATCAGGTATTGCATTTAGGTTTTTAATTAATTTGAGTTTATTTTTGCATATGATGTCAGAGAATGTTATAATTTCATCCTTTTATATGTAGCTATCCAGTTTTCCCAGCTTATTGATGAAACTATTTTTTGTCCATTGTATATTTTTGTCATCTGTGTTATATAGATTGACCATAGGTGCATGGGTTTATTTGGGGGCCTTCAATTCTATTCCTTTGATATGTTTGTTTTTGAGCTAGTACATACTATACCAATCTTCCATTCAAAGAACATGCCGTATTTTTCCATCTGTTGGTCATCTTGGATTTCTTTCATTAGTATCATAATTTTCTGCATACAGGTCTTTTGCCTCCTAGGTAGGTCTATTCCTAGGTATTTTATTCTTTTGATGCAATGGTAAACGTGATTGTTTTCTGAAATTCTTTTTTTTATTTTTATTGTTAGAGTATAAAAACGTAAGAGATTTCTGTCTTTTAATTTTGTTTCCTGCAACTTTATTAATTCATTGACGAGCTCTAGTAGTTTTCTGGTAGCATCCCTAGGATTTCCTATGTATAGTATCAGGTCATCTGCAAGCAGTGACAGTTTTACTTCTTCTTTCCTAATTTTGATTCTTTTCACTTCTTCTTCTCTAATTGCCATGGCTATGACTTCCAAAAGTATGCTGAAAAGAAGTGGAGAGGGTGGGCAGCCTTGTCTTGTTAAATTGTGTCCATTTTAAAGAAAGAGTAAGCAATTTAAGGGTTTCAAATTATTTTTCCTCTTCCTAAAATTGTATTTTCATAATGCTTGAAGTTTTTTTTTTCTTTTTACTCTTCAGAGAAATATGAACAGGAAAAAGGCAAGTCCCATTTGTTTATTACTCTTTTTAACTTCTCAAGTTTCATCTTTTTCTTTGATATTGTTTTTTCATCTCTCAGTGATTATCTTTGTTAACTCCAGCATGCATGAACTTTATGTCATTTTCTCCCACATTGATATTACAACTGAAATTTGCCATCTTCCTATGATACTCAATTTCTTCAGTAATGTTTTCTTTCATTTATTCTGGCCTTGCAGTTTTTGCACATCTTTCCATTCTGCCAAGGGAGTATTTGTAATAATTTACCTGTAAGTTTTTGCCATTTTAAAACTTTCAGGTCAGAAAGTTTTTTTCCAAGGTAGTTTCAGGTCATTTCATCTAGAATCCCCTTTCCTTCCAGTTAATACTTCCTTTACCCCTTTTTCATCTGACTGTGTTTGAGGTGTGAGTTAAAATCACACTCACACAAAATACACTTATGTATGAATCAGTTGAGAAAAAGTGGTGAACACAGGCAACCAACACCCTAACCTTGCACATTCTACAGGAGTTCAGCATTCTGTACTTCAAACTTTGTGGAGTATATAGAGTATAGCTTTCCCAAAGGGAGAACTGACCATATATCATTAGCAGTAGCCAGAGGACTAATTAAAGATTTAAAACTGAATAATAAAACGCTAAATAGGACAAAAAGTATCTTGGAAAATTGTGTCAGGTAATTACCAGAACCTATTTTTTAAATGTGTCCACAATTCAGAAAATTTATACATTTCCCTCCTTGTGTTTCATTAAGCATTCTTGTTTTCTCAAAAATGCACTTTAAGCCAAATTTGTTTGCATTCATCTATGCATTTGTTTGTGTGCACCTGTGTGTGCCTGGAGTGAGTTCTTACATTTATATGTGTGTGTCAGTGTATCTATGTACCAAATATTTTAATTTTGAATACATGCTTTTCAATAAATTTGAATTTTCCCCTTTGTTTTTTACATGACTAATTTTTCCATTTTATTTTACAGAACATCAGCACAAGCTTGGTAACATATCTCTGACATCTTTTATTTTTATTTTTTTATTTTTTTAATACTTTATTCTACATTACAATACTGTATTTGTTTTGCCATACATTGACATGAATCAGCCACAGGTGTCCACGATCTCCCAGTGCCGAAGCCCCCCTCCCACCTCCCACCCCACATCTTCTCCCTGAATCATCCCGTGCACCAGCCCCATGCATCCTGCATCCTGTATTGAACATAGACTGGCGCTTCATTCTTACAAGATAGTATACATGTTTCAATGCCATTCTCCCAAATCATCCCACCCTCTCCCTCTCCCCCAGAGTCCAAAAGTCCGCTCCATACCTCTGAGTCTCTTTTGTTGTCTCACGTAGAGGGTCATCATTACTATCCTTCTAAATTCCATCTTTTATTTTTTAAAACACTGGAAAATTACTGCCTTCCTGATGTTTTTAACACTTCCCATAATTTTACCCATTCCTACCTTACTCTTCCCTGCTTGTCTACTCTTCTAACCTGAATTTTTAGTTATGACTTATCCCCTATTTTCTCTCTTCCTTATCATTTCAAGGCTCACTTATATTCTGATATTATTCAATGATTAAGGGTAAAGTTGAGGGTTATTTTTCTAACAACCTTGAATTTATAACTCATGTTCATAGGCATAAAAGTATGTCCCAAATTTTCCAAATTTCTGACAATAGTAATTTTACTTCCCCTTCCTTATCTTTATTGACATATTTATCAATTTGGGAAATGGCAGTTCCTTTTAACTATGTGTAGAGGATTCTATTTCTTAACAAAAGTTTAATAATAACATACGTCTCATTTCTAAATTTTTAATGTAAATTACACTAGAACCTATTTGTCCTGCAATGTTTCCTAAAGACTTTTTCATAAAAATACCAATATATTCATTAAAAGCTTAATGTTTTTTCTTAAACTACATTTTTGAGTAATTTTTTCAGAAGGGTCAGAGTTTAGAAAAGCATCTCTTTAATGCATAAGACAGACTTCATGTAATGTCTGCTCTAGCTGCTCTTCTGCACAAAAGACTGATATTTTCTCTTGCTTCCTCATCTCTTTCTAATTAATTCTTTCATGTATGGATGTGTGCTCCTATTTTATTCCAAAAAATTAATTGAGATAAAATGAGCTTCATTTTGGCATAAGTTAAAAATAGAAACTCACCAAAAATAGAGGTTAACAACATTGCTGGTTGAAAATACAAATACAAGCACCTAAGACGAATGCCTGTACTTTCTCCAAAAGCAATGGTTCCATATTTTCTAATTCACAGCTTATAGATATTTTAGACAACATAGTGATGGTAACTGACAATTTCTTATAAGCAGTATTCAACAAGCTTATTAAAAACAACCAATATAATAATAGTATCCCACTAAATATCAAAATAGATATTTTTAAAAGATTCAGTTCAGTTCAGTCGCTCAGTCGTGTCTGACTCTTTGTGACCCCATGGACTGCAGCACACCAGGCCTCCCTGTCCATCACCAACTCCCGGAGTTTAGTCAAACTCATGTCTATTGAGTTGGTAATGCCATCCAACCATCTCATCCTCTGTCATCCCCTTCTCCTCCCTCCTTCAATCTTTCCTAGCATCAGAGTCTTTTCAAATGAGTCAACTCTTCATATCAGGTGGCCAAAGTATTGGAGTTTCAGCTTCAGCATCAGTCCTTCCAATGAACACTCAGGACTGGTCTCCTTTAGGATGGACTGGTTGGATCTCCTTGCAGTCCAACGGACTCTCAAGAATCTTCTCCAACATCACAATTCCTGACACTATTAATGTTCACGAAATTTTTGCTCAATGTAGCAAATTTATTTCACTTGCTCCATTAACTTTTGACCAATACTATGAGTTTTTAAACATTGTTGGTACATATGCAGTGGCTACACATCCATGAATGTGTGTGTGTGTTGGTTGCCATCCTGATACATTGTGTGCAAATATTTCACTAAATTTAAATTTCACCCCTGATTTTGCACCATGATATTAACATGGATCATACATAACTTATATATACACATATTTATTTTCCTAGAAAATGTCCATTAAGTTAGCATATCTCTCTTGTGTTTCAAGTGTAGAAGTCATTAATTGATACCTCCATAGTACGACTTTATATAATGAGGGAAATTCACCTGTAACGTATTCCTCAATGTTGAAATTTTTTATGTGAATGGCATAAGAGGTTACAGTATTTCCTTGCAGTATATTCCTTAATTCTTTTCCATCTGTAAAAAAATGATTGAAAAATATTATTAGTGAAAAAGAAAGTTAAGCTTTTAATGGTTTTAGAAATGTGTTATTAGCAATCTCCTAGGAGTGTTCTAATACATGAATTTCCCTTGTTATATAAAGTCTTATATAAGACACACACACACACACACACACACACACACACAAAGAGCGATTAAGGTGGTAATATACCTGGAAGATTCCCTGGAAGAGAGCATGGCAACCCACTCCAGTATTCTGGTCTGGAGAATCCTATAGACAGAGGAGCCTAGTGGGCTACAGTCCATTGTGTTTCCCAGAAGATGAGAGTGTTTGAAATTTTGGCCCTTGTTCTTTCTTCACATCAGGCCCTCCCTCAATTGGAATGAATTTTCAGTTTTTCCCTTATATTTTACATGAAATATGAAGAAGAAAACAGCAAGTCCCATTCATGTATTTCCCTGTGAACCTAATTATCCTTTTCTCATACCTTTATCTTCTTACACCATCCTTATCTCATACATTCTTATACCATACAATCTCATACCTTTCTCTTCTCATATCATCTTCCTCAGATCCAATATTTGCATATTTTTACATAGTTCTGTCTCATTATCCAATCTTTCCAACTGAAATTCTTCATCTTTGTTTCTCACTTATTTTCCTCCATCATAACTTCTTGGATTTGTCCTGTCCATTCAACTGGCACAGATGCTTTCTGCCATGTAAATTTTATTTATCATACGCTTTTGAAGTGGTGGAATGTTCAAGACTCATGTGAAAGTTTTGTCTAACATGTGCCCAGGATATTTGAATTCGGCTTCCCACTACTTGTGGTCATTGCTTCATTTGTTGTTTCATGTGATCTAATTAAGATGAGCTTATCAACATGAATTCTAATAAAAATTCACAAAACATAAGTTTATGCTGTGACATCAGTTGACAAAAGTGTTGCAGATAATCACCCAGGAATTAAAATCTTGTTGTTTTTCAAGGAACAGTGGTTCAAAATACTCTGATTTAGTGTCTGTGGTGACTATATATAATGGAGCTGAAACAAAATGGAAATTGACAATATATATTTGGTAGCACCCAGTAAACCTATTAGAGCCAGCATGCTGAGCAATTAAAGCCTAAACCAAGTCAAATGGCACTATGAACATGTGGAAAAGTCAACTACCAGAAAAACTGTTCAAAAAAATTTTATCCACTCAGAAAATTATCTTATTTTATTCCTTTTTCTTTCTTTCTTTTTTGTAGCACATACTCTGGATAGAAGTGAGCATCTTCCAGCCACTGTGGGTGTGTTTAATTTTTGTGCCCAGTATTGTCTGTGTGTATGTGTTTGTGTATATATTTTTACCTGCATCCCAATAACTTAAACATTACATTCAGATTTTTCAAAAATTTGATTTTTTTACCTGTGTTTCCTGGGATTTACATGAGTTTTTCCATTTCTTTTTCAGATGATATTTGTGGAAAACTTGGTAAGAAATCTTTGTTCCTTTAACTCTTTAAGGACTGCTCTTTGGGGTCTATAATAGTTCCCACCCTGTTTTTTCTGTGCTCCATTTCTCCATGCTCTTTCTCCTGGACGTTCAATCTTGAATACTTACATCTCTCTTATTTATTTCCTCCCATTGTTGTTCCTTTTTTTCCACCATTTCTCATTCCATCCTTCTTTGTTCTCATGGATTCCTACCTTTTCTTTCCTGTAATAATGGATTTGTCTGCCTTCCAAATGTAATGCATTATGAATATTTTGAGGCAAAGTAATAAGATTAACAGGCCCATAGTTTTCACTCTTTACTGGAACCAGTCCATTATGTAGGATCTTTTCATTCATCCAAGTTTAAAGGCAGTTACTAAGTTATTGTCACTGCCTAAGATGAATCTTCCTGCCCATCCAGGATGCACAACAGATGTGGGTTCAATCCCTGGGTGAAGACGATCCCCTGGAATAGGAAATGGCAACCCACTCCTGTATTCTTACCTGGAAAATTCCATGAACAGAGGAGCCTGGCAGGCTCTAGACCATGAGGTCACAAAGAGTCAGACAAAACTGAGCATGCACACACAAAAAAGACTTTAGGACATGAGAAAATCCCTAACAAGGTAAATAAAATTTCTCTGTCTGTTGTGCAGTCAAAGACTGTATACATTCTATGTCCAGGGTCCAAAGTGTGCTTGAGTCTCTCTCTTTCAATGTGTTTTATATCACATTACCCATGTGTTCCTAGATAACTACAACCATATTCCAAAAATCTCAACCTTTCCAAAAGAATAAGCAATATAGGAAATTCAAATTATTGTCTTCCTCTCTTCCTAACATTGTGCCTTCACTATGTTTGAATAATTTTTCTTTTTTAATTTTTTTCAGATAAGTATGAAGAGGAAAAAGGCAAGTCCCATTAGTGTATTGCTCTTTGTACCCACTCAAGTTTCATCTCTTTCTTTGACATTGATCTTCAACTCTCCATGATCACTATTCTCAACTCTAATTTCATCAAATGTTACATCCTTTTTTAATGGTGTTCTTATTGTAAATGAATTCTGCAGTTTTCAAATGTTACGCAGTTTCCTCATTACTATTTTTTTTTTTTTGGCTTGTCCTGTCCCTGCAATTTATGCACATACATATTTCCTCTCTACTACAGAAAAGTTTGTTGTAATTTCTAGCACAGTCTTGTAGTTTTAGAATTTCTGATTTGGAAGTTTTTTCCAAGATAGTATTTTGTCATTTACTTAAAATCCCTTCCTTGACATTAATGGGTTTTCCTGATGGCTCAAGGGGTAAACAATTTGCCTGCAATGCAAGAGACACAGGTTCAATTCCTGGGTCAGGAAGATCCCCTGGAGAGGAAGTGGCTGCCCACTCCAGTATTCTTGTCAGGAAAATCTCATGGACAGAGGAGCTTGGTGGGTTGTAGTCCATGGGGTCACAAAGAGTCAGACACAACTGAGCATGCGTGCACTGACATTAATATTTGATTTTGCTTTCTTTCATGTGACTTTATTGAGGCATAAATTTAAACCACATTTACATAAAATACAATTATATATGATTCAGTTGAGAAAGGGTGATGAATATAGGCACCAGAGAACCTCGCCCTGCACATTCTGCAGGAACACAGCATTCTCAGCTTCATTGTTTGTGGACTATATAAGGTATTGCTTCCCCAGGCTTCCCAGGTGGCACAATGGTAAAGAATCTGACTGTCAATGCAGCCGATTCAAGAGAGGTTCAGTCCCTGAATGAGATAAATCTCCCGGAATAGGAAATGTCAACGTGTTCCAGTATTCTTGCCTGAAAAGTCCCATGGACAGAGGAGCCTGATGGGCTACTGTTCTTGGGGTTACAAAGAGTTGGACATGACTGAGTGATTGAGCACACATGGATAGTTTCCCCAGTAGAAGAACTGACCATATACCATCAGCAGTACTCGGCAGACTCTAAATAGGAAAAGGCAATAAAATTCTAAATAAGGACAAAAGGAATCTGGGACCTTTGTATTAGGTGATTGCCAGAATGTCTACATTTAAAATGTGTCTTCAATTCAGAAAATTTATTCATTTCCTCCTTTGCATTTCATTCAATACTAATTTCCTCAATAGTGCACTTTAAGCCAAATTTTTTGTATTCATCTGTGTATTTGTGTGTGTGTGTGTGTGTGGGTGGGTGCATGCGTGCGCCTGGTGTCAGTTCTTATGTTTATGTGTGTGTGTCTGTATGCTGAATGGTTTAATTTCAAATATGTGATTTTTAATAAGTTTGAATTTTCTTTTGTGTTTTTCACATGAGATTTACACTCTTTTCGTTTTATTTTTCAGAAGAACTTCAGCACAAATTTGGTAATATATCCCTAACATCCTTGTATGCCAGAAAATGACTGCATTACCGATGTTTTTAAAATTTCCCACCACCCCTCTGATATGCCATTGATTGCCTCACTTTTCTCTCACATATCTACTCTTCTAACCTGAATTGCTTATGACTTCTCTGTGTTCTCTCATTTTTTTTTTTCCCCAACAATAGTAATTTTACTTTTTCTTTCTTTTTATTGACACAATTCTTCTTTTAACAGCGTGTAGAAGAGTTCTCTATCTTATGAAATTTCAATGTCTCTCCATCTCTTACTTCTGAATTTTTATGCAGAAAGCATCAGAACTTATTGTTTACTTTAAGTTTGTTTCTTTGAGTTTCTTAAAGTTTGTTTCATAAAACACCAATATATCCATTTAAAGATTAATATCCTCTTTTCAATGACATTTTAGTTATATTTTTTATTTAAAAGGAAACAGAATTTGAGGATATATCTCTTTAATTTATGCAGTGGCTTCAGCCTTCATGTAATGGCTGCTACAACTAGTGTTTTGTACAAAGGGTGTTGTTTTATCTTTGGTTTCTCATATCTTTTTTTTTTTTTTTAATTAAATTTATTTATTTTTTAATTACAATACTGTATTTGTTTTGCCATACATTGACACGAATCAGCCATAGGTGAACACAATCGCCCAATGCCGAAGCCCCCTCCCACCTCCCACCCTGGTTTCTCATATCTTTTTAACTGATTATTGACTATAATGAGTCTGTTTGCATTTTACTCTGAAAAGGTGATCAAAGTAAGATGTGGGGTTTTTGGCATGCGTTAAAATAGAAACTCACCAAAAACAAGTCATAGCATCACGGTTTGAGGAAAATGTGGCTATAGGTGTTTGAGAATCAACCCCTGAATTTTCTGTGAAAGCATGCATTTGCTATTCTCTACTTCACTGTGGATGCTTTGTACAACATAGCTATAGCATTGAGGGAATTATTTCTTTTATGTAGCAGTCAAAGAACTTATTAAAAGCAACCGGCCAAATACTGGTACGCCAAGAAATGTCCAAAAGATCAAGAATGTTTTTAATAGATCACAGACACAAATAATAGTTGAAAATTTTGCATAAGACAGTGAGTTTACTCCTTTTCTTCTATTAATTTTAACAAATATTCTCAGCTGTGAAACTCTGTTGGTACACACAGGTGTGTGTGTGTGTGTGGGTGTGTGTGTGTGTGTGCGTGTTTATCTACATCCTGGTTCCTTTAAGGATGCATGTGAAATTTTCACCAACTTTACATTTCCCCTGTTTCTGTCCCATTAACTGACATGGATCTTCCCATTGTATTTTTCAGATGATCTTCAGATAATACGTGGTAAATTTTCCTGATAATCTTTATACTCCAATAAACCTCTAAAGGGGGCTCAGCGATGAAGAGTCTACCTGAAATGCAGGAGATTCCTGGATCCTAGTTCGATCCCTGAGTCTGGAAGATCCCCTGGAGGAGGGCATGGCAACCCACTCCAGTTTTCTCGCCTGCAGAATCCCATGGACAGAGGGCCTGGTGGGCTACTGTCCGTAGAGTCACAGAGTCAGACACAACTGAAGCCACTTAGTACTAACACACACACCAACCTCTAAAGGGTCGCTTTCTTTAAGCCTTTCACACTTCCTCTCTTGTTATCTATATGCCAGTGTTGGCATCCCCTTATCTTAGATGTCAGCATTTCTCTGCCAATTATTTGTTTATAAAATCACCCATATGAAATTCTCGCCTCTTCACTTCTCCTACAATTAAATCTTTCCCAATCTAACTTTTTGTTCATTTCATATATTATTTCTCTATAAACACAGTCTGCTTCTATTATCCAAAATCTTGCCAGAGTTTCATATGAATTTTTGAGGTGAACAGAATGAGACTGATGGGGGCTTGGTTTTATAATATATATATGGGCTTCCCTGATGGCTCAGACAGTAAAGAAACAGCCTGAGATGCAGGAGACCTGGGTTTGATTGCTGGTTTGGGAAAGTCCCTGGAGAAGGGAAAGGCTACCCACTCCAGTATTCTTGCCTGGAGAATTCCGTGGACAGAGGAGCCTGGCAGGCTACAGTCCAAAGAGTGGAACACAACTGAGAACCAACATGCACACGAATATATATTCTGGGAAAAGGTCGTTAACTCACTAAATCTCTCATGTGTTTCTGGTTCCGGAACCATTACCATGCAACTGATAGCTCTGTGAACCGTATCAGATGATCTATTCTACAAACTTGCTGAGTTACACATTTCCATCCATTTTCCTTTCAAAGACTATATAAATTCAAATGTAATTCAGTGAATAATTGGGGGCTTTAGGCTCACCTTCCACTGCTCTGATCACTTACTAACATATTCTCTCAGTTCAGTTCAGTCGCTCAGTCATGTCCAACTCTTCGCGACCCCATGAATCGCAGCACGCCAGGCCTCCCTGTCCATCACCATCTCCCGAAGTTCACTCAGACTCATGTTCATCGAGTCAGTGATGCCATCCAGCCATCTCATCCTTGGTCGTCCCCTTCTCCTCCTGCCCCCAATCCCTCCCAGCGTCAGAGCTTTCCAATGAGTCAACTCTTCGCATGAGGTGGCCAAAGTACTGGAGTTTCAGCTTTAGCATCATTCCTTCCAAAGAAATCCCAGGGCTGATCTCCTTCAGAATGGACTGGTTGGATCTCCTTGCAGTCCAAGGGACTCTCAACAGTCTTCTCCAACACCACAGTTCAAAAGCATCAATTCTTTGGCTCTCAGCCTTCTTCACAGTCCAACTCTCACATCCATACATGACCACAGGAAAAACCATAGCCTTGACTAGACAGATCTTCGTCAGTAAAGTAATGTCTCTGCTTTTGAATATACTATCTAGGTTGGTCATACTCTCTAGGTACACATATATTTCAGAGAAGACAATGAATGGCAAGCCACTCCAGTATTCTTGCCTAGAAAATCCCATGGACAGAGGAGCCTTGTAGACTGCAGCCCATTGGGTCACTACGAGTTGGACACAACTGAGTGATTTCACTTTCACTTTTCACCTTCACACATTGAAGAAGGAAATGGCAACCCACTCCAGTGTTTTTGCCTGGAGAATCTCAGGGACAGGGAAGCCTGGTGGGCTGCGGTCTATGGGGTCGCACAGAGTTGGACACAACTGAAGCGACTTAGCAGCAGCAGCAGCAGCAACAGCAACAACATATATATTTTGGATGCTGTTTCCTGAGTTTAATTATTCCATACCACAGTAACTGTAATGTCTTTTCATCCGATTATTTGCACACAATTAGGAAAATCTGCAGTACCTTATGTGCTTGTAGAAGGAGCTTACATATTAAGGGGAGTTCATCTATAACATATTAGTCTATTTTGAAATTTCATGCAAAGGCATGAGAGGCTACACTTTTAGAAAACGCCTAAGAAATGGTTAATACTCACTACTAAAGCCGTAAATTTCAACATCCTTCTGTTGCTGATAATTCACAATTATATTACTGTTAAGATTGAATGAAATTAAGAAATTTATCCCTTAAATATGGGGAACAGGCTTCATAAGACTACTGCTACAGATTTAGATAGATGGGTGCTTTCACTGAAGGTTTCCCCATGATATCTTAAGTACCTGACTCATGCATAGGGGCAGGGCTAAAGTGTATTTAGACGAAAAAGGAGGCCAGTGAATGAGGAATGATTATTATTGTTCAGTCCAAAAAGAGGTCTGTTCTTCTTTCTCTCCTTGTTGTCATTGCCCTTTTTTTTTGTTGTTTTGCACAAGAGTTGGTGGGAATGGAATACAACATTGCCTCTGGTTGACCAAGTATCCTTTGGAAATCAGTGCTTCCAATCTCAAAATATTAGTCTTTTTTAATATACATTTATTTATTTTAATTGGAGGTTAATTACTTTACAATATTGTATTGGTTTTGCCATACATCAGCATGAGTCATTTTGAACTATGGCATGAACTAAGAAAAGACTCCAAGTTGCCAAAATATAGTCATTATAAAGTAATAAAATTCTTTGGATAATTTTATTTCATTTCATACCAAAGAAATAGACTCCTTAAAAATCTATCATCTTTCCTTTTTAATGACATTTCCCAGTTATAATTTTATTTTCAGAGGGAATGATGTTAGGATTGTATTTCTTTCATGCATGTAGGTATATTAACAGGACTATTACAATAGAAACAATGATGCATACTCTCTATCCAGCGGAAATCCTGTTCTCCCTCCTCCTTTTTGTAATTTTTGTTTTCAGTTCCTTTTTCACCAGCAAGTAAACTGAAGTCAATAAAATGTTCTTCCTGTGGGTGAAAAGGCCTCTGGATGATATGGAGTCAATTCTCAGAAATGTCAGGTTGGGCCATAGACTGAAGTGTGGAAGTGTGTGAAATTTTGGCCATTGTCTCTTACTTACATGGGCCCTTGTTTGGGATGAGTTCTTTTTCCTGTTATTTTATCAATAATTGTGAAGAGGAAATAGCAAGTCTCATTCACGTATTTCTCTGTGAATCTAGTTACAGTCTCATTCTTTTCTCATACCTTTGTCTTCAGGTATGCTTTGGAGGGCTTCCCTGGTGTCTCAGACAGTAAAGAATCAAACTCCAATATTGGAGACCTGGGTTCTCTCCCTGGATTTGAAAGATCCCCTGGAGAAGGGCATGGCAACCCACTCTAGTATTCTTGCCTAGAGAATCCCCATGGACAGAGGAGCCTGGAGGGCTACAGTTCATGGGGTTGCAAAGAATCTAAGCACAGCAATGCTTTTCAAGAGGTGGAATATTCACTGAAAACTGTGAAAGTTTTGTCCAACATGTACCCAAAATACTTGATTGCAGCCCCCCATGACTTGTGTTCATTGCTTCATTTTCTTGTTTCACATGATCTAATTAAGACAAGCTTCTTGTCAACATGAATTGTAATAGAAACTCATAAAATATGAGGTTATATTGTGGCATCCATTGACAAAAATTGTTGTGAATAGTTGCCCAGCAATTAAAAGCCTATGGTTTCTCAAAGAGCAGTGGTTCGGGATACTCTGATTCAGTGTATATGGTGACTTTATATAACGGAGCAACAATAAAATGACAATTGACAATATATTTAGTAGCAGTCAATAAACCTGTTAGAGCAAGCGTACTGAATAATTAAAGCCTGAATCATGTCAAGTGGCACTTTGAACATGTGGAAAAGTTAACTACCAGAAATATTATCCAAAAAAAATTTTATTACTTCAGAAAATTCTCTTATTTTATTCCTTCTACTCTCTCTCTCTCTCTCTCTTTTTTTTTAGAGTATACTACGGGTAGAAGAGAGCAGCTTTTTTCAGCCACTGTGGGTATGTTTATTTCTTTGTGCTCAGTCTTGCCCGTGTACATATGTGTGTGTATGTTTTTATGTGTATCCCAATATCTTGACCATTGCATCCAGAGGTTTCAAATTTTTATTTTCTTTCTTGTGTGTTTACATGGTATTTATATAAGTTTTCCATTTCATTTTTCAGATAATATTTGTGAAAAACTTGGTAAGCTTCTCTGAGAAATCTTTGCTCCTTTAACTCTTTAAGGACTACTCCACTGGTGTCTGTAACAGTCCACACCCCGTCTTCTCTATGATTGGTTCTCCTTCTCCTGGATGTTAAACCTTAGATATGAACTTCTCTCATTAATTTCCTCTTATTGTTGTTCTTTTTGGTTCCACCATTCTTATTTCATCTTTTCTCTACTGTTGTTCTTAGTCTCTATATCTTTTCTTTCCTATAATAATGGGTTTGGTTCTTTTCCAGAGATTTTTCTATAATACATGGTGAATTTTTTGAGATGAAGGCTATGAGATTAATAGGTCCATGCTTTCCACTCTCTCTTTCTTTCCTGGGACAAGTTCATTATATCGGATCTTTTCACTTATCCCAGTTGAAAAGACCATTCCTATACTGCTCAACTTTAAGACCTGAAAAACTTTTAAAAGCCAAGAATAAAATTTCTCCATCTATTGTATTATCAAAAATGTTATAAATTCATTGGTCTGGAGTGTGCTTGGATCTTATTCTTTCCTAGCCTTGATTATCTCATCCACATATACTGCAGCTACATTCCAAAATTTTTCAGCTTTTTCCCTTTCCATCTATAGTAAATATTCTCTGTACTTTTGCATTTTTATTCACACAAGTTTCATTCTTCACACTAAAATATCTTTTCAATGTGTGAAGAAGGACCTTAAATCTTAATGAAAGAATGTATATTACACATCTTTTAATTCATAAATTTTTATGTGAATAAGTGTTAAAGCTCTTGTCCTAGGATATTTTCAATAAAGCACTAATAAAATCATAAAATTTTTAGCATCTTCCTTTTCTTTTTACTTGATGTGTTGTTAATTTGCCGTTATATATTCTTTTATATGTTCTTCTCTGGTGGCTCAGATGGTAAAGAATCTGTCTGCAATGTGGGAGATCCAGATTCAATCCCTGGATCAGGAAGATCCCTGGAGAAGGGAAAGGCTACCCACTCTAGTATTCGTACCTCGAAAATTCCACGAACAGAGGAGTCTGGTAGGCTACAGCCCATGGGGTTGCAAAGAGTCAGATGTGACTGAACAACTAACACACGCACGCACACACACACACACACACACACATTTAGCTATATGTATTATATATACATCCCTTATTCTTTCCACCATATTTATTACAAGATACTACCTATAGTTCCCTGTACTATACAGTAGGACCTTATTGTTTATTTATTTTACATAATACCTTTTTGTATCTGTTAATCCCAAACTCCTAATTTATGTCTTCTCTCCCATTCCCCTTTGGTCACCATAAGTTTATTTTCTGTATCTCTGAGTCTGTTTGTTTTGTAAATAAGTTCATTTGTATAATGTTTTAGACTCTAAAGTAATATCATGCAATATTTGTCTTTCTCTGTTTGGACTTGCTTCACTAAGTATGATAATTTCTAAGTATATCCATGTTGCTGCAAATGGTGTTCTTTCTTTCTCATGACTGAGTAATATCTCATTATATATATACACACAACCTCTTCTTTATCTATTCATCTGTCAGTGGACATTTAGTTTACTCCTTTGTCTTGGCTATTGTAAATAGTGCTTTAATGAACATTGGAGTGTGTGTATCTTTTTGAGTTACAGTTTTGGCCTAGGAGTGGGATTTTTATTTTTTTAAGGAAACTCCATACCGTTCTTCATAGTGGTACACCAATTTATATTCCCACAGCAGTGTGACAGCTCCCCTTTCTCCACACTCCCTCCAGCATTTACTATTTGTAGATTTTTTGATGGCCATTCTGACTGAATTGAGGGGATATCTCATTTTAGTTTTGATTTGCATTTGTCTAATAATTAGCAACACTGAGTATTTTTTCCTGTGCTTGTTGGCCATCTGTATGTCTTCTTTGCAAAAATGTCTATTTAGGTCTTCTCCCTATTTTTTGATTAGGTTGTTTTGGATTTTTACTATTAAAGTGTATGAGTTGTTTGTATATTAGAGAAGTTAAGTCCTTCTTGGGAAGGTCACATTGTTCGCAATTATTTTCTCTTAGTCCATATGTTGTATTTTCATTTAGTTTCCTTTGCTGAGCAAAAGCAAAGCTGATTAAGTCCCATTTGTTAAATTTGTTTTTATTTCTTTTACCTTTATTTCTTTGACCTTAAAATATGGCTATGTTATGCCAGAGAATGTTTTCCCTATGCTCTCTTCTAAGAATTTTATGGTGTCATGTCTTATGTTTAAGTCTTTAAGGCATTTGAGTTTATTTTTGTGTATGGTGTGAGCAAGTATTCTAACTTCGTTGATTTATGTGGCTGTCCAGCTTTCCTAAGGCCACTTGCCAAAGAGACTGTCTTTTCCCCATTGTATATGCTTGCCACTTTTGTGGAAGATTAATTGACCATAAGTGTGGAGATTTATTTGTGGGCTTTCTATTCTGTCCCATCGAACTATATGTCTGTTTTAGTGCCAATAACATCCTCCTTTTCAAATGATATGTCAATTATATTTTGGTTTACTGATTGCAATTTGGGAACACTTATCTTTAATGTGGGTAGCAGGTTTCTTATGACTACTGCTATAGAGACAGTTTTTGACAAGAGTGGTACTTTTACTGTAGGCTTTTCATCACATTTTAAGTTCCTGTCTCATTGATGTAAGCTTGCTTGTCTTTTATTCTGCAAAGCTAGGTTTAATGCAATACCAGTGATTGGTAAGGCTTATCTCAGGGGAAGTACTACACTATCTTCAGTCATGATTTATTAATTCCTTTCACACAAATGGCTGGGAGAGGTAAAACAATCTTCTCTCTCATGGGTTGCATGACCTTTGGGAGCCTTTGCATCTAGTTCTTAGCAAGGTGAGTTTAGTTTTAACAAAATTAACAATATGGGGAATTCAAATTATTGTCCTTCTCTCTTCCTAACATTGTGCCTTCTTTATGTTTGAATAATTTTATTTTTATTTTTTCAGATAAATATGAAGAGGAAAAAGGCAAGTACCATTAGTGTATTACTCTTTGTACGCATTCAAGTTCATCAGTTTCTTTGACATTGGTCTTTAACTCACCATGATCAATTTTCTCAACTCTAATGTACATAGAGCTTCACATACTTCTTTTTCATGGTGTTCTTATTGTAAATGAAGTTTGGAAATCTTTAAGTGTAATCACCTTCCTGACTACTATTCTCTTTGGTTTGTCCCATCCCTGCAATTTATGTCCATACATGTTTCCTTTCTGCCAAGGAAATAGTCTTTGTAATTTTCTAGCAATTTTCTGTAGTATTTTAAATTTCTGATTTGAAAACTTTTTCAAGATAGCTCCCATCATTTCATTTCAAATGTCCTTTCTTAAAGCTCTGGGGTAATCTTATTTGAATCCCCAGGATCAACCTTGAGTCACTTGGGCCAGGAGACCAAAGAGACTTTGGTATCTCTGTTCAGGAAGTTACAGTGAGCATCAGGGCTCCCAGGATGGGTGTTTTGGAGATGACAGGCTTCTTATCTTGGCCTCCTGAGCCCTGTGGAACTCTCCTGTAGGGCCTCGTGCAGTCCAGTGGTTGGTAGAAGGTCAGCTTTCCTATGTTACTGGTGGTATTGTTGTGATGCACACTCAGGAGAGACCCCTGGGGCCACTTACTGACTAGGAAATGTTTTTGTGTGTTTTTTCCTAATGATTTTTGAGTACTGGTTTTTAGACCATTACCTCAGTACATTTAAAAAACTTAAGTCAGGATTGTCTTCTAGTGTTAAAGTCACCCCTCACCTCTGTATTGAACTAAGGTGTCAGTCAATACAAAGGAATGGAACATCCATCCGCCAAATCTGTTGTGTGTAAATTCATACTATTTTAAATTGTATGCTGATAAGCAGATGAGCTTAGATTTAAAATTTGTAATAAGAATTATTATGCATTAATATTGCAGTTTTCAATAAAGATTGATTTGCAAAAAAATTTCTTTCTTGACATTAGTACTTCATTTCCCCTCTTTCATGTGACTTTATTGAAGCATGCATTAAAATTATATTCATATAAAATACAGTTATGCATGAAGCTGTTGAGAAAACACAGTGAATACATCTGTAATCTACAGGTCTTACAGGAGCAATAGTTCAGCACTGTTCACTTCAGTGTTTGTGGATTATATATATATAGCAGAGCTTTCTCAATAGAAGTATTGACTGTTCATCATTAGCCAAATCATAAAACTAATTAAAGATAAAAAACTGAATAATTAAAAACTAAGATGAAGGAGTTTACTAAAAATTGTATCAAGTAATTACCAGAGCTATGGTTCTTAAAATGTTTCTTTAAATTGCAAAACTGATTCATACCTTCTGCTTTGTTTCACTAAAAGCTACTTTATCCTCAAAGGGCATGATCCAAGTTTGTCAGCATTTATCTGAATGTGACTGAATGAGTATCTATGATTTCTTGAATTTGTGTGTATCTACATCCTAATAATTTTAATGTTAAATACAATTTTTTCAATAAATTTAAATTTTCTTCCTGTGTCTTTCCATAGATTGACATTGATTTTTTTCTATTTTATTTTTCAGAAGATCTTCAGCACAAATTTGGTAACATATCTTTGACATCCCTTTATGCCTAAAATGCTTGAAAATGACTTATTTCCTGATGTTTGAAAACATTTCCACCATTCTATCAATATGCCATTCATTGCCTCACTCATCTGCATGTCTACACTTCAAACCTGAATCTTTAGTTATAGATTTCTCCTCTTCTTTTCTCTCTTCTTTGTCCCTTCAAAGTTCATATATATTCTGATAACATTCAATGATCAAGGGCTATTTTTCCACCTATCTTGAACTTATTATACAAATGTTCTTGAGCATACATGGATTTCATACATAAGTTTCTGGATTTTTTTAAATTTCCAACAATAATAATTCTATTTTCTCTTTTAATTAACACTATTGTTGATTTAAGAAACTACAATTCCTTTTACTGATACATAGTAGTATTCTCTATCTTATGGAAAGTTCAATTTCTCTACATCTCTCAGTTCTGAATTTTTGTACAGAAAAGACCAGAACCTATTGCCTGCAATGTTTCCTAAAGCTTATTTCATAAAACACTAGTGTATCCAATTAAGATAAATATCTTCTCTTTAAATTATAGTTTCAGCTGTATTTTTGTTTTCAGAGGGAATAGAGTTTAGGGACATATTACTTTAATACAGGTTAATGGCTGCTATGGCTAGTGGCTGTTTTATCATTGGTTTCTCATCTCTTTTAAACTAACCGTCACCCATAATGAGTCTGGGTTTTCATATTATTCTGAAAAGGTGAATTAAGATATGGTTCATTTTGGCAAAAGTTAAAATGGAAACTCAAAAAAAACAGGTCATGACATCACTGTTTCATGAAAATGTTCAGACCAGTATCTGAGCACCAATCCCTAAATCTTCTCTGGGAGCATGGGTTCAGAATTCTCTACTTCACTATTTGTGGATACTTTATACGAAATAGCTACAGTCTAAAAGGAATTGATTATTTCTTTTTCCTAGCAGCCAAAAGCAGAATTCTAGTATCCCATATAATGTACAAATAAGAAAATTTTAATTTTTTAAGGTTTTTAAAATAACATTTATTTCTTAAAAGTTAACATGTGCATAATAATAATAGGAAACCAAAGAGCACAAGAAGCAAAAAACAAAGTCATTCATAATCACAAGCAGTTTACCATGTTTGTGATGTTTGACATGTCCTTCTAGGTCTCATTTGTGTACTTTCACAACTAAGCATCCATTTTTATGTAATTAAGACCTCAAATAAGAAAAATTTTAAAAGATCACTGTCACAACCAATAACCCTATAATGCTTGCACAAGGCAGTAACATTGTTCCTCTTCCTTGTAGTAAATTTTGACCAATGTGCTCAGCTTTCAGACACAGTTGGTATATGTGTGTGCCTGCACATAGGTGTGTTTGGGTATGTCTGTGCTTGTATGAATCCTGGTATGTTCATCTTTGCATATGAATTTTTCTCTGCTTACAAGTTTTTTCACTGTTTCTGTGCCACAGTATTGACAAGAACTTTTCCATTGTATCTTTCAGATGACCTTCAGAAAAAGTGGGGTAAATTTCCCTGACAATCTTTATGCTTCAGTAACCCTCTACATGGTCACTTTCTCAGTACCTATACTTTCCAGTCTCTTAAACTATATACCAGCTGTTGATCCTCCTACTATGGGATGTCAACCCATCCTACCCAATTAGTTTATAAAATCAATCATATGGAGTTCTCACTTATTCTCTTTCCTTGCCCTTAAACATTGCCCAATTCTGCTTTTTTTTTTTCATTTAATGTATTGTCTTCATATAGACATTGTTTCCAACGATCGTTAGAGCCTTGCAAGAATTTCATTACGAATTTCTTGATGTGAAAGGGATGACACTGATGGGAACTTGGTTTACATCATATATTTTGATTTCTGGAAAATGGCTGTTATGTTACTACCTATTCATGTATTTCTAGTTCAGGGATATTACTACTATACAGTCAATACCTCCAAAACCTTATGAAATGAGCTAAGTCTACAAACTTGCTAAGTGACACACCTCCATCCATTTTTCTTTCAAACTGTGTAAATGCAAATGTAACTCTTGAAATACTTTGGACTTGAGACTCCCTTTCACCTGTTCAGATTATTTACTCACATATTCTCTAGGCATACATATATTTTAAATACTATTTTCCAAGTTTAAATTATTTCACACTGTAGTAATTGTGATGTAATTTCACTACTTTATTTGGACATGATGGGGAAAATTGAAATACCTTAAGTATTTATAGAAGGACTTTATATATTAAGGGGATTTCATTTATAACATACTAGTCTATTCTGAAATTTTATGTGAATGGCCTGAGAGGCTGTCTTAGAATACTCCTAAGAGATGGTTAATAACTCACTGCTAAAGCCAATAAAAGTTTAACATCCTTCTTTCATTAATGATATTTACAATTATATTTTTCTTAAAGACTGAATGGAATTAAGGAATATATCTCTTTCACACATAGACCAGGATTCATAGAAATACTGCTAAAGATATAGATTTAGATAGAAGAGTACTTTCATTGTAGCTTCCTCATGACTTGAATATGGGCAGAACTGCATTCTATTCTTCAAAATAAAAAGAGGGGCCAAGGAAAGGTGAAAGACTGTTACTGTTTATTTCAGAGATGTCCTATTCTAATTCCTCTCTTTGTATCGTCTCCCATCTATGTTCATTTTGCACCAAAATTTCCATGGGAAAAAATACATTACCTATAATTGAAAAGATGTCCTTTGGAAATTGGTGCCTTTAGATCTAAAAATATTGTTTGAACCATAGGCTATTCTTTTGCTTTATACTTCATTAAGTCCTTAAAATTTTCCTCCTTTCCTGATGACATTTTTCAATTATGATTTTACTTTCAAAGGGAATGCTTTTAGGATTATATTTATTTGATGTATGTAGCAGGATTTCTCTGGCTACCGTAACATGTCATTTGGACAGAGAAGTAATTGTGCTCTTTATTTCTTCACCTCCTTTTAGGTAAGTCTCTTAAGTATGATTGTGGGTGTGCAGTTGATTCTGAAAAGCTAAAGTCTCAATGAAACACCAGTGATGGATGTTGTTTATCCAAGAGGAAGTCCTATGATACCACCTCCCATGGTTCTCATTACCTTTTGAACCAGTAGGAAAATGGAAATCAATAAAACTTTCACTGATTGGCAATATGACCTCCAAATGACATGGAGTCAATACTCAGAAATATGAGTCATATTGAGCCAAAGAGTTAAATATAGAAAAGTTTGAAATTTTGGCCCTTGTTCCTTCTTCACATCAGACCCTCAACTGGATGAATTTTCAATTCATTTTCCTGTTAATTTATGTGAAATAAGAGGAAAATGTCAGTCTTATCCTCTTATCATACCTTTATCTTCAGGTCTCTATGACCATCTTCCTCAAATCCCACATTTGCATATTTTTACATAGTTCTGTCTCATTATCCAATTTTTCCAACTGAAATTCGTCATCTTTATTTTTCACTCAGTTTCTTCCATCATAATTTCTTGACTTTGTCCTGTCCATTCAACTCGCACAAACAGACACTTTCTGCCATGTAAATTTTATTAACCATATACTTTTGAAGTGATGGAATGTTCAAGGACTGGTGTGAAAGTTTTGTCCAACATGTGCCCTGGATATTTGATTTCAACCTCCTCATTACTTGTATTCATTGCTTCATTTGTTGTTTCACATGATCTAATTAAGATGAGCATCTTTTCAACATGAATTGTAATAAAAATTCACAAAATATAAGGTTATGTTATGACATCTATTGACAAAAATGTTGTAAATATTATCCAGGAATTAAAATCCTGTGGTTTCTTAAGGAGGAGTGGTTCAGGATACTTTGATTCAGTGTTTGTGGTGATTTTATATAATGAAGCTACAACAGAATGAGAGCTAGCAGCATATATTTAATAGCAGCCAATAAACCTATTAGAGTAAGCAAACTGAATAATTAAAACCTTAATTATGTCAGATGACACTATGAGCATGTGGAAAAGTTAACTACCAAAAATACTATTCCAAAAGTCTTATCCATTCAGAAAATTCTCTTTGTTCATTTTCATTTCTTTCTTTTTGTAGCACATATTCTGGATAGAGTGGAGAAGCTCTCAGCTACTGTGGGTGTGTTTATATTTGTGCTTGATATTGTCTGTGTGTGTGTGTGTGTGTGTGTGTGTGTGTGTGTGTGCTTGTATCTGCATCCCAATACTTTGGCCATTGCATTCAGATTTTTCAAAAATTTTATTTTATTTTATTTTATTTTATTTTGGATTTCTGGTAAGCATTGGTAACAATAACCCTGTATGTGAGACAAAAATTTTATTTTTCTTCATATGTGTTTCCATGGTATTTACAAGAGTTTTTCATTTTATTTTTCAGATGATATTTGTGAAAAACTTGGTAAGATCCTCTGGGAAATCTTTGCTCCTTTAACTCTGTAAGGACTACTCCTTTGGTGTCTGTAACAGTCCCCACCCTTTCTTCTCTGTGCCCTCCACTACCTCTCCTTCTCCTGAATGTTCACTCTTGAATTTGAACTTCTCTCTTAATTTCCTCCTGTTGTTCCTTCCCCCCACCCCCCACCATTTCATCTTTGTTTGTTGTTGTTCTCATATCCTATACCTTTTCTTTCCTATAACAATGGGTTTGTATGTCTTCCAGAGACTTTCTGTAATGCATTATTAATTTTTTGAGATGAAAGCAATGAGATTAACAGGTCCATGATCTTCACTCTCTTTTTGGGACTGGTCTATTATGTAGGATCTTTCATTTATCCAAGTTGAAGAGGCCATTACTGTGCTACTGTGGTGGTCTTATCTCAGAGGAAGTCCCACACTAACATTAGTCCTGATTCCATTCCCTATGTTAATTCCTTTTGTACAAATGGCTGGGCAGAGATAAAACAATCCTCCCTCTCATGGGTTGCATGTACTTTGGAAGTTTGGTTACCGTTCTTAGAAAGGTGCATCCAGTTTTAACAAAAGAATAAGCAATGTGAGGAATTCAAATTATTATCCTCCTTTTTCCTAACACTATGCCTTCATTATGTATCAATGACTTTATATTATTTTTTTTTTTCAGATAAGTGTGAGCATGACAAAGGCAAGTCCTAATATTATATTATACTCTGTGCCTACTCAAGTTTCATGTGTTCATTGACATTGGTTTTCAATTCTCCATGATCACCTCCTTCAACTCCAATGCACGTAGACCTTTACATCACTTTTTTGTCATGCAGTTATTGCTTTTTCTGGAAGTCTGCCATTCAGTTTCCTCATTACTTTTTCTTTGGTTTGTCCTGTCCTTGTCATTTTTGCACATATATGTTACCTTCTTCAAGGAGTATTAGGAGCAATTTTTAGCAAGGTTTAGCCATTTTAAAGTTTTCTGATTTGTAAGTTTTTCCAAGATGAAAGTGAAAGTGAAGTTGCTCAGTCGTGTCCGACTCTTTGGGACTCCATGGACTGTAGCCTACCAGGTTCCCTCCTTCCATGGGATTTTCCAGGCAAGAATGCTGGAGTGGGTTGCCATTTCCTTCCCCAGGGGATCTTCCCAACGCAGGGATCGAACGTGGGTCTCCCGCATTGCAGGCAGACACCTTTACCCTCTGAGCCACCAGGGAAGCCCATAGTTTGCATCATTTCATTTCATTTAAAATTCCTTCCTTGACATTAATACTTCATTTGCCTGATACACATGAACTTACAAAACAGAAAGAGATTCACAGACTTGGAGAATGAAGTTGATGGTTGATGGTGGGAGGAAAGTGGAGAAGGAGTAGTTGGGGGAGTTTAAGATGGATATGTATACACTGCTATGTTTAAAATGGATAGACAACAAGGACTTATTGTCTAGCTATACAGTATGGAACTCTACTCAATGTTATGTGGCAGCCTGGATGGGAGAGGAGTTTGGGGGAGAATTAATACATGTGCGTGTATGGCTGTGCATCTTCGCTGTTCACCTGAAGCTGTCACAACCTTGTCAATCAGCTGCTGTTGCTGCTGCTGCTGCTAAGTCGCTTCAGTCGTGTCCAACTCTGTGCGACCCTACGGACAGCAGCCCACCAGGCTCCTCTGTCCACGGGATTCTCCAGGCATCAGCTATACCTCAATATAAAACAAAAAGTTTAAAAGTAAAAACAAACAAAAAAACTTTATTTTCCTTTCTTTCATGTGACCTTATTGAGACATGAGTTAAAACCATACTCACATAAAATACAGTTATATATGGTTCAGTCGAGGGAAATGGTGATAGAGGCCCCCTAGAACCTCACCCTGCACGTTCTCTAGGAACTCAGCACTCTGTATATACGTCAGTGTTTGTGGATTATACATAGCTTTCCCGGCAGAAGTGACCATATAAGCAGCAGTCAGAGGACTCTCTAAAGATGAAAAACTGTGCAACAAAATTCTAAATAAGGACAAAAGCAATCTGGAAAAATTGTATTAGTAGTTATCAGAATCTTTGTGTTTAACAATATGTCCTTGATTCAGAAAATATATTCATTTCCACCTTTGTGTTTCATTAAATACTAGTTTCTTCAATAATGTACTTTAAACCAAATTTTTTCACATTTTCTGTGTATTTGTGTTTTTGTGAGTGTGTATGTGTCTTCCTGGTGTGAGTTCTTCCATATATGTGTGTGTGTCTGTACCCTAAATGCTTTAATTTTAGGTACATGCTTTTTAATAAATTTAAATTTTCCTCCTGTGTTTTCCCCATGAGATTTACATTGATTTTTCCATTTTATTTTACAGAAGAACTTCAGCAAAAATTTGGTAACATATCTCTGACATTTCTTTATACCCCAAACACTTGAAAATACATTCCTGATGTTTTTAACATTTCCCATCATTCCTCTGATATGTGATTCATTGTCTTACTCTTTTCCTGCCTGATTACTATCCTAACTTGGATTTTTAATATAAATTTATTTATTTTAATTGGAGGCTGATTACTTTACATTTGAAAGAACAAGGAAGACAGAAAGTAGGGGAAAGCCATTACTTTCTCTCTTCCTTGTTCTTTCAAATGTTCTCAGGTATAATGTGTTTCACATAATTTTTGGAATTTTAAGAATTTCCAATTGAATTTCCGTGTTCTCCTTTAATTAACACAATTGCTATTTTAAGAGATTGCAATTCCTTTTACTGATGTGTAGGAGTATTTTCTATCTTATGGAAAACCCAATGTCTCTACATCTCTCAGTTCTGAATTTTTAGGTAGAAAGCACCAGAAACTATTGCCTGCAGTGTTTCCTAAAGTTTATTTCATAAAACACTAATATATCCATTTAAAGATTAATATCCTCTTTTTAAATGAATTTTTTGAATCATATTTTTGCTTTTAGAGGGAATAGAATTTAGAGATATATCTCTTTAATATAGGGTGTTCAGTTCAGTTCAATCGCTCAGTTGTGTCTGACTCTTTGTGACACCATGAATTGCAGCACGACAGGCCTCCCTGTCCATCACCAACTCCTGGAGTTCATTCAAACTCGTGTCCATTGAGTTGGTGATGCCATCCAGCCATCTTATCCTCTGTCGTCCACTTCTCCTCCTGCCCCCAATCCCTCCCAGCATCAGGGTCTTTTTCAATGAGTCAGCTCTTCGCTGGAGTTTCAGCTTTAACATCAGTCTTTCCAGTGAGCACCCAGGACTGATCTCCTTTAGAATGGACTAGTTGGATAGGGAGCAGCCTTCATGTAAGGGCTGCTACAGCTAGTGTTTTGCACAAAGGAGTGCTGTTTTATTTGGTTTTTCATCTCTTTTAAGCTAACTCTTGCCCATAATGAGTCTGGGTTTTCATATTATTCTGAAAAGATGATCAAAATAAGATGTACTTCATTTTGAGATAGGTTAAAATAGAAACTTGCCAAAAACATATCATAAATCATTGTTTCATGAAAATGTTTATACAGGTGTCTGAGAACCAATCCCTGAATTTTCTTTCAAAGTGTGGGTTCATTATTCTTTATTTCACTGCTTGGGAATACTTTATACAGCATAGCTACAACATGAGAGGAATTGATTATTTCTTTTTCCTAGCAGCCAAAGAACTTATTAAAGGCAACAAACAGAATACTAGTATCCAATGTAATGTCCACATAGATGAATAACTTTAAAAGATCACTGACAAAACTAATAGTCCTGAAATTCTTGCACAGGCAATAAGTTTATTTCTTTTACTCTGATTAAAATTTTTTTTAATTTTGTGAGCTTTCAGACACTATTATTAATAGTATATGTGCATATGTCTGCACATATGTGTGGGGATGTGTGCGTTTGTCTGCATTTTGGTATCTTTACCATTGCATGTGAATTTTTCACTACTTTTAAATCCTCCTGCCCTTTTCTGTGCCATAATATTGACATGGATCTCTCCTTTTTATTTTGGTGACCTTCAGAAAATATGTGGTAAATTTCTCTGACAACGTTTTTACCAAAATAACCCTTTAAATAAATCCTTTCTTAATGCCTTTAATATTCCCTTCCTTTTTATCTGCATGGCAGTGTTGACCCCTTTTCCCAGATGCTGATCCTTCCCTGTCTATTATTTGTTCATAAAATCACCCATATAAATTTATCACTTATTATTTTCCCCTACCCTTACATCTTGCCTAATCCTTTTTCTTTTTTTCATTTCACATAATTCCTCCCTATTACATTATCTTCTTTCATCCAGACTGTGGTCAGTTATATTATAAATTTGGGATAAACATGATAAGATTAATGGGGACCTGGTTTTCATTATTTTTTTTTCTGGAAAATGCCCATTAATTTAGTACATCTCTCATATATTTCTAGTTGAGGGACCATTACTATGCAATTGATACCACCACAAACCTTATGAGATGAGCTAAGTCTACAAATTTGCTGAGTCATGTCCCTTAATACACTGTATTTTCAAAGATTGTGTAAATTAAAATATAATTCATTGAACCACTGTGGACTTTAGGCTTACTTGTCCTGCTCTGACCAATTACTAACATATTCTCTATGTTTACAGATATTTTAAATATTATTTCCCGAGTTTAAATTATTTCATACCATAGTAACTATATTGTCTTTTCATTGCATTATTTGCCCACAGTTGGGGGGTGGGGGTGGGATGCAAGTACCTTGTTTGTAGAAGGACTTAATATATTAATGCAAGTTTACTTATATTAGTTTATTTTGAAATTTTATGCAAATGGCAAGAGACGCTACAGTCTTAGAATACTTTTAGTGAAAGTGAAAGTCAGTCAGTTGTGTCTGACCCTTTGCAGCCCCAAGGACTGTAACCCTCCATGCTCTTCTCTCAGTGGGATTCTCCAGGAAACAATACTGGAGTAGGTTCCCATTCCCTTCTGGGAATCTTTCCAACCCAAGAATCAAACCGAGGTCTCTTGCATTGCAGGCAGATTCTTTACAGTGTGAGCTACTAGGGAATACTCTGAAGAGAGGATTAATAACTTAGTAGTAAAACTTACATATTTAACATCTTTCATTTGCTAATGACATTCACAATTATATTTTTGGTACAGATTAAATGGAATTAAGAAATCTATACCTTTTCTTTATATCTATATTTTTAATATATGGCACAGGTTTCACAGGACTACTGCTACAGACTTAGATGGGTGCTTTCACTTAAGGCTTCCCTTATGACATCTTGAGTACCTGACTCATGAATCAGGTCACATTGCCTTGGATTCTGTAAAATTAAAGGAAAGACAAATGAATGATGAAAAATTATTAATTTTTAACCCAGAGGTTCTCATCCCTTCTCTACTTCCTCTCCTTGTATCATTGCCCATCCTTTTTTCATTTTGCACCTAGTTGGTGGGGATGAAGTACAGCATTTCTTCTGGTTAGCTAAGTGTCCATTGGAAATCAATCCTCCCAATTCTCAAAATAATGATCATTTTGAACCATGAACTACACTAGGAAAGGGCTATAAGTTTCCTTCCTCCTCAGTCAGAATGTAGCCAACATTTGTTTCCTTTGGCTTTGTTTTTACCCCAATGACAAAATCATTAAAGGTTTAACTTTCTTGTTTTGTAAATATATTTTCTAGTTATAAATTTGTTTTCAAAAGAAGCAGGTTTTAGGAGCTTATTTTTTCATGCATGTAGCAGATTTCATGGAGTCTGCAGAAAGGGATGATTGCCTCTTTGCTTCTTCATTTCATTTTAAGGGGCTGTTTTGTGTATGAGTGTGGGTTTGCAATTTTTTCTGTGAAAGAAGGCCCCGTGCAACACTGATGATCACTGTTTATCATAGAGGAAGTCCTATTCTACGTCCTGTCATGGTGTCATATCTCTTATTTCCCTTTGCACCAGCAGGTGAATGGAAGTCAATAAAACTTTCCTCTGATTGGAGAAATGGCTTTTGGATGATATGGAGTAATTTCTCAGAAACATGGGTCAGGTTGAGTCACCAAGTAAAAATGGAAGTGTTTGAAATTTGGACCCTTGTCTCTTCCTCACATCGGGCCCTCATTTTGGATGAATTTGAGTGCTTTTTCCAGTTACTTTTATTGGCTTCCCTGGTGGCTCAATGGGTAAAGAGTCTACCTACAGTACAGGAGACCTGGGTTTCATCCCTGGGTCGGGAAGATCACCTAGAGAAGGAAATGGCAACCCACTCCAGTATTCTTGCCTGGGAGAGTTCATGGACAGAGAAGCCTGGCGGGCTGCAGTCCATGGAGTCTCAAGAGTTGGATATAACTGAGCAGTTAAAATTTTGGCCCTGGTCTCTTCTTTACATCAGGCCCTCATTTTGGGTGAATTTGAGTTCTTTTTCCTGTTATTTTTATCAATAATTATGAAGAGGAAAACAACAAGTTCCATTTAAGTATTTACCTATGAGCCTAGTTATAGTTTCATCCTTTTCTCATACTTTTGTCTTCAGGTCTCTGTGAATATTTTCCTCAAATCCTAAATTTGCATATTTCTGTATAGTTTTGCCTGGAGGAGAAAATGTCAACCCACTCCAGTATTCTTGCCTAAAGAATGCCATGGACAGAGGAGCCTGGCAGGGTACAGTCCATGGGGTCACAAAAGAGTCGGACAGGACTTAACGACTGAGCACATTGTAGTTTTGTCTCAAAATGAAAACTGACAACTCATATTTAGTAGCAGCTGATGAACCTGTTAGAGAAAGCATACTGAATCAGTAAATCCCAAATCGTGTCAAATGGTTTAATGAACATGTGGAAAAGTTAACTACTAGAAATATTATTCATAAAAATTTTTATCCATTCAGCAAATTCACTTAGTTTTTGCTTTTTCTTTCATTTTTAGTAGAAAATATCCTGGATATAAGGGAGCAGCTTTCGGACACTGTGGGTGCGTTTATTTTTGTGCCTGTTTTCTGCATGTGTTTGTGTGTATGCTTTTGTCTGCATCCCAATACTTCAAACATTGCATTGGATTTTTCAAAAATTTGATTTTTCTTCATGTGTGTTTCCATGGTATTTATATGACTTTTTCCTTTTTTAGATGATATTTGGGGAAAATTTGGTAAGATTCTCTGACAAATCTTTACTCATCTCTATTAGGACTGCTCTTTTGGTATCTGTACGAGTCCCCACTCTTTCATCCACATAACCTCCATCAGCTCCCTTCCGAATGTACATTCTTCTGTCCTCAGATTTTGGATATGAATGCCTCTCTTATTAACTTTTCTCCATAGCTTTTTCCTTATGTTCCATCTTTTCCCATAGCATCTTTTGTTCTCACTGTTCCATACTTATCCTTCCCTTTGGACTTTGGCTTTCCCTGTCTTCCAGAGACTTTCTATAATGTATTATGGATTTTGTGAGATAAAAGTGATGAGATTAACTAGCCCACGGTTTCCACTCTTTCTTTCCTGGGACAAGTTCATTATGTAGGATCATTTCACTTATCCAATTTGAAGGGGCCAATACTATGCTGTTGTTAATTCCCTAGTCTTTAGAAGATGAGAAGCTTTCCAATGTGATGGATAAAGTTTCTCCCTCCATTTTCCTGTCAAAGACTTTATACATTCTAATCTCATTCTTTTGTCCAGGGTGAGTTTGAGTCTCACTCTTTTATAGCTCTTGATCACCTTATCCACATGTTCTCAATTATACTATATTTACATTCCAGTTTTTTTCCTAGCTTTTCTTCCTTTTCAGTTATAGTGAATGTTCTTTGTATTTTTGCATTTTTATTCACACAGTTATTAATTTTTCACATTAAATTATGTTTTCATTATGTTTTCAATCAGTGAAGAAGGACCTTGAATCTTAAGGAACACACATGTCTACTATAGCTCTCAATTTAGAATTTTTATGTGAGTGATTGGGGAAGCTGTGGTCTTAAGATTATTATTTTTATTAAAGAATTAACATAATAATTTAAAGTTTAGCATCCCCCTTTTCTAATAGTATTTTCAATTATTCTTTGGTTTTCAGTCTCATGAATGGAAACATCTTTGCTTTTTTATGCAACAGCTGGAGGTCTCAGAGTGAGACCAATAATTGGTGGGACCTATCTGAGAATAAGTACTACTCTAATGTCTCTCATGGATTCATTAACTACTTTTTACCAAAAAAAAAAAAAAAAAGGATTGACGGGAGGAACACAGCATTGCTTCTCATGAACTTCAAGGCTCTAGGAAACTTTGGTCCAGTTCTTAGAAATGTTAGTCTCGTTTTAAGGAAAGACTATCCAGGAAATGGTTTCAAATTATGGTTTCAAATGAAATGAAATGGTTTCAAATGGTCCTAATTTCCTATTGTGTCTTTTATATTTGAATGTGTTTTTTTTCCATCTTTTTTTCACCCTGTATGAACAGGACAATACAAATCTCATTATTGAGTTACATTTTCTATCTAGTCAAAATTCATTTGTCACATTGACACTGGTTTTCAGCTCTCAAAGATCATCATTCCAACATAGAGTTTTACATCATTTTCTCTTGTTTTGTTTTTGGCTACTGAACTCTACCATCTTTGGATGTTATTGTTTCCTCATCATTTTTCTTTGATTTGTCCTGTCCTTGCAATTTATGTGTGTTTTCTTTCTGCCAGGAGATTATTAGCAGAAATTTATCTGTAGGTTTTTGTGATTTAAAATGTTTTGATATGTAATGTTTCTCCAAGATACCTTCAGTTTATTTCATTTACAACTCTCTTTTCTGCTATTTACTATCTTATTTCCCTTCCTTTCTGACTCTGTTAAAGTAAGCTTTATAAAGGCATGAGTTAAAACTCATACAAATATGGTTATGTATGAATCAATTGAGAAAAGGTGGTTAATGGAGATGCCCAGGATCCTAATTCCATGGTTCCTATAGGTAATTTGAATTTTCTTCTTGTCTTTCCCATAAAATTTACATTGTTTATCCATTTTATTTTTCAGAAAAACATCAGCGCAAATATGGTACTGTATCTTAGATATCCTTTCATTCACCGACACTTTAAAATGACTGGATTTCTGATTTTTTTTTAATGTTTGTCAACATTTTATCTCTATCCTCTTTATTGGCTCACACATTGCCTCCATGTGTGCACTTCTAACTTGAATTTTTGGTTATGGACTTCCACCATAGTTTTCTGTCTTCTTTGTCCTCAAAGAAAATGTAAATTTTGATACCTATCAATGTCAATGGTAAGTTGAAGTTTATTTTTTCACTGACCTTGAATTTATTACCCAGGTTTTCCAGGGTATAAAAATGTTTAACATATTTTAAACAATTTTTAAAATTGTCAACAATAGTAATTTTACTTTTCATTTTTATATTTATTGACACAATTGTCAGTCTGAGAGATTATAATTCCTTTTAATTATGTTTTGAAGGCTTCTGTATCATAAAGAATGTTTAGTAACAGTGCCTCTCTCTCAAATTTTATTTTTTTAAGCAAATGATACCAGAACCTATTGCCTGCAATGTTTTCTAAAGATTTTTTCATAAAACATGATATATTCAGTAAAATGTTATTTTATTTATTTTTTTAATTTTTATTTGAGTATGGTTGAATTGCAATGTATGAGTTTCAGGTGTACAGCAAAGTTATACATAGGCAGGAAATTATTCAGGAAACATATTCCTGCATTCTATTTCTTTTGAAAACAAAAATATTACTCAAAAGTTTATTTTAAAAGAATGCTAAAATTTTAATGAAATCAATGATTTCATATATAACAGAACGACAGCAAAAATGAGAATTGCCAATACATCTGTAATAGCAGCCAATAAACTCATAAGAGCAACCATATTGAATAATAAAAGTGTGTATAATACCAAATAAAGTTATGAACATATGGAAAAGTGAACCTTCAGAAATACTGCTCCTAAAAATTTTTTTCTCTATTCAGAAAATACAATTTTTTTCTGCTTCTTCTTTCTTTTTCTTACTCTTTTCTTTACAGAATACTCTCTGAGTAAGAAGGAGCAGCCCTCATCTATTCATGGTGAGTTTTTTTAGTGTGCCTTAAGTATGTAGGTTTGTTTGTCTGTCAGTATCCTGATACTTTGAACATTGTGTTCAAATTTTTCTAAAATTTTTCTTCTCATTAATTTTCATGATATTTACATGAATATTCTATTTCCTTTTTCAGAAAATCTTTGGGGAAAATTTCATCAGGTTCTCTGCCAAATCTTTACTCCTTTACTTCTTCAGTGACTGCTCAGTTGGTGTCTGTAAGGTTCCCTGCCCTTTCGGTTATACTTATTTCTTTGGCTCCCCTTCTGGATGTCTGCTCTTCCCTCCCTACTTTTTGTTAATGATCTTCTCTCTCACTAAGTTCCTTCAATGCTGGTTCCATAGGCTCCATCATTTCTCATTTCATCTTTTGTTTCATGTTTCCTTTCCTATAGCATCACCTTCATCTGTATCCAGAGACTTGCTTTACTTGCATCAGGAATCTTTTGAGATCAGGGTGATGAGACTAATAGGTCGTTTTCACACTCTATTTTCTGAAACAATTTCATTATCAAAGGATCATTTCAAGTATCCCTATTAAAGGGGCCATTACTATGCTATTGAAACCTTCCCAAACTTTAGGAGATGAGAAGATCCCAAACTTGATACATGAGTTTTCTCTTTTCTGTCTTGTAAGAGACTATAAAAATTCTAATAACCTTTATGAGTATTTGGTGACCTTGAGTCTCACTCTTTTTATTACTTTTGATCATATTACTTATATGTTCTCATTTATACTATAATCATATTCTAGAATTTTTCATGTCATTTCTTCCTCTCCATCTATAGTAAATATTCTGTATTCTTTTGCGTCTCTATTTGCATAATCATTAATTCTTCACATGAATACCTTTTTAATGTTTGAAGAAGAATGCTAAATTTTAAGGAAAATTCATGAATAATATACATCTCTCAACTCAGAAATTTCTACATGGATGACTATAGATGCTGCAGTCCTAAGATTTTCTTAATGAAGCACCAAAAAATGAAATTTAACATTTTTCCTGATTATATTTTAAAATTATATTTTGTTTTGCATTTTGAGTGGAATTTGAGAACATATCTTTTTAAGTCACATAGCACATTTCATATGGCTGGTGGTACAGCTTTGACAGAGGAGTTGGTACAGCTTTGACTTTTACTGTAGGTTTTTTTAAATCACATTTTAACTTCCAATCTCATGTTCTAATCATGATTGTATCAATAGTTCATTCTAAAATAGTGGATGGCCCAATGCAGCACCAGTGATTCATAAGAATTATCCAAGTGATGTCCTGCTATACTTTCTGTTTGATTTCATTTCCTATCCTACTGCTTTTTGTACAGATGAGTGACAGAATTTTTTTATCTGTATTTTTTAATATAAATTTATTTATTTTGATTGGAGGTTAATTGCTTTACAATATTATTACCTCTCATGGATTATATAGTTTTTGGAAATTTTAATGCCAACTCTTGGAAGGGTGGTTCATTTTTAATGAATGAATAATCAATTGAAGATTTTAAAATTATTGTCTTCATCTCTTCCTTATATTCTGCCTTCATTAGTTTGAATGGTTTATTTCTTCCTTCTTTTTTTTTATATGAGACGACAGGAAATGGCAAGTCCCATTAGTGTATTACTCTTTATACCTACTCAAGTTTCTTCAGTTTATTTGTCCACAACTCCAATGTACCTGGAGCTTTATTTATCTGTCTCTTCCATGTTATTATCCTTGCAACTGAAGTCTTCCATCTTCAGACATTATTCATTTCCCCCTATTTATTTTTATTTGATGTGTTCTTTCCTTGAAATTTATGCACACATTTCCTTTGGCAAGGAGTTACTAGCAATAATTTAAGCTTTCGCTGTTTTCAAAGTTTCTGATCTGAAATTTTTATCCAAGATAATTTCAGGTGATAAAATAAAATTTATATTTTACAGCAAGACAATAAAATTTAAAAATAGAATTTTCTCTCTCTGTCCATTTGAGTCTCCTCCTGGAAACTCCTAAATGTGCAATGTACATCTAGTACATCTACCTGCTTTACAGATTAACCAGACTTCCACAAAGATAGGAAGGCATGCTCAACCTAAAGATATATTTTTTTCTTTTTTTCTGATGCTAGCAATGTAACTAACTTCCTAAAAGGTTAACTGCATATAGTATGTTACAGTGACTTGCTACTTGCTTTGTATATGCTTACTTGGACAATGTATCTTTGGTGAACTTTATGTAAAATGTGATGTATTGTCCCTTGTCTTCAAAATATAACTGTGCCTTCCATTTCTAATGAGTAGAACAGTTCTCAGAGATTCTGAGATTCCACCTCCCTGATTATAATCATCAGATTGACTGGAAAAACATTTCTTTTTCCCTTCATAAATTGACTGTTAATAGAATTTTCAATGACAAAAATAATTTCATTCAAGCCCCAAATCTCAGCTGTTTAAAAGCTGATTTTTCTTCCTCTCATCTGACACTGTTAAAGTAAGCTTCATGAAGATATGAGTTAACTTACACAAATACAGTTAGGTATCCCTCGTAGCTCAGTTGGCAAAGAATCTGCCTACAGTGCAGGAGACCTGGATTCAATCCCTGGGTTAGGAAGATTCCCTGGAGAAGGGAAAGGCTACCCACTCCAGTATTCTGGGCTGGAGAATTCCATGGACTGTATAGTCCATGAAGTCGCAAAGAGCTGGACACAACTGAGCGATTTTTTCACTTTCACTTCACTTTCATGAATCAGTTGAGAAAAAATGTTGAACAGAGGCACCCAGGAACCTAACTCTGCAGATCCTATAGGAACAGTAGCTCAGGACTCTGTTCTTCAGTGTCTGTGGCATTATGCAAAGCATGAAAACAAAGTGAAAGTGTTGGTCTCTCAGTTGTGTCTGACTCTTTGCTATCCCATGGACTATAGCTCCCCAGGCTCCTCTGTCCAGAACTTCAACAACAAGATTAACTATATCTTTTTAGCAACAATCAGAAAGCTGCTTTAAGATGAAAAACTGAGTAATAAAACACTAAACAAGGTCCAATTGATCATGCAAAATTGTGTGAGATAATGACCAGAGTTACTATTTTTATAATGATTTATCAGTTCAGAATTTTTCTTCTCATTCCCCCTATTTTCTTTTATTAAATACTGTTCTTTCCAGAAAAAAAAATGTCTTTTAGACAGATTTGTGTGTATTCATCTGTATGTGTCTGATATTGCTAAATGTGCACTGCACAACTAATACATCCATCTGTTTTACACATTAACCAAACTACCACAAAGGTAAGAATGCATGCTCAATATAAAGATATTTTTATGTCTTGTATTTGTTTGTATATGTGTGTGTATCTACAGCCTAATGGGTTCAGTTTTAAAGAGACATCTTTAACACATTTTAATTTTCTTCTTATGTCTTTCCCATGAGATTTACATTGTTTATCCTTTTTTTTTTTTTTCAGAAGAACTTCAACACCAATTGGGTAAAGTATCTTTCAGTTCATGTTAATCTCAAAACACATTAAAATGACTGTGTATTTGATGTTTTTAACACTTTTCACTGTTTTATTGATCTGCCATTCAAAGCTTCATGCTACTCTGCATGTCTACTTCTCTAACCTGAGTTTTTAGGTTGGGGCTTCTCTCCTAGTTGTCTCTCCTCATTGCCTTTCAAAGTCAGTATCAATTCTGATATATTTTAAGAGTCAAGAGTAAAGTTGAGTCATTTTTCCACTGACCTTGAACTTATTACACATTGTTCTCAGAGTATTCATACAAATATTTCACAAAAATTTTTAGAAATTTTTCTTGCAGCGATTACAATTTTACTTCCTGTTTCTTTATTTTAATTGGCACAATTTGGGAAACTGCAATTCCTCTTAAACATGTGTGGAAGGGTTCTATATCTTAAGGAAAATTCAGTAACAACATATATCTCAACACTGAATATTTGTGCAAATGACGTGAGAACCTATTGTCCATCAATATCTCCTGAAGATTTTTTCATAAAAGATGAATAAATCCATTAAAAGTTTAAAACTTCACTTTTAAATGACATTTTAGAGTTGCATTTTTATTTTCAGAGGGAGTAAAATTTAGGAAAATATCTCCTTCATGCCTGTAGGAGACTTCATCCAAAAATTGTAACAGCTACTGTATTTCACAAAGGGCTGTTTATTCTCTTTGCTTCCTCATTAATTAATAACAAATTCTGTATGCCTGATGTATGCATATATGTTTTCATCTGCATCCCAATACATTGAAAATTGCACTCAGATTATTCAAAATTTTTGATTTTTCTTCATGTGTGTTTTCCACAGTATTTACTTGAATCTTTCCATTTTATTTTTCAGATGATCTTTGGAAAATAACTGGTAAAATTCTATGACAAAATTTTATTCCATTAAACCTTTAATGACTTCTGGTGTCAGTAATATTCTCTGCCATTTTATCTCTATGCTCTTCATTGACTCCTCTTCTCTCCTGATTATCCGTTCTTCCCTGTTTCCTGGACATTGGTTTCTCTCTTATGAACCTCTTTCCATTGATGTTGCTTTGAGGGGAGGTGAAGTCGCTCAGTCGTGTTCGACTCTTTGCGACCCCATGGACTGTAACCTACTAGGCTTCTCTGTCCATGGTATTCTCCAGGCAAGAATGCTGGAGTGGATTGCCATTTCCTTCTCCAGGGGATCTTCCTGAACCAGGGATCGAACCCGGGTCTCCTGCATTGGAGGCAGACGCTTTAACCTCTGAGCCACCAGGGAAGCCCGATGTTCCACAATTTCCCATTACACTGTTTTTATGTCATCTCTTTCTTTCCTGCATCACTGATTTCATCACTCTTTCAGAGATTTATTATACTTACATTTTAAATGTTGTTGATGAGAGCAATTAAACTAATAGGCCCATGTTTTTCACACTTTATTTTCTGATATATCAGAAAATATCCAGTATGGACTGGACATTACTATGATGATATCGTCCCAAACGTTGAGAGATGACAACATCCCAAACCAAATGAATGAAATTTCTTCTATTGTCCTGTCAAAGCCTGTATAAATTCTGATGTCACTTCAGAGTCCAGGTTAAGTTTGAGTCTCACTATTTCACTGTCCTTAATCATATTATCCTCATGCTCTTAATTACACCACCACAATATTCCATAATTTTTGCTGGCAAGAATGTTGGTCTACTATTATGAAAAATCTGGAAGGCTCGATACAAGACCAAGATTGATACAGTTGAGCTGAGAGGAAGTCCTTCTGTATACTCAGTCATGATTCCATGTCCTGTCTTAAAAGTTTTTGCACAAATGGCTGGGGAGAGGTAAAACAACACTGCCTCATGGGTTAAGTGCAACTTTTTAACTTTGTAACTTTTGGTTCCAATTCTTAAATGTTATGTCTGTTTTGTTGAAAAAGAAAGAAAACAAGCAATCTATTGGCTTCAGATGATTGTCCTTGTCTTCCTGACATTGTGCCTTCTCTATGTACAAGTGGGTTCTTTCTTCCTTTTGTTTGATAAAATGGTGAACTATCAAAAGGAAAGGCCCAGCAGTCCATGACGCTTTGTACCTGGTCAGGTTTCACTAGCTTCTTTGGCATTGATCCTCAACTCTCAATGATCACCTTAGTCAATGTCCAGGGAGCTGCACATGACATTTTCTCATGTTCTTATTGTTGTAACCAAAGTCTGAAATCTTCATGTTTTGTTCAGTTTCTCCCATTACTTTTTCTTCGGTTGTCCTCTCCTTACAATTTATGCACACGCTTCCTTTCTGTCAAGGATATAGTAGTAATAATCTATCTGTAAGGTTTTGCTATTTTTATTTCTAATCTGAAAATATTGTCCAAGATAGTTTCAGTTCACTTGATTCAGACCCCCCTTCGCTGCTGTTCAATAGCTCATTTAAACTTCCTTTCATCAGACACTTGTTAAAGTAAGTTTTATTAAGAATGATTTAACTCACACAAATGCAGTGAGGTATGAATCAGCTGAGAAGGAATGGTGAATGGAGGCACCCAGGAACCTAAGCTTGCAGATCCTGTGGGAACAGTAGCTCACCACTCTGTACTTCAGGGTCTGTAGTGTTATACATAGCAAAGCTCCAACAGTAGGATTGACGATATATCTTTAGCAGCCATCAGAAGACTGCTTAAAGAAGAAAAACTGAGCAATACAACACTAAATAAGGTCCAACTGATCATGGAAAATTCAGTGAGATAATTACCAGAGTTACATCCCTTATAATGATTTCTCAATTCAGAATACTCATTAATTTATTCCCTTCTCCTGTTTTCTTTTATTTAATACTGTTCTTTCCTCAGAAAACCTCCTTCAGACAAGTCTGTGTGTATTCCTCTGTATGTGTTGCTGTATATGTTTGTGTGTGTGTGTGCATCTACGTCTTAATGGGTTCAACTTTAAATATATATGTTTAACACATTTGAATTTTCTTCTTGTGTCTTTCCCATGAGATTTACATTGTTTATTCATTTTCCTTTTCAGAAGAACTTCAATACCGATTTGGTAAAGTATCTTTGAAGTCACGTTACTCCCAGAACACATTAAAATGACTGTATTTCTGATGGCTTTTTAACATTTCTCACTGTTTTATTGATCTGTCTTTCAACGCTGCACACTACTCTGCATGTCTACTTCTCTAACCTGAATTTTTAGGTTGGGGCTTCTCTCCTAGCTGTCTCTCTTCATTGCCTTTCAAAGTCAGTAACAATTCTGATATATTTTAAGGATGAAGCGTAAAGTTGAGAATCATTTTTCCACTGACCTTGAACTTATTACCCATCTGTTCCCAGAGTATTCATACAAATATTTCGCATAAATTTTTTAGAAATGTTTCTTGCTAGCAATTACAATTTTACTTCCTATTTCTTTATTTTAATTGGCACAATTTGGGAAACTGCAATTCCTCTTAAACATGTGTAGAAGGGTTCTATATTTTAAGGAAATTCACTAATAATATATGTCTCAACACCAAAATTTGTGCGAATGACACAAGACCCTATTGTCCATCAATGTCTCCTAAAGATGCTTTCATAAAACATGAATATACCCATTAAAAGTTCAAAACTTCACTTGTAAATGACACTTTAGAGTTGTATTTTTATTTTCAGAGGGAATGAAATTTAATGCACATAGGAGGCTTCATGTAAAGGTTGCCACAGCTACTGTATGTCACAAAGGGCTGCTTTTTTCTCTTCGCTTCCTCATTTCTTTTTAACTAACTTTCTTCTGTATGGGTGTATGTGTCCATTTTCTTTTGAAAAGATGAGTGAGAAAAGGTGAAGTCTGTTTGGGCATGAATTAAAAAGGAACTCACCTGAAGGTGGTAATGTAGTCACTGCTTGAGGAAAATGTAAACGCAGACTCCTAAGAACCAATCCCTGTATTTTCTCTGAAAGTGGTGAATCAGGATCCTCCAGGTCACTGTTTGTGTGCACTTCACACCACAGAGCTACAAAAATGAGGGAACTGATCATTTCTTTTCTGTACTAGCTAAAGAACTGATCAATCAAGACCAGCAGAATAATAGTAGCCCCAGCCATAGCCAAAGAGATAAAGAACATTTTAAAAACAATACCACAAATACAAATATTCCTGAAATTTTTGCTTAAGTCAGTAATTCATTCCTTTTCCTCTTTTTAATATTTGACCATATTCTCAGAGGATAGGAAGCTATCCTGTTGGTGCACATCTTTGTGCCTGCACACATATATGTGTAGGTATGTTTATCTGCATCTGGATACTTGTAATGTTGCATGAGCATATTTTCACTGAATTTAAATTTCCCTGTGTTTCTATGCCATGGTATTGACATGTATCTTTCCATTTCATTTTTCAGATAATCATTTGAAGAAATGTAGTAAATTTCTCTGACATCCTTTATACTCCAATCACCCTCTAAATGACCACTATCTCCAGATCTTTTGCCTTCCCTTTCATTTTGTCTATATGCCATCTGTTGGCTTACTCTTTCTCCTGGATGTTAATGCTTCCCTTCCCAATATTTCTTGATAAAATCACTCATATGAAGTTCTGTCTTCTCTCTCTCACTACCCTTAATTCTTTCCCAATCCTTTCTTTTCATTGAGCAAGAGCCTGCATATTAATATTGTCTTTTCTAGCATCCAGAGTCTTTCCAGATTTTCATTATGAATTTTATGAGGTGAAAGGAATGAGACTGATGGGCACCTAGGCTGCATTTATATGTATTTTCTAGAAATTGTACATTAAGTTAGAACCTCTTTAATGTGTCTCAAATTCAAGGGGCTATTACTATGCAATTGTTACCTTTGCAAACATCACAAGATGAGCTGTTTTTAAACTAGATGAGTGAACTTTCTCCATCCATTGTCCTTTAAAAAAACTATATAAATTCAGATGTAATTCATTGGACCATTGTGGACTTTAGCTCACTTTCACCCGACCTGATTTAGTCACATATTTCCAAGCAGACGTATTTTTAATACCATTTCCCAGGTTTAAATTAAATCCTATCCTTTTACTGAATAATTTGGATGTAATCTGGAATAATGACTACTACATTCAAGTACTTGTAGAAGGAGTGTTTATATTAATCGGAGCCCCCATTTATAGTTCTCAATTTTGAAATGTTATGCAAATGACATGAGACCCTAGTCCTAGAATACACCTGTGATATTTAATAGCACACTTGAGTCTTCCCTGGTGGCTTATGTGGTAAAGCGTCTGCCTGCGATGCGGGGAGACCTGGGTTCGATCCCTGAGTTGGGAAGATCTCTTGGAGAAGGAAACGGCAACCCACTCCAGTACTCTTGCCTGGAAAATCCCATGGACGGAGGAGCCTGGTAGGCTACAGTCCATGGGGTCGCAAAGAGTTGGACACGACTGAGCAACTTCACTTTCTTTCATTTTCACTAAAAGTTTAACATCCTTTTTTTTTCTAACCATATTTTCACCCATACTTTTGTTTACACATTGAATAGAATTAAGGGATACATCGGTTTAATATATGGAGCAGACATCATGCCCCTATTGTTACAGATATAAATTTAGATGGATAGATGGCTTCACTGTAATCTCCCTCAACACTTCTTAAGTTTTTTGCTCATGTGGGGGGGCAGGATTGTACTGTATTCTGAAAACAGAAAAGACTCAGTGAAGGATGAATGACTGATATCATCTTTCCCAGAATAAGTTCTATTTTACTTCTTATTGCGGTGTCATTTTCCGTTTTCTTCCTTTTGCTCCAAGAGTTGGATGTAGTACAACATTGCATCTGATTGGCAAGTTGTTCCTTAGAAATCTGTGTTTCCACTTTTCAAACTATCTGTCATTTTAAATCACAAACTATACTACAAAAGGGCTCCAAGTTTCTGTCTTTCTCCCATTAGAATGTAGCCTCAAAATTGTTTTGTTTTCTTTAGTTTTACAACCTACTGATAGAGTCCTTAAAATTTTAATCTCCTCCTCTACAGTATCATTTTCCAGGTACAATTTTGTATCAAATGGAATGGTATTTGGGAATGTATTTCCTTAATTCATGTAGCTGGCTTCATAGGACTATTTCTACAAAAAGAGTTTGGACAAATGGGCACTTACCCTCGCCACGTCTTCGATTATTTTTAAATGGCTTTCTTGTGTATAAGTGTGTTTGCAAGTTATCCTGAGACAGTTAGAAGGCTCAATGCAGGACAAACGATTGATATTGTTGACCCCTGAGGAAGTCCTGGTCTGCGTCCTTCTGTGGTGTCATTTCTGTTCTTAGTTAATCTGGCACAAAAGGGGGAATGCAAGTCAAATCAACTTTCCTCTGATTTGTGGAAAGCCCTAGAAAGCTTATGGTGCCAATTCTCCGGAAAATGTGGGTCAGGGTAAGAAGAGCACAGTAATGGAAGGTCTCAAATTTGAGCCTGTTGGCTTCATCTTATTGAGCCTTCAATAGGAATCATTTGAATTTTTTTTTTATTTCATCAATAAGTGTAAAGAGGAAAACAGCAAGCCCCATTCATGTATTTCCTTGTGCATCTAGGTATGGATTCACCATTTTCTTGCACCTTTATCTTCAGTTCTCTATGACCATCTTCCTCAAATCCAACATATGCATATCTTTCTGTGAGACTTTTGTCTCAGTATCTAATCTTTTCAACTGAAATTCTCCATCTTATACCTCATTAATTTTCCCCATTATAATTTTTTATTTGACATATCCTTTCAACTGTCATGGCTGTGGTGGTGATTAGTGGCTAAGTTGTGTCTGACTCTTGTGACACCATGGACTGTAGCCCACCAGACTGCTCTGTCCATGGGATTTTTTTTTACAGGCAAGGATACTGCAGTCAGGTGCCTTTTCCTTTTCCAGGGAATCTTCCCAATCCAGGGTTTGAGCTTCTCAGTGGAGGTAGTTCCCCATTGCAAGCAAATGTTTTACCTACTGAGCCACGAGGGAAGCCCTCTCAATGGGCATACCCAGACCCTTTGTGCCATGTAAATCTTAATAATCATATAGCTCTGGAACTCTGGCATTTCCAGGGACTGGTGTAAATGTTTTTCACACATGTACCCAGGTCATTTGATTTTTAGCCCCCTTTCTTGTGGTTCTTGGGTCCTTTCCTTTTTATGTGATCTAATTAAGATGACCTGCATTTCCTCATGAACTGCAATAGATATACACACAAAAGAAAGTTTTGTACACATCTGTTGTCAAAAAATGGTGTGAATAAAGGAACTCAGGAGTCTAAATCCGATTTGTTTGTTTGTTTTTTTCTTGGAGCAATGGTTCAGGATTCTCTGATTCAGTGTTTGTGGTGACTATATATAATAGAGCTACAGCAAAAATGAGAATTGACACTATATGTTTAGTAGTCGCCAATAAACATATTAGAGCAAGAATACTGACTAATAAATGTCAAATGTCTTAATAATGTCAAATGGATCGTGAACATATTGAAAATTTTAACTACCGAGACAAATATTCTGAAAAATTTTCCTCCATTTGGAATGTTCTTCTCTTCATTCAGAATAATAAAAATGTGTTTTTCCCTCACTTTTTGTAGAACATTGTCTAGATGAAAAGAAGAGGCTTTCAGCCATCATCGGTGCGTTTATTTTGTATGCCTGGTTTGTTGCCTGATGTATGCATGTGTGTTTTCATCTGCATCCCAATACACTGAAAATTGCATTCAGATTATTCAAAAATTTTGATTTTTCTTCATGTGTGTTTTCCACAGTATTTACTTGAATCTTTCCATTTTATTTTTCAGGTGATCTTTGGAAAATAACTGGTAAAATTCTATGACAAAATTTTGTTCCATTAAACCTTTAATGACTTCTGGTGTCAGTAATATTCTCTGCCCCTTTATCTCTGTGCCCTTCATTGACTCCTCTTCTCTCCTGATTATCCGTTCTTCCCTCTCTGTTTCCTGGACATCAGTTTATCCCTTATGAACTTCATTCCATTGATGTTGCTTTATGTTCCACCATTTCCCATTATATTGTTTTTTATGTCATAACTTTCTTTCCTGCATCACTGATTTCATCACTCTTTCAGAGATTTATTATACTTACATTTTAAATGTTGTTGATGAGAGCAATTAAACTAATAGGCCCATGTTTTTCACACTTTATTTTCTAATATATCAGAAAATATCCAATATGGAGTGGACATTACTATGATGATATTGTCCCAAAACTTGAGAAATGACAACATCCCAAACCAGATGAATGAAATTTCTTCTACTGTCCTGTCAAAGCCTGTATAAATTCTGATGTCACTTCAGAGTCCAAGTTAAGTTTGAGTCTCACTATTTCACTGTCCTTAATCATATTATCCTCATGCTCTTAATTACACCACCGCAATATTCCATAATTTTTTCTGGCAAGAATGTTGGTCTACTATTATGGAAAATCTGGAAGGCTCAATACAAGACCAAGGATTGATACAGCTGAGCAGAGAGGAAGTCCTACTGTATACTCAGTCATGATTCCATGTCCTATCTTAAAAGCTTTTGCACAAATGGCTGGGGAGAGGTAAAAGAACACTGCCTCATGGGTTAAGTGTAACTTTTTAACTTTGTAACTTTTGGTTCCAATTCATAAAAAGTTATGTCTGTATACGATCTCCCAATGCCGAAGCACCCTCCCACCTCCCACTCCATATCATCTCTCTGGATCATCCCGTGCACCAGCCCCATTCATGTCAATGTATGGCAAAACCAATACAGTATTGTAAAATAGAATAAATTTAAAAAAAAGTTATGTCTGTTTTGTTGAAAAAGAGAAAGAAAGCAGTCTATTAGCTTCAGATGATTGTCCCCTTGTCTTCCTGACATTGTGCCTTCTCTATGTACAAATGGGTTCTTTCTTCCTTTTGTTTGATAAAATGGTGAACTATCAAAAGGAAAGGCCCAGCAGTCCATGACGCTTTGTACCTGGTCAGGTTTCACTAGCTTCTTTGGCATTGATCCTCAACTCTCAATGATCACCTTAGTCAATGTCCAGGGAGCTGCACATGACATTTTCTCATGTTCTTATTGTTGTAACCAAAGTCTGAAATCTTCATGTTTTGTTCAGTTTCTCCCATTACGTTTTCTTCGGTTGTCCTCTCCTTACAATTTATGCACACGCTTCCTTTCTGTCAAGGATATAGTAGTAATAATCTATCTGTAAGGTTTTGCTATTTTTATTTCTAATCTGAAAATACTGTCCAAGATAGTTTCAGTTCACTTGATTCAGACCTCCTTCACTGCTGTTTAATAGCTCGTTTAACCTTCGTTTCATCAGATACTTGTTAAAGTGTTTTATTAAGAATGATTTAACTCACACAAATGCAGTGAGGTATGAATCAGCTGAGAAGGAATGGTGAATGGAGGCACCCAGGAACCTAAGCTTGCAGATCCTGTGGGAACAGTAGCTCACCACTCTGTACTTCAGGGTCTGTAGTGTTATACAGAGCAAAGCTCCAACAGTAGGATTGACGATATATCTTTAGCAGCCATCAGAAGACTGCTTAAAGAAGAAAAACTGAGCAATACAACACTAAATAAGGTCCAACTGATCATGGAAAATTCAGTGAGATAATTACCAGAGTTACATTCCTTATAATGATTTCTCAGTTCAGAATACTTATTTATTTATTCATTTCTCCTGTTTTATTTAATACTGTTCTTTCCTCAGAAAACCTCCTTCAGACAAGTCTGTGTGTATTCCTCTGCATGTGTTGCTGTATTTGTTTGTATGTGTGTGTGCATCTACATCTTAATGGGTTCAACTTTAAATACATATCTTTAATACATTTGAATTTTCTTCTTGTGTCTTTCCCATGAGATTTACATTGTTTATCCATTTTTTTTTTTCAGAAGAACTTCGATACCAATTTGGTAAAGTATCTTTGAAGTCACATTACTCCCAAAACACATTAAAATGACTGTATTTCTGATGGCTTTTTAATATTTCTCACTGTTTTATTGATCTGTCATTCAAAGCTTCATGCTACTCTGTATGTCTGCGCCTCTAACCTGAATTTTTAGGTTAGAGCTTCTCTCCTAGTTGTCTCTCCTCATTGCCTTCCAAAGTGAGTATCAATTCTGATATATTTTAAGGGTCAAGAGTAAAGTTGAGAATCATTTTTCCACTGACCTTGAACTTATTACCCATGTGTTTCCAGGGTATTCATACAAATATTTCACATAAACTTTTTAAATGTTTCCTGCCAACAATTGCATTTTTGCTTCCTGTCTTCATTTTTGTTGGCACAATTTGGGAAACTGCAATTCCTCTTAAATGTGTGTAGAAGGATTCTATATTTATGGAAAATTCAATAATAATATATGTCTCAACACTGAAATTTGTGCGAATGACACAAGACCCTATTGTCCATCAATGTCTCCTAAAGATGTTTTCATAAGACATGATTATACCCATTAAAAGTTCAAAATTTCACTTGTAAATGACACTTTAGAGTTGTATTTTTATTTTCAGAAGGAGTGAAATTTACACACATAGGAGGTTTCCTGTAAAGATTGCCACAGCGACTGTATCTCACAAAAGGCTGCTTTTTTTTTCTCTTTGCTTCCTCATTTCTTTTTAACTAACTTTCTTCTGTATGGGTGTATGTGTCCATTTTCTTTTGAAAAAGTGAGTGAGAAAAGATGCAGTCTGTTTGGGCATGAATTAAAAGAGGAACTCACCTGAAGGTGGTAATATAGTCACTGCTTGATGAAAATGTAAATGCAGACTCCTAAGAACCAATCTCTGTATTTTCTCTGAAAATGGTGAGTCAGGATCCTCCAGGTCACTGTTTGTGTGCACATCATACCACAGAGCTACAAAAATGAAGGAACTGATCATTTCTTTTCAGTACTAGCTAAAGAACTGATTAATCAAGACCAGCAGAATAATAGTAGCCCCAGCCATAGCCAAAGAGATAAAGAACATTTTAAAAACAATACCACAAATACAAATATTCCTGAAATTTTTGCTCACGTCAGTAAGTTCATTCCCTTTTCTTCTTTAATATTTGACCAACATATTCAGGTTGAACTGAAGCTTGCAGCCACTGTTGGTACACATCTGTGTGCTTGAATATATGTGTTTGTGTGTTTACATCCTGATATTTTTAATGTTGTTGTTCAGTCACTATGTCCTGTCTGACTGTGACCCCTGGAACTGCAGCATCCCAGCCTCCCTGTCCTTCACTATCTCCTGGATTGCTCAAACTCATGTCTGTTGAGTCTGTGATGCCACCCAACCGTCTCATCCTCTGTCGTCTCCTTCTCCTCCTGCCTTCAGTCTTTCCCAGCATCAGGGTCTTTTCCAATGAGTTGGCTCTTCACATCTGGTGGCCAAAGTATTGGAGTTTCAGCTTCAGCACCAGTGCTTCCAGTGAATATTCAAGGTTGACTTCCTTTAGGATTGACTGGTTTGATCTCCTTACTGTCCAAGGGAGTCTCAAATTTCCTTTCCATCACCACAGGTTGAAAGCATAAATTCTTTGGCGCTCAGCCTTCTTTATGATCCAATTCTCACATCTGTATATGACTACTGAAAAAACATAGTTTTGACTATATGGACCTTTGTTGACAAAGTGATGTCTCTGCTTTTTAGTACGCTGTCTAGATTTGTCATAACTTTTCTTCCAAGGAGCAAGCGTTTTTTAGTTTTGTGCAGCCACCATCCGCAGTGATTTAGGAGCCCAAGAAAATAAAATCTGTCACTGTTTCCTCATTCTGCATCATGTACTCTGCATATAAGTTAAATAAGCAAGGTGTCGATATGCAGCCTTGGCATACACCTTTCCCAATTTTTAACCAGTCTCTTGTTCCATGTCTAGTTCACTGTTGCTTCTTGACCTGCATACAGGTTCCTCAGGAGACAGGTAAGGTGGTCTGGTAGTCCCATCTCTTTAAGAATTTTCCAGTTTGTTGTGATCCACACAAAATCTTTAGCATAATCAATGAAGCAGAAGAACATGCTTTTCTGGAACTCTCTTGCTTTTTCAATGATCCAACAGATGTTAGCAATTTGACCTCTGCTTCCTCTGCCTTTTCTAAACCTGGCTTGTTCATATGGAAGATCTCAGTTCATGTACTGTTATAACCTAGATTGAAGGATTTTGAGCATTACCTTGCTAGCAGCAAATGAAATGAGCACAGTTGTATGGTAGTTTGAACATTCTTTGGCATTGCCTGTTTGCCCTGTTTTTCTGTACCATGACAGTTACAGAGATCTTTCCATCTTATTTTTCAGATGATATTTTGAAGAAATGTGGTAAAGTTCTCTGACAAATTTTATACTCCAAACCCTTCAAGTGACCCCTTTTTTTTCGGTGCTTTTAATATTCTGTCTTTTTATCTGCGTGTCAGCTATTGGTCCACTCTTCTCTTAGATGTCGACACTTTCCTTCCCAATACTTTGTTCATAAATTTCACTCATATGAAGTTTTCTCCTCTTTTGTTTTCCTACATTGAAATCTTTCTAGTCCTACTTTCTTTCATTTCACATAGAGCCTCCCTAAAACATTGTTTGCTTTGGAATGATATTCTGACTTTTCCAGAGTTTAATTTTGAATTTTGTGAGGTGAAGGGAATGAGTCTGTGGGTATCTGTAGTATCTATATATATATTTCTGGAAAATCTCCTTTAAGTTAAAATCTTTGTCATGTATTTCAAGTTCAAGGAAGCATCATATGCACTTGATGCCTCCCCAGATCATGTAAGGTGTGCTAAGTCTCCAAAGTGGCTGAGTGACATCTCTCCATCCACTGTCCTTTCAAAGACTGTGTAAATTCAGACATAATTCATTGGTTCAAATTTTTCTGTGAATAGCATGAGAGGCTGTATACTAGGGTACTCATAAAATATTTTTATAATATATAATTATATTATGGATTATAATTTATCCCTTAATATTTTAAATTATTTTCTTATGTTTTTCTGTTATAATTTTGTTTATACTTTTAGTGAAATTAAGGAATATGTTTTCATGGCAGGCTTTATATAACTACTGCTACAAATACAGATTATCTCTATAATAGGCTCCTCCATAGTTCCTTAAGTACACGACTCATGGGTGGGCGCAAGGTTTTATTGTGTTCTTAAAAATGAAGAAGACCCAATTAGATATGCATGATTAATGTTGTTTATAACAGAATTCCTATCCTACTTCCTCTAATTGTGTCATTTCTCACCTTGTTCCCTTTGCACAAGGAGATCAGAGGATTTAATACAACATTACCTCTGATTTACTAAATGTCTTTAGAAATTAGTGCTTCTAGTTCTCAAAAAATATCAGTCAATTTGAACACTGGACTAAACTAGGAATGGACTTTCTGTTTCTGTACTCCTCCAACTGGAATGTAGCCAGAGGTATTTTGGGGGTTTTTAATACCACATTAATCATTCAGGTTTAACACCTTCCCTTTGTAATAGTATTTTTCAGTTATATTTTTCTTTTCAAAGTAAATGATAGTTAGGAATTTATTTCTTTAATGTGTGTAACCAGTTTCATTTGGCTACTACTACCCCAATGTTTCTGAACTTTCTGAACAAATGGGTGCTTTATTTTCTTTGCTCTGATCTCTTTCTCAAGCAGTTCTCTTGTGTATGGGTGCTTGTTTGTATTTTAATCTGAAAAGGTGATTGAGATAAGATGAGCTTCATTTTGGCATGAGCTCTTTGAGATTCCCTGGTGGCTCAGTGGTAAAACTATCTGCCTGCCAAGGCAGGAGATGTGTATTCAACCCCTGAGTCAGGAATATCTCCTCAAGAGAAAAAGGGAACCCACTCTTGTATCCTTGCCTGAGAAATTCCATGGATAGAAGAGACTGGAGACTGGAAGGTTGCAGTCCATGGGGTCACAAAAAGTTGGACACAACTTAGGGACTAAGGGCTTCTCTGATACCTCAGCTGCTAAAGAATCCACCTGCAATGCAGGTGACTCCAGTTCAATTTCTGGATCGAGGAGATCCACTGGAGAAGGGAAAGCCTAGCCACTCCAGTATTTTGGTCTGGAGGGTTGCAAAGAGTCAGACACGACTGAGTGACTTTCACATTCACTTTTCACTTTTAGGGACTCAGTTCAGTTCAGTCGCTCAGTCGTTTCCAACTCTTTGCAACCCCATGAATCGCAGCACACCAGGCCTCCCTGTCCATCACCAACTCCCAGAGTTCACTCAGACTCATTCACTCAGACTCACGTCCATCGAGTCAGTGTTGCTATCCAGCCATCTCATCCTCTGTCATCTCCTTCTCCTCCTGCCCCCAATCCCTCCCAGCATCAAAGTCTTTTCCAATGAGTCAACTCTTCACATGAGGTGGCCAAAGTACTGGAGTTTCAGCTTTAGCATCATTCCCTCCAAAGAAATCCCAGGGCTGATCTCCTTCAGAATGGACTGGTTGGATCTCCTTGCAGTCCAATGGACTCTCAAGAGTCTTCACCAACACCACAGTTCAAAAGCATCAATTCTTCGGCACTCAGCCTTCTTCACAGTCCAACTCTCACATCCATACGTGACCACTGGAAAAACCATAGCCTTGTCTAGACGGACCTTTGTTGGCAAAGTAATGTCTCTGTTTTTCAATATGCTATCTATGTTGGTCATAACTTTTCTTCCAAAGAATAAATGTCTTTTAATTTCATGGCTGCAGTCACCATCTGCAGTGATTTTGGAGCCCCCAAAAATAAAGTCTGACACTGTTTCCACTGTTTCTCCATCTATTTCCCATGAAGTGATGAGACCAGATGCCATGATCTTTGTTTTCTGAATGTTGAGCTTTAAGCCAACTTTTTCACTCTCCTCTTTCACTTTCATCAAGAGGCTTTTTAGTTCCTCTTCACTTTCTGCCATAAGGGTGGTATCATCTGCATATCTGAGGTGACTGATATTTCTCCTGGCAATCTTGATTCCAGTCTCTGCTTCTTCCAGCCCAGCATTTCTCATGATGTACTCTGCATAGAAGTTAAATAAGCAAGGTGACAATATACAGCCTTGACGTACTCCTTTTCCTATTTGGAACCAGTCTGTTGTTCCATGTCCAGTTCTAACTGTTGCTTCTTGACCTGCATACAGGTTTCTCAAGAGGTAGGTCAGGTGGTCTGGTATTCCTATCTCTCTCAGAATTTTCCACAGTTTGTTGTAATCCACACAGTCAAAGGCTTTGGCATAGTCAATAAAGCAGAAATTGATGTTTTTCTGGAACTCTCTTGCTTTTCCCATGATCCAACAGATGTTGGCAATTTGATCTCTGGTTCCTCTGCCTTTTCTAAAACCAGCTTGAACATCAGGAAGTTCATGGTTCACATATTGCTGAAACATGACTTGGAGAATTTAGAGCATTACTTTACTAGCATGTGAGATGAGTGCAATTGTGCGGTAGTTTGAGCATTCTTTGGCATTGCCTTTCTATGGAATTGGAATGAACACTAACCTTTTCCAGTCCTGTGGCCACTGCTGAGTTTTCCAAATTTGCTGGCATATTGAGCGCAGCACTTTCACAGCATCATCTTTCAGGATTTGAAATAGCTCAACTAGAATTTCATCAGCTCCACTAGCTTTGTTCATAGTGATGCTTTCTAAGGCCCACTTGACTTCACATTCCAGGATGTCTGGCTCTAGATGAGTGACCACAACATCGTGATTATCTTGGTCGTGAAGATCTTTTTATATAGTTCTTCTGTGAATTCTTGCCACCACTTCTTAATATCTTCTGCTTCTGTTAGGTCCATACCATTTCTGTCCTTTATTGAGCCCATCTTTCCACGAAATATTCCCTTGGTGTCTCTAATTTTCTTGAAAAGATCTCTAGTCTTTCCCATTCTGTTCTTTTCTTCTATTTCTTTGCATTGATCGCTGAAGAAGACTTTCTTATCTCTTCTTGCTATTCTCTGGAACTCTGCATTCGGATGCTTGTATCTTTCCTTTTCTCCTTTGCTTTTCACTTCTCTTCTTTTCACAGCTATTTGTAAGGCCTCCTCAGACAGCCATTTTGCTTTTTGCATTTCTTTTCCATGGGGATGGTCTTGATCCCTGTCTCCTGTACAATGCCATGAACCTCCATCCATAGTTCATCAGGCACTCTATCTATCAGATCTAGGCCCTTAAATCTATTTCTCACTTTCACTGTATAATCATAAAGGATTTGATTTAGGTCATACTGAATGGTCTAGTGGTTTTCCCTTCTTTCTTCAATTTAAGTCTGAATTTGGCAATAAGGAGTTCATGATCTGAGCCACAGTCAGCTCCTGGTCTTGTTTTTGTTGACTGTATAGAGCTTCTCCATCTTTGGCTGCAAAGAATATAATCAGTCACTCAGATTGATTAGTCACTCAGTCCCTTGTGACTCTGGGATGGTAGCCTGCCAGACTCCTCTGTCCATGGGATTCTTCAGGCAAGAATAATGGAGTGAGTTGACATTTCTTTCTCCATATTTTCCATTCCACATGTAATTAAGATCATACAGTATTTGTATTTCTCTGTCTGACTTATTTTATTTAGCATAGTATTTTAACATCCATCCATATTGATGATAATGGTACTAATCTTCATTTTTTATGGCTGTATATTTCATTGTGTATGTATATCACAACTTATTTATCATTTATCTATTCAAGGATACTTAGGTTGCTTGCACAGCATGACTATTGTAAATGATGCTGCTATAGATATAGTGAAAAACATCTTCAGGTTAATGGCGTTTTATCCACCTTGGATTTATTCCCAGATTTGAAATTGCCGGATACTATGTTGCATGCATTCTCACTTATGTCTGATTTTTTGCAACTCCATGGACTGTATATAGCCCATGAGGCTCCTCTGTCTACTGGATTTCCTAGGTAAGAATACTGGAGTGGATTTCCATTTCCTTCTCCAGGGGATCTTCCTGACAGGGATTGAACTCATGCCTCCTATATCTTCCACATTGCAGGCAGATTCTTTAACCACTGAGTCATAGGAATTGAGAGGTCTATTTTTAATCTTTTGAGGACTTCCATAGTGTTTTCCATAGGGATAGTACCAATTTACTATTGCACCAACAATGTACAATGGTTCTTTTCTCTCCACAGTTACATCAATATTTGCTATCGTTTATCTGTTTGATGATTGTCTTTCTAACAGGCATGAGATGAAATCTCATTGTGATTCTAATTTGTTTGTGTTTCCCTGATAACTAGTGATACTGAGCATCTTTCCATGTTCTCAATTTTAACTTGGCTATTTTGTATATCTTCTTCAGAGAAACATCTAGTATTTTTTTGCCTAGTTTTTGTTTGTTTTCTTCTCTTGATTTGTATGAATTCTTCATATATTTAAATATTAAACCCTGCTAAATATATGGTTTGCAAATACTTTTCCCATTTCATAGGTTGTCTTTTCACTTTTCTGATACTTTCTATTTGTAAAAGATTATCAGTTTGATGCAGTTGCACTTGTTTATTTTTTATTTTGTTACTAATGCATTAGGTGTGCGTCCAAAAAATAATTATCAAGACCCATGTTAAGGAATTTTTCATATGTTGTCTTCTAGGAATTTCATGGCTTTAAGTCTTACATTAAGTTTTTAATCCATTTTGAGTTACTTTTCGTGAATGATATAAAATAGGATCGTTTCTTTCTTTCACTGTGGCTATCCTGTTTTTCCAGCACTATTTCTTTCTTTTCTTTTCTTCTTTTTTATTTTAATTGGAGGTTAATTACTTTACAGTGTTGTGGTAGTTTTTGTCATACATTCACATGAATCAGCCATGGATGTACATGTGTTCCCCATCCCGATCCTCCCTCCCACCTCCCTCCCCATCCCATCCCTCAGGGTCATCCCAGTGCACCAGCCCTGAGCACCCTGTCTCATGCATCGAACCTGGACTGGTGATCTGTTTCACATATGATAATATACATGCTTCAGTGCTATTCTCTCAAATCATCCCACCCTCGCCTTCTCCCACAGAGTCCAAAAAGTCTGTTCTTTACATTTGTGTCTCTTTTGCTGTCTCACATATAGGGTCATCATTACCATCTTTCTAAATTCCACATATATGCATTATTATACAGTATTGGTGTTATTCTTTCTTACTTACTTCGCTCTGTATAATAGGCTCCAGTTTCATCCACCTCATTAGAACTGATTCAAATGCATTCTTTTTAATAGATGAGTAATATTCCAGCACTATTTATTGAAGAGACTGTCTTTTCCCCACTGATTCTTCCTGACTTCTTTGTCAAATACTATTTAGCCATATATACTTGGTTTTATTTCTGGGTTCTCAATTTTTTTCCATTGGTCTATATGTAAGTTTTTGCCAGTATGATACTGTTTCAATTACCATAGGTCTATATTGTTACAAGATAGCTTTAATCAGAATTGAGATACTTGTTATTCTTTGCCAGAATTTCTTTGGCTATATGGAGTCATTTGTGGTTTCATAAGATTTTTAAGAAAGAGTGTATTTTCTATTTTTGTAAAAAAATTCCTACTAGGAATTGCTTTGAATCTATAGATGGCTTTTGGTTGTATCAATATTTTAACAATATTAATTCTTTCAAGCATGTAGATGAGATAAATTTGCATTTTTTGGTGTATGCTTTATTTTCTTTCACCAAAGTATGTAGTTTTCATAGTAGAGATCCTTCACTGCCTTAGCTAAACTTATTCCTAAGTATTTTAATTTTTTGATACTGTCGCACAATACATGGGATCAATTTTTAAATTTCTTTTTCAGAAAGTTTGTGGTCAGTATGTTGAAGTGTTACTGATTTTTATGTGTTGATTTTGTACCCTGAAACTTTATTGAATTCCTTGATTGGTTATGAACAGTTTTAATCAAGTCCTTAGAGTCTACTGTGTATAAAATCATATCATTAGCAAATAGAGACAGCGTTACATCTTCCTTTCCAATTCTGATGCCACTTATCACTGCTTCTTGCCTGACTGTTCTACTGAAGACTTCCAGTATTATGCTGAGTAAGAATGGTAAGAGTGAGCACCCTTGTCTTATTTCTGATCTTAGAGGAAAAGCTTTCCAGCTTTCACCATTGAGTATGTTCTCATAAATGGTCTTCATTATGTTAAAATATGTCCTTTCTGCACCGAATTTGCTATATGTTTATATCATGAAAGATGCTGAATTTTTGTCATTTTTTGAATTATTGAGATGATAATATGATTCTTTTCTTTCATTCTATTAGTGTGATGTATCACATTGCATTGCATATGTTAAACCATCCTTAGATCACACAGATAAATACCACTTGATCATGATGAATGTTCCTTTTAATGTGCTGCCTAATTAGATTTAAGAGTATTTTGTTGAGAATTTTTGCATCCATATTCAGCAGGGTCATTGGCCTGTAGTTTTCTTTTCTGATAATGTTCTTACCTGGCTTTGTTATCAGGATAATGCTGGCCTGGTAAAATGAGTTTGGGATTATTTCCTCTTCTTTGATATTTTGGAAACTTTTGTTCAAGATTGGTGTTATTTCTTCTTTAAGTGATTTGTAAAATTGACCAGTGAAGCCATCAAGTCCTGGACTTTGCTTCACTAGGGAATTTTTATTACTGATTCAATCTCCTCACTAGAAATTGGCCTGTTAAGATTTCTATTTCTTCCAGTCTTGGATAGGTTGTATATTTCTAAGAATGTTTGTTTTCCTTCTAAGTTGTACAGTTTGTTGGCATATAGATGTTCATATAACCTCTTACTTGCCCTTTGCATTTGTGTAATAATAATTGTAATGTCTACTTTTTCATCTATAATTTTATTGACTTGCACTCTCTTTTTTCACTGGTTATTCTAGATAAAAGTTTGTCAATTTTAACTTTCCAAAGCACTAACTCAATTTGGTTTATCCCTTCAATTGTTTTTCTATTCTTTATTGCCTTGGCTTTAATTATTAGTTCCTTCCTTCTTTTAACTTTTAGCTCAATTTGCTTTTTCTCATTGCATAAGACATAGAGTTTGGTTTTTATTTGGGGATTTTTTTTTCATTTTTTATATATAATGGGTTATCATTGCTATGAACTTCCCTCTTAAATCTGCTTTTGCTGCATTCCATGAGTTCTGATATGTTGTGTTTTCATGTTCTTTTTCTCAAGAAAATGTATACCCCCTTAAATTCTTCTTTGATCTATTAGCTTTTAATGAGTGTTGTTTAATTTCATGCATTTGTAAATTTTCCAGTTTTCCATTTCTTATTGATTTTTGGACTCATCTTATTGATAGGTCCACGCCATTGTGAACAGGCAAAATATTTAGTAGGATTTCAGTCTTCTTGAATTTGCTAAGACTTTGTTTTGTGGCCCAATATATAATCTAAATATAAAATATCTCATGTGTGCTTCTGAAGAATGTGTATTCTTCTGTTGTTGGATATGTGTTCTTGATATATTTGCTAGGTATATTTGGCTTATAGTGTTGTTCAGATCCACTGTTTCCTTACTGATTGCCTACATGATCTATTCATTGTTGGGAGGGAGGTATTCAAGTACCCACTACTATTGTATTGCTATTTATTTCTCCTTTTATCTCTGGGAATATGTATCTTGTATATTTAGGTGCTCCAAAGTTAGACACATAGACATTTATAATTGTTATATCTTCAGAATTAACCCCCTTTTCACTATGTAATGAAATATATATGTCTCATTTTCATCTTTTGGCTTGAAATGTCTTTTTCCATCCTTTCACCCTCAATCTGTGTGTGTCTTTAAGATGAAAGTGAGTCTCTTGTAGGTAACATAAAATTGAATCTGTCTTTTTTAAATTATTTTTTTCCATTCAGCCACTCTATGTCTTTTGATTGGAGTATTGTTTATATTAACATAACTACTGATAGGTAAAAACTTACTAGTGCCATTTTGTTAATTGTTTTTCAGTTATTCTGTGGGTCTGTTGTTCCCTGTTTCTTACTCTGTTTTGTGTGTGTATATGTGTGTTGATATCTTTTTTTATCAGTATGTTTTAATTTCTTTGTCATATTCTTTTGCATAATTATTATAGATTTTTTTCCCTTTGGGTTACTATGAAGTTTATGTAAAATACCTTAAATTATAACACCCTATTTCAAGCTGATAATAACAAAACTCAGAAGAATTGCTTCTCTTTCACCTCACATTTTAGGTTATTGCTATTACAAGTTACATACCTTTTAATATTTGTAACTAGTAACAATTTGTTGTAGTTATGGCTATCTTACTACATTCATTATTTTAACTTTGAGTTCTGAGTGAATTATGAATCACAATTATATTACCAAATTTAGCTTTGACTGTTTATCAATAATGATCAGTGAGCTTTCTGCTACCTTTTTATGGTATTGTCCCAAGATTTCCTAAAATGTTTTCAGTAACACTAATACAATTACTAGGTTTAGTATTTTTCTTTTCCCAGTGATATTTTCCCATTACATTTTCATTTTCAAGAGTGGAATTTAGGAACATATATCTTTAATGAATGGAACAGGCTTCTTATGGGCTTCCCAAGCGGCTCAGTAGTAAAGAGCCAGCTTGCAAATTCAAGAGACTCAGGGCACTCAGGTTCAATTCCCGGATTGGGACATTCCCCTGGGGAAGGAAATGGCAATCCACTCCAATATTCCTGCCCGGAAAATTTTCAGAGACTGAGCAGCCTGACAAGCTATAGTCACAAAAGAATCAGACACAACTGAGTGACTGAGCACACACAGGCTTCTTGTGACCACGTGTACTAGTGCAGTGATGGACACAGAGGTGTTTTAGTGTATACTTCTCATCACTTTTTAAGTACCTATCTTATGGATGTGCACTTGTTTGCATTTTATTCTGAAAAAAAGGAAAAGTTCTAATGAAAAACAAAATACCTATATTAGTTATTCCAGAAGAACTCCTAGTCTATCTTCTCTATTATGTAATTTCCTGTCTTATTTCCTTTTGCATATAAAACAGTACCGCCTCTGACTGATTGTCCATAAGATTCCTGTTCTCATAAATAAGAGTCAGTTTGAACCATAAACTATAAAACTTTAAGTTTTTTTATCCTCTTCCTTCCTGACATTGAGCCCTCACTTTGATCAAACTGGTTTTCTTTCTTTTATTTTTCAGATAAGAGTAAACAAGAAAAAGGCAAGTCCAATTAAACTATTTCATTGTATACCTAGTCACGTTTCATCTGTTTCTTCTGCATTTGTCTTCAATGTTCAGTGATTATACTCCTCGGTTCCAACAAACATATTTTTCATGACTTAGTCTTGTTATCTTTCCAGCTACAGTTTGCCATCATCATTTGTTATTAAATTTTCCCCAATACTGTCTCATTTGTCTTAACCATTGAAATCAATATAAACAGATTCATTCTGTTGTACAAATTTTGTGAATAATATATCTGAAAAGTTTTGTACTGCTAAAGTTTATGGTACATAAATTTTCTCCTAAAGGTTCAAGCTGTTGCCTGAGGACCACTTCTACCAACATTTAATATCTCATTCCACTTCCTATCAAACAATTTATTTGTTACCTCATTCAGGTATGAATTAGAAGTTAAACTACAGTTAGGTTTCATTAAATAGGTGAACAGATAAGTGAATAGAAGCGCCCAGGAACATATCCCTGCATTTTCTCTAAGATCAGTGACTCAGTATTATCTACTTCAGTGTTTTAAGCAACTTTATACAACATGTGTGTGTTCAGCCAGTCAGTCATGTCTTGCATGTTCTTCGGGACCCCGTGGGCTATAGCCACAAGCCTCCTCTATCCATGGGATTCTCCAGGCAAGAATACTGGAGTGGGTTGCCATTTCCTTCCCTGGTGATCTTCCCTATCCAGAGATAGAATCCGCACCTCCTGCATTGGTAGGCAGATTCTTTACCACTAGCGCCACCTGGTTATACAACATAGATATCACAAAAGCAAGAATTGACTATATCATTATTGATAGCGTGGCTTCCCTGGTGGCTCAGAGGTTAAAGCGTCTGCCTCCAATGTGGGAGACCCAGGTTCGATCCCTGGGTCGGGAAGATCCCCTGGAGAAGGAAATGGCAGTCCACTCCAGTATTCTTGCCTGGAGAATCCCATGGACGGAGAAGCCTAGTAGGTTACAGTCCACGGGGTCGCAAAGAGTCGGACACGACTGAGCGACTTCACCTTCCCACCTTCCTTCCTTCCTTCCTTCTTGACAGAAACCACAGATCTTATTAAAGCTAACATATCAAATAATAAAAGTCTAAACAATGTCAAAAGGGGTTAAGAACACTTTTTAAAGGTAGTTATTTTATCTAACAAGAATTTCCAGGTGACTCAGTGATAAAGAATTTGCCTGCCAGTGCAAAGACTCCAGTATGATCCTTGGGTAGGGAAGATCCCCTGGAGGAGGAAATGTTAGCCTGCTGAGTATTCTTGCCTATGAAGTCCCATGGATAGAGGAGCCTGGCAGGCTACAGTTCATGCGGTTGCAAAGGGTCAGACCCGACTGAGCAACTGAACACAGCACACACATATTTTATCTAACATTTCTTAATTTTTCTCAGTTCAGTAAACTCTCTCTTTCACTCCCCTTTTCATTTTTGCAGACAATTCTCTGATAAATATGAGCTTTTAGACAGTGTTTGCATGTATATGTGCATCTTTGCATGGAAAATATTTGTTTGTGTGTGTTTATCTGCAAACTAATGGGTTTACTTTTAAATTTAAAAATTGTAATATTAGATTTTTGTATTTCTTTCCCAAAATATTTTCACTAATCTTTTCATTTTATTTTTCAGAAAGACCACAGAAAAAATTTGGTAAATTTTCTGACAACTCATTACTCCCAAATCTTTTTATAATTATTCCTTTCTTGGTGTCTTTGAGATTATCTATCTTTTATCTCTGTGTCTACACTTCCCTCCCCAAGTTTTTGGTTACCTCTCCTCTATTAACTTGTCTCCATTTCTTGTCCCTTCCTTCCATTTGTGCTCACTTCTTCTTTCATTCCACACCATTTCTTCTCTATAAATACTCTTTTTGGATCCAGAGACCTTCCACAGTTTCACTGAGAAGTCATGTGACAAATGGCATATGATTTTTATTCTATGTATTTTTCTGGAAACTTTGGACCTCTGTCACGTGCTCCAGATATTAGGGCTCATTTCTTTGCAATAGACACTTTCCAAAGTTTATTACTTATGAGACAATAAACATGTGATTAAATATTTCCACTGATTGTTCTATCAAAAATGTGTAAATTCTGATTTTATTTAATGGTCAGTTGTAAGCATGAAGCTGTCTTCCACTGCAATCAATTTTTTTTAACCAAATGTTCACAAGCATACAGATATTTTACACAATTCTTACTTACATTTTTTCTGCCAACTATAGTCATTCTCCTTATATTTTTGCATTTTGTTGGCATAGAAGTTAACTATACAAAATAAAATTCTTTTATGGATATAGAAGCAATTTATATCTTTAATACATTTCTTGATAATATAGACCTCAATTCTGAAGATTTTGTATAAATTACTCAAAAAGCTAGTATCTGAGAATACCTCTGTAAGGTTATTACCCTCCTTAATTTTAAAATTGCTTTTGTGTTTCCGTGTTGAGTGGAATTTAGGAATATACTTCTTTCATGTGTGTGGCAGGCTTCATATAGCTACTGCTACAGATACAGTTTTGGTCAGATGAATGTTTACATTATATGCTTCCTCATCACTTTTAAGGATCTGTCTTGTATGTGAACATGCTTGCACTTTATTCTGAAAAAGAAGGTCTGTTGAAAGAATAGTGATTGATTATATATGTGTGTATATATATATCCCAGCGGAAGTCATATCTACTTTCTCTCAAGGTGTCATCTCCTATCTTAACTGCTTTGCACAGTGGGTGAAAGTTGTACAATACTGCCTTTGATTGGTTTGATGGCTTCAGGAAACTTGTGGTTCCAATTCCCAGAAATATTAGTGAGCTTAAACTACAGAGTAAACTCAAAGCTTCTAAAAATTTTATACTCATCTTTTCCTGACATTGTACTTTCATTTTGAATGTTAATTATTTCTTATTTTTATTTTTCAGACAAGAAAGAACAGGGAAAAGGCAAGTTCCAGTGATGTATTATTTCATATATACACATATATCTGTTTCACTGAATAGGTCTGGATACTATGATCAGCTTCCCAGAAATTCCTGTTCCCATTTCCAAGATTGTGATTTCTATAAACAATTTCTCACTAAAAGAATGTAAAGTGTCTTGAAGAAAAATAGCCATTTCCAGATCATGTAGAAAATGTCAAAATTACTTTGGAATATCTTGTTAAATGAACAGCAAGGAAGCTGCATTAGGCTTCTGGGTCCTTTGAAGAGGACACAGGTTTCAACTTAAATAAGATCCCACTTCACAATGATTTTAGAGATTGAGCATCAAAAAATACTGACTGGAAAATCTTAAACTCATCAAGCATGTTAAATATCTACATGTTGCTAATAATATACAGTTACATTGGGTAAGGTAGCAGGATATTAGGGAATTTATTTATTATTCTGTGTGTATGTGTTATTTGCTCAGTTGTGTCTGACTCTTGTGACCCCCATGGACTGTAGCCCACCAGGCTCCTCTGTCCATGGAATTCTCCAGACAAGAATACCGGAGTGGGTTGCCATTTTCCTTCACCAAGAGATCTTCCTGACCCAGGATTTGAACCTGGGCCTCCTGCATTAAAATAAATGTCTGTATTTTTAAACTTTCTGATATTAAACTTTATTCAAGATAACTTGAGGCCATCTGATTTGGAAGGGCTTCCTGGTGGCTCAGATGGTAAAGCGTCTGCCTGCAATGTGGGAGACTCGGGTTCGATTCCTGGGTCGGGAAGATCCCCTGGCGACGTGATCTTCATCACTGCCACTTAATATTTCAATTTCCTTCCTTTCATGTAACAAGGCTATATATCCATGGGTTGGGGCTTTTCAGGTGGCACTACTGGTAAAGAATTCACCTGCCAGTGCAGGAGACACAAAAGACTCTGGTTTGATCCCTGGGCCAGAAAGATCCCCTGGAGAAGGAAATGGCAAAACCACTCCAGTATTCTTGCCTGGAAAATTCTATGAACAAAGGAGCCAGGCAGTCCCTGGGGTTGCAAACGGTGGGACGAAACTGAGCACAGCACAAGACAAGAACTTATCAAAGCTAACAAATCAAATAATAAAAGCCTCAGTTCAGTTCAGTTCAGTCACTCAGTCGTGTCCGACTCTTTGCGACCCCATGAATTGCAGCACGCCAGGCCTCCCTGTCCATCAATAAAAGCTCAAATAATGCCAAAAAAAGTCAACAGCCTATTTTAAGAGGTAAAACACCACAACTAATATTTCTAAAAAGTTTTCTCTTTCAGTAATTTCATTCCATCTCTAGTTTGATTTTTTGTAAAATATTCTGTGTACAGAAGTGGGATTTCCTCCTCTTTTGGTACTTATGTGTGAGGGAGTGTGTATGTGAGTAAGTGTGTGTGTGTGCTTTTGCAGGTTAATAGTTTAATTTTGGGCTTACATTTAGAATTTTCAAGACATTAATTTTCTTCGCATGTACTTCCCATGATATTTACATTGATCTTTGCATTTTATTTTTCAGAAGATCTTCTCCAAAAAATTGGTAAATTTTCTCTGACACTTCCGTAACCATATAAGTGACTGCTTTTTTGGTGTTTTTAGAGTTTCATTTTACCTATATGGCTTCGAGTGGCTCGTTCTTCTGGATGTCTACATGTCCCATTCACTTATTTCTGCTCATGATCTTCTCTCATGTTATGTTCTCTTCATTTCTGTTTCTATACTTTTCATTCATTCTCAATCCTTCTTTTTCATTCAGTATCTGTACCTCCCTATAAACATTGATCTTGTGGTCTTCCAGAGACCTGTCACATTTATTACATTAATAAGTTGGAGAGATTAAAGAAATTAGGCTGATATGCACATGGTTTCTATTCTCTATATATTTTATGGACACTGCCCACTAATTTAGGATTTCTGTTTTATATAAGAAATATGAGAGCCCATTAAAATGTAATTAATTATTCACCAAACTTTAATAAGAACCCTTATTAGCTAAATATAGTTTTACTCCCATTCGTTGGTCTAATGTGAACAAGAGGCTTACTCTTACACAGCCTGTAAATGTTACTCAAGTGTTCTCAGGTATACAAATATTTTACATAATCTTTCCTATCTTTTTTCTTTTAAATCAAAATGAATTTTGCTTATACTTTTATTAACACAATTATGAAGTCTGAAAATTTCAATTCCTTTTAAATGTTAAGAGAAAAACTTTCATATATTAAGGAAAGTTCATTGATTAATCTCTCAATTGAGAATGGTGTAGGTCAATGACACAAAGCCACTGGAAATTTCCCCAAAATTTTTATAATATAATACAAATATAATCATTTAAAGTTTAACATTCTCCATTTCTAATGGTATTTTTCAGCTTTCTTTATACCAACTCTCACATCATTATAGTCCAACTCCACAGTTAGTCCGACTCTCACATTTAACTTTACATGGATATTTTTCAGTAAATTTGAATTTTATTTGATTTTGTTTCCTATGATATTTACATTGTTCTTTCCGTTCTATTTTTCAGAAGAACTTCAGAAACAATTGGGTAAATTATCTCTGATAACTTTTATTCCACTGTCCTTTTTAAATGACTGCTTTCTTGATATTTTTAACATTCCATGACTTTTTACCTATATGTGATCTATTGATTCATTCTTCTTTTGTATGTCTACTCTTCCTTCTTCAGGGTTTTTGTTTGTTTATGGACTTCTCCTACATTAAATACTGCCCCTTTCCATATTCCTTATCATTTCCTCATTCCCTTTTTTACTTCATTCCATACTGCCCCTTTCTAGAAACATTGGCTTCTCCTCTCTTCCACTGACTTGCCATAGATCCTTTATTAGTTTTGTGAGATGAGGAGGATTGATTGGGCCAACAGATACATGAGTTCCTGTCTGTACATACTGTGTTGAAAACATCCATTAACTGAGGGTCACTGCACATATTCCAAGTTCAAGAAGCCATTACTGTACAACTGATACTTTCCCAAGCTTTAAGAGATAAAAGAAGATTCCAGATTTCATGAGTGGAGTTTCTTCCGGCATTATCCTATCAAAGGCTGTGTAAATTCCACTGTCATTCACAGGTCACCTATGACTTTGGATCTCACTCTTTCACTGACCTTGACTGTATTACTCAAGTGTTCTCAGTTATACAAATATTTTACACAATTTTTCTGGCTATTTTCCCAACTATAATAAATGTTCTTATTCTTTTGCACTTTTGGTCACACAGTTATTAATTCTGTGAACTGCAATACCTATTAAATGTTTGTAGAAGGATATTATATCAGGAAAATTTCGTGTGTACCTTCAATTCAAAATTCTTTGTGAATGACACAAAAGCTATTTCCCTAACATGATTCTGAAAGATTTTTTCATAAAACATCAATATAATCACTAGAAGTTCAGCATTTTCTTTTCCAAATTTTAAATTATATTTCTGTTTACAGGTTGAATATAATTTGAGAACTTATATCTTTGTAGCAGGCTTCATGTAATTACTACCTACAACAGATGCAGTTTTGACTAATGGGTACTTTTTCTATAGGCTTTTCATTATATTTTAAGTTCCTATGTCATATTTGTATATGTTAATATGACATTTTAGTCTGCAAAAGAGGAGATGGCCCAATAAAGGATGGTTGACATTATTTATCCTAGAGAAAGTCCCATTTTGTTTCAGTCATGGTTTCATTTCTTAATTCCTTTTGCACTAAGGGGTTGTATGGAAAACAGCATTGCCTTTCATTGGTTAGATGGTCTTTGAAGACTTTTAGTTCCAATATTTTAGAAATAACAATCAATTTTTTTTAAAGAAGTAAAGCTCATAGGATTTCCAATTATTCTACTCTTTTCTCCCTGATACTGTGTTTTCATTTTTAATGAATTGGTTTTTGTTTCTTCTATTCTACAGATAAATATAAACAGGAAAAAGGTAAACGCCATTAATATATTTCACTTCATGCCTAGGCATTGTTTTTCTGCTTATTTTACCTTTGCCTTCAACTTCAGTAATTATCTTCCTCAATGCCAATGTACATATAGTTTTATATGTTCATGCTTTTTATTATTTTATTTTTTCAAATAAAATTAACTCTCTTCACCTGTAATTCAGATACAGTATTTGAAAGGTAATGCTTCTTCATCATTTCTTACATATCTGTTTCATTATTACTGATTTTTCCTGTTACTGCAAACTCTGCATGTATTTTCTTTCTGCTGAGTAAATTTTAGTAAAATTTATCTGTAATATTTTGGTATTTTTAAAGTTTCTGATTTGAACTTTATGTCTTTTGATTTATAACCCCCTTCACTGTCATTTAACACCTTATTTCCATTTCTTTCATCTGACTATTTTTAAGATAAGTTGCATTTAGGTATGAGTTAAAATCAAAAGCATAAAGTAAAATGACGCTTTAACTGGTTGAAAAAATGTTGTGAATAGAGGCATCCATGAACTTAACCCTGCAATTATGATAACTGACATACAATTAAGAGCAAAGAACTTATAAGCGCTAAGAACTTCTGTAAACATCCATACAATTTCAAAAGGGATCAAGAAAAATTGTATAAGATAATGATCAAAACAAAAATTCCAGTTTGTTTTCAATTCAGAAAATTCATTTCCTCCTTCTTCATCTTTTGAAGAGTATTCTTGGCACAAAAGGGAGCATTCAGTCAAGTGTATGTGTGTCTATGTGTGTGTGTGTTCACATGCGTGTGTGCATGTGTGCATGTATTTATGCATATGCATGCATTTACATGAGTCATTATAGGTTTAATATTAAACACATGCTTTCAGTAAACATGCATTTTATTCATATTTCTTTCTCTTAAAATTTACAGTGATCTTTCCTTTTTTTTTTTTTCAGAAGAACTTCAGAAAAAATCAGGTAAATTTTTTCTAACATCCACATCTTCCTAAAACACTTTTAAATAACTGCTTTCTTGATATTTTTCTATTCTATGGCTTTTTATAAATATGTCATCTTTCGGCTCACCCTGGATGTCTCCTGTTCCCACATGAATTTTGCATTATAAACTTTGTTCATATTAAGTGCTATCCATTTTGTTTCCCTACCTTCATTCTTTCTGTTCCTTCTTTTTAATTTCACACCTGATTTTCCCCCATACTCACTGGCCTCTTCTGTTTCTAGAAACTTGTAAAAGTTTCTCTATGAAATTTATGCAAGGCAGGAGCTAAGGCTGATAGGCACATGGTTTCTACATTATATATGTATTTATTGAAAATACCTAAAGTTTGGACATCTGTATTCCAAATCTGAAGGCCTATTACTATGAAATTGATACTTTCTCATAATTTAGGAGATGAGAGGAAGTCTCAAAACTTGCCGATTAAAGTTTCTTTCTATGTTGTTCTTTCAACTACTGTGTGAATTCAAATATAATTCATTGGTTAAAATTCATTCTTCCACTACTATTGAACATATTACCCCAGAGTTTCCAGGTATATATTGTTTTACTTAAGTTTTCTTGGATTTTTAAACTTTTCAACCATAAAAATTTTTCTTCAGCTTTTTTTTATTATCGGATAAACAAACTGCAATTCCTTTCAAATGCTTGTAGGAGGATTTTAATTTTAAGGAAAATTCAAATATAATATATCTCTCAATTTTGAATTTTGTGTGTGAATCACATATGAAGCATGATTCCTGAGATATTTCCAGAAGACTTTTAGTGAAACACTAATGTATTATCACGTTTTATAACCTCTTTTTCTAATGACATTCAAATATATTTCTGTTTTTAGAGGGAATTGAATTTAAGAATATGTCTCTTTAATGCTTACAGTAGTTTTCATACACTAAAAGATAAACTGAGGCACAATATCATTTTCAAGGGTTTACCTGAGTAAACATCAATTCAAATTGGCAGCACCAAACTGAAAGTGGTTAAGTGTGCTCTACCAAAAGAAACTAGGGGCAAGCTCTTTATAGAGAAAATGATGCAGAAGCAAAGTAATCATTCTATTGGTCATAGCTTAAACTGTTGCCTTATTTATGAAAGCTTATTTAACTGTTTGTGATTGGCTGTTGAATTTTCTTGGATTGAAGGGAATTGACTCTGGTTTCAGCTCAGTTCAGTCACTTAGTCATGTCCGACTCTTTGTGACCCCATAAACTACAGCACAAAAGGCTTCCCTGTCCATCACCAACTCCCAGAGCTTGCTCAAACTCATGTCCATCAAGTCAGTGATGCCATCCAACCATCTCATCATCTGTCATCCCCTTCTGTCATCAATCTTTCCCAGCATCAGGGTCTTTTCAGTCAGCTCTTCTCATGAGGTGGCGAAAGTATGTGAGCTTCAGCATCAGTCCTTCCAATGAATATTCAGGACTGATTTCCTTTAGGCTTGACTTGTTGGATCTCCTTGCAGTCCAAGAGACCCTCAAAAGTCTTCTCCAGCATCACAGTTCAAAAGCATCAATTCTTCGGCACTCAGCTTTCTTTATAGTGCAACTCTCACATCCATACATGACTACTGGAAAAATGATAGCTTTGACTAGTTGTACGTTTGTTGGCAAATTAATGTCTCTGCTTTTTAACATGCTGTCTAGGTTGGTCATAGCTTTTCTTCCAAGGAGCAAGCAAGCAGCTTTTAATTTCATGGCTGCAGTCACCAAAGATTGTATTTAGACATTGTAGTCATTTGCTTTCTTAATGGCTATGATATCTTCTAAAAATATATTTTCAGGACTTAGTGTTTGTTGGCTAGAATTCACACAAATTGTTTCACTTAAAGACAACTAGTTTAATCTGACATAGAAAGACTTGCAAAATTCAAAATCAGTTTCAACACACTGCTATGAAGATAACATTTGTTATGGAATTATTTTATAATTTTATTAAATATGTATTTTGTCCAAATCTTCAATTATGAATGTCCTTAATACTGTTCATAAAATATATATGTATGGGATAAAATCCTAGTTAGTTTTTCTGCCCTAATCATCATTATTCTTCTTTATTTATTCAACTGGGGAATTCACTTCCTTTTCTCAGTTTTTGAAGACAGAACTATGCTTCCTTGGCTCTTTTTTTTTTCAGGAGTTTCTGTTTGTTTGTTTTTTCTAATCACATTCATCCTTCCAGTTTACTATGCAATGGAAATTTTCTACTCATTTTCATTTTCTATATTGGTTTCTCTTAATATTTACATGAGATTTTCGTTTTATTTTTCAGAAGATCTTCAGAAAGAAATTGGTAACTTTTTTCTGACATTCTTTTTGCTGATACATTTCTTTGAAAAAAAAATTTCCTGTCAATTCCTGTCTCATTACTTCTTACTCACACCTGTCTTGCCTTTTTCTTCTTGTGGATTTCAAATTACACTATCTGTTGTCTTTTAGCTTCCTGAACTCATTCCATGTTAAGTTCCCTTTTCATTCTCTCAGCTTTTGTTCACTTCCTTTCCTTTCTATGGTTTATTTTTAGGCTTCTTCTATTAATATATTCCAGGTAATTACTGGAATTTTATAGTAATTCATTTTACAGTAGTTAGTTTTACGGTTGGTGAGAAAAGAGATTAAGCTAAGAATGATGACAGAAAGTTTCTTTTAATTTGGGTTCTTCAACATGTGCTCTGATATGGAGTGCCTATTGTTTTATGCATGATACTTTGCTTGTTTTTATGGGAAAGTTAAAACTCCAAAGTTGCTGAGTGAGATAAATTCTTTTTTTGCTTGTTTGACCTGTATGTTATGCTATACATATTGATGTCAAGTTAATCCTGAGACTTGCTAGTCCATTTCTCTTGACTATATTCTCAAGTGATTTAAGGTGTACAAATTTTTTTGCATGACTTTGCCTGATTTTTTTTCCAGCCATGATTATTGTTGTTCTTTTATTTTTATTTTCACCTTTTCAATCATTAATATTTCAAGGTCTTTAAACGTACATTTTTTTCATTCAAATAAATTTCATTTTTGTAAACCCAAAATTTTAAGTTATTTTCCAAGTTATTCCTACACTATTTCGGTGCTATATCATAAGAATTATTAAACTCTCATATCCCTACATATCAAATTATATTCTTTAAATTGTAGGAAGGTTTTCAGATGTAGTAGGCTTCAGAGATTTCTGTAGTTACTTTTAAAATGGGCGTTACTTGGTCAACTTTCAGACACTACTAGCAATGGCATGTGTATGTGCAGATGTATGACTTCACTTGAATCTTTTTATGATGTTAAGAAAACATTTTTTAATTAATTAGTTAACATTATATATGTGTATATATACTTGTTTGTTTTCTCTCAGATAGGAGGAAAGCTCAGTTCAAATTAGGTGAGTAAAGCTTATTTCCCCAAAACTTTTATTCTTCTAAATCTCAGATTCTTCCACTGTAGAAATTGAATAGGATTTAGAAATGCAAAAAAAAAAAAATGCTTATAGTAGGCAAAAAGTATTTGAACTGTTATCTTCCTAACTTCTAGTAATTTCAATAAATTATTTTCAAACGACAAACCACCAGTGATTCAGCATGTTCTTCCTTCTCTCCCCTTCCTTCCAAATTTATTTCATGTCCTCTCCATCCCACTTCTCCTTCATCTCTCCCACTTTTTATTGCTTCTATGTTTCTATCTACCCTCCACCTGATCATTTTTATCGGTGTGTTTTCTAAAAATGGATTATGAGAATATAGGATAAAAAGAGTAAGTCCAAAGAATTCAGAAGAAAATATATGACAAAGACAAGGAGAAATTAAAAAGACAACGAGAAAAAAAAATGGAAGAAAAAAATAAAGTTTCCTATTTTGCTTTTGCAGGCTGGAGGGAGTCAACATTATACCCTGGTGAGTGACATGGATTCTGATAAAGACTGTCCTATTGCAAAATATATTTTAAATGAATACCTACTGAGTGCAAAACAATACAATAAAAATAAATGAAACTCCAAAATATGCATTCTATGAACTCAATAGTTTACTCAGTATTTTAAAAGACAATAATGTATTTAAAATATTAAATTTTAGCAATTTGACCATTATTATTTTCTATTTGATTTTTTAATAATTGAGGCATAGTTCAGTTCAGTTCATAGGGCTTCCCTGGTAGCTCAGAGGTTAAAGCGTCTGCCTGCAATGCGGGAGACCCAGGTTCAATCCCTGGATTAGGAAGATTCCCCTGGAGAAGGAAATGGCAACCCACTCCAGTATTCTTGCCTGGAGAATCCCATGAATGGAAGAGCCTGGTGGGCTACAGTCCACGGGGTCGCAAAGAGTCGGACACGCTTGAGCAACTTCACTTCACTTCACTTCTGTCACTCAGTCATGTCCGATTCTTTGTGATCCCATGAACCACAGCACGCCAGGCCTCCCTGTCCATCACCAACTCCCAGAGTCCACCCAAACCCATGTCCATCTAGTCGATGATGGCATTCAATGATCTCATCTTCTATCGATCCCTTCTCCTCCTGCTCCAAATCTTTCCCAACATCAGGGTCTTTTCCAGTGAGTCAATTCTTTGCATCAGGTGGCCAAAGTACTTGGAGTTTCAGCTTCAACATCAGTCCTTCCAATGAACACCCAGGACCATTCTCCTTTAAGATGGACTGTTTGGATCTCCTTGCAGTCCAAGGGACTCTCAAGAGTCTTCTCCAACACCACAATTCAAAAGCATCAATTTTTCTGCACTCAGCTTTCTTTATAGTCCAATTCTCACATTCATACATGACCACTGGAAAGACCATAGCCTTGACTACACGGACCCTTGTAAGCAAAGTAATGTATCTGCTTTTGAATATGCTGTCTAGGTTGGTTATAACTTTCCTTCCAAGTAGTAAGCGTGTTTTAATTTCATGGATGCAATCACCATCTGCAGTGATTTTGGAGCCCAGAAAAATAAAGTCAGCCACTGTTTCCACTGTTTCCCCATCTATCTGCCATGAGGTGATGGGACCAGATGCCATGATCTTAGTTTTCTGAATGTTGAGCTTTAAGCCAACTTTTTCACTCTCCTCTTTCACTTTCATCAAGAGGCTCTTTAGTTCTTCTTCACTTTCTACCAGGTGTAGTTGGCTTACAATATTACATTAGTTTCAGGTGTACAACATAGTGGCTTCAAAATTTTGTAGGCTATACTCCATTGAGGTTATTATAAAAATTGTCTGTATTCCCCATGAAAGAAAGAAAGGGAAGTCACTCAGTTGTGTCTGACTCTTTGTGACTAAGTGGACTGTAGCCTAGCAGGCCCCTCTGTCCATGGGATTCTCCAGGCAAGAATACTGGAGTGGGTTGCCATTTCCTTCCCCAGGAGATCTTCCCGACCCAGAGAAGCATATTCCCCATGCTGTACAATATATCCTTTAGGTTTATTTATTTTATACATAGTAGTTTGTACCTCTGAAGTGAAGCAAACTTGCTCAGTCGTGTCCAACTCTTTGCGACCCGGTGACTGTAGCCCACCAGGCTCCTCCATCCATGAGATTCTCCAGGCAACCTAGTATTATTCCTCCCCCATTTCCTCTCTCCATTGATATTTATGTTTCTCTCTGTATCTGTAAGTCTGTTTCTGTTTTGTTACATTCACTATTTTATTTTTAGATTCCACATATAAGTGATAACACACTCTATTTATCTTCCTCTGTCTGACTTATTTCATTAATAGTAATACCCTCCAGGTCCATCCATATTGTTGCAAATGTCAAAATTTCATGTATGTGTCTATATATACACACACACACAAAGGAACAGTAATCAGTATGTGTGTATATATATGTACACACACACAAAGGAACAATATTTAGTCATTTGTAGTGTATATATATACTAAATTCAGGTGTAGTATGAACAATGGGGTGCATGTACCTTTTCAAATTTGTATTTTGATTTTTTTGGTTATATACCCAGGTATAGAATTGCTGGATCATATGGCAGTTCTGTTTTTAGTGTTTTGAGGAGCCTTTATACTATTTTCCACCAGTTTACATCCATCAGCCATTTACAGGGTTTCTTTTTCTCCACATCCTAGCCAACATTTATTATTTGCTTTATTATTTTTGATTGATATCTTGAATCATTCTTTGAGGATAAGAAAAAGATTATCTCCTATAAAGTCTGAGGAGACCACAACAAAAGGAATTTATTTGGTCAGATGTGTCATAATCTCTATTTCTTTTCCAACATCTTAAATAGATTATGGATAATTATCCTATGGGAATGTTGGTTGAAGAAATCAGTTCTTCAAGCCAGACATAATTTAACAGACTGTGAAAAGAGATCCAAGTATATCAAAGAATATTTTCTTTGGTTATTATCATTCATAAATTAATCCTTGAGAATTTATACTCATAATCTGAGCAGATGGATGTATTTATCTATCAGATGGGGCTTCTCACATTCATATGTTCCTTGCAGACTGGAGGAAAGAAGAGTTCCAAACTGGTGAGTATGATGCTCCAGGAGGGACCCTGCTTCTTGTGGGGTAAGAAAGGAAGATGGGTGAAGATGACTTGGATCTTCCCAGGGCCAGAGAAGTTCTTACAGAACGGGGACCCTCTGGCCCAGGCCTACTGAGACTCTTCCCATAAACATGATGGTCTAATTGTTTTTGCAGTAAATGTGACTCTTGATGAAGCCAGTGCTCATCCCAGACTCCTCCTAACTGAAGATGGGAGAGGAGTAACCTTGCAAGAAATACAGCAGGATCTACCTAGTTCCACACAGAGATTTGTCTCCATTCCCTGTGTGCTGGGTCAGCCACAGATCTGTTCGGGGAGATACTACTGGGAGGTGGAAGTTGGGGACCTGCATTCCTGGGACCTGGGAGTTTGTAGGGATAATGTATCAAGGAAGGGGGCTTTCCAAATGTCACCACAGAATGGTTTCTGGGCCATTAGGCTTTACGAGGAGGATTACTGGGCCCTTACCCTCTCAGAAACTCTTCTTACTCTAAGAGAAAACCCCTTAGTGTGGGGATATTCCTGGATTATGAGGCTGGAGATGTATCTTTCTATAATATGACAGATGAATCCCACATTTTCACATTTTCCAAACAGACATTTTATGGTGTCCTAAGACCACTTTTCAGACTTTGGTCCCCTAACTCTGGCCCCTTGACCATTGTCTAGGTGGAGGAGAACACACTGATGTTGTAATTCATGAGACCTCCATGAGAAAGTATAACATTGGGCCCAAGTGATCATTGTAATTCCCACTGGCCACAAAATGATTTTTTCCCCTCCTGCATACTGGTTCACTCTCAAGGTGAAGTTCTGTGAGCCTGACTGATTGTTGCCTCTCATATCACTTCTTACTTCTTCCTTGATTATAAACTCCTATTATTACTATATCTGTGACAACCTAGTATAAAGATTAAATTTTCTAGACTACCAGCTGAATATCACTAAATGATGACCAGTGCATTATAAGATTAATTATTCTGTGTAATTTCTGGGATGTTTCTTTAATGGAAAACTATGTGCTTTTCTCATTCTGTTTACTTTTATGATGCCTGAAATCTATCATTAATGTAACATCTGTGACCAAGTAAAAGTCACAGATGACAGACAAGATACAATGGCTTAAGTTTTTGATAACCTGTGGAACTACTCTATTACTCAGTTCCTAAATTATCTTCAGTGAGAAATAAACTGTTATCTCTCTAAGCTTTTTATACTTTGGACTTTTGTCATTTATAATTGAATTTAATCCTAGCTAGTATACCCTCCCTTTAAGGATGGCAACAGATGACACCCACAGCTGAATATTTAAGTGAAATAGTAGGCATAAAGTACTGTACTTGATTTCTTAGCAACTCCTACTCCTCCAGTGTATGAGTCAAGTTGCTGCTTCTGCTGCTGCTGCTAAGTCACTTCAGTCGTGTCCAACTATGTGCAACCCCATAGACAGCAGCCCACAGGGCTCCCCCATCCCTGGGATTCCCCAGGCAAGAACACTGGAGTGGGTTGCCATTTCCTTCTCCAATGCATGAAAGTGAAAAGTGAAATTGAACTTGCTCAGTCATGTCTAACTTAGCGACCCCATGGACTACAGCCTACCAGGCTCCTCCATCCACTGAATTTTCCAGGCAAGAGTACTAGAGTGGGGCACCATTGCCTTCTCCAAGCTAGGGTCTCCCAATTTCTCCTGACTCATCAGACCCTCCTGACTTCACTTCCTTCTCTTTCCTATTTAGATGCCAGGGTTAATAATTTTAGGTATTCTTTTACTAATAAGTGAAAATTCCTGATCTTATTGTCCTTTCACATCTGCTTGGAAAGAAATCCCAAATGAAAGAATCTACTATTCACTTTTCACACTGGAAGTTGCACATGCTACAAAACTCCATACAGGTAAGCAGAGTGGTTACTCTATACGTGCAGTAATCTATCACAACTTGGGCACAAGCACTGTTGATGGCTCTCTTCTATCTGGCAATCATCCCATGTGTCTCCACTCATTTACAGTCCATTGCCTTTGCAGTCAATTTCATTTAAAATTCCACTTTTTAAAACTTCTAACTCTACTCCCACCTAATTCTCAATATAAAGCTGCATTTCCATTTTAAAAGAACAGTAAAGATAATAACAAATAGAATCAATCAGAGGGGAATTGTCTCATCTGTGTAATGACAAATATAGCAAAATTATCTAAATCTCCCAACTCTACATTACTCCTCCCTCACTGTTACATTAAGAGAAATATCCCTCTTCCCTTACTAGAAATACCTATCTCTTCTCTCTATCCATCTTTCCATCTTGTACTATCTTATTACATGGTACTAAGGTCCATCAATTTTTCCTCTCAGTGTTCTGGCTAGTTTTTCTACCATAAACTTAAAAATTTTAAATCGTGTCCATCTTAAAATCAAAACAATGCAATTTTCCATCAACTCTACATCTTTGTATTAGCTCTTTTGACTCTCTTTCATAGTCAAACTTCTCAAAACATTTATCTAAAGTCTCTATTTATATTTCCCTCATTTTTATTTCTTTCTTAGTATACTTCATGATATGAAAATCCTCACCACCAATACCTCACTGTGTGACCTTATTTGGAAATAGGGTCATTGTAGATATAGTTAGTTAAGATGGTATAGAACGAGTGCCTAAATCAACATAACTGGAGTCCTTATGAAAAGGAAAAATTTGGAAATAAACAAGCACAGAAAGAACAGCTTGTGAAGGTTGGAGTTTTGCTGCCACAAGGCAAGGAAGGTCCAAGACTGCTGGCAAACCACCTGAAGTTTAAAAAAAGGCTTGGAACCAATCTTCTTCTAGCACTTTCAGAGGAAGCATCACCATGTCAACATCTTGAATTCAGACTTCTGGCCTCCACAGCTATATTAAAAAAACTTCTAATATTTAAGCTACTCAGCTTGTGGTATTTTGTTGTGGTATAGTAGAAGGTGTAGCAAACAAATACAATTCTCTTTTGTTAAAGACAATCTGCTCATTTGCTTTCTTTAATAAAAATAATCCAGAAGTAAGCACTTTGTTCTGGAAATTACAAGGGATTTCTGCATTTACACAAATTTCATGCCATAGTTGAAAATCAACATAGAGAAAATGTACCTTAAATAAAGTAAGAATTCTGAAACTCTGATAAATCCATACAAGGTACTTAATTCTGTGATAATTCTGAGAAAAGGGTTTGTTGAGATGTTATTTGCATACCACACATTCATTCAAGTGTTCATTCATTCTAAAAATCAACTCAATAATTTTTAACATATTTACATAGTTGGGGAATCATCACTGATCCAGTCGTAAAGGATTCCATCTCCCCAAAAGAGCTCTTGCTTTCGTTTTCAAATAATCTTTGTCCCAGGCCCAGGGATCATTAATCTATTTTCTCTATATATAGATTTGCCTTTTCCGTATATATACAGTTGCAGTCATATAATATACAGTCTTTTATGTCTAGCCTCTTTCACTTAGCATAATACCTTAGAGACACATACTTTTGCATATTTCAGTGGTTTGTTCCTTTTTGATAGAATTTATCTTGGAGAAGGAAGTGGCAGCTCACTCCAGTATTCTTGCCTGGAGAATCCTGTGGACAGAGGAGCCTGGTGGGCTGCTGTCCATGGGGTCGCACAGAGTCAGACACGACTGAAGCAACTTAGCGTGCGTGCATGCATTGGAGAAAGAAATGGCAACCCACTTCAGTATTCTTGCCTGGAGAATCCCAAGAAAGGAGGAGCCTGGTTGGCTGCCTTCTATGGGGTCACACAGAGTCAGACACGACTGAAGCGACTCAGCAGCAGCAGCTGTAGCAGCATTGTATGGATATACCATGTTGTGTTTATTCATTCTTCAATTAAAAGGCATTAGAATGCTAACGTTGTGAAATCTTATAAGCAATGGATATTAGATGAGTGACGAGGCTGACTGTGGACCACTCTTTCCAAGAAACATTAACTGTAAAAGGTAAAAAGATATCAGTTCGGGTCAGCTCAGTAGCTCAGTCATGTCCAACTCTTTGTGATCCTGTGGACTGCAGCACACCGGGCTTCTCTGTCCATCACCAATGCCTGGAGTTTGCTCAAACTGATGCCCATCAAGTCGGTGATGCCATCCAACCATCTCATCCTCTGTCATCCTTTTCTCCTCCTGCCTTCAGTCTTTCCCAGCATCAGGGTCTTTTACACATCAAGAAGAGTCAGTTCTTCACATCAGGTAGCCAAAGTATTGGAGTTTCAGCTTCAGCATCACTCCTTCTAATGAATATTCAGGACTGATTTCCTTTAGAATGGACTGGTTTTATCTCCTTGCAATCCAGGGGACTCTCAAGAGTCTTCTCCACTGCCACAGTTCAGAAGCATCAGTTCTTTGGCACTCAGCTTTCTTTGTGGTCCAACTCTCACACTGATACATGACTGCTAGAAAAACCACAGGTTTGACTAAACAGACCTTTTTTAGCAAAGTACTATCTCTGCTTTTTAATAAGCTGTCTAGGTTGGTCATAGCTCTTCTTCCAAGAAGCAAGCATCTTTTAATTATATGGCTGCAGGCACCCTCTGCAGTGAATTTGGAGCCCAAGAAAATAAAGTCTATCACTGCTTCCACTGTTTCAACATTTATTTGTGATGAAGTTATAGGACCAGATACCATGATCTTAGTTTTCTGAATGCTGAGTTTTAAGCCAGCTTCTTCACTCTCCTCTTTTATTTTCATCAGGAGGCTCTTTGGTTCCTCCTCGATTTCTAACATAATGGTAGTGTCATCTGCATATCTAAGGTTATTGCTATTTCTTCCTGCAATCTTGATTCCAGCTTGGGCTTCATCCAGCCCAGCATTTTGCATGATGTACTCTGCATATAAGTTAAATAAGCGGGGAAACAATATACAGCCTTGATGAACTCTTCCCAATTTAATCAGTCCATTGTTCCATGTCTGGTTCTAATTGTTGCTTCTTGAGCTACATACAGATTTCTCAGGAGGCAGATAACATGGTCTGGTATTCCAATCTCTTGAAGAATTTTACAGTTTGTTATTGACTATTGGCATAGTCAATAAAGCAGAATTATATGTTTTCTGGAACTCTCTTGCCTTTTCTATGATACAATGGATGTTGGCAATTGGATCTATGGTTCATCTGCCTTTTCTAAAACCAGCTTGAATATCTGGAAGTTCTCGATTCACACAGTATTGAAGCCTCACTTGGAGAATTTGAGCATTATTTTGCTAGCGTGTGAGATAAGCACAATTGTACGGTAGTTTGAACATTCTTTGGCACTTCCTTTCTTTGAGATTGGAATGAAAACTGACCTGTTCCAGTCCTGTGGCCACTGCTGAGTTTTCCAAATTTGCTGGCATATTGAGTGCAGCACTTTCACAGTATCATCTTTCAGGATTTGAAATAGCTCAACTGGAATTCCATCACCTCCACTAGCTTTGTTTGTAGTGATGCTTCCTAAGGTCCGCTTGACTTCACACTGAAGACTGTCTGGCTTTAGGTGAATGATCATATAATCGTGGTTATCTGGGTCATGAAGATCTTCTTTTGTATAGTTCTTCAGTGTACTCTTGCCACCTCTTCTAATATCTTCCACTTCTATTAGGTCCTTACTATTTCTGTCCTTTATTGTGCCCAGTTTTGCATGAAATTTTCCCTTGGTATCTCTAATTTTCTTGAAGAGATCTCTAGTCCCATTCTATCATTTTCCTCTATTTCTTTGCATTGATCTCTTAGGAAGACTATCTTATTTCTCTCCTTGGTATTCTTTGGAACTCTGCATTCATATGGGTATGTCTTTCCTTTTCTCCATTACCTTAAACTTCTCTTCTTTTCTTAGCTATTTGGGAGGACTTCACAGACAACCATTTTGCCTTTTACATTTCTTTTTCTTGGGGATGTTCTTGATCACTGCCTCCTATACAAAGTCATGAAACTCCATTCAAAATTCTTCAGGCACTCTGTCTAATAGATCTAATCCCTGGAATCTATTTGTCACTTACACTGTTTAATCATAAGGGATTTGATTTAGGTCATACCTGAATGGTCTAGTGGTTTTCCCTACTTGCTTCAATTTAAGTCTGAATTTTGCAATAAGGAGTTCATGATCTGATCCACAGTCAGCTCCCTGTCTTGTTTTTCCTGACTGTATAAAGCTCCTTTATCTTTGGCTGCAAAGAATATAATCAGATTTTGGTATTGACCATCTGGTGATGTCCATGTGCAGAGTTGTCTCTTGTGTTGGAAGAGCGTGTTTGCTATGACCAGTGCGTTCTCTTAGCAAAATTCTGTTAGCCTTTGCCCTGCTTCATTTTGCACTCCAAGGCCAAACTTGCCTTTTACTCCAGGTATCTCTTGACTTCCTACTTTTGCATTCTAGTCCACTATGATGAAAATGACATCTTCTTATGGTGTTAGCTCTAGAAGGTGTTAATTCCAAAAGTCTGGTGTTAGTTCCAAAATTGCAACTCGCTGTTGAACAACCATCAGATGGAGAATGTTGGATACCCCACATCCAAGGGCAAAAGAAAAGTCCCAATAAGATGGTAGGAGGGGTGAAGTCACGTTGAGAATCAAACCCCCATATCCACCAGAGACACTCTGAGGGCTCAAAAGAAATCCTGTGTGCATCAGGATCCAGAGATCCCACAGAGATTGAGCCAAACCTGCCTTTGAGTGTTGAGTGTCTCCTGCAGAGGTATGGGTCAGCAGTGGCCTGCCACAGGGACAGGGGCTCTGGCTGCAGCAGACCTGGGACACACAGCATGTGGCATAAACTCTCTTGGAGGAGATCACCATTAGCCCCACCATAGAGCCACTGAGCAGATGACCCACAAACTGCAGAACACTGTTAAGAAAGTTCTAGGACCCACAACAGATTTTCCAACTTGGGGATCTGGAAAAGGGACTGAGAACTCCCAAGGAATTTGACTTTGGAGGCCAGTGGGGTTTGATTACAGAACTTCCACAGTACTGGGGAGACAGATTCTTGGAAGGCACAAGCCAAATATCGTGCACACTAGGACCCAGGAGAAAGGAGCAGGGTCCCAAGACACCGAGCCAGACTTGCCTGTGAGTGTCCAGGAGTCTCTGGTGGAGGCATGGGTTGACTGTGGCTTGCTGGGGGTCAGGGGCACTGAATAAGTCCTTTTGAAGGAGGTCGCCATTACCATTAACCTTACTATAGCCATTACCATTAACCTTACTATAGTTTGGCCTCAGACCAAACAACAGGGAGAGAACACAGCCCCATCAACAGAAAATTGGATTAAAGACTGCTAAGCACTGCCCCACCCATCAGAACAAGATCCAGATTCCCCCACAATCAGTCTCTCCCACCAGAAAGCTTCCAGGAGCCTCTTATCCTTATCCATCAGGAGGCAGACAGAAGGAAAACCACAATCACAGAAAACTAACCAAACTAATCACATGGATCACAGCCTTGTCTAACTCAGTGAAACTATGAGCCAGACTATGTAGGGCCACCGAAGATGGACAGGTCATGGTGGAGAGTTCTGACAAAACATGATACACTAGAGTATTATTCTTGCCTTGAGAACCCATGAACAGTATGGAAAAACAAAAAGATATGACAATGAAAGATGAGTCCAAATGCAGTTCAGTTCAGTTGAGTCGCTCAGTTGTGTCCGACTCTGCAACCCCATGATTCACAGCACGCCAGGCTTCCCTGCCCATCAACAATTCCCGGAGTTCACTCAAACTCACATCCATCGAGTCAGTGATGCCATTCAGCCATCTCATCCTCTGTCGTCCCCTTCTCCTCCTGCCCCCAATCCCTCCCAGCATCAGAGTCTTTTCCAATGAGTCAACTGTTCACATGAGGTGGCCAAAGTACTGGAGTTTCAGCTTTAGCATCATTCCTTCCAAAGAAATCTCAGGGCTGATCTCCTTCAGAATGGACTGGTTGGATCTCCTTGCAGTCCAAGGGACTCCCAACAGTCTTCTCCAACACCACAGTTCAAAAGCATCAATTCTTCAGCACTCAGCCTTCTTCACAGTCCAACTCTCACATCCATAGATGACCACAGGAAAAACCATAGCCTTGACTAGATGTGCACCATTTCTGTCATGATTTTGCCTCTGAAATGTCCTAATATGTTTAAGAACCTGGAAAATTTTCTCTGTTTTTAACAATGAAACACGTAAAAAGTTTCTCATCAAATTACTTTTGCAGCAATAAAAACTATATTTTTCCTTACCTTTCCCTCATGGACAAAGGTCAACCAATTTATAGCCCAGATATCTTCACTAAGTCCTAAAGTTGTGGCTGATTTATTGCTGCAATCATTAGCATGTAGGCAATAAAATCTTACATAGCCGTTTCTCATTATCTAAAGTAAGGTGTTTAAAGATAAACAATAACCCAAAAAGGAAAAAAAAAAAGACAGAGAGACAGGCACCTTATGACATTCAGCAGAAAGTTAATGGAGAGCAGAGATGAGAAAATCAGCAAACTCTGGGGGAAAACAATTTGCAGATTAGTCTATATGAATTACTTTGAAATATAAGTGGCAAGAGAATGGTAAAGACAGTAAATATAATGAAAAATGAAATTCATTCATTCAATTGTTCATTTGTTCTAAATGTAATTACTAGGTTTTTACCCTCTTCCACTTTGTGCAAGCCAGTATAAACTAACAAAATTAAAACAAGCTTGCAATCAAGGAAATTGTTTCCTGAGCATTAGCAGAGACAAATAAATTATTGTCCCTTGATACGACATGTGACTGAATTATATTATTTGAAATAAATTTTCAGGAATCACTATGTAATTGGAGAATATATATATATATATATATATATATGCCAGAATATATATATATATATATATGTCAGAAACTTAGAAGAAAATTTACACAGATAGATATATGGGAACAAGACATAGTCTCAAATCAGGGAAACCTAAGCAGTTGTCTTCACCTAGGGAATTCAGGATTTAAAGCAAAAACTTCCAGAAATGTCTTTATAATTTTTCTTTTCTTTTGGAGCTCTCCATAAAGGTAAGTGGTAGAGAAACCAATTCCCATTCTTCTATCAGCAGTAGACAAATCTCCCACCTGAGCAGCTTAGAATAATGGTGGGTTTACATGTGCCCATGCTAAGTCACTTCTGTCATGTCCAACTGAGTGTGACCCTATGGACTACAGCCTGCCAGGCTTCTCTGTCCATGGGATTCTCCATGGGAGAACACAGGAGTGGGTTGCCATGCCCTCCTCTAGGGGATCCTCCCCAACCAGGGATGAAATCCACATCTCTTACATCAACCTGCATTGGTAGCTGGGTTTTTTGCCACTAGCACCACCTGGGAATCCCAAGAGTGGTAGAAATTCCCAATATTTTTAATGGAATTTTTATAGTAGGAGTTGGCTATTACTTTTTGCCTTAGATTTTTCCTATTTAACATTTTTTGTTTGACATTGGCCATGGAGCTAACAATTTGTCCAGTAAAAAGAGAGTTATTAGCAATCACTAGATAGGCTCAAAGAGACAAGGTAGCCACAGGTGCTGCACAGGTGCAGGCCATAATGTCCTTCAAGTCCATGAAATTCTCCAAAGCAGGGGAGATGTTTGGGGACGTGTTTGCCTTTCTGGTGTCCCTTGTGCTTTCAAGACCATTGAAATCTGTTCTTAATCTTGTCCATCTAAAAGAAAGAAAGAAAGTGATGTTGCTCAGTCATGTCAGACTCTTTGCAACCCCGTGGACTATAGCCTACCAGGCTCCTCCATCGATGGGATTCTCCAGGAAAGAATACTGGAGTGGGTTGCCATTTCCTTCTCCAGGGGATCATCCTAACCCAGGGATCAAACCAAAGTCTCCTGCCTTGCAAGCAGACGCTTTGCCCTCTGAGCCACCAGGGAGCATCCTCCAAATAGCATAGTTAAGCAGTTTTCATCTGTAAAGATTCCTGTGTGGATATTTTCTCTAATATGAAAGCAGGAGGAGATACATTTGGGAATTTGCTGCACTAAGTCACCCAAATTGCCATGTGAGAGGCAGGACCACGTAGAACATTCTTAGACCAGGAGGAAACAGCTCCAAGGCCTAAGAAGTGCATGATGTTGACATAAGTATGGAGCCTGGGAGCCTTTTAGGTCAATTACAGTGGTTAGCAGCAGCAGCAGCAGCAGGGATCAAATGCAAGGAACCAGGAGATATCTTATACATTCAGTTCATGATCCCAAGAATTTAGTTTTTGTCCTAATGTATTAAACTGAATGCAGATGTTCCAGCAACACATGAAAGGTTGATGGTTCCTGTCTTCTTACCTAAAGCAATCATTAGAGTTCTAATTTAATTTAATGGTCTGAAAATATGTAATTCGTGGGAATATCCTGGAAAAAATAAACTCTTGTTGATTGTCAATATCTGCATCAGCTTTGAATGAAAGGGCTAGAAATATTTATGTGGCTGGAGATGTGGAAATCAGCTGTTTTCAATGTCCTGGGTAGATTTTCCGTAAACTGTAGGGTTAATAAGGCTAAGACTGCAAAAAGTTCTAGAGGTATACACACATTCCTTCCTCTGAGTAAGGTAAATACATAAATCTCAGAAGCTGGTGTGAGAATGTATTGTTTAAATCTCTACTGTATGCTAAGAACTTTAAAATAATAAGAAAAGCAATAAAAGCAGGGGAAAAAGGCAGTCTGTATGTGTGTTCATATGAGGACATACCTATTTGGATTAAATATTGGCTTTACGGTCATGTGAGGTTTTATTATGGTCTCATGAATGGAGAAGAGCAAAGAGCAATCTAAAGTCCCCTCCCAGCTACCTTGTGTCTTTGTGCTATGCTTCTGATCCTATTGGTTGGAGTGCATAGAGGGGAAGCAACTAAGCGGTCTGACTGATGCTTCTAGGGCTTCAAAGGAGACTTAAGAGAAGAGAGATGTTCAGTGTGTGCTAATAAACTGATATTTTCTGTTGGTGATTAAGCCAGGTAAGTATGAAAAGAAACTTTTCTCGTGTAGAAGGGCACTGGTGGCGTATGTGTGTGTGTGTGTGTGTGTGTGTGTGTGTGTGTGTGTGTGTGTGTCTGTGTGTGAAGGATCTGAGAAAGGTCAATAGACACAGCAGAGACTCTAAGAAAAAGGACCTAAATTTAGTGTCTTATGATTTGTCTATCTTTGTTCTGATTTCTTTCTTTCCTTAGTTAGAAAACATTAAAGTTTCTTCTAGAAAAGCTGTAATCCTCTCCAATCGCAGATATTAGGCTTTTCTCTTACTCTCTCTGGTCCTCAGAACTTCTTTATCTCTAGTTGGTTCTGGATACATTTCATGTTCCTTACATTATCTCTACATCTCTTGGTTTTCTTTCCATCACTGTCTATCCAGGAGAGGCATTTATTCTGTGTCAGATGAGAACACTGAGTCTCTCATCTGCATTTCCTCACCTGAACTCAATCACTCATCCAAAACCAATGCAAGAATTCATTCAGGCAAACCTTCTTCTAAAGATCTGGGATCTTTCCTAGCTCTTCCAGCTTCTCATACCTCCTTCAGGAAGGAAGATGGGATGAGAGCAGGTCTGTGGTCAGGTGGAGCGTCCCTCACTCCTGTGTGCTGGTGCTGTCAGATGAGGTTACCTCACTCACAGCACAGGACCCAGGAGAGAAGTTCCTTCTCATCACAACCCCTCCTTGAATTCCCACTGTGGGCCAACCCAGACCCAGCAATCTTCCCTTGACTCCCCAGGGGATAATGGAGGTCAGCGTTCCTGAGGAAAATGGACGTGAGCTGTGATTTTTCTGTTTACAGGAAAGAAGGGAAGAAAAACATTGTTTTGTATATAGGAGCCAACTAAGAGATCTCTGGAGTTCCATATTTCACATCTGACATTATGATTAAATTACCCACTGTCACTTTGGCTGCTATAGGATATGGTAAGTTTTAAAAAATGAGTGAAGTGATAGATCTGAATATTTAGAATATTAGACTTCTGCATGGTGCCAGAAAAGATCTGAACAGTGTTCTAGCGTATCTGAAGAAAGTAATTTATATGGACTATATCTGATAAACTCACTTTATCATTTCATCATTCAGTGGTCATACAAAATCTGTATTAACCCTGGGAACCAACATTGCCAAAGACATCAGAATTTATTTTCCAGAATCTGCGGGGCCCACAAACTCTAATGGAGAGAGAATGATTAAATAAATAAAAGACTTAGGGAAAGGAAAGCTTTGTGAAATGTAGCAATTATTTTACTTGCAAATATATAATGGACTATCTAGTTTGATGAACAGTCAACTGAGGGGATTACTGCTGCTAAGTCGCTTCAGTCGTGTCCGACTCTGTGCAACCCCCATAGACGGAAGCCCACCAGGCTCCCCTGTCCCTGGGATTCTCAATGCATGAAAGTGAAAAGTGAAAAGGAAGTTGCTCAGTCGTGTCCCACTCTTAGCGACCCCATGGACTGCGGCCAACCAGGCTCCTCCATCAATGGGATTTTCCAGGCAAGAGTACTGGAGTGGGGTGCCATTGCCTTCTCCAAACTGTGGGGGATTACTCAGGCAAAATTAGGACTAATCCGTATAATTTTTTTTTTAATCCACAGTAAATTTTTACTTTTTTCAATTTTTTCTTCCAGGTTTATTAAAAGTTAATAGGGAATAGTGTATAAGTTTAAGGCATACAGCATCTTTGCATTTCGTTTATCATGAAATGATTATCACAATAATTTTAATGAACATCCTCATCTCATATAAATACATATTTATAAAATAGGAAAAATTTTCTTATGATGAGACCCCTTAAGATTTATTCTCTTAACAATGTTCACCTATAATGTAGAGCATTGTTAATTACTACTATTATGTTGTAAATTATATCCTTAATAGTTATGCTGGGAAAACTGGACAGCTACCTGTAAAAGAATGAAATTAGAACATTTTCTCACACTATATACACAAATAAATTCAAAATGGATTAAAGACCTTAATGTAAGACCAAAAACCATAAAACTCCAGAAGAATACATAGGCAGTACACTCTTTGACATGTTTTAGCAATATTTTTTAGAACTTTTTCTTCAAGCAAGGGAAACAAAAGCAAAAATAAACAAATGGGACCTAATTAAGCTTAGAAGTTTTTGTACAAAAGAAAAGATAACCTACTGAATGGAAGAAAATATTTGCAAATGATATGACCAAATGGGTTAATATCCAAAATATGTAAACAATTCATACAACCCAATATTAAAAAGAGCTAACTTATAAAGGGGCAAAAGAACTAAATAGATGTTTTTCCAAAGAAAATATACAGATGAACAACAGGCCTTAGGATCCTTTTTTAAAAATCTCTCAGAGATCTTTCACAATGTCTCATTCATTTTTTATTTTACTTATTGGAGTCTTTTTTTTTCTTAATTAATCATATCTAGCTAAGTGCTTGCAAATTTTATCTTTTTGAAAAACCTCACTTATTGTTTTGTTAATTGTTTTCATTGTTTCTGTTTTCTGCACTGAATCTTATTATTTCCATCTTTTGCTAACTTTGAGTTTAGTCTATTCTTTTATAGTTCCTTGAGATATAACATCATTTATTTGAGATCTTTTTCCAAACTTTGGAGATATTTTTAGTGTAATCTTTTATAACTAGAAACTTCCCTTTTGGTACTGCTTAGACATAGAAGTAATAATCCTCAGTCAAAAGCTAGCAAACTGAATTCAACAACACATCAAAAAACTATACACTATGCCCAAATGCTGTTTTACCAGTGGGATACAAGGTACCCAGATCAGTCAGTGTGATACAACATCAGTCAGTCAGTTCAGTCATTCAGTCATGTCCGAATCTTTGTGAACCCATGAATCATAGCACCGCCAGGCTTCCCCTGTCCATCACCAACTCTCAGAGTTTAACCAAACTCATGTCCATTGAGTTGGTAATGCCATCCAGCCATCTCATCCTATGTCATCCCCTTCTCATCTTGCCCCCAATCTTTCCCAGCATCAGGGTTTTTTCCAGTGAGTCAGCTCTTCACATCAGGTGGCCAAAGTATTGAAGTTTCAGCTTCAGTATTGGTCCTTCCAATGAACATCCAGAACTGATCTCCTTTAGGATGGACAGGTTGGATCTTCTTGCAGTCCAAGGGACATCACAGACTATAATATTTAAAACAACATGATCACCTCTGTAGATGCAGAAAAAGCATTTGACCAAATTCAAGATCCATTCATGCTTCAGAGAAAGAAAGATTCCAAACAAAATAGATATAAAAGGAACTTAACACAATAAAGGCCATATGTGAATAGCCCACAGATAGAATTATAATTAATAAGAAAAAGCTTTTTCTTTACAATCCTATACAAGGCAAGCATGCCCATTCTGTCCCTTCTATTCAACCTAGTAATGGAGTACTAGCAAAAGCAATTACACATGAAAAAAATTAAAGTTATCCACATCACAAAGGAAAAATAAAATTGTCTCTCTTCCCAGATTGCATGCTTCTACATGTAGAAAACCATAAAGATGTCACCAAAAACTTCTAGAACTCATTAAAAATCATATAAATTTTCAAGATAAAGAAACACACACACACACACAAAAGAAACACAAAATTCAATACCATATCTTTACATTTAAAAAAATATATCCAAAAAGAAGTCAAGAAAACAGTCCCATTTACAGAAAACAATCCCATTTACAGAATCATCAAAAAGAACAAAATACATTTAATCAAATACAAATACAAGGAAAGTAAAAGATCTATATACTCAAAACTACAAAATATTGATAAAAGAAATTTGAAAAGACACAAATAAATGGACAAATATCTTATGTTCATGGACTGGAAGAATTAATAGTGTTAAAATGGCCATACTACCCAGAGTAATCCACAGATTCAATGAACTTCCTATTAAAATCTCAATGGTATTTTACATAGAAATAGAAAAATCAATGCTAAAATGTGTATGAAACCACAAATGACACAAAAGATCCAAAGCAATCTTGAACAAGAATAAAATGGAGATATTATACTTCCTTGATTTCAAAGTACACTAATCCAAATGATATGGAACTTTGGAACTGTCATGCAAACAAACATATAGACCAATGAAACAGATTAGAGCCCAGAAATGAGCACATGCATAGAAGGTCCACTAATTTTTCAGCAATGGGGAAATGATAGTCTTTTCAAAAGTGCTTGAAAAGCTATACTTTTACATTAAGTTGAAAATAATGTAATCTATATGTAAATGGCAATGGCAAGAGTGTGGTGGTTGTTTGTCCATATAAGTCATTCAGGATGATAAATATAAATGCTAAAGATAAGAGGCAGAAATAAAATTTGCAAAATAGTCTATGACAAACAAATTGAAAATTAGCCTACTCAGCTCTCTAGAACACGAAGACAAATTTTCTTAATTATTCTGATGTTTACATAAATGCTGAATATTTCTTTTGTTTTTTAATGATCAATACAGAGAGAACATGAGTAATATTTTTCTTAAGTGTTATCCTAGTGCTTATCTTATTGTGGGTTTTTCAGGACATTTTTGCATTCTTTGTCTTCACTAGCATTTACATATTTATTTTTAAATTTCCTCTTTTCTATCCATGCCTTCAAGAAAATGGCAATTTTGTATAACTTTGTTGATGACCAGATTGTTCTATCTTAATCTTTTCTAACTTTTATTCTTCAACTTTAATCTATCCATTTGCTCTTTTTCTTACACTTTTACTTTGCTCACTAGCCACAATTTTTCTCTTGTTTTTAGTGATCAGTACAGAGAGAGGTGAGTAATATTTTTGTTTAATGAACTTCAGTTATTACCGTATTCTTTGAGATGTGATGAGAGTTATCAAGGTATAAAGATGTTGAGATGAGAAGTACTGATGTATAGAGCCTGAAGTCACTATTTGTAGAATAGCTTCTACAAAGCTTTTTAGATTTTGGTTACTTACTGCAATTTCTGATATAGCATTTCCTTGAAGCACTCATTTTAATTTTTCCAGATCTTCAAGGAGCCTAACTGTATCCAAAGTGGCTAATAAATTTCTTTTTGGTGACTATTACTTTAGAGAAATTCTTTTAACTGATATTTTCAAGAAATCTTTATTAACCTCTTTAAACATCAAAGTCATAATTTCTCCTTTGTCATTCTGTCATTGTTGAATGCTCCTACTTATAATTTGTCAGACGACGTTGCTTTGGGAACCTGTATCACCAAATCGAATGATTTATCTGCATCCTAATTTTATTGATTGAATTCGATATTTTCTGCACAGCTTTGTCAAGAAATTGCTCAGAAGCAAAAGAAGAGTTTCATTGCCCTGTTTACATCTACTTATTCACTACTGCTATTTTTTTAGCTTTTCAGTTTTTCCCTTGGGCTTTCACCTTCCATTGTATTTCTTTATGGCCCTAGGCATATTGCTAAGTCGTTTCAGTCGTGTCTGACTTTTAGACCCCATGGACGATAGCCCGCCAGGCTCCCCTGTCCATAGGAGTCTCCAGGCAAGAATACTCGAGTGAGTTGCCATCTCCTCCTTTGGGGGATCTTCCCGACCCACGGATCAAAGCCATGTCTCTTACGTCTCCTTCTTTGACAGGCAGGTTCTTTACCACTAGCGTCACCTGGAAAAATGCATCTCTCCGATTGAAGAGATGCTCAGTCACTTCCAACTCTCTGCGACCCCATGACTGACTGAACACCTCCAGGTTCCTCTGTCCCTGGAATTTTCCAGGCAAGAATACTGGAGTGGGTTGCCATTTCCTACTCCTGGGAATTTTCCTAACCCAAGGATGCATCTCCTGCATTGGCAGGTGGATTCTTTACCATTGCATCACCTGAGAAGCCATATAAATAACATTTAAATTTGTCTCTCAGACTAAAGGTTACATGATTTTTAAATGTACCCTTTCTTCCACACATTGCCTTCTTTTTCTTCACACCTCCTCGAATCCTGACATTCTGCCTCCCTCTTTCACTTATCCTTGTGATTGCATTTGACCCACCCAGAAAATCAAAGATAGCTTCCCCATCTGGATGTCAGCTTAATCACATTTGCAGAGTCCCTTTTGCTATATAAGATAACATACTCACAGAATCCAAAGATTAGTATGTGGGCATTTTTAAAAGACCCTTATTCCTTCTGTCACAAAATATGCTTCTGCATCATTCTCAACTGGTTTTTGTGCTTTAGAGATTTGTTTGTAAAATATTGCATATGCATACAGTGCCACAAGAGTATTTTTTGTAAAGAGAAATCCTCAATATATCACTATGGATTGAGGAAACCAGACCTTTTAAATCTCTTTTTATAAATTTTATATAAAAATTATTCTTTTATATCGGAGGAGGGCATGGCAACACACTCCAGCATTCTTGCCTGGAGAATCCCCATGGACAGCGGACTACAGTCCATGGGGTGGCAAAGATCTGGACACACTGTGTGACTAAGCACACAGCATTCATTCTTTTATATAGATTTTTATGAATATGGAATGACACACTACATCCTTATTTTATCTTCTGGCTTCTTCCAATCAGTAATTATTTCTATACTCATCCATTTGGGCTTCCCTGGTGGCTCAGAGGGTAAAGCATCTGTCTGCAACTCGGGAGACCCGGGTTCGATCCCTGGGTCGAGAGGATCCCCTGGAGAAGGCAATGGCAATCCACTCCAGCACTCTTGCCTGGAAAATCCTATGGACGGAGGAGCCTGATAGGCTACAATCCATGGGGTCGCAAAGAGTCGGACACGACTGAGAGACTTCACTTCATGTTATTTATTACTGAGTAGTATCCTATTATATGGATATATCAGAATTGATTCATCTGTTAATCTGTTTACAAGTATTTGGTTTGTTTCCATCTTTTTGGATAGTAAATAAAACTGCTCTGCACTTTCTGGGAAAGTATTTGTATAGATGTACGATTTCATATATCTTGAAAGTAAAATAGCTATATCATATATTTTCTAGTTAATTTATTTCTACTCTAATCTCTATTATTTTATTCCTTCTACTTTTCATGGATTTAATTTGCTTCTATTTTCATCAGATATTAGGCTAGAAGTTTAGATTTTTTTAATTTTTATACAATTTTTAAAGGTTACTCTCCATTTACAGTTATTAACAAAATACTGTTTATATTTTCAGTGTTAAGCAACACATCCTTGAGCCTTTCTTACACCCAATAATTTGTATCTCCCTGGCCCTAATCCTTATATTGCCCTTCTCCCCTCCCCACTGGTAACCACTAGTTTCTTCTTTGTATCTCTGTCTGCTTCCTTTTTGTTACATTCACTAGTTTATTGAATTATTTAGATTCCACATATAAGTGATATTATACAATACCTCTTTCTCTGTCTGACTTACTTAGCAAAGTCATGCCGGACACTGCAACCCCATGGACTGTAACCCGTCAGGCTCCTCTGTCCATGGAATTCTTGAGTCAGGAATATAGGAGTCCCAAATGCAGGCAGATTCTTTACCATCTAATCCACCAAGGAAGACCTGATATTTAGTAAGTAGGAAAACTAAAGGCAAAGAATTTTTTATGTCAAAGACCTCTCTCCTTTCCTTTAATATTCTCCATCTTTATCATTTGTCATTTTAATTCTTAAATGACTTGGTGTAAATCTCTTCGAAATCGCCTCACTTAGGACTCTGTGTTTCCTGGGCCTAGATACCTATTTCCTTCCCATGGTAGAGAAGTTTTCTGCCATTATGTCTTCAAATGTGTTTTCTGTTCCTTTCTTTGTTCTCCTCCTGGGATCTCTATAATGTGAAAGTGAGTATACTTGATATGGTCACAGAGTCCCCTTAGACTCTTTGCATATTTTAAATTCTATTTCCTTTTGCTATTTTGATTGGGATCCATAAAAGTCTCCACAAATTTTCTTTCCTAGTTTAGTCTTCTATGGCTAAATTAAGTTAACCAACCATTCTTTGGCCATTTTTCTAAGATGTACCTAACCTTTTAAGGACAAGAACTCCTGGAGATAAAACTAATACATCATATCACTGCAAGGAACCTTCCTGAGCAAAGAAAGTGCAAATTCTGTTTCGATGCATTCCCCATCACAACTAGCATAGTATCACAGGCATAGCTGATGTTAAAAAACATGTTTTTTTGAACAAAAAGACAACCTTTAAATTCCTCCAGATCGGAAAAGAAAAATGAAAGTGGGTTCTTTTGGGGTGAAAGGGGAGTAAGAATGAATATTGAATCTAACTGTACATGTCTATTTTTTTTTTGCTTTTCAGAAAAATTTTCGTGGATGGAACTGTTTAGAACTTGCATGCTCATAATTGTATTTTCCTGTTGCAGAAAAATATACAAGAAACTGGGTAAGATTTTAAAATGTATTATAATAAATTATGACAAAGCCAATAAAATGAGTGGGAAAATTAAAATAAGGAAAGAGTAATATCAATTTTGTCCTGCACCATTTAGGAAAAAATAAGATTCTCAGAGAAGGAAAAAAAAATTCTCCCATTTCTGTTTGTTCTTCTGTTGATCTAATAATGAAATTGACACAGGTAGATTAACAGGAGAAAATAATTAATTTTGTCCATACAGAGGTCTCATAGATGTGAAAACTAAGAAGTAATCAAAGTAGGATATTTATATACTTTTTAAACAAAGAAACAATAAATTTGTGAAGAAGTGACATAGCAAAAAATTTAGGCCATGTTACTAATTAATGAAGAAGAAATTATTTTGGAAATACACATTATCATGTACCCCAGTGTTCATGGTAGCACTATTTACAATATCCAAGACATGGAAGCAATGCTAATGTGCATTAAAATAAAAGACAAATATTATATAATCACTTTTATATGGAATATTAAAAATAATACCAAAATCCTATTTACAAACAGAAACAGACTCACAGACATTAAAAACAAACCTCTGGCTATCAAAGGAAGAGTGGGCAGGATAAACAGAAGTAAGGAATTAACAAATGCTATGGGATTGGGGGCAGGAGGAGAAGGGGACGGCAGAGGATGAGATGGCTGGATGGCATCACTGACTCAATGGACATGAGTCTGAGTGAATTCCGGGAGTTGGTGATGGACAGGGAGGCCTGGTGTGCTGCGATTCATGAGGTCGCAAAGAGTCGGACACGACTGAGCGACTGAACTGAACTGAACCACATATAAAACAGATGAAAAACAAGGACCTACTTTATAGCACAGAGAACTATACCTTATACATTATAATAACCTATAATGGAAATGAATTTGAAAATATATGTGTGCATATATATATATATATGAGTACTGTGCTGTAGAGCTGAAACTTTAACATAATGTTGTAAATCATTTATACTTCAACTTAAAACAATGAATGCCTAACTAATGTCAGAAGTGATTAAAAACCTTTTAAAAGGTAACTTCTGGGACTAGCATTCCTAAAATTCTCTCTCAGTATAGTAAATTGACTTAATTTTTGCCCCTCTGAATTTCTGGAGATACAGTGAGCAAATGGAGGGTTTCTCACTATGGTTGTGTTTAAGTTGTGGGTATCGATATTCCTATTTGAGGTCTTCTGTGTATATGCATGTTCTATATGAGTGTTTTGTGTGCATATGTGTGTTTCTGAACAGTAATAAATTGAACTGTAAATGCAAATTTTACACTTGAATAGAGTCATTATGTGTTTGTATCTTTTGATATTTACATAGATCTCTTCATTTTTTTTTTGATATCTTAGGGGAAATAATTGGTAAATATTTCGGACACTTCTCCCATAACCATTTAAATGATTATTATCATTCCCTCCCTTTCTGTCTCTTTGGCATCCATTCACTCATTCTTCCCCTCATCCCTCTCCAATTGTTTGTATATAGACTACTTTCATATCAACTTCTTCTATCTGTTTTTCCCTAGTTCCAACTCTTCCTATTCCTTGCTTTTCATTATATACCTTATCTTTTCTATAAACTTCACTGGTATTCTTTCTTCCTTTTTATGTCTCCTGAGAGTTGTCTTGATTTGATTCTAATTTTTGTAGGGATGAGTGATATCAGGCTGAGCACCACATCACCCTTATGCAATAGATGTTTTCATGCAAATGACCACTAATGTTGAGTCATTGTGACCTTTCAAATTCAAGGGACAATAACTATGTGATCGATACTGACCCAAAACTTAAGTGAACAGAAGATTCCAATTTGTTGAGTAAATTATTCTGCCTTCTGCTCTTTCAAAGAGTGTTAATTCAGATGACATTCCTTGATTACACGTGGCCTCTAAACCTACTCTCCCATTCCCCTGATCTTATTACCCAGTTGTTTCCAGGTATACAAATGCTTTATCCAATAAGGAAGCCCCACAGTATTGTGCAGCCTTGAAACTCAAATTTTCTATTGGTGCAAAATGCATATTTAAAAGATTTATTCAGAACGCACTAATTCAAACATTAAATGTTTATCTCCTTTATTCTCTTGATGTCCTTCATTTATATTTTTGTTTCAGAGGAAATCGAATTTAGAAGTATAGTTGGAGGCTAAAAGTGGTTACTGATCCATGTGTACTAAAGGTCCCTTTATATCTCCTCATCACTTTTAAAATATGTTGCTCATACATAAATTCATGCTAATTTCCTATTCTGAGATAGGTAGGAGTGCTCACACAAAACCAAGGATCTGATACTGTTGAACTCAAAACTCCTAATTTAACTCTTCTGATGGGGCCATTTCCAATCTTGGGTCATTTTGCACAATGGAATGTACAGAATGAAATGGTTATTTCTCATTAGTATGATGGACTTTGAAAATTTTCGTTTTAATTCTAATAAATGGTGGTATATTTGAACCAAAAGAAAACTAAGGAAGTTTTTCAATTTTTTACCTAGTCCCTTCCTGACATTGTTCTCTCTTTTGAATGTATTGAATTTCTTTTCTTTTGTTGATCAATTAGAGTGAAGAAGGAAAACATATGATTCATAATGTATTTCACTGTGAATGTTTTCATCTGTGTTTTTATACCTTTTTCCTCAATAATCTATTTCCATGTTTCTAACCACCACCATACAAATAGCTTGCATGATTTGTCTTTTTATTCAATCTTCCCAGATTTATTTTGCCTTCTGTATTTGGCATTCCATTTTCCCCATTAGTACTTCTGTGATTTTCTCTTCTTGATACAATCTAGGCAGACATTTCTTTTTTGTCAACAAAATGTTAATATTTGTACCATACAAAGATTTACCAGTTTCAAGCTTCTGAAGTATGAGTTTTCTCCAATATATGCTCAGTCTTTTGATGTACAAACCCTTTCACTATCATTTAGTACTTCTATATTTCCTTCAGGTGTTTTCATACATGAAAGACCTCCCTCAGTTAGACTTTAGCTAAAAGAGAAATTTGCATAACACTAGTTTATATATAAAGAAGGCAATGGCACCCCACTCCAGTACTCTTGCCTGGGAAATCCCATGGACGGAAGAGCCTGGTGGGCTGCAGTCCATGGAGTCAGACACGACTGAGCGACTTCACTTTTCACTTTGATGCATTGGAGAAGGAAATGGCAACCCACTCCAGTGTTCTTTCTTGGAGAATCCCAGGGACGGGGAAGCCTGGTGGGCTGCCGTCTATGGGGTTGCACAGAGTCAGACAAGAGTGAAGTGATTTAGCAGTAGCAGCAGTTTATATATATAAAAGGTCAGTTTTCATTCCAATCCCAAAGAAAGGCAATGCCAAAGAATGCTCAAACTACTGCACAGTTGCACTCATCTCACACTCTACTAAATTAATGCTCAAAATTCTCCAAGCCAGGCTTCAACAGTACATGAACCATGAACTTCCAGATGTTCAAGCTGGTTATAGAAAAGGCAGAGGAACCAGAGATCAAATTGCCAACATCCGTTGGATCATCAAAAAAACAAGAGTTATATTTCTGCTTTATTGACTATGCTAAAGCTTTTGACTGTGTGGATCACAATAAACTGTGGAAAATTCTGAAAGAGTTGAAAATACCAGACCACCTGACCTGCCTCTTGAGAAATCTGTATGCAGGTTAGGAAACAACAGTTAGAACTAGACATGAAACAACAGACTGGTTCCAAATAGGAAAAGGAGTACATCAAGGGTATCTTGTCACCTTGCTTATTTAACATATACAGAGTACATCATGAGACACGCTGGGCTGGATGAAGCACAAGCTTGAATCAAGATTGCCAGGAGAAATATCAATAACCTCAGATACACAGATGATACCACCCTCATGGCAGAAAACAAAGAACTAAAAAGTTTCTTGATGAAAGTGAAAGAGGAGAGTGAAAAAGTTGGCTTAAAGCTCAACATTCAGAAAACTAAGATCATGGCATCTGGTCCCATCACTTCATGGCAAATAGATGGGGAAACAGTGGAAACGGTGGCTGACTTTATTTTGGGGGGCTCCAAAATCACTGCAGATGGTGATTGAAATTAAAAGATGCTTACTCCTTGGAAGAAAAGCTATGACCAACCTAGATAGCATATTAAAAAGCAGAGACATTACTTTGCCAACAAAGATCCATCTAGTCAAGGCTATGGTTTTTCTAGGAGTCAGGTATGGATGTGAAAATTGAACTATAAAGGAAGCTGAGTGTTGAAAAATTGATGTTTTTGAACTGTGGTATTGGAGAAGACTCTTGAGAAGAGTCCCTTGAACTGCAAGGAGATCCAACCAGTCCATCCTAAAGGAAATTGGTCCTGAATATTCATTGGAAGGACTGATACTGAAGCTGAAACTCTAATACTTTGGCCACCTGATGTGAAGAACTGACTCATTTGAAAAGACCCTGATGCCGGGGAAAGACTGAAGGCAGGAGGCGAAGGGGACACAGAGGATGAGGTGGTTGGATGGCATCACTGACTCAATGGACATGTGTTTGAGTAAACTCCGGGAGCTGGCAATGGACAGGCAATGGACAGACCTGGTGTGCTGCAGTCCATGGGGTCGCAAAGAATCAGACACGACTCAGAGACTGAACTGAACTGAGTTTATATATTCATTTATTGACAAACATGTGACTAGAATCATCCAGTCTAGAAACCCTGTATTTCTTTGACAACACTGGTTCAAGATGTTGGACAATCTTTGTGGCTGTTAACATTTTACATATTACAAGCATCAATTTAACCCTATCTATTAAGTAACAGACCAATTTTTAGAACTAATAAACTGAATAATTATACATTTTCACCATCAAAATAGGTAAAGATCATCTTGAAAAGGTAAACTTCATAACTGACATTTTAATACTTTTCCCCAATTTAGACAAGACTTTTATTTTTACCCCTGTTCTCTTTCAGGGGAATAGTATATTTAAAAAATGAGCTCTTATTCACAGTCCACAGTGTGTGTTTTCTTTTTTTTAAATTTATTTATTTCTTTTAAGTGGAGGCTAATTACTTTACAATATTGTAGTGGTTTTTGCCATTCATTGACATGAATCAATCATAGGTGTGTGTGTGTCTCCCATCCTGAAACCCCTCCCATCTCCTTCCTACCCCATCACTCAGGGTCATCCAGTGCAACAGCTTGAGTGCCCTGTTTCATGCATCAAACCTGGACTGGTGATCTATTTCACATATGGTAATATACATGTTTCTATGCTATTCTCTCAAATCATCCCACCCTCACCTTCTCCCACAGAGTCCAAAAGTCTCTTCTTTATATCTGTGTCTCTTTTGCTGTCTCGCATATAGGGTCATCATTACCATCTTTCTAAATTCCAGATGTATGTGTTAATATACTGTATTGTGGTTTTTCTTTCTGACTTACTTCTCTATATATAATAGGCTCCAGTTTTATCCACCTCATTAGAACTGATTCAAATGCATCTTTTTAATAGTTGAGTAATATTCCATTGTGCATATGTACCACAGCTTTCTTATCCATTCATCTGCCGATGGACATCTAGGTTGCTTCCATGTCCTAGCTATCGTAAACCGTGCTGCGAAAAACACTGGGGTACATGTGTTTCTTTTAATTCCTGTTTCCTCGGTGTGTATGCCCAGCAGTGAGATTGCTGGGTCACATGGCAGTTCCATTTCCAGTTTTTAAGGAATCCCCACATTGTTCTCCATAGTGGTGGTTGTACTAGCTTGCATTCCCCCTACAGTGTAAGAAGGTTCCTTTCCTCCGCACTCTCTCCAGCATTTATTTTTTGTAGATTTTTTGATAGCAGCCATTCTGACAGGCGTGAGATGGTACCTCATTGTAGTTTTGATTTGCATTTCTCTGATAATGAGTGATGTTGAGCATTTTTTTGATGGTTTATTATACATTTAATTAGAGTCTCATAAAAAAGTTGGGATTGAAAAGATTTTTTTCCTTTTTTTTTTTTACTTTATAATACTGTGTTGGTCTTGCCATACATCAACATGAATCCGGGAACTCATGTACACCCGTGGCAGATTCATGTTAATGTATGTCTTCTTTGGAGAAATGTCTGTTTCGTTCTTTGGCCCATTTTTTGATTGGGTCACTTATTTTTCTGGTATTGAGCTGCAAGAGCTGCTTGTATATGTTTTAGATTAATTCTTTGTCAGTTGCTTCATTTGCTATTATTTTCTTCCATTCTGAAGGCTGTCTTTTCACCTTGTTTATAGTTTCCTTCATTGTACAAAAGCTTTTAAGTTTAGGTCATATTTGTTTATTTTTGCTTTTTTTCCATTACTCTGGGAGGTGGGTCATAGAGGATCCTACAGTGATTTATGTCAGAGAGTGTTTTGCCTATGTTTTCCTTTAGGAGTTTTATAGTTTCTGGTCTTACGTTTAGATCTTTAATCCATTTTGAGTTTATTTTTGTGTATGGTGTTAGAAAGTGTTCTAGTTTCATTCTTTTACAAGTGGTTGACCAGTTTTCCCAGCAGCACTTGTTTTCTGTGTGTTTCTGTTGTGTCTATGTGTTAGTTATCATTTTAAACATGATACATGTATGATACATGATATCATATATATCAATATTTTCCATAAATTTTTTTCTCTTGAATTTCCATGATTGACCTTAAACTTTCCATTTTATTTTTCTAAAAAACCTCAGGAAAGGACTGGCAAGTAAAACTTATTACTCATAAATGAATTTTACATGACTAATTTCTTGACACCTAACAATTCCCACTCTCTTAATCCATAGGTTTCCCTGTCTTGCCCTTCCCCTGGATATCTGTCTTATATCTCCAAATTTGTTATAGACTTATTCAGAAGAATGTCTTTCCATTTAGTTTTTCCTCCTAGAAGCCATTTCAATTTCCACTTCTCTCATTCCACATCATTTCTTTCCTACACTTATCAGCTTTTTCTGTCTTCCAGAGACTTGTTACAGACCTACTGAAAACTTGATGAGATAAAGGACATTAAATTTAAAGCACAGGGTTCCATCCTATTTATCCTCTGAGCACATCCCTAGTCAGAAACTTTATCATTTTTCATTTTAAAGGGCACACATTTAGGTCAATGAGAATCCCAAATCTGTAGAGATGAAAGAAGACACTGAACAGGCTGAGTGAAGTTTGCTTATTTATTGTCCTTTCAAAGCCTGTGTAAATTCTGCTTTCTTTTCTTGGTCCATAAACTTGACACATTCTTTTATGGTACCCAAATCTATTACCCTAGCATTCCCAGGCATAAGAATATTTCCAGTTATTCTTGGAATTTTTTTCTTCCAACTTTGGTAATTATTTCCTTTTTATTTGATTTTTTTGTTTTCATTTTGAATGCCACAATGAACATCTTGACAACCCAAACTTTGTTTACTGTTTTAAGAAGAAATATATATTCCAGGAATTTTTCAGCTGTGTTTTCTTAACTTTTGATGTGAAAGTCAAAAAAAAAAAATTGTCATAGGAAGTAACCAAAGAATTTTTTTTCCTACAACAGGATATAATCATTGAAACTTTGACATTTCTTAAAGACATTTTTGGTGATAATGTTCACTTCAAAAATAATTCAACTCAGTTAAACATCAAATTTATTTATATAGCAGGTTTTATCTGACTATAGTTACATCTAGAATTGTGGACAGACAGGCACCTTTACTCTGTCCTTCTCTTGTCTCTTTTTTTTTTTCACTACTTTTTATCATGGTAAAATAAACAGCATAAGATTTGCCATTTTAAGTGTACAATTCAGTAGCATTAAATACATTCACATTTTTCTCCAACCATCAGCACTCTCCAACTCTAGAACTTTTTCATCTTCACCAGTTAAAACTCTATTCCCATTAAACTGATATTCCATTTTCTCTCTCCCCACCATGTTCAAACACCATTCTATTTTCCATCTCTGAATTTGACTCCTCTACCTCTCTGGTATATGCACTGATATATGGTTTCATTCTGTTCTGGAAAATGTGGAAGGCCCAATGAAATAGTGATTAATAGGTTTTTATCCAAGAAGCACTGCTATACTACCACTTTACCTGGTGTCCTTATCAATAATATTCTCTTTTGTACCTAGGCATAGAAGCATAGCATTATTTTATAATTAATGAAATAGTTTTGGAATCTCATGGTTTCAGTGTTCAGAAACATGTGTCTATAAGAACCTCACAGATAACTCCAGTAGGTTGAAAATTTTGTCCTCTTTCCTTCCTGACTTTTTATTTTCATTTTGAATGAATTATTTGTTCTTTTGACTTTATGAATAAACGTAGGGGGAAGTGGCAAGTCCTATTAGTGTCCCTATGTACCTAGTTATGGATCCATCTGATATTGTATTTTTGTCATTAATGTTCAGTTACCATCATTTTCAAAGATATTGTATGAACATTCTTGTATGATTTTTCTCTCATTTCTTTCTCTTTTCAAGAATATTTGGCATATTCTGCTGTTATTCAATTTTCCCCCATTGGTACTTTTATGATCCATCCTAGCATTGCAATTTCTGAAGATGTTTTATTCCAATCTAGTTAAAGCTAGTGATCACATACCACTGAAATACTGTCATATTCAGTGTGGCTGATGTAATATGTTTGTCTAACACAGATTGTTGTTCTGTAATTTAAAACTTGTTTCACTGGAATTGAATATTTCATTTCCCTTCCTTTCATGAGATTTAATTCAGATGATTTCATTTAGGCATTGGCTCAAATGTGTGCATGTGTGCCAAGTCACTTGTCATTTGTAACTCTTTGTGACACTTTGAACTGTAGCCCGCCAGGCTCCTCTGTCCATAGAATTCTCCAGGCAAGAATACTGGAGCGAGTTGCCATGCCCTCCTCTAGGAGATCTTCCTGACAGAGGATTGAAACGGAGTATCCTACACTGCAGGCAGATCCTTTATCATCTGAACCACTAGGGAAGCCCAGTTCAGTCACTCAATCTGTGTCCAACTTTTGCGACCCCATGGACTGCAGTATGACAGGCTGCTCTGTCCTTCACTGTCTCGTGGAGCTTGCTCAAACTCATGTCCATTGAGTCAGTGATGCCATCCAACCATCTCATCCTCATCGCCCCCTTCTCCTCCTGCTTTCAACCTTTCCCAGCATCAGGATCATTTCTAATGAGTTGGCTCTTTTCTTCAGGTGGCCAAAGTATCAGAGCTTCAGCTTCAGCATCAGTCCTTCCAGTGTATATTAAGGGTCAATTTCCTTTAGGATTGACTGATTGTTCTCCTTGCTGCCCAATACACTCTCAAGAGTCTTCTCCAGCTCCACAGTTTGAAAGCATCAATTCTATGGCCTTCAGCCTTCTTTATGGTCCAGCTCTCACATCCATACATGGCTACTGAAAAAACCATAGCTTTGACTATGGAGACCTTTGTCGGCAAAGTGATGTCTCTGCTTTTTAATATGCTAAGTTTGTTAAAACTTTTCTTCCAAGGAGAATGTATCTTTTAATTTTATGACTGAAGTTACCATTGGCAGTGATTTTGGAACCCAAGAAAATAATGTCTGTCACTGTTTCTATTGTTCCCCCACCTTCTTGCCGTGAAGTGATGAGACCATATGTTATGATCTTAGTTTTCTGAATGTTGAGTTTTAAACCAGCTTTTTCACTCTCCTCTGTCACCTTCATCAAAAGGATCTTTAGTCCCTCTTTGCTTTCTGCCATTAAGGTGGTGTCATCTGCCTATCTGAGTTTGTGGATATTTCTCCTGAAAACCTCAATTATAGCTAGTGATTCATCCAGCCTGGCATTTCACATGATGTACAATGCCTGTAAATTAAATAAGCAGAGTGGCAGTATACAGCCTTGACGTACTCCTTTCCCAATTTGGAATCAGTCCTTTGTCCATGTCTCGTTCTAACTGTTGCTTCTTGACCCGCATACAGATCTCAGGAGGCTGGTAAGGTGGTCTGGTATTCTCATCTCTGAGAATTTGCCACAATTTTTTGTGATCCACAGTTAAAGGCTCTAGCATAGTCAGTGAGGCAGAAGTAGAGGTTTTCATGGAATACTCTTGATTTTTCTATGAACCAACAGATGTTGCCAATTTGATCTCTGGTTCCTCTGCCTTTTCTAAATCTAACTTGTACATCTGGAAGTTCTCAGTTCACATACTGTTGAAGCCTAGCTTGAGGGATTTTGAGCATTACTCTGCTAGCATGTGAAGTGAGCACAAATGTGTGATATGCTTGAGCATTCTTAGGCATTGCCCTTTTCTAGGACTGGGATGAAAATTGACCTTTTCCAGTCCCATGACCACTGCTGAGTTTTCCATATTTGCTACCATATTGGGTACAGCACTTTAGCATCATCTTTTAGGAATTGAAATAGCTCAGCTGGAATTCCATCACCTCCACTAGCTTTGTTTGTAGCAATGCTTCCTAAGGCCCACTTGACTTCACACGGAAGGATGTCTGGCTATAGTTGTATGACCACACCATCATGGTTTTCTGGGTCATTAAGACCTTTTCTGTATAGTTATTTTGTGTATTCTTGCCACTTCTTCATCTCTTCTGCCTCTGTTAGGTCCATATCATTTCTGTCCTTTATTGTGCCCATCTTTGCATGAAATGTTCCCTTGGTATCTAATTTTCATGAAGAGATCTCTAGTCTTTTCCATTCTATTGTTTTCCTCCATTTCTTTGCATTGTTCACTTGCTATTCTTTGGAACCCTGCATTCGGATGGGTAAACGTTTCCCTTTCTCCTTTGCCTTATGCTTCTCTTCTTTTCTCAACTATTTGTAAGGTCTCCTCAGACAACCATTTTGCCTTGTTTCATTTCTTTTTCTTGTATCTGGTTTTGGTCACCACCTCCTGTACAATGTTGCCAACCTCCATCCATATTTCTTCAACCACTTTATCAGATCTAATCCCTGAATCTATTTGTCACTTCCACTGTATAATCGTAAGGGACTTGAATTGTTATTCCTGAATGATCTAGTGATTTTCCCTACTACCTTCAAGATGCATAATAGCACCCAAATAGTTTGTTTTGTCTTACAGACTGAAAAAGACAGCCAAACTGATGACAAATATAATTAAGAAATTTTTTAAAAGATAAATTCCAGGACTAAGTTTCTAAATATATTTCTAAACATATTACATTTACTCAATTTATGACCCTCTCCATTTCTGGAGAATATCCTTGAGCAAGAGCAAGATTTGCCAATGTGGACTTATGAGCATATTTGTGTGTGTGTGTGTGTGTGTTCTTATATATTCATGTCTTCCACAGAGGTGTTCCTAGTATGTGTGTGTGTGTATCTGTACATTAATTAATTTATAGCACATATAAATCTCTATAAAATTTTTCAATAAAATTGAATTATCTTTTTTCTTTTGATATTTACATTTTATTTTTCAGAATTTATGGGGAAATTGATAATTTTTTCTGACACTCTTTGCCCCGTAACCTTAAATGAATGCTAAAATTCTCTGCCTTTCTATGTGTATGCCACCCATGGCTTGTCCTTCCCTCCCAATTTTTGGATGTAGACTATGCTGTATTAATTTCTTTGATCTGTTTTTACTAATTCCTTCCTTTTTCATTTCTTGTTTTTCATTGCACACCTTTTCTTCTCTGTAAGCATTTTATTGTACATGTCGTCAGTGAAGTGCCCTTATTTTATTGATTTTTGTAGACATGAGAGATATTAGGCTAGGTATTAGAAGTTCACCTTCTGTGATTGTTATTCAGTTTTCTCCATTAGTACTTCTGTGATTTCTCATCTTGATGTAAACTAGAAAGCAATGGCACCCCACTCTAGTACTCTTGCCTGGAAAATCCCATGGATGGAGGAGCCTGGTGGGCTGCAGTCCATGGGGTCACACAGAGTCGGATACGACTGAAGTGACTTAGCAGCAGCAGCAGCAGGAAGACATTACTCACATTTAGTTGACACAAAAACAGCAGCTGCTGCTAAGTCGCTTCAGTCGTGTCTGACTCTATGCGACCCCACTGCTGCTGCTGCTGCTGCTAAGTCACTTTATTCTCAAGATATTTAAGTGTGGGTTTTCTCTAGTATGTGCACCATCGTTTGATTTATAACCAATTTCACTATCATTTAGTAGTTAAATCCCTTTTTCGTGTGATCTCATTAAGACATGTATCACTCAGGTTTCAGCTAAAGTAGAAATTCACGTTATAAGAGTTTACATATTCACCAGTCGACCTAAGTATGAATAGAATCACACGGGAAATGAACCAGACATTTTCTCTATGTCAATGGTTCAAGATGTTATTTCAATGCTCATGCTTTCTTAATACATTTTAGCTATTACAATAATAAACTTGGCCCCATCTGCTTAATAACTGCCAAAGAACCTATTGGAGTTAATAAACAGAATATTAGCCCTAGTAATAACTAAATAGATAAAGAGCATATTTTAAAGGTAAACTTCAAAACTATTATTTTAATATTTTTCTTCAATTAATACACACAGTTTTCCTTGTTGTCTTGTTATTGTCAGGTGGCTTCAAGTAGTATACCTCAAGTAAAGTACAGGTTTTCTGTACTTTATCCAGCCTTTTTTTTTTTTTATAATTAAATTTATTTATTTTTTTAATTACAATACTTGAACTTTTGACTCTTTAATCCTTTGAATTTCTGAACCTTCTCAAGCTCTGATGTGGACTAAGTAATGCCAGAACAACACTAGTGTCTTAAGATATGACCCTTTTGGAGAAATATACATCAAATTATTTCTACAAATGACTTTGCAAATATAATGCCCAGAAGATAATCAAAATAAGCAGGCATTCAAAGAGATGCATGAATGAAAATGAACAGAAACAACAGACAATAGAAAGGGACCCACAAGGACTACAATATTAATCACCAGACACAGACTTTGAGATAATTATGCTTACCACATCCAAAAAGACAGAAAAGATTGTGAACTGATAGAAAACAAAAAGTGCTTTTTAAAAAATAAATGATAGGTATGAAACATACTAACAACCCATAAGCTTAGATGTTTTTATTAAAGGAAAAAAATTTACAATACTTAATTCTGATTTTTGAATAAACATCAGTGAGTAACTAAAAAAAAAAAAAAGACACACAGTTTTAACTTTTACCCTATTCTCTCTTTTTAATAAATTTTATTTTTACTTTATTTTACGTTACAATACTGTATTGGTTTTGCCATACATTGACATGAATCCGCCACAGGTGTACACGATCTCCCAATGCTGAAGCCCCTTCCCACCTCCCACCCCATATCATCTCTCTGGATCATCCCGTGCACCAGCCCCAAGCATCCTGTATCCTGTATTGAACATAGACTGGTGCTTCGTTTCTTACATGATAGTATACATGTTTCAATGCCATTCTCCCAAATCATCTCACCCTCTCCCTCTCCCTCAGAGGCCAAAACTCCATTCTATACCTCTGTGTCTCTTTTGTTGTCTCACATACAGGGTCATTATTACTATCTTTCTAAATTCCATATATATGTGTCAGTATACTGTATTGGTATTTTTCTTTCTGGCTACCCCATTCTCATATGGAAGAAGAGTCTCCTGACAAAATGAGCTCTCAACAACTTTGTGTGTATGTGTGTGTTGTGTGTGTGTGCCTATAGTGTATGTTTGTATATGTTTTCAGATATCTATAATTTTAATATGAATTTTTCAATACATTTTGGGGTTTTGGTGTTCCATTTCCATGATATTGCCCTTAAACTTGCGTTTTATTTTTCTAAAGAAACATAGGAAATAAATCATGTGTATGCTAAAAACTTGTTGCTCACAAACCCTTTTACATAGTGGATTTCTTAAAGCCTTAATATACCCAGTCTGTTCATCTGTATTCTTTCTTTTGCTTACCCTTCTCCTTAATTTGCACATTTAGTCCAAGTAACGTTATTTTAAATGAAAATTCTATTTTAAGTGAAATTCAATTCAAGCATATATTGATTCAATGCTTCTATAAAATTGTGTATAAGTTTAGCAATTGTCTGTAAGTTTAGCAACTGTCTGTAAGTTTAGCAGGAGAAGGGGATGACCGAGGATGAGATGGTTGGATGGCATCACTGACTCTATTGACATGAGTTTGAGCAGGCTCTGGGAGTTGCTGATGGACAGGGAGGCCTGCCATGCTGCTGTCCACAAGGTCTCAAAGAGTCGGACACGGCTGAGTGACTAAACTGAACTGAAGTTTAGTAATGCAGAGAGTATTGGATAATGGGGCCTTTGTTTATTCTGTCTGTCTCTTTTCAAGTCCTCTTTCTGCGTATGTCTGTGTGTTTTTCTTTAAAAGAAAAACTTTTAAAAAAGAAAAATTTTTCTTAAAAAGTCAAAACCCAATAGAAATCAGTGATTGATGTATCCTATAGCCTTTAAACCAGGCTTTCCAGGGGGCATTAGTGGTAAAGAACCTGCCTGCCAATGCAGGAGACATAGAGAGATGGATCAGATCCCTGGGTTGGGAAGATCTCCTAGAGGAGGGCATGGCAACCCACTCCAATATTCTTGCCTCGAGAATCCCATGGAAAGACAAGCCTGGTGGGCTACAGTCCATAGGGTCTCAAAGAGTCAGACTCAACTGAAGCAACTTAGTATGCATACACATAGCCTTTAACCCAGAGGGAGTATGATTCCACTGCCTTGCATTCTGTGATTTCTGCTTAGGCCCTTATCATCAAGAGACATGCAGAAGTGAAACAAATCTTCCTTTGATTAGTGAGATGGTCTTTGAACACTGAACTTTCAATTCTCAGAAGACAACTGTCAGAAGCAACTTTGGAAATGTTTGAAAGTTTTGTCCTCCTCCTTTTGACCTTGTGCGTCATTTTGAATGAATGGTTTCTTTCTTTTAGTTATTTACAAAGGTAAAGAAAAAACATAAATCCCATAAGTATGTTTCCCTGTGTACCTAAGCATGGTTTCAGCTCTTTATTGCTTAGTCACTAAGTGGTGTCTGACTCTTTTCAGTCCCATGGACTGTAGCCTGCCAGCTTCCTCTGTCCATGGCATTTCTCAGGCAAGAATACTGGAGTGGGGTTGCCATTTCCTTCTCCAGAGCATCTTCCCAGTCCATGGATCAAACCCATGTTTCCTGCTTGACAGGTGTATTCTTTACCACTGAGTCTTGTTTCAACTGTTACTTGTTTTAATACCTTTTATTTCAACTTCCAAACATTATTTTTCTCAACTCCAAGATACACATATTTTACACGATTTTTTTCACTTCAGTCTTATCTTTGCGACTAAGGGCTCCATCTTTATTAGCTCTTCAATTATCCCCCAGTATAGCTATTTGATTTGTCCTATTGCTATAATGTATGCAGGCATTCCTATCAGGTCAAGTAAATTTTATCAATAATATTTCTCTAAAGTATTGTCTTTTCAAGTGGCTGAAGTGAAAATTTTCTCCAAGATATTCTCAGGTCACTTCATGTAGACCTACTTTACTGACTTTTAATATTTCTTTTCTATTCATGGAAATTAAGAAAAATTTTATTCGTGCATACTTAAAAATAAATTTGCATGCACCATGTTATATATTTGCCGGGAGCTGCCACGGAGATCCCACCCATGACAGGGTCATGTGGAAGAGAACTGTTAAGCAAGGCTTCAGAGCTCAAGGGGCTCCCTAGGCTTTCTCGAGCATTCTACCCCAAAACCAGCATCTGTCTGTTTTACTGTTTCATGACTTTCACCAACTCCTCTGACATTAACAGGGGGCTGACCCTGACCACCTTTCTCTGGAGAAAATCAACTTAGGGCTATAGCTAATAAGTTTCCTGGACATGAGAGAAATATCTCAAATCCAACCCCCTCTGTTAGCATTCTAGCTTGCTTGGCACATACACCCAAACTCTTGCAGCTATGCATATAATTATTTACAGCCTCCCAACTGTGAAAAGCACGCAAAGCCTAAGACACAGAGCCTTTGAAAGAGTTAAAAGTTATTAGAGTAGTGCTAGTGCTGGTGTAGGATTTCATTATTGGGCCAATGCTTGTTGCTAAGTTCCCATATCTCTTATCCACTGTGCACCTGGGAATGTGTTAGTTAACATAGTGAGAATGCAAGAAAAACACATGTAGCCTTGAATTTAACCATATCAGACTTTTGAGCTAATTGATTCTTTCTTGTAACTCACTGCACCTTTGCTCTGTGAAAAACGTAACTCTTTTGGCACTTTCTGAGGCTGACATAGATTAGAAATATAAAGAAAAACACTTTGAGGGAAAATAAGTTTTTTGGTTGAGCAGCCTTTATCAAAAGAGGGTCATACAATGTTCACAGGCCTCCAAGGCCAGAAGATACTGAATACAACAGTTTCTGTGGAAAAGGTATGCAGAAAAAATCATGGTTTCGATAAGGGCAAAACTGCTGGAATGTTGGGCTGATTCTGTGTGACCTTGCATCTTTCACTTCCCTCTATGTACAAAAAGGTATATAAGTACTGTTTAAAAATAAAGCTATGGATCTTGCTCGTCAAAGCAGCTTGATCTCCTCGTGTCAATCATTTTCTTCCTCTTACTCTCTCTTTCAGGCTGGTTCCCATCTGGAGTACAGAGATCCGCCGTGTCTACTTATTTGCCTGGGTTTCTAAGACCTGACCGGGAAGGCCCCTGTGCCTTCACTCCCTTGGGAGACCGGGAAGGCACCTGCGGCCTCACATAGACGGTGCAAGTCTCTTGTCTTGAGACTTTATTGATTTTCTGTATAAACCAAGGAACATCAGCCTCTTTTCTTCTCTCCTCTATTTTCTTATCTACAACATTCTTATCTGTCTCTCTCCCTCTCTAAATCAATCGCCGACGCCCGTTCCTCCTTCGGGTTTCCCTGGATCCTGCGGGGGCTGGACCCCGGCATATATTCCTTAAGTGATGAAAATATTCTTCATAGAGGAGGCCAGGTAATATACCCTATAGTACCTCTGGAAGCAGTGGTCTAAGATCCTCCAAATCAGTGTTTGTGGCTATTTTATCACATATAGTTATCATAATAACCAGTCTGAATACAGATGTTAAGTAAAAGGCAAAGTAATTATTACAACATACAAAGTGAAAGTGAAAGTCTCTCGGTCGTGCCCAACTTTTTGCAACCCCATGGCCTATACAGTCCGTGAAATTCTCCCAGCCAGAATACTGGAGTAGGTAGCCTTTCCCTTCTCCAGGAGATCTTCCCAACCCAGGAATGAAACCCAAGTCTCCTGTGTTGAGGGAGGATACTTTACCAGCTGAGCCACAAGGGAAGCCCAAGAACACTGGAATGGGTAGCCTGTCCCCTCTCCAGCGGATCTTTCCAACCCAGAAATCAAACGGGTCTCCTGCATTGCAAGCAGATTCTTTACCAGCTGAGTTATTGGGAAAGCATACAAACTGAGTAACAAAAGCCAATATCTCAAAGAGGAGAAGGGATATTTTAAAGGTGAGCATGAGAACTGCTATTTTTAAAAGTTCTCTCAAGTCAGAATACTCACTCATTTTATGCCCATTTTCACTTTGAGAAAAACACTCATTGGACAAAACTGAACTCTCAGCTAATGGGCATGTGTATAAGTCTGTGAATGTGTGTGCCTTCTTGCAGTGGTACGTACATGTGTGTATTTGTGTGCACACTCATGTGGGTTTAATTTGAAAGACAGATTTTGCATTCAATTTGAATTATCTTCCCTTTTTTATATTATATTTACTTTGATCTTTTTAATTTCTTCTTCAGAAAAAACACCAGTTAAAATAAGTAAAATTTTCAAAAACCCTATTGCCCCCAACACCATTAAAATGATGGTTTCTCCTTGCATTGATGTCTTTTGCCTTTTAATCTATAATGATCCATTGGCTTGCTCTTCTCTGGTATATCTACCTTCTCTCTCAATTAAATATTTATGCACTTCTTTCTTAATTTACTTGAAGTTAATTTCCTTTTACTTTCCCATTTTCCTTCATTTTCCATTCCTACTTCATTTATGTCATACCATTCTTTAACTATTCAGTTCAGAATTTAGAATAGACTTGTTGGATCTCCTTGCAGTCCAAGGGACTCTCAATAGTCTTCTCCAACACCACAGTTCAAAAGCATCAGTTCTTCGGCGCTCAGCTTTATTCACAATCCAACTCTCACATCCATATATGACTACTGGAAAAACCATAGCCTTGACTAGACAGACATTTGTTGGCGAAGTAATGTCTCTGCTTTTTAATATGCTGTCTTTTTAATATGTTGGTCATAACTTTCCTTCCAAGGAGTAAGCGTCTTTTAATTTCATGGCTGCAGTCACCATCTGCAGTGATTTTGGAGCCCCAAAAAATAAAGTCTGACACTGTTTCCACTGTTTCCCCATCTATTTCCCATGGAGTGATGAGACCAGATGCCATGATCTTCGTTTTCTGAATGTTGAGCTTTAAGCCAACTTTTTCACTCTCCTCTTTCACTTTCATCAAGAGGCTTTTTAGTTCCTCTTCACTTTCTGCCATAAGGTTGGTGTCATCTGCATATCTGAGGTGACTGATATTTCTCCTGGCAATCTTGATTCCAGCCTGTGCTTCTTCCAGCCCAGCGTTTCTTATGATGTATTCTGCATAGAAGTTAAATAAGCAGGGTGATAATTACAGCCTTGACATCCTCCTTTTCCTATTTGGAACCAGCCTGTTGTTACATGTCCAGTTCTAACTGCACATAGGTTTCTCAAGAGGCAGGTCAGACTTTTTTTGTTTTCTAGAGACTTGCAATAGATTGGTGAGATGAAAGACAATTAAGTTGACAGGCATATTTTATTGTCTTTCTAAAACACATCCAAAGATAGGAACTCTCACATATACCAAGTTCAAGAGATCTTGTCTATTAATGTATCAATGATTTATCCTAAATATTTAGAGACAAGAAAAGATGTCTATCATGTGTGATGTTTTTCCATCCATTGTCCTCTGAAACATGAGTAAATTTCAATCACTAGTTAATATGAAAGTGAGGCTCATTTATTCAATTCTTTTTGACATGTTTTGAAGATATTTCCAGGTCTATAAATAGTTGTACATGATTCTCTTGGAAAAATTTTAATGAGCAATCATTCTGTTCTTTTGTTTTTGCATTTTCATTAACATAATTTAAACTGCCAAGTTGACCTTCCTGATACATAATTATAGAAGGACCTATATCTCAGAAATTGACCTATTATACATATCTCTAAAATATCAGTTTTCATTAAAATTTCGTGAGATGCAATACCAAAGATGATGTCAAATATCTTTCATACTACAGGAATATAGTTTTTTTATTGAGCCATCAGTTCAGTTCAGTCACTCAGTCATGTCCAACTCTTTGCAACCCCATGGACTGCAGCATGCCAGGCTGCCCGTCCATCACCAACTCCTGAAGTTTACTCAAACTCAAATCGATTGAGTCAGTGATACCATCCAACCATCTCATCCTCTGTCATCCCTTTCTCCTTCTGCCTTCAATCTTACCCAGCATCAGGCTCCTTTCAAATGAGTCAGTTCTTCCAATCAGGTGGCCAAAGTATTGGAGTTTCGGCTTCAGCATCAGTCCTTCCAATGAATATTCAGGAATGATTTCCTTTAAGATGGACTGGTTGGATCGCCTTGCAGACTAAGGGCCTCTCAGATGCTTGGTGTTGGTGCATGGGGATGATCCAGAGAGATGATATAGGGTGGGAGGTGGGAGGGGATTCAGGATTGGGAGCTCGTGTACACCTGTGGCAGATTCATGTCAATGTATGCCAGAACCAATACAGTATTGTAAAGTAGAATAAAGTAAAAATTAAAAAAAAATTTTTTTTAAAAGAGTCTTCTCTAACACCACAGTTCAAAAGCATCAGTTCTTCAGCAATCAGTTTCCTTTATAGTCCAACTCTCACATCCATACAAGCCTACTGGAAAAACCAGAGCTTTGACTAGACAGACCTTTGTTGGCAAAGTAATGTCTCTGCTTTTGAATATGCTATCTAGGTTGGTCATAACTTTCCTTCCAAGGAGCAAGTGCCTTTTAATTCCATGGCTGCAATCACCATCTGCAGTGATTTTGGAACCCAAAAAAATAAAATCTGACACTGTTTCCACTGTTTTCTCACCTATTTCCCATGAAGTGATGGGACCAGATGCCATGATCTTAATTCTTTGAATGTTGAGTTTTAAGCCAACTTTTTCACTCTCCTCTTTCATTTTCATTAAGAGGCTCTTTAGTCCTTCTTTACTTTCTGCCATAAGAGTAGTTTCATATGCATATCTGAAGCTATTGATATTTCTCCCAGCAATCTTGATTCCAGCTTGTGCTTCCTCCAGCCCAGCATTTCTCATAATGTACTCTGCATATAAGTTAAATAAGCAGGGTGACAATATACAACCTTGACGTACTCCTTTCCCGATTTGGAACCAGTCTGTTGTTCCATGTCCAATTCTGATTATTGCTTCCTGATCTGCAAATAGATTTCTCAAGAGGCAGGTCAGGAGGTCTGGTATTCCTAACTCTTGAAGAATTTTCCACAGTTTGTTGTGATCTACACAGCCAAAGACTTTATTTTGGGGGCTCCAAAATCACTGCTGATGGTGACTGCAGCCATGAAATTAGAAGACGCTTACTCCTTGGAAGAAAAGTTATGACCAACCTAGACAGCATATTCAAAAGCAGAGACATTACTTTGCCAACAAAGATTCGTCTAGTCAAGGCTATGGCTTTTCCAGTGGTCATGTATGGATGTGAGAGTTGGACTGTGAAGAAGGCTGAATGCCGAAGAATTGATGGTATTGAACTGTGGTGTTGGAGAAGACTCTTGAGAGTCCCCTGGACTGCAAGGAGATCCAACCAGTTCATTCTGAAGATCAGCCCTGGGATTTCTTTGGAAGGAATGATGCTAAAGCTGAAACTCCAGTACTTTGGCCACCTCATGCGAAGAGTTGACTCATTGGAAAAGACTCTGATGCTGGGAGGGATTGGAGGCAGGAGGAGAAGGGGACGACAGAGGATGAGATGGCGGGATTGCATCACCGACTCGATGGATGTGAGTCTGAGTGAACTCTGGGAGTTGGTGATGGACAGAGAGGCCTGGCGTGCTGCAATTCATTGGGTCGCAGAGTCGGACATGACTGAGCAACTGAATTGAACTAAACTGAAATATTAGGATAAGTAGAGTTTCCTGTACTATAGAGTAGGTCCTCGTTGACTATTTTCCATATAGTAGTGTGTATCCATATCATTTCTGTCCTATTAACATCAGTTTTTTCCTATCTTAATGAAGTGAAAGTTGCTCATTCTTGTCCGACTCTTCGCAATTCTGTGGACTATAGCCCACTAGTCTCCTCTGTTCATGGAATTCTCCAGTCAAGAATACCGGAGTGGGTTGCCATTCCCTTCTCCAGGGGACCTTCTCAACCCAGGGATTCAACCCACGTCTCCCACAATGTGGGCAAATTCTTTACCATCTGAGCCATGAGGGAAACCCTTTTAGTGACTTGTTACAGGTTCACTAAGATGGTGATGAGATGAAGAACATTAAGTTAAAAGGCACTGGGCTCCACTCTGTTTATCCCCAGGACACATCCCTAGTTAGTACTTACAAGAAAACATGGGTCCACGTTTATGTCAATGAGACCTTCTCAGACCTGCAGTGATGAAAGAAAATGCTTAGAAGACTGTCAAATTTGCATATTCATTGTCCCTTCAAAGTGAAAGTGAGTGAAAGTCACTCAGTTGAGTCCAACTCTTTGCCACTCCATGGATAGTCCATGAATACTGGAGTGGGTAGCTGTTCTCTTTTCCAGGGGATCTTTCCAACCCAGAACTCAAACCACGGTTTCCTGCATTGCAGATGGATTCTTTACCAGCTGAGCTACAAGAGAAGCATTGTCCCTTCAAAGCCTGTACAAATTCTGCTATCTTTCCATCATTCATAAACTTGAGACACATTCTTCCACATCCTTGAGTACTTTACCCAGGCGCTCCTAGTTTTAAGAATATTTCCAATGTTATTTTTAATTTTTTTTTCTTCCAAGAATAGTAATCATTTTTTATGCTTTTTGATTATATTGTGAATAACAGGTCATCATGGCGATCTGAATTCTTCTTAATGATTGCAGAAGAAATTTATGTCTTAGGAAATGTTCAATTGTTTATATTATTCTCTTTTACTTCTTGACTTTTGGTGTGAAAGATAAAGAAATCATTACCTGGGAAGTCACTGAGAATTATGTTTTCCTACAAGAGGATAAAATTTTAACAATTTTAATATCCTTTTTTTTTCCCTAAAGCATAATTATTCTTTTTTTTTTTTACAATACTGTATTGGTTTTGCCATACATTGACATGAATCAGCCACAGGTGTACACGAGCTCCCAATCCTGAAACCCCCTCCCACCTCCCACCCCATATTATCTCTCTGTCATCCCTGTGCTCCAGCCCCAAACATCCTGTATCCTGTATAGAACATAGACTGGCTCTTCATTTCTTACATGATAGTATATATGTTGGAAATAAAAGCAAAAATAAACAAATGGGATCTAATTAAAATTAAAAGCTTCTGCACAACAAAGGAAACTATAAGTAAGGTGAAAAGACGGCCTTCTGAATGGGAGAAAACAATAGCAAATGAAGCAACTGACAAACAACTAATCTCAAATATATACAAGCAGCTTATGCAGCTCAACTCCAGAAAAATAAATGATCCAATCAAAAAATGGGCCAATTTTAATGACAATTTTCAGTGATAATTTTTATTTCAAAGATAATTCAATCCATGAATATATCAAATTAACATATTTGACCGGAGTTAAATGACCACTGTTACAGGGTAGATTTGTGGACAGAGGAACTTTGTTCTCCTCATGTCTTCTCAAGTACCTCTCTTGCAGATGAGCTTTTGTTTGCTGTCTGTGTGTTCTGAAAAAGAAATGGCTTAAGGCAAGACCTACTTATTATTGATATGATTTTTATCAGTAAGGGTGAGCTATATTACCTATTTCCTTGGTGTCATTTTCAATCTTATTCTTTTCGGAACTCAGGCATATAAGAAATATAACTCATTTCCCTCTAATTGCTGAAATAGCCTTTGACTCTCGTGGTTCAAATATTTATAAATGTGTGTTGGTTAGAACTCCAAAGAAAAATATGGCAGTGTTTGAAAATATTGCCCTCCACCATTCCTAACAAGTTACTTCTTTAGGCATGAATCATCTATTTGTGCCTTTGATTTTGTCAGCAAGTGTTAGGCAAAAAAAAAAAAAGGCAAATCTTGTTAACATATTTCCCTGTGTACCTAGTCATAGCTTCATTTTTCTCTTGTAAGTTTGCCTTCAATGCTCGATCATCATCTTCCTCAGAGCAAGTACACACATCCTTGTATGATTTTTTCTCATTTTTGTGCCCTTTCAATGGTTGTGTGTCATATTTACTTGTTAGTCAATTTCCCACATAGGTGCTTCTGTGATTTGTCCTGTGGTTGCAATCTTTCTTAGGTATAGCACTGATGAAGTTGACTCCATTTATAGAGTAAAAGCCCAGTGACAAATTAGACATAATAAGCTGAAAAGCAACAGCAGTAGTATATTCAATATAGATAATGAATATTTTTTAAATGTAGACTTTAGAATTATTATTTTAAATTTTTTTTCACAGTTAATATAATACTTTTACTTTTTGCCCATGTTCCCTTTGGGAGAATAGTCTGTTAACCAAGTGAGCTCTCAGCCATTCTGTGTATGTGTGTGGGCATGTTTGTGTATTTGCATTTAGATAGTTAAGAAATAAATATGAGTTTTAGAATAAATTTTGTTTTCTAATGTACCATTTCCATGACTTTGCCCTTAAACCTCTCATTTTATTTTTCTAAAGAACCTTAGGGAAAAAATGGTAAGTATTCTTAAACATGTTTCTCACAAACCTATTTTACATCAGTGATTTTTGAGGCCTTGACATTCCCAGTCTCTTAATCCATACTCTTTCTTTGTATTGCACTATTTTTGGATGTCTACTTTTATCTCTCCAAATGTCAGTTATAGACTTGTCCATGAGAGTTCTCTTCATTAATTTCCACTTATAAAAACCTATTTCAGTGCCTCCTTATTCCATTCCATATAATTTCTTTCCTGTTAACATTAACTTTTTTTCTTTTTTTAAGCAATGTTATAGGCTTACTTAAAAGGTGAGGAAATTAAGGATTTTTGGTTGACGGGAACTGTGTTCCTTCTCTTTATTTGTCAGAACACATCACAATTAGGTCCTCTGGCTAATTCCAATATCTAGGGCCCACATTTAGGTCAATGAGACTTTCCCAAACCTGCAGAGATCAGAGAAGACCACTAACAGGCTGAGTAAAGCTTGGCTACTCATTGAATCTTCAAAGCCTGTATAAATTCTGCTTTCTTTTCTTGGTCCATTAACTTGATGCTCATTCTTCCACTGTGCCTGAACACATTTTCAGATATAATAATATTTCCAATATTATCCTTGCAATGTTTTCTTCCAATATTAGTAATCTTTTCCTTTTTATTCTTTGCTTTGCACTTTGAATAACACATGATCTTCTTCACAACCAAATTTTATTTAATGGTTTTAGAAGAAATATATATCCTAGGAAATTTTCGATTGTTTATATTCCTCTCTCAGTTTTCAATGTGAAAGACTAAGAACCCATTGCCCTACCAAGTTGCCAAATATTATTTTTCCTACAGCATGATAGAATATGTAAAACTTTAATACCTTTTAATGACATCTTTCAGTGGTATATTTTGTTTCAAAGATAATTTAATTCAGTTATATATCAAAATTATGTATCTAAGAAGCTTGATACTTCTGCTGCAGGTAGATTGTGGACAGATGGGTGTCTTTACTCTGTTCTTTCTCATCCTTGTCAAGTACCTCTCCAGTAGTCTGTTTTTACTGAATTTTGGAAAAGGACGTTGACCCACTGTACCCAAATACATTACCCTAGCATTCCCAGGCATAAGAATATTTCCAAAGACTGGTTTGGGAATTTTTTTCTTCTGACAATGGTAATTTTCCTTTTAAAAATTGCTTTCTTTCTTTTTGGAATTTTTAATGACACAGTGATCATGTTGACAACTTGAATTTTGTTTGATGTTTTAGAAGAAATTTATATGCCAAAAGTTTTTATTTGGTTTATACCTCTCTCTCAGTTCTTAACTTTTGATGTGAAAGTCAAAGAAAACATTGTCCTAGGAAATTGCCAAAGAATTTTTTCCTAAAACAGGATATAATCCTTAAAACTGATATTTTTAAAAGACAGTTTTAATGATAACTTTCATTTCAGAAAGAATTCCTTTCAGTTATATAGTAAACTTATTTATGTAGCAGACTTATTTGACTACAGTTACAGCAAAACTATGGACAGATGGGTGTCTTTACTTTGTCATCTATTTTCAATTACCTTTCTGGTGAATGAATTTGTATATGTTTTCATCATATTCTGAAAAGATGGAAGGTTCAGTGAAAGAACAATGATTTATATCTTTTTATACAAGAGGGAGTACTATACAGCAACATTGTTGGGTATCATTCTCAATAATATTTTTTTTTTTTTGCAACCAGACATGTGTGGTAGTACAAAAACTTTATCATCTAATTACTGAGATAACCTTGTAATCTCATATTTTTGGTCTCAGAAATATGTGTCTGTTAAAACCCCACAGAACACTACGGCAGTTTCAAAATGTTGATCTCCTCCCTTCCTAACCTGTTATCTTATTACCAAACTGTTCCCGATACTACAAATACTTTGCAATACTTTCCTTTTTTTAAACTATAGTAAATGTTCTTCATTCTTCTATACTTTTTCACATAAATATTAATTCTTCAAACTGTAATCCTTTTTCAACGTTTGCAGAAAGAGGTTATATTTTAAGAAAAGTTTATGCATAATACATATCTCAATTTAGAACTTTTCATGTCAATGACAGGGGATGCTGCTGTTCTAGCATAAATCCAAAAGGTTTTTATAAAGCACTAATTAATGTTTTTAACATCCTCATTTTTCTAATATTTTTTATTATATTTTGATTTGCAAATTGAATGAAATTAGGGAACATATCTTGTTAATAACATGAAGTAGACTTTGCATGGATATAATAACAGATGTAGTTTGTAACACAAGGGTACTTTTACCATATGCTTTCATAAGTAAAAACTGTAGATAGCTTATTATACATGTGATCATCTTTGTCTTTTATTGTGAAAAAGCCCTCAAGCCCATTGAAGATCAATGATTGTCATGGCTTATACCAGGGAAAGTTCTACTCTATATTCTGTCATTATTTTCTTTCTCAAGTTAATCTTGTTTGCACAAAACTGTGAGGAACTTCTCCAAAGAAGATATACAGATGACCAATAAGCACATGAAAAGATGCTCAACATTGCTCATTATTAGAGAAATGCAAATCAAAATTGCAATGAGGTATCACCTCATGCCAATCTAAATGACCATCCTCAAAAAACTACAAACAATTAATGTTGATGGGAATTTAAGTTGTTACAGTCACTATGGAAAATGGTTATGGAGATTCTTTAAAAAACTAGGACTAAAACTACTATATGACACTGCAATCCTACTACTGGGTGTATATCCTAAGAAAATCATGATTCAAAAAGACACATGTATCCCAGTTTTCATTGAAGCGCTATTTATAATAGCCAGGACATGGAAGCAACCTAGATGTCCATGGACAGATGAATGGATAAAGACAATGCAGTACATATACACAATGAAATATTACTCAGCCACAGAAAGGAACAAATTTGAGTTAGTTGGAGTGAGGTGTATGACTAGAGCCTGTAAAACAGAGTGAAATAAATCAAAAAGAGTAAAACAAATATTGTGTATTAATGCATATATATAGAATCTAGAAAAATAGTACTAATGAACCTATTTGCAAAGAAGGAATGGATACACAGACTAGAGAACAGACTTGCGGACATCACAGGGGAAGGAGAGGGGCGGACAAACTGAGAAAGTAGCACTGTCATGTGCACACTATCACGTGTAGAGCAGATAGGTAGAGGCAAGCTACTGTAGAACACTGGAAGCCAAGGTGGTGCTGTGCGACTACCTAGAGGGGCGGGACAAGATGGCGGAGGGAAGCTCAAGAGGGAGAGGACATATATCAGAAATAAACTGGTATATAATGGTTGATTGATTATATACTACTACTACTAAGCCACTTCAGTCGTGTCCAGCTCTGTGCAACCCCACAGACGGCAGCCCACCAGGCTCCCCTGTCCCTGGGATTCTCCAGGCAAGAACACTGGAGTGGGTTGCCATTTCCTTCTCCAGTGCAGGAAAGTGAAAAGTGAAAGCGAAGTTGCTTAGTCTTGTCCGACTCTTTGCAACCCCATGGACTGTAGCCTACCAGGCTCCTCCATCTAATGATATATAAAAATTTATTCCTGTCCTGGTATGGCAGAAACTAACACAACATTGTAAAGCAATTACCCTCCGATTAAAAAAGAAAGGAGAAAAATCCTTGGGAAATAATAATGTCATATTTTGGTTTTGGTTTCACTCTGTAAATGAGAAAAAAAAATGAAAGATTATAAAGCAACATTACTTCTCCTGGGTTACATGGCATTAGGAAAATTTAATTCCAATCCTTAGAAAGATGGGACAGTTTTAAAAGAAGAATACAGAATGAAAAACGTTTCAAATTATTGTTCTCTTGCTGATATTGTGGCTTCATTTACTTGAATAATTATTTGTTTTCTTTTTCAGTTACGGGTGAACAGTATAAAGATAGATACCATTAATTTTTTACTCTCTGTATCTTATGCCTCATCTATTTATTTTACATTGTCTTTAATTGTCAATGGCCATCTCTATCAACCCCAACCTATATACCTAACTCCCCATCATATTTTTTCATTTTATTATTCCAACTGAAGTTTATGCTCTTCATGTGTTATTCTGTAATTTATCCTGTTCTTGTTATCTAAAAGAAATTTCCTTTTGTCAAGTACATACTACTAAGAATTTACTTGCAAATTTGCTATGTTTAGTTTCTGATATGAAAGCTTTGTCCAAATAGTTTCAGTCATTTGACTTAGACATCCTTTCACTCTCATTTAATATTTCATACCCCTCCCTTTCTTTGATTTTTGTGAAAGTAAACTTCATTAAGCCATGGTTAAAATCAAACTCCCATAAAATGCAGTTATGTTTTGGTCAGTTGACAAAGTTTTGTGAAAAGAGGCACCCATGAGCCTGACCCTGAATATCGTAAGACCAGTGGATCAAAATTCTGTAATTCAGCTTTTGGTGACCTTATATACAGGAAAATACTATATATATATATATATATATATATATATATATATATATATATATATTCAGCAGGGCTCAAATAAGTAATTAAAATTTAAAAAACTAAATAATAAAAGAGTTAATGCTTTCAGAATAAATCATGAAAAATTTTATTAGGTAATTAACCAAATACAAGATTTCCAAAGTTTTCTCAATTCAGACAATGTATTCATTTTTCTTTTTCATTGAATGCTATTTATTTCTCAAAAGGAAACTTTCAAAATCTGTGTGTGTGTGTTTTGTGTATTCATCTACATTCTGATAATTTAATTTTATATACAATTTTCAACAAATCTGAATTTTCTTTGTGTTTCTTTCCAATGAGATTTAAATTGTCTTTAATTTTATTTTACATACAAACTTCAGATAAAAATTGGTTAAGTTTATTTGACATCCCTTTATTCCCCAAACACTTTAAAAGATTTGCTTTCCTGATGTCTTAAACATATCCCAGCTTTTAATCAACATGCCCTTATTAGCCTGCACTCTCCTGAATCTCTACCCTTCTAGGACAATTGTTTGCTTGTGAACTTCTACCATATTCTTCCCTTTTCTTTTCTTTCAAGACCTGAATAAAATTCGAAATCATTTATTGGTGAAGGGTAAACTTGAGGTTCCTTCTTACATTGCCCTTAAGTCTGTTACCCTCAAGTATCAAATACTTCATGTAATTTTTTCCTGGAACTTTTTTGTATCCAAATAGTACAATTTTAATTCACTCTTATTTACTTTTATTGACACAACTATGAATATGGCCAACTGCAATTACTTCAGATATTTGTGGAAAGATTTTCTATCACTGCATACTAAGTCACTTCAGTCGTGGCTGACTCTGTACAACCCTATGGACTGTAGCCTGCCAAGCTCCTCGGTCAGTGGGATTTATTGGGCACAAATACTGAAGTGGGTTGCCATGCCCTCCTGCAGGGGATCTTCTTCACCCAGGAATCAAACTCGGGTCTCTTACACCTTCTGCATTGGCAGGCAGGTAATTTACCACTAGTGCCGCCTGGGAAGCCCCTTTATGTTGTTCAGTTCAGTCACTCAGTCGTGTCCAACTCTTTGTGACCCCATGAATCGCAGCACCCCAGGCCTCCCTGTCCATCACCAACTCCTGGAGTTCACTCAGACTCACGTCCATCGAGTCTGTGATGCCATCCAGCCATTTCATCCTCTGTCGTCCCCTTCTCCTGCCCCCAATCCCTCCCAGCCACAGAGTCTTTTCCAATGAGTCAACTCTTCGCATGAGGTGGCCAGAGTATTGGAGTTTCAGCTGTAGCATCAGTCCTTCCAGTGAACACCCAGGAATGATCTCCCTTAGAATGGACTGACTGGATCTCCTTACAGTCCAAGGGAATCTCACCTTTATATTGTTAGGAAAGCTCAAAAATAATACATGTATCAAACCCGAATACTTTATGTAAATTACACCAAAACTACCATCCTGCAGTGTCTCCAAAAGATTTTTTCCCCATAAAAGCAGAAATTATTCATTAAAATTTAATATCCTCTTTTTCTAATGACAATTCTCAATATACTTTTGTTTTTATTTTTTTTAATTTATTTATTTATTTATTTAAAAATTACAATACTGTATTTGTTTTGCCATACATTGACACGAATCAGCCATAGGTGAACACAATCTCCCAATGCCGAAGCCCCCTCCCACCTCCCACCCCACATCCTCTACTTGAATCATCCTGTGCATCAGCCCCATGCATCCTGCATCCTACATTGAACATAGACTGGCGCTTCGTTTCTTACAGGAAAATATACATGTTTCATTGCCATTCTCCCAAACCATCCCACCCTTTCCCTCTCCCTCAGAGTCCAAAAGTCCACTCTATACCTCTGTGTCTCTTTGTTGTCTCACATATGGGGTCATCACCACTGTCTTCTAAATTCCATATATATGTGTCAGTATACTGTATTGGTGTTTTTCTTTCTGGCTTACTTCACTCTGTATAATCGGTTCCAATTTCATCCATCTCATTAGAACTGAGTCAAATTTAGAAGAAATAAAATTTATCTCTTTAAGGCAAGCAGCAGAGGCCATGTGGCCACTGCTGTGCTGTGCTGTGTGCTGAGTCGCTTCAGTTGTGTTTGACTCTTTGTGACCCTAAGGACTCTAGCCTGCCAGACTGCTCTGAATATGGGATTCTCTAGGCAAGAATAATGGAGTAGATTTCCATGCCCTTCTCCAGGGTGTCTTCCTGACCCAGGAATCAAAACCCCATCTCTTACATCTTCTGCATTGGCAGGCGAGTTCTTTATCACTAATGCCACCTGGGAAGCCAGCCACTGCTACAGATACTGTTTTGAACAAGTGGATGATTTTTTTCTCTCTGGTTCTTCATCTCTTTTTAACTAATTCTGTTTGCATAGCTACATGTAATTTTTTTTTTTCTGAAAAGGTGATTGAGGTATCATGAACTCTATTTTGACATGTGCTAAAGCAGTTATGTCATCATCACTTAAAATGTGAATAGATAGTCTAAAAACCAAACCTTGCATTTTTTTCTTCAAGCAGTTCAGTATTCTCTAGTTCACTATTGTGGATATTTTATACACCATAGTTACAACAAATACGAGACTTGATTGCTTGTTTTTAGTAGCAGGCAAATAATTTATTGAAAGTAACCAAATGGGCTCCCTTGGTGGCTCAGGGGTAAAGAATCCACCTGCCAATTCAAGAGATATGGGTATGATCCATGTCATGTAGATCCCCCGGAGAAGGTATTCTTTCTCAAGTATTCTTTTTTAAGTTGAGAACATTTATATCTGAAAGTTGACTACTTTTGCCCAATATATTAGTATAGCTCAGTTAAATAAAATCAAGCTAGCTCTTAGTTTTGTGTGTATGTATCAGTCATGTCTGATTCTTTGCAACCCCATGAACTGTAGCCTGCCAGCCTCCTCTGTCCTTGGAATTCTCCAGGCAAGAGTACTGGAGTGGTTTGCCATTCCCTTCTCCAGGGATCTTCCCAACCCAGGGATCAAACTTGGGTCTCCTGCATTGCAGGAAGATTCTTTGCTGTCTGAACACTAAAGAATCATAAATTATGCAGATAACTGAAATGTTATGGAAGAAAACCACAGGACTATTTGCTCCTTTGTCTAGCAATTGTCCCTAACCTGAAAAGTCTTAACCAAAACAAGCCTGACTCTCAAACTGAGCAAGCTCAATTCTGAAAGGAGAAAGGAAACATGAAAGTATTTGTAAATCAATAAAATTTCATCACACCAACTTGTCAAGGTCTTGATAATAGAAAAGACCATTGTCGACTTAAAACCAGTTACCACACAAAAGTTGAATTGTGTTTTATTTGGTGGGGAATTTTAAGACTTCAAGCCTGGGAGACGGTATCTCAAGTGACCCTGAGAGAACTGCTCTGAGGAAGCATGGGAAGAAGTCAGGTTATATAGAAGTTTGCAACAAAGGGCGTGAAGTCAGAAAATCAAAAATATTTTTGTGAATTAAACAGGACTAGATATCCTAAGTTAAGGAATTTAGCAATTTTGTATGTATGGGAGGATGCAAGAGTTTTCTAGGCTCACTGAAATCATTCTTTCCATATGCACCTCAGCTATCCTGGGGCCAGTATCCTGTGGTTTTTTTTCTGCATCCTGAGTTCCTCAGTGCTCACCATAAGGAGTGGCTGCAGCCTAGGGGCTGCCAGATTACACAGATATTCTTCTCCTTCCTGAGCACCCTGGAGGGCTGGAATGGCTGGCAACTGTGACATCCTTCTCACTCCTGTATTCTTGCTTGGGAAATCCCATGGACACAGGAGCCTGGCAGACTATAGTCCATGGGTTCACAAACGAGTCAGACACAACTTAGCAAGTAAACAGCAACAGTAGCAACAGACCACACAGTAAGAGCCCAAGTGAAGTCAGGTAAATCAAAAGCAAAAGGATAAGCACGAGTAGTATCATTCCTGAAATTTTTCCTCAGGTCAGCAAGATCATTCCTTTTCCTCTTTTAATTTTTGACCAATATTCTCAGAACAAAAGGAAATTATCAGTCATATTGGTACATACATGTATGCCTGCACACATGTTGTGTATGTATCTGTGTTTGTCTATACTCTGTTACATTTAATACTGTACGTGAAATTTCCACTAAATTTAAATTCCTTTTCATTTATGAGGCATATTTATAATGGTGTTTCCTTTTTTTTTCAGATGACCTTCAGAAAAAAATTGGTAAATTTTTCTCACCACTGATATTCCAAACCCTCACTTAACTACCCTTTCTCAACAGTTTAAATATTTCATGTCCTTTTAAGCTTAAGCTATTTCTGGCTTCCTTTTGCATGGACATCTACTCTAACTTCCCAAATTATTTGCTTAGGAACTTCACCAATATTCTCTTCACTTCTGTTACCCTATATCTGATTCTTTCCCAATGCTTCCTTTGCCTATTCCTATGTTCCTTCCCTATAAATACTGTTGCAGTCTATCATTTAGAGTTTTGCCCGTTTCATTATGTTTTGTGAGGTGAAGGAGGTGAGACTGATTGGAACATGGTTTACATTCTATATTTATTTTCTGGAGCACTTCCATTCCACTTGGAACCTCTGTTATGTTTTCAAAGAACAGGAGTCATTAGTATGCCATGGATACCTCTTCAAACCTGATGAGATAAAACAAGATTCCAAAGTTATTGAGTGAAGTTTCTACTGCTCTTGTCCTTTCAAAGACTGTGTGAATTCACTGGTCCAGTGTGGGCTCTAAGCTCACACCCATGATGCTGTTTTTTATCCCAGAAAAAAAAATCCTGTCCTACCGCCTCCCCTGCTATCATTTCTGGTCTTGTTTCTTTGGCACAAGGGTTGAATGAAAGTAAAAAAAAAAAAAAAAGTTTCCTTTGACTTCTGGGAAGGGCACTGAACTTTCTCTGAAAATGATGCCAGTTCTCAGAAAATGTGGGTCAGGCTGAGACACAGTGTGAAGGATGGAAGTTTTTCAAATGTCTGTCCTTTTCCTTTCCTGATATTAGACCTTCAGTTTGAATTAATTTTGAGTTCTTTCCCTTTTTATCAAAAAGTGAGAAGAAAAAAAAATCCCAATTCCCTTGGTGTGTTTCCCCGTGAACCTAGTTAAAGATACATCTTTTCTTGTACCATTGTCCTCAAGTTCATTTAGGCATTCATTGCTAGAAACACACATAAAACAAGGTGATATATTATTTGGCCAATGAAGATAATGTGAACAAAGGAAACTAGGAAAATAATTCAGTGTTTTCTACTGGGAGCAGTGGCTAAAGATTCTTGATTCAGTGTTTATGACTAACATTCAATTGAGATACAATAATACTAAAATTTGGACTACATTGTATTTATGTAGATATTATATAAATATATTATGTAAATATATTTAGTAGACATTAAGAAACTTATTGCTTCCCTGATGGCTCAGAGGTTAAAGCGTCTGCCTCCAATGCAGGAGACCCGGGTTCAATCCCTGGGTCGGGAAGATCACCTGGAGAAGGAAATGGCAACCCACTCCAGTATTCTTGCCTGGAGAATCCCATGGACGGAGGAGCCTGGTAGGTTACAGTCCACGGGGTCACGAAGAGTCGGACACGACTGAGCGACTTCATCTTACCTCACCTCAAGAAACTTATTACAGCAAGCATACTGAATAATAAGAGCCCATATAAAGTCAAAAAGAACACAAAAATTTTGAAAATGCAACTCTCTGAACTAATATTTCTAAAAACCTCCCTTTATTTAAAAAGTTGAATGCAGTTCCCTTTTGTTCTTTCTCTTTCTTAATACAGAATATTCTCTGGATAAAACAGAGGAGCTTTCAGCCATTGTCGGTGAGTTTATTTTGTGTTCATAATGTGCATGGGTGAGTGTGTTTCAGTGTATCCAGAGAGTGTTAACATTACTTTTGGTTTCTTCAAAATATTCCACTTTTCTTTGTGTTTGTATTCCATGGTGTTTACATGAAGCTTTCCATTTTATTTTCCAGGTGATCTTCGGAAAAGACTTGGTAAATTTGTAACTCTTCACCCAGTAACTCTTCCTTTGCCTGCTTTCACATTGTCTTGAACATCTCCTGGCCTTTTATCTGGCTCACTTTTCACCTGGCTGTCGATTCACCTGGCACTTTTAGGATATGAGCCTCTTTCTTATTTCATTCTTTTCATTGTTATTTCCCTGTGTTCCATCATTGCTCATTACACTTTTTCCAGTTCCATCCTATCACATTGCCTTTGTCTGTCGGCCCAGGAGTTGCCAAACTTGATTTGATTTTCTGAGGTAAGGGGATTGGACTGCCCAGCACATGGTTTACCATTCTATGTTTTCTGGAAAATGTCAGTTAATTTAGGACCCAAGTATCCAAGTTGAAGGAGACAAACTGTAGTGTTAATTCCTTCCCAAGCTTAAGATATAAGAGGATTTCCAGTTTGGTAATGAAGTTTCTCACTCCATTTTCCTGTTAAAGATCTTATAAAATCTGATGCCAACCACTGGTTAACTGTGAGAACGAGTCACACACCTTTACTATTCTTGAATGTATTACTCAAATATTCAGTCTTAAATATTTTAGAGTATTTTTCTTTTTTCCATCTACAGTATTCTTGGTACTTTTGCATTTTTATCCATGCAATTAATAGTTATAAAAACTGCAATGTCTTTTCAACAATTAACCAAGAATGATATATCTTAAGAAAAATTCACATATGGTATATCTAAAATTCAGGACTTTTTATGTGAATGACAAGGAAAGCTGTTGTCCTCGGATGATTTTGACAAATCCAAAATTTTTTTTCAATATGCACTTCAAATTTCAAAGATTAACATCTTCCTTTACTAATAACATGCTTTAGTTGTATCTTGGCTTGCATATTGGATTGAACTTGGATACATATCCCTTTAAAGCATGTAGCAGGCTTCATAAGACTATTGCTGCTGCTGCTTAGTTGCTTCAGTCATGTCCGACTCTGTGCGACCCCATAGATGGCCTCCTACCAGGCTTCCCCGTCCCTGGGATTCTCCAGGCAAGAACACTGGAGTGGGTTGCCACTTCTTCTCCAGTGCAGGAAAGTGAAAACTGAAAGTGAAGTTGCTCCGTCGTGTCCGACACTTAGCGACCTCATGGACTACAGCCCACCAGGCTCCTCCATCCATGGGATTTTCCAGGCAAGAGTACTGGAGTTGTTGCAGGAAGGCAGACCCCTTCCAGGGCCCGAAACTGGGCTCTTGTCTAACACTCGGAAGGAAATGAATTGTCCGAGGAGACACATGTGCTGACAAAGCAAGAGATTTTATTGGGAAAGGGCACCTGGGTGGAGAGCAGTAGGGTAAGGAAACCCAGGAGAACTGCTCTGTCGTGTGGCTCGTAATGCCGGGTTTTATGGTGATGAGATTAGTTTCCAGGTGGTCTTTGACCAATCGTTCTAATTCAGAGTCTTTCCTGGTGGCGCCCACATCGCTCAGCCAAGATGGATGCTAGCGAGAGGGATTCTGGGAAGTGGACGGACACACAGTGTCTCCTTTAGACCTTTCCCGAACTCTTCTGGCTAGTGGTGGCTTATTAGTTCCATATTCCTTATCAGGATCTCCTGTCATAAAACAACTCATGCAAATGATTACTGTGGTGCCTGGCCAGGGTGGGTGGTTTCAATCAGTGTGCTTCCCCTAACAGAGTGGGGGTGCCATTGCCTTCTCCACATAAGACTATTAACACAGGTCAAATTTCTGACAGACAGATACTTTAACTATAGAGTTTGTCATCACATTTACAGACCCATTTCATCTATGTGAGCATGTTTGTCTTTTGTTATGAAAAAGCTGGAAAGCCAAATTCAAGACCAAATATTGATTCGGCTTATCCCAGCGGAAGTTCTATTTTACCTTAATTTCCTTTCCTATAGTAATTCCTGTGCAGAAAAGGATGAGAGAATAAACAGCAGCATTATGTGATATGGCCTTTGGAACATTAGGTTTCAACTCTTAGACAAGGGAGGTCATTTTGATTGAATGAGTAAATGATGAAAAGAAATCAAATTATTGTCTCTCCTTTTACATTGCGCCTTCGTTTGGTTTACATGGCTCTTTCTTCCTTTTATTTTTCAGATAAGGGGGAACAGGATAAATGTAAGTCCCATTACTGTTTCACAGTTTGCAGTTTGTCATGTTTCTTTGACTTTGGTCTTCAACCTCAGCAATCATCTTCCTCAACTGCAATGTACATATAGCTTTACATCATTCTTTCTCATTTTATGATTATTTCAACTGAAGTTCCTGACCCCTTCATTTGTTATTCAATGCTCTATTATTTTTACTTTGATTTGTCCCATCTGTATAATTGATGTAGACATTTTCCTCTTGGTAAAGTGTATATGCATACTAACTTACTATAAAATTTTCCCATTTTTAAGTTTCTGATTTGAAATTTTTGTCCAAGATATTTTCATTCATTTGATTTAAAACCCCCTTCACTGCCACTTAATATTTTATCTCCATTTCCTTTATTTTACTTTGTGAAGGTAAGTTTCATTGAGGAATAAGTTAAAATCAAACTCTCATAAAATAGTTATGTATCAATCAGTTGACAAAAATATTTGAATATTCACAAACCTGAAGGTAACATAAAACAGCTGTTCAGGATTCTGTAATTCAGTGTTTGGTGATTTCATTTGGCAAAACTACCACTGAGGGCAGTTGAGTATTTGTATTTAATAGTATGCCAAGACAAAAATTGAGAAACAAGATTACACACTGCCATAGGAATCATAAAAATTTTATCATTTCAGGAAATGTGTTCCTTTTCCCCTTCTTCATTTACTGAATACTACTCATTTCTCAAAAGAGATTTTCAGATACTTTATGTGTGCCTTTCTGTGTATTATGGTGCATCTGATTTTTACGTGTTTATCTGCATCCTAATAATTTAATTTTATATACAATTTTTCACCAAATTTTAATTTCTTGCTTTTTCAATGAAATTTACATTGACATTTCATTTTACAGATGAAATTCAGAAAAAAATTGTAACTTATCTTTGATTTCCCTCTACTCCCAAAACACTTTAAAATGCCTGCTCTCCTGATGTCTTAATCATATCCCAGGTTTTACTCAATATGCCATCTTTGCTTATACTCTTCTCGATTTCTACCATTCTAGGGCAATATTTTGCTTGTCAACTTCTCCCATACTTTTTTCCTTTTCTGGCTTATCAGGGCTTGAATAAAATCTGAAATGACTCATTGGTCAAGCATAAACTTGAAGGTCATTCTTAAACTGCCCAAAATCTTATGACTCCCAAATATGCAAATACCTGACATAATTTATTTCCTGAAATTTTTATATCCAATGAGAGTGACTTTAATTCATTCTGACTTTTATTGACACAAATGAAAACTGGGCCACCTGGAACTACTGCAAATATTTGTGAAAAGATTTTATATTGTTAGAAAAGTCAAATACCAATACATTTATCAAAGGAGACTACTTTATGTGAATGTCACCATATGCAATTTTCTTGTAATGCTTCCAAAAGATTTTTTTCCATAAAACCATAATTCTTCATTGAAGTTTTAATACCTTGTTTTTCTAATGATATTTTTCAACATTATTTTGTTTTGTCAGAGAAAATCAAATTTATCTCTTTAATGCAGGCAGCACAGATCATGTAGTCACTGCTTCTGATACTATTTTAAACAAATGGATCATTTGTTCTCTCTGGTTCCTCCACTCTTTTTCACTAATTCAGTTTCCATGGGAGCATATTAATATTTTTTTCTGAAAAACTGATCAAGATACAATGAACTCCATTTTGGCATGTGCTAAAATAGCAATTCACCAAAAACAGAGTTATGTCATCACTTCTTAACAGAATGTGACTAGAAGTTCCTAAGAACCAAACTTTGCATTTTCTCTTGAAGCAGTTCAGTATTCTCTAATTCAATGTGGATGCTTTATACAACATAGCTACAACAAATATGAGACTTGATAATTTATATATAGTAGCAGCCAAAGAACTTAAGAAATTTAACCAACCAACCAAATAAACAGCCACCCAAGTGAGTCCCATGAATCAATAAACTATTTAAAGGATAATCACTAGTAGTATTATCCCTGAAATTTTTTCTCAAGCCAGTAAGATCACTCCTTTTCTTTTTTCAACTTTTTATCAATATTCTCAGGACAAAAAGAAGCTTTCAGTCACATTAGTACGTGTATGTGCCTGCACATGTGTGTGTATATCAGTTGTATATAATATTGTGCGTGAATTATCCACTTAAATTGAATTCTTTTGTGCTTCTGTGGCATGATATTTATGGTTGTGTTCCATTTTTATTTTTCAGATGACTTTTGGATGAAATTTGGTAAATTTCTCTCACAGCTGTGATATTCCAAAACACTCTGAATTACACTTGCAGTGTTTTTAACATTCCCTGTCTTTGTAACTGTTGGCCATCTGTTGATTTGTGTTGTTCTTGGGTATCTATTCTATCTTTCTGAATTATTCATGAACTTCACTGACATTATATTCTCTCAGTTTCTATTACCCTAGACTTGATTCTTTCTCAGTGCTTCTGGTTTCGCTTCCTATATTCCCTCCCTATGTAAACTCTTCTCTCATCCAAAGCCCTGTCAGTTTCATAAGGAGTTTTGTGAGAGGAAGGGTCGAGATTGATGAGCATATGGCTTACATTCTGTATTTGTTTTCTGGTACCCTGTCAATAACTTAGGGCTTCTATCATGTATTCAATATTCAGGGGGCCATTGATAAGCCATTGATACTGCCTAAACTTTATGAGACAAGACTCCACATTTCCTGAGTGAAGTTTCTCCAATTCTTGTCCTGTCACAGGCTGTAAACTCAGATGTACTGCATAGGTCCAGTGTGGGCTTTAGGCTCACATATCCAATGCCCCTGACTACTTACTAAGTCTTAAGTGTTGAGATATTTTGCATATCATTTCCTGGGTTTATTTTCTTCACACCATAGGAGTTTTTCTGTCTTTTTCTTGCATTTTATTGACATAATTTTTAACTTGGAAAACTGCAATAAATTTGAGTGTTTGTATTGTGGAAGGACTTCTTATATTGAGCAAAGATCATTTATAACATATTTCTCTATTTTGAAATTTTATGTGAATAACATGAGAGACTAGACTAACTCCTGTTTGTTTAAAAAAAAAAAAACACTAACATTAATAGAACCATTAAAAGTTTAACATCCTTCCTTTTATAGAAATATTTTTCAATTATATATTTCTGTTACAGATTGACTGGAAATAGGGAATACATCTCTTCAATGTATGGATCATGACAAGTAACTACTGCTACTGATAGCTTTAGCTAGATGGGTGCTTTACCATAGGCTTCCTCATGGCTTCTTAAGTACCTGACTCCAAGACTCTTGGTTAAGTGTTTATGGCTATCTTATGCAACAGATAAGTAGCCATCAAGAAAATCACTATAGCAAACATACTGACTTATAAGAGCCTAAATAAAATTAAAAGGTACACAAACTTTGAAAATTAACTACCTAAACTAATATTTCTAAAAATTACTCTTCATTTAGAGAATTGAATGCAATTTTCTTTTTTTCGTTCTCTTTCTTAACATAGAATATTCTCTGGACAAAATCAAGGCCACTATTGGTGAGTTCATTTTGTGTTCATAATATGCATATGTGAATATGTTTCAGTGTATCTAGAGAGTGTTAACATTATTTTTGGATTCTTCAAAATATTTCACTTTTCTTCATGTTTGTTTTCCATGGTGTTTACATGAAGATTTCCATTTTATTTTCCAGGTAATCTTCTTAAAAACCTTAGTAAATTTGTAACAGCTTTCACTCCAGTTCTCATTGCCTGCTTCGGCATTATCTTGAACATCCCCTGCTCCCTTATCATTATGCAATCCACTGGCTCACTTGTCACCTCCGTGCAATTTTAGAATATAAGCCTCTTTCTTATTTGATTCCTTTCATTGCTGTTTCCTATGTTCCATCCACCTTTGCTCATTACACCGTTTCCATTTCCATCCTATCATATTGCCTTTGTCTGTTTGCCCAGAACTTACCAAACTTGTTTTGATTTTCTGAGGTAAAGGGATTGGACTTACCATCGCATGGTTTACCGTTCTGTTTTCTGAAAATTGTCAGTTAATTTAGTACCTTAACAAGTTCTCAAGTTGAAGGAGACATTACTATAGTATTAATTCCTTCCCAAATTTAAGATATAAGAGGATTTCCAATTTGATAATGAAGTTTCTTCTCCCATTTTCCTATTAAAGATCTTATATAAAACCTGATGACATCCACTGGTTAACTGTGAGACTGAGTCAGGCACATGCTTTTACTGTTTTTCAATATATTACTCAAATATTCCTGTTTTTAAAATATTTTACAATATTTTTCTTTTTCTACTTTATTTTTATGCTTTTGCATTTTTTATTCATGTAATTAATAGTTATAAAAACTGCAATGTCTTTTCAATAAATATACAAGGATGTTATATCTTAAGAAAAATTCACATATAGTGTATCTAAAATTCAGGAAAGCTATTTTCCTAGATGATTCCAAAATTTTTTTTTCAATACGCAATTCAAATTTCAAAATTTAACATCCTCCTTTGCTAATGATATGCTTCAATTGTATCTTGGCTTGCATGTCAGATCAAACTTGGGTACATATCCCTTAATGCATGTAGCAGGCTTCATATGAATATTCATATGAATATCACCACAGGTCAAATTTCTGACAGGTAGTTTCACTGTGCATGTTTGTGTCACCTTTCCAGACCCATTTCATCTATGTAAGCATGTTTGTCTTTTGTTATGAAAAAGCTGGAAAACCCAATTCAAGACCAAGGTTTTTTTTTTTTTAATTTAAGGATAATTGCTTTACAGAATTTTGTTGTTTTCTGTCAAACCTCAACATGAATCAGCCATAGGTATACATATATCCCATCCCTTTTGAAACTCCCTCCTATCTCTCCCCACCCCACCCCTCTAGGCTGATACAGAGCCCCTGTTTGAGTGTCCTGAGACATACAGCAAATTCCCATTGGCTATCTATTTTACATATGGTAGTGTAAGTTTCCATGTTACTCACTCCATACATCTCACTCTCTCTCCCCTCTCCCCATGTCTATTCTCTATATCTGTTTCTCCACTGTTGCCCTGAAAATAGATTCTTCAGTACCATTTTTCTAGATTCTGTGTATGTGTATTCAGTTCAGTTCAGTTCAGTTGCTCAGTCGAGTCCAACACCTTGTGACCCCATGAATCACAGCACGCCAGGCCTCCCAGTCCATCACCAACTCCTGGAGTTCACTCAGACTCATGTCCATCAAGTCAGTGATGCCATCCAGCCATCTCATCCTCTGTCGTCCCCTTCTCCTCCTGCCCCCAATCCCTCCCAGCATTCGGGTCTTTTCCAATGAGTCAACTCTTTGCATGAGGTGGCCAAAGTATTGGTGTTTCACCTTCAGCATCAGTCCTTCCAATGGACACCCAGGACCAATCTCCTTTAGGATGGACTTGTTGGATTTCCTTGCAGTCCAAGGGACTCTCAAGAGTCTTCTCCAACACCACAGTTCAAAAGCATCAATTCTTCAGCGCTCAGCTTTCTTCACAGTCCAACTCTCACATCCATACATGATCACAGGAAAAACCATAGCCTTGTCTAGATGGACCTTTGTAGGCAAAGTAACGTCTCTGCTTTTGAATATGCTATCTAGGTTGGTCATAACTTTCCTTCCAAGGAGTAAGTGTCTTTTAATTTCATGGCTGCAGTCACCATCTGCAGTGATTTTGGAGCCTCCAAAAATAAAGTCTGACACTGTTTCCACTGTTTCCCCATCTATCTGCCATGAAGTGATGGGACCAGATGCCATGATCTTCGTTTTCCGAATGTTGAGCTTTAAGCCAACTTTTTACTCCCTCTTTCACTTTCATCAAGAGGCTTTTGGTTCCTCTTCACTTTCTGCCATAAGGGTGGTGTCATCTGCATATCTGAGGTGATTGATATGTCTCCCAGCAATCTTGATTCCAGCTAGTGCTTCTTCCAGCCGAGCGTTTCTCATGATGTACTCTGCATATAAGTTAAATAAGCAGGGTGACAATATAAAGCCTTGACGTATTCCTATTCCTATTTGGAACCAGTCTGTTGTTCCATGTCCATTCTAGCTGTTGCTTTCTGACCTGCATATAGGTTTTTCAGGAGTATCTCTAACTTTCTTGAAGAGATCTCTAGTCTTTCCCATTCTGTTCTTTTCCTCTATGTCTTTGCATTGATCGCTGAGAAAGGCTTTCTTCTCTCTCCTTGCTATTCTTTGGAACTCTGCATTCAAATGCTTGTATCTTTTCTTTTCTCCTTTGCTTTTTGCTTCTCTTCTTTTCACAGCCATTTGTAAGGCCTGCTCAGACAGCCATTTTGCTCTTTTGCATTTCTTTTCCATGGGGATGGTCTTGATCCCTGTCTCCTGTACAATGTCACAAACCTCTGTCCATAGTTCATCAGGCACTCTGTCGATCAGATCTAGTCCCTTAAAATCTATTTCTAACTTCCACTGTATAATCATAATGGATTTGATTTAGGTCATACCTGAATGGTCTAGTGGTATGTGTATTCACATACGATATTTATTCAGCTTATCCCAGAGGATAAACTGGGATAAACTGAATTCACTTTACCTGATTTGCCTTCCTATAGTTATTCCTTTGCCACAAAGGATGAGGGAATAAAAAGCAGCATTACCTCGCATAAGTGATGTGGCTTTTGGAATATTAGGTTCCAACTCTTAGACAAGGGAGGTCATTTTTATGGAATGATAAATGATGGAAAGGAATCAAATTATTGTCTCCTTTTACATTGTGCCTGCATTTGGTTTACATGGCTCTTTCTTCCTTTTATTTTTCAGATAAGGGAGAACAGGATAAATGTAAGTCCTGTTAATGTTTCACAGTTTGCAGTTTGTCATGTTTCTTTTGTTTCTTTAACTGTGGTCTTCAGTCTCAGCAATCATCTTCCTCAACTGCAATGTACATATAGTTTTACATCATTCTTTCTCATTTTATGATTATTTCAACTGAAGTCTGCCCCCTTCATTGTTATTCAATGCTCTATTACTTTTGCTTTGGTTTGTCCCATCTGTGTAATTCATGTAGACATTTTCCTTTTGGGAAAGTGTATATGCATACTGACTTACCTATAAAATTTTTAAGTTTCTGATTTGAAATTTTTGTCTAAGATATTTTCATTCATTTGTTTTAAAAACCCCTTCACTGCAACTTAATATTTAATCTCCATTCCCTTATTTTACTTTGTGAAGGTAAGTTTCATTGAGGAATAAGTTAAAATCAAACCCTCACAAAATACAGTTACGTATTAATCAGTTGACTAAAATGTGGAAAGAGGCACCATGAACCTGAAAGTGATAACCTATAAGAGCAGTTGTTTAGGATCCAATAATTCAGTGTTTGGTGACTTCATATGGCAAAACTACCACTCTAGGACAGTTGTGTATTTATTGATATGTTTAACAACATGCAAATCACTTATTAAAGATAAAAAGGTTGGTAACAAAGAGTACATATTGCTGAGTGTGTTAGTCTTTCAGTTATGTCCAACTCTTTGCAACCCCCTTCCAGGCTCCTCTGTCCAGGGAATTCTCCAGGCCAAACATATTGCTAAAAGGAATCATATTAATTTCATCAGCTATTTAACAAAAAAAAATTTCTTGTCTTCTCAATTCAAAAATGTATTCCTTTTTCCTTATTCATTTATTGAATACTATTCATTTCTCTAAAGGGAAATTTCAAATGCTGTATGTGTGCCTGTGTGTGTGTTGGTGTAAATGAGTGGAGGTTTTGTGTTTATCTGTATCCTAATTATTTAAATTTAGGTACAGTTTTTAACAAATATGAATTTTTTCTGTATTTCTTTCCACTGACATTTATATTGACATTTCTTTGAATTTTACAGATGAAATTTTTAAAAACTGTAAAGTATCTTTGACATCCCTTTATTCCCAAAAGACTTTAAAATGCTTGCTTTCCTGATGTCTTAATCGTATTCCAGTTTTCAGTCAGTGTACCATCCTTGCCTTGCACTATCCAGATCTCTGCCATTCTAGGGCAATATTTTGCTTGTTGACTTCTCCCATAGTGCTTTCTTTTCTGGTCTTCAAAACCTGAATAATATCTGAAATCATTCATTGGTCACATGCAAACTTGAGGGTCCTTCTTACACTGCCCTAAATCTGCTACTCCAAGTATTAAAATACTTTTCACCATTTGCTCCTCCAATGTTTTATATCTGGAGAGAATAATTTTAATTCATTGTTCCTTACTTTTATTAACACAACTGTCAATTTGGTCAACTGCAAGTGCTTCAAATATTTGTGGAAAGATTTTGTATTTTTAGGGACTTTAAAAAGAATACATATCTCTTAACTTGAATATTTTATGTGAATGAAGCCACAAACTATAGTCTTCAATGCTTTCAAACATTTTTTCTAGAAGATGTAAAATTATCCATTAAAATTTAAATATCCTACTTTTTAATGACATTTTTCAGTATATTTTTATTTGCAGAGAAAAGTCAGATTACTTCTTTAATTCATGCAGGCAGTGCTACATATACTATTTTGAACAAATGAGTGATTCTTTTTGTCCTTCGTTCCTCATCTCTTCTTAACCAATTCTGTTTTCATGGGAACATGTTTACATTTTTTTTCTGAAAAGGCAATCATGATAAGATGAGCTTCATTTTGCCATGGGCTAAAACAACAGTTCACCAGAAAGAAAATCATGTCATCATTGCTGAACAAAGTGTAAATAGAGGTTCCTAAGAACCAAAACCTGCATTTTCTCTTGAAGCAGTCTAGTATTCTCTAATTCACTGTTTGTGGATACTTTATGCAACATTGCTACAATAATTGTGAGACTTAATAATATATATTTAGTAGCAGCCAAAAATTTATTAAAGCTAATCTACCAAACAATAACAGCCAATGTAGTGTCCAAATAATTCAAGAACATTTTTGCATGGTGAACCCCACTACTAATATGCCTGAAATTTTTATTCAAATCAGCAAGATTGATCCTTTTCTTCCTTTAATTTTTGATCAAAACCAAAAGAAGCTGTCAGAAACTGTGGCACATCGTGTATATCACATTTGTATATGTGTTTGCACTTGTTTAAATCTTATTACATTTAACATTTTATGTAAATTTTTCTCTAAATTTGAATTTCCCTGGTGCTTTAACCCCATTATACTTACCTGCATGTTTACTTTTAAATTTTCATTTAATCTTTGGGAAAAAAATAGATAAATTTCCCTGAAAGCATTTTTATTCCAATAAGCTTTAAACAACTACTTTCTTGGTTCTTTTAACGTTCCCTTTCTTTTTATCTGTACACCCAATTTTCATTCACAGTTTATCTTATTCTCTACTCTTCTCTCCTCGATATTTTTGTTTATGAACTTCTGTCATATTTAATTCTTTTCATCTATTACCCTAACCTGATTCTTTCTCAGTGCTTCTTGTTTAATTTCCTATATTCCCTCCCTGTCTTATTCTCTCATCCAGAGCCTTGTCAGTTTCACTATGAATTTTGTGAGATGAAGGTGATGAGACTGATGAGCATGTGGTTTACATTCTGTATTTATTTTCTGGTACACTTTCAATAACTTAGGGTTTCTGTGATGTATTCAAAGTTCAAGGAGTCTTTAATGTGCCACTGATAACTCCCCAAACTTTAAGACTAGACTCTGTATTTGCTGAATGAATTTTTTCCAACTCTTATTCTTTCAAAGACTGTGCAAATTCAGGTGTACCTTGTAGATCTAATGTTGTCTTTAGGGTCATACATTCAATACCCTAGACCATTCAATAGAGTCTTCTCTCAGGCACAGGTATTTTACCTACCACTTCTGGATTAATTTTCTCTCATACTATAAGAATTTTACTGTCTTTTTCTTGTATTTTATTGACATAATTATTAATTTGTCACATTGTAATAACTTTTAAGTGTTTGTGGAAGGACTTTATATATTGAGCAAGATTGTTTATAACATATTTCTCCATTTTGAAGTTTTGTGTGAATGACACGAGAGGCTAGAGTTCTAGGATACTCCTAAATATATATATATATATATTTTAATGAAACACTAATATAGCCATTAAAAGCTTAACAACCTTCCTTTTACAGTGATATTTTTCAATTATATTTTTGGCTACAGATTAGATGGAACTAAGGAATCCACCTCTTTAATGCATGAAGGACTTCATAGGCCTACTGCTGTTGATAGAGTTTTAGCCAGATGGGTGTTTTGTTGTAGGCTTCCTCATGATTTCTTAAGCGCTTTAAGCACTCATGTATGTGTGCATATTTGGATTGTATTCTGAGAAAAAGAAGAAAGTCCAGTGAAACATATATGACTAATGCTGTTTATCCCAGAAGAAATCTTCTACCTCATAGTGTCATTTTCCATCTCTATAACTTTTACATCAGGTGGTGTACGTGTGTGTGTGTGTGTGTGTGTGTGTGTGTGTAATACACCTTTGCCCTGTTTGACAAGGTGTCCTTTGGAAATATTTGCTTCCAATTTAAAAATACTGGTCACTTTGAAACTTGGAGTAAGCTACAAAAGCATCCCATATTTCTGTTCTCTTCCCATTAGATGTAGCCAATTTCTTTGTTGCAGTATTTATTGTTGTTTTGTTTGTTTGTATCACATAAATAGAGTTATTTTAAACTTAACATCCTTCTCTTCTAATGAAATTTTCTATTATAATTTTGTATTCAAAGGGAATGGAATTTAGAAATATATTTCTTTAATGCATGTATCAGGATTCATATGACTATTGTTATACATTGTTTTTGAAAAATGAATGCCTTTTGTCTGCTTCCTCACCTCTTTCTAAGCTGTTCTTTTGTGCAAAACTGTGAATCTGCAATTTATTCTGAAAAATGTAGAAGGTTTAATACAAGACCAATAACAGGCATCGTTTATCCAAGAGGAAGTTCTATTCTATCTCCTTCCCCAGTGTCATTTCTTGTCTTGTTCCTTTAACATCAAAGGGTGAATGAAAGTAAAACAATCTTTTCCCAGATTTCTAGAAAGCTCTTCACATCTTACAAAAAATTAGGTCATGTTTGAACCACAAAGTAAAGTATGGAAGTTTTTCCAATTTTTCTTTGTTTCTTCCTCACATTGGATTATCATTTTAAATACATTTTGAGTTCTTTTCCTTTTTTATGTGAAGAGAAAAAGGTCAGCTTCCCAATGTAAAGGCATCTTCCTTGCTTACCTAGTCATGGATTCATTCTTTTCTGGTACCTTTGTCTTTGAGTCTTTATACATACTTTTATATAGTTTTGTCCCATTATTTTGTCTTTTCAAGTGAAATTCACCATTTTTATTTCCCATTCAATTTTCCCAGTTATCACTTCTTTGTCACTTTGCTTTAACTGGCATAAACAGACCCTTCCTGCTGTGTAAATTTTATTAATCATACATTTCTAAAGTATTGGCATCCTCAGGAACTAATGTGAAAGTTTGTCATACATATGCCCAGTCATTTTATTTCAATCCCCATATGCTATATCTAGAGCATCATTTCCTTTCTTTCATGTGATTTAATTAAAATGAACTTCTTTTAGCCATCAATTGAAATATTAATCTATGTTTTAAAAGTTATAGTTTACTCAGTTGTAGAAAATTTTGTGAAAATAAGCACCCAGGAACCTAACTTGGTATTTTTTCTGTTAGCAGTGGTTCAGACTCCTTTAATTCAGCGAGTGTGGCTACTGTTCAGCTAGTGCTATCAAGATAATAAGCAATGACTCTATATTTAGCACCAGTCAAGGAATTTATGAAGGTTAACCTCCAAGTAATTAGAAAGTTAAACAATTTGAATGGGATCAACATAATTGGAAGAAATAATCTTTTTTCCATTCAGAATGTTCACTCATTTTTATTCTTTTCATTTTTTAAAGAAATTCTTTGCAAAAATTACATAAAACCATGTCAGAAACATTTTTTATTGCAACTGTTTCAGATATTTTTCCTAAGTAAGTTCATTGTTTCTTCTTTTATATTCATAACCAATATTCTCCTGAAAAAGGTAACTTTCAGCTACTCTGTGTACGTGTGTGTGTGTACTTGCGTGAGTGTGTGTATTTTGTGGGTTGGCCCACATCCTGGTACATTTAACATATGAATTGTCATTAAATTTATATCTTCCTTCTTTTTCTATTCTCTAACATTTATATGGACCTTTTCACTTTATTTTTCTGATCAGGGTTTGAATTTTGGTAAATTTCTCTGACAACATTTATACTTCAATAAGCCTCTAAATGACAGCTTCCTCACAGTCTTTCATATTCCTTTTATCTCTGTGCCATCTTTTGGCATACCCTACCCCTCAATGTCCGTTATTTTGCTTCATAAGCATCACCTATATTAAATTATCTTCACTTCTGTTTTCCTACCCTCTACTCTCGTTCTTTTCCATCCCTTTATTTTTTCAGAACAGATATTCCTTCCCTATAAGCACTGTCTTCTACTCTGTAGAATTCTTGCCAGAATTTCAGTGTGCATTTTATAAAACAAAAAGAGACTGATGGGTACATGATTACACTCTGTACTTTCTGAAAACTATCCATTGTTAGTACATCTGCCATATATTCAAAGTTCAAAGGCCACTACATGCAATTGATATCTCCCCAAACCTTAGAAGATGAGCTAAAACTCCATTCTTTCTGAGTAAAGCTTCTTGATCTATAGTCTTTTTAAGGACTATGTAAACTCAGATATCTTTCATGGTTCCAGTGTGAGGTTTAGACTCCCTCTTCCATTGCCCTTGATCATAGCAACCAAGTACCCTAAGTAACAGTTACATGGTATACCTTGGCTTTATTTTCTTTCGTACTGTACTAATTGTTCCATCTTTTCCTTCATTTTTATTCTGAAATAATTATTAATTTAACAATCTATAATTATTTTGGTAGAAAGATTTTTAATTTAAGGAAATATATAATATTTCTCGATATTAAATTAAGTTAATGACATGAGATACTAGAGTCCTATGATAGTTCTTAAAGATTTTTTTTAAGAAGCTGTCAATTTATTTTTTTAATACTTTATTCTACTTTACAATACTGTATTGGTTTTGCCATACATTGACATGAATTAGCCACATGTATACACGATCTCCCAATCCTGAACCCCTCTACCACCTCCCACCCCACACCATCTCCCCAGATCATCCCGTACACCAGCCCCAAGCATCCTGTATCCTGTATTGAACATAGACTGGCACTTCGTTTCTTATATGATAGTATATATATCGTATACTATGATATGTATCATTTCAGTGTCATTCTCCCAAATCATCCCACCCTCTCCCTCTCCCTCAGAGTCCAAAGTCCATTCTATACCTCTGTGTCTCTTTTGTGTCTCACATACAGGGTCATCATTACTATCTTTCTCAATTCCATATATATGTGTCTGTATACTGTATTGGTGTTTTTCTTTCTGGCTTACTTCACTCTGTATAATTGGCTCCAGTTTCATCCATCTCATTAGAACTGAGTCAAATTTATTCTTTTAAGGGCTGAGTAATACTCCATTGTGTATATGTACCACAGCTTTCTTATCCATTCATCTGCTGATGGACATCTAGGTTGCTTCCATGTCCTGGCTATTATAAACCGTGCTGCAATGAACATTGGGGTACATGTGTCTCTTTCAATTCTGGTTTCCTCGGTGTGTATGCCCAGCAGGGGGATTGCTGGGTCATAAGGCAGTTCTATTTGCAATTTTTTAAGGAATCTCCACACTGTTTTCCATAATGGCTATACTAGTTTGCATTCCCACCAGCAGTGTAAGAGGGTTCCCTTTTCTCCACATCCTCTGCAGCATTTACTGCTTGTAGACTTTTGGATCGCAGCCATTCTGACTGGTGTGAAATGGTACCTCATTGTGGTCTTGATTTGCATTTCTCTGATAATGAGTGATGTTGAACATATTTTCCTGTGTTTATTAGCCATCGTATGTCTTCTTTGGAGAAATGCCTATTTAGTTCTTTGGCCCATTTTTTTATTGGTTCGTTTATTTTTTTGGAGTTGAGCTGCATAAGTTGCTTGTATATTTTTGAGATTAGTTGTTTGTCAGTTGCTTCATTTGCTATTGTTCTCTCCCATTCAGACGGCTGTCTTTTCACCTTGCTTGTAGTTTCCTTTGTTGTGCAGAAGCTTTTAATTTTAATTAGATCCCATTTGTTTATTTTTGCTTTTATTTCCAGTATACTGGGAGGTGGATCATAGAGGATCCTGCTGTGATTTATGTCGGAGAGTGTTTTGCCTATGTTCTCCTCTAGGAGTTTTATAGTTTCTGGTCTTACATTTAGATCTTTAATCCATTTTGAGTTTATTTTTGTATGTGGTGTTAGAAAGTGATCTAGTTTCATTCTTTTACAAGTGGTTGACCAGTTTTCCCAGCACCACCTGTTAAAGAGACTGTCTTTATTCCATTGTATGTTCTTGCCTCCTTTGTCGAAGATAAAGTGTCCATAGGTGTGTGGATTTATCTCAGGGCTTTCTATTTTGTTCCATTGATCTATTTTTCTGTCTTTGTGCCAGTACCATGCTGTCTTAATGACTGTGGCTTTGTAGTAGAGCCTGAAGTCAGGCAAGTTGATTCGTCCAGTTCCATTCTTCTTTTTCAAGATTGCTTTTGCTATTCGAGGTTTTTTGTATTTCCATACAAATCTTGAGATTGTTTATTCTAGTTCTGTGAAAAATACTGCTGGTAGCTTGATAGGGATTGCATTGAATCTGTAGATTGCTTTGGGTAGTATACTCATTTTCACTATATTGATTCTTCCAACCCATGAACATGGTATATTTCGCCACCTATTAGTGTCCTCTTTGATTTCTTTCATCAGTTTTTTATAGTTTTCGATATATAGGTCTTTAGTTTCTTTCGGTAGGTATATTCCTAAGTATTTTATTCTTTTCATTGCAGTGGTGAATGGAATTGTTTCCTTAACTTCTTTTTCTGTTTTCTCATTATTAGTGTATAGGAATGCAAGGGATTTCTGAGTGTTGATTTTATATCCTGCAACTTTACTATATTCATTGATTAGCTCTAGTAGTTTTCTAGACATCTTTAGGGTTTTCTATATAGAGGATCATGTCATCTGCAAACAGTGAGAGTTTTACTTCTTCTTTTCCAATTTGGATTCCTTTATTTCTTTTTCTGCTCTGATTGCTGTGGCCAAAACTTCCAGAATTATTCCAGAAAATTGCAGAGAAAGGTAAACTTTCAAATTCATTCTATGAGGCCACCATCACCCTAATTCCAAAACCTGACAAAGACGCCACACACACACACACAAAAACTACAGGCCAATATCACTGATGAACATAGATGCAAAAATTCTTAACAAAATTCTAGCAATCAGAATCCAACAACACATTAAAAAGATCATACATCATGACCAAGTGGGCTTTATCCCAGGGATGCAAGGATTCTTCAGTATCCACAAATCAATCAATGTAATTCACCACATTAACAAATTGAAAAATAAAAGTCATATGATTATCTCAATAGATGCAGAGAAGGCCTTTAATAAAATTCAACATCCATTTATGATAAAAACTCTCCAGAAAGCAGGAATAGAAGGAACGTACCTCAACATAATAAAAGCTATATATGACAAACCCATAGCAAACATTATCCTCAATGGTGAAAAATTGAAAGCATTTCCCCTAAAGTCAGGAACAAGACAAGGGTGCCCACTTTCACCACTACTATTCAATATAGTTCTGGAAGTTTTAAAGATTTTTAATAATACAATAAACATCCGAAATACTATAAACATCCGAAATTAACAACCTTGTTTTGCTAATGATGGTTTTCAATCGTTTTTTGTTTACGTGTTTAATGAACTTAGCAACACACCTCTTCTTTATACTGAACAGCCTTCATAAAACTACAGTTACAGATACCATTTTAGACTGATGGATATTTTTACTGTAGGCCTCTTTATGACTCGCTAAATATGTGACTCATGTCTGTGTGCTTGTTTCCCACCACCCTAAAAAAAGAAGATCCACTGAAAGATGAACAATTGATATTCTTTGCCTTTGTAGCCCTATTCTACCTCCTTTCCTTGAGTCATTACCTGTCTTTGCTACTTTGGTCCAAGATTGGAGATGGAGATGGTGGGATATAATAAAACAATAACTCTGATTGCAAGATGTCCTGTGGAACACTACCTTTATGCTTTGGTCAATTTGACTTATGGAGTCAACTACAGAAGGATTTCAAATTTCTGTTCTCCCTTTTTACATTGGGCCCACATTTTGATGAGATGCTTTTTTCCTTCTTTTTTTTCAGATAAGATTAAACAGGAAAAAGGCAAGTCAAAAATTGGAGATTTTCTTTTTCCTGTTCTTAGTTGTTTCATCTCTCACTTGCACCTTGAAAAAAAGCTGTCATTTTATGTTACCTAAATTCTATCTTTTCCCATTCTTACCTTTTATCCATACAAACCTTCCCCTAAAACATTGGCTTCTTTCAATTGTTTTTCTCCTTTTTTTCTTCCTCAGATAATATTGCACTGGAAAAAAAGCAAGTCAATTTTTCTCACCTGTTCTTAGTTCTTATTTTACCTGTTACTTGCACCTTAAAAAAAAAAAAAAAAAAAACTTCTGTCATTTTATATTGTCTAAATTATCTTTTCTCATCCTTTCCTTTTACTCACAGCTATCTTCCCCTAAAACACTGGCTTCTTTTCAATTGCTTTTCTCTTCCTTTTTCTTTTTCTCAGGTAAGATTATACTGATGTAAGGTGAGTAGGGAGGAAAGAGAGTGAACCGAGCAATCAGGCAAAGAAAAGAGAAATTTATTAGAGGGAAACAAGATGGTGACTGACCCTTAAGGAGAACCAGCGTCTTTCCCTTTTAGATGCGGTCTTTCTTAAAACACAACAATGAAAAATTCTCTGAAGGGATGGTTTATTATTAGCCCGTAGCTGAGTCCTGCAGTCATGTAGCCAGAGGTCTGGAATCTGGAGGCCTCATAGCCTTGAGAAGGTTGGCACCAGTAGGAAAACAGAATATCATTTGGGCAACTTGTCAGTCTCAAGGGTCACTGTGACTTTATTGTTTGTGTGCAAGGTCAGTATAATGAGCCATTTTTACCAGGAGACCCCATGGAGGCCCTCTCAATCCAGCCTTTTGATTTAGGATAAGAGCCAAGGGTCAATCTTCTGTAACTGCTTCCTGTGGGACAGGGGCATTGTAGGGGTAAGATGAAAAAAGGTTGGAATATGGGCCAAAGGATTTGTGTGGGGCCAAAGTTTTTGATAATCTGAACGAGTTAGAAATAGCTTATGGATAGTTTGGTTGGTGAAGGCTTGTAAGTGGTCCTGAAGAAATTTTGAAAAAAGATTCATTAAACATGGGCAGAAACTTAGAATAAGGGTAAGTAGAAAGAGAAGGCCTAGAAAAGGTAGAACCCAGGGCATCCAATTCCAACTGTTTAGCCAGTTTTCCCATGAATTGCTGAGGTGTCAACATATTTCAAGCCCTGTTTGTCAGATTTCTTGCCACTTCCTAATTTGTTGGTGGAGAAATAGCAAGCTTCCTCCAAAAATAGACATAGGCCCCTTTTTTCCGCAGTTAGAAGATCTAATCTCCTTCTATTTTGGAGGATCACAGCAGCCAGGGAACCTAGCTGGTTTTGGATGATGATAAGGCTAGTGGCTATTTAGTCTAGGCTCTCAGTGAGGTCTTTAGAAAGGCTTCGGTAGTAATTTTAAAAGGTTGTGAGTCCTGCAGTCCCTGTTCCAATCCCAGTTTCTATTCCTAAACTGATTAACAGAGGAATGAACTGAATTGCCCATTTGGGTCAGTTATGAATTAGTGGGATAGGGAGAGTCTGATATTTAGGAGCAATAGAAAGATCCAGGGCTAGATATACCAGGGTGCGTGTTCCTGTCCAGTTAGTGGGAAAACGTAAATAGTGGTGGTTCCAAATAAGAAAAATATTCCAAGTGTAAGAAGACAACAGCTGAAATTAATAGCAAATAGGAGTCTTTCTGGGAATTTGTTAGTAGTTTCTGAGACTGACAGTGAACTTGCCAGTGTAGCCCCTGCAAAAGGAGTATTTACGCCATGTGTAGAAGGGAGTCTCCCTGAGAAAGCAAAAGAATGTCCTGAAGTTCCTGATATGTTGTAGACGGACAGGCCTGAAGGAAAGGAAGGATGCGAAGTGTAATTACAGAGGTGCGGTGGCATAGTTCCTAGTTGGGGGTAAGAATTGTTTACAGAGTTTTGTCTAGAAAAACAGAAAGGAGTCTGTTGTAGATGAACGTCAGAGGTTGGGGATGGGATGGGTGGGGCGTGTCTTCCTATAGCTGGTCCTTTATGAGTAAAACTGAGATCTGTAAGGAGGGAGGTCAATATCTTGTCAGGATTGTGAATTTGATCAATTGAATATAAATAACACATGTATGATGAAAAGATTCTCCTCTGTATGTATGATAAAGAGAGTTGTTTATGTGAGTCCATTTGCCTGTGGAAATGAGACACCCCTATCCTCCAGGAGAGGAGACGGATAAGGAAATTCAACAATCACTGGCCAGGGTTGGGTTTTAGATACTGAGTAAATGATGGATCAGATTTAGAGTTCTGAATAGGTAGGCAAGGTTTGGGGAAGGGTGAGTTACACGCAGGGTATTATTGTGACGTTTAGACTCTAAAGGAAGAGGGAGTAATAGTAAAATCATGATGTGATGTCTCATGTCTAAGGGGAGAAAATTATAAAAATAAGAATCCAGGTGTAGAAATAAATTTGGGTTGGTGTGAACTCTATGAAATCTTCCTGGAGCCAAAGATTGTTTATCAAGTCAAGAAGTAAAAGGCGATCAGTAACAATGGTATCTCCAGGAAAGGTAAAGGTTTGTGTTACTATGTGAAGAAAAGTGGATAATGAATTCATCTAGGCTGATCACAGTAAGAGGAGGACCACGCTCCAAAAAAAAAAAAAAAAAAAGAAGAAGAAGAAGAAGAAGAACTATGGAAAAGTAGGTAAAGCAGAGGGAAAGCTTTGAATAATAGTGCACTCATGGGGAGACATAAAGTCCTACTGTGAATAGGGCAGGTAGGGAAATCCCAGTCCAATTAGTAACCAATACATCTGTTTTTATTTTATTGATATTTGGTTACAGCTATTCCTGTTTCTTCAGGAATTCAGTCCAGTCAAAGCCTGGTGGGTCTCAGAACAGTGCTGATGTAGCAAAGAGTTTTGAGCTAGGGATGTTTTTTGGTGGAAATGGAGAGACTCTTGAAGCCCATTTTAATCTAGAAATGGTGGCTCAGCTGGTAAAGAATCCGCCTGCAATGCAGGAGACCTGGGATCGATCCCTCGGTTGAGAAGATCCCCTGAAGAAGGGAATGGCTTCCTACTCCAGTTTTCTGGCTTGGAGAATTCCACAGACTATTTCATATGGTCACAAAGAGTCAGACATGACTGAGCAACTTTTACTTTCATTTTCACAGAACGATGAGTAAAGACATGCCAGTTTAGCAGCTGTGGTATGGTTAGAACAACCTCAAATGGACCAGTCCATCAAGGCTGGAGAGCTTTATGGTATAAGGTCTCAAGGAGGACTCCCAGTATGAATGTTAAGTCAGCTGGATTTGTTTAATGAGGCTTTGGGAGAGAGTAATCTGCATGCTCTCTCACAAGGGGTCTAATAAGATTAAGGGTGGGAAGATACTCTCCTAGCAAGGGGGCCGCAGTAGGGAATTGACCTAAGAGAAAAGGGCATCCATACATGAGCTCAAAAGGACTGAGGAAAGACAGAGCCCGTGGAGCAGCCCTAATGCAAGCCAAAGCCATGGGAAGGAATTCAGTCCATGGCCTTTGTAGTTCTAGAGAGAGCTTGGTTAGGTGCATTTTGAGAATAAACTTTGCCTTTTCTACTTTTCCTGAGGATTGGGGTCTGAAAGGAATGTATAGTTTCCAGGTTATACCAAGGGATTGGGCTACATGTTGAGTGATTTGGAAGATAAAAACTGGCCATTTTCAGATTGGAGGGAGAGTAGGAGGCCAAAACAAGGGATGATTTCTCATATGAGAAACTGTGTTACCTCTGAGGCAGTTTCTGATCTCATAGGCAAAGCCTCAATCCACCCTGAAAAAGTGTCTACTAGAGTAAGCATGAATTTTATTTCATGTTGGAGGCATGTGAGTGAAGTAAATTTACCAGTCCTCCCCTGGGATAGTTGAGCCTGATGTGTTGGAAATGAGAAAATAAGCTTTAAGGCTCAGAAAAATCCCATGAATGGAGGAGCCTGGTAGACTGCAGTCCATGGGGTCGCTAAGAGTCGGACACGACTGAGCGACTTCACTTTCACTTTTCACTTTCATGCATTGGAGAAGGAAATGGCAACCCACTCCAGTGTTCTTGCCTGGAGAATCCCAGGCACGTGGGAGCCTTGTGGGCTGCCGTCTATGGGGTGGCACAGAGTCGGACACTATTGAAGCGACTTAGCAGCAGCAGCAGCAGCGGTGAGACTGAGGAGCAGATAATGCAAGACTGAGTGATTTGTTGTAGGAGTGAAAGAAGGTTAGGATAGGTGATAAGAGGTCTTAAGAGATGATAAAGCAGTTTAGTGCCTATCTGTAGGGCCTGATGAATGTCCATAAGAATCTGTGTGGCCTAAGATTTGGGGAGAAGATAACGGCTCTGTTTTTGTAACCTCTCTCCTTGTGGTTGTGCTCCCTCTTATAATCATCACGTTGTTTTCTTCAGAGAAGTAAAGAGGCTTTATGTTGGGGATTACTATGAGTTGTTGAGCAGGTGATGGGAATGAGGCTTATTTTGCTTCTCTGTCTCTGGGATTGTTGCCCCATGAAATGGGGTCTGAGGCCACCTGGTGACCTGGACAATGTATGATGCCTACTTCAGTTGGCATGTTACCTGTGTTTAAAGGCTGGAGTACAAATGGGGCATTAGTTATGGGAAAGCCTTTCATAAATAGGAGACCTCATTCTTTCAGGATGGCAGCATGTGTGTGTATGATGTGGAAAGTATATTTAGAATCAGTGTACATGTTTGCTTTGTTAGCTATGAGGGTAAGTGCTCTAGTTAGTGCAATAAGTTCTGCCTTTTGGGAAGAGGTTCCTGAAGGGATGGGCTGGGAATCAATAATTTCAGACAACTGCATATGCAGCTATCTTTTTTCCCTTCTGATGTCATAGAAGAGCTGCCATCAATATACCAAGTAAAATCAGGGTTATTTAAAGGGGCTGAGGAAATGTGCAAGAAATGGTCAGGTCTTCTAATGCCTTTTTGCAAGTATGGATGGGGGACTCAGAAAAATTAGGGGAAAGTGTGGCAGAGTTGACAGTAGGACAGCATTCAAAGAAGAACATGGGAGATTCAGGAAGGGTCACATGAATTAGTTGGATGTGTAAAAGAGATAGAAGGGTCATGGATTTGGGAGAAAGTAAGTCCTTAAAGTCATGTGGTGAATGAAAGACAGTGGGTGCTTCAAAAGTGAGTTTTTACTTTCCTCAACAAGGAGTGCAGCTGCTGCCAGAGCATGCAGACAGGCTGGCTATCCTCAAATTGTGGTATCTAATTGCTTTGATAGATAAGTGATAGGGTCAAAGGAGGGGCCCTGATTTTGTCCCAAAACTCCTAGGGCAATTTTGTGTAGGAGCTATTTGGCTTTTTGAAGGGTAAGATAGGGGTATTATAGGGAGAGTGGGTTGGACACAAGAGACCTTGATGTAGGAGTTTTGTGATGATAGGCTTTAACCCTTCTTGATATTTCTGAGAGATGGAGTATGGTTGTTGATTGGGGAATATAGAGGGGTCTTTGAGATGAATATGAATTGAAGCATGGTGAGAGGTGACAGATGGGTTGTCTGTCTCCCAAACTATGGAGTGTATGGGCAAGGAGGGCAATGGGATAAGGGAAGAGGAGGTGGAGGAGTGGGGCATTTTAGGAGTACGAGAAAAGAATGGGAAAATGGGGTATCTTGAAGTGTGCAAGGTAAAGGCTCAGTTTTCGTGGCATAATCATTAAACAGTCAACCCACATAACAGAGACCTGAGAGGCCTTGGTTTTTCCGGAGCAGGCAGGCATAGCAGAGTAACTGGCCCATGAATTGATGAGAAAAAAGATTGGCTTACCTGCCACTGTGAGAGTCATTCTCTGTTCAGTAGAGGTGATGAGAGTTGGGGCCTGGAGCCCTGGGCATCTTCAGTCTTCAGCAGCAAGCCTGAGGAAGGTAGGCAGAGCTAGGTCAGAGGAATCATGCTCAGGACCAAGAAGGGATGTCTGATCCCTAGAGGGGAATTTGGAATGTTGACCTTCCAATGTCCCTTTATGTCATAGCTGGTGTCATAGCTGGTACACTGACCTGGAGAGGGCCTCCAGGTCAAGCAAGAATGCTCCAGTGGCCTTCTTTGCCACATTTGAAGCAAGACAGGTGGCTTCTTGTCTTTCTTGGTTGATAGAGGTTTGGAGGGAGGTTTGTGACATTGTACAGGAGACAGGGATGAAGACCATTCCCATGGAAAAGAAATGCAAAAAAGCAAAATGGCTGTCTAGGGAGCACTTACAAATAGCTGTGAAAAGAAGAGAAGTAAAAGCAAAGGAGAAAAGGAAAGATATAAGCATCTAATGCAGAGTTCCAAAGAACAGCAAGAAGAGATAAGAAAGCCTTCTTCAGCAATCAATGCAAAGAAATAGAGGAAAACAACAGAATGGGAATGACTAAAGATCTCTTCAAGAAAATTAGAGATACCAAGGGAACATTTCATGCACAGATGGGCTCAATCAAGGACAGAAATGGTATGGACCTAACAGAAGCAAAAGATATTAAGAACAGGTGGCAAGAATACACAGAAAAACTGTACAAAAAAGATTGTCTCAACCCGGATAATCATGATGATGTGATCACTCATCTAGAGCCAGACATCTTGGAATGTGAAGTCAAGTGGGCCTTAGAAAGCATCGCTACGAACAAAGCTAGTGGAGGTGATGGAATTCCAGTAGAGCTATTTCAAACCCTGAAAGATGATGCTGTTAAAGTGCTGCACTCAATATGCCAGCAAATTTGGAAAACTCAGTAGTGGCCACAGGACTGGAAAAGGTCAGTTTTCATTCCAATTCCAATGAAAGGCAATGTCAAAGAATACTCCAACTACCACACAATTGCACTCATCTCACACGCTAGTAAAGTAATGCTCAAAATTCTCCAAGCCAGGCTTCAACAATATGTGAACCGTGAACATCATGATGTTCAAGCTGGTTTTAGAAAAGGCAGAGGAACCAGAGATCAAATTGCCAAAATCCGCTGGATCATAGAAAAAGCAAGAGAGTTCCAGAAAAACACCTATTTCTGCTTTATTGACTATGCCAAAGCCTTTGACTGTGTGGATCACAATAAACTGTGGAAAATTCTGAGATATGGGAATACGAGACCACCCGACCTTCCTCTTGAGAAATCTGTATGCAGGTCAGGAAGCAACAGTTAGAACTAGTCATGGAACAACAGACTGATTCCAAATAGGAAAAGGGGTACGTCAAGGCTATATATTGTCACCCTGCTTATTTAACTTATATGCAGAGTACATCATGAGGAATGCTGACTGGAAGAAACACAAGCTGGAATCAAGATTGCCGGGAGAAATATCAATAACCTCAGATATGCAGATGACACCACTCTTATGGCAGAAAGTGAAGAGGAACTAAAAGCCTCTTGATGAAAGTGAAAGAGGAGAGTGAAAAAGTTGGCTTAAAGCTTCACATTCAGAAAACGAAGATCATGGCATCTGGTTCCATCACTTCGTGGGAAATAGATGGGAAAACAGTGGAAACAGTGTCAGACTTTATTTGGGGGGCTCCAAAATCACTGCAGATGGTGACTGCAGCCATGAAATTAGAAGACGCTTACTCCTTGGAAGGAAAGTTATGACTAACCTAGATAGTATATTCAAAAGCAGAGACATTACTTTGCCGACTAAGGTCTGTCTAGTCAAGGCTATGGTTTTTCCAGTGGTCATGTATGGATGTGAGGGTTGGACTGTGAAGAAGGCTGAGCACCAAAGAATTGATGCTTTTGAACTGTGGTGTTGGAGAAGACTCTTGAGAGTCCCTTGGACTGCAAGGAGATCCAACCAGTCCATTCTAAAGGAGATCAGTCCTGGGATTTTTTTTGGAAGGAATGATGCTAAAGCTGAAACTCAGTACTTGGCCACCTCATGCAAAGAGTTGACTCGTTGGAAAAGACTCTGATGCTGGAAGGGATTGGGGGAAGGAGGAGAAGGGGACAACAGAGGATGAGATGGCTGGATGGCATCACTGACTCGATGGACGTGAGTCTGAGTGAACTCCAGGAGTTGGTGATGGACAAGGAGGCCTGGCTAGCTGCAGTTCATGGAGTTGCAAAGAGTCGGACACAACTGAGTGACTGAACTGAACTGAACTGAAAACTGAGGGCAGAGGCTAAAATGTGGTATTTAGCCTGATCTCACTGGGCCTCATCTAGCTTTGCCTGTTCTTCCTGGTTATTGAAAATCTTAAAAGCTAAATTTAAAAGGTCTTGTTGGAGTGTTTAGGGGCTTCTTCTGCTTTTTAGTTTCTTTAGGATGTCTGGGGACTATTGGGAGATAAAATGGGTATTAAGGACAGTGGTGCCATCTGTGGAAGTGGGGTCTAGGATTTCTGTTAACTTGGCTAGAAATTGTGCTGGGTTTTCATCTAGTCCTTGAGTTATTAGCCAGAGCATAACAAAGGTGACTGTATTATCTGGCCACTGATGAGGAGTACCTTAATAGCAACTCAAGCCAATCAGAAACTAAAGGTGTCCCCACAAGAGAGACAAAGATGTAGTCTTCACAAGATCTAAAATGTTTATTCCCAAAAATAGTCTAAGAAAGTAAAGGGGCCTCATTGTACAGGCAGTGCACTGAAGGAAAAGATGGCAAAGGCAGTTGGAGACCCTTCTGACAAATTCCCTCAAAATTGGCATGCTCTGAGAGTTGGCCTGACTGAGAGTTGCTCAGTCATGTCTGACATGACCCCATGGGCTGCCAGGCTCCTCTGTCCATGAAATTCTCCAGACAAGAATACTGGAGTGGATAGCCATTCTCTTCTCCAGGGGATTTTCTGACCCAGGGATTGAAGCCACGTCTCCTGCACTGCAAGCAGATTCTTTACCAAGAGTTGTCATAACCAGACAGGTTGCTCAGAATTCTAGTCTATTTTACTGGCTGCCAAACATAGACCATATGTTACCTTGGTATGCAAAGAACACACCCTCAAAACACAGAAAAAAATCTGAGAAGAGGAGGTAGAATATTTCCATCTCAAAAACACAAGGACAAAAGTGCAAGGTCCCCCATACTCCCCCATATAAGAGGGTTTTTTTTCCCTTTAATGTCAGAATTCTGAAAAGATGTTCCAACAAGCAAGGTCTTTTTATCTGTGCATGCAAAAATATAATTTTGGTACGTTAAAAGAGCCTCAATTTGGCCATTTTTAGGGTGAAATGTCTTTTAATTCACAACAAAGCAAGTACTTATAAGTATAAGTGCTGCACATACACAACAAAATCTTCCCAGTGTGTCTCAACTGAGGATAAACCTTTCAGTGTCTTTCAACTGAGCAAAAGTTTCTCAGTGTCTTTTACCTGTTGCCCTAATGGCCGGGAATAAGTGACGATAATGAAGACAGAATACGAATCTGGAGCAATGGATCAGGAGACCTGCAGCCTCTATTGGACTGAGATGCAGAGTCCACTCTGAGTCCAGCTTTTGTTGATAATTGCAGAATTTTTTTTATCTTATCTTTCCCAACACACTACACTGACATAGTCCAGATCTCCTTGTTTTCACCCCGGGCTGTTCCCATCTGGGCTAGTCTCAGGAACAATCAGCAACTGCATAGGAAACGTTCATACCTGATGCCAACACAGTGTTCCAAAGTCCATGCTCTCATGATCCCAATCATACTCCCTTCCAAGTTTGGCCTTGGAGTTTGTAACAAGAAGATTATTCTTAAGAAAAACACAGTTTCTTAATATATGCTGTTTTTCCAGGTGCAATTCTATTAAATCTCTCAGGGCTGTGAAAGTACATTATCAAGAATTCCCACTACATTCACCTAGGTATCTCTTCTTGACACTAAATTTCAGACAGAGATTTAACATTTAACACCACAGATTAAAACTCTGGCTCACCAGTAATAATGGGAGATCCAAGATCCACCCAGAATCATCTGGACTCTCTGAGGAGGCAGATGGGCACAAGTGAACTTCTGCTAGTACAAAGATAGAGATCCTCATGGAATTCAGGTGAAGGAGAGAAGTATATTTTTGGTTCCTTTATTGGTCACCAAACCAAAATTATTGACTGAAAAATAAATGCCCAAGCTAAAAGTTTCAAGTTATGTTTTATCTGGGACCTTACTCAGGACTACAATCTGGGAGACAGGATCCCAGAGAGTTCTGAGGAACTCTTACAGAGAAGTAAGAAAGGATTCATACCGGGGTCCAGCCCTAGTGAATCCAGGGTAATTCACAGTGGGGATGGCGGGACAAGGAGAGATTTATAGATTTAGAGAAAGATAAGGAAAGACTTTTCAGTTAAGAGAATAGAGGCGAGAAAGATTCTGAATAACTTGGTTTACTTGGAGAACTAATAAAACCTCAAGACAAGAGGTTTGCACCATCTACATTAGGCCACTGCCACCCGTTTGAATAGCAGAGGGTGCCCTGCCTTGGGATCCCTCTCGCATGGGTCTTAGAAGCCAGGGCAAGTAAGCAGACACGGCAAGCCTCCACACCCCAGAATTTAGCCAGAAAAGGAGAGGGAGGGAGAGGAAGAAAGAGAGATTCAACACGGGGGAACCAGTCTTTCCAGGAACTTGCCCATCTTTTATTATTCAGAAGAGCTTTTTATACTTTTTGGTTATACATAGAGATCAATGAATAATACAAAGTTATGCAGTGTCAGCAGCCCTGACTTTTATCAAGACCAGGCTTTCTCTCTGCATACCTAGCTGTATACACAAGTCTTAGGTGATTTACATCATCTTCTGGCCAAAAGGCCAATTAACATTTTACAGCCCTTTTCTGACAAGGATCTGTCAACCAGAAGACTTATTTGCCTTAATAATGTTGTTCTTCCCAAAGTCTGGTGCCACTCTCAGAAAGTACTAAATAAAGTTACATTCTTACATAGCAAGGACACAACAATTTATAACAAAGAGAAAGTTAATTAACTCAAAAGTCTAGTGTTGCTAATATCAAAAACTACTATATTCCTTTTTCTATATCCCAATTACATTGATTAATATCCTTCAGGAGCCTAAAAGATAAAGAATATGGAGCCCTGGCAGCAGTCATTGACTCAACAGTGAAACCCATCACCAATATAATTCTTAGCTCTTTTTAAAATGGCTCTGTATCTTTAAGATGCTTTAAGCTTTGTGCCTCTCACGGTTGGGGGCCTTAAACAATCACAAGCTCTGGCAGACCAGTTAGGTAAGTTAGAAAGCTATCAGAGGGGTTTAAGCCAGACTTTCTTTTTATATGCAGGAGACTATTAACTGGAGCTCTAAGTTAATTCCTTTTTAGAGGAAGGTGATTGAGGATGGCCCCTGTTATGTCAGAAGAGTGGAAAGCACAGTACAATAAGGCAGGCAGACTCTGGTTTTGGGGGTAGATGTTCAGGAAAATCCAGGGGGAACCCCTGAAGCCTGATCCCTGCCTTTGTGTTTTGTCAGGCTTCCTTCCTCATGACCTTTGCCATGGGCAGGATTCCTCACGCTGGCTCCCGGCAGATTAAAGATATCTTGAAGATTTTACCGGTCGGGGGCAGGGGGTTGTGGAACTGTAGTAGAAACACATCAAGATTACCTCTGAAAATAATTTTAAAAAGAAACAAAACAGGCATCTCAAGATAATGATGTTAATGCCTTTCTATGGGTGGTAAGATACAAGTGTCTGGGCTCACCAAAATTATTCCTTTGATATGCATCATAACTACTGGGCAAGCATCCTGTTTTTCTCCATCCTGAATCCTTTCTCAGGTTCTGATGGCTTCATGGTGAGCAATGTTTATTGCTTACCAAAATGTCAGGTTAAGAGTTTTTCTCTGCAAGAACAAATCTTCCATTCTTCCCAAGATAAAAATACTTGTTTCCTTAATATTTTTAAGGACTTTTTGTTTCTTTGGCTTTTTTCTAATTATATCCATCTTATCTATTTACTGAGCAGTGGAATTTTATTTTCCGTTTCATATACTATATTGTTTTTCCTTGAAATTGGCATGAGGTTTTCCATTATATTTTTCAGAACTCAAAAAGAAATTGGTAACTTTTATGACTTTTTTAAAAGATTTATTTCCTATATATCTTTTTTTCCTCTTATTTTATTTTCTGTATTGGCATTCCTTGAAGTTTACATGAGTTTTTCCATTATATTTTTCAGAAAAACTCAAGAAAGAAATTGGTAAGTTTTATGACTTTTCAAAAAAAGATTTATTTCCTATATATATTTTTCCTCTTATTTTATTTTCTGTATTGGCTTTCCTTGAAATTTACATGAGTTTTTCCATTATATTTTTCAGAACAACTCAAGAAAGAAATTGGTAAGCTTTGTGACTTTTTTTTTTAATTAAAAAAAAATTGACATGAATCTGCCGCAGGTGTACATGTGTTCCCCATCCTGAACCCCCTTCCCACCTCTCTCCCTCTGATCCCTCTGGGTCATCCCAGTGCACCAGCCCCGAGCACACTGTTTCATGCATTGAACCTGGATTGGCAATTCATTCCACATATGATATATGTGGAATATATATATATATATATATATATATATATATTCATTCCACATGATAATATACATATTTCAATGCCATTCTCTCAAATCATCCCACCCTCGCCCTCTCCCACAGAGTCCAAAAGGCTGTTCTATACATCTATGTCTCTTTTGCTGTGACTTTTTCAAAAAAATTTATTTCCTAGATATCTTTTTCCTCTTATGGCATTCACCTCTTACATACTCCTGTCTTTCCTTTTCCTTCTTATGAATTTCAAATTACCTTATCCATTTTCTTTTTGGCTTCATGAACTCCTCCTATATTAAGTCTCTTAATTCCCTCCTCTAGTTTTTATTCCTTCCTTTTATTTTATCTTTCTGGTGATTACCATGACTTCATTATAAGGTTGGTGAAAAGAAAAAAAGATTGGTGAGATCAAAGGGATTAGACTAAGAAGAATGTTGTTATTTCCATTCAACAGAAAGCTTCTTTTAACTTTGGTTTTTTTCTCATGTGCTCTGAGATGGAGTCCCCATTTTTATATATTATATTCTTTCAACTTAAGAATAGTGTTCAGACTCCAAAGCTGCTGAATAAGTTCTTCCTTTGTTGACCTTTCAAATACTTTGCATATACTAATGTCAAATGTAATCTTGATACACTTTGCTTGACCATAATCTCCAGTAATCTAAGCTATATAAATATTTTTACATGAATTTGCATCACTTTTTCTTTCCTAGCAAAATTATTACTGTTTATTCATTTTTACTTCAACTATTTAAACTAATAGTTAAATAGTTAAACTATTAGCTAATTCAACAAATTTCTCTTCCTTCGGGGTCTTGAACATACATTTTTGGTCACTCAGATAAACTTCATTGATATTTTATGTGTAAATTCTATGGCTATTTTCTAAAATAATTCTACATTATTTTTAGTATCCTACTACAAGAATTATTAAATCTTCATGTCCTTTCATATCTGATTATATTCTTCAAATTATAGTGAAGTTTCCAGATGGAATGAACTTTACACATTTCTTTCATTGCTTTTGAAATGGACAGTACTTAGCAAGTTTCAGACACGAATATTGACAGATGTATGGTGTTACTCGCATCTTCTTTATGATGTCAAGAAAATTTGTTTACATATACATGCATGATTGTGCATTTTCTTTCAGAGAGGAAGAAGGCTCAATTCAAGTCTGGTGAGTAATGATTATCTCTCAGACACATTCACTGTTCTGTTTTTCTTAGGTTCTGCCCCTATGCTAGCGGGATAGAATGCCAAAAAAAAAAAAAAAATTAGTGTAAGCAAAACAGCACTGGAAGCATCATCTTTATAAATATCAATGCTTTCAGTAAATTCTCTCTGAAGTGAAGCCACTAATGATGACTCAGCATGTAATCCTTCCTTCCCCTTTCGTTTGTTCTTCCTTCCTTCCGTCTCTGCTCCTTCCTTCATGCTTCTATCCCTGCCACCTTTGTTTTTTCTATATTTCTATTTATCCATCACCTGATAATTTTATCACCATGTTTGAAATTGGAATATGAGGATATAGGATAAAAAGAGAAAGTTCAAAGGATTCAATAGAAGAAATAGGACAAAGACCAATATTTCTTATATTTTCTTTTAATATAACAAAAAAGACAATGAAAGAAAACACACAAGAATAAAAGTTAAGTTTGCCCTATTTTGTTCTTTTGCAGCATGGAGGGAAATACCATTATATGCTGGTGAGCAACATGGACTCTGATAAAGAAAATCCTATTATCAAAGATATTTTAAATGAACACCCTACTGTGTGCAAAATGGTTTGCTGAAAATCAAGGAAACTCCAAGGCTTTATTCCATGAATTCAGTAGATTGCTCATTATTCTAACAGATAATAATGTGTTTGGAACATTACATTTTAACAGCTTTATTATTTTTAGTTGCATAAAACATTGTGATTTGAATGAAAGTAGAATGGTTATCATCTGCTAAAATCTGAAGAATCTAAAGTGAACAATAAGTTATTTGTTCAGACCCATCATATTCTGTACTTCCTTTCAGACATCCCAAATAGATTGCAAATATTTGTCCTATATGAATTTTGGATGAGGAGAGCATAGCATTGGCACAGGTCTTCAAGTCATACATAATTTAGCACCTTGTAAAAAGAGATTCAAGTGTATGAAAAGAGGTTAGTTTGTCTTTTCCCTTTTGGTTGCTGTTATTCTTCAATTAAGATGTTTATTACCATAGTATTCTGGATGGACAAGAAGCTCTATCTGTCAGATGGTGGATTCTTATGTTCATTTGCTTTTTGCAGACTGGAGAAAAGAAGAGTTCCAGACTGGTGAGTCTGTAATGATCCAAGAGAAACCCATCTCCTTGTGGGGTAGTCCAAGGGAGGATAGGTGGGGGAGGTGCACTGGATCTCCCCAGAGCCAGAGGAGCCCCTCACAGAAAGGAGACTCTGGCCTAAGCCTACTGAGACCCTCCCAGAAACCTGATGATCTCTTGTCTTTGCAGTAAATCTGACTCTGGATGCAGCCACTGCCCATTCTGCCCTCTTCTTGTCTGAAGAGGGGAGAAGAATAACCTGGCAAGAACCATGTCAAGATCTTCCCAGCTCCCCAGAGAGATTTGTCTCCCTTCCCTGTGTGCTTGGTCAGCTGCATGTCATCTCAGGGAGATACTTCTGGGAGGTGGAGGTTCAGGACGCACATTCCTGGGACCTGGGAGTTTGTAGGAATAATGTAGCAAGGGAGGGAGGGTCACAGTGTCACCGCAGAATGGTTTCTGGGCCATTAGGTTCTACAGTGGGGAGTACTGGGGCCTCACATCCCCAGAAACGTCTCTTACTCTAAAAGAAAAACCTTGTAGGGTGGGAGTATTCCTTGATTATGAGGCTGGGGATGTATCTTTTTATAACATGACAGATGGATCCTACATCTACACATTTTCCAAACAAGCATTTTATGGTGGCCTAAGACCACTGTTTAGACTTTGGTCCTCTGACTCGGGCCCTCTGACCATCGTCCAGGTGGAGGAGAACACAACAATGCTGTAATTCATATGCCTAACCTTCCATGGTGATTACAGTTTTCCCCACTAGACACAAACTTATTTTTTTCTTCCTCCTTTACGGATTTATTCTAAGTTGAAGCTCTGATACACAGACTGATGGTTATCTCCCATATTAATTCTCCATTTTTCCTAACTTATAGGTCCCTCTTCTTATCATTATGCCTATGACAGCCTAGTACAAAGGTTAGATTTTCTTGCATCCCCTCCTGAATATGACTAAATTATGACCAGTGCATTTTAAGATGAATTATTCTGTATGACTGTTTGGAAAAGACCCTGATCCTGGGAAAGATTGAGGGCAGAGAAGAGGATGACAGAGGATGAAGTGGTTGGATGATCATCCAAGCACTGATTCAATGGACATGAACTTGGGCAAACTCTGGGAGATGGTGAAGGACAAGAAAGCCTAGTATGCTTCAGTCTGTGGGGTTGCACAAAGTTGGGCATGACTTGTAAGCTAAACAACAACATTCAGTATGATCTCTGGAATATGTTCTTAAAGGAAAATTATGTGATTTTCTTCTTTTCTCTAATTATTTGGATGGCTGGAATGTGGCATGATGGATGGATCTCTAAGAACATCTCTGATCATGTAATATGATACAGACAGAAAAGATATTAATAGAATGAGTCTAGAGTTTTGAGAGCTTTATGAAACTACTATATGCTCACTTTCTGAATTACTTTCAGTAAGATACAAATTTTATATCTTTAAACCATTTGTATGTTGTACTTTTGTCTGTTGTGACTGAAGCCAACACTGACTCAAGCACCATCCCTTTAAGGATGGTAGCAGATGACTTCCACAGTTGAATATTCAGATGAAACAGGAAATGCAAAGTCCTGTACTTGCTTGCTAAGCTACTCCAGTGTGTCAGTCTCACTTAGGGTCTTTCAATTTCTCCTGAATCCTCAGTCCCTCTTGACTTTACTTCCCTCCCTCTCCTTTGTGGTTACCATGGTTAATAATTTTAAGTATTGTCTTACTAGTGAGTAAAAATCCCTGGCTTCATTGCCCTTATATCACATGTACTTGGAAAAAACCTCCAAATATGGATAAATCTAATTACTTATCTCTCATACTTGCAATTAAACATGCTATAGAAATCCACACATGTGAGCAGACAGTTCCTCTTACGTGTGTGATTCACCTATCACAACTTGGACACCAGCACTATCAAGTAATACTCTCATTCATTAAAAATCTACCTTCGTTCAACCTCCAAATCTACTCCCACCTTATACTCAATATATGACCGTGTTCCCACTTTGAAAAATAATAATATTAATAATTAGAAGACAATTATCTCATCTTTGCAATAATAAATATAACAAACCTAAATCTCCACCTGTCCATTACTCCTCTCTCACTGTGTTATTAACAGAAGTATTTCCCTTTCTTCACAGGAACACCAGCCCATCTTTATCTCCATTCATTCTGTACTGTGCTCTCTGGACTTCGATCCTTCAGTTGTTCCTCTCAGACTTTCCACAAGCTTTTTCCCATGAACTTTATGTTTTTCAAAATCTTGTCCACCTTAAAAATCAAAATAATAAAATTTTCTACCAACTCTAGATCCTCCACTATACTCTTCTATCTTTCATAAATTCCTCAAAATAATTACATAAAAATTGTGTTTGTTTTTCTGTGATTCCCATTTCCTTCTGAATATACTCTAGGTTATGGGTTAAATTGTATCTACCTCACCACCTCTCCTAAATTCATGTATTGAAAGTCCTTACCTCCAGAACCTCTGAATGTGAATTTGTTTGGAAATTGGTTCATTGCAGGTGTCATTAAAGATGGAGTAGAGTGCATCCCTAATACAGTAAGACTGTTGACCTTAAAAAGGGGGTGAAATTTAGACATCCACATAGGCACAAGGAGAATGCCATGTGAAGTCTGAAGTCTGCTTCCACAGCCAAGGAATGTCCAAGATTGCTAACAAAATACCAGCTGCTAGGAGAGAAGCTTGGAACAGATTCCTCCCCAGCACCTTCAGAAAGAGCATAGCCCTGCACACCTTAGTATCACAATTCTTGCCCCCAGAACTGTGATATAATAAACTTCAGTCATTTAAGGTAATCAATGTGTGATACTTCATTACAGTCTATTAATAGCCCCAGCAAGCCAATGTACTCTTTTTTATTTTGGTTTGTTAAACACAATCTGATCATTTATTCTTTAAAAAAATAATAACCAAAGCCTGTTACAGAAACTCCAGAGAATTTCTGCATTTAGATAAACTTCATGAAACAGTTGAAAACCAACATAGAAAAAAAGTTTTAATTTCTACAGCTGTAATGAATTTATGTAAAGTACTTAATTCTATGATAATTATGTCTGTATTTCAGTGTTCATAATTCCACATGCCTTAATACCCATTGTTTCATGTTAAAGCTATCAATATCCTTAATTCCTATTTTACAGAGGAGTAAAGTAAGGCTTTGATTATTTATATTGTTATCAGACTTTTAATATTTTCCAAAGTCACGCATTTATTAGACGCCAGAACTGGAACTAGAGTCCCAGTCTTTTAACTCCACAAATCCAAGGCCACTTTTGATAAACAAACTCATTCTTTTCTTATTTATCTAGACCAAAGCAACACGATACATATAGTTCATGATGAGGACCAGTTACAGGCTTATGATTAAAGAAGTAAAATCAACAGCAGTGTGACCAAAGAGTTATATAAATGTATGTATGCTATGCTAAGTTGCTTCAGTTGGGGCCAACTCTTTGTGCCTCCAGGGACTGAAGCCCACCAGACTCCTCTGTTCACGGAATTCTCCAGGCAACAATACTGGAGTGGATTGCCATGCCCTCCCCCAGGGATCTTCCCAACCCAGGCCTCAAACCCATGTCTCTTACATATGCTGCATTGGCAAGTGGGTTCTTTACCACTAGCACCACCTGATAAGCTCACTTTATAGTTAAACGGTGAGTGTTAAAGCTCTTAGTTTAAATGATCACAAGCTATTAATTCTCAAAGTATGATTCCAAGGAACATTAGTTCTGTGATAGCCTCTTGCTTAAATAAAGCTCTCATATCTTTTCTAATGTAAAAATTATAAAATTCTATAGGTTGCTACATTTTCCAGAAAGTGCTATTCTAAATTATTTCAACCCTAAAAGTGAAGCAGTCAAAAGAAATATAATCTGCCAGCTTGCCCTGCTCTATGGATTTCAGGTTTGATAGTCCTCACAATAATTAAACCATCTCCCCTGCTCCCTCATAATAATTAAACCATGAAGGCCAATTCTGACTCCATGATGAAAATGTTTCTTTGACTTTCTTTTGCTGCTTTTGTTATTATAATCATACAGAATGATTTGCCTCAGAGAAGCCTGCCCCTCTGCCTGACTGTTACTAAAGTGCCTTTGTTCAGAACTCTGTCCACCTGTGGATGGCAGGAAAGAAGAAAATAACACATCCCATACTGAGGCTTGCCAAAGGGGGCCAAAGAATTGGTCCTAAAAATAGAGGGAGGAACGTGGTGACCCAAGGATGAAAGAGCAGATAAAGCCAAGGAGGGTCTTGGAATGCAGGAACTGAAAAACCAGACCCTTATCATCCTTCCCTCCCCATGTTGTAACTATTAACAGACTTCAGGTCCTCCTAAGCAGTATAAACTGTCTCCTTTCCTACCCCACAGGGAGAAGGTATTTGCCTTACACTTCCCACACCCAGTACACATGTCTCATCCAATCAGCAAATGGTCCACAAGAGACCTATCCTGCTCCTTGTACCCTGGGTATAAAAATGGACTAAAGATCCCTGTTCAATGTCAGTTCTCCCTTGAGCTGGCCCACTGTTCTAACAGCATCTCCCACTCTAATAAACTTTATTTTCCTCTAATTCTGCCTCATGTCTGAAAATTCTTTTCCAATCCTTACTTGATCCATGACATTTTTGATGGCCCATATGGGGACTTGGGGTCTCCTCCCCCACCTCCTTACTTCTCCATTCTCATAGGGACCCTCTGTGAACAAGCAAGTGCTATGGAAGCAATTAAGGGACTCTGGCCAGGGTTACCCTCTGGTGTGTTCCAAAGGCCCCATTGCTCACTGCGCCCCAGTAGCTGCCACCCAAATGGGTGAGGGTCTCTCCTTTAGACTCCTTTCTAACTGAGGACTAAGCCAACCAATATTGCATGGGCACAGGTCAGGCACTTAAAAGCAATTAGGGTGCCTGCCACATGAAGAGTCCCGTGTGCGGATAAGGGGACATGGAACAGATCAAGCCACAAGGGCATCCACCTCCAGCAAGACAACTTCCATGCACTCTGTCAGGCACATAGTGGTTGAAGCAAAACAGAGACCATTGTCCCCTGGCCACCGTCTCCGCAATAGGATTGTAAGGCAGATTCCTCAGACTTCTTCCCTGTCACTTTCACTTCTCTTTTCAGTCTGGATTAATTTACGGAGCCCAGATATTGCCTCTGAGCCATTCCAAGAGTGCCTTCCACGTTTCAGGGAATCACCAAACAGTGAATCACCCAGTTGCTCCCAGAAATGTCTGTCTGCCCGGGTCACACGGTGCCTTAGCACACAGTTGTGTCACATGGTGCCTTAGCGCATGGTTCTCAGGGGTCACCTCTCACTTCAGATGCGATTGTTGGGACAGTTGGCCGTTTTGTGCCATTAGTCTCATGGAGAGATCACTGGGACCAAAGGGACAACTTTCTGTCAGCCGGTGATTCTCAGTACTCCCATTCTATGCCAAGTAGGTACGTCCTGGAAGCCTCTCTCAGACTCACTCCTTGGCTATAGTCTCAGAAACTGGAAAATTTTGACCTGCAAAAGGCATGGTCCAAATACAAACTGAGGGACACGCCCACACACACAAAAAAAAATGGCCTCTGAATGGTACAGTAGCTTTTGCCAGAAACAGAGAAAGGGCTCAGAATTCCCTTATGTTCATTCCTTCAAAGCCCTCACTCAGAATCCGGATTTGAGAGATTCATGCCACATGTGTCTTTCCGTGCCTCCCTATCTCCTCTCACTCTCTGTTTCTCTCCATCAGATTTCCAGATGACCCCTACTCGACCTTTCATATCCACATGATCTCTAGGAAAGGATTCTGAGGTTCCCTTTGGAACCTTTCTTCTATTTTCAAAAATCTGAGAAATCAAATTCACCCATTCCAGTCCATTTTAGTTCACTGATTCCTAAATGTTGATGTTCACTCTTGCCATCTCCTGTTTGACCACTTCCAATTTACCTTGATTCATGGACTTAACATTCCAGGTTCCTATGCAGTATTGTTCTTTGCAGCATCGGGTTTTACTTCCATCACCAGTCATATCCACAATTGGGCATTGTTTTCACTTTGGCTCTGTCTCTTCATTCTTTCTGGAATTATTTCTCCACTCTTCTCCAGTAGCATATTGGGCACCTACCAACCTGAGGAATTCATCTTTCAGTATCATATCTTTTGGCCTTTTCATACTATTCATGGGATTCTCAAGGCAAGAATACTGAAGTGGTTTGCCATTCCCTTCTCTACTGGACCCTGTTTTGTCAGAGCTCTCCACCATGACCCACCCATCTTGGGTGGCCATACATGGCATGGCTCACGGTTTCACTGAGTTAGAAAAGGCTGTCGTCCATGCAATCAGTTTGATTAGTTGGATCCAACATCTGTTGGATCATCAATAAAACAAGAGAATACCAGAAAAACATCTACTTCTGCTTTATTGATTATGCCAAAGCCTTTGACTCTATGGATCACAACAAACTGTGGAAAATTCCTCAAGACATGGGAATACCAGACCACCTTACCTGCTTCCTGAGGAATCTATATCCAGGTCAAGAAGCAATAGTTAGAACCAGACACGGAACAACAGGCTGGTTCCAAATTGGGAAACAGGTACATCAACGCTGTATATTGTCATCCTGCTTATTTAACTTACACACAGAGTACATCAAGCAAAATGCAGGCTAGATGAAGCACAAGCAGGAATCAAGACTGCCGGGAGAAATAGCAATAACCTAGATATGCAGATGACACCACTCATATGGCAGAAAACAAAGAAGAATGAAAGAGCCCTCTTGATGAAAGTGAAAGAGGAGAGTGAAAAAGTTGGCTTAAAATTCAACATTCAGAAAATGAAGATCATGGCATCTGGTCCTATCACTTCATGGCAAATAGATGGGGAAACAGTGGAAATAGTGACAGGCTTTATTTTCTTTGGCTCCAAAATCACTGCAGATATTAAGTGCAGTCATGAAATTAAAAGATGTTTGCTCCTTGGAAGGAAAGTTATGACCAACCTAGACAGCACATTTAAAAGCAGAGACATTACTTTGCCAACAAATGTTCATCTAGTCAAGGCTGTGGTTTTACCAGTAGGCTTGTATTGATGTGAGAGTTGGACTGTAAAGAAAGCTGAGTGCTGAAGAATTGATGCTTTTTGGACTGTGGTGTTGGAGAAGACTCTTGTGAGACCCTTGGACTTCAAGGAGATCCAACCAGTCAATCCTAAAGGAAATCAGTTCTGAATATTCATTCGAAGGACTGATACTGAAGCTGAAACTCCAGTAGTTTGGCCACCTAATTGGAAAAACTGAGTCATTTGAAAAGACCATGATGCTGGGAAAGATTGAAGGCAGGGGGAGAAGGGGACGACAGGATGAAATGGTTGGATGGCCTCACCGACTCAATGGACATGAGTGTGAGCAAGCTCTGAGAGCTGGTGATGGACAGGAAAGACTGGCATGCTGCAGTCCATGGGGTCGCAAAGAGTTGGACACAACTGAGTGACTGAACTGAAATATGGGATCAAAACTCTCCTAACATTCTAAAGAATTCCCAACTACTTCCTGTCTCTCAGGGAGGGATGGATCAAGCTTCCCCCACTCCAGTGAATTCCTTTATCCCTTCAGATTCTTCTGATGAGACAAAGGTCTCACTTCCCACTAGAAGGGCAATCCAAGATTTTTATCAGCTGATCTGCCCCTGATATCAGATCAATTTGAGCACTATTTGCTCTATAATTCAGGTATGAAACTATGACTACAGAAAGGAAGATGACTTGATGGCCCTGATATTCTGTAGACTCCAAATAAAATTGGTTAAAACGAAATTTCTTTTCTTGAAAACTGCAAAACCAGTTCTTTTTGCATATGCAATTAAAAGCAACTAGCTTGTTTAAATTAAAAAAAAAAAACCTGCCTAGGAAAAAGCTTAAAGTTAACCCTTTCCATATCCTTGAAATACACTTCCCTCTTTGCCTGCGTGACCTCAGCCTTGGGCATGTTAGAACTTCAAGCCAAAAAAACAAGGTCAAAGAAATATTTTAAATCTCAAGCAGAAAACCACAAGATCTCTGTTTGTCTGTCTGGATTTATGTATGTCTCACTGTGTGTCTTTTGTTTTTTTAATAATATTTTTGAACTTGTAAAAGACTTCTTATTTAATTGGCCTAAAGAAAAGTAGTGATGCTTTCTAAGGCCCACTTGACTTCACATTCCAGGATGTCTGGCTCTAGGTGAGTGATCACACCATCGTGATTATCTGGGTCTTGAAGATCTTTTTGTATAGTTCTTCTGTGTATTGTTGCCACCTCTTCTTAATATCTTCTGCTTCTGTTAGGTCCATACCATTTCTGTCCTTTATTGAGCCCATCTTTCCATGAAACGTTCCCTTGGCATCTCTAATTTTCTTGAAGAGATCTCTAGTCTTTCCCATTCTGTTGTTTTCCTCTATTTCTTTGCACTGATCCCTGAGGAAGGCTTTCTTATCTCTCTTTGCTATTCTTTGGAACTCTGCATCCAGATGCTAATATCTTTCCTTTTCTCCTTTGCTTTTCACTTCTCTTCTTTTCACAGCTATTTGCAACAGTTAAAACTGGACATGGAACAACAGACTGGTTCCAAATAGGAAAAGGAGTACGTTGAGGCTGTATATTGTCACCCTGCTTATTTAACTTATATGCAGAGTACAGCATGAGAAAAGCTGGGCTGAAATAAGCACAAGCTGGAATCAAGATTGCCGGGAGAAATATCAATAACCTCAGATATGCAGATGACACCACCCTTATGGCAGAAGGTCAGGTCAGTTCAGTTCAGTAGCTCAGTTGTGTCCAACTCTTTGTGACCCCATGAATCGCAGCATGCCAGGCCTCCCTGTCTATCACCAACTCCCAGAGTTCACTCAAACTCACGTCCATTGAGTCAGTGATGCCAGCCAGCCATCCTCTGTCATCCCCTTCTTCTCCTGCCCCCAAACCCTCCCAGCATCAGAGTCTTTTCCAATGAGTCAACTCTTCTCATGATGTGGGAAAAGTGAAGAGGAACTAATAAAAAGGCTCTTGATGAAAGTGTAAGAGGAAAGTAAAAAGTTGGCTTAAAGCTCAACATTCAGAAATATCATGGTATCTGGTCCCATCACTTCATGGGAAATAGATGGGGAAACAGTGGAAACAGTGTCAGACTATTTTGGGGGGCTCCAAAATCACTGCTGATGGTGATTGCAGCCATGAAATTAAAAGACACTTACTGCTTGGAAGGAAAATTATGACAAACCTAGATAGCATATTGAAAAGCAGAGACATTACTTTGCCAACAAAGGTCCATCTAGTCAAGGCTATGGTCTTTCCAGTAGTCATGTGTGGATGTGAGAGTTGGACTGTGAAGAAACCTGAGTGCCGAAGAATTTATGCTTTTGAACTGTGGTGTGGAGAAAACTCTTGAGAGTCCCTTGGACTGCAAGGAGATCCAACCAGTCCATTCTGAAGATCAGCCCTGGGATTTCTTTGGAAGGAATGATGCTAAAGCTGAAACTCCAGTACTTTGGCCACCTCATGCGAAGAGTTGACTCATTGGAAAAGATTCTGGTGCTGGAAGGGGTTGGGGGCAGGAGGAGAAGGGGACGACAGAAGATGAGATGGCTGGATGGCATCACCGACTCCATGGACATGGGTTTGGGTAAACTCCGGGAGTTGGTGATGGACAGGGAGGCCTGGTGTGCTGCAATTCATGGGGTCACAAAGAGTCGGACACGACTGAGCCACTGAACTGAACTGAACTGAATTGAAAGAAAAGTAAGTCCTTACAAATCAAACAGTTCTAAACAACAACAACAAAAATTAACCTAAATGAGTTTCAGATTCACTTGAACTGGGACATATTCAATATTAAATATCTAGTAGTAATGTTTGTTTGCTAATCTAATATAGACATGTCTGGTGGTGATGCTAGTTTAGTCACTCAGTCATGTCTGACTCTTGCGACCCCATGGATTGTAGCCTGCCAGGCTCCTCTGTCCATGGGATTCTCCAGGCAAGAATACTGGAGTGGGTTCCCATGTCCTTCTCCAGGAGATCTTCCTGATCCAGGAATCGAACCCTGTTCTCCTGCACTGCAGGCAGAGTTTTTACCAACTGAGGTACGAGTGTCTAAGAGTCATTAATTAATACTAAGCATAATATTTTCATTGTGTCAAGTTTTAAGTTAGTTTTATATTATTATGTATTATACATTATATTATAATAGGTTTAAGTTAAATAGGTTTATATTATATTATTATGTATTATACATATTATAATAGGTTTATTATAAGTTAAAGATTTGCTATGTTGTTAAATCTGTTACAAGTTTGTCAACAAGGAAAGTACCTCTGGGGGAAAAAAAAACTCTTAAAAAATGTCAAAGAGATATAAGCTTTTAGACAAAATATTAAAAATAATTATACTTTAAAATGTCTGTCTAAAGTAGTCTCTCCAGATTTTGGTAACATGAATTACTAACATTGTGCTAAAGTAAATGATGAAAGTTTATTGAATAGCTGGGTCATTTCCAAATAAAATAAGATGCTGAAACATTCACTACTTAACACTAACTTACTCTTACACAGAAACTAAAGAGATTTTTGAGTATTGATGAACAGCATTTGATGCCATCCTGAGATGTTCTTTATAAGAAAGCAAATTTTTTTTAGAAATTACCATTTCTAAATTTTATGTTCACCAATCTATAGAATGCTAATATAAAGGTCAGGTTTGGGTTGCTTAAGGCAAGTAGGATGTGTATTTTGTTAATAAAGAAGGTATGAGGAATGAAACTGCATTTTATGAAGGGAAAACAAAGTAGTTCTGACATACAGGTGGCTGTTTCGGGATAGGTGAAAAAGGAATGGGTACAGAAAGTGATAAGGAGGTTTCATGAATAGTGGACTCCCAGAAAAGAGTTTTGCACATAATACAAGTTTTCTTGAGATGTTGAACTGCCTTTGATAATAGAGTTTAAGTTCCTTTACCTCTGAAGTGATCTACTCTATGTTTACCTTTGAAATCTTTTCTTAACTTTGGCTAAGCAAATGACTATGTTTCACAGTGACTTATATGATCCTACCTAACTGTTATAAACCCTTTTGATATTTATTGACAAAACTTCCTAAATAACAACTTCTAGCTAACTTTGGGATGCTTCAGAGGGCCCCTGAGATATCCCAAACAGAGTTCATTTGACGTGTTAAATTACACGGCAAGTATTGTTAAAAGAGTGATGAATCTTCTCGGGTTGTATCGTATGGTTGATGTTACTGATATAGATATCCTAGAAATTATGGGAAATTCATGAAAATCTGATATGTCCTGGTAAAATGTTGTCAGTTATAATTCTAGTTAACATATTAAAGTGTTACAAGTCACAGCAATGACCAGGTTACTTTGTCAACTGCAATTTAATCAGATTTTAAACATGCCTTCTATGGTTTCATTCTGACGCTTTTGAAAGAATATTGCTACTTCAAGATTTATGGAAACAACCTTTCTAAGGTTAACCGATAAACAAATTTTGCTTGTTTGCTATCTGGTAAGCTGGTACCAAATTGGAATTTAGTCTACTCTCAATGTTAAGAGAACAAAGTTTTCTTAGAATGAATCTTTTGATAACAGATTTTGAATTTCTTTGCCTTTAAGTGATTTATATTTGTTTTTTAAATCTTTTGTTACTTTGGTAAAGCAAATAAGCATTATTTCAAGATTATGGTACATGTAGACAAAGCTCATTCTGCTTCTACAAAAATAACCCCTCATGGTTAGACTTTTGCTATCCTGATGTCCTTAAAACATGGCATAGTCTGCTCCCAAATCAGGGAATTAAAAATGGGTGAACGATAGCTGTAAATCAAAGAGTCAGGGCTATGGAAAATCCAAGATGACCGGTTGGCTTTTCTGAGCTCCCTGACAAACCTGATTTTTATTGGATGGGTTAAAACTTTCCCTGGCTACACAGTTAATGCCCTCACAATGACCAAAAAAAAAAAAAATGTGTTTCACTTAATATTAAGTTCTAACTTTGTTAATTAAGATCTGTGTTTACAACAACTTCTGAGCTAGTTCCTTGTTGTTATTGCTAAATGTTATGCCCGAAGTCCGAGTCCCCAAAACTGAGAGAATAGGACATCCACAGCAATGCAAAAAGCATAGAGAGGTTTTATTTCTAGTTCGAGCTAGGGGCTCCCATCTCATCCAGCACAATGGAGTCTTGACAAGAGCCCCGAGCCCTGGATTACAGTAGTATTTATAGGTTTAGAACAAAGACAGGGAGTTGGCAAGGGCGGATTGGTTGCAAGGAGTTCTTGGCATCTATTAATTGGCTAAATTTTCCGCATGCAGGCTCACTTAAGGGACTTTTCGTGTTATCTGGGCTAGCTCTAACCAGGCTATGGGGAGTATGCTGACTGGCTGAGTCTCAAGGTCGGGGGGATGATGATCTCAGCTCCTTCTGGGCAGTGACCCAGCTTTTTCTGTGATTGCAGCTCTGGCTACTTTAGTCCTTGAAGCTTGTCATGGCTTCTGTCAGGTCTCAACACTAAAGAGTTTAATTAAATTATTAAAAAGGACACTCTATTGAGATAATCATATGGCTTTTATTTTTCAGTTTGTTAATGTGGTGAATTACATTGATAGAAATGCAGATATTGAAGAATCCTTGCATCCCTGGGATAAAGCCCACTTGGTCATGGTATATGATCTTTTAATGTGTTGTTGGATTCCGATTTCTAGAATTTTGTTAAGGATTTTTGCATCTATGTTCATCAGTGATATTGGCCTGTAGTTTTCCTTTTTGTGGCATTTTTGTCAGGTTTTGGTATTGGAGTGATGGTGGCCTCAAGTGGTGCTGGGAAAAGTGGTCAATCACTGTAAGGCTCGGAGAACCATGTTCTGAAAGGAACACTCAGGGACAGCCTCTAGTGGACTGACAAAGTTTATTATCCAGCTGCACAGTTTTATAATTCTCAGGGAATAGAGCATAAGACAGACTTGCACGTAGCCAATTCAGATAAACATCAAAGCATTAAAGCATAAAATACAGTTCCCACCACCTAAGGCATAACATGACTTTGGCAAAACTCTAAAGGGAGTCTTATTGTGAAACAACAGTCCTTGCTCCCAGGAAACAGATGGTCATAAGGAAGCCTTTGAATGCTTCAAGGCCGGCGTATTGACCCTTCATCATCCGTTCCCAGTCTCAGGCACTTGATGAACACTCATAATCCTCCATTATGTTCGTTCCAGCTCCCAACCTTCATCATGAGTGCAGTAAATACATTTTCAGTATTTGCTCAAAGCCTTCCAGCTCCTCCACAAACCACTTGTAAAAGAATGAAACTAGAACATTTTCTAACACCATACACAAAAACAAAGTCAAAATGGATTAAAGATCTAAACATAAGACCAGAAACTAAAACTTCTAGAGGAGAACATAGGCAAAACACTCTCCAACATAAATTACAGCAGGATCCTCTATGACCCACCTTCCAGAATACTGGAAATAAAAGCAAAAATAAACAAATGGGATCTAATTAAAATTTAAAGCTTCTGCACAACAAAGGAAACTATAAGTAAGGTGAAAGGACAGCCTTCGGAATGGGAAAAAAACAATAGCAAATGAAGCAACTGACAAACAACTAATCTCAAAAATATAAAAGCAACTCATGCAGCTCAACTCCAGAAAAATAAACTACCCAATCAAAAAAATGGGCCAAAGAACTAAATAGATATTTCTCCAAAGAAGACATACAGATGGCTAACAAACACAGGAAAAGATGCTCAACATCATTCATTATCTGAGAAATGCAAATCAGGATCACAATGAGGTACCATTTCACACCAGTCAGAATGGCTGCAATCCAAAAGTCTACAAGCAATAAACACTGGAGAGGGTGTGGAGAAAAGAGAACCCTCTTACACTGTTGGTGGGAATGCAAACTAGTACAGCCACTATAGAGAACAGTGTGGAGATTCCTTAAAAAACTGGAAATAGAACTGCCTTATGACCCAGCAATCCCCTGCTGACATACACACCGAGGAAACCAGAATTGAAAGAGACACATGTACCCCCCAATGTTCATCACAGCACTGTTTATAATAGCCAGGACATGGAAGCAACCTAGATGTCCATCAGCAGACGAATGGATAAGAAAGCTGTGGTACATATACACAATGGAGTATTACTCAGCCATTAAAAAGAATACATTTGAATCAGTTCCAATGAGGTGGATGAAACTAGAGCCTCTTATACAGAGTGAAGGAAGCCAGAAAGAAAAACACCAATACAGTATACTAACACATATATATGGAATTTATAAAGATGGTAATGATAACCCTGTATGCAAGACAGCAAAAGAGACACAAATGTATAGAACAGACTTTTGGACTCTGTGGGAGAGGGAGAAGGTGGGATGATTTGGGAGAATGGCATTGAAGCATGTATAATATTATGCAAGAAATGAATCGCCAGTCTAGGTTCGATGCAGGATACAGGATGCTTGGGGCTGGTGCACTGGGATGACCCAGAGAGATGGTATGGGGAGGGAGATGGGAGAGGGGTTCAGGATTGGGAACTCATGTACACCCGTGGCAGATTCATATTGATGTACGGCAAAACCAATACAATATTGTAAAGTAAAATAAAGCAAAAATAAATAAATAATAAAAAGGACACTCTACGTTTGCTTCTAAAGCTTATCTCAGTAACCAGTCTTTGGATAAAAGTCAGATGCTGCATGATGTACAACCAGAAGATTAACACCTGGCTATAATCATTTAACTAAGCCAGATGACCTGGGGTATATTGTGCTACAGCTAATGAAATTTCTTGACTTAAATTCTTGCTTGTGACCTTACTAATAACTGCTAGCTATACTATTTTCTATGTCGCTTGTTTCAGAAGATTGTTTCTTACATTACCAAATGTGTGACTGAGTATATGATAAAACGCTAATATGCAGTACAATATGAGATCAATGACTGTAATAAGTAACTCCAGATATGGGAAAAGCAACAAAGGGAATATTTTCCAGGACCAAGAGGCTAGTAAAACAGGTATGGTCCAGAGACTTTTGCTACTTGCAAGTCCTGATTTAGTAACAATACATTGACTGGCCTGTCAATGGAATCTTCGTTAGACCTGGTAATGAGTCTTCCCAGCACCACAGGACACAATGGTCATGATTGCCCCAATGCATGGTCAAATATGTGGCTATGAAGAGGCCCTACTGCCTAGAAGTTGGCACTTGCCAGTTGCCTCTACAAAGATTAAATCATTACCACTGCAGGCTGCTGACCTTCAACACCCCTTGAAAGGCGTTCAGGCTGGAGATCAGAAATAAGACACTCTGTGTTCTGGGAAAAACCTGGAAGAACAAGACTTCAGATAGTCATATGTTTTGAGATAAAGATTTTATAAGCCCAAATCCTTGCATCTTCTCGTTCTTCGAGAAACGCTAACATCACAAAGCAATGTCTAAGCCTGGTTCTCCTGGGTACCTCCTCAGCAGATTTTCTACTTCTAGTAATCTTTGGGCCATGTGTCTTTAACTTTCTTGTTAAATCTGTTTCTTCTAGAATACAACAAATCTCCAAGTGGTAGTACAACAAGAAGAGTCCCTAGCCAACACCCAGACAATGCTGAAACAAGCTGCCTTATCATTTTGTGGACTCTCACTCATCTCCCTCCATAAATCACCCTGACAGAGAGCAGGCAAAGAGAACCCAGAGCCCCATGACACTCTTGTACAGCCTGAAGAAGAGAGAATGGTTATTGCCCCTTTTCCTTTGAAATTGGGTTCCCAAAGGCCTGAGAGGGGAAATAGGTAGATAGTTAGACATGAGTAGGGTATCAAAAGGGGCCAAAGAATTGCCCCTAAAACTAGAGGAAAGAATGTGGTGATCCAAGGATGAAAGACCAGATAAAACCAAGGAGGGTCTTGGAATGCCAGAAAGGAAAAATCAGACCCTTATCATCCTTCTCTCCCCCATGTTGTAACTATTAAGAGATTTCATGTCCTCCTGAGCAGTATAACCTGTCTCCCTCTTACCCCACACAGTGAGAAGGTATTTGCCTTACTCTTCTCCCAGTCATGGTACTGCAGCCATGAAATTAAAAGATGCTTGCTCCTTGAAAGAAAAGCTATGTCTCTGCATATTAAAAAGCAGAGATATTACTTTGCCAACAAAGATCTGTCTAGCCAAGGCTATGGTTTTTCCAGTAGTCATGTGTGGATGTGAGAGTGAGACTATAAAGAAAGCTGAGCACTGAAGAATTGATGCTTTTGAACTGTGGTGTTGGAGAAGACTCTTGAGAGTCCCTTGGACTGCAAGTAAATCCAATCAGTCAATCCTAAAGAAAGTCAGTCCTGATATTCATTGGAAGGACTGATGCTGAAGCTGAAACTCCAATACTTTGGCCACCTGATGCAAAGAACTGACTCACTGATTCTGGGAAAGACTGAAACAGGAGGAAAAGGGAATAACAGAGGATGAGATGGTCAGATGGCATCACTGATGCGATGGACATGAGTTTGAGTACACTTCAGGAGTTGATGATGGACGGGGAAGCCTGGTGTGCTGCAGTCCATGGGGTCACAAAGAGTTGGACATGACTTAGAGACTGAATTGAACTGAACATATTTTCTGCACAGCAATTCCCTCAACTGAGCCCTGAGTCCCAACAACTTTTTAAATTTTATTTATTTATTTATGGCTATGCTGGGTCTTCGTTGGTGTGTGGGCTCGTCTCTACTTACGGTGAGCGGGGACCACCCTCTAGTTGCAGAGGGCAGGATTCCCTTGTTGAGGAGCATGGGCTCTAGGGTACACAGGTTTCAGTAGTTGCAGGCCCTGAGCTCTAGAGCACAGGTTCAATAGTTCTGGCACATGGGCTTATTTGCTCTGTGGCATGCCAGATTCTCTAGGATCAGGGATCAAACCTGTGCTTCTGGCTTTGGCAGGTGAATTCCTGATCACTGAGCCACCAAGGAAGCCCAAGTCAGCTCTGAAAAATAGCTTCATTAAATGAAATAACTGCCCACGGAGAAGCTGTATTTCTGAGACTTTTGACATCCTCTTCCACATATTTCTTCAGGCCATATCAGCTATGGGCTGCTTTCAGGACCTAATGAAGCTCAGGTTCTTGATGGCTCAGTGCAGAAAGAATTCAGTGAGGGATAAAGTGTGTCTCTTTTAGAAGTAAGAAGTGGATTTATTTAGAAACATATGCCACAGACAGAGTGCAGGCTGTCACAGAGGGCAAATGTGGCCAGTGCCAATCACTGTTGAAACTTTTTCCCAATAGTTCACCTGAGCTTTGGGCACTGGCCAAATCCACACCTTCCACTGCATCTTAAACTTTGGAATAGACTGCCTGTGTCACCTAGATCTGAACCTACACTTATAAGTTACTAGACCTCGGAAGCCTGGGTATTCCTTTTCTTTTCGAAAGTGAAAGTGTTAGTCATTCAGTCATATCTGACTTTTTGTGACCCTGTGGACTGTGGCCAGCCAGGCTCTTCTGTCCATGGAGTTCTCCAGGCAAGAATACTGGCATGGGTATCCAATCTCTTCTCCAGGGAATCTTCTCCATCCAGGGATCAAACTCACATTTCCCACACTGCAGGCAGATTCTTTACTATCTGAGCCACCAGGAAAGTACCAGGAATACTGGAATGGGTAGCTATTCCCTTCTCCAAGAGATCTTTAACTTTAGATCAATCTGCATGCTCTGGGTTCTGAAAGCTTTACTCTGCAAATTCTAATGCTTAATGACCTTGAACACTTACACTCTGAATGTTCATTACCATTATATACTATACCAACGAAAACATTTATCATATTTTACAAGGTCCCTGGTCCACAGAATTATGAGAACTTTTCTAAAATCACACACAACCACACAAACACTTGTTGTGAAGTCAGGAAAGCCCCAGTGGCCCACCAATATCACCTTCTTATTTAAGTTTCATAAACCTGCCCTTTCTGATTCCAGCACTAGAGTTTGGGTGGCAGCTGGACAAGCTAGACAGGAAGGCTAGAGAAACTAGACACACTGAGGTAGGTGGCGAACATGATACAGATATTAGACTCAGTTCCAGCAGCAAGAAGACGAAGGAGTCCATCAAGGCAGGAAGGTCTCAAATAATAGCAGGGATAGCTACACAAGTAGCCATCATCAAGGAGGGCTCTTCATGAGGACAAAGCAGAAAAATCTACAGAGAGTCTGATGGACATGCCCAGGAAGCAGAAACCAAAACAGGCAGATAGTTGGTATAGGAAGGACAGAATCTAGTCCTTAGCAAACAGAGATCCAGTTTTGGATGGTAGAAAAGATCTTCAAGGCAGAAGAACATTACCACCAAATCATGGTTAGAGTAGTCAATTGTTGTTTAATCACTAAGTTGTGTCCGAATCTTTTGCTATCTCACGGACTGTAGCCTTCCAGGCTTCTCTGTCCACACATTTCTGCAGGCAAGAATATTGGAGTGGGTGGCCATTTCCTTCTCCAGGAGATCTTCCTGACCCAGGGATTGAACCCACATCTCCTGCTTGGCAGGCGAACTTTTACCACTGAGTCAACAGGGAAGCCAAAGTACTCAACTAGGCTACAGTTATAAACTGACTAAAGTAATCTACACAAGGTTAGATCCCATGGAGAGTGAATGCTTCTGGAGGCCAAGACGCTCAAACACTGGGAGAAATGTAATGAAAGCAGAGGGGACAGCAGGCTCTGGGAAAGGGGGCCTCTCTGAGTGCTTTGGACAATGAACAAGTATGAGAAACTGGAACTGTCTGTACAGGTAAATCATTAAAATTGTTCCAGTTGCATTTTGCCTCTTACTTACTTATGCTTTTGCTTTGTCACCATTTGGCTTTTTCAAGTGGGGAGCTCAAACACTGCCAAGTCCCATAAAGTTTATATCTATTTATAACAACCCGCAGGCTGAGTCCAGAGTCTTTCCCCTATATATGCAATACCAACAACCTTCACAGCCATCATTACATCTTGGTACAGAATAATCTTCCAAGATTCTGTCAGCTCCCTCCAGATATTTGCTCTTGCTTTCTCAAAAGCTCCTTTGACCTGTATCACATTCAACTGTTAAAGTCCTTCCAAATCTCTCTAACTGTTCTTGTACACCATTTCTGTCAGGATTTTGATTCTGAAATGTCCCAATATGTTTTTGAACCTGGAAGATCTTCTTGGTTTTTAAAAAGGAAACATGTAAAGTTTCTTATCAATTTATTAACTATATCTCCCCCACCCTTGTGGACAAAGGTCAATCAGATACATCCCAGATATCTTTGCTAACTCATCAGTTGTTGCTGCAATCATTATCATGTAGGCAATAAAATCTTATAAGACTTGATTTCTCATTACCTAAAGTAAAACGTTTAAAGATCAACAATATACCAAAATGGAAGAAAAAGAGAGAGACACAGAAAGGCACTTATTACACTCAGTAGAGAGTTCATAAAGAGCAAACAGAGATGAGAAAATCAGCAAACCTTGGGGGTAAACAATTTGAAGATTATTCTATATGACTCACTCTGAAAATACAATAGAATGGTACAGACAGATTATTCTATATGACTTTCTTTGAAAATACAATAGAATGGTATAGACAGTAAAAATAAGGAAATAGGAAATTCATTCATTCAATTGCTCATTTGTTGTAAATGTATTTACTAGATTTTAACTCAGTTTCACATTGTGCAGGTCAGTATAAATTAACAAAATTTTTAAAGCTTGCAATCAAGGAAATTGTCTCCTGAGCATTAGGAGAGACAAATTGTAGTCCCTTGATTTGATATGTGATTGAATTCTACTGCTGGAAATAAGTTTTCATGAGCTACTATGTAACTGGAGAATATATATATATATATATATATATATATATATATATATTTAGAGAGAGAGAGAGAGAGAGAGAGAGTTCAGCAGAAATGCCAAAAATTAAAATAGGAAAATTACACAGACAGGACATTTATATGTAAGCACACGACACAGTCTTAAATCAGGGAAGCATAAGCAGTTGTCTTTACCAAGGGAAACCAGGATTTAAAGCAAAAATCTCAGAAATGTCTTTATCAGTTTTTCCTTTTGGAGCACTCCATAAAGTTAAGTGGTAGAGAAACCAACCCCCATTACTCTATCAGCAGTAAGCAAACTCTCTCACCTGACCAGCTCAGAATAACAGTAGGTTTGTGAGCATGCTAAATCACTTCAGTTGTGTCTGACTCGGTGCAACCCTATGAACTGCAACCTGCCCCAGTCCTCTGTCCATGAGATACTCTCAGGAAGAATACTAGAGTGGGTTTCTGTGCCCTCCTCCAGGGGATCTTTACCACCCAGGGATCGAACCCATAGCTCTAATGTCTACCTTCATTGGCACGTGGGTTCTTTACTACTAGCACCACCTGGGAAGTCCAAGAGTGGGTTTACTTCACATAAATTCCTGATATTTTTAATGGAATTTTTATGGTAGGACTTGGCTGTTATTTTTTGCCTTAGATTTTTCCTCTTAACTTATTTGTCATTAACCCTAGAATTAACAATTTGTCCAGTAAAAGAGAGTTATTAGTGATTACTACGTAGACTCAGAGAGATGCGTTATCCACAGGTGCTACACAGTTACAGGCTATAATTCTCCAAAGCAGGGGAGAGATTTAAGGAGGTATTTGCCTTTCTGATGTCCCTTGTGCATTTAAGACCACTGAACTCTGTTCTTAATCTTGTCCATTAATCTAAAAGAACATCCCCCAAATAGCATCAATCAGCATTTCTCACCTACAGAGGCTTCTGTGTGTATATATTCTCTAGCTTAACAGCAGGATGGGATTGGTTTGAGAATTTGTTGCACTAAGTCACCCAAATTGCCATGTGAGAGGCAGGACCATGTACAGCATTCTCAGACCAGGTGTAAACACCTCCAAGGCCAAAGAAATGCATCATGTTGACATCAGCGTGGGACCTGAGAACCTTGAGAATCAGTTATACTTGTCTATCAGAGATCAAATGTGAGAAATCAGGAGACCTCTAGTAAATTCAGCTGATGAGCCCTAGGATTTAGTTTTTGTCCTGATTGATTAGACTGAATGCAGACGTTCCAACAACACGTGAAAGATGTGTTCTTGCCTAGAGCAATCATTAGAATTCTATTAATTTTATGGGCTGATAATATGAAATTCATGGGAATATCCTAGAGAAAAACGAATGTAAATATCTGCATCAGCTTTTTGAATGAATGGGCCAGAAATATTTATGGGGCTGGAGATGTAGAAATTAGCTATTCTCAACATCCTGGGTAGATTTTCCATAAACTGTAGGATTAATAATGCTAAGACTATAAAAACTTGTAGAGGTAGCATATATACACATTCCTCCCTCTGATCTAGGTAAATACATAAATCTGGGACCCTGGTGTGAGAAAGTATCATTTAAAGTCTCTACTATATGCTAGGAGAAGGAAATGGCAACCTACTCCAGTACTCTTGCCTGGAGAATCCCATGGATGGAGGAGCCTGGTAGGCTACATTCCATGGTGTCACAAAGAGTCGGACATGACTGAACGATTTCACTTTCTTTCTTTCTATAGTTCCTTTTGGAGAAGGAAATGGCAACCCACTCCAGTGTTCTTGCCTGGAGAATCCCATGGATGGAGGAGCCTGGTGGGCTGCAGTCTATGGGGTTGCAAATATTTGGATACAACTAAGCAATTAACACACACATACACACACTATATGCTATGATCTTTAAAATAATAATAAAAGTAATAAAAGCTGGGAGAAAGGCAGTCTGTACGTGTTCATATGAGCACATATATATCTGAATTAAATACTTGGCTTTATTGTCATGTGAGGTTTTTATTATGGTCACATGAATGGAAAAGAGCAGAGTACAGTCTAAAGTCCCCTCCCAGCTATCTCCTTTCCTTGTACTACACTTATGTCCCTGTTGGTTGGAGTACATAGAAGGGAAACAAGTGAGTGGCCTAACTGATGCTTCTAGGGCGTCAGTATTTCAGAGAAGGCTTAAAAGGAGAAGAGAGATGTCCAGTGTATGCAAGAAACTGATTAAGCCAGGTAAGTGTAAAAGGAAACTTTTATCATGTAGAAAAAGGGTAGTGTTGAAGAGAGAGAAAGATTGTGGGGTGTGTGTGTGTGTGTGTGTGTGTGTGTGTGTGTGTGAAGAATCTGAGAAAGGTCAATAGAGACAGCAAAGAATCTAAGCAAAATAAATTTAGCATCTTCAACTCTCATGATTTGTCCATCTTTGTTCTAGTTGGAAAGCCTTGAGGACTCTTTTAGAAAAGCTGTAATCCTCTCCAACCTTAGATATTAGGCTTTTATCTTGTTATCTCTGGTCCTGAATTTATCTAGTTCTATCCTAGTTGGTTCTAGATCCTCTGCATGTTACTTGCATTATCTCTACATCCCTTGGTTTTCTTTTCATCACTGTCTAGTGAGCAGAGACATTTATTCTTTGTCAGATGAGAACAAGGTGAGTCTCTTTTCACCTGCACTCCCTCACCTGAACTCAAACATTCACCAAAACCAATGCAAGAATTCATTCAGGCAAACCTTCTTCTAAAGGTCTGGAATCTTTCCAACACCTTCCAGCTTCTCATACCTCCTTTGGGAAGGAAGATGAGAATGAGAGTGGGTCTGTGGTCAGATGGAGCGTCCCTCACTTCCATGTGCTGGTGCTGTCGGATCTGGTTACTTCACTCACAGCACAAGAACCAGGAGAGAAGCTCCTCCTCATCCCAACCCCTCCTTGATTTCCCACCTTGGGTCAACCCAAGACAGCAATCTTCCCTTGACTCCCCAGGGGATGATGGAGGTCAGCTTTCCTGAGGAAAATGGACCTGAGTTGTGATTTTTGTTTGTTTACAGGAAAGAAGCGATGAAAAACTTTGTTTTCTATATAGGAGTCAACTAAGAAATCTCTGGGTTTCCATTTTTCAAATCTTACATCATGATTAAATTATTCCATATCACTTCAGCTGCTCTTATAATCAGCATGCTAACTTTGTCTTATCAAGGCATCTCTCAGAAGCCTGGAAGTGGTAAGTTTGAAAAATGAGTGAAGTGGTATTTATAATACTAGACTTCTGCATGTTGCCAAGAAAAGATGTGAACAGTGTTTTAATGTATCTGAAGAAAGTAATTTCCATGGACCATATCTGATAAACTCGCTCTATCATTTCATCGTTCAGTTCAGTTCAGTCGCTCAGTCGTGTCTGACTCTCTGCGACCCCATGGACTGCAGCATGCCAGGCCTCCCTGTTCATCACCAACTCCTGGAGTTTACTCAAACTCCTGTCCATTGAGTCAGTGATGCCATCCAACCATCTCATCCTCTGTTGTCCCCTTCTCCTCCTGCCTTCAGTCTTTCCCAGCATCATTATTCAGTGGTCACATAAAATCTGTGTTAACTCTGGGATCAACAGTGCTAAAGACATCAGATTATATTTTCCAGAATCTGCAGGGTCCACACACTCTAATGGAGAAAGAATGATTAAATAAATAAAAGACTTAGGGAAAGAAAAGCTTTGTGAGATGTAGCAATTATTTTACTTTCAAATACATAATGAACTATCTAGTTTGATCAATAGTCAACTGATGGAATTACTCAGGCAGAATTAAGACTAATCTGTATAAATTCTTTTTAAATCCACAGTAATTTTTTTTCTTTCACATTTATTAAGATGTAATAGCACTGTATAAGTTTAAGGCATATGGCATCTTGTGCCTTTCATTTATCAGGAAATGATTATCATAATAATTTTAATAAACATCCTCATCTCATATAAATACATATTGATAAAATAGAAAAAAATTCTTGTGAAGAGACCTCTTAAGATTTATTCTCTTAACAATGTTCATCTATAATGTAAAGCAGTGTTAATTACCTCTGTCATGTTGTTTATTATTTAGTAATTATTCATCTTATAGCTGAAAGTTAGGTGCTGGGAAAACTGGACAGCTGCATATAAGAGAATTAAATTAGAATATTTTCTCACACTATATATACAAAAATATATTCAAAATGGATTAAAGACCTTAATGTAAGGCCAGAAACCATAAAACTCCAGAAGAATACATAGACAGTCCACTCTTTGACATGTCTTAGCAACATTCTTTAGAACTTTCTCCTCAAGCAAGGGAAACAAAATAAAAATAAACAAATGGAACCTAACTAAGCTTAAAAGTTTTTGTACAAAAGGAAACAACCTACTGAATGGAAGAAAATATTTGCAAATGATATGACCAAAATGGGATAATATTCAAAATAAATAAACAGTTCGTATAACTCAATATAAAAAAATAAACCTGATTTATGAAAGGGCAGAAGAACTGAATAGAAGACTTTTATTCAAAGCGAATACACAGATGAGAAACAAGCCTTAGTATTCTTTTTTTAAAATTTCTCAAGCATCTTGTTTAAAGTCTTCTCACTCATTTTTTATTTTACTTATTGGAGCCTTCTTTTTTTTTCTTAATTAATCTTGTCTGGCTAAGTGAAAGAAAGTGAAAGTAAAGTCGCTCAGTCGCTTTTGACCCAGGGGAATTCTCCAGGCCAGAATATTGAAGTTCATTTTGTAAGGTGGGACCCCAGAGGCCATGATGGGCGGCCCCTCCTCTCTCTCCAGCCGGCGAGAAGGTCCCCAATGACAGCACACTTCCTGGGTTGCCATGACGAGCCACCTCTCCTCTCTCCCACCGGCCGGGGGAGTCCCCTAACGGAGGGAGGCTCCCGGATCCCAGGGACCAAGGACAGCACACTTCGCTGCCAAAGCTGCCCTGCCCCAGCCACATAGAAAGACCTATCAGCCACGCCGCAGTGAACCAGCAACCTATCTAAACCCCTTCCACTAACCTGGCCATCCCCCGCAGCGTGCATATTTAAACAAACTTCTAGCGCAGTCGGGTGAGCAGACTTCCTGGACCTGCCTCCTTTGGGTCTGGGAACCCCGCCCGGGGAGCGCTTCCCCAGTAAAGCCTGTTAAAAACCCTTTTGGGGTTCTGGTCATCTTTACCTAACACAGTTCAGTGCAGTGCAGTTCAGTCGCTCAGTCGCATCCGACTCTTGGAGACCCCATGAATCGCAGCACACCAGGACCATCACCAACTCCCAGAGTTCACTCAAACTCACGTCCATCGAGTCAGTGATGCCATCCGGCCATCTCATCCTCTGTCATCCCTCCTGCCCCCAATCCCTCCCAGCACCAGAGTCTTTTCAATGAGTCAACTCTTCGCATGAGGTGGCCAAAGTACTAACTTTCAGCTTCAGCATCATTCCCTCCAGAGAAATCCCAGGGCTGATTTCCTTCAGAATGGACAGGTTGTATCTCCTTGCAGTTCACAGACTCTCAAGAGTCTTCTCAAATACCACAGTTCAAAAGCATCAGTTCTTCCGCACTCACCTTTCTTCACAGTCCAACTCTCACATCCATGCATGACCACTGGAAAAACCATAGCCTTGACTACACGGACCTTTGTTGGCAAAGTAATGTCTCTGCTTTTGAATATGCTATCTAGGTTGATCATAACTTTTCTTCCAAGGAGTATGCGTCTTTTAATTTCATGGCTGCAGTCACCATCTGCAGTGATTCTGGAGCCCCCCAAAATAAAGTCTGACACTGTTTCCACTGTTTGCCCATCTGTTTCCCATGAATTGATGGAACCAGATACCATGATCTTCGTTTTCTGAATGTTGAGCTTTAAGCCAACTTTTTCACTCTCCTCTTTCACTTTCATCAAGAGGCTGCTTAGTTCCCCCTTCACTTTCTGCCATAAGGGTGGTGTCATCTGCATATCGGAGGTTCTTGATATTTCTCCCGGCAATCTTGATTCCAGCTTGTGCTTCTTCCAGCCCAGCTTTTCTCATGATGTACTCTGCATAGAAGTTAAATAAGCAGGGTGATAATTACAGCCTTGACATCCTCCTTTTCCTATTTGGAACCAGCCTGTTGTTCCATGTCCAGTTCTAACTGTTGCTTCCTGACCTGATACAGGTTTCTCAAGAGGCAGGTCAGGTGGTCTAGTATTCCCATCTCTTTCAGAATTTTCCACAGTTTATTGTGATCCACACAGTCAAAGGCTTTGGCATAGCCAATAAAGCAGAAATAAATGTTTTTCTGGAATTCTCTTGCTTTTTCAATGATCCAGTGGATGTTGGCAATTTGAACTCTGGCTCCTCTGCCTTTTTAAAACTAGCTTGAACATCTGAAAGTTTATGGTTCACATATTGCTGAAGCCTGGCTTGGAGAATTTTGAGCATTACTTTACTAGCATGTGAGATGAGTGCAACTGTGCAGTAGTTTGAGCATTCTTTGGCATTGACTTTCTTTGGGATTGCAATGAAAATGGACCTTTTCCAGTCCTGTGGCCACTGCTGAGTTTTCCAAATTTGCTGGCATATTGAGTGCAGCATGTTCACAGCATCATCTTTCAGGATTTGAAACAGCTCAACTGGAATCCCATCACCTCCACTAGCTTTGTTCGTAGTGATGCTTTCTAAGGCCCACTTGACTTCACATTCCAGGATGTCTGGCTCTAGGTGAGTGATCACACCATCATGATTATCTTGGTCATGAAGATCTTTTTTGTACAGTTCTTCTGTGTATTGTTGCCACCTCTTCTTAATATCTTCTGCTTCTGTTAGGTCCATACCATTTCTGTCCTTTATCGAGCCCATCTTTGCATGAAATGTTCTCTTGGTATCTCTAATTCTTGAAGAGATCTCTAGTCTTTCCCATTCTGTTCTTTTCCTCTGTTTCTTTGCATTGATACCTGAGGAATGCTTTCTTCTCTCTTCTTGCTATTCTTTGGAACTCTGTATTCAGATGCTTGTATCTCTGCTTTTCTCCTTTGCTTTTCACTTCTCTTCCTTGCACAGCTATTTGTAAGGCTTCCCCAGACAACCATTTGCTTTTTTGCATTTCGTTTCCATGGGGATGGTCTTGATCCCTGTCTCCTGTACAAGGTCTCCTGTACAAGGTCACCAACCTCTCTCCATAGTTCATCAGGCACTCTATCTATCAGATTTAGGCCCTTAGATCTATTTCTCACTTCCACTGTACAATCATAAGGGATTTGATTTAGGTCATACCTGAATGGTCTACTGGTTTTCCCTACTTTCTTCAATTTGAGTCTGAATTTGGCAATAAGGGAGTTCATGATCTGAGCCACAGTCAGCTCCTGGTCTTGTTTTTGTTGACTGTATAGAGCTTCTCCATCACTGGCTGCAAAGAATATAATCAATCTGATTTCGGTGTTGACCATCTGGTGATGTCCATGTGTAGAGTCTTCTCTTGTGCTGTTGGAAGAGAGTGTTTGCTATGACCGGTGCATTTTCTTTGCAAAACTTCTTTAGTCTTTGCCCTGCTTCATTCCATATTCCAAGGCTAAATTTGCCTGTCACTCCAGGTGTTTCTTGACTCCCTACTTTAGCATTCCAGTCCCCTATAATGAAAAGGACATCTTTTTTGAGTGTTAGTTCTAAAAGATCTTGTAGGTCTTCATAGAACCATTCAACTGCAGCTTCTTCAGCATTACTGGTTGGGGCATAGACTTGGATTACCCTTATATTGAATGTATAAACCCAAGTAAGAATGAGAAACCCAAGTAAGATGGTAGGTGTTTCAAGAGGGCAGACTCACTGAAACCATAATCACAGAAAACTAGTCAATCTGATCACACCTGGACCACAGCCTTGTCTAACTCAATGAAACTAAGCCATGCCTGTGGAGCCACCTAAGACAGGCGGGAAAGGTCTAACACAATGTGGTCCACTGGAAAAGGGAATGGCAAACCACTTCAGTATTCTTGCCTTGAGAACCCCATGAACAGTATGAAAAGGCAAAATGATAGGATACTGAAAGAGGAACTCCTCAGATCAGTAGGTGCCCAATATGCTACTGGAGATCAGTAGAGAAATAACTCCAAAAAGAACGAAGGGATGGAGTCAAAGAAAAACAATACCCAGTTGTGGATGTGACTGGTAATAGAAGCAAGGTCTGATGCTGTAAAAGCAATGTTGCATAGGAACCTGGAACGTCAGGTCCATGAATCAAGGCAAATTGGAAGTGATCAAACAGGAGATGGCAAGAGTGAATGTCGACATTCTAGGAATCAGTGAACTAAAATGGACTGGAATGGGTGAATTTAACTCAGATGACCATTATATCTACTACTGTGGACAGGAATCCCTCAGAAGAAATGGAGTAGCCATCATGGTCAACAAAAGAGTCCGAAATTCAGTACTTGAATGCAATCTCAAAAACAACAGAATGATCTCTGTTCGTTTCCAAGGCAAACTATTCAATATTGGAGTTAGCCTTTCCTTTCTCCAAGGGATCTTCCCAATCCATGGATCCAACCTAGGTCTTCCACATTGCAGGCAGATTCTTTACCAGCTGAGTCACAAGGGAAGCCCAATAACACTGGAGTAGGAAGTGTTAGGGATAGGGATCCCCTATCCCTTTTCCAGGGGATCTTCCACACCCAGGAATTGAACCAGGGTCTCCTGCATTGCAGGCAGATTCTTTACCAACTGAGCTATTAGTGTCAGGCTAAGTACTTGCAAATTTTATCTTTTTAAAAATCTCACTCATGTTTTGTTAATTTTTTTTTATTGGTCTTGTTTTCTGCTCTGCGCCTTATTATTTCCTTCCTTTTGCTTTTAGTTTAGTTTATTCTTTTTATAGTTCCTTGATTCAGTTCAGTTCAGTCACTCAATTCAGCCAACTCTTTGCGACCCCATGAACTGCAGCACACCAGGCCTCCCTGTCCATCACCAACTTCTGGAGTTTACTCAAACTCATGTCCATCGAGTCAGTGATGCCGTCCAGCCATCTCATCCTCGGTCGTCCCTTTCTCCTCCTGTCCCCAATCCCTCCCAGCATTAGAGTCTTTTCCAGTGAGTCAACTCTTCACATGAGGTGGTGAAAATTTTAAAGTTTCAGCTTCAGCATCAGTCCTTCAAGTAAGGACTGATCTCCTTTAGAATGGACTGATTGGATCTCCTTGCAGTCCAATGGACTCTCAAGAGTCTTCTCCAACACCACAGTTCAAAAGCATCAATTCTTTGGCACTCAGCTTTCTTTACAGTCCAACTCTCACATCCATACATGACCACTGGAAAAACCATAGCCTTGACTAGACAGACCTTAGTTGGCAAAGTAATGTCTCTGTTTTTTAATATGCTATCTAGATTGGTTATAACTTTCCTTCCAAGGAGTAAGCGTCTTTTAACTTCATGGCTGCAATCACCATCTGCAGTGATTTTGAAACTCAGCAAAATAAAGTCTGACACTGTTTCCACTGTTTCCCCATCTATTTCCCCTGAAGTGATGGGACCAGATGCCATGATCTTCATTTTCTGAATGTTGAGCTTTAAGCCAACGTTTTCACTCTCCTCTTTGAGTTTCATCAAGAGGCTTTTTAGTTCCTCTTCACTTTCTGCCATAAGAGTGGTATATCATCTGCATATCTGAGGTTATTGATATTTCTCCCGGCAATCTTGATTCCAGCTTGTGCTTCTTCCAGCCCAGCGTTTCCCATGATGTACTCTGCATAGAAGTTAAATAAGCAGAGTGACAATTACAACATTGACATCCTCCTTTTCCTATTTGGAACCAGTCTGTTGTTCCATGTCCAGTTCTAACTGTTGCTTCCTGACCTGCATACAGATTTCTCAAGAGGCAGGTCAGGTGCACTGGTATTCCCATCTCTCTCAGAATTTTCCACAGTTTATTGTGATCCACACAGTCAAAGGCTTTGGCATAGTCAATAAAACAGAAATAGATGTTTTTCTGGAACTCTCTTCCTTTCTCCATAATCCAGTGGATATTGGCAATTTGATCTCTGGTTCCTCTGCCTTTTTAAAACCAGCTTGAACATCTGGAAGCTCATGGTTCACATATTGCTGAAGCCTGGCTTGGAGAATTTTGAGCATTACTTTACTAGCATGTGAGATGAGTGCAATTGTGTGGTAGTTTGATCACTCTTTGGCATTGCCTTTCTTACATTAAATTATTTGATCTTTTTTAATTTTGGAGATATTTTTAGTGTAATCTTTTTAACTATCTACTGAGGGACTAACACTTTCATTTTCTTTCCATTTTATCTGCCTGCAAGGCAGAAGATCGGGATTCTATCCCTGGGTCGGGAAGATCCCCTGGAAAAGAGAACAGCAACCCACTCCAGTGTTCTTGCCTTGATGATCCCAAGGACAAGAAGAGCTTGATGGGCTACAGTCCATGGGGTTGCAAAGAGTTGGACCTGACTGAGCGACTAACATTTTCACTTTCTTTTATAACTATGAACTTCCCTCTTAGTACTGCTTAGACGTAGATGTAATAATAATCCTCAGTCAAATTCTAGCATGTCATAAAACTATACACTATGACCAAATGGGATTTACCCCTGGGATACAAGGTTGTTTCTACATATACAGATCAATGTTGTACAACATACCAGAATGTAATATTTAAAACAAAAAGATAACCTCAATAGATGCAGGAAAAGCATTTGACTAAATTCCACATCCATTTAGACTTTTTAAAAAGAAAAATTCCAAACAAAATAGATATAGAAGAAACTAAACAAAATAAAGGCCATATGTGAAAAGCCCACAGCTAACATTATAATTAATAGGGAAAAGCTTCTTCTTAAAGATCCTGAAAAAGGCAAGCATGCCCACTCTCTCCCTTTTATTCAACCTAGTCATGAAAGTACTAGCAAGAGCAATTACACATGAAAAAGGTAAAGCTCTACAGATCACAATGGAAAAGTAAAATTTTTTCTATTCCCAAATTGCATATTCTACATGTAGAAAACCATAGACTTCACCAAAAACTTCTAGAACTCAAAATGAATTATATAAATTTTCAAGAGAAAAAAACACAAAAATCAGTGCTTTTCTTTAAATAAGAGCAAAATATCGAAAAAGAAATCAAGAAAATTATCCTATACGTTTAACCAAGGAGATAAAATATCTATATACTGAAAACTAAAAGTATTGATGAAAGAAATTTAAGAAGACACAAATAAGTGGAAAAAATATCTTATGCACATGGATTGGAAGAATTAATAGTGTAAAATGGTCATATTACCCAGAGTAATCCAAAGATTCAATGAAATGCCTATTAAAATCTCAATGGCATTTTACATAGAAATAGAAAAATCAATGCTAAAATTTGTATGAAACCAGAAGACATCAAAGAGCCATAGCAATCTGGAGCAAGAATAAAACGGAGGTATTACACTTTCTTGATTTCAAATGATACTAATCCAAACAATATGGAACTGTCATGCAAACAAACATATAGACCAATGAAACAGAATGGAAGGTCCAGAAATGAGCACGTGCATATAAGGTCAACTAATTTTTAGCAATGGGGAAAGAACAGTCTTTTCAAAAGTATTGAAAAAACTGTACATTTATATGAAAAAGCATTAAATTGAAAATAATACAATCTACTTGTAAATGGCAATGGCAAATGTGATGGATGTTTGTCCATGTAAGTCGTGTAGTCATTCAGGATGATAATAGTATGTATGCTAGAGAGAAGAAGCAGAAACAAAATCTGTGAAATAGTCTATGAGAAACAAATTGAAAATTAGTCTACTCACCTCTCTAGAACACAAATACAAATTTTCTTAATTATTCTGACGTTTAGATAAATGCAGAGTATTTTTCTTTCATTTTCCAGTGATTAAAACAGAGAGAGAAGGTGAGTAATATTTTTCTTTAGTATTCTTTGTCTCCACTGGCATTTACATACACTTTTTATTTTTATTTTACAATGCTGTACTGGTTTTGCCATACATCAACATGAATCCTCCACGGGTGTACATGAGTTCCTAACCTGAACCCCTCTCCCACCTCCCTCCCCATACCATCTCTTTGGGTCATCCCAGTGCACCAGCCCCAAGCATCCTGTACCCTGCATAGATTTATTTCTTGCATGATATTATACATGTTTCAATGCCATTCTCCCAAATCATCCCACCCTCTCCCTCTCCCAGAGTCCAAAAGTCTGTTCTATACATCTGTGTCTCTTTTGCTGTCTTGCGTACAGGGTTATCATTACCATCTTTCTAAATTCCATATATATGCATTAGTATACTGTATTGGTGTTTTTCTTTCTGGCTTACTTCACTCTCTGTATAATCAGCTCCAGTTTCATCTACCTCATTAGAACTGATTCAAATGTATTATTTTTAATGGCTAAGTAATACTCCATTGTGTATATGTACCATGGCTTTCTTATCCATTCATCTGCTGATGGACATCTAGGTTGCTTCCATGTCCTGACTATTATAAACAGTGCTGCAATGAACATTGGGGTACATGTGTCTCTTTCAATTCTGGTTTCCTCGGTGTGTATGCCCAGCAGTGGGGTTGCTGGGTCATAAGGCAGTTGTATTTCTAGTTTTTGAAGGCATCTCCACACTGTTCTCCATAGTGGCTGTACTAGTTTGCATTCCCACCAACAGCATTAAGAGGGTTCCCTTTTCTCCACACCCTCTCCAGCATTTATTGCTTGTAGACTTTTGGACCGCAGCCATTCTGACTGGTGTGAAATGGTACCCCATTGTGGTCTTTATCTGTACTTCTCTGATAATGAGTGATGTTGAGCATCTTTTCATGTGTTTGTTAGCCATCTGTACATACATATTTTTAAATGTCATCTTTTCTCTGTGTCTACAAGAAAATGGCAATTTTATATAACTTTGTTGGTAATTAGATTGTTTTATCTTAATCTTTTCTAATCTTTATTCTTCAACTTTAATCTATCCCATTGCGCTTTTCCTTTTACTTTGCTCACTATCCACAATTTTTCTTTTGTTTTTCAGTGATCAGTACAGAGAGAGAAGGTGAGTAATATTTTTCTTTAGTGAGCCCCAATGATTATCACATTCTTTGAGATATTGAGATGAGAGGCATTGAGGCATTAAGATTTTCAGATGAGAAGTACTGATGTATGTAGTCTGCAGTCACTGCTATTTGTAGAGTCTTTTGCAAAGCATTCTAAATTTTGGATACCTATTGCAATTTCTGATACAGAATTTCCTTGAAGCACTCATTTTGATTTTTCCAAATCTTTGAGGAGCCTACCTGTGTACAAAGAGGCTAAGAAATTTCTTTTTGGTGGCTATTACTTTAGAGAAATCCTTTTTAACTGACATTCTCAAGAAATATTTATTAAGATATCTAAAGATCAAAGTTATAATTTCTCCTTTGTCATTCTGTCATTACTGAATGTGCCCACTTATAATTTGTCAGACGACCTTGCTTTGGAAACCTGTAACAGCAAACTGAATAATTTATCTGCTTCCTAATTTTATTGATTGAATTCAATCTTTCTTGCACAGGTTTGTCAAGAAATTGCTTGGAAGCAAAAGGAGGTAAGTTTCATTACCCTTTTTACATCTACTTATTCGTTGCTGCTATTTTTAACTTTTCAATTTTTCCCTTGGACTTTCACCTTCCACTGCATTCCTTTATGATCCTAGGCATATTGCTAAGTCGCTTCAGTCATGTCTGACTGTTTGAGACCCCATGTACTGTAGCCTGCCAGGCTCTCTGTCCATGGGCTTCTCCAGGCAACAGTACTGGAGTGGGTTGCCATCTCCTCCTCCAGGGGATCTTCCCCACCCTTGGTTCAAACTCATGTCTCTTATGTCTTCTGCCTTGGCAGGCAGGTTCTCTACCACTAGAGCCACCTGGAAAATTTTATCTCTCAGACTGAAACTTGCATGTGCTCAGTCGTGTCCAACTCTCTGTGACTCCATGGACTGTAGCCTGCCAGGCTCCTCTGTCCCTGAAATTTTCCAGGCAAGAATACTGGAGTGGGTTGTCATTTCCTACTTGCAGGAATCTTCCTGGCCCAGGGATCTAACTCACATCTCCTGCATTGGCAGGTGGATTTCTTATCACTGTGTCACCTGAGAAGGCATATAAATATATTTAAATTTGTCTGTTAGTTTGAAGCCTACACAATTTTTAAATAGACCTTTCTTCCACACATGGCCTTCTTTTTTCTTCACACCTCCTCTGATTCTAACATTCCAGCTCTATTTTTCACTTGATCCTTGAGACTGCATTTGACCCACCAAGAGAATCAAAGATAGCCTCCCCATCTGGATGTCTTTAGCTTAATCACATTTGCATAGCCCCTTTTGCTATGTAGGATAACATACTCTCAGAATCCAAGGATTAATTAGTATGTGGGAATTTTTAGAAGACCATTATTCTTTCTATCAAAAAATATACTTCTGCATCATTCTCAACAGTATATGGAGATGTTTTATAGATGTTTGTGCTTTACTCTCTGTAAATTTTAAATTCTATTTACTTTTGCTGTTTTGATTGGGTGCCATAAAAATCTCTGCAAGTTTTCTTTCCTAATTTAGTCCTCTATAGCTAAATTAAATTAACCAACCATTCATTGGCCAAACATAGCTGATGTTAAAAAACATGTTTTTGTTTTTTGAACAAAGAGACAACTCTTAAACTCTTACAGATGGGAGAAGAAAAATGAAAGTGGATTATTTGGGGATGAAAGGGGGCAAAAAAATGAATATTGAATCTAACTGCACATGTTTATATTTTGTTTTTCAGAAAAATTTTCATGGAAAGATATAACTTTAATTGTGTTTGGAACTGTAATAAGTATAATAATAATTGTATTTTGCTGTTGTTACATAAAAAGATACAAAGAATGGGGTAAGATATAAAAATGCAATGCAATAAATTGTACCAAAGCCCAACAAAATAATTGGGAAAATAAAAATAAAGAAAGAGTAATATCAGTTTTGTCCTTCATTATTTAGAAAAAAAAAAAGAGATTCCTGGGGAAGGAAAAAAACCCCCACTCTCCTTTTGTTTTTTAGCTAGTCTAATAATTAAGTTGACACAGGTAAATTAGCAGGATAAAAAAATTAATTTTGTCCATACGGAGATCTCATAGGGGTAAAAACTAAGAAGTCATCAAAGTAGGATTTTATATACTTTTTAAACAAAGAAAATAAATTTGTGAAGAAATGACATGGCAAAAAACCTGAGGCTCTGGTACTAATTAATGAGGGAAAAATTATTTTGGAAATACACATTATCATATATTCTCATTTTTTAATTATTCTTATTCTGACCAAAACTTACTTGTTCAGATGTATAATTTCTTCATATATTGTCATATAAGGTTAACTAAATTTTTGATGTGAACTTTGCATTCATACTTATAAATCTCATTTATTCCATAATAATTCTTTTCTCAGGTTTATAAGATGTTCTAATTAAATTTCTTGTAAATTTGGCCAAGGCCCATAAAATATCAAGCCTTACTTAATATAGCTATTAATGAATATATTTTTAATAACTATGAGAATTGAAAACAGTAAGATTTAAAAGCTTTACACACATCATAATGATAGAAAATAGGTTTTCTCAAAATTATTAAACAACTATATAATCATATTAAAAAAAACTATAACATTTTGACTATTTTGTAACATAAAATATTGATTTAATATTATGCTTCTGCTCTCTATTCCCAATCAATCTAAGAGGCCTAATGAAAGATTCCCTTCCCTTTCAGGTTTTCACCAAGGACACTCAGGTAAGATTGAAATATTAATCCCCCAATAGAAGTAATTAAATTACTTAAGCATAAAAATAAGATAATATTATAAACTATAACTTGGTACTAGTGATAAAGAATCTGTGTGCCAATATAGGAGACACAGGACACCAGGGTTCGATCCCTGGGGTGGGAGGAGAAGGGAATGGCAACCTCCTCCAGTATCCTTGCCTAGAGAATTCCATGGACAGAGGAGTCTATTGGGCTACAGTCCCTGAGGTCTCAATGAGTCAGACACAGCTGAGTGCATCTTCCTCCTTTCAGAGCTTATTTATGAAGATTTGCTTATTAGTTTCTAAAGCTTCCATAACAAACTGGATAGGTTAAGTAACAGAAATTAATTGTCTTATAATTCTAGAGAATATAACTCTGGGATCAAGAAACAGTAGTGTCCAACAATCGTAACTGTGCACATTATTGATTTGCCACAAAACGAACATATCTATGTCACCAACAATGAGATCAGGAATAGAACATCAACACACACAGAAAGCTTCCTTCTTGCACCTCCCAATTATAACCCCCTTATCCACAAAGAACCACTATTGTGACATCTATTAGCACTATAGATGATTTTTTTAAACCATCATCATTTAGTGCATCTATTAGAAATAAAAATGTCAGAAAATGAATTTCATGTAAATATGGTCAACTGCTAAATGAATAGTGACATTTAACAGATATATAAAAGAGACATGCATTTGTAATAGAATGTAAATTATGAATTTGATTATATTGTGTTTTTCAAATATTCAACAGTATGAGTTGTTTGTATATTTGGAAAATTAAGCCCTTGTAGGTTGCATCATTTAAAAATATTTCTCTCCCAGTCTGTAGGTTGCCTTTTCATTTTGTTTACAGTTCCTTTGCTGTGCAAAAGTTTATAATTTTGCTTAGGGAGATACATGTTGGATCCCTGGGTCAGGAAAATCCCTTGGAGGAGTAAATGGCAGCCTACTCCAGTATTCTTGCTGGGGAAATCCTATGAAAAAGGAGCTTGGCAGGCTATAGTCCATTAGGGCCCATGAAGGCTCATGAAGAGGACCTATAGGGCATGCCTGAGGGGGTTAGAGTTGTATGCCTGAGGGGGTTAGGGTTGCATGCCTGAGGGGGTTAGGGATGAAGGGCATCCTGGAGCCAGCCCAGGATCCACAAGCTCTGGTAGTGTAGCAGTTAGGCAGGCAGGCAGGCAGGCATGTCAGGCAGGCTAGGGTCCATAGGTCAGGAGGTCGAATCCCAGGCAGGCAGGCTTTAGGGTTAGGGCAAAGAGTCAGACATAACTGACCAACTGAGCATGCATACATCCATTTGTTTATTTTTACTTTTATTTCCTTCTGGAGCTTCTCTTGTGGCTCAGCAGTAAAGAATTCGACTACCAATTAGGAGAAATGTGTTCAATCTCTGGATTGGAAAGATCCCCTGGAGAAGGAAATGGCAACTCACTTCAGTATTCTTGCCTGGAAAATCTCATGGGCAGAAGAGACTGGTGGGCTACAGTCCATGGGTTCACAAAAGAGTCAGACACGACTTAGCAACTAAACAACAGTGCTCTTGATGGTACACACTTATTGTTAAAAACTTATTTATTTGTCTTAGGAAACTGATCTAAGAGAATATTGCCATCATTTATGTCAGAGAATGTTTTGCCTATGCTCTTTTCTAGGAGTTTTATGGTGTCATGTCTTATATTTAAGTATTTTAGGCATTTGGATTTTCTTTTTGTGTATGGTGTTAGGGTATGCTCTAACATAGCTGATTTACATGTGACTGTGCAGCTTTCCAAAAGACTGTCTTTTCTCTATTGTATATGCTTGCTTCTTTTATCAAAGATTAACTGACTATAGGCACATGGGTTTATTTCTGGGTTCTTAGGCATATGGGTTTATTTCTGGGTTCTCTATTCTCCTCCATTGATCCATATATCTGTTTTTCTGCCAATACCATACTGTTTTGAATACTGTAGCTTTGTAGTATTGTCTCTAGTATGGAAGGCCTATGCCTCCAGCTTTGTTCTTTGGCTTCAGGATTGCTTTGGCAATTCTGGTTCTTTGTGGGTCCATAAATATTTTAGAATTATTTTTTCCTAGTTTTGTGGAAAAAGTCATTGCAATCAAAAAATGGGAATAAGAAAAAACAGTAGGCATAGGACCTAAATAGATATTTATCCAAAGAAGATATACTAATGGCCAAGAGGCACATGAAAAGATGCTCAATATTGTTAATTATTAAAGGAAATACAAATGAAAGCTACAGTGAGGTATCACCTCACACTTGTCTGAAAGGCCATCATCAAAAAGTCTACAAATAATAAATGCTGGAGAGAGTGTGGAGAAAGGAAACCTTATGAACTGTTAGTGAGAATGTAAACTGGAGCAACCACTATTGAAACAGTATGGATTTTCCTTAAAAACATAAATATAGAGTTGTCATATGATCCAGCAACCCCATTCCTCGGATAACTGAAAAAGACAAAAATTCTAATTTGAAAAGTTACATGTACCCCAGTGTTCATGGTAGCACTACTTACAATAGCCAAGACATGGAAGCAACACAGTTCAGTTCAGTTCAGTCACTCAGTCGAGTCCAACACTTTGTGACCCCATGGACTGCAGCACACCAGTCTTCCCTGTCCATCTCAACTCTTGGTGATTACTCAAACTCATGTCCATAGAGTCAGTGATGTCATCCAACCAACTCATCCACTGTCATCCCCTTCTCTTCCCCCCTTCAATCTTTCCCAGCATTAGGGTCTTTTTTAATCAGTCAGCTCTTCCTAGCAAGTGGCCAAAGTACTGGAGTTCCAGCTTCAACATCTGTCCTTCCAATGAATATTCAGGGCTGATTTCCTTTAGGATGGACTGGTGGGATCTCCTTGCTGTCCAAGGTACTTTCAAGAGTCTCCTCCAACACCACAGTTCAAAAGCATCAATTCTTCAGCACTCAGCTTTCTTTATAGCCCAACTCTCACACCAACACAAGACTATGGGAAAAACCATAGCCTTGACTAGATAAACCTTAGTTGGCAAAGTAATCTCTATGCTTTTCAATATGCTGTCTAGGTTGGTCATAACTTTCCTTCCAAGGAGCAAGCATCTTTTAATTTCCTGGCTGCAATCACCATCGTCAGTGATTTTGGAGTCCAAAACAATAAAGTCTGTCACTGTCCCCACTGTATCCCCATCTATTTGCCATGAAGTGATAGGACCGGATGCCATGATGTTAGTTTTCTGAATGCTGAATTTTAAGCCAACTTTTCACTCTCATCTTTCATGTTCATCAAGAGGCTCTTTAGTCCTTCTTCGCTTTCTGCCATAAGGGTGCTGTTATCTGCATATCTGAGGTTATTGATATTTCTCTCAGCAATCTTGATTCCAGCTGGTGCTTCTTCCAGCCCAGCATTTCCCATGATTTACTCTGAATATAAGTTAAATAAACAGGCTCACAGCCCTGCTTACAGCCTTGGTGTACTCCTTTTCTTATTTGGAACCAGTCTGTTGTTCCATGTCCAGTTCTAACTGTTGCTTCATGACCTGCATACAGGTTTCTCAAGAAGCAGATCAGGTGGTCTGGTATTCCCATCTCTTTCAGAATTTTCCACAGTTTATTGTGATCCACACAGTCAAAGGTTTTGGCACAGTCAATAAAGCAGAAATAGATGTTTTTCTGGAACTCTCTTGCTTTTTCCATGATCCAACAGATGTTGGCAATTTAATCTCTGGTTTCTCTGCCTTTTCTAAAACCAGCTTGAACATCTGGAAATTCACAGTTCATGTACTGCTGAAGCCTGGCTTGGAGAATTTTGAGCATTACTTTACTGCCGTGTGAGATGAGTGCAACTGTGCAGTAGTTTGAGCATTCTTTGGCATTGACTTTCTTTGGGATTGCAATGAAAATTGACATTTTCCAGTCCTGTGGCCACTGCTGAGTTTTCCAAATTTGCTGGCATGTTGAGTGCAGCACGTTCACAGCATCATCTTTCACAATATGAAATAGCTTAACCAGGATTCCATCACCTCCACTAGCTTTGTTCGTAGTGATGCTTTCTAAGGCCCACTTGACTTCACATTCCAGGATGTCTGGCTCTAGGAGAGTGATCACACCATCGTGATCATCTGGATCATGAAGATCTTTTTGTACAGTTCTTCTGTGTATTCTTGCCACCTCTTCTTAATATTGTCTGCTTCTGTTAGGTCCATACCATTTCTGTCCTTTATCGAGCCCATCTTTGCATGAAATGTTCCCTTGGTATCTCTGATTTTCTTGAAGAGATCTCTAGTCTTTCCCATTCTGTTCTTTTCCTCTATTTCTTTGCACTGATACCTGAGGAATGCTTTCTTCTCTCTTCTTGATATGCTTTGGAACTCTGCATTTGGATGCTTATATCTTTTCTTTTCTCTTTTGCTTTTCACTTCTCTTCTTTTGACAGCTATTTGTAAGACCTCCCCAGACAGCCATTTTGCTTTTTTGCATTTCGTTTCCACGGGGATGGTCTTGATCCCTGTCTCCCATACAATGTCATGAATCTCTGTCCATATTTCATCAGGCACTCTATCAGATCTAGTCCCTTAAATCTATTTCTCACTTTCACTGTATAATCATAAGGGATTTGATTTAGGTCACACCTGAATGTTTTAGTGGTTTTCCCTTCTTTCTTCAATGTAAGTCTGAATTTGGCAATAAGAAGTTCATGATCTGAGCCTTAGTCAGTTTCTGGTCTTATTTTTGCTGACTGTATAGAGCTTCTCCATCTTTGGCTGCAAAGAATATAATCAATCTGATTTTGGTGTTGACCATCTGGTGATGTCCATGCATAGAGTCTTCTCTTGTGTTGCTAGAAGAGAGTGTTTGCTATGACCAGTTCGTTCTCTTTGCACATCTCTATTAGCCTTTTGCCCTGCTTCATTCCATACTCCAAGGCCAAATTTACCTGTTACTCCATGTGTTTCTTGACTTCCTACTTTTGCATTCCAGTCCCTATAATGAAAATGACATCTTTTGGGGGTGTTAGTCTAAAAGGTCTTGTAGAGCTTCATAGAACCATTCAACCTCAGCTTCTTCAGCATTACTGGTTGGGGCATAGACTTGGATAACTGTGATATTGAATGGTTTGCCTTGGAAACAAACATAGATCATTCTGTCATTTTTGAGCTTGCATCCAAGTACTGTATTTCAGACTCTTTTGTTGACCATGATGGCTACTCCATTTCTTCTAAGGAATTCCTGTCCACAGTAGTAGATATAATGGTCATCTGAGTTAAATTCACCCATTCCGACCCATTTTAGTTTGCTGATTCCTAGAATGTCAACATTCACTCTTGCCATCTCCTGTTTGACCACTTCCAATTTGCCTTGATTCATGGACCTGACGTTCCAGGTTCCTATGCAACATTGCTCTTTACAGCATCAGACCTTGCTTCTATCACCAGTCACATCCACAACTGGATATTGTTTTGCTTTGGCTCCATCCCTTCATTCTTTCTGGAGTTATTTCTTCATTGATCTCCAGTAGCATATTGGGCACATACCGACCTGCAGAGTTCCCCTTTCAATATCCAACCATTTTGCCTTTTCATACTATTCATGGGGTTCTCAAGGCAAGAATACCGACATGATTTGCCATTCCCTTCTCCACATTCTGTCAGACCTCTCCACCATGACCCTCCCATCTTGGGTGGCCCCACACAGCATGGCTTAGTTTCATTGAGTTACACAAGGCTGTGGTGTGTGTGATCAGATTGACTAGTTTTCTGTGATTAATGTTTCAGTGTGTTTGCCCTCTGATGCCCTCTCACAACATCTACTATCTTACTTGGATTTCTCTTACCTTTGACATGGTGTTATCAGGTGTCATTTGCAATTCAGTTTATGCCATTTTTACCTCTTTCATATTTCTATGTCAAGAAGGCAAGGGGCTTCTGTGAACAGAATTTTAGCACAAAGATATATGTCACATTTGAGTATTTTAAAGTTCTGACCTGTCAGTTTTCCCCAAGATAGACTTTTCAATTTAGAAAAACACCTGATGAGAGGGTTTCCTGGTGTTTGGAAACTTCTCCTCTTTTAAGGCTCCCTCCCGGGACGGGTCTCTAACTCTTTTGCCTCTCTTTTCATTGTTTATATTTTCTCCTACCTCTTTTTGAAGACAATGGGCTACCTTTCTGGGTGCCTGGTGTCCTCTGCCAGCATTCAGAAGTTGTTTTGTGGAATTTCCTCAGCGTTCAAATGATCTTTCGATGAATTTCTGGGGTAGAAAGTGGTCTCCCCATCCTATTCCTCTGCCATCTTAGAACCGCCACCCTTCTAATTTTAAATTTTCAAAAATATTTAGGACTATTAAATGAAATAATTTTAACATTGTGTGGTTCTCAATATGTGTAGAGGTGATGCATGCATGCAAAAAGAAAAGTAAAGGTACATATATGGATGTAAGAGTTCTACGTTTTACTTGAAATGGTAGAATATTCATTCTGAGCAGAATGTGAAAACTTAGGTACACACTTTTTAAAATTTCTAGAACACTCATATATGAAATAGAATATAAAGAGACATGGCCAAAGGCTAATAATCAAATTTAAATGGAATGCTAAAATGTGCTGGAATAATTTATTTAAAAGTAAAAATGGGGAAATAGAAGAAAATAAGGGACAAACATAAACCAAATATAAAGTAGTAAACCTAAGTCCAACCATATAAATAGCTATAGTAAATCAAAATGAACAAAATATGACAATTAAAATGGCAGAGGCTGTTATATCAGATTTTAAATACATTATTAAAAATTCACATAAAATATTATCAATTGAATAAAAATATGAATAGTAAACAAAATATAAAAAAGATATGCAGTATAAACACTAAAATAAAGCTTTTTATACTAATAACTAAAGTAGAATATTTTGAGTAGAAATTGATAGTAATTAATAAGGAAACAGTTAATTCATCAAAATACCATAATCTAAATTCACAACAAATATAAACTTTACAACAAAAGCATCAACTACATGAAGCAAAAACTTCATAGAATAATGCTTCAATACACCAATATTCCTCTTTCAGTAGACAGGAAACAATAGGATTTATTGATAGAAGATCTAAATAAGACCCTCAACTCGACATTTATAAAGCACTCCACACAGAACTGTAGAACACACTTTTTTTCAATTCTTCATAGAATGTACACCTAAAACAAAATCCAGGTGACAACACATGCTGTAACAAATCTGTAGTAATAGAAATTATGTTCTATGACCATAAATAAATTTATTTATAAATCAATAACAGAAAGATAAATGGATTACTCTTCCCCACAGTATTTGGATTTAATCAACACATTGCTAACAGAATAGGAGTTAAGGAGGAAATAACTGAGAAGTAAAAATGTATTTGAAAATGAAAAAGTATTATATGAATGTTTGTGGGAGAAGTTGAAATATTGCTTTAGGAAAATTTTATTAAATTATATTCTTATATTCAAAATTAAGAATATCTCAATGAGTTATCTAATACTACAGATTAAGAAAGTTTTGAAATGAGCAAAATAAACCCAAAGCAATTCAGAAAAGATAAATAATAAATATAACATGAGAAATCAATGATATTAAAAGCAGAAAAACAGTAGAGAAAATTAATAAAACTAAGTTTGTTCTTTGAAAAACAATGCAGTTGATCAACCTCTAGCCAGACCGGTGAGTATAAAAAAATGAGAAGACACAAATTACCAAGTTTCTGCTTTTATATGGAAAATGGCAAAAGATTCAAAGTACTGAGGAAAGGGAAAAATAATGTCAAAGGAAAGGTTAAGCAGAAATGATAGAGTAAGAAAGAATAAGAAAGAGGTATAAGACAGCTGAGGCCATTTGGGGATTTAGAAAGTCACAGTACTTAGTAATCCATCCATGGTGGAATATAAGGCTATGTTATTGTAACACAGTGGACATTAATGTTACTGAAAACAGAAAAGTCAATGGTTGTTAATTTCTTCTTCTTAACCCTCAACTTGCCACCTTTATCCTTGTGCAAGCAGATTTTAAGATTTTAATCTATGTTTGTTTCCACATCATTAATATGGTACTTTCCATTTTATTTTTCAGATCAACTTTTACAAACACCTGGTAATGTTTGTTCTTCAAGCACTCTGCTAATTTGCCTGTTAGAGACTTTTTCCCCTTGTTTTCGCTCTCTCATTTTGTTTCTTTTGCCTTCTCTTACTTTCTCTTACTCCTACTTCGTTTCCAACATGTCATACTACGTTTCTGCATTCAGGTGTACTCCATGTTCTGATTCATTCTTTCCCCTTCTTCCTTTTCTCTTCCCTTCCTTCATTCTCTTTCCTTTTGCTTATTATCTTCACTTTGTGCTTCAGAAGTATTCTACAGCTTCATGATAAGGTTGTTGATAAACAGATTAAAGGATCCACTGCTGTGATCATCCGGGGCATTTTCTGGATAGAAGCTCCAAAATTTTCTCCTTTGCAATCTGTTTAATTCTAAGTTGATATGTCCCTATATGTGCACATTATATTCTTTCAACTATCCTGAGAGAGGAGTGCATATTTCCTCTCTAAAGTTTGTTTTCCCATAATCATTCCCAAGAAAATATCTATAAAAACCATCAGAGAAGGCCATTTTCAACTAGCTCCTGACTCTGGGTTTGAGTAAAATCCCATCTATATTTTTTCAGAAAATATGACACTGACAACAACCTATGATTATTCTGATTGAATAATCAACTAAATAAATCAATATTTCTCTGTTTTTCAGATGCAGTAGCAGCAGAAAATGGTGAGTTCCATTAGCCATTTTACACTGTGCACATAATCTTTGGATCTTTTATCCATGTTGCCTTGTTCCTTGTTGTTTTACTGTCCTTGAAACAACATGTTCCTCATATACTATATGACTTAAATTTATATCATTGTGCCTTATTTTTTCTCACTCCAACTGAAGTCAACAAAGTTGTTTCCACTTGCATTTAAACACTATTGTATTTAAATTATTCATGCTACAAGTTGTTCTCTATTAAAAAATAGACATACATGAACCATATTTGATAATGAATTCCACTAATTATACACTTCTGAATTTCTAGAATATTTAAGTGGAGGAAATATGCATTTTGTCTAAAATGTGCTCAGAGAATTTGCTTTTTAAACCACTATACAAATTAAGTAAAGTTTATTTTACCTCTTATTGCATATGTTTAGAATTCATTACCCTCTATTAGAAGGAATATTAGCCAGTAAATAATCTTTTGTTCTCAGTGAGTAACATCAGTAAAGGTAAAACCTGAGGAAATGGAAAAAAGTACTAATTGACAAATTAAGGGGGAATGAACTCTCACTTGAAGACATGGGTTCATAGTACCAATACTGAGTATTAAACTGATGAAAATTTTTGAATGAAGGTTTCCCTGTAGAAAGAAAATGGCCGTGTGAAATTTGAACAAACTATAATTCAATAATTTCATTGTATTGTGCTAAGAACACTTATGTGAGATATAACAAAAGTTTATGTATACAAGGCAATGTTGTTTATTATAGATACAACGTTGTACAGAAAATTTCTAGAATTTATTTCTCTTGCTTAACTGAAACTTCATGCCCATTCATTAATAATTTCTTATTTGACCATCAGCCTGACCCTTGACAATCCTCACTTCACATTTTTATTCTATGAATTTGACTATTGTAGATACTCGATTTAAGTGGAATCATGCAGTATTTGTCTTTTTATTGCTGGTATATTGGCTTATAAATTTCTTCTACTGTGGTTTTGGTATTAGATTTCTTCTCCTCTGTGGTTTTGGCATTAGAGTGATGCTGGCCTCATAAAATGAGCTTGAAAGTTTCCTCTTCCCTTCTTTTTTAAAAGAATTTGAAAAAGTTTGGCATTCAGTTCAGTCCACTCGCTCAGTTGTGTCCAACTCTTTGTGAACCCATGAGCCATAGCACGCCAGGCCTCCCTGTCCATCACCAACTGCCAGAGTCTACCCAAACCCATGTCCATTGAGTCAGTGATCCCATCCAACCATCTCATCCTTTGTCGTGCCCTTCTCCTCCTGCCCTCAATCTTTCCCAGCATCAGGGTCTTTTCAAATGAGTCAGCTCTTCACATTAGGTGGCATTAATTTTTCTTAAATATTTCATAGTAAAAGTACAAAGAAAATAGAGAATTTTGAAAAGATCAAGAGAAGAGAGAAACCCAAATACAAGAATACCCTCATAAAGCTATCAATGGAATTCTCAGAAGAAACTTTGTAGGTCAGAAGAGACTTGGATGATATACTCAAACTACTGAAAGAAAAATAACTGCTCACCAAGTATATTATATCTGGTAAAACTAAACTCCAAAAATGAAAAAGAAAGAAAAAATTTTCAGACCAAAAAGCTGACTCATAACCACTAAACCTGCTTTACAAGAAATGTTAAATGAAGTTTTTCAAGTTGAAATGAAAGGATATTAATTAGTAGCATAACATTTTAAAATATGAAATTCACTGGTGAAGTTATATAGCCAAATTCAGAATACTGTAATACTAAAATGGTACATAAATTACTTTTACATAAATGGTACATAAATCACTTTTAACTCTAGTTTTAAAAAGTTAAAAGACAAACTGTTTTAAAACAAATAAAGAAACGAGCAGATAACTAGTGGAAACTGCTGTATAACACAGGGAGCTCAGCCCTGTGCTCTGTGATGAACTAGAGGGGGTGGGATAGAGGCTAGGAGGGAAGCTCAAGAGGGAGGGGATATGTGTATACTTAGAGCTGATTCACATTGTTGTACAGCAGAAACCATCACTATTGTGATGCAATTAGCCTCCAATTAAAAATGAATTAAAAATAATTTGTTAATAGATATGCAATACAAAAAGAGGTAAATTATGACATCAGTAACATAAAATAGAAGAATAAATGGAAATTTTCATTCAAACTTATACAAAAATCAACTCAAAATGGATTAAAGACTTGAATTTCAGACTTAAAACTATTAGAAAAAAACCTAGAGAAAAATCTCTTTGACATTAGTCTGGGTATATTTTTATATGACTCCAACAGCACAGGCAATAAAAATTTTTGAAAATAGACCAATGGGATTTCATCAAAGGCTTCTGCACAGCAAGGGAAAAGGCCAACGAAGTAAAGAGACAACCTAGAGAATGGAAGAAAATATTCGCAAACCATGTATCTGAAAGGGTTAATATCCAAACTATATGAGGAATTCAATAGCAAAAACCAAATAACTCAAAATGGCATAAACCAAAAAACCATTTTGCTGAAAACAGCAAAAACCAAATAAGTCAATTTAAAATGGACAAAAAAATGAATAAACATTTCTCCAAAAAGGCATACAAATGGCCAATAGGTTTGTAAACATAAACAAACAAAAATGTTCCAAATCACTAATCATCAGTTCAGTTCAATTCAGTCATTCAGTCATGTCCGACTCTGCAACCCCATGGACCACAGCATGCCAAGCCTCCTTGTCCATCACCAACTCCCAGAGTTTACTCAAACTCATGTCCATTGAGTCAGTGATGCTATCCAACCATCTCATCCTCTGTCATCCCCTTCTCCTCCCACCTTCAATCTTTCCCAGCATCAGGGTCTTTTCCAATGAGTCAGTTCTTCACATCAGGTGCCCAAAGTATTGGCATTTCAGCTGCAACATCAATCCTTCCAACACTAGTCCTTCCTGGGCCAGTTATTTTCTGTTTCCAACCATAGCTATGAATCCTCTTTCATTTTTATTTTTACTCATTTGATTGTTAATTTGCCAAATCACTCTTCCTTTTGGATCCTATACATATTTTTTTCACTCAAATGTCATTGACAATAAATCACTAAAGTCTAAAGTTATGTCCTGAGATAATTACACAGTTCTTTTTAATATTCGAGCACAAAAATTATTTAAAATTCTATGTCTCTACATATCACATGATAGTGTTCTTCAAATTGTAGTGATACTTTCAGTAGAATGGATTACCTGGTGGCTCAGATGGTAAAGCGTCTGCCTACAATGCGGAAGACCTGGGTTCAATCCCTGGGTCGGGAAGATCTTCTGGAGAAGGAAATGGCAACACACTCCAGTATTCTTGCCTGGAAAATCCCATGGATGGAGGAGCCTGGTAGGCTACAGTCCATGGGGTCGCAAAAGTCGGACACGACTGAGCAAATTCACTCACTCACTCACTCACTCACCTCTTTAGTTACAAAAAGAACATGACTTGAAAATGTCACAGAAACAATCATTAGGAGAGGCAGAGCTTCAGTTGCAGCTTTATAATGTTCAGAAAACCTGTCTTGTATGTTTAGCTGTTTCCTCTCAAAGAGGAGTAGAAACAGTAAAAAGCATGGTTGTTGAGAAAGAGAGTCTCTCTCAGAAAACCTACTCCTTTCTCCTGGATTCAACACCCATGTGATTGGGTTAAGTTTCATTCACGCATGAATTAAACAGAAACTCACATACAACAAGGAAGCAAATTAATTGGTGTCAATAACGGTTGTAAAAAGAGGCACTCAGAAACCTGACAGTATATGATCTATGCCAGCAGTGCTTCGGTATTCCTTTAAACAGTGTCTGTGGCAACTTTATACACTCTAACTACTGCAATGATAAGAATTGACTAATCATCTAAAAACATCCAATGACCATACTAAAGCTAATGAACAAGACAATAGGAGCCTAAATATTGCCAAAGGGATCAAGAGTAATTTTACAAATTAACCACCAGAAGTAATAATCCTAAAACATTTGTCAATTAACTCCATTAACTCCATTTCTCCTTTCTTCATTTACTGTAGCATATCTCTGAACAATACTGACCTCTGAGTCAATTTCTGTGTGTGTGTGTGTGTGTTCATCTGAAACTGGATATGGTTAATTTTAAATATGAATTTTCCAATAAATTCACATTCTCTTTGTAGTTTTGCCCATGTTGTTTACACTTATTTTCCTTTTCTTTTTTTTTCTTTTTTAGAAGAACTTCGGAATAAACTAGGTAAATTTTCTGGTGTCTCATTAGTCTTGATCCCCTTTAAAATGATTGATGCAACATTTAACATTGCCTGACTTCTCATCTGTATTCCTTGAATTGGCATGCCTTTCTTCTGCATGTGTATTAGTTCCACCCTAATATTTTGGTGTGGGATTTCTCCCATTTTAAATTTGTCCATTTCTGTTTCCATAGCTTCTCTAGTTTTCCATTCCTTCTCTTTTCACTTCATACTATGCATTCCCTATAAAGACTGGCTTCTTCTCTCTTGCAGGGACTTGCAAGTTTCATTAACAAGTTGGTAAGATAAAATGCATGAAGTTGATAAGTAGATAGTTTCTATTCTATATATGTTTTCTAGGAAACATTCAATGATGTAAGTTAATAGGAATGGAAAGAATTTAGAGCCATGACACTAAATTCTTTGGCTTTCTACGGGAGATGATAAAACCAGAGACTACATGCTTTCACAACTGATTTTGAAAGTCCTTCACTTGACAACTAAATTAAATATATTGTGTTAAGTGTAAAGATTTAGAAATCATCTGACTTACAAAAATATTGTACCCTGACTTACTACAGCCATTCACTTTATCAATGTTTGTGACATCTTCCTGAAAGAATTTTTCAGGACTTACACATGTTTACCCTACATATACAAATAATGTTTTCACTTAATGATACCCTGCTTAATCTGATATATTTAGAAAGATCTATAAAATTAGGAAATCAACATCACTACACTACAACCAAGATAACATTCACTCAAAGACTATTTTATTAAGTATATTTTTGATCAAAATTTTCAACTACTTATATCCTTAAAACTATGCATAAAAGAAATATGAACCAGATCAAATCCTAGTTAGCTCTGTCAACACCTTAGCCATTCTTCTCATTCAGTCAACTATGAAATTCATTTCTTTAACTCACTTTTCTAAGATGGAATGGAATTCCTTGACATTTTCCCATTTGTGTATTGTTTTGTTTTATTTTCTGATTACATTCATCCTAACATATTTTTTCTGCACTGGAAATTTTCAGCTTATTTTCGATTTCTGCGTAGTTTTTCCTTGACACTTATTTGAGTTTCTTCCATTTTACTTTTCAGGGGAACTTCAAAATGAAATTGGTAACCGTTGCTCTTATATCCTTTATGTGATGTAATTTCTAGAACATACTTTCTTTGTATCCCTTGCTTCATCTGATATAATCCTCAGATAATTATCAAAATTTTATCAATATGCTTATTGACATGAAGGGATTAGGCTAGAAGAATGTGGTTTTCTCCATTAGGAATAAATTGTCTTTACAATGTGGTTTTCTCCATTTAATAGAAAGATTTCCTTAACGTGGATTCTCGAAGTTGTCCTTTGAGATGCAAGGCCCATTGTTTTGCACATGATATTGTCCCAGTTCTTAAAGGGTTCAGTCTCCAAAACCAGTGAGTGAGAGAAGTTCATCCAGAAGGACCTTGTCTACTGATAACAAACGTAATCTTAAGACTTGCTAGTGAACTTTTCTGTGACCCAGAAATTTTTAGCTTATTTTCATGTTCTGTGTTGTTTTTCCTTAACACTTATTTGAGTTTCTTCCATTTCCTTTTCAGGGAAACTTAAGGATGAAATTGGTAAGTATTATTCTTACATCCTTTTAGGGATATAATTTCCAGAAATACTTTTTTGCTTCCTTTCCTTTCTTTGATATAATCTTCAGATGATTATCATAATTTTGTCATAAGCTTGTCGACATGAAAGGAATTAGTCTAGAAGAATATGATTTTCTCCTTTCAGGATCAATTGTATTTACCATGTGGTTTTCTCCGTTTAATAGAAACTTTTCCTTAACTTGGGTTCTCCAAGTTGTCCTCTGAGATGCAAGGCCCATTGTTTTCCACGTGATATTGTCCCAGTTCTGAAAGGGTTCAGTCTCCAAACCCAGTGAGTGAGAGAAGTTCATCCAGAAGGACCTCGTCTACTGATAACAAATGTCATCTTAAGACTTGCTAGTGAACTTTTCTGTGACCTGGAAATTTCAGCTTATTTTCATGTCTGTGCTGTTTTTCCTTGAAACTTATTTGAGTTTCTTGCATTTGCTTTTCAGATAAACTTCAGGATGAAAATGGTCAGTGTTATTCTTACATTCATTTAGCAATATAATTTCTAGAAACATACTTTTTTTGCTTCCTTTCCTCCCTTTGATATTATCTTCAGATGATTATCATAATTTTGTCACAGGCTTGTTGACATGAAAGGGATTAGGCTGGAGGAATGTGGTTTTCTCCAATAAGAATAAATTGTCTTTACAAGGTGTTTTTCTCCATTTAATAGAAAGATTTCCTTAACTTGGGTTCTCTAAGTTGTCCTCTGAGATGCAAGGCCCATTGTTTTGCACAGGATATTGTCCCCTTTCTGAACGGTTCAGTCTCCAAAACCAGTGAGTGAGAGAAGTTCATCCACAAGGACCTCATCTACTGATAACAAATGTCATTTTAAGACTGCCTAGTGACCTTTTCTGTGACCCGGAAATTTTCAGCTTATTTTCTTGTTCTGTGTTGTTTTGCTCTGACACTGATTTGAGTTTCTTCCATTTGCTTTTCAGGGAAACTTCAGGATGAAAATGGTAATTGTTATTCATAAATCCTTCTAGCGATATAATTTCTAGAAACATACTTTCTTTGCTTCCTTTCCTTCCTTTGATATAATCTTCAGATGATTATCATAATTTTGTCATAAGCTTGTTGACATGAAAGGGATTACACTAGAAGAATGTGGTTTTTGCCATTAAGAATAAATTGTCTTCACAATGTGGTTTTCTCCATTTAATAGAATGTTTTCCTTAACTTGGTTTCTCCAAGTTGTCCTCTGAGATGCAAGGCCCATTGTTTGCACATGATATTGTCCCAGTCTGAAAGGGTTTTGTTTCCAAACCCAGTGGCTGAAGCAAGTTCATCCAGCAGGACCTTGTCTACTGATAATAAATGTCATCTTAAGACATGCTAGTTAAATTTTCTGTGACCTGGAAACTTACAGCTTCTTTTCATGTTACGTATTGTTTTTTCTTGACACTTATTTGAGTTTCTTCCATTTGCTTTTCAGGGATACTTCAGGATGAAAATGGTCATTGTTATTCTTAAAAGCTTTTAGCGATATGATTTCTAGAAACATACTTTCTTTGCTTCCTTTCCTTCCTTTGATATAATCTTCAGATGATTATCACAATTTTGTCACAATCTTGTTTACATGCAGGGTTTAGGCGAGAAGAATGTGGTTTTCACCATTAATAATAAATTGTCTTTACAATGTGGTTTTCTCCATTTAATGGAAAGTTTTCCTTAACTTGGGTGCTCCAAGTTGTCCTCTGAAATGCAAGACCCTTTGTTTTGCACATGATATTCCCAGTTCCGAAAGGGTTCAGTCTCCAAACCCAGTGAGTGAGAGAAGTTCATCCAGAAGGACCTCGTCTAGTGATAGCAAATGTCATTTTTAAGTCTTGCTAAAGAATTTTTCTGTGACACGGAATTTTCAGCTTATTTTCATATTAGGTACTGTATTTCATAGACACTTATTTGAGATTCTTCCATTTGCTTTTCAGGGAAACTTCAGGATGAAAATGATCAGTGTTATTCTTAAGACTGTTATTCTTAAGACTGCCTAGTGAACTTTTCTGTGACCTGGAAATTTTCAGCTTTTTCATGTTCTGTGTTGTTTTTCTTTGACAGTTACTTGAGTTTCTTCCATTTACTTTTCAGGGAAACTTCAGAATGAAATTGGTAACTATTATTCTTACATCCTTTTAGCGATATAATTTCTAGAAAATACTTTCTTTGCTTCCTTTCCTTCCTTTGATATAATCTTCAAATGATTATCATAAATTTGGCATAAGCTCATTGACATGAAAGCAATTAGGCTAGAAGAATATGTTTTCTCCATTTAATAGAAAGTTTTCTTTTATTTGGGTTCTCCAATTGTCCTGTCAGATGCAAGGCCCATTATTTTGTACATAATATTGTCCCAGTTCTTAGAAGGCTGAACTCAGCCTCCAAACCTGCTGAGTGAGAGAAGTTCATCCAGAAAGACTTTGTCTTGATAACATATGTAATCTTAAGACTTGCTAGTAAACTTCTCTTGACCATATTCTCAAGACACCAAGGTGTATAAAAGTTTTCCTTGATTTTTCCTTGTTATTATGTTTCCTATCATAGTTATTATTCTTCTTTCATTTTGCTTTGATTAATTCAATTATTCAACAAATTTGTCATCCTTCAGAGTCTTTTGTATTGCATTTTGACTCAGATAAACTTCACTGATAATATATTCCTAAATTCTAAAATGATTTTATAAAATATTCCTATACAATTTTAGCAACCTATTTTAATAATTATTTATATTCTCATCACTCTACATATCAAACTGTATTCTTCATATTCTAGTAAATGTTTCATATGGAATGAACTTTAGAGATTTCTGTCATTATTTTTAAATGAGCAATACCTGATCAGTATGCAAATACAAACATCGGCAGATATGTGGCTTTAATTGCCTCTTCCTTATGATGTTAAGAAATCCTGTCTCATATATGTGTGTTTCTGTATTGTCTCTCAGATAAGAGGAAAGCTCAATACAAACATGGTGAGTAATGCTTAGCTCTCAGAAAACTCCATTCTGTGTCTGTCTTGAATTTTGCCTCTAGTGCAGTAGGATAAGATTGGAGAATAAAATAAAAATGTCTGTAGTCAGCAAAGAAGAATTTCTAACATTACCTTCTAAATTTCTGTAATTTCAGTGAATTGTCTTTGAAGGGTAAATGATGAGTGATTCAGCGTATTTTTTCTCATTTCCTCCTTTCTTCCTTCTCATATTTATTTAATCTTCCTCACCCTCCTAGAATAACCTTCTGATCTTTTGTTGCTTCTTTATTTCTACCTTTCCTACACCTGACCACTTTTATTTTCATGTTTGAAAAAAACAGAGTAGGAAGATAATATAGGATAGAAAGAGAAAGCCCAAGGGATTCAAAACAAGAAAGGGAATAAAGACAACAGAAAAAGAAAACAATAGTAAGAGAAATCTGGTAAGGAAAAAAAGTAAAGGATTTCCTACTTTGTTCTTTTGCAGCCTGGAAGAATGTACCATTATACCCTGGTGAGTTACATAGACCCTACTGAAGAAAATCCTATGATCAAAAATATTTTAAATGAACGTCTACTGTGTGTAAAACATATACTGAAAATCAAAGAAACTCCAAAGCATACATAACATGAATTTCATAGATTACTCATATGATAAGAGATAATAATGTGTATGAAATGCTAAATTTTAGCATACTTTTTAATTGTGTCTTACATTCTATATAAAGTGGTTTTCATTGGCTAAAATCTGAGGAAACTAATGTGATCAACAAGCTATTTTGTCAGAAACACCACGTTCCCTATTTTCTCTCAAACACTATAAATAGAGTCTAGATATTTATCCTGCAGGAATGTCAACTTAGAGGGCATAGGGATGGGTCAAGTCTCAAGTCAGACATAATTTAAAAGAATGTTTTAAAAACAGTTTAACTTATAAAAGGGTATTTTCTTTGATTGCTATTATTCTTGAATTAACCCTAGGGAGTTTATACTCATAGTATTTTGGACAGACAGGCAGCTTTTTTCTTCAGATGATAAGTTCTCATGTTCACTTGTTCCTTGTAGACTGGAGGAAAGAAGAATTCAAACCTGGTGAGTATGTGATGATTCACAAGGGACCTTTTTCTTCGTGGGACAGTCTGGAGGAATGTTGGGTGGAAGTGGGCTGATCTTCCCTGGGTCAAAGAGTCCTCAGAGAATAAGAACCCTCTGGCCCAGGCCTACTGAGACCATTCCCAGAAACATGATTGTCTACTTGTCTTTGCAGTAAATATGACCCTGGATGCAGCCACTGCTCATCCTGCCCTCCTCCTGTCTGAAGAAGGGAGACGAGTTTCCTGGCAAGAAAAGTGTCAAGAAATTCCCAGCTCTTCAGAGAGATTTAGCTCCATTCCCTGTGTGCTGGGTCAATTGCACATCATCTCAGGGAGATACTCCTGGGACGTAAAGGTTGGGGACTCCTGTTCCTGGGACCTGGGAGTTTGTAGGGATAATGTAACAAGGAAAGGGAGGGTCACAATGTCCCCAAAGAATGGTTTCTGGACCATTAGGTTCTATGAGGGGGAGTATTGGGCCCTTACCTCCCCAGAAACCCATCTTACTCTAAGAGAAAAACCTGTTATTGTGAGAGTATTTCTGGATTATGAGGCTGGAGATGTATCTTTCTACAATATGAGAGATGGATCCCACATCTTCAACTTTTCCCAGGAGACATTCTATGGTGCCCTAAGACCACTTTTTAGACTTTGGTCCTCTGAGTCAGGCTCCCTAACCATCTGTGCAGGTGAAGAATGTGCTGAACCCACTTCGTGAGAAATGATTACTTTGATCCCCAGTGAAAATCACAATTCTCCCCCAATAAGATACAAATAGATATTTTTCTTATTCCTTACTTATTCATTCTCAAGATGAAGCTCTGGACACAGACTGATGATTGCTTCATATCAATTCTCCCTTCTTCTTTATTTTATCCTTCTTTATTTATTCATTATTATTATACTTTCCTATGACAGCTAATATAAATATTAGATTTCCTCATCTCCTCTACTGAAAGTGGATAAATGATGATGCTGTATATCAGCTGAATTATAAGGATGTGTCCTTAAAGGTAAATTGTGCCTTTCTATTCTTTATTTTCAGCTGGCTGTAATATATCATAATGGCTAGAACTCAAAAACTAGATAACATGTAATACGAAATGAATGGTGGAGAAATTAAAATGAACTGGGTTTTTGACAATTTCATGGGGCTACTCTATTACCCAGTTCTAGAATTCTTTTCTGAGACATAAACTTATATCTTTAATCAACTTATATGTTGGATATTTGTCACTTGTGATTCTTCCCCTTACTAATGCACTCTCCCTTTTAAGTTTGGCAGCAGGTGACACCCACAATTGAATATACAGGTGAAACTGAAGGTGTAAAGTTCTGTACTTGATCACTTAACTACTCCTACTCCTCCAGTGTGTCAGTCTCATTAAGCCCCTTTATTTCTTCTAATTCATCTGTCACTCCTGACTTCATACCCTTTCCTATGTATGTATTGTGGCTAATGATTTCAAGTATGTTCTTATTAATAAATAAAACATTTGTTGTCATTGTCCTGTCACATCAACCTGGCAAAATTCCAAATATGAATTGATCTAATTATCCTTTTCTTATGTTGGCAATTTATCATGTGATAACAATTCATGCAAATGAGTAGATTGTTTTCCTTATATATGTGTAATCACCTATCAACTGTTGCACACTAGTATTATCTGGTAATGCTCCTATGCATCTCTAGCTATTTGCAATTCCTTATTTTGTAATCAATTTCATTAAAAAGGGCGGGGATAGATATAGTTATGAATGATTTGCATTGTTTGGCAGAAACCAACACTACATTGTAAAGCAGTTATCCTTCAATTAAGGAGTAAATAAATAAAATAAAAGTACAAACACCTACTCAGCAATATCTTCTAGGGAATAATATAAATGAAAAATATTTTAACAATAAATACAATAAAAATTCTAATTAAGACTGACAAAAAAATTTTATTAAAATTCCCTTTCTTTAAACTTCTAAGTCTTATTGTTGTTCAGTCACCCAGTCATGTCTGGCTGTTTGTAACCCTATGGACTGCAGCATGCCAGGCCTCCCTGTTCCTCACCATCTCCCAAAGCTTTCCCAAGTTCATGTCCATTCCATCAATGATTCCATCCAGCCATCTCATCCTCTGATGCATTCTTTACCTCCTGCCCTCAATCTTTCCCAGCACCAGGGAGTTTTCTGATGAGTCAGGTTGTTTGCATCAAAGTGACCAAAATACTGGAGCTTCAGCTTTAGCATCAGTTCTCTCAGTGAGTATTCAGGGTTGATTTCCCTTAGGATTGACTGGTTTGATCTCCTTCCTATCCAAAGAAAGGACTCTCAGGACTCTTCTCCAGCACCACAGTTCCAAGGCATCAATTCTTTGGCATTCTGCTTTCTTTACAATCCAACTCTAACAATCATATGTGACCACTAGGAAGACCATAGCCTTGACTATACAGACATTTGTCAACAGTTATGTTTCTGAATTTCAATACACTGTCTAGGTTTGTCATAGCTTTCCTGCCAAGAAGCAATCGTCTCCAAATTTCAAGCCTGCAGTCACCATCCACAGTGATTTCAGAGCCCAGGAAGAGGAAATCTCTCACTACTTCCACCTTTTCCCCCTCTGTTTGCCTTGAAGTAACGGGACCAGATGCCATGATCTTAGTATTTTTAGTATTTAGTTTTAAGCTGACTCTTTCACTCTCTTCCTTCACTCTCATCAAGAGGCTCTTTAGTTCCTTTTTTCACTTACTGACATTAGAGTGGTTTCATCTGCTTATCTGAGGTTTTTAATGTTTCTCTCTGTTTTGATTCCAGCTTGTAACTCATCCAACCTGACATTTCTCATGATGTGCTCAGTATATAGCTTAAAGAGGGTAACAGCAGACAGCCCTGTCGTACTCCTTTCTCAGTCATTAACCAATCAGTTGTTCCATACAGGGTTCTAACTGTTGCTTCTTGACCTGCATACAGGTTTCTCAGGAGACAGGTAAGACAGTCTGGTATTCCCATCTCTTTAAGAGCTCTCCACAGTTTGTTGTGATCTACAGAGGCTTTACCATAGTCAGTGAAGCAGAGGTATGCCAGGGTCCAGCCCCCACAGGATCCAGGGGAACACAAAGGACAACTGGCATCAGCGAAGAAAATGATTTAGAGAGATAAAGAAAGAATGTTGCAGATAAGAAAACAGAGGAGAGAAAGAAAGAAAGAAAAACATGGGGGAACCAGGCTTTCGTGGAACTGATCTTGGTCCATCACTTTATTTTCAAAAGGGACTTTTATACCTTGACTTGTATATAGAGGGAAATGAAAGATGCAAAGTCATACAGAGTCAGCCCAAACATTACATCTGTTTTGTCTTTATCAAAACCAGGATTTTTTCTGCATACCTTTCCCGTAAACAATATTGTGTACATTATCTTCTGGCCTTGGAGGCCTGTGAACATTTTATGGCCCTCTTTTGATAAAGCCTGCTCAACCAGAAAACTTATTTTCCCTCAAAGTATTTTTTTCTTTATATTTCTAATCTATGTCAGCCTCAGAAAATGCTAAACAGAGTTACATTTCTCATGGAACAAAGGTGCAGTGAGTTACAAGAAAGAACCAAATAGCTCAAAGGTCTGATGTGGTTAATTTCAAGGCTACTGCTTGTTTTTCTTACATTCCAACTATGTTAACTAATGCACTCCCAGGTGCACAGTGGATAAGAGATATGGGAACTTAGCAGCAAGCATTGGCCCAATAATGAAATCCTACATCAGGACTATTCTAATAACTTTTAACTCTTTAAAAGGCTCTATGTTTTAGGCTTCCCATGTCTCTCACAGTTGGGAGGCTGTGAACAATCATCTGCATAACTGCAAGAGTCTGGATAAACCTGCCAAGCAAGCTAGAATGCTAACAGAGGGGGTTTGATTTGAAATATTCCTCTCATGTCCAGGAGACTTATTAGCTAGAGCCCTAAGTTGATTTTCTCCAGAGAAATGTAGTCGGAGATAGCCCCCTGTTAATGTCAGAAGAGTTGGTGAAAGGCATAAAATAGTAAGACAGACAGATTCTGGTTTTGGAGTACATGCTCGAGCAAGTCTAGGGAGCCCCTTGAATGCTGATCTCCCTTTGCCTGTCAGGTTTTCTCCACATGACCTTTGTCATGGGTGGGATCTCCCATGGTAGCTCCCGGCAGAGGTAGATTTTTTTTTTAATTCCTTTGCTTCTTCTATGATCTACAGAATGTTGGCAATTTGATCTCTGGTTCTTCCTCCTTTTCTAAACCCAGCGTGGACATCTGAGGTTCTTGGTTCATGTAATTATGAAGCCTAGGATTTAAGATTTTAAGCATGACCTTACTAGCATGGGGGATGAATGCAATTGTCTGATGGTTTGAACATTCTTTAGTATTAGCCTTCTTGGGAATTGGGATAAGGATTGATCTTTTCCAGTTCTATGGTCACTGCTGGGTCTTCCAGATTTGCTGACATATTGAGTGCAGCACTTTGATAACATCATCCTTTAGGGGTTTTAATAGCTCTATTGGAATTACATCTCATCAGCTAGCTCTATTAACAGCAGTGCTTCCTAAGACTAACTTGACTTCACACTCCAGAATGTCTGGCTCTGGGTGACTAACCACACCATCATAGTTATCCAGTCCATTAAGATCTTCTTTGTATAGTTCTTCCATGTATTCTTTCCATCTCTTTAGCATCTACTAGATAGACATTGTTTCTGTCCTTTAATGTGCCCATCTTTGGGCGAAATGTTCTCTTGATATTTACAATTTTCCTGAAGAGATCTCTAGTCTTTCCCTTTATGTTGTTTTCCTCTATTTTTATGCACTGTTCATTGAAGAAGTCTTTCTTGTCTCTCCTTGCTATTCTTTGGAATTCTGCATTTAGTTGGATGCACCTTTCCCTTTCTCCCTTGCTTTTCACATCTCTTCTTTCTCCAGCTGTCTGTAAAGCCTCCTCAGATAACAACTTTGCCTGCTTGATTATCCTTTTCTTCAGGATGGTCTTGTTCACTTCCTCTTGTACAATATTATGGACCTCCATCCATAGTTCTTCAGGCACACTGTTTACTAGATCTAATCCCTTGAATCTATTCATCACCTCCACTGCATATTCATAGGAGGTTTGATTTAAGTCATACCTGGCTGGCCTAGTGGTTTTTCTCACTCTCTTTAGTTTAAGGAAGAATTTTGTTATAGGAAGCTGATGATATGAGCCACAGTTAGCTTCAGGTCTTGTTTTTGCTGACTGTATACAGCTTCTCCATCTTCACCTACAAAGAATGTAATCAATTTGATTTTTGTATTGATCGTTTGGCAATGTCCATGTGTAAAGTCATCTCTTGTGTTGTTGAAAAAGGGTTTTGCTATGACTAGTGCTACTATGGGCAGGAATCCCTTAGGAGAAATGGATGGAGTAGCCATCATGGTCAACAAAAAGTCCAAAATGCAGTACTTGGAAGCAATCTGAAAAACGACAGAATGATCTCTGTTCATTTCCAAGACAAACCTTTCAATATCACGGTAATCCAAGCATATGCACCAACCAGTAATGTTGAAGGAGCTGAAGTTGAATGGTTCTGTGAAGACCTACAAGACCTTTTAGAACTAATACCCAAAAAAGATGTCCTTTTCACTATAGGGGACTGGAATGCAAAAGTAGGAAGTCAAGAAACACCTGGACTAACAGGCAAATTTGGTTTTGGAGTACGGAATGAGGCAGGGCAAAGGCTAATAGAGTTTTCCCAAGAGAATGCACAGAATGCACTGGTCATAGCAAACATCCTCTTCCAAAAACACAAGAGAAGACTCTACACATGGACATCACCACATGGACAACACTGAAATCAGATTGATTATATTCTTTGCAGTCAAAGATGGAGAAGCTTTATACAGTCAGCAAAAACAAGATTGGGAGCTGACTCTGGCTCAGATCATGAACTCCTTATTGCCAAATTCAGACTTAAATTGAAGAAAGTAGGGAAAACCATTAGACCATTCAGGTATGACCTAAATCAAATCCCTTATGATTATACAGTGGAAGTGAGAAATAGATTTAAGGGACTAGATCTGATAGACAGAATGCCTGATGAACTATGGACAGAAGTTTGTGACATTGTACAGGAGACAGGGATCAAGACCATCCCCATGGAAAAGAAATGCAGAAAAGCAAAATGGCTGTCTGAGAAGGCCTTACAAATAGCTGTGAAAAGAAGAGAAGCGAAAAGCAAAGAAGAAAAGGAAAGATATAAACATCTGAATGCAGAGTTCCAAAGAATAGCAAGGAGAGAGAAGAAAGCCTTCTTCAGCAATCAATGCAAAGACATAGAGGAAAAGAACAGAATGGAAAGAAGACTAGAGATCTCTTCAAGAAAAAGATTTCCGGGAAGAAAACTTTTTAATTTATTTATTTTAATTGCAGGCTAATTATTTTACAATATTGTGGTGGTTTCTGCCATACATTCACATAAATCAGCAATGGGTGTACATGTGTTCCCTATCTTGAACCCTCCCTCCTACCTCCCTCCCCATCCCATCCCTCACAGTCATCCTAGGGCACCTGCCCTGATCACCCTGTCTCATGCATTGAACGTGCACTGGCAATTTATTTCACATATGATAATATACATGTTTCAATGCTATTCTCTCAAATCATCCTACCCTTACCTTCTCCCAAGAGTCCAAAAGTCTGTTTTTACATCTGTGCCATTTTTGCAGTCTTGCATACAGGGTCATCATTACCATCTTTCTAAATCCCATATATATGCTTTAAAATACTGCATTGATGTTTTTCTTTCTGACTTACTTCACTCTGTATAACAGGCTCCAGTTTCATCCACCTCATTAGAACTGATTCAAGGGCATTTTTTTAATGGCTGAGTAATATTCCATAGAATGTTGATGATGAATTGATGCCGAAGAATTGATGCTTTTGAACAGTGGTGTTGGAGAAGACTCTTGAGAGTCCCTTGCACTGCAAGGAGATCCAACCAGTCCATCCTAAAGGAGATCAGTCCTGGGTGTTCTTTGCAAGGACTGATGCTGAAGCTGAAACTCCAATACTTTGGCCACCTCATGTGAAGAGCTGACTGATTGGAAAAGACTGATGCTGGGAAGGATTGGGAGCAGGAGCAAAAGGGGATGACAGAGGATGAGATGGTTGGATGGCATCACTGACTCAATGGACATGAGTTTGAGTAAACTTCAGGAGTTGGTGATAGACAGGGAGGCCTGGCGTGCTGCAATTCATGGGGTCACAAAGAGTCAGACACGACTGAGCGACTGAACTGAACTGAACTGAATATTCCATAGTGTATATGTACCACAGCTTTCTTATCCATTCGTCTGCTGATGGACATCTAGGTTTCTTCCATGTCCTGACTATTGTAAATAGTGCTGCAATGAACACTGGGGTACACATGTCTTTCAGTACTGGTTTCCTCCGTGTGTATGCCCAGCAGTGGGATTGCTGGGTCATAAGGCAGTTCTATTTCCAGGTTTTTAAGGAATCTCCACAGTGTTCTCCATAGTGGCTGTACTAGTTTGCACTTCCACCAACAGTGTAAGAGGGTTCCCTTTCTCCACATCCAATCGGCATTTATTGTTTGTAGACTTTTGGATAGCAGCCATTCTGACTGGCATGAGATGGTACCTCATTGTGGTTTTGATTTACATTTCTCTGATAATGAGTGATGTTGAGCATCTTTTCATGTGTTTGTTAGCCATTTGCAGTCTTCTTTGGAGAAATGTCTGTTTAGTTCTTTGGCCCATTTTTTTGATTGGCTCATTTATTTTTCTGGAATTGAGCTGCACGAGTTGCTTGTGTATTTTTGAGATTAATTCTTTGTCAGTTGCTTCATTTGATATTATTTTCTCCCATTCTGAAGGCTGTCTTTTCACCTTGCTCATAAGTTTCCTTCGTTGTGCAAAAGCTTTTAATTTTAATTAGGTCCCATTTGTTTATTTTTGCTTTTATTTCCATTACTCTGGGAGGTGGGTCATAAAGGATCCTGCTGTGATTATGTCAGAGAGTGTTTTGCCCATGTTTTCTTCTAGGAGTTCTATAGTTTCTAGTCTTACATTTAGATATTTAATGCATTTAGAGTTATTTTTGTGTATGGTGTTAGAAGGTGTTCTAATTTCATTCCTTTACAAGTGGTTGACCAGTTTTGCCAGCACCACTTGTAAAACAGATTGTCTTTTTCTCCACTGTATATTCTTACCTCCTTTGTCAAAGATAAGGTGTCCATAGGGGCGTGGATTTATCTCTGGGCTTTCCGTTTTGTTCCATTGATCTATGTCTCTTTCTTTGTGCCAGTACCATACTGTCTTGATGACCGTGGCTTTCTAGTAGAGCCTGAAGTCAGGCAGGTTGAATCCTCCAGTTCCATCCTTCTTTCTCAAGATTGCTTTGGCTATTCGAGGTTTTTTGTATTTCCATACAAATTGTGAAATTATTTGTTCTAGCTCTGTGAAAAATACCATTGGTAGCTTGATAGGGATTGCACTGAATCTATAGATTGCTTTGGGAAGTATACTCATTTTCACTAAATTGATTCTTCTGGTCTATGATCACGGTATATTTCTCCACCAATTAGTGTCCTCTTTGATTTTTTTCACCAGTGTTTTATAGTTTTCTATATATAGGTCTTTTGTTTCTTTTTGGAAGTGTGCTCAGTCGTGTCCAACTCTTTGCAACCCCATGGACTTCAGCCTACCAGGCTCCTCTGTCCATGGGATTTTCCAGGCAACAATACTGGAGTGGTTTGCCATTTCTCTTCTTGAGGTAGATATATTCCTAGGTATTTTATTCTTTTTGTTGCAATGGTGAATGGAATTGTTTCCTTAAATTTTTTTCTATTTTCTCATTGTTAGTGTATAGGAATGCAAGGGATTTCTGTGTGTTGATTTTATATCCTGGAACTTTAGCATATTCATAGGTTAGTTCTAGTAATTTTCTGGTGGAGTCTTTAAGGTTTTCTGTGGCTTCTGTGGTGGCTCAGAGGTTAAAGCTCTTGCCTTCGATGCAGGAGACCTGGGTTTGATCCCTGGGTCGGGAAGACCTGCTGGAGAAGGAAATGGAAATCCACCCAGTATTCTTGCCTGGAGAATCCCATGGACAGAGAAGCCTACCTAGTAGGTTACAGTCCACGGGGTCGCAGAGTCGGACACGACTGAGCGACTTCACCTTACCTTACCTTACCTTAGGGTTTTCTATGTAGAGGATCATGTCATCTGCAAACACTGAGAGTTTTACTTCTTCTTTTCCAATTTGGATTCCTTTTATTTCTTTTTCTGTTCTGATTGCTGTGGCCAAATCTTTCAAAACTATGTTTTGTAGTAGTGGTTAGAGTGGGCACCCCTGTCTTGTTCCTGACTTTAGGGGAAATGCTTTCAATTTTTCACCATTGAAGATAATGTTTGCTGTGGCTTTATCGTATATGGCTTTTATTATGTTGAGGTGTGTTCCTTTTATTCCTGCTTTCTGGAGGGTTTTTATCATAAATGGATGTTGAATTTTGTCAAAGGCTTTCTCTGTGTCTATTGAGATAATCATATAGTTTTTATCTTTCAGTTTGTTAATGTGGTGTATCACACTGAATGATTTGCGAATATTGAAGAACTCTTGCATCCCTGGGATAAAGCCCACTTGGTCATGATGTATGATCTTTTTAATATGTTGCTGGATTCTGTTTGCTAAAATTTTGTTAAGGATTTTTGCATCTATGTTCATCAATAATATTGGCCTGTAGTTTTCTTTTTGTGGCATCTTTGTCTTATTTTGGTATTAGAGTGATGGTGGCCTCATAGAATCAGTTTGACAGTTCACCTTCCTCTGTAATTTTCTGGAAGAGTTTGAGTAGGATAGGTGTTAGCTCTTCTCGAAATTTGTCGTAGAATTCAGCTGTGAGGCCATCTGGTCCTGGGCTTTTGTTTGTTGGAGGATTTCTGATTACAGTTTCAATTTCCGTGCTTGGGAAAATCTTAACGGATTTTCTAGTTCTTCCTGGTTCACTTTTGAAAAGTTATACTTTTCTAAGAATTGGCCATTTCTTCCAAGCTGTCAATTTTATTGGCGTATATTTGCTGATAATAGTCTCTTATGATCTTTTGTATTTCTCTGTTGTCTGTTATAACTTCTCCATTTTCATTTCTAATTTTATTGATTTGATTCTTCTCCCTTTTTTCTTGATGAGTCTGGCTAATGGTTTGTCTGTTTTATTTATCTTCTCACAGAACCAGCTTTTAGCTTTTTATGATCTCCTTTGTTTCTTTTGCATTTATTTCTGCCCTAATTTTTAGGATTTCTTTCCTTCTATTAACCATGGGGTGCTTCATTTCTTCATTTTCTAGTTGCTATAGGTGTAGAGTTAGGCTATTTATTTGATTTTTCTCTTGTTTCTTGAGGTAAGCTTGCAATGCTATTAACCTTCCCCTTAGTACTGCTCTTACAGAGACTTGTAGGTTTTGGGTTATTGTGCTTTCATTTTCATTCATTTCTATGCATATTTTGATTTCTTTTTATTTCTTCTTTGATTTGCTGGTTATTCAGAAGTGTGTTTTTTAGTACTGGAGCTTCAGCTTTAACATCAGTCCTTCCAATGAACACCCAGGACTGATCTCCCTTAGAGTGGACTGGCTGGATCTCCTTGCAGTCCAAGGGACTCTCAAGAGTCTTCTCCAACATCACAGTTCAAAAGCATCAATTCTTCAGCACTCAACTTTCTTCACAGTCCAACTCTCACATCCATATACAACCACTGGAAAAACTATAGCCATAACTAGATGGACCTTTGTTGGCAAAGCAATGTCTCTGCTTGTAGAGTTAAGTTATTTATTTGACTTTTTTCTTGTTTCTTGAGGTATGCCAGTATTGCTATGAGCCTTCCCCTTAGCACTGCTTTTACAGTGTCCCATAGGTTTTGGATTGTTGTGTTTTCATTTTCATTTATTTCTATGTATATTTTGATTTCTTTTTATTTCTTCTGTGATTTGTTGGTTATTTAGAAGCATGTTGTTTATCCTCCATATGTTGGCATTTTTAATAGTTTTTCTTTCCTGTAGTTGATATCTAATCTTACTGCATTGTGAATCAGAAAAGATGCTTGGAATGATTTCAACTTTTTGAATTTACCAAGGCTAGATTTATGGCCCAGTATGTGATATACCCTGGAGAAGGTTCCTGTGCACTTCAAAAAAAGGTGAAATTCATTGTTTGGGGGTGAAAAGTCCTATAGATATCAATTAGGTCTAACTGGTCTATAGTATCATTTAAAGTTTGTATTCCCTTGTTAATTTTCTGGTTAGTTGATCTATCCATAGGTGTGAGTGGGATATTAAACTCTCCCACTATTATTGTGTGACTGTTAATTTCTCCTTTCATACTTGTTAGCATTTGCCTTACATATTGCAGTGTTCCTATGTTGGATGCTTATATATTTATAATTTTTATAGTTTCTTCTTGGGTTGATCTTTTGATCATTATGTAGTGTCTTTCTTTGTCTCATTTCACAGCCTTTATTTCAAAGTCTATTTTATCTGGTATGAGTATTGTTACTCCAGCTTTCTTTTGGTCTCCGTTTGTGTGAAATATATTTTTCCAGCCCTTCACTTTCAGGCTGTATGTGTCCCTAGGTTTAAGGTGGGTCTCTTATAGACAGCATATATAGGCATCTTGTTTTTGTATCCACTCAGCCAGTCTTTGTCTTTTGGTTGGGGCATTCAACCCATTGATATTTAAAGTAATTATTGATAAGTATGATCCCGTGGTCATTTACTTTATTGTTTGGGGTTAGAGTTTATACACCCTTTCTGTGTTTCCTGTCTAGAGAAGATCCATTAGCATTTGTTGGAGAGCTAGTTTGGTGGTGCTGAACTCTCTCAGCTGCTGCTTGTCTGTAAAGCTTTTGATTTTTCCTTCATATTTGAATGAGATCCTTGCTAGGTACAGTAATCTGGGCTGTAGGTTATTTTCTTTCATTACTTTAAGTATGTCCTGCCATTCCCTTCTGGCCTGAAGAGTTTCTATTGAAAGATCAGCTGGTATCCTTATGAGAATCCCCTTGTGAGTAATTTGTTGTTTTTCCCTTGTTGCTTTTAATATTTGTTCTTTGTGTTTGATCTTTGTTAATTTGATTAATATGTGTCTTGGGGTATTTTGCCTTGTGTTTATCTTGTTTGGGACTCTCTGGGTTTCTTGGACTTGGGTAACTATTTTCCTTCCCCATTTTAGGAAAGTTTTCAACTATTATCTCCTCAATTATTTTCTCATGGCCTTTTTGTCTTCTGGGACTCCTATAATTTGCATTTTGGAGTGTTTGACATTGTCCCAGAGGTCTTTGAGGTTGTCCTCATTTCTTTTAATTATTTTTTTGTTTTTTCCTCTCTGCTTCATTTATTTCCACCATTCTATCTTCCACCTCACTTATCCTATCTTCTGCCTCAGTTATTCTACTGTTGGTTTCCTCCAGAGTGCTTTTGATCTCATTTATTGCATTATTCATTGTTAATTGACTCTTTTTAATTTCTTCTAGATCCTTGTTAAACTTTTCTTGCATCTTCTCAGTCCTTGTCTCTAGTCTATTTATCTGTAACTCCATTTTGTTTTCAAGATTTGGGATCATTTTTACTATCATTATTCTGAATTCTTTTTCAGGTAGACTCCCTATCGCCTCCTCTTTTGTTTGGTTTGGTGTGCTTTTATCATGTCCCTTTACCTGCTGAATATCTCTCTGCCTTTTCAACTTGTTTAGGTGTTTGGGGTGGTCTTTCTGTATGCTGGAAGTTTGTGGTTCCTCTTTATTATGGAGGTTTCTCCCTGTGGGTGGGGTTGGATGAGTGGCTTGTAAATGTTTCCTGGTTAGGGAAGCTCGCGTCAGTGTTCCTGTGGGTAGAGCTGGATCTCTTCTCTATGAGTGCAACGAAGTGTCAAGTAGTGAGTTCTGAGGTGTCTGTGGGTTTGCTATGACTTTTGGCCACCTGTACTTTTGTGCTCAGGGTTATGTTCTATTTTTGTTGGAGAATTAGCTTGGTATGTCTTTTCTGAAACTTGTTGGCTCTTGGGTGGATCTTGGTTTCAGTATAAATATGGAGGCTCCTGGATGAGCTCTTGTCAATTAATGTTCCCTGGAGTCAGGAGTTTTCTGGTGTTCTCAGTTTTGGGATTTAAGCTTCCTGCCTCTGGCTTTCAGTCTTATTCTTACAGTAGCCTCAAGACTTTTCCATCCATACAGCACCAATGATAAAACACCTAGGTTAGTGGGGAAAGATTCTCCACAGTGAGGGACATCCAGAGAGGGACATCCAGAGAGGTCCACAGAGTTACATGGAAAAGAGAAGAGGGAGGAGGGAGATAGAAATGACCAGGAGGAGAAGAGGGGAAATCAAAAGGGGAGAGAGCAATCTAGCCAGGAATCAATTCTCTATCTGCTCTCCACAGTCTGGAACACTCAAAGAGGTTCACGGAGTTCCACAGAGAAGAGAAGAGGAAGGAAAGAGTAGAGGTGACCAGAAGTGGAGGGGAAGTCAAAAGCAGAGAGACCACTCTAGCTAGTGATCAGTTCCCTAAGTGTTCTCCACAGCCTGGGATACCCAAAGAGATTCACAGGGTTAAGTAGAGAAGAGAAGGGGGAGTGAGGGAGATAGAGGTGACCTAGGGGAGAAAAAGGAGAGTCAAAAGGGGAGAGAGTAATCAAGCCAGTAATCACACTCCTAAGTAAAATTGGGTACCGAGGATTGGATTCTTAAAGGTACAAAATTGATATCAAATACCAAAAAGCAAAGATTAAAAATCTAGAGTAGAGGTTAGATTCCCAGAAATACAATAAAAACAAAAATCGCAATTTTTTTTAAATATATGAAATTTGCTTTAAAAATAGGGTCTTTTTTTAACAAGGTAATAGTAGGTTTTAAAAATGAAAATTAGAGGAGTAATAAAGAACTTAAATTTTTAATTTTTAAAAATTAAAAAATGATAAAAGTAAAATATATCTAGGAATTTCTCTGGAGCTGTTGAGGGCAGTGTGGGGTCAGTTTCAGATAGTTCCTTGTTCCAGCTTATACTTCTTCTCAAGGTCTATAGGTCCCTTCCAATGTAGTCAATGCTAACTACAAGGTTTTAATCTGTTGCACCTGTCACTTTCAAAGCAGTTCCTTCTTCTTTGTTTATTTTGGTTTCCTCTGTTTGCAAGTGTCTTCAGTATCTAACTTCCACCGTGACACAAGGGGGTGAAGGTGGTCATTTACTCAGGCTCACTTGTTCAATTGTCCTGTGGGGAGGGAGGAACACTGCAAACAAATATCACTGGCATGTGTGAGGAGTGTTCGCAGTGTCTGGGCCACACTGGGTTTGCCCCCGCTCCCTGCATGTGTGCTTTCCCCGTCAACACTGCTCAGGCTCCAGGTTGCTCTGCAGGGGAACTGTCTAAAGCAGGCCCTGGGTTGCATGCACTTCCCAGGTCTAAGCCACCCAGGTTAAGGTTCCTGCATACCCCACAAAGGCACAGACTCGGTTAGGCCTGTGTTTTGTGCCCTTCCCAGGTCCGAGCAGCGCAGGCGACCAGGTGCTTGGTGAGCTCGCTCTCCTCAGGTCGAACAGTGCATCTTATCACCTCTCCTGGTCCCGGCCGCTCAGTTTCCCAGGTGCACAGTGGGAGCACCGTCTCAGGTGTAATGTGTGTCTCCTCTGGGGAGCTGGTCTCTTGCTGCAACCCTCCTGGTGGATGTCAACTGTCCAGGATCCCAGGAAGACTTGGTTAGCAACTGGGAGCCTGCTCGCAGTTTGGTAGGGGATGCCATCTCTGGGGCCGAGTTTGCCCCGAGTTTGCCTCTTACCTTCCGGCTCTGGCTGTCACCTGCCTGCCTCTCTGCCTCTGTCAGAGGATAGGCTGGCCCACTGCTGGCTAGCTCTCCTCTGGTATTCGCTCATTCCTTTGTTCGGTGAGCAGGCCTGGCAGTGCCTTAGGTTACAGCTTTTTGTGGGAAAGTTCTCTCTCTCTCTTTTTTTTTTCTTCTTTTTTTTTAAACATTTTATTTTATTTTTGGAAATATTCTGCATCTTTATTTTATATGTAATTTTTAAATACTTTAGTCTACATTACAATACTGTATTGGTTTTGCCATACATTAACATGAATCAGCCACAGGCGTATATGATCTCCCAATGCCAAAGCCCCTTCCCACCTCGCACCCCATATCATCTCTCTGAATCATCCCGTGCACTAGCCCCAAGTATCCTGTATCCTGTATTGAACATAGACTGGCGCTTCATTTCTTATATGATAGTATACATGTTTCAATGCCATTCTCCCAAATCATCCCACCCTTTCCCTCTCCCTCAGAGGCCAAAAGTCCGTTCTATACCTCTGTGTCTCTTTTGTTGTCTCACATACAGGGTCATCATTACTATCTTTCTCAATTCCATATATATGTGTCAGTATACTGTATTGGTGTTTTTCTTTCTGGCTTACTTCACTCTGTATAATTGGCTCCAGTTTCATCCATCTCATTAGAACTGATTCAAATTTATTCTTTTTAAGGGCTGAGTAATACTCCATTGTGTATATGTACCACAGCTTTCTTATCCATTCATCTGCTGATGAACATCTAGGTTGTTTTCCATGTCCTGGCTATTATAAACAATGCTGCAGTGAACATTGGGGTACATGTGTCTCTTTCAGTTCTGGTTTCCTCAGTGTGTATGCCCAGCAGTGGGATTGCTGGGTCATAAGGCAGTTCTATTTGCAATTTTTAAGGAATTTAAGGAATCTCCACACTGTTTTCCATAATAGCTGTACTAGTTTGCATTCCCACCAACAGTGTAAGAGGGTTCCCTTTTATCCACATCCTCTGGAGCATTTGTTGCTTTTAGACTTTTGGATCGCAGCCATTCTGACTGGTGTGAAATGGTACCTCATTGTGGTCTTGATTTGCATTTCTCTGATAATGAGTGATGTTGAGCATCTTTTCATGTGTTTGTTAGCCATCTGTATGTCTTCTTTGGAGAAATGCCTATTTAGTTCTTTGACCCATTTTTTTATTGGATCGTTTATTTTTCTGGAGTTGAGCTGTATAAGTTGCTTGTATATTTTTGAGATGAGTTGTTTGTCAGTTGCTTCATTTGCTATTGTTTTCTCCCATTCAGAAGGCTGTCTTTTCACCTTACTTATAGTTTCCTTTGTTGTGCAGAAGCTTTTAATTTTAATTAGATCCCATTTGTTTATTTTTGCTTTTATTTCCAGTATACTGGGAGGTGGATCATAGAGGATCTTGCTGTGATTTATGTCGGAGAGTGTTTTGCCTATGTTCTCCTCTGGGAGTTTTATAGTCATCTTAGGAGCACCCCTCTCCCCCAAGATTTAATTTTAAAAGACAGTGAGGCCTTTGTCTTATTGCCCTCTTAGTCTCTCTCTTGGATCACTCACAGAAGAAAACCAGCTATCATGTCATGAGCAGTCGTCCTGAAGAAGCCCACATGGCAAGGAAGCAAAGCCTTCTGCCAAAAGCTGTGAGTAAGATATCTTGGAAACACATCTTTCAGCCCTGATCAAGCCTTCAAATGACTACAACCCCAATCAACAGCTTGACTGCAATTTCATAAAAGATCTTAAATAAGAACCACCCACCTAAGCTACTCTTACCCTCAGAAAAATGTTTTTGACCCTCAGAAAATAAGTGAGATAATAGATGTTTGTTATCTTGAGCTGCTAAATTTTGGGGTAATTTGTTTCTTATCAACGGATGTAATAATAAGACCAGACTGTCAGATAAAATAGTTAAGTAAGTTCACAATGAGTGAAGTCAGTTCAGTTCAATTCAGTTGCTCAGTAGCATACAACCTTTTGTGACCCCATGAACTGCAGCATGCCAGGCCTCTCTGTCCATCAACAAATCCCAGAGCCTGCTCAAACTCTGTCTGAGTTGGTGATGCCATCCAGTAATCTCATCCTCTGTCATCTCCTCCTCCCACCCTCAATCTTTCCCAGCATCAGGGTCTTTTCCAGTGAGGCAGTTCTTCACATCAGGTGGCCAAAGAATTGGACCTTCAGTTTCAGCATCAACCCTTCCAATGAATATTCAGGACTAATTTCCTTTAGGATTGACTGGTTTGATTTCCTTGCAGTTCAAGGGACTCTCAAGAGTCTTCTCCAACACCACATTTCAAAAGCATCAATTCTTTGGCACTCAGCTTTCTTTATGGTCCAAGTCAATCATCTTTAATGTCATACCCTCTAAGCACTACCTCATAATCCAACAACAGGCATTTTCAAAGAATATATGCAGCTGGAACTCCTACACACTGCCTGTGGGAGTGTAAATTACTGTAGCCACTTTTGAAAACTATTTGGTAAGTATCTACTTAAGCTAAACATAGCCTAGCTATGACCCAGCAATTTCACTCTCAGATAAATACCCAACAGAAATTGGTGCAAATACTTATCAAACAATATACACAATTGCTCATAGAAACTTTGTTTATAAGAACCAAACATTATATATAACTCAAATGTTCAAGCACAGAAGAATAGATAAATAAGTTGTAGTATATTTCTAAAATGGAATATTGTGCAGCAATGAAAAAGAATAAACTACAGCTACAAGCGCAACAACATGGGTGAATCTCACCTCATAATTTTAAGCTAAAGAAGCCAGACAGCAAAGAGTATATAATCTATAATTCCATTTACATAAAATCTAAGAACAGAGAAAACCAACCTTTGCATAGAAATCAAACCATAGGTACTTTTGATAGGGATGATATGGAAAGGGAACAAAAAAGAGCTTTCTGGAGGGCTAGAAGTGTTCTATATCTTGATCTAGGTGGAGTATAACTGATATACCTTCACATAAAATACACCAAGCTGTGCACTTAAGGTTTGTGCACTTTTCTGCACATATATTAGATTTAACAACTAATTCTGAACTTTTAACATGGTTAAGGTCCAGTTCCAGAATTACCAAAAAGAAATCTTTTTCTTTTCAGCTTTATGATTGTCTATAATTTTTATTTTAATAAAAGCATGCATCTTTTAATGTAAAAATGTCACTTCAAAAAAACTGTACATTACAATTTAACTGTCATTTATTACAACTATGAAATAGCCAAAAACTAGGAGAAAACACACTGAAATGTTAAATGACTTTTCTCTCCAGAAAAAGGAGTAATTAATTTTTTCTTATTTTTTGTTTCTCTATTTTCAGCATGTAGTGTGGAGCATGAATTGCTTTTATAAGAGAGAAAAATGTTTAAAGATTGACTGGCAGAGTTGTCCTTTGCCATAACTGTTACCAGGAGCACCAGGACAGGACAATGAGCCAAAACATAGTATTTCTGAGGAACTTGTGGAAGGGTTTACTGACAGAGGGTTACATTTTTCAAGGTTTGTATTAGATTTTAAAATATGTTATTTCGTGTCATTTTAAATAGGTATTACTTGACCTATAGGACTTTGCATGCAGTAAGTATGGAATAAATATTTACTTTATCAACAAACAGGAACATTAAAGAAGTCTGTCGGCTCATGTGCATCACATATATTATCTACTAGTATCACCTACCAAAATGGTAAAGCCACTGTGGTAGCCTAGTGAACCACTGTGATAGTGAACCACTGTGAATAGAGTCTCCAAAGGCCACTCATCTCAGAGCAACCTTCTTATGCAATGAGACTTTCCATGCAACACTCTAGGCAATGTTGGCCTATCCAGGCAGACACAAAACATAAAATCAAGCAGAGAAGACCATAAATGTTTCCCTATGAGAAATTTTATGTGTCTATCTTTACTTATGCATCTATCTATCTACTACTTTTATGATTTAAAAGGCAAAGCAAAATCACTGTACAGAGAAGGCCGTCCTAAGATGGCAGAGGAATAAAACAGAGAGACCACTTTCTCCCCCACAAATTCATCAAAAGAACATTTGAATGCTGAGTAAATTCCACAAAACAACTTCTGAATGCTGGCAGAAGACATCAGGCACCCAGAAAAGCAGCCCATTTTCTTCAAAAGGTGGTAGGAAAAAATATAAAAGATAAAAAAGAGACAAAAGAAGTAGGGACAGAGATCAGTCCTGGGAAGGGAGTCTTTAAAAAGAGAGAGGCTTCCAAACACCAGGAAACACTCTCACTGGCAAGTCTATGGTGAGCCTTGGAACCTCAGAGGGCAACATAACCAGGAGGAAAAATAAATAAATAATTAAAACCCACAGATTACATGCCCAATGGTAACTCCCAGCAAAGAAGCAGAGCAGACTCTTACATCCTCCACTAGCAAGCGGGGGCTGGTCAGGGAGGCACAGGCTGCATTGCTTAGGGTAAGGACTGGGCATGAATGCCCCTGAGGGCAATCTGAGGGAACTTACTTGAGACAGCAAACCAGACTGTGGGATAGCTACCCTGCAAAAAGCCCTAACCTAAGGCACCACCAGGCTCGCTCACAGAACAAAGGACTGAGCAGAACTAGCCGGCTGCGGACCAGCCCATCCCCCGCTGGAGACAGGCAGGTGAGGGCAGCCAGAGCTGGAAGAGGGCAAGCATGGCCCCAGAGAGGCATCATCTACAAAACTACAAGCAGGTTTCATCGCTAACCAAGACTTCTTGGGATTCTGGATGGTCAACATCTGCCAAGAGGGTCACAGCCAGAGATTAGCTCCCCAGAAGAGACACGTGGCACACTTGAGAAAGGTGTGCCGGTTGTACACCCAGAAAACCAAGCGGTAGGGACGGGGGAGGCAATAAGTCACAGCGACCGTGCTCACCAAACACCTGGTCACCTGAGCTGCTCGGACCTTGGAAGGGAACAAAACACAGGCCCAACTGAGTCTGCGCCTCTGAGGACTATCCAAGTACCGGAACCTGAGTGGCTTAGACCTGGGAAGTGCATTACAACCCAGGGCGGGCCTCAAACAGTTCCTGGCAGAGCAAGCTAGAGCCTAAGCAGTGTAGACAGGGAAAGCACACACACATGAGCAGAGGCAAACCCAGTGTGGCTGAAACACTGCGAGCACACGCCAGTGATATTTGTTTGTAGCGTTCCTCCCTCCCCACAGCGTAACTGAACAAGTGAGCCTAAAAAGTGTTCACCACTGCCCCCTCGTGTCAGGGCGGAAATTAGACACTGAAGAGACTAGTAAACAGAAGCTAAAACAGAGGGAACCGCCTTGGAAGTGACAGGTACAATAGATTAAAACCCTGTAATTAGCACCGACTACATAGGAAGGGGCCTATAGATCTTGAGAAGTATAAGCCAGATCAAGGAACTATCTGAAAATGAACTGACCCCACACTGTCCACAACAACACCAGAGAAACTCCTAGATATTTTTACTATTATCATTCTTTAAATTTTTAATTTTTTTATTTTTAAGTCCTCTATTACTCCTTTAATTTTCATTTTTATAACCTTCTATTATTTGCAAAAAAAAACTTAATTTTTAAAACAAACTTCATGTATATATATTTTATAATTTTTATGACTTTGTTTTTTTTTCTTTAATATTGTATTTTTGAGAATTCAACCTCTACTCTAGATTTTTAAATCTTGGCTTTTTGGTATTTGTTATAATTTTGTACCTTTAAGAACCCAATCTTCAGTATCTATTTTTACTTGGGAACGAGATTACTGGCTTGACTGCTTTCTCCCCCTTTAGACTCTCCTTTTTCTCCACCAGGTCGCCTCTATCTCCTCACTCATCCTTCTCTTCTCTACCCAACTCTGTGAATCTCTGTGTATTCTGGACTGTGGAGAACACTTAAGGAACTGATTACTGGCTGGATCTGTCTCTCTCCTTTTGATTCCCCCCTTTATCCTCCTGGCCACCTCTGTCTCCTTCCTCCCTCTTCTCTTCTGTGTATAACTATGTGAACATCTGTGAGTGGTCCAGACTGTGCAGAACACATAAAGAAGTGACTACTGGCTAGCTTGCACTCTCCTCTTTGATTCCCTCTCCTCTCCTCCTGGTCACATCTATCTCCCTCCTCCCTTTTCCCTTCTCCATGTAACTCTGTGAACCTCTCTGGGTGTCCCTTACTGTGGAGAAACTTTTCATCTTTAACCTAGATGTTTTATCATAAGTGCTGTATAGATAGAGAAGTCTTGAGGCTACTGTAAGAATGAGACTGAAAACCAGAGGCAGGAGGCTTAAGTCCAAATCCTGAGAACACCAGAGAACTCCTGACTCCAGGGAACATTAATCAACAGGAGCTCATCAAAAGCCTCCATACCTACACTGAAACCAAGTACCACTCAAGGGCCAACAAGTTCCAGAGCAAGACATACCATGCAAATTCTCCAGCAACACAGGAACATAACCCTGAGCTTCAATATACAGGTTGCCCAAAGTCACTCCAACCCACTGACATCTCATAACTCACATTACTGGACACTTCATTGCACTACAGAGAGAAGAAATCCAGCTCCACCCACCAGAACACAGACAAAAGCTTCCCTAACCAGGAAACCTTGACAAGTCACCTTTCCAACTCCATCCACAGCGAGGAAACTACACAATAAAAGAGAACAAACTGGCAGAATACAGAAAGGCCACCCCAAACACAGCAATATAAACAAGATGAAGAGACAGAGGAATACCCAGCAGGTAAAGGAACAGGTAAAGGAAAATAGCCTGGAGAAAAGGATTGAGAAGATGTAAGAAAGGTTTAACAAGGACCTAGGTGAAGTCAGCTCAATTGTGTCCGACTCTTTGTGACCCTCGTGGATTGTAACCTACTAGGCTTCTCTCTCCATGGGATTCTTCAGGCAAGAATACTGGAGTGGATTGCCATTTCCTTCTCCAGGGGATCTTCTCGACCCAGGGATTGAACCCAGGTCTCCCGCATTGGAGGCAGACGCTTTAACCTCTGAGCCACCAGGGAAGCCCTAACAAGGACCTAGAAGAAATAAAAAGAGCCAATCAATAATGAATAATGCAACAAATGATATCAAAAACACTCTGGAGGGAACCAACAGTAGAATAACGGAGGCATAAGATAGAATAAGTGAGGTATAAGATAGAACGGTAGAAATAAATGAAACAGAGAATAAAAAAGAAAAATGAATTAAAAGAAATGAGGACAATCTCAGAGACCTCTGGGACAATGTTAAACGCCCCAACATTCGAATCATAGGAGACCCAGAAGAAGAAGACAAAAAGAAAGACCATGAGAAATTATTTCAGGAGATGATAGTTGAAAACTTCCCTAAAATGGGGAAGGAAATAATCACCCAAGTCCAAGAAGCCCAGAGAGTCCCAAATCGAATAAACCCAATGCAAAACACCCCAAGACACATATTAATCAAATTAACAAAGATCAAACACAAAGAACAAATATTAAAAGCAACAAGGGAAAAACAACAAATAACACACAAAGGGATTCCCATAAGGATACCAGCTGATCTTTCAATAGAAACTTCAGGCCAGGAAGGAATGGCAGGACATACTTAAAGTAATGAAAGAAAATAACCTACAGCCCAGATTACTGTACTCAGCAAGGATCTCATTCAAATATGAAGGAAAAATCAAAAGCTTTACAGACAAGCAACAGCTGAGAGAGTTCAGCACCACTAAACCAGCTCTCCAACAAATGCTAATGGATCTTCTCTAGACAGAAAACATAGAAAGGGTGTGTAAACTCTAACCCAAAACAATAAAGTAAATGGCAACAGGATCATACTTATTAATAATTACCTTAAATGTCAATGGATCAAATGCCCCGACCAAAAGACAAAGACTGGCTGAATGGATACAAAAACAAGATCGCTACATATGTTGTCTACAAGAGACCCACCTGAAAACAAGGGACACATACAGACTGAAAGGGAAGGGCTGGAAAAAGATATTCCACACAAATAGACAGCAACAGAAAGCAGGAGTAGCAATACTCATATCAGATAAAATAGACTTTAAAACAAAGGCTGTGAAAGAGACAAAGAAGGACACTACATAATAATCAAAGGCTCAATCCAAGAAGAAGATGTAACAATTATATAAGCATCCAACATAGGAGCACTACAATATGTAAGACAAATGCTAACAAGTATGAAAGGGGAAATTAACAATAACACAATACTAGTGGGAGACTTAAATACCCCCACTCACACCTACGGATAGATCAACTAAACAGAAAATTAACAAGGAAATGCAAACTTTAAATGATACAATAGACCAGTTAGACTTAATTGATATCTATAGGACATTCCACCCCAAAAGAATGAATTTCACCTTTTTCTCAAGCACACAAGGAACCTTCTTCAGGATAGATCACATCCCGGGCCATAAATCGAGCTTGGTAAATTTAAAAAAACTGAAATCATTCCAAGCGTCTTTTCTGATCACAATGCAGTAAGATTAGATCTCAATTACAGGAGAAAAAAATATTTAAAATTCCAACATATTGAGACTGAACAACACGCTGATGAATAGACAACAAATCACAAAAGAAATCAAGAAAGAAATCAAAATATGCATAGAAAAGAATGAAAATGACAACACAACAACCCAAACCCTCTGGGACACTGTAAAAGCAGTGCTAAGGGAAAGGCTCATAGCAATACAGGCATGCATCAAAAAAAAAAAAAGAAAAGAAAAAAGTGAAATAAATAACCTAACTCTACAAGCAGAGACATAACTTTGCCAACAAAGGTTAGTCTAGTCAAGGCTATGGCTTTTCCAGTAGTCACATATGGGTGTGAGAGTTGGACTGTGAAGAAACCTGAGTGCCGAAGAATTGGTGCTTTTGAACTGTGATGTTGGAGAAGACTCTTGAGAGTCCCTTGGACTTCAAGGAGGCCCAACCTGTCCATCCTAAAGGAAATCAGTCCTGGGTGTTCAATGGAAGGACTGGTGCTAAAGCTGAAACTCCAATACTTTGGCCACCTCATGTGAAGAGTTGACTCATTGGAAAAGACTCTGACGCTGGGAGGGATTGGGGGCAGGAAGAGAAGGGGACGACAGAGTATGAGATGGCTAGATGGCATCACCGACTAAATGGACATGAGTTTGAGTAAACTCCAAGAGTTGGTGATGGACAGGGAGGCCTGGTGTGCTGCGATTCACGGGGTCGCAAAGTGTTGGACACAACTGGGCGACCGAAGTAAACTCAACTGAACTGACACCTAAAGCAACTAGAAAAGGAAGAAATGAAGAACCCCAGGATTAGTAGAAAGAAAGAAATCTTAAATATTAAGCCAGAAATAAATGCAAAAGAAACAAAAAGACCATAGCAATAATCAACAAAACCAAAACCTGGTTCTTTGAGAGGATAAATTAAATTGACAAACCATTTGCCAGACTCACCAAGAAACAAAGGGGGGAAAATCAAATCAATAAAATTAGAAATGAAAATGGAGAGAGCACAACAGACAACAAAGAAATACAAAGGATCATAAGAGACTACTATCAGCAATTATATGCCAATAAAATGGACAATGTGGAAGAAATGGACAAACTCTTAGAAAAGTACAACTTTCCAAAACTAAACCAGGAAGAACTAGAAAATCTTAACAGCCCGATCACAAGCATGGAAATTGAAACTATAATCAGAAATCTTCCAGCAAACAAAAGCCCAGGTCCAGACGGCTTCACAGCTGAATTCTACCAAAAATTTAAAGAAGAGCTAACAATTATCCTACTCAAACTCTTCCAGAAATTTGCAGAGGAAAGTAAACTTCTAAACTCATTCTATGAGGCCACCATCACCCTAATACCAAAACCTGACAAAGATGCCACACACACAAAAAAACTACAGGCCAATATTATTGATAAACATAGATGCAAAAATCCTTAACAAAATTCTAGCAATCAGAATCCAACAACACATTAAAAAGAACATACATCATGACCAAGTGGGCTTTATCCCAGGGATGCAAAGATTCTTCAATATCCACAAATCAATCGATGTAATACATTAACAATTGAAAAATAAAAGCCATATGATTATCTCAATAGATGCAGAGAAAGCCTTTCACAAAACTAAACATCCGTTTATGGTAAAAACCCTCCAGAAAGCAGGAATAGAAGGAACATACCTCAACATAATAAAAGCTATATGTGACAAACCCACAGCAAACTTTATCCTCAATGGTGAAAAATTGAAAGCATTTCCCTAAAGTCAGGAACAAGACAAGAGTGTCCACTCTCACCACTACTACACAATGTAGTTTTGGAAGATTTGGCCACAGCAATCAGAAGAGAAAATAAAATAAAATAAAAGGAATCCAAATGGAAAAGAAGAAGTAAAACTCTCACTGTTTGCAGATGACATGATTCTCTACATAGAAAACCCTAAAGACTCCACCAGAAAATTACTGGAACTAACCTATGAATATACTAAAGTTCCAGGATGTAAAATCAACACACAGAAATCCCTTGCATTCCTATACACTAACAATGAGAAAATAGAAAAAGAAATTAAGGAAACAATTCCATTCACTATTGCAACGAAAAGAATAAAATACCTAGGAATATATATACCTCAAGAAGAGAAATGGAAGACCACTCCAGTATTGTTGCCTGGAAAATCCCATGGACAGAGGAGCCTGGTAGGTTAAAGTCCATAGGGTTGCAAAGAGTCAGACACGACTGAGCACACTTCCAAAAGAAACAAAAGACCTATATATAGAAAACTATAAAACACTGGTGAAAGAAATCAAAGAGGACACTAACTGGTGGAGAAATATACCGTGATCATGGACTGGAAGAATCAATGTAGTGAAAATGAGTATACTACCCAAAGCAATCTATAGATTCAGTGCAATCCCTATCAAGCTACCAATGGTATTTTTCACAGAGCTAGAACAAATAATTTCACAATTTGTATGGAAATTAAAAAAATCTCGAATAGCCAAAGCAATCTTGAAAAAGAAGAATGGAACTGGAGGATTCAACCTGCCTGACTTCAGGCTCTACTAGAAAGCCACGGTCATCAAGACAGTATGGTACTGGCACAAAGACAGAAATATATATCAGTGGAACAAAATGGAAAGCTCAGAGATAAATCCACTCACCTATGGACACCTTATCTTTGACAAAGGAGGTAAGAATATACAATGGAGAAAAGTCAATCTCTTTAACAAGTGGTGCTGGGAAAACTGGTCAACCAAAAGAATGAAACTAGAACACTTTCTAACACCATACACAAAAATAAACTCAAAATGGATTGAAGATCTAAACGTAAAACCAGAAACTATAAATCTCCTAGAGGAGAACATAGGCAAAACCCTCTCTGACATAAATCACAACAGGATCCTCTATGACCCACCTCCCAGAGTAATGGAAATAAAAGCAAAAATAAACAAATGGGACCTAATTAAAATTAAAAGCTTCTGCACAACAAAGAAAACTATAAGCAAGGTGAAAAGACAGCCTTCAGAATGGGAGAAAACAATAGCAAATGAAACAACTGACAAAGAATTAATCTCAAAAATACACAAGCAACTCATGCAGCTTAATTCCAGAAAAATAAATGAGCCAATCAAAAAATGGGCCAAAGAACAAAAGAGACATTTCTCTAAAGAAGACTACAAATGGCTAACAAACACATGAAAAGATTCTCAACATCACTCATTATCAGAGAAATGTAAATCAAAACCACAATGAGGTACCATTTCATGCCGGTCAGAATGGCTGCTAGCCAAAAGTCTACAAGCGATAAATGCTGGAGAGGGTGTGGAGAAAAGGGAACCCTTTTACACTGTTGGTGGGAATGCAAACTAGTACTGTCCTGTATAGTGAACAGTGTGGAGATTCCTTAAATAACTGGAACTAGAACTGCCATATGACCCAGCAACCCCACTGCTGGCATACACAGTGAGGAAACCAGAACTGAAAGAGACACGTGTACCTCAATGTTCATCGCAGCACTGTTTATAATAGCCAGGACATGGAAACAACCTAGATGTTCATCAGCAGACGAATGGATAAGAAAGCAGTGGTACATATACACAATGGAGTATTACTCAGCCATTAAAAAGAATACATTTGAATCAGTTCTAATGAGGTAGATGAAACTGGAGCCTATTATACAGAATCAAGTAAGCCAGAAAGAAAAACACCAACACAGTATTATAACGCATATATATGGAGTTTAAAAAGATGGTAATGATAATCCTGTATGCGAGACATCAAAAGAGACACAGATGTATAGAACAGTCTTTTGGACTCTTTGGGAGAGGGTGAAAGTGGGATGATTTGGGAGAATTGCATTGAAACATGTATATCATCATATGTGAAATGAATTGCCAGTCCAGGTTCAATGCATGACACAGGATTCACTGGGATGACCCAGAGGGATGGGATGGGGCAGGGAGGTAGGGGGGAGGGTTTCAAGATGGGGAACACATGTACACCCATAGTGGATTCATGTCAATGTATGGCAAAAACACGACAATATTGTAAAGCAAATAGCCTCCAATTAAAATAAATACATTTATATTAAAAAATAATAAATCACTGTGCAAACACAGAAAATATTAGAAAATACAAAAAATTAATTCTTCATAAATTTAGAAAATATAAAAATTAATTCTTCATAATACCACAATAAAAGATCATTATTATTAATTTAATGCATGTTTTGACTTTCAGATTAATTTGTATTTTAATTTATTTGAGCTTCTTTTTCCATGTAACTAATTATATCATGTGCTCTTCCCATGTCATTAAAAATTCTATAAAAACATGCTTTTCTGTGTTGTGTAATATATTCGGGTATACAATAATTTATCAAATAATCCCTTTGTTTTTACACATTTATGTTTCTCTTTTTTTTTTAATTTCCCACACTGTACACTTCACCCTTCTGACTCATTTTGTAACTAGAAGTTGTGCCTCTTTTTTCACTCATCCCCATATCCTCTTTTCCTCCAGCAACCACTTGTTTTTCCTCTGTATCTATGGTTTTTTTCTATTTTCATGTTTGTTTATTTGTTTTGTATTTAAATTTCATGTATAACTGAAATGATATGGTGTTTTTCTTTCTCTGCATGACATTTCTCTTAGCATAATACCCTCTACTATAATGAGGCTAGTGAAAACCCTGGCTTAAAACTCAACATTCAAAAAACTAGATCATGGCATCCAGTCCCATCACTTCGTGGCAAATAGATGGGGAAACAATGGAAATAGTGACAGACTTTATTTTCTTGGGCTCCAAAATCACTGTAGATGGTGACTGCAGCCATGATATTAAAAGACACTTGCCCCTTGGAAGAAAAGCTATGATCAACCTAGACAACATATTAAAAGCAGAGATTACTTTGCCAACAAAGATCCATTTAGTCAAAGCTATGGCTTTTCCAGTAGTCATGTATGGATGTGAGAGTTGGATCATAAAGAAAGCTGAAAACCAAAGAATTGATGTTTTTGAACTGTGGTGTTGGAGAAGACTCTTAAGAGTCCCTTGGACTGCAAGAAGATCAAACCAGTCAATCCTAAAGGAAATCAGTCCTGAATATTCATTGGAAGGATTGGTGCTGAAGCTGAAGCTCCAATTCTTTGGCCACCTGATGTGAAGAACTGACTCACTGGAAAAGACCCTGATGCTTGGAAAGACTGAAGGCAGGAGGAGAAGGGGATAACAGAGGATAAGATGGTTGGATGGCATCACCAACTTGATGGACCTGAGTTTGGGCAAGCTCCAGGAGTTTGTTTTGGACAGGGAAGCCTGGCCTGCTGCAGTCCATGGGACTGCAAAGAGCTGGACACAACTGAGTGACTGAACTGACTGAACACCCTCTAGGTCAATCCAGTTGTTGAAAATGGAAATTTTTCATTCTTTTACATGGTTGAGTAATAGTCCACTGTGTATATGTATACCACATCTTCATTATCCTTCTATTAATGAATAACAACTTAGATTGTCTCCATCGCTTAACTTATTGTGAACAATGTTACAATGAACTTGAGTGCATATACCACCTCGAATTACTGTTCAATCTCTGGGTTAAGACATGTCTCCTGCATTGGCAGGCAAGTTCTTTGCCACTGCACCATCTGGGAAGGGCTGGCAATAGTAACGTTAAATTTTCTCATCTCATTCAAATGCCTAAAGGACAAGTATGCCTTTAAGATGTAATCTTTGATTATCAATGTTAGGTGAACAAAGTGTACAGATCAAAGGTGACACTTGTTATTCATTACTGTACCTTTCTTAAACTGCAAACTCTAACAAATCAAGTCCATTGAAAGTTACATATCTGACCTCTTTCCACATTATTTCTTTCTCCTTGTTAGTGTTTTAGAATTCCTTTTGTGTGTGGTCAGTTTTCTAAAATAGATCAAATGTTCCCCACTCCCACTGGAAGTATACAAAGGACCCATATGTAATTTTTTTAACATGTACACTACATCATATTGACAATAATAAGACATTTAGCACAGGGGTGTATTAGTTAGTATTCTCCAGATAAACAGAACAAATAAAGTATTAATATATCTAGAAAAAGAGATTTATTGTAAGGCATTGGCTCACAATTGTGACAGCTTGCAAGTCTGAAATCTTAGGGCCAGTGAGTAGTCTATAAGAGCACAAGAGAGTTGATATTGCAGTCTTGAGTTTGAAATCCACAGGGAAAGCCAAGCAAGTTGGAAACCAGGCAAAGTTTCTATGATACATTCTTAAGGCATAATTCTTTTTTCTTTAGGAAATCTCAGCCTTTGCTTTTAAGGCCTTCAGCTAACTGGATGAGTCCCAGCCGTATTATGAAGAATAACTTGCTTTACTTAAAGTCTTGTGATTGTAAATGCGTATCACATCTAAAATATACCTTCAGAGCAACATCTAGACTACTCCTTGACCAAATAACTGGGCATGTAGCCTAGCCAAGCTGATATATAACATTAACCATCACAGGGGGTGTTTAGGTTTGTTTGGTTTAGTTGCGTTTGTGTTCAGATTTATGATGACTGTATTAGTTATAATGGTAATATCAAGGGACTATAATGTTTCCTCCATTATAATTTTTCTGCATGTTCACATTTAGGCTATGGTAAGATAGCTGCAATTCAGAAACCAGGCTGCTGAGATATTAAGCTATTTTGCAAAATTTTACACAATTAAATTCTATATAATTCTATTATGGTATGCTATTAACATAGTCAAAATTATATGGTTAGTATTTGTAGTTGACTATTGGATTTACAGTGGTTCTAATAACTTTGTGATATAACCAGAATTAATCTATATCAGACCATCTGACCTGCCTCTTGAGAAATCTGTATGCAGGTCAGGAAGCAACAGTTAGAACTGGACATGGAACAACAGACTGGTTCCAAATAGGAAAAGGAGTACGTCAAGGCTGTATATTGTCACCCTGCTTATTTAACTTATATTCAGAGTACATAATGAGAAACACTGGGTTGGAAGAAGCACAAGCTGGAATCAAGATTTCTGGGAGAAAAATCAATAACCTCAGATATGCAGATGACACAACCCTTATGGCAGAAAGTGAAGAGGAACTAAAAACCTCTTGATGAAAGTGAAAGAGGAGAGTGAAAAAGCTGGCTGAAAGCTCAACATTCAGAAAATGAAGATCATGGCATCCGGTCCCATCACTTCATGGGCAATAGATGAAGAAACAGTGGAAACAGTGTCAGACTTTATTTTGGGGGCTCCAAAATCACTGCAGATGGTGACTGCAGCCATGAAATCAAAAGACGCTTACTCCTTGGAAGAAAAGTTATGACCAACCTAGATAGTGTATTCAAAAGCAGAGACATTACTTTGCCAACTAAGGTCCATCTAGTCAAGGCTATGGTTTTTCCAGTAGTCATGTATGGATGTGAGAGTTGGACTGTGAAGAAAGCTGAGCACCAAAGAATTGATGCTTTTGAACTGTGGTGTTGGAGAAGACTCTTGAGAGTCCCTTGGACTGCAAGGAGAAAGGAGATCCAACCAGTCCATTCTGAAATCAGCCCTGGGATTTCTCTGGAAGGAATGATGCTAAAGCTGAAACTCCAGTATTTTGGCCACCTCATGCGAAGTGTTGACTTACTGGAAAAGACTCTGATGCTGGGAGGGATTGGCGGCAGGAAGAAAAGGGGATGACAGAGGATGAGATGGCTGGATGGCATCACTGACTCGATGAATGTGAGTCTGAGTGAACTCCGGGAGTTGGTGATGGACAGGGAGGCCTGGTGTGCTGCGATTCATGGGGTCACAAAGAGTCGGACATGACTAAGCAACTGAACTGAATCTATGTCAATAGATGAGTCAAAATATGGAGTGATTATTTAAATACTAGTAATTTAAATTTATATATGTAAAAATTTTAAATGACTCCTTCCTTATCAATCTAGATCATAAAAATAGGCTAAGTAAGGATTTCAACTATCAGAGTCAATCTTAGAAGACAAAGTAGGTAGGTGGAAAATCCTATAACTGGAGAGCATTACTCTCTTCCTCCTGCACCTCACTGCTTAGTCTAAAATATATCACCATGGACAGTAGGCCTCCAAAACTGAAATGAACTGTGGCTTTGTAAACAGAATATGGACTCTGGAGTCAGAAACTCTACTGTTTTCTGGTTGGGCAGCTTCAGATGTCTCAGTCTTAAAGGATTTCATTGTAAAGATTATTGGGAATTAAATGTGTTGGTCCTTGGAAAGTATCTACTACAGAGCTATATTGGGGAAGGAAATGGCAACCCACTACAATATTCTTGCCTGTGATATCTCATGGAGAAATGAGCTTGGCAGGCTACAGTCCATGGGGTCGCAAGTCAGGTACGACTTAGCAACTAAACCACCACAGAGCCCTTATGGTTCCGAAACACTTAATAAAAGGGGGTTTTACTGCTCTCTTTGTCCTCCACAATGGCTTGTGAAATCCCATTCACTGGCTCATTCTTCCTCGAACAACAACCTCTTAGCTTTCCCTTACTACATTTAACTCCATTGCCTCAGCTTCATGATTCACCCTTCATTTGTTTCAAAGAACCTAAAAATGTTTTTCACTTTTAATCATCAAACATTTATTAAGTCCCTAACTGCCTCAAGAGTTACAAAGATGAATGAAACACAATCTCTGGTCTCAAAATCCCTGGAAAATTAGAAATTATCCCAGAGCCCAGACAGAGTAAGTTCCCTTCCAGTATCCTAAGTTTAAGATCCTCCAAAGTATTCTGAAATCTTTACAGCCTCTTGGTTCCCCTCTTCCTTTCCTCCTGCCTCTAAGTTCTAGTTCTTTGTTATGACACACATTCCAGAACTTTCACAGGCCATACTCCTGTAGTCTGCTTAGGTCTGATCAACCTGAGCCACACGATTCCTCTGTGACTCTCTGCATCGTTGTTTACAAGGGCCTCCACCACATCCAAGTTCATACTGCTCAAAAACAGTGAGCTTGGGGTGTTTGTTTTATCTTGATCGCCCTCTGACAAAGAAATCCAGATGACACAGAACCCACTGAGGACAACACCTGGAACATGGCAGTCTTGGGTATGGACTGACGCCTTCTCTGAGGCCTCCTTGACCCTACTGGCTCAGGAGTCTTCTCTTGGGAATTTTAATACAACTGCTTTCCCTTCCTTGCCTGCTTTCTTTCAAATCAATATCCTTTCTTTCACTCTCATTGATTTCTCTGGAAGCCTGAGGAAAACAAACCCACATTCAACCTGTAGAGTGAGTGCTGATTTCTCCTTCAGTTTCTGGAGTTGGAATTGGTCAAAGAAAATAGCTATTTTCTGGAGAAATGGGAAAATTCCTCAGTCTTTTATCTCACTGCTGGTAATATTGCTAACTTGATAATCTTCCTCAATTCTTCCTCTTATTTTCTTCAGGAAGAGAGAGGAGCATTTTCTTAGTGGTCTAACATTAGAACATTCCAGGCACCATTCAAGAGGCTTGATCCAATATCTTCTGTGTTTATTCCTTCCTCTCCTAAGGATTATTTCATATCAGATATGAAATTGTTACTTTCATGATAAAGATCAAACTATTTGCTCTTCATTTTAGTGGTATATTAAGAGCAAATCTCTGAAGGTTATTTGGTAAGAGAATTTTCTCTTCTGACTTAATATATAGAAGACTCAGCAAACATTTTCCTAATTTGCCCTAATTGGAGGTATATTGTTACATCTTGAGGTGAATTCACATATTGCTTTTTTGCAGTATCCTTAATCTTGGTGTAATTTTCTTAGCCCTCCAAAGTCTAATTTTCTTCAGCATTTTTCACAGTCATAGTCAGATTTATGGTTGGTTCTTTAATTCATTCATTCCTCCCATTCTTTTTCCCATCCTCCCTCATTCCTATCTTTGTTTTCTCTCTCTCTTTCCATCTTTCCTTCCTTTTTTCCTTCACCAAAAGCCTCCACAGTCTATGCTCTTCATAACCACAGCAATATAATCTTAAGATTCTCTCTTTAGTGACACATAAACACACACTAAGGTAAGAAAGTCTCACTGCACTCTCTCCTACTGACCACAGTAGCAACCCTCATAAATATCTATCTTATAATGAAGGACTTGGTAAGTGATGTTTGAGAGGTCTTTTTCAATAAGAAATTTCTGTCCTCTGCTGTGACTTGCATTAGTATGAACTGAATGACCTACCGTCAAATTTTTGATCACCTATGAAAAATTTTGAGTGTTCATTTCTTATATATGTATAATGCAAATTTTATGAACACAATACTCTACTAATACATAAAGAAAACAGAAAGTCTATAAAAATTTTAGACTTTAAAACAGAAAGTCTATAAAATTTTAGGTTATAAGTTACATAAAAATAAAACTAATATTTCTTTCTAACATCCCAGTGACTTTCTTTACATGCCACTGGCTCTGCTAACCAGCTCTCGCCCACAGAGTAAGGAGTTCAATGAGGAGGAAATCTGTCAGATTTCCCACTCTAAACCAAGGGTACAAGCATCTGAGGGTCTTAGTATCTGACCAAAAGGGCCAACAGAAAAGCCAAGAAATGGGAGGGAAAATATGTGGGGACAATAAGATGATGAAAAAGGAAGAACAGAGTTGAGGTAGCACAAAAGAAAGTATAGGGGAAATGTCTATCTGTACTTAAGAGGTGCCCAGAAATTGTCTCTGATAATGACCAGGTCTAAATAAACAGGCTACAGGTGAGTTTTCGTTTCAGAAATAGTTTTGGCTGTTATCCTGACTCTACTGGGATTTGCCATTCTCGCTATTTTGTTAACAAGATGGACACGGCGCAAGCAAAATGGTGAGTAACAATGAGTGAAAATGGAGATTTTTCTATGAAAGCCACAGAGGTAGGAATGTCAAGATTCAGTCTGTTTGTTCCTATTTACCAGATATCTAGAGACTTTGCCAGTATTCTGGAAATCCATTTCAATACATGTAATCTCTGACCTGTTAGTGATTCCCCCTGCATCTCACATTACAGAAAAAAAAAAAAAAAAAAAGATCACATTGAGTTTGACAAGAGAAATAATATAAATAGTCTAACAGAAAGTTATCTGAGCTCCAGGGGAAATTATCTTAGGAGAAGAAAACAGAAGAGAGAAGGCACTACACTAGTAGACACCACTGGTTAATATTATATGGAAAGAATTCAATATTTTTTAGTGATTAGGGAGCTGATAAGAAGAAACAAATATACAGTAATAGTTGTCAATGAAACAGAGATATGGCTTAGATCTACATTGACCTCTTCCTGTGCCATGAGACATCTTCAGGAATTTTCTTAGCATCTTTCCCACTTCCTTCTAGACAACTGCTGCTGCTGCTGCTAAGTCGCTTCAGTCGTGTCCGACTATGTGCGACCCCATAGACGGCAGCCCACCAGGCTCCCCCTTCCCTGGGATTCTCCAGGCAAGAACACTGGAGTGGGATGCCATTTCCTTCTCCAGTGCATGAAAGTGAAAAGTGAAAGTGAAAGTCGCTCAGTCACGTCCGACTCTTCGCGATCCCATGGGCTGCAGCCTACCAGGCTCTTCTGTCCATGGGATTTCGCGTCCCCTCCCTATTTCTCATATTCAGTACCTATAAGCTCTAAGTCATATGGAAGGATAAACAAAACAAGGCTGACTGGAAGCATGGGAAAAAAAGATAGGAACCAGTAATGCATGATGTCAAGACCATTTGGGGAGCAAAGAAGCATGGCTTAGAGTGCGGAGAGTTGAAACAATAAAGAACACCTCTCACAAGTGGCTAATAAAAATATTTCTGCTTAATTCTTCCACAGAAATTGATATCTCAAGATACAGTTCCGAACAAAGTAAGTACTTATACCCATGAGAAAAAGAAAGTAAGCATTTATGAAATGTCCATAAATCAGGGGCCATTGCATTTCCAGCACCTTGCATAGTGCATCATTCCATGAACTGAACTTCTAAGTTACTGGGAGAATTTCACCAAGAGGAAAAAGCAACTTTGAGACTCCTTTTGATTATTATTCAGCCCAGATAATATTATGAAAATGGTGACTGGTGTGGTCACTTAGCATAATCTACTCCTGCTACTTATGCACAGTCCTTAGTTCCTGCAAAGTAAATTAATTTCCCATCATTACCTGTTATCAGGAGTTCATGTCTGCATTAGGTCTCAGAGTCTTAAAGCCCCACTAATTTTCAAGAAGCAAAATCATGGAGTGCTCTCTCCTTTTTCTTCCAGGTGCTGGTCTGCTGGACTATGAGGATGACAGAGGTAAATAAACTAGGAAATACTAGAGAAAAACTAGGAAAGTGTTCCCGAGGGGATAAAATGGGCTCATCTCCCTTTGAGCATGATTTATTACATAGCACGTCTTTTGTTGTTATAATTGCCAACTGCCAAATCGTCTCCTTCTGCATATACAAATACGTGAAAGATTGTGTATTTTTTTCTGAGAAAAGACAAATATGTTCCCTTCTTAAGACCACTAAAAGAATTCTTTCCAGTTCCTTTTAATCCCAAGATCTTGGAAAGGTTAATGAACTTTTGAAATAAAACAATTACCTGGATGTGTAAAATAAGAATAAAATACATAATTCATGAGCTGTCATGAAGCAGCATACATGAGGACACTTTATAAGGTATGAAGTATAAGAGGTGAGCACAACTTATATTTTTTATCTTCATATTAGAAGATAAAATTGATACACAAAGCGTTAAGATACTTATCCAAATTCACCTAGCAAAGGAAGGAGTTGAATAGTGAAGCCAATTTGTGGCCCTGAACTCAATATTCACACTCTTACATCATACAAGCCAAAACTGATTTAAGACCAAAAAAAAAAAAAGGCTTATTTTATACTGAGTATTTTTTATTATAAAGAGAGTTACACTCTGTTCCTCACAGAACATGTGGTCTGACATGAGTGATAAAATGAAATGATAAAGCTTATTTGAAATAAAACATTCAGAAATCCAATGATTCTAAGGAGATTCCAAGACACACTCTACTTCTTTGTAAGGACACACAACACACACACACTACAAGCACATAGATTCATATCCCCAAGAGGAAAGAAAAGAGAGGGTAACTTGGTCACTTTGCTTGTCCCACATATGTACTCTTGGCCCATTTCCCCTCTTCTTATCTCTATGATTCATCTGTCTCGACCAACAAGATTGAGGAGCAAAGGGCCCTGATAATCTCCTCTTTCTTTTCTGAAACAGAATCCAACGAAAATGAGAGTATCTGGGAAACTAGAAAAGTCTCTTAGGAGCTAGATTGAAACTAATGATGAAACACTTCTTGATGGGCTGTTAGTTAACTTAATCTGTTTTTCCCCCAAAAGATTTTTCTTCTCCAAGAGCTAAAAGAGGAAGAGGTAAATATATTTTCACCTAATAAGAAAATAATGTAGACATAGTTGTCAAGGTAGAATCTCATTATATTTTCCTCTTTCTTAGGATTCCGGAATTTATACTCAACAGAAAGTGGTAAATAAATTAGATCCTAGCTTGCTAAGGAATTAATACAGAAATTGTTTATGAGAAATTAAGAATCTTTATTTTTTCCTCAATCCTCTAGACATTTCATATGATGATCGAGGTAAGTCTATTTAGAGATTATGGTAAAATTAAAGGAAAATCTATACTTTTCTCCTGTTATACATGAAGGGCTATAAAACCTACCCAGGTAAAATATAAAAAACCAAATTAACATATAGAAGATTGTGACATTCAGAAATGTTCACCTTCACACTGTGAGACACTTTTTCCCAAGTGCTATTCAATTCCTTGCCTATTTACTTCCTAATTGGTTTAAGAAAAGTAATCTAAGTAACTTGGGAGAAATTCAGTATTTTAGAGCTCAGAAATGCTAAATATTCAGTGAGTCTTTCTTAATATAAATGCTAAGAAACACAAGAATAAACCCCTGAAAATTCATCACATTAGGGTATGATCTGTGCATGGAATGCACTGAATTTATTTTTAATGTTATTAACTTCTATAGCAAATGTAGCATTTTCTATCTTTAAAATATCCATAAACTATAAGAAACAAGTAGCATTAATGAAAAGCAGGGATTTTGAGTGTTTTAGTCTTAATTCACATTACAAAGACAACCAAGTATCTCCTCCAACAAATGAGCTCATATAAATGCTCATACAAATGAGCAAAGCACTCATTTTCAGAAATAGAGGTGGGAAAAAAAATACATGCTCTCCTCACAGTTCTGGGTGGATCTTTAACTACTTTAGTAAAATAACAAATGATACCATTAAGCAACATAATTTAAGTCACTTCCAGAGTGCCAATATTATTTATTTTTACATTTTCATGAAAATAACAGTGGTAATATGACAAGTTTATGTGTAATAGTGATAACATGTCAAGCTTTGTATGTCTCTGGAGCTTTTGTAGAAAGTCTATTTCTATGAAATCACTAACAAACAAGTTTTAGATGAAAGGATACACATCCAATCACAGTAAGTATATGCATATGGATTCATTATAATTTGCCATATCATCACTGAACTTGAATTTTCAATCAGCTAAGTAAATCTTTTTCCATTTTTTCTCTTGTTTGGCCTCAACTTATTTTATAGCTACTATGTACTGTTTTAGTGTTTTCATGTATATAGTTCATTATTTCTTCTCACTGCACTTATTTACCTTAATTAACCTTTGCTACCCTTTTTTTCTCCCCTTTGGGCTTGTTATTTGGCTCATAAACTAAGGCATGAAGAGATTTTGCCTTAGTTTCTTGCTTACTTGGATACTGAGGGTGTTGACTGAGTAATCCTCCATAACAATATCAAAACTATAGAAACAGAAATTTCAAAATGACTTTGTTTTGTGTTTTTAGAGGGCTACGACAGAAATTACAGTGAGTATCCTCTTATTTCTCAATAAAAATGTGGTTCCCATTAAGTAACATTTCCCTAGGTTGTTAAAGGTTTGGGGAAAGAGAAATCCTATCTGTTTATATGACTATTAAGCATTAGACAAGGTCACCCAGTGCTGGTTTAGGATGATCTGTCAGTAACAGGTTTCCAAACTGACTGAAAGGAAAGGGAAAAAAAAAAATTAGAGAAAGTGTTGAATGTGAGAAAAAGGAAGTGATAAACAGGGAAAAGAGAAAAAGAGACAGAAAGGAGAACAGAAAAAATGCATGCCACAAGTTTCATAGGGATAGCATCCATCTACTAAAACACGAAAGCCTTTACAGAGATTAAAGGGATGAGAGATCTACTGGATATGACTTCCAGTGCCCACCACCAAGTCAGTGGATCTCCCTCAGCCAGGGCTTCATCTCCTGAAAGGCTGCAATGACTGAAGCTAATGGGCAAAGGTTAGGGATCCAAATTCTGATGGTTTGCCTCCTGTGTTCCTGTGTTGTGTGTGTTTTAGTGCCATCAACCAGCTCCCTCGGTAAGTTCTTTGTGGCTTTCTTTCAATTCTACTGTCATCTGGTTTGCAAGTCCTAAAGTTCTTGTATTTGATTTTTCTTTCTCTTAAGGAAGTTTTAAAAATAAAGGACAAAAATAATGAACACTTGTAAACCCACACCCTAAATTTGATAATTGGTATTATTTTTGTCATAATTCTTAACTGGCAGGTAGAAATCATATGTCCCAATTTGTAGATCTATTCTACTCTCTCCTCTTCCCAAAGAGTTATAAGTGTACTATAAATCTTTTGTTATTTTCACATATTTATATAATCTCTCTGTAACACTTTAACAACATATAGTATTGTTTTTTACATACATTTTTAAAATTTTACTAAAATGGCATCATTCTAAAAACATCATTACAACCTGCTTTTTTTCCAGAAAACATGGTAATATAGAGATATATAAAAATTCAAATTATGCATTTTAATCATTGAATGATATTCTAACTTACAAATATACATTATTTTTATTTTTTCCCCTACTGATACATTCTTAACATTTCCAATATCTTCTGTCACAAATAATATTATAAAATGTCCTTCAGTAAGTGGAAAATAGTTTATTCAAGGTACATACCCTGAAGTGAGATGAATGAATCACACTGTGTATGAACATTTACGTAAGTTAGGGACATTTTAAGTTTATTATTGTGTGAGTTCCATGGTAGTTTAGTCAGTTCAGTTCAGTCGTTCAGTCATGTCCGACTCTTTGTGACCCCATGAATCGCAACACACCAGGCCTCCCTGTCTATCACCAAGTCCCAGAGTTCACTCAGACTCATGTCCATTCAGTCAGTGATGCCATCCAGCCATCTCATCCTCGTCCCCTTCTCCTCCTGCCCCCAACCCCTCCCAGCATCAGAGTCTTTTCCAATGAGTCAACTCTTCGCATGAGGTGGCCAAAGTACTGGAGTTTCAGCTTTAGCATCAGTCCTTCCAAAGAACACTCAGGACTGATCTCTTTCAGAATGGACTGGTTGGATCTCCTTACAGTCCAAGGGACTCTCAAGAGTCTTCTCCAACACCACAGTTCAAAAGCATCAGTTCTTCCGCACTCAGCTTTCTTCACAGTCCAACTCTCACATCCAATACATGACCACTGGAAAAACCATAGCCTTGACTAGATGGACCTTTGTTGGCAAAGTAATGTCTCTGCTTTTGAATATGCTGTCTAGGTTGGTCATAACTTTCCTTCTAAGGAGTAAGCGTCTTTTGATTTCATGGCTGCAGTCCATCTGCAGTGATTTTGGAGCCCAGAAAAATAAATTCTGACACTGTTTCCACTGTTTCCCCATCTATTTCCCATGAAGTGATGGGACCGGATGCCATGATCTTCGTTTTCTGAATGTTGAGCTGTAAGCCAACTTTTTCACTCTCCTCTTTCACTTTCATCAAGAGGTTTTTAGTTCCTCTTCACTTTCTGCCATAAGGGTTGTGTCATCTGCGTATCTGAGGTTATTGATATTTCTCCTGGCAATCTTGATTCCAGCTTGTGCTTGTTCCAGCCAAGCATCTCTCATGATGTACTCTGAATATAAGTTAAATAAGCAGGGTGACAATATACAGCCTTGACGTACTCCTTTTCCTATTTGGAACCATTGTGTTGTTCCATGTCCAGTTCTAACTGTTGCTTCCTGACCTACATACAGATTTCTCAAGAGGCAGGTCAGGTGGTCTGGTATTTCCATCTCTTTCAGAATTTTCCACAGTTTATTGTGATCCACACAGTCAAAGGTTTTGGCATAGTCAATAAAGCAGAAACAGATGTTTTTCTATGGTAGTTACACATAGCAAAATGTGCTATGTGTGAAGCATAGCAAACATATAAAAGTTTCCCATTTCCTTGCATCAATTCAAACCTAGATTTTTGTCATACTTTTACATTACTGCCACTTTGATAAGTTAAATTACTTTTTACAGTCATAGATGTATATAAATTTGGGGGCATTTTTCGGGTTTAGCATTGTTTGCTTCATCCTGTGCCTTTCTTCTTTTACTTTGGCCCAAAGACAATCCTTTAGTAGTCCTTTAAGCCCTGTGTGTGTGTAAAAATTTTTCTAAGCTTTTATATGACTGAAAATAGTTTTACTTCACCCTCAGCCTTAAACAAGAGTTAAGCTGAGTAAATAATTAACAATTATTTTTTCTCACACTTTGAAGATTTATTCCATTGTCTTCTGGCATTTACTATTGCTGATAAGAATATGCTACTATTTGATGACTGTACCTAAGTAAATATGGTTTTAAGATTTTATCCTTACAGTCTGCATTTTTAATTTATACATATATTAATTAAATATATATATATATGCCACTGGCTTCTCCAGTGGCTCAGCAGCAAAGCATTCACCTGCAATGTAGGAGCTGCATCTATCTAACAAACGATAGTCTCTTCTAAAATAACTGTCAAATATGTGTAAAGATTCTCCCCACAGCTTCAGGTCTGGTAACATCTCTTTCATATTTCTCATTTGCATTAGTTAACTCCAGCTCCTATAATAGGTAAATCTTAGAATTTCAGTGATTCTAGTCATAAAATCCCATTATTCTGTAATATCAGATATGCCTGGTTCATGCTTAGCTCTTCTGTCAGCAATGACTTAAGCATTCGAGTTCATCTTATATCTCTACCATCTTTACCGTATGGCTTCTAAGTTCATCTTGCCTACCTTAAGTGAGCAGAGGGGGAAGCTTTTAGATCATGAGTGGGAGACTTTTATGGATAAGCCTGAATGTTGTCTCACACATTACTTCCAACTAATTGGCTAGAATTCAATCATATGGCTACACCTAAAATGGCAAGGGAATCTGGGAGCAATAGTCTAACCATGTTGTATTAATTTTCTATTGCTATTATAACAAAATGCCACAAATTTAATGGCTTAAAACAACACAAATTTATTATTTTATAGTTCTATAGATTAGAAATCTGACATGTCTTACTTGACTAAAAATCAAGGTGTTACTGAGGCTGTATTCTTTCCAGAAATTCTAGGAGTCAATCTGTTTCCTTGTTTTTTCAGCCTCCAGAGGCTGCCCACATTCCTTGGCTTATGGTCCCCTTCCTCCACCTTCAAAGCTAGTTAAAATAAGCTAAACTTTCACATCATATCACTCTGAACTTTGTTCATTATTACATCTCTTTCTTTGACTCCCTTCAACTTCTTCTGCTTTTAACGTTTCATAATATTGCCCTGGGCCCACATAGATTATACAGAATAATCTCTCTTTTTAAGATTAACTGATTAGCAACATTAACTCCATTTGCAACCCTGATTCCATGTAATCTAACATATTCACAGATTCCGGGGATTAGGATGTGACCATGGAGGACAGGGGAGTGGAGGGGTTCTATATCATTTCCTTATTTCTCGATGCTTGACCCTGGATGTTTTCCTCAGGTTATATCATTCACTAATTCTTTCTCTGTGCTGTTGTTTAGTCACCAAGTTGTGTCAGACTCTTTTACTACCCCATGGACTGTAGCCCACCAGGCTCCTCTATTCATGTAGATTTCCCAGGCAAGAATATTGAAGTGGGTTGCTATTTCCTTCTCCAGGGGATCCTCCCAACCCAGGGATTGAACCTACACCTCCTGCATTGCAGGTGGATTCTTTACCACTGAGCCACTGAGGAAGCCTAATTCTTTTATTTTTTTTATTTTAATTGGAGGCTAATTACTTTACAATATTGTGGTGGTTTTGCCATACATTCACATGAATCGGCCATGGGTGTACACGTGTTCCCCATCCTGACCCTCCCTCCCACCTCCCTCCCCATCTTATCTCTCAGGGTCATCCCCTTGCACCAGCCCTGAGCACCCTGCCTCAAGCATCAAACCTGGACTGGCGATCTATTTCACATATGTTATATACATGTTTCAATGCTATTCTCTCAAATCATCCCACCCTCGCCTTCTCCCACAGAGTCCTACAGTCTATTCTTTACATTTGTGTCTCTTTTGCTGTCTCGCATATAGGGTCATTGTTTCTTTCTTTCTAAACTCCATATATATACATTAATATATTGTATTGGTGTTTTTCTTTCTGACTTACTTCACTCTAATAGGCTCCAGTTTCACCCAACTCATTAGAACAGATTCAAAGGAATTCTATTTAATAGCTGAGTAATATTCCATTCTGTATATCTACCACGGCTTTCTTATCCATTCGTCTGCTGATGGACATCTAGATTGCTTCCATGTCCTGGCTATTATAAATAGTGCTGTGATGAACATTGGGGTACACATGTCTCTTTGAATTCTCAGTTCCTCAGTGTGTATGCCCAGCAGTGGGATTGCTGGGTCATATGGCAGTTCTATTTCCAGTTTTTTAAGGAATCTCCACACTGTTCTCCATAGTGGCTGTACTAGCTGGCATTCCTACCAACAGTGTAAGAGGGTTCCCTTTTCTCCACACCCTCTCCAGCATTTGTTGTTCATAGACTTTTGGATCGCAGCCATTCTGACGCATGAGATGGTACCTCATTGTGGTTTTGATTTGCATTTCTCTGATAATGAGTGATGTTAAGCATCTTTTCATGTATTTGTTAGCCATTTGTATGTCTTCTTTGGAGAAATATCTATTTAGTTCTTTGGCCCATTTTTTTGATTGGGTCGCTTATTTTTCTGGAATTGAGCTGCAGGAGCTGCTTGTGTATTTTTGAGATCAATTCTTTGTCAGTTGCTGCGTTTGCTATTATTTTCTCCCATTCTGAAAGCTGTCTTTTCACCTTGCTTGTAGTTTCCTTCGTTGTGCAAAAGCTTTTAAGTTTAATTAGGTCCCATTTGTTTATTTTTGCTTTTATTTCCATTACTCTGGGAGGTGGGTCATACAGGATCCTGCTGCAATTTATGTCAGACGGTGTTTTGCCTATGCTTTCCTCTAGGAGTTTTATGGTTTCTGGTCTTACATTTAGATCTTTTAAACCATTTTGAGTTTATTTTTGTGTATGGTGTTAGAAAGTGTTCTAGTTTCATTCTTTTACAAGTGGTTGACCAGTTTTGTCAGCACCACTTGTTAAAGATATTGTCTTTTCTCCATTGTATATTCTTGCCTCCTTTGTCAAAGATAAAGTGTCCACAGGTGCATGGATTTATCTCTGGACTTTCTATTTTACTCCAGTGATCTATTTTTCTGTCTTTGTACCAGTACCATACTGTCTTGATGACTGTTGCTATGTAGTATAGCTTGAAGTCAGGTAGGTTGACTCCTCCAGTTCCATTTTTCTTTCTCAAGATTGTAAAGCCCAATTCTTTCTCTGAGTCTCTTCTCTTTGTTTACCCACTTAATGATTTTTATAATTTAATTACTACATTTTCTACATTTATTCATTCCGTTTTATTCTCTATCAAATATAGCTTCTTCTGAATTAATGTTATTCTTGCTTTATGGATTCTATCCTTTATTAACTTCCCTTGTGGCTCAGCTGGTAAAGAATCCACCTGCAATGTGGGAAACCTAGGTTAAATCCCTGGGTTGGGAAGATCCCATGGAGAAGGGAAAGGCTACCCACTCCAGTATTCTGGCCTGGAGAATTCCATGGAATTCTTCATGGACACAGACCATGGAGTCACACACGTCACTTCACTATCTGAAAATCTCTTTTGAATTGCTCTTCCTTTATGTGTTGTCCCATTGGTTGTGGCTACTGTCTATCACAACAGTAGGTTTCCTCAGATATATTCTGATTTCTGTCTGTGAACTCACTGGTTATCATCTGTTTGAGTTTCTCATAAATCTTTGTTGTATAATTATCCTATAACTGCACAGACTAAATAGGTCAGTTTTTACAAGTTTCTACATGTATAGTTTCTTTCCAACATGGTGGATTCAAATGTGGGCTCTATACCTGAACTCAGCTTACACTGAAGTTCTACCATTGCTGATGACTCCATTTCCAACCATGGCCTGGTGCAAACAGGTCACTTCCTGGCATACACCACCTAACCAACAGGTGAGAATTAATGGTGCCCTTTTCACAGATTGAGCTTTTGTGAGGCTTAGATATACAAAAAGACTAGTCCCAGGCTCTTAAAATGCATAAGACACATGGCCTTCATTTTTGTTTCTGATTGGCTGTTGACATCCCAGCCTCCTGTTAAGATACACGAGTGATGAAACTTCCCATTCACTATCCAAAGTATGGACTACCTCTTGATATATTATTCAAGGAGGCTTTTTTTCCTAGTTTTCAAACTCTGCTCTACATTTTAAATTTTTAAGAAATATTATGCCCAACTTTTCCAAGTGATTAGAGAAGCGGGTAAAATATCCATCTTGACAGTGAGCCTTGACATTTTATCTTCTAATGTTCAGTTACATCCTGTCTTTTTTGTTATTCAGCATTCCCATAGGACACAAATGATTTTGAAATGGAAACCCTTTGTTGAAGTAGTTATATAGTAATAATATGGTGCAACAAAGGATCTTTCAAAGGAGAAAATAAAACAAAGAAAATTAAGGAGAGGGAAAAGGAAGAAGAGGAGGGACAAAAAGGAACAGGGGAAAGGACAAAAGCAGCAGGATCAGAAATGAAAGAAGACATGGAGGCAGGAAAGTTTCCACGGTCTGATCCCCAAAACGGTGTTGTTCTTTTAACAGAAAAAATTAAATGATGGATTGCATAAATCTTGCAATCCTGTCTTATCTTAAGACTATTACTGATAGAATAAATAAAATCTGAAGTTCATACCCAGGAAGCAATCCATAGATGGATATCCATCTTTCCACCAGACGGCACTGCAACTGATAATAGAAAAAGGAATGTGACCTGTTTCATAACCTCTTCCTAACATAGTAGCTATAGAATCTAAGTTCTCCCTGAGACACACTGATCTTCTGTTTTATTTTAGCACTGTCTCAATCCAATATTGGTAAGTTCCTTTCAGTATAGTTCCTCAGTCATGTCCAACTCTTTGGGACCCCATGGATTGCAGCATGCCAGGCTTCCCTGTCCATCACCAAATCCTGGAGCTTACTCAAATTCATGTCCATTGAGTCGGTGATGCCATCCAATCATCTCATCCTCTGTTGTCCCTTCTCCTCCCATCTTAAATCTTTCCCAGAATCAGGGTCTTTTCCAGTGAGTCAGTTCTTCACATCAGGTGGCCAAAGTATTGGAGTTTCACCTTCAGCATCAGCCCTTCTAATGAATATTCAGGACTGATCTCCTTGAGGATGGACTAGTTGGATCTCCTTGCAGTCCAAAGGACTCTCAAGAGTCTTCACCAACACCACAGTTCAAAAGCATCAGTTCTTCAGCACTCAACTTTATAGTCCAACTCTCACATCCATACATGATCACTGGAAAAACCAGAGCTTTGACTAGACGGACCTTTGTCGGCAAGTAATGTCTCTGCTTTTTAATATGTTGTCTAGGTTGGTGATAACTTTTCTTCTAAGGAGCAGACATCTTTTAATTTCATGGCTGCAATCACAAACTGCAGTGATTTTGGAGCCCCTCCAAAAATAGTCTGTCTCTGTTTCCACTGTTTCCCCATCTATTTCCCATGAAGTGATGGGACCAGATGCCATGATCTTAGTTTTCTGAATGTTGAGTTTTAAGCCAACTTTTTCACTCTCCTCTTTCACGTTCATCAAGAGGTTCTTCAGTCCTTTGCTTTCTGCCATAAAGGTGGTGTCATTTGCATATCTGAAGGTATTGATATTTCTCCCTGCAATCTTGATTCCAGCTTGTGCTTCATCCAGCCTGGCATTTCACATGATGTACTCTGCATATAAGTTAAATAAGCAGTTTACATTTTCTTTACATCTACCATTTACATTTACCAGGTACTTTACATCTTCCTAATAACCCTATCAAGTAGACATTATTACAAATGCTCTATTTTAAGTGAACAAACTTAGGTGCAAAAAAAGAGTTAAGCAGTTTTGCAAAGTTTTTGCAGGGTCACACAGCTAGCAAGTAAAAGAACGAGGATGTAAATTCAAGCATTCTAGCACATAATCCCCCACAGTACCTATACAGAACTAATTAGGGTCCCATTTTAAAGTGTTTCACGAGAATTATGTGCATTTTAAATCAATTAATTCAGACTTTTGTAGGTTTTTATTATTTCTTAGTGTCTATTCCAGGAATCTTCTTTCTATTTCTCAACTCAGGAAAGAGAAATGAGAGCAACTGAGTAAAAACAAAGGAGAACATAGGGCAGCTAAAGACAGTTTAGCTAAGACTGAGGTCTTCCAAGCTCCCTGAAGAGTTTCGACCTTTACAAAGACGGAAAAGAAAGAGTAAATGGCCTCCATGCTCATCACTTGTCCTAAACATTTTTCTGGGCTTCAGTCACAGCACCAAAGCACAGGATGTTTATAAATCTGTGACCAAATCTCACCACAGGTGGAACAGAGAATTGGGTGCTCCCTCAGGAGAGGAGGGTGAGAGTCTTTTTCTCATGCTTCTCTTCAAAAGGGAATTAACACTGACGTTTTTAAGGAGTTGACCTCAAGGATTTATCTGTGTGTCCATTTAACAGAGCTCAGGGATTGAGCATGTTCCCAGTTGTTTCTCCACCATGAAGAATGTCAGCCCTTTTGCTTCTTCATTATCGCAGATTTTATTAGTTAACGATGAAAGACCCAGGAATATAGGACTTCAGTCTGTGAATTCAGACTAAGTAAATCATTAAAAGTTGAGCCAAAAAGTGTTGTTAAAACCTATTATTTTAGAGATTCATTAAATAAGGTCCTGAAAGATAATGAAAATTATCAAATTTCATATAGCAATTTAAAATTTAACAAAGCAAGTAAGACAAATGCTTATCTTTTCTGCACTGAATATAGTGAGGATTCATTCTACCAAATTTTGTATGTTACTATTACTGTCATAATTATTATCATTAATAATTATCATAAGCTTTTCTATAACTTATTTTATAAGAACACTCCAAAGATCAATGGAAAAGAATAGAAAAAAAAATGAGTTTACAAGTAGGAAAGAAATTACTTTTTAAAAGAATATTCCAGGAAGACTAGCAAGAGGAGAAAATTGAGTGGGGTACAGAGGAAAGTGCACTAACTTAGAGTCAGAGACACTGGAGGCTAAAACTGCCTATAATTTTTCGGATATTCAGGCACAGACCTTTGCCTCTCTCAATCTTAGTTTTCTTTTTATAAAAGTAACGTGGCCTTTCTTTGGTTCTTGAAGCTATCACATTTTGGAGAGGATACTCTCTAAACTGAAAAAGAAAAAGGTAAGGAATGGAAAATAGGGAAATAAAAGGTGCTGAATAGAATTATATATTGGGAATCTAGTAAGTTTGAATTCTCTCCAAAATTTCCACTCTTGGATAGTGTCCAAGAGGAAAGAAGGTTCAAGACTTAAAGATTCAAAAGGTGTGGTAACTTGTACCTACTGGAGAATGGAGGGTCTAATGTACAGTTTCTGGAAAGACTTGGAAAATAGGTGGATTATTTAAATAATTAATTATAGACTGATTTGAATATTTTCTATTGTTCTTTAGTTTTACCGCAAGAATCTGTGAGTAAGTATTTTTGTTTGTTTCAAAATCTGGTTTGTAAGAGCTCTATATAAAATGAGAGGAGATGGAGAAGGAAATGGCAACCCACTCCAGTGTTCTTGCCTGGAGAATCCCAGGGGCGGCGGAGCCTTGTGGGCTGCCGTCTATGGGGTCACACACAGTCAGACACGACTGAAGCACTTAGCAGCAGCAGTGACTTGGATGCTGGCCCTCTGGTATAAGACTTCACCCTCTCCCTCCCCCATCCGTCAGCACAGATATGCTCCACACTCCATGAAGCTGGGGCCCCTGAAGGTTTTATCGACTTGGCTGATGGCAAGGCACTGGGCAACAGCCATGACTAGCTCCCAGACAGTGCAGCTGACAGGAACCAGCTGTGGCTGCACATAGACAGTGGCGTTCAAATGTCCCTCCTCATTCTCCTCATTCTCCTCATCTGGGTCCCGAGGAGCTGTTTCCCACCCAGCCGAAGATCCAGGGGTTCAGGGCAGACTGGGCAGTACTGAGGCTGATGAAGCTAGACTCACAAGCCTTATTTCTGAGGTCGACTGAGTCTCCGAAGTTTCTTGAGTTGACTGAGCAGCTCAGAGATAAAAGGCTGACAAGGAAACAGAGGAGCAGAGGCAGGGATGAGATCAAGTTCTGGGCTCACACCTACCCCACCACAGTGCTCTCCCTAGTCTCCACCTGACCCCATGGCCTCCGAGTCAGGGAAGGAGAGAAGGACCCAGGGCCAAACCTTCCCCTTCACTAGCTGCCAGCCCACTGGGCCCCCTCTTAGCCCAGACCAGCAGAGCATCCCTTACCTCTGTGGGGCGGGGGCAGTTTTGAAGAAGAGCCTGGTGGAAGAAAGCAAAGAGTGGGTCCTGAGCCACAGCGAGTCCCCAGTCTCCCAGGAATTTTCCCCTCTGAACTGGTTCTCCCCACACTGGATGGGGAAGCAGAACCTGGGTTCTTGGGTTCCCCTTGGTCCAAGCCCAGCTTCCATCCCCCCAACCCTGGGTCTGGGGCCCAGTCACCCATTCTACCTCGAACTGAGTCTTCTGCTCCTCTGTGGATAGTTCCATGAGAGCCTCCAGGTCGATCTCTGGCTCTGAAGAAGTTGGTTGGTCCTGTTTGGGAATCACATGGGGCTCAGAGGAGCCCAGCCAGCTGGTGCTGGAGTGAAAGGCAGTCAGGTTCACCCATCTCCCACTCTATTTTCCATGTTCAGTTCCACTCCTTACTCAAACCACCCATTCATCCTTCCATTCAACAGTTACCAAACACCTACTATGTTCTACCTGAAAGTCTAGGGTTCTTTAAAAGAGTATCTTTAATTTCAAGAGTTATAAACATTGTTAGTAGGGATATAAAATGGTGCAGTTGCTTTGGAAAACAATTTGGCAGCTCCTTAATATGTTAAATATAAAGTTATCATTTGGCCCAACAATTCCACTCCTAGGTCTATTCCCAAGAGAGTGAAAATATATATTCATGTAAAAATCACATGTGAATACAGTTCATAGCATTATTCATATTCAAATGACCATCCACTGGTGAATGGATAAATAAAATATATGTACAGTATTATAAAATATGTACAGTAAATAAAATACTATGTACAGTATTTTTCAGCAATAAGAAATAAAGGACTGATTCATGCTACAACTGGGATTAACTTTGAAAACATGTCAGTGAAAGAAGCCAGTTACAGAGGCTTCATATTATATGATTCGATATATATTAAACATCCAGAATAGGATGTTTGCGTATAGAGACACAAAGTAGATTGGTGGTTGCCTAAGGCTGGGAGTGGTGGTGATAAGGAATGGGCTGTGACTACTAACTGGTACAGGGTTTCTTTTATGGATAGTAAAATGTTCCAAAATTAGACCATACTGGTGGTTGTACAACCTATGAAGATAGTTAAAACTATTTGGATTTTACACTTTAAGTGGGAATTGTATGGTATGTGAATCATATCTCAATAAAGCTAACTTTAAAAGTTAAAAATAAATAAATAAATAAATAAAATAAAATGAGAGGAGATAAAATCATGTGAACTAAATTGCAGCCTAGAAAATTTAGTGAACCTGTGATTTTAAAATATTGTTCTGGGGACTGCCCTGGTGGTCCAGTGGTTAAGACTCTGCACTTTCACCTCAAGGGACACAGGTTTGATCCCTGGTCAGGGAATTAAGATCTTACATGCCACGCAGCACAGTAAAAAAAAAAAAAAAAATTTTGTAATCTGGTTTGTAGGGCTCCTATACTAGGCAGAGGTGATCTCCCTGTCTTATCTGTCCCCTGCTTTAGAGTGACCAGGCTTGAGGCTCACAATTCTCCACCTTCTCTTTCATTAATTATCTTATCTATGTCATATAAAATGCCACCTGTAGATGTATTTTGTTTGAACAGCATAGCATTATTTTAAGTTTTGTATTTTGTGTTTTTAAATAGGGTGTGCATTTTTCAAGTGGCCAACATCCTCACTAGCCCCATAACTAACATTCATAATTCATGAGAACTGCTGGCTTCTAACAGCAACTAAGTTTGTGATACCCACAAAGATAACCAGTATTGGATTTCTGTCCAATATGGAAAATTTAGCACTTTCTAAGAGAACTAATCCTGACATTTTCATTAAGAAGAGTAACTATTCTCAAACCACATTCTTAATTAAAAAAAAAAAAGCACATAATAGTACTTGGGCAATATACTCATGTCATCATTTTTTAGCTACTTCTCCACTCCAAAAGTCAGTAAGTGGTTATCTTTCACTATCCTACTTATTGTCTTAACCTAGACAAGGCCACAAAACTCTCAGCTTAAAATTTTCCTGTCCTCATTATTCTATAGTACTTTAGGTCAGGAATAGAAAATATATGATATGCATGCCACCTCTGTTCACACTTTTGCCGGTGGCAGACTTCAGTAATGGATCATAGTTCTCTTTCCTGCTCATTCCTGCTCAGCCCACATGCAACCTAAAATTCTCCTAATCTCCAGGGAGTTGCTACTTAGAATTAGCATACAACTCATATTCTTAACAATATATGTATTTTTAAACTACCTTTATTTGGTAGTGGGCATGACATGTTACTTCAATTTATACCATTTAGAAAAACTGACATCTCTTCCCAAATGCTGAAGTAGATCTCATCATTTATGGAAAAAGCTATTATTTCCCACCTAACATAAAAAATAAACAAAAACAAAGTCATAAATATGCAAATGAAAACAAAGATTTACTATATAGCACTGGAGATTATAACCATTATCTTGTAATAACTTTTAATGGAGCATAATATGTAAAATACTGAGTCACTATGCCATACACCTGAAGCAAATGTATTTTAAATCAACTATACTTCAATAAGTATCATTGGGCTTCCTTGGTGGCTCAGACGGTAATGTATCTGCCTGCAATGTGGGAGACCTGGGTTCTAATCCCTGGGTCAGGAAGATCCCCTGGAGAAGGAAATGGCAATCCACTCCAGTACTCTTGCCTGGAAAATCCCATGGATGGAGGAGCCTGGCATGATACAGTCAATGGGATCACAAAGAGTCATACATGACTGAGCAACTTCACTTTATACTTCAATAAAAAAAGAAAAGAAATTGTAAACTTTGCAACTCCATAATATTTTCTACTAAATATAATTGTTTAAATAAGACTTCAGAACTCAAACAGTGATAAACAAAGAGAAATAAAAATACATAAAAACAAAGAGCTGAATAGATTTAAAAAAATAAAAAGAACAAGGTGAGGAAAGTAATAGGGAGCAAGAATATCACTGAAAATCTCTAAAACAGGAAAGTTAAAGACCAAAGTAGGTTTTAAGTCCAAGTCATAATTTTATATATATGCAAAACCTGGGAATTCCATGAGAAAATTAACTCATTTCATTTAAAAAAGTTGATTCAGTAAAGAGACTTTGGGCATTTGAAAATAAGATGCATTTTTCAAGCCAGAAACAACAGTTAAGAGACTGCAAGGTAAATAAGGAAAACAAAAGGATAGGTTTTTTAAGAGTAAAATCACACAGATTAATAAATCAGAAAAACATACTGAAATGCTCATAATTATGTCCTGTCACCAACATTCAGAACTTTCTAAACGACAGTAAGAAATAAAAGAGAGAAACAAGAAAGTAGAAGAAAAGTAAAATAAAACAGAATACCTTAAATGCAGTGAAAACTTACTATTTTGCAGAAGAATTTCATTCCTTATAGTCACTGAATATTTCTTTCCATAACATTTCTATTAGAACTTTTCAGCTTTCCTATCCATTATTATGCTTGCTTTTTCACTGCAACATTGCAATGTACATAAGACAGGAGATATGATTTCCATTATAAAGATTAGAAAATCAGTGCTTCAAAGATTTAGTGACTTACTCAGTCAAAGAACTAGAAAGTAGCAAAGCTAGGACTCTCTAATATTGGATCTTTAACCTCAAGGGTATTTGTACCTCATGCCCTCCAAAAGTCTAAATATTTGTCAATTTCCTTTCTCTTTTGATTAAACAGCAAACATTTATTTCTCAAAATTCTTGTCAATTTTCATCATAGGTGATACAAGTGACTTAAAAGCAACTCCAGAACTTTTACGTAAGTTTCCCCTCAACTCAGCTGTTTCCATCTTTTACAAAGTACCTACCACTGTGGGACTGGCTGGGGGTCAGGGGAGTGCCTACTATTAGGGGACTTGTGGGGGAGGGAGTTGAGGAGGCACATAAAGATAGAAGAAAGAGAACAATTACTCCTTATTGTATTGCTCTCCTTTCTGGTATGAGGAACTTGATGTTGATATCAGGATCCCCTAAGTAACTAGTGATTTTCTTATTTTGCAAAGTGGAAATTCTGCTAATAAAAATAAAGTAATTAATCAAAAGTAAAATAAAATCTCCAGTTTGATGGGGTCATTTGTTAGCAAAAACAAACTTTTAAAAGGATCTGACAGAAAGATGACTATAAAAATTGAGAATACAAAAAATAATTGAGGAGAATATGATCTCATTGGATTCCTAAGGAAAAAGGTCGGAGGGGATACAGATTCACCTTCTTACTGCTCTCCATGTAAATCTGATATGTAGTAAATGCTTATTCTGAAACTCCATGAAATGTACATTCTTCAATCAAACTTTTTGTGTTTACATTTTAGCTGGCACTGTAGGACCCATAAGTAAGTTCTTTTTCTGTATTTTAATCGTCCTGTGTTTTGCATCATTATACTGTTAGAATATGTAAGACACTCCTATCCCTGGATGTTTTTAACCCCTCCTGCACAATTTGTTAATTCTTTTCTCTTTATTCTCTAATATTATCTTAACAAGCTAGGTTCCTCTGTGAGGAAGTACTGTCAGTTTTAATTATATAAAAATTTTGAGATTTGGTGGCAGAGGAAATTATTAGAAAAGTGGGAAGTTTCCTTTCTAAAAATCGCAGTAACACTCAGAGGATACGGAAAGTGAGTTCCAGTTGGCTGACCTAGGATACCCAGGATATTGTTGACAATTGTGTGGAATTTAGCTGCCGTCTATGGGGTCACACAGAGTCAGACATGACTGAAGCGACTTAGCAGCAGCAGCAGCAGCTATCATCAAAGAGTAAATCTGGAAGAAGTGTCCAGATAGCATTTTAAATGATATAACCAAACATTTCTGGTAGAAGCACTGGGGGAGACTGAGAGAGAAGAGAGAGGCAGTTGATTTAGAAATGAAAAAAAAGGGGGTGGGTAAAAGGAGAGAGCAAGAGACAAATACTCTGAAATTTTATCAGTCCTTTACAACCTTGCTGTATAAAGTGAGTCCAAGGACCTGTGTTGGCATCACTTTGGAGTTTATGAGAAATGCGGGATCTCAGCCTAACACCCATTCTCAGGACTATTAAATCAGAATCTGCTTTTTAACAAGATCCCCAAGTGATTTGTATGCACAGTAAAGTTTAGAACTACTGCTTTACAGAGTTTCAATCCTTTTGCATTTGGAAAGGAAATAAAGAGTTGAGTGTACTTGACCTAAGTTTAACGAGTTCCTCTATCTCTGAAGATTCTCCACACAAGAGTAGCCTTAAAGCCAATAATAAGAAAGATGAAACTCAAAGAGGTTTGATTAATTTCCTAACACATCTCTATCCATCACTCCTGAAGATGTTCAGAACTTGAGCACTTGGGTAGTGCCAACCCTGAAGGGAGGAGGAAGAAGAACAATTTTCTTGTTAGGGCTCATGGCAAATCAAATCCTGTGTCTACTCCTCCTGGAGCATTTATGCACATGAAACATGATTAAGATAATCAAAATGCAAACTTCAAGCATAAATACTGGAGAGGTGTCACAAAAGTGCACCTAGGAGGTATAGAGGGGTACGTGTGTATGTGTGTAAAGAAAGAGAAGGCTGTTATTGCTAAGCATGGGTATCTCATGCCTCAATCTCTTTAGCCTCCAAATATATCTATGAATGTCTTGAGTCTATCTAGAAGTTTCTATTTCTTCTTAGACACTAAGATATTGAAGACTAAGTTTATCTGTTGAATAAGGAACCAAGATCACTTAAAAGAGACAGAAATTTCCACTTTCTCCTTCAGAAGATGAGGCTATGGTTTCTAGCTTAAACAAGTTCAAATTAGCCCAGCTGGAGGAAGACCAATGGCCTGTAATCTACAGAGCTACAAATAGGGCACCCACTGAGGAAGGAACACTGACCGCTGCACCCTTGCAGCTCCAGCTGCCAGAGCCAGTAGTCCTGGGATCCTCCAAGATGGAGAATGAAAAATAAACCTCATTTACTTTTCCAGTGAAGTGGAAATTTTCGTCCTGATGTCTATACTTCTGATGTTTTCCTAGAAATAATTTCAGTGAAAATTGCATTTTCCTACACCAAAGAACCATTCTAATTAGTTCTGTCTTGTTTTTCTCATATTTTAGCTGGAACTATTGGCCCAATAAGTGAGTTCCTTTTCTGTTTCCTAATTCTGACACTCTTTGGTCTTCTGTGGAATAGGGGACCCTCTCTTCACCCTGTTTCCATTTCTATATCTCTAGACTTTCCCAGTCATGCTACTTGATTGCATTTGAATCTCCTGATGCCTAAGCTATCAGAAATAGATACCCTGAATTGTAACTGAGTTTAAGACAAGGGAAAGCCAAATAATTTATATTTAAAATAATGACCAGGAAAAATTCTCTGAGTTATGATCAAAATAATCAAAACTGTTCTTTATGGGCTTTTCCTAAATTGAGGGAAGAACTACAAGAAAAACAGGTAGTTCTAGGAGAAGGCAAAAGAATAAGCATAGTGAAGACAAAGGAAGAGATGATGATGAAAAAAAGATAAAGGAACTGACATCTACCAATTCCTAAATAGAATCCTTTGAGACAGTTGAAAGGCAGAGAAAAGAGGAAAACAGAAGAGGGAGAGGGATGAGGGTGAAGGAGAAGAGATAACTACCTTCAGACTAGGGTCTATACATTCTTCTCTGCCATAGATTTATCACTTAAGATTAATGCTGAATGATTTGATCCAGTGGGTGGATTATGGGTCTTCCTGGGTTCTTAAAAATAATATTAGTGGCATAAGAATTCAGTTAACATCAAACCACACCAATTTCCTCCCTCTTTGCATTTCAGTGCAATTCACAGCACCTATTCGTAAGTACTGAACTTGTTTATCTACTCCGGTTCCTTTGACATCTGACCTACAGGCCTCTAGAATTGATCTGCCCATTTTCTTGATATCATGCTTCTTGACTCCCCTAGTATTCCTATCACAGTTACCAAAAAAGCTCCGAATGAAGTAGAGCTTCTATGGGCTAATGTAAGAAAGTAGAAAAGAAAATGACCCTTTTAGAAGCAGTCCTAATGTTGTCAGCAAGGAAAGGTTCACTTTCCAAATAATAGTAAGTCCTTAAAGGAATGAGGAAAAAAAAGAAAAATTCTAAGAAAAAAAGAGGCATTACAAATTAGCGGGAATGAGTCTTTCCAAATCCTCTAAAGAGTTTCAATCAACACTGAAAAGGGAACGCCTCCTTTCCTATAGGTCTCCTAGGCTGTGCAACAGGAAGCCTATCCAAGGACGGCCATACACGCAACCTTTGATCTCCCTGGGGTTTTCATTATGACACTCCCTCTAGAGTAAGTGTTGGAGAATGGGTATCTCTTTCACAGCTGTGCAACATACTGATTCTCTCTCTCTCTCTCTCTCTCTCTCTCTCTCTCTCTCTCTGTTTCTCAGCTGGAGCTACAGGACCTATCAGTAAGTTTTCTGTCTAATTCTTCACTGTAGAGCATTTTAATTGCCTTTGGTATATTAAGGATCCTGCCTTGGATTCCACATTAGGACTTCAGGGGTTTGGGGGTCCACATTTTCATGACCTTTCAATTTTATTTTACCAAGCATTTCTGCAAGTTACTAATGATTCTGTGAATATACATTCCTCTGCTAAATACAAGCTATAAAGTAAAGACAAACACTTGTAGAAGGTTTCCAAAGACTTGTCAACATCATACAAAGGACTTTTAAAGCCAGAATGAGATGAAGTGAAATGAAACAAGGGAGAAAGGAAGATAACCAAGTTTAAATGGAGAAGAATTTTTCCAGTCCTCTACAGAGATTTTAATGGACCACCAGGGTACTCTCTCTTTACTACCTACCCTCTCAGTGGATCCATTAGATGAGGAGCTCTTATATGTAATAGATTTTCTTACCATTCCAGCAAGAAAGGCAACAGCCCCACTACCCAACTTCAGCTTTCCCCAAGTTTGGTGGTACAGAGTCTTACTAGGGAACACAAACCAGAACCTGAAAGCACCTCCTCAGGTCTTTTCACTTCTTTTCTTCTTTTTATTCTTTTATAGAGCTCTCTCAAAAGACCATCGGTAAGTAACCTAAGTCTCAAATTATAACACCTTTTAATCTTTTATAATGCTTAAAATATCAGTCTATTTTTATTTCAATGATTCATGCCCACGGACTCCAGGACCAAGTGTTCCCACAGCCTCATTATCCCACCCAGAATTCTTAAAGGTTGGATTCACCCAGATTCTGCAATAAAAGATATTAACTACGAAGCTGAAAAACAAAGTTTAAAAAAAAAAAAAAGTCCCCTAAGGATGGTCTTCTGTGAGCTGTTCCCACTTTAGTACATAATCTAGCTCTTTAAAACCAATACGTAATAAAAATTTAGAACATAGCTTCTAAACTTCTTGCTTTCTGTGCATGTAAACTTTCATTATATAATCTTCATTTTGTTAAAAAGAAAAAGAAATTTTAAGATTCTTTTCATTTCTAACTGCTCTGAAAAGTTCTCTCCGGGATACGTAGGTTCTATTTCACCAACTTTTAGCAACTTGCCCTGTTGCATTTTTACAGAGAAACATTATAAATAATGGTTAGGCTTCAAGATACAATTATCTATAATTATATGCTCATAAACAAGAGCAGTCATAGCTTCACGCACTGGATTATAGTATTCCTAGAGAAAACTGAAAGTATTTTTAAATTATAAAATTAAAGAAATATGATTTTAGGTTCCTCTATGCTCATTTGACAAAATGAGTCTTGTATTTGTATCTAGTCACATTCTTTGAATGATTCTTATAATGCTTTATGACTTTTCTAAATCTCAAATGCATTATGTTGTTGGATACAATGGTGGTGGGTAAAGCAGATATTATACCCATTCCTTTTCTGCTAGAGTAATCCTGACAACGGTCTGTGCGGATGTCTAAAGAGATCCCATAAGAAAATGCCTAAACACATAGGCACTACACTCAAGGAAGCCCAAAGCCATGGCTTTCTAATAGGTATTTAGAGTTCTCCCAGTTCAGATGCAGTTCACTGTTCAAGGATCATCCTTGTGTAAAACCAGTGTTGCCAAGCAACATGGCAGATTTACAATCTTTATCAGGTCACCAAAGGATCAGAGCTAGAAAATCAACTGAAGGCTAAGTCCTCATTAAAAACTGAAGACTTTGTTGACCCTTTATCTACAGACACTAAAACTAATCAAGGCAGCCTTTGACCCTTTATCAGTCCCCAGTAAGCTGGAAGCTGTGAGAAGACAGGACCCTTATCTTCCTACCCTAATACCTACTCCTAGAACATATTAGCTGGTCAGAAATACTTTAGTACAGGGTGGTCCCTTGAAGAAGCAGTATCTTCTGTTACTGATAGGAAAGAAAAGTATAAAGTTTCACTTTTCTTTACTGTCTCCTTGGTTGACAAGGATCTTAGAAAACCCTTACCTCAGGCTGAAATATTGCAGTATAATTGAATATCCCTATTGTTCTTAGTTAACCAAACTCCCTGATGTTCTCATTACTGATACAACTTCCTCTCCCATACTCTACCTTTCCAAGTCTCATCCCTAAATAAAATTCATTAAAAGATGTATTCTTCATCTGAACATCCATACTCATTTGTCAATTTGAATTTCTTTTTAGTGCAAACTCCAGGACCTATTGGTAAGTTGCCCATGTGTGTGTGTGTGTGTGTGTGTGTGTGTGTATGTATAAAAGATACATATGTACATTAATAAGGATGATGTAAAAAATGAAGAAGACAATAGAAAGATGGCTCAGAGAGGGATAAAAAATGATGTGAAGGGAAAATATGAGGCAAATGGAGAGAAGAGAATATAATTAAGATTTTACCATAAACTCTTGGAAAGGCAACAATGAAATGGTTATCTTGCCAACTAAAACAGGGTTACAAGTCTCCTAGAGAAAGATGCGATTCTTATGGAAAGACTATAGTCCAGCAGCAGTGCAGTAAAAAATATTTAATCTTGAAAACTGGGATTTAGTTATTCCAGGGAAATCATTTTCATTGCTCTCCTTCGAAAAACATCAGTGGTACACATGTGTTTTTCATGTTTAACAAGTACAATAATTTATGTTTATTTCTGTTTTTAGTACAATATACTGGACCCAGTGGTAAGTCCCTTACCTATTTCTTTCCTCTGGTGTTCTACAATGTCTAAAGGGCCTGTTTCCTGTCTTAAATGTATCTATTGCCAGAAGGATGGTGGTTTTAGACATGTTTTCATGCTTTCCAGTTTCTACCTGCCTAGAATTTTCCAGGGCTATTTTTTACAGAAAAGGAATAAGAAAATTCCCTCAATAATGATCAGTAATGGCTTCTAAAACAATGTAACATTTTCTAATGTGACAGAGGAAGAATAATAAGGATGACTTTCCTGTTCTGAAGTGCTTTGTAGTTTATTAAGGGCCTACTCAAAGATAATGGAGACAATGTAAAGACAATGAGAAAAGGCAGGCAATATTTGGTAATAAATGTAAAAGAGGGAAAAGATAATCAAATGTAAACAGAGAGAGGTCTTACCAGGTTCCTTCTAGTTTCCAGGAATATTGCTCAGAATCTAGTCTACCCTAGGATCCCTCATCTTTTCCCCCAAGACCTTTTTCTTTCTCAAGTCCCATCCTGCCCAATCACGGCAAACAACCCTCAACACACATACACACACACACACACACATGGGCTCAGGGAACAGGATATGACAGTAGTTGGGCTGCAATTACAGGAACTGACAGATTCATCAGGTACCTACAAACCACAAGTAGAAGAAAGTGGAAGGTTAAGTTTGTACTGCAACTAGAAAGATCAAAGCTGGTGTCAAAATCTGGAGTGCCAAAACCAACCCCATGTGATAAAAAATTTTTAGTATGGAAATTAAGTAATAGCATCTCAAAGTTTAAGCCAAATAGGAAAAAATTATCAGCAAGCAAGTCAGGTGTACTCAGACATTACTTCAACTAGCTGAGCTTCTACCATGTATCAGAAACTGATGAGCCCCGGGGATAAAGTCATGAATAAGAGAGAGAAAGGTGTGGTTGACCTCTGGTGCTGTGGAGTTTACGGTCCTCCAAGATGTCTTGGAAAAAGGAATTCAAAGTGTGGTGACTACAGGCGGTCTCCCACACAATCATACTATGACTGCTGAAATGGATGTTACCTGCCCTAAATGCTTCTTATTCTGGATGAATACCAGCCATCATTTACTGACTGTTCCCCTAAATCAAGGCTGCCTTTCTCAGTAGTTTTTATTATCACCAAGAATTACAATCTTGAAAGTTCTCATAATTCTTATAAGGGGAAAAAAATCATAAATCAGTTCACCTCAGAGGATCCCATTGTGGCTAAAGGAAGGGCTCCATTGGTCCAAGTCCCCTAATGGTCATGTGTGCCAGAGAATCTATAGTGAAAGTGAAGTCACTCAGTCGTGTCTGACTCTTTGTGACCCATGGACTGTAGCCCACCAAGCTCCTCCATCCATGGGATTCTCCAGGCAAGAATACTGGAGTAGGTTGCCATTTCCTTCTCCCTTTCCCTTGTTTTGCTCCCTGCTTAATTCCCTCTCCCAATGTGTAAACACTTTTAAATATATAGCAATGCTTAAACAAATTATATTGCTACATTCATTCCTTCCTAAGCTTTACCCTAGATTACATATGATTTGGACAATGCACAAAACACTTTGATTAATTTTTTAATTAACAAAAGCAAGTGCTTCAGATGGGACTAGGAAAGAGAAGCATTCAGAAGAAAACTTTTCAAATCAATTAAAATGTCAGGAAGGGAAAAGACTAGTGAAAATAAGAATGGCAAAACTACATAGAAGTGTAGAAGCACAAGTTTAAGAGTTTATGAACATCTGGAAGTGTTTCTTCTATTTACAAGAGCCAAAAGGAATGGAAAGGATGACCACTTTTCTGCCACAGGTAGGAGATACAGACCTGAGGAACAAAGCACAAGGGCGGGTGCTTAAGCCCAGACCCTCAGCTAACAGGCAGGTTTCAGAGACCCCTGCATCCTCTCTGCAGTTATTCTTTTTAAGCCTGTAATATGAGAACTGAGTTCTCTTTGTTCTACAAACTAATTTCTCCTTTATTTTTCCTTCCATTTTTCCACCAGCTGAAACTTCAGAAACGACCTGTAAGTTCCATGCCTGTTCTTACAGTTGCTTTCAGCTTCCTACAGGGTCTGGGTATAGAAATTTACGTTTCCTTATCCCTTGCTCATTCCACTATCTAGCTGCACCTTTCCCCAAGAATAAATGAATTGAGGGGACTACAATCCCACTTAATAACCTAGAATATATAATGTAATATATACATATATGTAACATACATTATGGGCTTATCTGGTGGCACAGACAGTAAAGAACACATCTGCAACACAGAAGACCCAGGTTCGATCATGGGGTAGGGAAGATCCCCTAGAGCAGGGGATAGTAACCCACTCCAGTATTCTTACCTGGAGAATTCCATGGACAAAGAAGCCTGGCAGGCTACAGTCCAGGGGATCACAAAGAGTCAGACACGACTGAGCAACTAACACATCAGTCAGTTCAGTTCAGTCGTTCAGTTGTGTCTTACTCCTTGCGACCCCACGAATTGCAGCACGACAGGCCTCCCCGTCCATCATCAACTCTTGAGCCTGCTCAAACTCACGTCTACCGAGTTGGAGATACCATCCAACCGTCTCATCCTCTGCTGCCCCCTTCTCCTCCTCTCCCCAATTCCTCCCAACATAAGGGTCTTTTCCAGTGAGTCAGCTCTTTGCATGAGGTGGCCAAAGTCTTGGAAGTTCAGCTTCAACATCAGTCCCTCCAATGAACACCCAGGACTGATCTCCTTTAGAGTGGACTGGTTGGATCTCCTTGCAGTCCAAGGGACTCTCAAGAGTCTTCTCCAACACCACAGTTCAAAAGTATCAATTCTTCTGTGCTCAGCTTTCTTTATAGTCCAACTCTCACATCCATACATGACCACTGGAAAAACCATAGCCTTGACTAGACAGATATTTGTTGACAAAGTAATGTCTCTGCTTTTGAATATGCTATCTAAGTTGATCATCACTTTCCTTCCAAGGAGTGAGCATCTTTTAATTTCATGGTTGCAGTCACCATCTGCAGTGATTTTGGAGCCCACAAAATCACTGTTTCCACTGTTTCCCCATCTATTTCCCATGAAGTGATGAGACCGGATGACATGATCTTCGTTTTCTGAATGTTGAGCTTTAAGCTAACTTTTTCACTCTTCTCTTTCACTTTCATCAAGAGGCTTTTAGTTCCTCTTCACCTTCTGCCATAAGGGTGGTGTCACCTGTGTATCTGAGGTTATTGATATTTCTCCCGGCAATCTTGATTCCAGCTTGTGTTTCTTCCAGTCCAGCGTTTCTCATGATGTACTCTGCATATAAGTTAAATAAGCAGGGTGACAATATACAGCCTTAATGTACTTCTTTTCCTTTTTGAAATTAGTCTGTTGTTCCATGTCCAGTTCTAACTGTTGCTTCCTGACCTGCATACAGGTTTCTCAAGAGGCAGGTCAGGTGGTCTAGTATTCCCATCTCTTTCAGAATTTTCCACAGTTTATTGTGATCCACACAGTCAAAGGCTTTGGCATAGTCAATAAAGCAGATGTTTTTCTGGAACTCTCCTACTTTTTGATGATCCAGCATATGTTGGCAGTTTGATCTCTGAACATCTGGAAGTTCACAGTTCATGTGTTGCTGAAGCCTGGCTTGGAGAATTTTGAGCGTTACTTTGCTAGCATGTGAGATGAGTGCAACTGTGCGGTAGTTTGAGCATTCTTTGGCATTGCCTTTCTTTGGAATTGGAATGAAAACTGACCTTCTCCAGGCTGTGGCCACTGCTGAGTTTTCCAAATTTGCTGGCATATTGAGAGCAGCACTTTCACAGCATCACCTTTCAGGATTTGAAATAGGTCAACTGGAATTTCATCACCTCCACTAGCTTTCTTGGTAATGATGTTATTTCTAAGGCCCATTTGACTTCACATTCCAGGATGTCTGGCTCTAGGTGAGTGATGACACCATCGTGATTATCTTGGTCATGAAGATCTTTTTGTATAGTTCTTCTGTGTATTCCTGACACCTCTTCTTAATATCTTCTGCTTCTGTTAGGTACATACCATTTCTGTCCTTTTTGAGCTCATCGTTGCATGAAATGTTCCCTTGGTATCTCTAATTTTCTTGAAGAGATCTCTAGTCTTTCCCATTCTGTTGTTTTCCTTTATTTCTTTGCATTGATCACTGAAGAAGGCTTTCTTATCTCTTCTTGCTATTCTTTGGAACTCTGCGTTCAAATGGGAATATCTTTCCTTTTCTCCTTTTCTTTTGCTTCTCTTCACAGCTATTGAAGGCCTCCTCAGATAGCCTTTGTAAGGCCTCCTCAGACAGCCTTTGTAAGGCCTCCTCAGACAGCCATTTTGCTTTTTGCATTTCTAACATACACACATACATACACACATACATTATATACAAATATATACATACATAAGGTATATATATATATATATATAATATTATATTTTAAAATAGAGGAAACTATCTGAAGTTTACTGTGACTTGTCAGCAAGGGAGGGAGTATATTTATATGAGTGAAGGAGACCTTGAGAAGGCTGCAGAAAAAGGAAGAAAAATAGTAAAGGCAATACAGTTTAAATTACCAACCCCACCGTAAGATTTTAAGCAGTTGACCAGCCACTGCAAAAGGGAAGAGATAGGTCATCTCCCAGACTAAGCAGAAGGCAGAATCCTACAATTCAACCTACAAGGTGTGATGGCAATTATATTCCCCACCACAGTGTGCTATAACACCTATAAGGATTTGATTCTTTTTCCACAGATATTTCCGATACTCTCTCTCAGAATAGTAAGAGGAAAAGTAGTTCTTATTTCATCAGCCTTTCCACAATGATTTCTCTCTTTGCTTTTTGGCTTCGAGATCATCCTGTAAGTGTGAATATCTCACTTTCCAAAGGAACTCAGTTGTCTCCAGCAGTATCTAACAGATCCATCTGAACCAAACTTTATCCATCCTTATTGGGATTGCAATAACTTAAAGCTCCCACTTCCTTGAACTTTTATTTTTCCATTATTCAGAATTCCACTAAGTTATTAATAAGTTTCCAGAATGTTCACTGAGTCATATAAAAATAAAGAGCAGAAAAAAATTTCTCTATGGTTCTAAAGATTGTTAGTTAGGGACTTTCCATGCAGAAGAGAAAAATGAGTGAGAGAAAAAGATACAGATAATATTTCTATTTTCCAGCTAGGTCATTTATATCAGCAATTAATAAATTGTTTATTTCTCTGCTTTGCAATTATCAAGGTCCAGTAATGTCTATTGGAACTTGAGTTCTGGTATAGGAATTCGAAACTCCTATTTTATTTTCCTTTTTGCTTTTCCATTAACCAGTATTCCATCAGCTGATTATAATTTTTCTGGAAAGTTCAAATGTCTGATCAGAAAATATTTTGAACAGAAGAGTAGATAAGAAAGGAGTAATAAAAAAAAATCTCTCTGCTTGTTTTCAGCGGAATCAACTCCTCATGCAGTCAGTAAGTCTGTTTGATTGTTTGCCCCAGAGTTTAACTGATTTCACATGGGGTCCTAAATTCTTTACCTGGTCATGCTGGAATACAAAGGGCTTGAGGTACATCTTGTTCTCTTGGAACCTGGCTATCAAAATGCCTCTGGGTTATTTTGACCAGGAAAGGTCTGACACTACTAATTTACGTAAAAATGAAGAGGGGAGAAAAAAGTTTTGCTTAATTATGAAGACTAACAAAAGACTACCTACAGACGATGAAAAACTGATGGGAGAGAAAGGAGGAGGATAAGAAGTTTCTAAGACAGTTTTCATTTGGACCTCCTACCCTACTTAGTCTGTTTTCCATATTTGAATTCCAAGAGACTTGAGGAAACTTCTGACCATATAGGTATTTCAAAGATTTGAAGTAACTGTTTCCTTCATGTCTCACATTCATATTTTCAATAAGTCTCTCAGCTTTTTAATAACTTTGTGGGGGAAAAAAAACTCCACTGATTCACATAAAAATAAAGAGCAGAGAGGAAAGTTTCCCAGCAGTTAAAAATGATATGTTACAAGGGACTTCACAAAATGAAAAGCATATTGAATGGGGAAAAAGTAGGGGGAAAGATAAAGATTTTCTCGGTTGTGTTTTCTAGATGGACCAGCTCCACAAGCCCTCAGTAAGTCACTCTGTTTTTTCCACTGTGGGGTCCTATTTCTCCTTTCCCCAGTTGTGCTGGAATTTCTGGGCATAGGGTACATGCTGCTTTAACTAACCACTTACCCTCTCATGGTCAAAATTCCATTGTTATAAAATGATTTTTGAAAAGTCCAAATCCTGCTGACTTATGTTAAAAGCAAATAAAGACCAAAGGTAACATTTTTTCCCATTGTTATAATGACCTATCAAGAAGGATCTCTCTTTAAAAACGAGGACAGAGATACAGTGGGAGAGAAAAAGAGCTGTGACGGTATTTTTCTGTCTTTCAGCTTGTCCACCTTCAATGCTCAGGGGTAAGTTTCATCCATTTTTCCACTGTTTCCTATGTTGTTGTTCTCTACAAGGCCTAGGCACCAGACCCTGTCCTCCTCATTTCTAAATCTGTGTAGCGACCTGAGCCTCATAGCTCTCAATTCCCTCTGCCTTCTGCTCATCCCACTTCTTTCTCTGGGAAGTCAACTCATATTTACTTAATTGCAAACATGAAGAATAGCAAGAAGAGATAAGAAAGCCTTCTTTAGTGATCAATGCAAAGAAGTAGAGGAAAACAACAGAATGGGAAAAACTAGAGATCTCTTCAAGAAAATTAGAGATAGCAAGGGAACATTTCATGCAAAGATGGGCTCGATAAAGGACAGAAATGGTATGGACCTAACAGAAGCAGAAAATATTAAGAAGAGGTGGCAAGAATACACAGAAGAACTGTACAAAAAAGAATACACAGTCATAGAACCATAATTTAAACAAAGAGCTATGGGACAAATAAGTTTCTCCCCTACACAAATATAATTCCTTAAAAGAAAGTCGGTTTTTTCAAACAAATATCCACTGATATCTAATTTGTTTTTAGGTCTGCCCCTGGCACCCATAAGTAAGTATGACATCTCTTTCTCTACTTTGGTTCTGTTTGGTCTTCAGACTCTGAGGGACTTTTTTCTGTTTATAATGATTTGATTTTCTCATTGCTTGCTTATTTTCTTATTACCCAGCTTCCCTACATTATTTTATGGGCATTATTATTAAGGGCTTCCCTGGTGGCTCAGTCAGTAAAGAGTCCGCCTGCAATGCAAGAGAATCATGTTTGATCCCTGGGTCGGGGAAGATCCCCTAGAGAAGGAAATGTCCCGTATTCTAGCCTGGAGAATCCCATGAACAGAGGAGCCTGGTGGGCTACAGTCCATGGGGTCACAAAGAGTCAGACATGACTGACTGAGTGACTAACACTTTCCCTACATTATACATAATTAAAAAAAATACTGCTTAGGGACTTCCCTAGCAATCTAGTGGTTAAGACTCTATGCTCCCAGTGCAGGGAGCAGGGGTTCAAATCCCTGGTCAGGGAACTATCCTGCATGCCATGTGGTACAGCCAGAACAAAAAAGAAGGAGTAAGGTAGCATTTGTCATCAACAACAACAACAAAAAAAAAACTGAATATTATGAAATAACAGAGGTAGGCAGATTTTTTTGAGAGAGAAGGAAGTCCAAAATGATGTTTAAATGGAGACAGACTTTTCAGTGTTCCCTCAAAGAATACGTTGCTATCCAAAGGAAACAGAAATATCCAGTTATCTTTGACTGGTACTGTACCCAAAGTTGTTCAGATCCAGTATATGAAGAAGATTTTTTATAAAACCCTGCTTTGACTTAATCATTAAATCATCACTGCTTAATCTCATATCTAAGTTTGCATTGCAACTACTCTATGGCCATTTGCGATGCTTTCTTCTTATTCCCACCCAAGTCCTCCCTCACAGACACAGACAGAATATATTAGATAATATTATATTTTTTGTATTTAATAAAAATTACATGGATTTCTTTTTATTTTTTAGTGATTTCACAGAGAACCTCAAGTAAGTTTTTTACTTATCAATCTGTCTTATGTGAGACTTTTTCTCAGCTTAGATGTTTCTATTTTAACTAGCCAAAAGGTTGAGACTCATGTTTCTCATATTCAGTTGCTTCCATATTACCCGAAGGCCTCAAGATTAGGAATACAAAATGATCTTTTTGATACATAACTATAGAAGTTCCTATTATTTCAGCTTTTAACTTCTCAGATTACAAATACCAACAGTGACTTAATATTTAAACCAGATAAAACACCGACCATGGTGATATTTTGGAGAAGGCAATGGCAATCCACTCCAGTATTCTTGCCTAGAAAATCTCATGGACAAAGGAGCCTGGCAGGCTACAGTTCATGGGGTTGCAAGAGTCAGACACGACTTAGCAACTAAACCAAACCATGGTGATATTTAATATAAAATTCATGAAGCCATATTTTTCACTGTCCTAGTGTTCCATAATTTGAATTTGGTTCTCATACCTATAAGTAATTTTTATGCAAGCCCAATATCCCTTAGGGTTTCTCAGATTGAAATAAAATCACATTAATATTAAAACCCAAAGTGCCTGTCAAGGTTAAAATTTTAGATGCCAACAGAGCCCAGAAAGGTAATATAACTGAATGAGGTAAAGTACATCCCCTAGGAATTATGGAGAATTAAGAGGCCATATACAGCCTGGAAGAACACAGCTGCTGCTTAACTCTACCCAATTTTCCCACAAATGGTAAAATTGTGGTCATTGGATGCAAAGAATTGCCATGCTCCAGTCCATGGTGTCGCAAAGAGTTGGACACGACTTAGTGACTGAACAAAAACATCAACTTGTAGAATATATGTTTTAGTTCTCAGAAGGAATCTACAAGAGCTTGCCCATTTCTAAAGGCTCCACGGCACTATCCTTGATGGGGAAGTACTGACTCCAGTCTGGACTATTTCAAAACCCCTTAGTTCTGTCCCCTCTGACAGTATATCTCATAGCCTGTCATTGATGAGATACCCTCATCAAGTAGGCCACCAACTTGAGTGAAGTACCAGTACCAAAGCTCAAGCCTAGATATCTTCCACAATGCCCACCTGACCTTCAAGAAGCTCAAGTATCCTTGTCACTAGAAGAAAGAAGAAGATGCCTGCTGCTCCAAGGCATCCTCCTCAGTGCACACTGTTCCCTCTCTTCAATTTTCTTTTCCTTATGCTCAAAATGCACAAAACAATCAGCAAATCCATCAAGCAGACATTCAATTAGGAAATGGTTTGCCACACACTTTTTCTCACAGATAATCCCCATCCCATTCTTTATAAGCAAATCTCTTGAAGTCCTTCTCATTTGCTTTCAGGAAGGAAATCACTATACCTTCCTGTCCCACATCATTTCTTAGTCAACTACCCACACTGAAGTCAACTACCCACACAACACTGAAGATTGCTTTAAATCTCCTTCCTCTTAAACTTGTGTGCTTATGGAGGCTTGGAAGAAGGATGATATATGGGACAGAAGAACTAATTTGGCCATCATTTGTTAAAGCCTTAGAGCAGTATCTCTGCATTGCATGGCTCTAGGAGTCCCTTCTCACTATGCTTCTGAGTCATGCAATCCTTCCTATGGGTTTGTCTCACCTAAGTTGTATAAGGAGGGAAATATGAAAGGTTATAGCCTCTTTTTCCTTAGATTTTTATCTCAGTAGTCAATGTGAGGGTAACAGAGACAGTCTCATTTCACATCCTCTTCCCCTTGCTTTAGGGAGAGAGCAGGTGGAGAATGAACTTGACAAATTTAGTGTAGAGATAGCGTTTTAAAACCACTGGACTAAATTTGATTACCAGTGGTGCCTGTAAAGATAAGAATGCTAAGAACTGTGCTCAGGAATGTCAGTTTTAGAGGTTAGGAAGAATTAAAAATCCAGCAAAGTATAGAAAGAAGGAGTGTGCAAGGAGGAAGAAGAAAAACCAGGAGAGTGGGTTATAGAACTCAAGAGAGTATTTCCAGATAAAAAGGGTATATAAACAACTGCACCTAAAACTTTTAAGAAATAAAAATTTGGACTGAGAATTGATCATTGCATTTTGTAAAATGAGGGTTATTAGTAATCTTAATAGGGTAGAGGGGAAACAAAAGTCTAATTGAAGAGGTTAAGGAGAGAGAGAAAAGTTAGAATGGTAAAGCAGTTGATATGGCATATAGCTTATGGTAGAGCTAAGATAACATCATAAGAGCAGCAAAGACAGGAGCTCTGATAGGTTGTGACTTCCCTCATGGGGAATAAAAGATAGACTTTTCATGTTTAAAAAAGATAAAAGAAGAAGTTACATATATTTTTTAATACAGTTTGGAAAAAGAATAAGTAGATATAAAAAGAACAAAGTCTTTGAAATGAAAAAAGTTACTGAAATTGAAACAACAGATAATTCAATAAAATCAGAGACCTAGATAGGAAAAGAAAGGGTGAGCTCCATCACTAGCTATGGACCATTTCTTCCATAACATTTCCAAGGGAAAGTGGTCCTTGCAGAATCTCTTTTTTTCTTTCCACTATTGTTCAGTCTGTAATGCTCATCATAACATCAGTGAAAATGTGTTTCTGTTTCATTAGACAATCGCACTAATTTGTTCCTTTGCTTTTTTATTAAAGCAAGACCTGAAAAGTCTAAAGGTAGGTCCCATGTTTCTCTCAATTCTATTGTTATCACTGATGTTTCATGGTATCTAGAGGCCCTTTTGTGCCTTGTTTTTAGTGTGAATGTTCACCAGGGCTTAAGATTTATATTTCTGACTCTATGGGGTTTTTTTCCTAGCATTTCTCTCCTTCTAGCTTCTTGTTTCCCCATCCATATTTTCAGTAGCTTGCTTCATTTTGAACTATCAGCATTCATTTGGAAGCTATAATTGAAACTAATTGGTACACTATGGGGTACTATAATAACAAATACTAGTTGCTACGCACTTACAAGGTACCAGGCACTGTACTTAGCTTTATATGTACATATACATTATATAAGATAAATATTGTTATTCCTATAAGAAGAAGGAAGTAGTAAGACTAGGTAACTTGCTCATGACTCCACAATTATGAGCAGAAGAGGTTGGGATTCAAATTCAGGTTTATTTACCTGAATCTAAAAGCAAGTACTGCTTTCATCCCATTCAAATGGGGAGTCACCAGCCCTAAGATATCTATGTGACTGAGAAAAAAAGAACTTTTCTAAACTTAATCTAAAAAAACAGTAATTAGCAAATAAGAATTACAGTAATGTTCATGATAAATCAATACGATCATTCCAAAGAAGGAATAAAAAAAGGAATAATAATAAAGAGGCAATAAAGTATGACATAAAAATCTTACAAGAAAGGTTGAACTAGCAGAGAAAAATCAAAAGGAAGAAATAGCATCTTCCAATGATTCCTCTCTGATTCTTTCTTTACAAAAAAGCACTCAAATTAAAAGGTACTTAAGCAGAATAATCTGAAGACATTTATTCTCCCACTAATTTAACTGATTCTAAATAGAGAGTTTGGTGGTCTCTCAAAGTCCTGTTTTTTAGAACTTGCTGCATAAAAAGTTGAAGAAGTAACTCGTTCTTTTGCGTCTCGTTCATTTAATTATTTTATTTCTCTTTCACAGTAAGGCAAGAACCACCAAGTAAGTTTTATATCTATACATCAATTCTGGGGTTGGTTCCTGTGTTGATTATATCCTTTTCTGAACAAGTACGACCTTGACATTCAAGTTTTTCAATTTCTTTATTAATATTGATTAACTTCCTCTAGTCACTGATGAATATTTTGAAAGTAAAAAACTCACAAATGGCAAATAACAACAGGTTAAAGGTGACTTGGAGTTGGAAATAATGTTTTTGAACATTTTTTTGTGTGTGTAAATTGTTACCTATGGAAGAAAGTGTTAACTGTTAGTATTTTTATTAGAGTTTATAAATCCTCTTTGGTAGGAAATTTAAAAAACATAAGAGAAATAAAGCTGAACTGGCAAAGTTAAATTCATTGAGATCTTACTCATTCAAAAAATATAATTATTAAGGTCTTATCATGTGTCAGGCACTGGGAATATAGCAGGGACCAAAAATAGAAAAAGTCACTCCTGTCCTAGAGTTCATATGTAAATCTGAACATTCTAGACATGTTTCTCATCCAGAGAAGTTGGGGAAAAGGAAGAAAATGTAGCTTATTTCTCTCACTTCTAGAAATGGAACTATTGTATCTGACAAATATGTTTCAGTATATTTCCATCTTTATTTACAAACAATATCAATTAGATAAATGAGAGCCATATTCTCTGTATCTACATTAATGATAACTGCAATTCTAAGAAATTTTCTTTCTGTTTGGATATTTGTTATTTACTCACTGTGGGCTTTTTTCTAAAAATGATTGTTTCCATTTCAAGGAAAAAATTGACATTTATATTTTTCACACCCTCTCCTCAGAATCCTACTAAAATATTTATGACTCTATACAAAGCACAGATTACAATGATAAGTGGGGAAAATTAACATGATTGATTTTTTTCATAGTAAGTTAAAATGTCCTACTAAAAACAAACTAGACCATATATTGTAAGAAACTTATGATAAGGACACAATAGAGATTATATATTATTGCCCAAGGAGAAGCATAGGAAAGTGAAGTCAATCTTCATTTCTGACAGCTGGAGTTGCTTATGTTCATTAATTTTTACAAATACACAGACTAACTTCTCCCACTTGGATTATTAAATAATATCTAGAAAATGAAGCTGATAAGCAGAAATAAGAATGCCAAGAAAATCTTGGGATTAGCTCTACTGACTTTTCAAGAAAAGAATACTTTTCCAACTAAATGTAAGACAGGAATGACAGAGAAAAGTGGGAAAACTCACAGGAAAGAGTAAATAAAGGATATGAAGCTTTTCCAGCTCTGTGGTATTTTAATTTCTGTGAGAAATTAGATGATAAAAGGAAAATAACCTCCCCCTTTCTTATGCTTTTAAAATGATTGTGTTACTGTACAAGAAAGATTAAAGTAACTCATGTAAATAGTTTGGAATTTACTCTTCCTTTTTCTTCCCAGAAATTCTTGTCTGGAAACAGTATTAGTAAGAATTCTATTATCAGTGTCAATTCTGTTATCAATGTCAACCCATACTAATCATTTGTGTTTGGATTTTAGCACATGTAGCAGTACCTATCAGTAAGTCCTTTTTCATTTCATAAATTTGGTACAAATTGGGATCATAAACTGAGATATTTTTCCCAAATATGACCAATTGCATTTATTCTATTTATAAGTAGTCTCTCTCTCTTTTACTTGGCAATCTGCTGTTATTAACTTTTCAATAAAAAGAATAAATATTTGATTGAGACTAAGTATAAAAAATATTTTGTTTTCTAAAACTATTCAAAGAGCTTTTAATAGCAAGAACCTTCCATACTACAAAAGGGAAAGATATATAGGTAGGATATAACAAATATGGAGATACCAATAAAAATAGAGGGAAACTCAGTATGATATGTTAGGTGTGGGAAGAGGAAAGAGAATAATTGCAATTAGCATTCAAATTTTTTGAAAGTTCTACACATGATTTAAATCCTGTATACTAGAGGATAAAGAAAAGAATGCCATAAGCATTTATGTTATTAGCCCAGTCTGCCTTTCTACTACATTGAAATACACTGAAGACAGTCGCATCAGACTAGTACTACTACTTCACCACAAAGAAATGCTAATTCCTCTTATTCCATTTTGGATTTCTTTCTGGGGAAGGTTTAGTGTCTTCCAAACATCTCTCTGTTACCTTGGGAAAAAAAAAGAAGGTAACTATATTCTTGATTCTAAAATTCTGCTATTATATATTTGTTTCATGTTGTTCTGCCAGTTACTCCAGTACCTATTGGTAAGTTATTATTCATCTATTTCTTAATTCCAATGTCTTTTTAAAATTAGCCCTCAAGTAAAGTTCTTCATATTCACATTTTCTAACCAACTTTGCCTCCCCCATTATCCAGTACCCTTAAGTTACTGATAAATTTCAAAACCATAGTATGCCCAATGACTGGTAAAAAATAAATAAATAAAGGATAGAAAATTAAGACCTTGAGGTAGTATTTTTCACCCAAAGAAGAAACAAATTTAAATACAATAAGCAATGTCAGCATTGCTTTGGTAAGTATTATACATTGACACATCACTGATCCCATTTAAATTACTATAACCCTTTTAGAAAGCAAACGTGCAGAGGCAGTGTGTTGCAAGATATAAAGAATAGAGTATCCTTTAAACTCGAAGTTCCATTTCCATATACATGTTCTAAGGAATCATTCTAAATATGGAACAAAACAATTTGTATGATGCTAACTGGTTTAAAGAAGAAAAAAAAAAAGGAAAGGTAATATATTTCAGCGTTTAAGAAAGGAATCAGACAGACCAATCAAATCTCAGTTAAAACACTTACCAGCCATGTGGCTGTGGGTAAACTATTTAATGTCTCTTAAAATTTAATTTATATTATCTTTCTTTGGTATTGTCTTTAATCATTTCCTTGAAAATTTGATGTTCTCATTCTCATTATTCCACATTACTGGAACAACTAATTTATTTATAATTAGTGGAAAACATAAAACCCTACTGACAGAAAAAGAAAAAAAAACAATAGGGAGAAACAAGTGCTGGTGACAGTTTAAACATTTCATCAATACAAGTCAAGCTGTGAGGAAAATCTGACGATGAAGACACGAGAGCAGGAAGTCAAATCTTTTTGCCAAAAGAGAGAGGCAGGAAACTTGTGAGCTACATTCTAATGAGGTAACATCTGATACCTTTCTCCTACTATCCTCGAGGTCTACTTTAACATACTTTGCAGTGGAGAACTTTTAAAAGAAATATTTTTTTCAAAAATTACCAATGAATGTGAAATTCTTTTTTCTCAATTTCCTAAGAAAAGTGTATAGATATATACTTTACCCTCTGACCTATGTCTCCTAAAACAGACTTAAAATTTTCATGTTCCAGTTTCTAGAGGATGATAACCTCTCTAACTTTTTAGTCAGAGAGACTACATTATTCTTTCAAAGTAACACCCCAGAGAGAGATCTATTTTTATGCTTTTGACACAGGATTTTGAAGTACCTCTAGGAGTTTAGTTCTTTATTTGGCAGCCACACAGAGCTTCTTCTTGGTTGACGTTAGTTAAGTGCCTTCTTAAGTGTCATGAGGAAACTGGCTATTCTTATCAAATGATAAAATGTTTGGCCATTTTTACTACTTTCAAGAGTAACAGCATTAATACAAACTTTGTTCAATATACTAGGAGAAGGCAATGGCACCCCCACTCCAGTACTCTTTCCTGGAAAATCCCATGGACGGAGGAGCCTGGTGGGCTGCAGTCCATGGGGTCACTAAGAGTCAGACATGACTGAGCGACTTCACTTTCACTTTTCACTTTCATGCATTGGAGAAGGAAATGGCAACCCACTCCAGTGTTCTTGCCTGGAGAATCCCAGGGACGGGGGGAGCCTGGTGGGCTGCTGTCTATGGGGTCGCACAGAGTTGGACACAACTGAAGCGACTTAGCAGCAGCAGTTCAATACACTAGGGAAGTAAGACCTTGACTTGGATGAGATTTTAGGTATAAATTCACCAGCTGCTTATTTTTCAGCAGCTTTTCATATCCCCTCCACATACAAGGCCAGTCATTTTATCTAATGACTATATTTCAACTCTTTTCTAAGTGACCTATGAGCAAAGAATAAATCTTTAACTTGGTGTAGTAACACTCTTTATAGTCACTATTAGCTAATAATTCATAAATAATGCTTATCTATAATTGTGACATTGTAATACTTTATAATAATGTAAACTATTAATAATATCCAGATATTAATAACTTCCACCATAACAATTTCTGCATGTCATCCCCCAGCTTTCCTATTTATATGAAGTTGTGGGTATTTTAATGCCTCCACATTTGTCCTTCAGCCCTCAATTATTGGACAAAAACAGAGAGGTTGATATATGATGTTTCATTGCAGCTTCCTTCTTAAAAGAGAAAGTGGTCTCAAGAATTTCTTTCCTCTTCCACTACATAGAAATTGATTAGTAATTGAATTTTTGGAAGCTTGAGTTTTGTGTTAGGTGAATAGAGTTCTTTTCCAAACCCACCAACAATTGTTTGGTTAGCAATCCTAGTGTCCTTTGGCCCCCACAGGGTTCCAGTCTCATGCTTTGACTGGCTGTAATCACTTTTATTAATGCAAAATCTAAGTAGTATATTTCCCCATCTCCTTTGTTTTTAAATTTTTCCCCAAAATTATTGATATTAAGTGAGAAATATATTCATGCAAAGAATAAACAGAACAGACATAATATGGCCTTGTTTTTAATAGAAGAAATGTCCTAAAATAGCAAAGGTTTTGTGCCGGGGTCCAGCCCCGGTGGATCCAGGGTAATGTGAAGCAGGGATGGAGTCAGCGATTGATTTAGAGAGAGATAAGGAAAGAATGTTGTAGATAAGAAAATAGAGGAGAGAAAGAGGCTGATATTCCTTGGTTTACATAGAAAGCCAATAAAACTCCCAGACAAGAAGTTTGCCCTGTTCACGGAGGCCACAGGTGCCTTCCCAGTCTCCCAAGGGAGTGAAGACGCAGAACTTCTTCCCGTTCAGGTCTTAGAAACCCGGGCAGATAAGTGAACACAGGGAGCCTCCATGCTCCAAGGGATCAGCCTGAAAAGAGAGGGAGAGAGAAATTGATTGATGTGGGGAGACCAAGCTGCTTCGGTGAGCGAGGTCCGATAGCTTTATTTTCAAAAAGGACTTTTATACCTTTCCCACAAATGATGTTGTGTACATTATCTTCTGGCCTTGGAGACCTGAGAAACATTTTAAGACCCTCTTTTGATAAAGCCTGCTCAATCAAAAACTTATTTTCCCTTGAAGTGCTTTTTCTTTATATTTCTAATCTATGTCAGCCTCAGAAAGTATCAAACAAAGTTACATTTCTCACAGAGCAAAAGATGCAGTAAGTTACAATGAAGAAATAACCAATTAGCTCAAAAGTCTGATGTGGTTAGTTTCAAGGCTACTATTTTGTTTTCTTACTTTCCAACTATGTTAGCTAACGCACTCCCAGGTGCACAGTGGATCAGAAATATGGGAACTTAGCAACAAGCATTGGCCCAATAATGAAATCCTAGACCAGCACTACTCTAATGACTTTTAACTCTTTGAAAGGCTTTATGTTTTAGGCTTCCCGTGCCTCTCACAGTTGGGGGCTCTAAACAATCACATGCGTAGTTGTAAAAGTCCGGGTAAAGCAAGTTAGAGAGCCATCAGAGGGGTTTGAGCTGAAACACTCCTTTTATATGTAAGAGACTGTTAACTGGAGCTCTAAGTTAACCTTTTCCAGAGAAAGGTGGTCGGGGATAGCCCCTCTGTAATGTCAGAAGAACAGGTGGAAAGCATAATGCAGTAAGGCAGGCAGACTCTGGTTTTGGGGGTAGATGCTCGAGAAAGCCCAGGGGGTTTTCCTCAAGGCCTGATCTCGCCTTTGCATTTTGTCAGGCCCCTTTCCTCATGACCTTTGCCATGGGTGGGATTCCCCACACTGGCTCCTGGCAGTTTTAGCTCAAATATTTTCAAGATAAGACAAGGAATGAGTAAATTAAGTGACAGACTTAGAAGAATTATATAATGTAAAGTGAAGAACAGACACATTATGAGATTAGACTCTGAAGTAAAAATAAATAGGAGCAAAATTTAAATTAATGTTTTAAATTTTCATAAAAATCGAGAATAAAAGTGAAGGTAGCTTAACTCAACTCCATTTGCCCACTGTAAACATATGAAAGACTTAGGCCTATAAAAGATCAGGAATTGAAGCTCCTGAGACTTCTCATTTGTCATTATAACCAATCTTGGTTTTTCCTGTTCTATACTGCACAATTGCACTCATCTCACACACTAGTAGAGTAATGCTCAGAATTCTCCAAGCCAGGCTTCAGCAATGCATGAACCGTGAAATTCCAGATGTTCAAGCTGGTTTTAGAAAAGGCAGAGGAACCAGAAAGCAAATTGCCAACATCTGATGGATCACGGAAAAGGAAGAGAGTCCCAGAAAAACATCTATTTCTGTTGTATTGACTATGCCAAAGCCGTTGACTGTGTGGATCACAATAAACTGTGGAAAATTCTGAAAGAGATGGGAATACCAGACCACCTGACCTGCCTCTTGAGAAACCTATATGCAGGTCAGGAAGCAACAGTTAGAACTGGACATGGAACAACAGACTGGTTCCAAATAGGAAAAGGAGTATGTCAAGGCTGTATATTGTCACCCTGCTTATTTAACTTCTATGCGGAGTACATCATGAGAAACACTGGGCTGGAAGAAGCACAAGCTGGAATCAAGATTGCTGGGAGAAATATCAGTAACCTCAGATATGCAGATGACACAACCCTTATGGCAGAAAATGAAGAGGAACTAAAAAGCCTCTTGATGAAAATGAAAGAGGAGAGTGAAAAAGTTGGCGTAAAGCTCAACATTCAGAAAACGAAGCTCATGGCATCTGGTCCCTTCACTTCATGTGAAATAGATGGGGAAACAGTGGAAACAGTGTCAGACTTCATTTTTGGGGGTTCCAAAATCACTGCAGATGGTGACTGCAGCCAGGAAATTAAAAGACGCTTATTTCTTGGAAGCAAAGTTATGACCTACCTAGATAGCATATTAAAAAGCAGAGATATTATTTTGCCAACAAAGGTCCGTCTAGTCAAGGCTATGGTTTTTCCAGTGGTCATGTATGGGTGTGAAAGTTGGACTGTAAAGAAAGCTGAATGCCGAAGCATTGATGCTTTTGAACTGCGGTACTGGAGAAGACTCTTGAGAATCCCTTGGACTGCAAGGAGATCCAACCAGCCCATTCTAAAGGAGATCAGTCCTAGGTGTTCTTTGGAAGGAATGATGCTAAAGCTGAAACTCTAATACTTTGGCCACCTCATGTGAAGAGCTGACTCATTGGAAAAGACTGTGATGCTGGGAGGGATTGGGGACAGAAGAAGGGGACGACAGAGGATGAGATGGCTGGATGGCATCGCCAACTCGATGGACATGAGTTTGGGTGAACTCCAGGAGTTGGTGGTGTACAGGGGGGCCTGATGTGCTGCAATTCACGGGGTCGCAAAGAGTCGGACACAACTGAGTGACTGAATTGATTGAACTGAACTGAAGATACCCTTGAAAGATGTGCAAGTAAGAACTCTAATCTTAAATGGTTAATGTTTCACACATGCTACTTATTAAACCATATTTTAAATTTCTGGTTAAAACCCAGAGGTTATCAGAAAGAAAAAAATTGAAAAATTATGCAAAAATTTTTAATTGACAGTTATAAATAAATGTTCTCTACTGCAAAAGGAATATGAGAGCTGATGTGGTGGTTAGAGGTTTGAAATGGCGAGAGAATATTGAAAGACAGAATAAAAAGAAGAGAAACTTAAAATAGTAATCTTGAACTGGTGATCATTCTCTTAAAAGGTTGTGACTCTTGCCCTAGTTAAGAATCTTTTTTTTTTTACTTTATTTTACTTTACAATACTGTATTGCTTTTGCCATACATTGACATGAATCCACCACAGGTGTATACGAGCTCCCAATCCTGAATCCCCCTCCCACCTCCCACCCCATATCATCTCTCTGGATCACCCCCATGCACCAGCCCCAAGCATCCTGTATCCTGTATCGAACATAGACTGGCGCTTCGTTTCTTACATGATAGTATACATGTTTCAATGCCATTCTCCCAAATCATCCCACCCTCTCCCTTTCCCTCAGAGTGTTAAGAATCTTAAAAACAAAAATTATTTCACTAGAAAAGTGAATTTCACTCATATAACCCATTAAATAGGCCTTCCTGAAGGAAATCAACATGCAGTATTTACTGGAAGGACTAAAACTAAAGTTAAAACTCCAATACTTTGGTCACTGATGTGAAAAGCCTACTTATTGGAAAAGACCCTGATGCTGGGCAAGACTGAGTTCAAAAGGAGAAAGGGACAACAGAGGATGAGATGGTTAGATGGCATCACCAACTCAACGGACATGAGTTTGACATGGGGTTGCAGAGTCAGACACGACTTAGCAACTGAAAAACAACAACAACAAAAAAAAAGATCTTAATATTTAGGTTATACAAGTGTAGTTAAGATTGAATTAATACAGAATAGAGTATTGATATAAGATGTAATGTTTCCCCAAAGTCCCTTTTCTGATGTTCCTAGTGGGGTTTTCAATGGGAACCAAGTACATAATTTTTTTTAATAATAATTTGTTTTATTTTTCTTTTTAGTAATTGGTCCAGTGGCAGCTGGTAAGTTCTAATCATCTTTCTCAGTTTCTTCTGGCCATCTGTAATACCTGTTTTCCTTTATTTGCCCTGATACTTTTAACATCTGACCAGTCTAAACCCTAAGTGACTATTTTCCACCACTTTTCTTCCACACGTTTTAGTATTACTTTAGGTTACAAATAGTTTGGAGGGTTGTTGGGTTTGGGGGTTTTTAGGGAGGAAGGCTGTAAATTAAAGGCCTACAGAAATAAGAAACCATATGTCAAGGATAAAGAAAAAAAATTGTTTCTTTGGTTAGAGAATTAAGTTATAGAATAGAAACAAAGGGAAACAATGCTGGCAAAATACGCTGAAGTCAGATCACCAGAAAGACCATGGATATAACATAATAACAAATTTATATTTTAATCTGAAAATATAGGGTCACAAAACAAAATTCCAAAAGATGAAAGGTAGAAAAATAAAATTAGAAAATATGAATAAGCTGAGAGTATAACGAAGGACAGATGCACAATGTAAACAAAGAAAAACAAATTAAAATAAGTTGTCCCCTCTTCATCTCTAAACCTGAACGACCACTGCTGCTCAGAGAGTAAATGCTAGGAGCACTACTCTAGAAGCCTTTTCTGATGCTCCCTCCTTGAAAGAACAGAATAGGAACTTATGTAATACTCAGGCAAACTTCTAAAAAATGAATACATCTCCATTTTCCAAAAAGAGTTAGTCTGAATGATAAATTGAAAAACAAAAATTACAAAACTCCAATGAATGAAATCAAATAATAAATGGAAAGATAGTCCATGTTCAATATAACCAAGATGTCAGTTCTTCTCAAAGTTATTTATAGATTCAATGCAGTTTCAATCAAAATCCTAGGAAAATATTTTGTAAAGGCTGAAAAACTGCTTCTAAAACTCCAGTACTTTGGCCACCTCATGCGAAGAGTTGACTCACTGGAAAAGACTCTGATGCTGGGAGGGATTGGGGGCAGGAGGAGAAGGGGACGACCGAGGATGAGATGGCTGGGTGGCATCACTGACTCGATGGATGTGAGTCTGAGTGAACTCCGAGAGATGGTAATGAACAGGGAGGCCTGGCGTGCTGCGATTCATGGGGTCGCAAAAGTTGGACACGACTGAGCGACTGAACTGAACTGAAAGTGTATATGAAGCAGCAAAAGACACAGAATAGCCAATATATTTAAAGTGAAGAACGAAATTGGAGGATCGACACTACCCAACTTAAAGACTTATATATAAAGCTACAGTAATCCAGACAGTGTGGTATTGGTGAAAAGAACAGATAAATAGATCAGTTGAACAGAATAGACAGCCCAGAAATAGCCCTACTTTCATATATAGTCAACTAATCTTTGACAAGGAAGCAAAGACAAATACGCTGGAGCAAAGATAAACTTCAATAAATGGTACTGCAACACCTGCACATATACTTGCAAAAAATGGACCTTGACCCAGATCTTACTTAACTCAAAATGGATCACATCCCTAAATATAAAACCCAAAATTTTAACACTCCTTGGAGATAGCATAGGAGTAAATCTAGATGATCTTGGGAATGGCAATAACTTTGTAGATACAAAACTAAGAGCAGAATTTATAAGAGAAATAATTGATAAGCTGACTTCTTTAAAGTTTTCTCCTCTGCAAAGGCACTACCAAGAGAATTAGAAAATATGTCATGGACTATCAAAAAATATTTGCAAAGACACTGTAATCTAAAACATACAACTCTTAAAATCCAATAATTAAAAAAAAAAAGTTTAAAAATGAGCTAAAGACCTTAACAGATACCTCATCAAAGAAGATATATGGATGGCAAATAAACATTAAAAAGATGTTCAACATCATATGTCACCAAAGAATGCAAATTAAAAATTAGATACCACTGCATACCTATTTAGAATGGTCAAAAATCAGAATACTGACAATACCAAACGCTGACAGGGATACGAAACAACTTTGCTGAAGGAAATGCAAAATGGTAGAGCCATTTTGGAAGACAATTTGGCTGTTTCTTATAAGTCTAAACATACTCTTAACATACAATTTGGCAATCATGCTCCTTGGTAGATACTCAAGGGATTCAAAACGTATGTCTACACTAAAACCTGCACACAGATTTTCATAGCAGTTTCATCTGTAATCGTCAAAACTTGGAAGCAAACAAGATGTTCTTCAGACTGTGGTACATCCTGGCAACGGAATATCATTCAACACTAAAAAGAAATGAGCTATAAAATCATGAAAAGACAGAGAGGAGACTTAAATGCATATTACTAAATAAAAGAAGCCAATCTGAAAAAGCTATATACTATATAATGAACTGAAGTCACTCAGTCGTGTCCAACTCTTTGCAACCCCATGGACTATATAACCTGTCAGGCTCCTCTGTCCATGGGATTTTCCAGGCAAGAATACTGGAGTGGGTTGCCATTTCCTTCTCCAGGGGATCTTTCCAACCCCAGGGATCACACCCGGGTCTCCCACATTGTAGGCAGATGCTTTTACCGTCTGAGCCACAAGGAAAGTATACTGTATGATCATATACTGTATGATCCCAACTATATGACATTCTTGAAAGACAAAATTATGGAGACAGTAAAAATATCAGTCACTGCCAGGGGTGAGGTGTGGAGTGGGGAAAGGTGTAAGGAAACATGAATAGGTGGAGCACAATAATTTTGAGTGCAATGAAATACTGTGTACGATAATATAATGCTATTTATGTCACTGAACATTTCCCCAAACCCATAGAATATATCACACCAAAAGTCAGTCATATGCATAAAACAGGACACTCAAAGCCAGTGCATTGGGACAACCCTGAGGGATGGTATGGGGAGGAAGGTGGGAGAGGGGCTCAGGATGGGGGACACATGTATACCTATGGCTGATTCATGTCAATGTATGGCAAAAACCACTACAATATTGTAATGTAATTAGCCTTCAATTAAAATAAATTATTTTTAAGATATATATACATATATATATATATATATATAATGTAATATTCAGTTCAGTTCAGTTGCTCAATCGTGTACAGCTCTTTGTGACCCCATGGACTGCAGCACACCAGGCCTCCCTGTCCATCACCAGATCCCAGAGTTTACTCAAATTCATGTCCATTGAGTCAAGGATGCCATCCAACCATCTCATCCTCTGTCATCCCCTTCTCCTCCTGCCCTCAATCTTTCCCAGAATCAAGGTCTTTTCAAATGAGTCAGTTCTTCACATGAGGTGGCCAAAATATTGGAAGTTCAGCTTCAACATCAGTCCTTCCAATGAACACCCAGGACTGATCTCCTTTAGGATGGACTGGCTGGATCTCTTTGCAGTCCAAGGGACTCTCAAGAGTCTTCTCCAACACCACAGTTCAAAAGCAGCAATTCTTCGGTGCTCAGCTTTCTTTATAGTCCAACTCTCACATCCATACATGACTAGGCAGAACTTTGTGGGCAAAGTAATGTCTCTGCTTTATAATATGCTGTCTAGGTTGGGCATAACTTTCCTTCCAAGAAATAAGTGTCTTTTAATTTCATGGCTGAAATCCTACTCAGCTATAAAAATAAAATATTGCCATTTGTGACATGGATGGATCTAGAGGCTATTATGCTAAGTGAAATAAATCAGACAAAGATTTTTTAAAAGGGAATCATAATGTAAACTACAGACTTTGGATGAGTATGATATGTCAATCTATGTTTGTCAGTTTAACAAATGTACCACTCTGGTGGGGGGTATTGATAATGCAGAAAGTTGTGCATCTGTAGCAGTAGAAGGAATCTGGAGAATCATATTTTCTTCTTAAAATTGCTGTGAACTTAAAACTGCTCTTAAAAATGCTTACTAAAAATTAGCATAGTATATTTTTAATTATCCAACTATGAAATTATAAGAAAAGTAAAAGAATATAAAATCTATACTATGAAAGTATCAATTTTTAAAGCAAGAGTGGGTAAATTAATATCACAAAAGTATACCTCAAAGCAAAACTTACCAGAAACAATGAAGGACATGACATTAAGATAAGAAAAAAAGCAAAACACCAAGAAGACATAGAAATCCCATATATGTATGCACCAAACAGAGCTTTAAAAAATACAGGAAAGAAAATTAATAGGAATGAAAAGAGAAAGAATAAAACTCTTTTGAGTTTTGAAATTCAAAACCCCATTTTCAGCAACTGATTGAACTATGAAATAGAACATGAAAGATGTGAGAGAATTAGCCAGGCAGATATCTAAAGGGCAGAATCTCAGGAAGAGAGGACAATGAGCAAACCACTCTGTGATAGAAACATTTCTGAACTCTTTGAGGAAAAACAAGAAATCACATGCAGCTGGAGCATAAAGAGATAAAGAGAAGCTATCAGAGAGCTATGAGGGGATAGATGTTCTAAGGCCTTCCTTGGAAAGACACTGTAATGAGTTTGGCTTAAACAAGATGAGGAATCCATTGGTAGATCTTAACCAAAGTGATCCGATCTGACTGAAACCTTAAAAGGATACCTGTAGCTACTCTATTGCAAGTTGACTGGCAGACAAGGGTGAAAGCAGTAAGATCAGTTATGGGATGACAGTAACTTGAGTCACAGTGAGTCATTGAGGTAGCAGGAAGTATCAGATTTTTACAACACTTTGAGGAATCTGCTGTCCTGCTATAGCACTCTATCCTACTAGAGACCTTGATGGTACCATAGAAGAAAGAATTAGGGAAATGGAAGTAGGGAAGAATTGTGTTTCTGATCCAAAAATTAACATACCTTCTTGTTCTGATTTTCAGGAATAGCTCAAGTACTTACTAGTAAAATTGTTAATCTATTTCTAGTATTTTTGTTTCCTCTAGGGCACAGGTCAGTAAACTTTTCTGTAGAGGACAGATAACAAATATTTTAAGTTTTGTAAGCCATAAGGTCTCTGTCACAACTACTCAGCTCTGCTGTTGTAGCACAAAAGCAGTCAGAAATAATACGTAAAAGAAACAGCATGGATGTGTCCCAATAAGACATTATTTGTAGACATTTGAAATTTGAATGTCATATAATTTTCATACCTTACAAAATATTATTCTTACTATTTTTTAACTGTAAGCTCCATCTTTATCTCGCAGGATGTATGCATATATGTGGCAGGCTAGATAGATTTATTCCATTGGCTGTACTTTGCTAACCCCGTCTCTAGAATATACTCTTTTTCCTCACAGCAAACACATTTTTTCCAGGTATTATGTAAATTCCATGCTTTCTTTTCACTTTGTAAAGTTAGGTATACCAAGAAACATCATGAAAAATGCAATAGAAAGCAAAGGTAACAAGGCAGACCAAATGGAAGATGGAGCAGATGACTTAGAGGACATGAATACAGAACCCCTGGTGGCTCAGAGGTTAAGGTGCCTGCCTTTGATGCAGGAGACCTGGGTTTGATTCCTGGGTCAGGAAGATCCCCTGGAGAAGGAAATGGCAATCCACTCCAGTATTCTTGCCCGGAGAATCCCATGGACAGAGAAGCCTAGTAGGTTACAGTCCATGGGGTTGCAAAGAGTCGGACATGACTGAGTGACTTCAACTCACCTCACAAGAAGATAGAGAACTTAGATTTTTTTTTTTAAGTGAAGAGACCCTATAAGAGCTATCAGATTCAATCTGAAAAAGCAGAGGAGAAGAGAGGGAAAAGTAAGCAGGGAGTTTATTTTTAAAACATAGCTGAGAACTTTCCAAACCTGGTGAAGGACTTAGACATAGGCATCCAGGAAGCTAGTAGAACACCTTATTATCTCCATGCTAACAGGCCTCTCCAAGACACATTATAATGATGCTGCCAAAAATCACTGATAAAGAATCTTAAAAGCAGACAGGGAAAAAAAGTAACCTATGAGTTACCCCCAGTGGACTATCAGGGGATTTCTTAGCAGAAACTTTATAGGCCAGAAGAGAGTGAAATAACATATTCACAGTGCTGAAAGATAAAAGTTATCAACCAATAATACTTTATCCAGCAAAGTTATCTTTCAGAAATGAAGAATAAATAAAGGCTTTCTCAAAAACCAAAAGCTGAAGGAGTTCGCCATGACAAGACCTGCCTTGCAAGAAAATCTAAGAAAATCTAATCTAATTCTTCAGGCTAAAATGAAAAAATACTTATCAGCTACATAAAAATATGTGACAGTACACAATTCTCCTGTAAAGGTGAAAATTTAACAGAATTAGAAAAGTATAACTCTGTATTTGAATGATGTGTTAACTACTTAACTACAGTATAAAAGTTAAAGGAAAAGCACAGTAAAAATAACTATAGCTATACTGCTACTGTTACTGCTGAGTCACCAATCATGTCCAATTCTGTGTGACCCCATAGACATTCATTGACAAATTCATAGCATAAAAATATAAGCTGTGACATGAAAAATATAAAAAGGGATTCAACATTAATATTTGATATGCAAAGTCAGATCTTCATGTAATTCAGTTAAAACTGCCTATTAAACAATTGAATGCAGAAGCAGATATGAGAATTCAGCCATATTCTTTTTAGCCAGACATTAAAAAGATTTGCAAAAAAAAAAAGTATATATACATGGAAGAGTCAAAGGACAGAGCCTTTTAAACAAATGAAAATAAGTTGCTGTTGGCATAAAAATGGACTCCTGTACCTATGAGACGTTTTATGTAATCCTCATTCAACCTACAAAGCCAAAATCTAGAGTAGATTCACAAAAAATTTTTAAAGAGGAAACTGAGTACATCACCATGGAAAACCACCAACTTACAAAGATAGGCAGAAACAGTAGGGGAGAAAAACAATGAAAATATCCCTCGAATAAGAAGAAAAACAATAAAGCAGTAGGACAAACTTACAAATAATATAATAATCACACTAAATTCACTATTCAACAGGTGCATAAATGCTGCTGCTGTTGCTAAGTCGTTTCAATCGTGTCCAACCCTGTGCGACCCCACAGACGGCAGCCCACCAGGCTCCCCCATCCCTGGGATTCTCCAGGCAAGAACACTGGAGTGGGTTGCCATTTCTTTCTCCAGGGCATGAAAATGAAAGTCGCTCAGTCATGTCTGACTCTTAGCGACCCCATGGACTGCAGCCCACCAGGCTCCTCCATCCATGGGATTTTCCAGGCAAGAATAGTGGAGTGGGTTGCCACTGCCTTCTCCGACATAAATGTTAAATAGATTAAAAAACAAGATCCAACCATATTCTGCCCATAGGAGAATTATTTCAGCTCTAAACACACAGAAGCATGTGTGAAGTGAAGGGACAGAATAATATACTTCATGTAAGTAGAGCAAAAACAAAGCAGAGGTAGATATACTTCAGTTTAGTCAGTTCAGTCCAGTTCAGTCACTAAGCCATGTCCAACTCTTTGCAACCTCATGGAATGCAGCCCACCAGGCTTCCCTGTCCATAATCAACTCCCAGAGTTTACTCAAACTCGTGTCCATTAAGTCAGTGATGCCATCCAACTACCTCATTCCCCCTCGCCTTCTCCTCCCACCTTCAATTTCTCCCAGCATTAGGGTCTTTCCAGATGAGTCAGCTCTTCACATCAGGTAGACAAAGTATTGGAGGCTCAGCTTCAACATCAGTCCTTCCAATGAATATTCAGAACTGATTTCCTTTATGATGGACTGGTTGGATCTCTTTGCAGTCCAAAGGACTCTCAAGACTCTTCTCCAACACCACAGTTCAAAAGCATTGATTCTTTGGCACTCAGCTCTCTTTGGAGAAGGAAATGGCAACCCACTCCAGTATTCTTGCCTGGAAAACCCCATGGATGGAGGAGCCTGGTAGGCTGCAGTCCATGGGCTCGCTAAGAGTCAGACATGACTGAGCAACTTCCCTTTCACTTTTCACTTTCATGCATTGGAGAAGGAAATGGCAGCCCACTCCAGTGTTCTTGCCTGGAGAATCTCAGGGATGGGGCAGCCTGGTGGACTGCCATCTATGGGGTCGCATAGAGTCTGAAGCGACTTAGCAGCAGCAGCAGCTTTCTTTATAGTCCAACTTTCACATCCATACGTGACTACTGGAAAAACCATAGCTTTGACTAGATGGACCTTTGTTGGAAAAGCAGTCTCTGCTTTTTAATAAGCTGTCTAGGTTGGTAATAACTTTTCTTCCAAGGAGCAAGTGTCTTTTAATTTCATGGCTGCAATCACAATCTGCAGTGATTTTGGAGCCCAAAGAAATAAAGTCTGCCACTGTTACCACTGTTTCCCCATCTATTTCCCATGAAGTGATGGGGCCAGATGCGATGATCTTAGTTTTCTGAATGTTGACTTTTATTCCAGCTTTTTCACTCTCCTCTCTCACTTTCATCAAGAGGCTCTTTAGTTCTTCTTCCCTTTCTGCCATAAGGATGGTGTCATCTGCATATCTGAGGTTATTGATATTTCTCCTAGCAATCTTGATTGCAGCTTGTGCTTCTTCCAGTTCAGCATTTCTCATAATGTACTCTGCATATAAGCTAAATAAGCAAGGTGACAATATATAGTCTTGATGTACTCCTTTCCCTATTTGGAACCAGTCTGTGTTCCACGTCCAGTTCTAACTGTTGCTTCTTGACCTGCATACAGATTTCTCAGGACACAGGTCAGATGGCCTGTATTCCCATCTCTTGAAGAATTTTACAGTTTACTGTGATCCACACAGTCAAAGGCTTTGGCATAGTCAATAAAGAGAAAATAGATGTTTTTCTGGAACTATCGTGCTTTTTTGATGACCCGATAGATGTGGGCAATTTGATTTCTTGTTCCTCTGCCTTTTCTAAATCCAAATTGAACATCTAGAAGTTTGCAGTTCACATGCTGTTGAAGCCTGACTTGGACATACTTACCTGAGACAAAATAGACTTTAAGCCAAAAACAGTAATAAGAGACAAAAAAAAAAAGTCATTAGCTAATAAGGAAAGGGTCACTACATCAAGAAAATATATATAACCATTGAGAATATATATCCACCCAACATTGGCTCACCTAAATATAATGTCAGTTATAATATTGAAGGGAGAAAGAGATAATACAATAACAGCAGATTTCAATATCCCACTATCAGCAATAGATAGATCATCCAGAGAGAAAATCAACAGAGAAGCACTGGAATGAACTATAAGCTAGACCAAATGAACTTAACAGACATATATAGAACATTCCATCCAACAGCAACAAAATACACATTCTTCTCAAGTGTAATTGGAACTCTCTCAGGGACAGATCATCAGAACAGTTCAGTTTAGTCGCTCAGTCGTATCTGACTCTTTGCAACCCCATGAATCACAGCACACCAGGCAACTCACAGAGTTCACCCAAACTCGTGTGCATCCAGTCGGTGATGCCATCCATCCATCTCATCCTCTGTTATCCCCTTCTCCTCCTGCCCCTAATCCCTCCCAGCATCAGAGTCTTTTCCAATGAGTCAACTCTTCTCATGAGGTAGCCAAAGTATTGGAGTTTCAGCCTCAGCATCAGTCCTTCCAATGAACACCCAGGAATGATCTCCTTTAGGATGGACTGGTTGGATCTCCTTCCAATCCAAGGGACTCGCAAGAGTCTTCTCCAACACCACAGTTCAAAAGCATCAATTCTTCAGCACTCAGCTTTCTTCACAGTCCAACTCTCACATCCATACATGACCACTGGAAAAACCGTAGCCTTAACTAGACGGACGTTTTTAGCAAAGTAGTATCTCTGCTTTTTAATATGCTATCTAGATTGGTCATAACTTTCCTTCCAAGGAGTTAAGCATCTTAATTTCATGGCTGCAATCACCATCTGCAGTGATTTTGGAGCCCACAAAAATAAAGTCTGACACTGTTTCCACTGTTTCCCCATCTATTTCCCATGCAGGGATGGGACCAGATGCTATGATCTTCGTTTTCTGAATGTTGAGCTTTAAGCCAACTTTTTCACTCTCCTCTTTCACTTTCATCAAGGGGCTTTTTAGTACAGATCATAGGATAGGATAAAAAGAAATAGAAGAAATCCAAATCAGGAAAGAAGGAAAACTGTCACTATTTATAGCTGGTATGATTTTATATATAGAAAATATCAAAGATGCAACCAAAAACTTTTGGAACTAGTCAACAATTTCAGTAAAGCTTCCAACACAAAAGCTCCCCTGGTGATTCAGACAGTAAAGCATCTGCCTAAAATGTAGAAGACCCAGGTTCAATCCCTAGGTCGGGAAGATCCTCTGGAGAAGAAAATGGCAACCCACTCCATTATTCTTGCCTGGAAAATCCCATGGACAGAGAAGCCTGGTAGGCTACAGTCCATGGGTCACAAAGAGTCAGACACAACTGAGCGATTTCACTTTCTCTTTCACTTTTCTGATACAAAATCAATATTTGGGAATCAATCGCACTTCTATACACTAATAATGAAACAACTGAAAAAGTAATAAAGACAACTTTCTTATTCACAGTAATATCAAAACCAATAAAATATCTAGGAACAAATTTAACCAAGGAAAGGAAATCACTATACAACAGAAACTATTAACACTTTGGTAAAATAAATCAAAGAAGAAACAATGGAAAGCCATCCCCAGTGTTCGTGGATCAGAAGAATTAATACTGTTAAAATGTTCACACTACCCAAAGCCATCTATAGGTTTCAAAACAATCCCCATTAAAATGATATTCTTCATATTCAACACAGAAATGGAAAAAAAGTCTTAAAATTTGTATGGAACCACAAAGAACTCAAATCCTGATGGGAAAAAAACAAAACTAGATATGTCACATTTCTTAATCTCAAACTATATTACAAAAACTGTAGTAATTAAAATAGTATGGTACTGGCATAAAAATAAATTGATGTAACCAAATAGCTCAGAATTAAACCTTCGCTTACACAGTCAATTCATATTCAACAAGGAAGCCAAGCACATCCAATGGGAAAAAGATAGTCTCTTCAGTAAATGAAATTTCACCTCACACCAGGTAGAATGGCTATAACCAAGAGTGTGAGATAATAAGTGTAACAAGGATTAAGAGAGAAAGGAAACCTTGTGCACTTTTGATGGGGATGTAAATTAGTTCAATCACTATGGAAAACAATAAAGAGATTCCTCAAAAAGTTAAAAGTGGATCTACCAAATTATCCAACAGTGCCTCTTCTGCTATATACCCAAAGGAAATGAGACAGGATATCAATGAGATATATGTATTCCAATGTTTATTGCATCATATTCACAATAGCCAAGATATGGAAATAACCCAAGTGCCCATCAATGGATGAATGAATAAAGAAGATGTGGCATACAGTCATTCCTCTGTATTCATGGGTGCAGCATCTATGTATTCAACCAGCCATGTATAGGAAACATTTGGAAATTAAAATGCCAGAAACTTCCAAAAAGCAAAACTTGAATTAGCCACATGCAAACAACTACTTACACAGCATTTACACTGTGTTCAGTTCAGTTCAGTCGCTCAGTCGTGTCCAACTCTTTGTGACCCCGTGAATTGCAGCACGCCAGGCCTACACTGTGTTAGGTACTATAATAAATCTAGAGATGATTTAAATATACAGGAGGATGTTCATAGGTTATATGCAAATATGACACTTGATAATAAGAAACTTGAGCTCCATGGATTTGGGCAGGGGGTGCAGAGTATAAAATATCTCCCACAGATACTGAGGGATGACTGTATGTATACACTGAAATATTATTCAGTCATGAGAAAGCAAATATCACCATTTACAACAATATGGATGGACCATGAGTATAGTATGCTAAGTGGATAAGTGAGAGACAGAGGAAGTAAAGTACTACATGTACTCTATATGTGGAATCTAAAAAGTCAAACTAGTAAAAACAGAAGTAAAACGGTGGTTACCAGGGAATTGGGGGTGCAGGTATAGGAGAGATGCTTAAGGATACAAACTTGCAACAAGTAGTAAATAAGATCTGGAGATCTGACATAGTTGTTGTCTATATAGTGAATATAAACAACAAAATTATAACTGTCAAACTAGAACATAAGAATTCCAGCCACTAAAAAGAAAGGATCATTATGTAATATGATAGAGCTGCTAATGATCCTGCAAAGACTGTCATATTACAATATGTAAAATATATCAAATTAACATGTATTTTTCAAATTTGCATAATGTTGTATGTCAATTATGTATATATTCATTAAAACATTTTTAAATAAAGTAGCTAATCACAACAGACCAAGAGAAGGGGGAAGGGAAAGGAAGGTTCTCCATATTCAAATAAATAGAACTTAATTGTTCATGACACAGATTGCAACCAGTGCAAAGGATTGAGGGTTGAAGAAGGGAAACCCAATACCTACTGCTGTGTTTATCTTTGTCTCTTTCAGTGGACAGTTCTGGAAAAGTCAGTAAGTTTGGATCATTTCCTTGCCTTACCCATTTCTGTGTCTAGACTCTTTGAGTTTTTGTTCCCAGATATTTTTGTATTCCAAGTTCTTCTACCTTAGAGTAATCAGTATTTCTTAAATAAGTGATTTTCTCATGTTTTTATTTCTTTTTCTCTATTCTTTATCACCAAACATAATGGTCTTGTAGTTAGTCCTGATTATTTACTACCAAACATTATTGGCAGTGTATATTCCCATCTAGTCTGTCACAAAAGAGTCTGTTTTCTTCGTGCTGAAATCTGGCAATAGATAATTTTTACAAAAAAAAAAAAAACCCTAGGATTGACATAATGATAGATGTCAGAAAAAGATGGTGATTTTGATAACTGACTAATGATATGTATTTTTCAAAATGAAGTAGAGTGGGTAAAAATCTGACTTGTAAGAGAATAATGAAAGGTGGGAAATTGTTTTAATTTTGGTAGAATATTACTTACCCACAGATTCAAATCCACTAAATGGCTTTCTAATGTTTGCATAATGTTACTTCTCTATGGAGTAGCATATTGGGTTTTGGCCACCAGGATTCCTGAGTATGAAACAGAGGTTTTTATATACTCCCTGGAAGTCCTATTTCTGGATTCACCAACAAAGATAGTGAAGGACAGGGAAGCCTGGCATGCTAACATCCATGGGGTCACAAAGAGTCAGACATGACTTAGGACTGAACAACAACCAACAAAGGGTATCATTGAGAACTGGGTTCTTCTTGAGTTATAAAATTCCAACTGACTTCCTTTTCTATTTCATTTTTAGCACTATCTCCTATGGGTAAGTTCATTATCTAGTCACAACTTTGATATTTTACATTATTTATAGTTATTGTCTGACTTGATTGGTTTTACTCCCCAAATAGTCTGTGCTTCCAAGGTCATTTTAAATGTCCCTATTCTCCAAAATTTTCCAACACTTTCAGCAACTATTTTAGGAGAGGTTCCTGTAGAGGAGATCAAGTTTACACAAAAGGGTGTGATAGATTACTAAGTTGTAGGTATTGCTATTCATCAATACCACTGGAAAACACACTGGAGACAAAGTTTGCTTTATGTCATATATCAGTACAGTTCAGTTGCTCAGTCGTGTTTGACTATTTGCAACCCCACAGACTGCAGCATACCAGGCTTCCCAGTCCATCATCAATGCCTGGAGCTTGCTCAAACTCATGTCCATTGAGTCAGTGATGCCATCCAACTATCTCATCCTCTGTCGTCCCCTTCTCCTAATGCCTTAAATCTTTCCCAGCATTAGGGTCTTTTCTAATGAGTCAGCTCTTTGCATCAGGTAGCCAAAGTATTAAAGCTTCAGCTTAAGCATCAGTCCTTCCAATGAATATTCAGGATTGATTTCCTTTAGGACTGACTGGTTTGATCTCCTTGCAGTCCAAGGAACTCTCAAGAGTCTTCTCCAGCATATGTCATAGATATCAGTCAGTTAGTCAGTCAGTTCAGTCGCTCAGTTGTGTCCAACTCTTTGCGACCCCATGAATCGCAGCCCACCAGGCCTCCCTGTTCATCACTATCTCTCGGAGTTCACTCAGACTCACATCCATCGAGTCCATGATGCCATCCAGCCATCTCATCCTCTGTCGTCCCCTTCTCCTCCTGCCCCCAATCCCTCCCAGCATCAGAGTCTTTTCCAAAGAGTCAACTCTTCCCATGAGGTGGCCAAAGTACTGGAGCTTCAGCTTTAGCATCATTCCTTCCAAAGAAATCCCAGGGTTGATCTCCTTCAGAATGGACTGGTTGGATCTCCTTGCAGTCCAAGGGACTCTCAAGAGTCTTCTCCAACACCACAGTTCAAAAGCATCAATTCCTTGGCACTCAGCCTTCTTCACAGTCCAACTCTCACATCCATACATGACCACAAGGAAAACAATAGCCTTGACTAGACGGACCTTCGTCAGCAAAACAGTCTCTGCTTTTGAATATACTAACGAGGTTGGTCATAACTTTTCTTCCAAGGAGTAAGCGTCTTTTAATTTCATGGCTGCAGTCACCATCTGCAGTGATTTTGGAGCCCCAAAAATAAAGTCTGACACTGTTTCCCCATCTATTTCCCATGAAGTGATTGGACCAGATGAGATATATGACACCAATTTTTGAAATAATACTTTACTATTTTTTATACTGTGTTCCTAAAGCCAAGACAGCTATTTTCTCTGCCCTCTAACTCTTATTTCAAATAAAAAATAATGGACTAAGAAAATAGAAAAAAAAATTAAGATTTTAAAAAGGGTACTATAGTATCTGGCCATCTTTTAGGCTCTGAAAAAGAATCTCCTTACTGACTCCCAGGAAAATACAATGAAAGACTGATTTCTGAATTCTGTTAGCTCTTTGCTGGTAATTTAGAACTCTATTTTAGTTATAAGTGAAGTTCAACTAAATCACATTAATAAGAAAAAGAAAACTACTTAAAAACAAAATTTTATGGACTTCCTGTTGCCTTCTAAATAACTTTACCTTTGAGAGATATAGTAGGTATTGAGCACCTCTTATATACTGTGCACTGTGCTAGGCACTAGAGAAGGAAATGGAAACCCACTCCAGTATTCTTGCCTGGAGAATCCCATGGACAGGGGAGCCTGATGGGCTGCAGTCCATATGGTCCATACAGGGTCGCACAGAGTCGGACATGACTGAAGCAACTTAGCATGCATGCATACGTGTGCTAGGCATTTTCAAAAACAGTATGTCTTATTTCTACTATAGCCCTGCCTGGCAACTATTATTATCCCCTACTTTACAGATCAGGAAAATGGTTCAGACATGCCCAAGTTAAAAGAATTTTTAACAGCAATGTCAGGATCCAAAACCAGGATTTCTTATCTCTGAAGTACACAACTTTTCCACATCAACACATTGCCTCCTATACTGAACCACCAATGCCTTTTTTGTAATTAGACCTGAAATGTTATCTACAAATCAGATATTTTTAAACACAAACATATACCTACTAGAAAAGCTATATAATTAAATGTGTAAAGAATCCTTTTAAAAATAGAGAAGAGAAACAAACAGAAAACACTGAATTACAATATCCAGTTTGATTCAGAGTTACCTTCTTACCTAATTCAAGTATCTCATTTAAAACTAGTAGAATTCAGTTATGTATATATTTATTTTTCAAACATCAAACCCTAAATGTACCAAAGAGCTTCCTATATTAAAAACTGAAGTTAAATTTTAAGCAGTAAATCTTTCTGTAATGCAATTAACCATTTCTCTAAATTATTTGGTTGCAACTAAGAATGTCTTTATAGATCAGAGAGAGTTTTGATAGATCAGAGACAGAGACAGACATGTGTCTGTCTCACGTGGCAGTAATAATAGTTAACATTTACTCACTACATACTATGTTTCATGCACTGAACTGACTGCTTAACTTAGATTGTATTGATATTTAATCCTCCTTATACTTCTGTAAAGTAGCTACTTATACTTCTGTGAAGTACCTGTTCTCATTCTACAGATTAGAAAGTTTCCCCAAGATCACCCAGCTAGTCAAGTATGGAGTCGGATTTAAACCAGGCTGTCTCTAAAGGCCATGCTCCTTAAACACTGTCTGGAATTCTTAAACAGCTGAACAAAGTGGGCAGAAAAGACTAAATATGAAAAAATAAGTCTTTGGGGATTCACTGATTTACCCAAATAAACCCAGCTAACCGGGATGTTTTTAAGGCTTAAATTCAGTATTCTTTCTATGCCATTAAATATTAAATATTGGATTTGCTCAAGGCAAGGCATCCCTCTGCTTCATGGCAAGAACCCACACAAGTTTCCTTGGTACTACAGATACTGTTTTTTCTTAATCTAGGGAATCAAATCATCAAAAAAAAAAAAAAGGCAAAAACTAACAAATTCAAGTTTATAGAACACACAGAAATTGAGACTCAAAGAGTTGATTTACCTATACATGAAAAAAAAGGACTTGAAATTTTTGTATAATGCATTAGCAGGTGTTCAGGGTATCAGTTAAAATTGACCTTTGAAGTCTGACTACTCAGGTTCAAATCCCAGCTCCACCATCTTCTAACTTCATGACCATATTCACACTCATTTAAACATTCTGTACATTAGTTTATTAATCTGTAAAATAGGGATAGTAATAGTATCTACCCTATATGGTTTCTGTGAGGATTAAATGAGTTAATACATACAAAGTGCTCAGAACATTACTGCCTGGTATATGGTAAGCACTAAATAATTATCAGCTAGCACTAGCATTACTTTTGCATATTAATAAGATATACTTTTATTCAATAGGGGAAGCATATTTTGAATTTCTTCTTTCTATTTTAAGAAACAATCATTGCTTTCTATAATTTTTTCTAGAATTAAATTCTATTTCTTTTTGGAATACATCCTCCATCAGCTATCAAATATTATTTATTAGACACAATATATTGAACAAATACCAGTTCATTTTGAAAACATTTTACCTTTTCTTCCATTAATCTTTAGATTTATTGAAAGAAGTCTGAAAAGTTATCAATATTTATATAATTTTATGTGTAAAGTTTCACCATTTTATATTTTGAGGAAAATCTCAAGTTATCTCCACAAGTTATCTCTGTTTGTCAGTTTTATGTAGGAATAAAACAAAAATATTTGATATCTGAATCATGCACTTTTGTTGTGTGCTCAGTTATATTTCCAGGTTACATGGATGGAGAACTTATAAAAATCAGATTCCAAAGCCCAGATTATAAAAAGTGGAAGCACTACAAAGTTTCAGAGTAGCCAAGAAGAAAACAAGGAAGAACTACAGAAAAAAATCTCATTTATAGATTCTGATGAAGTCGTGATAGCAGAGCACAAAAGTGAATTAAGCAATTTCCAAGATGTTGAGTTGCAGAAAGGTAAGATAGAAATGGAAGTCAAAGTAAAAGACAGTAATGCTGAGATAATGAAAAGACGAGAATCCCAAGAAAAAGTGAGAGACATGAAAATGCCAATAGAAGCAGCAGCCCAGGTAGAGAAGAGTAAGGCTGAAATACCACAAGGACAGGAAGCCAAAGTAGAGAAGAATGAGGCCGAAACAGCACAAGGGCAGGAAGCCCAAGTAAAGAAAAGTGAAGTCAAAATACCAAAAGGACAGGAAGCCCAAAAAGAGGAGAGTGAAGTCAAAATACTACAAGGACAGGAAGCCCAAATAGAGAAAAGTGAAGCCAAAATACCAACAGGACAGGAAGCCCAAGTAGAAAAGAGTGAGGCCAAAGTACCACGAGGACAGGATGCCCAAGTAGAGGAACGTAACTTTGAAATACCACAAGGACAGGACGCCCAAACAGAGGAAAGTGAAGCTGAAATACCACAAGGACAGGACACCCAAACAGAGGAAAGTGAAGCCAAGAAACCAAAAGAACAGGATGTCCAAGTGGAAAAGAGTGAGACCAAAGTACCACAAGGACAAGAAGCCCAAATAGAGGAACGTAAAGTTGAAATACCACAAGGAAAGGACGCCCAAATAGAGAAGAGTGAGGCCAAAGTACCACAAGAACAGGAAGCCCACGTAGAGAAAAGTAAAGCTGAAATACCACAAAGACAGGACACCCAAACAGAGGAAAGTGAAGCCAAGATACCAAAAAGACAGGGGCCCAAAGTAAAGAAGAGTGAGACCAGAATACCAATAGGACAGGGGTCCCAAGTAAAGAAAAGTGCAACTAGAATACCAGTAGGACAAAGGTCCCAAGTAAAGAAGAATGAGACGAGAATACCAATAGGGCAGGGGTCCCAACTAAAGAAGAGTGAGACCAGAATACTAAAAGGACAAGGGTCCCAAGTAAAAAGAGTGAAACTAGAATACCAATAGGTCAGGGGTCCCAAGTAAAGAAGAGTGAAACTAGAATACCAATAGGTCAGGTGTCCCAAGTAAAGAAAAGTGAGACTAGAATACCAGTAGGTCAGGGGTCCCAAGTAAAGAAGAGTGAGACTAAAATACCAATAGGACAGGGGTCCCAAGTAAAGAAGACTGAGACCAGAATATCAAATGGACAAACGGCCCAAGAAAAGGAGAGTTCAGAAGACAAAGAAAAGCAGGACAATGAAAAGAGAGATACAGGGAAAGATAAAGAAGAAAACGATGCCCAAAACAAGAATGTTCATGGAGAAAAGGACAAAGTTCAAGGAAAGAATAACTTGACAATCAAGGATAAAAAGTGGAAACTTCACAAAGGCGCAAAACCAAGTAAAACTTCCTTTGCTTCTAAAGAACAACAGAAAAGAAGAGCAGTGGTAAATAAAAGGCCCATAAGACACCTGATTATTATGACTTCTGTCCTCCAAATACAAGCCATATCCTAGCCATTACTTAACTGTATCATAGTAGATTGCCTTTAAACTATACATCTGCAGAGTTTCTGCTATTCAGAAGTTTCAACAGTTTTAGACCTCTTCATTCACAAACAGCTTCCACCTCTGTTATAAGTTGATACTTAGATTTACTCAGTCAATAAAGACTGGATACTTTCTGAAATAAAACATTTCTATTTTAAAAATTAAAATAATTTCCTTTGACAAATATTTTATCTTTGTGATAGCCTGACCAATCAACCAACCAGTAATTCCTCCTGGTGCATCTGTTTGCAAGGCACTGTTCTAGCAATAAGGGGTGTACAAAAAAATATGAGTCCCTACAAATCAAGTAGCTTGTAACATATACAATTACATAGTATGTATATGTGTGACAGTTTTGTTTTTTAAGTAAAATCTAAGCATCAAAATGAAGCTTATGTGGACAATATAATACAAGTTAGCAACCTTTTTGGATGAGAAGATGAAGGGGATACCCTCATGAGGAAGAAAGTAGTAGTATATGATGTATCTCAAAAGACAGATGAGATGCTGAGTGAAGTAGAACAAGCAGAAGAAACCCAAAAGGATTAAAGACTGCCATGTTATGTTCCAGGGGAAGTAGGAAATTTTATTGTTGCAACAGGCTCATAAGCATTTGGTGTTATAATTTTGAAAAGGTGGGTTAGAAGAAGATTCTGAAGGGATTTTTAAAATAAACCCAGAATTTATACTTTATTCATTAGGTAACTGGAAGCCTCTTGAGTGTTTGAGGAGAGTTAAGCAAATAAAGTGTTAGTCATGTTAGAAAGTGTTAGTCGCTCAGTTGTGTCCAACTCTTTGCAACTCCATGGACTGTAGGCCACAAAGCTCTTCTGTCCATGGGATTCTCCAGGCAAGAATATTGGAGTGGGTTGCCATTCCCTTCTCCAGGGGCTCTTCCTGACCCAGGGATTGAACCCAGATCTTCCCTGGTGGCTCAGAAGTAAATAAGGTTGCATTTAAAGAACAATACTCAAAATAGACTGAAGAGAAGAAACATCATAGGTAGTAAAACCAGTTAAGGGGCACTTGGAGCATTCTCTAAAAGATAGAGAATAAATAGAAGAGATAGATATGACATATTTTCTCAGAAAGAATCACTACTTAATAATGACTGACTATATATGAGCAAGGAAAATCAAAATAATTGATGACTCCATGACTACTGAAACACAGTGGCAGACAATAACAAACAAGGAGCTAATTTGTGGAGCAGAAAGGGAGTTTAAGGGGACAAACAGTAATACTTATCACTTGAGGGGTCTGCAGCCAGTCCAATAGAGGTCACAGTTAAGAAGGAGAAAGTACAGAGCTAGCAAAAGCACAGATCTAAGAACTAACCTGTTACTTGTACTATTTTGAAGAAGAAAATTAAGGTATGGGAAGACAGAAGGAGGGTCTATATAATGAACATTATGATAATTAAGGAAGATGAGAATTTCAAAAAGAAACTATAATTAAAGGATAGCTGAGACTCCAAGGAGAATAAGAATAGAAATAGACCACTGAAGTTGCTGTTTTGAAGATGACTGATAAACTTGTAAAAAGTACTTTACAAAATGAGATAGCCAGGAGAAGGAATGTCAGTGGGCAGAATACAGAGACAAATTAAGTAGCTACAGGATATGCCTTACAATAAAGTCCGTTTCAGTCTGATTAAAAGTATAGGTTTTAGGAACTGTATTTTCACGCTACTACTGTCCTGTGCTAGTTAACCCATACTCTGAATATTACATTCACTTCTGTCATGGGGTGTGGATCAGGTAGAGTGCCTGCAGAAGAGAAAGACTATGATGGTGTGTGTGCGTGCTGAGTCGCTTCAGTCATGTCTGACTCTTTGTGATCCTAGGGACTATAGCCTGCCAGGCTCCTCTGTCCATAGGATTCTCCAGGCAAGAATTGTGGAGTGGGTTGCCATGTCCTCTTCCAGGGATTTTCCTGACCCGTGGATTGAACCCACATCTCTCTATATCTCCTGCATTGGCAGGCAGGTTCTTTACCACTACTGTCACCTGGGAAGCCCATGATGATAAGGGAATTCAAATAATTTCAAGTAAACAGAAAGTTCTACAGTCTTACCTGGGGTGGTAGGAGAAGGACACACAGGGAGAAAATGGGAATTATTTTCAAATATATGAAGGTTCATCATGGATTAGAATAGTTTGTATAACCCCAAGGAAATAAGACCAATGAATGGAAGATTCAAAGTAATGGATTTTTATGTAAGCAATAAGGAAAATCAGGATACCTAAAAGAGTCTGAGCAAGAGTTTAATGTATACTTATGGTTGATTCACATTGTCGTATGGAAGAAGCCAACACAATATTGTAAAACAATTACCCTCCTATTAAAAATAAGTTTTTAAAACAAAGAGGAAAAAAGTGCATGATCAATCAGCGGGAATGCTGCAGAGGAGATTCTAAAGAATCAGCTAAGTGGTTGGAATAGATTATCTTTATGGTTTCTTCCAAATATGAGGTTATTTTTCAAAGTCAAAATTCTTTTGGACTAACTGGATGTCTTCCAAGGAAGTTTTTCAAGCTAATCTAATATGCTGCTGCTGCTAAGTCACTTCAGTCATGTCCAATTCTGTGTGACCCCATAGACAGCAGCCCACCAGGCTCCCCCATCCCTGGGATTCTCCAGGCAAGAACACTGGAGTGGGTTGCCATTTCCTTCTCCAATGCATGAAAGTGAAAAGTGAAAGTGAAGTCGCTCAGTCGTGCCGGACTCTTAGCAACCCCATGGACTGCAGCCTACCAGGCTCCTTCATCCATGGGAGTTTCCAGGAAAGAGTACTGGAGTGGGGTGCCATTGCCTTCTCCAAATCTAATATTTAAAGAGGTTTGACCAAAAACAGAGAGAAAGAAACCATACTTTAGTACCTGCCCAAAGTATAAAACATTACATAAATGGCTCATGCTATTCAACCACAAGCTGTCAGGAGAAGCTCCACACGTCAGACCACTGTGTGAACCCCTCCCGTGTACTCAGAGCCCTGCACCTCATGTGGAATATCCTAAGTTAAATTCAGGAGTCTCAAAACTCTTTAAGACCTTTGATAAACTACAGGATTTATTAGCAAGACTGCACTGGAAAAAAAATGGAGTAGAGGAGGAGAATAAATACTGAACATGAAATTTTTATAACGTAACTTAGCACACACAAATATATGTCTCTGGAATATACACATTTAAAGACTTTTATGAATCTTGGTTGATATCTCTTGCATATATTATGCTAATCAGGAAAAAATATAACCAGAAGGCTTTTAATATTAAAATATTTAGGTTTTCATGACCCTTATGTCATTTTTCTATAGCTCTTTGGGTTCAATTGGTAGTTTTGTTGTTTTTCAGTTGCTCAGTCATGTCCAACTCTCTGCAACTGCACTGACTGAAGCATGCCAGTCTTCTCTGTCCTTTACCATCTCCCGGAGCTTGCTCAAACTCATGTCCATTGAGTTGGTGACGGCATCCAATCATCTCATCCTCAGTCAACCCCTTCTCCTCCTGCCTTCAATCTTTCCCAGCATCAGGGTCTTTTCAAATGAGTCAGCTCTTTGCATCAGGTGGCCAAAGTACTGGAGTTTCAGCATCAGTTCTTCCAATTAATACTCAGGGTTGATTTCCTTTAGGATTGACTGGTTTGATCTCCCTGCAATCCAACAGACACTCAAGAGTCTTCTCCAATACCACAGTTCAAAAGCTTCAGTTTTCCAGTGCTCAGCTTTCTTTATAGTCTGACCCTCACATCCATACATGACTACTGGAAAAACCATAGCCTTGACTATACAGACCTTTGTTGGTAGTTAGCTAGAGGATTTAGAAGGCTCTGACAAATGCAGTTTCTCTAGGATTTCTGCTAAGAGGCAGGGACCCTGCCAAGGCAACTACTAAAAGAAAAAAAAACAGACTTTAGCAGTCAGCTCAGCTGATTCCATACTGAAGAGTATATCCCTCTGAACCAAGGACTCAGAAGAGATGAATTCATAGAAACCTCCCTGTATCTTCTCCAAAATTTCTAGCTTGCAGCCAAAACATTTTTATCCCCACTAGAGATTTCTTTGGAAGCAAGTAAGTCATACAATAGGAAACTCCAACTATGAAAATGGAACATTCTCTAAAGACCACCAAAAAACAGACTAGTTAAAAACAATTGTTAATCTTCCCTTTAAGATACAGCTATGAAAATCTTCCCTGGTGGCTCAGATGGTAATGAGTCTGCCTGCAATGTGGGAGACCCAGGTTCAATTCCTGGGTTGGGAATCCTCTGGAGAAGGAAATGGCAACCTACTCCAGTATTCTTGCCTGGAAAATCCCATGAACAGAGGAGCCTGACAGGCTACAGTTCATGGGGTCACAAAGAGTCAGACACGACTGAGTGACTAACACACTTGAAAATCTTAAAGGACCCCCAAAAAGAAGAGGAATAAGGTGAACTACCAAAATAGCACCATGTTTAGCAAAATGATGCAAATATTAGTAAAATGAAAATATGTACTTTCAAGATAGTTTAGATACAAAGGTAAGAATATAGGACTTAACAGAAAATCAATGGTGGTAAATTTTATATTACAAGTAAGCTAACAAACATCAAGTGCCTGGTTCACAAGATGAAGCAGGAACATACATCAAAACTTCAAGTTGGTTGCTAAGAGAGTAGATTTTAAAAGTTCTCACCAAAGGGAAAAAAGAAAATTTGTAACTGTGTGAGGTGATGGATGTTAACTAAACTTATTATAAAAATCTATAATATATACATATATATCATATGTTGTACACCTTAAACTTACACAGTTATATGTCAATTATATCTCAATAAAACTAAGGATGAAATAAAGTATTAGACTTTCAGTTCAGTTAAGTTCAGTCGCTCAGTCATGTCCGACTCTTTACGACCCCATGAATCACAGCACGCCAGGCCTCTCTGTCCATCACCAACTCCCGGAGTTCACCCAAACCCATGTGCATTGAGTCAGTGATGCCATTCAGCCATCTCATCTTCTGTCATCCCTTTCTCTTCCTGCCCTCAATCCCTCCCAGCATAAGGGTCTTTTCCAATGAGTCAACTCTTCGCATGAGGTGGCCAAAGTACTGGAGTTTCAGCCTCAGCATCAGTCCTTCCAATGAATACCCAAGACTGGTCTCCTTTAGGATGAACTGGTTGGATCTCCTTGCAGTCCAAGGGACTCTCAAGAGTCTTCTCCAACACCACAGTTCAAAAGCATCAATTCTTTGGTGCTCAACTTTCTTCACAGTCCAACTCTCACATCCATACATGACTACTGGAAAACCATAGCCTTCACTAGACGGACCTTAGTCGGAAAAGTAATGTCTCTGCTTTTGAATATGCTGTCTCGGTTGGTCATAACTTTCCTTCCAAGGAGTAAGTGTCTTTTAATTTCCTGGCTGTAGTCACCATCTGCAGTGATTTTGGAGCCCAGAAAAATAGTCTGACACTGTCTTCACTGTTTCCCCATCTATTTCCCATGGAGTGATGGGACCGGATGCCATGATCTTCGTTTTCTGAATGTTGAGCTTTAAGCCAACTTTTCACTCTCCTCTTTCACTTTCATCAAGAGGCTTTTTGGTTCCTCTTCACTTTCTGCCATAAGGGTGGTGGCATCTGCATATCTGAGGTTATTGATATTTCTCCCAGAAATCTTGATTCCAGCTTGTGCTTCATCCAGTGCAGCGTTTCTCATGATGTACTCTGCATATGAGTTAAATAAGCAGGGTGACAATATACAGCCTTGAAGTACTCCTTTTCTATTAGGAACCAGTCTGTTGTTCCATTTCCAGTTCTAACTTGCTTTCTGACCTGCATATAGGTTTCTCAAGAGGCAGGTCAGGTGATCTGGTATTCCCATCTCTTAAGGAATTTTCCACAGTTCATTGTGATCCACACAGTCAAAGGCTTTGGCATAGTCAATAAAGCAGAAACAGATGTTTTTCTGGAACTCTCTTGCTTTTTTCATGATCCAGCATATGTTGGCAATTTGATCTCTGGTTCCTCTGTTTTTCTAAATCCAGCTTGAACGCCTGGAAGTTCACAGTTCACTTACTGCTGAAGCTTGGCTTGGAGAATTTTGAGCATTACTTTACTAGCATGTGAGATGAGTACAATTGTGTGGCAGTTTGAGCATTGATTGGCATTGCCTTTCTTTGGAATTGGAATGAAAACTGACATTTTCCAGTCCTGTGGCCACTGCTGGGTTTTCCAAATTTGCTGGCATATTGAGTGCAGCACTTTTACAGTATCATCTTTCAGGATTTGAAAGAGCTCAACTGGAATTCCATCACCTCCACTTGCTTTGTTCATAGTGATGAGTCCTAAGGCCCACTTGACTTCACATTCCAGGATATCTGGCTCTAGGTGAGTGATCATACCATTGTGATTATTTTGGTCGTGAAGATCTTTTTTGTACAGTTCTTCTGTGTATTTTTGCCACCCCTTCTTAATATCTTCTGCTTCTGTTAGGTCCATACCATTTCTGTCCTTTATCAAGCCCATCTTGCATGAAATGTTCCCTTGGTATCTCTAATTTTCGTGAAGAGATCTCTAGTCTTTCTCACTCTGTTGTTTTCCTCTATTTCTTTGCATTGATCACTGAGGAAGACTTTCTCATCTCTCCTTGCTATTCTTTGGAACTCTGCATTTTAAGTATGTACAAATTTTATTTGTCAGTTATATCTTAGTAAAGATGAAAAGAAAAAAATGAGTGGAAGCATTACCATTAGTCATTTTACATTTAGAAGACAGACATAAGGAAAGGAAAAAGGAAAGTGATTTTAGAAACAACAAAATTAAATAAGAAATGCAAAGATATGGGGAAAAATGATTCATGTAAAATTACTGTGACTCCTATCCCAAAAAATATTTCTTGGGTTAGAACTGCATTAAAAATACAATTTCCCATTGTTCCAAAATACCTCCCACCAGGTAATAACTGGCATATCTAGGAAGTAAATACAGGGAGCTATTGAAAGGGGAAAAGTATAGAATTTTAAAACAAGATCCAAAGGAATAAAAGAATAAACTGAAAAACTGATTAGAATACTCAGTTTTATATTTTATTAAATTCCATTACTCTCCTCTCTTCAAGTAGTTAAGAGTAGAAAAAACAACCACTGTCCTTACTCACTACTTGGGACGTTCCAATTAGGTTTTGAAAAAATAAAAACCTATTTCTCTAATGTTTCAGGAATATTCTTATCTATCGTCATCCAGAATCCTAAGCACCTGCCAAGACTGAGAAGTCAAAGTACACTACAGGTTAAACACACTGTAATCCAGGTTTCAAAAATATTTAAATATTTATTAAACTTCTCTCCAAAAATTAAAAACTCAAAATGTTAGTGTAACTTCCTATGAATCTCTCCATATCTTAATCCATGCTCATATAAACATATATGCAAAAAAAATCAAACATATGCCTTCTGCAACTTGATTTCTTCACCTAATAACGTCACATATATCACTCCAGGTCAACAGATATCATTCACAGAAATGTTTTATTTTAATGAAGCCCAGCTTATAAATTATTTTTTTCACAAATTGTGCCTTTGGCATGTTGAACAGAAAAGTCATCACCAAGTCCGAGCTAAATTCAAATATCTTTGTTAGCTTGATCTGGAGTTCTTTAATTTTTTTCACACTGCTCTTACCTGAGATTTCTGTTTGCTCTACTTCACAAGATGACATGCTTTAGATATTTGGTTTGGTTTTCCTCCCTCTGGCTTTTGAGTGAAAGATCCTTCTTTGATTGTTCAGGCTAATCTCCCCTAAACCATCAGATTAACTATCAGACTCTTAAGATTTCTATTGACAATCACTATGCTATTAAAGTCATGGCAGTGCCTGTTCACCTCTCTGTGTACAAAGTGGAAAATTCTTCCTTACTGTGACACAGGAAAAAGGATCCTTTCATTCGTGTTTCTCCCCTAACCAGATCTTTCCTAACTACAAGAACTGGGAGCAATCTGGCCCAGCAAGACAGGCAGGGTCAAGGATACTCTCCTAGGAAAACAAATGAGCATAAAGGAACAGCCTTTCCCAGTGGGCTTCACAGTTTTCACATGCTGCTGCTAAGTTGCTGCTAAATCACATCAGTCGTTTCCATCTCTGTGCAACCCCATACAGGGCAGCCCACCAGGCTCCCCCGTCCATGGGATTCTCCAGGCTAGAACACTGGAGTGGTTTGCCATATTCTTCTCCAGTGCATGAAAGTGAAAAGTGAAAAGTGAAAGTGAAGTCACTCAGTCGTGTCCGACTCTTTGTGACCCATGGACTACAGCCTACCAGGCTCCTCCATCCATGAGATTTCCCAGGCAAGAGTACTGGAGTGGGGTGCCATTGCCTTCTCCGTTTCACATGCTAAGCACCCTCAAAGAACCAGTAAATCTTAACATTTTCCCCAGACCTCAAGGACAGAAAAGTCCTCACCACTAGTACTAATACCTCAGCTCTATCATAGGAAGGTGGTGTTCCTACTCTTTCTCCCTGAAGATCACTATCGAAGCAGCAGACTCCAAGGTAAGGACAAGGAATCACAATGTACTCACATCACCAATCACAATGTACTCACATCACCAAATATCAATATCCTTTATTCTCAAATACAGTAAATTCTCAAATACAGTAAATATTTGCTAAACATTTTTGAGGAGCACATGGAGTCCCTCAGCACTGAGTCCCTTTAGCACTAAGCAAGTATCATGCCTAAGGAACAATGACCATATTAAGACTCTCTCTCAGGATTACTTATACTGCCTTTTCAGCAACAATATTCAGTCTGGGTAGCAAGGTGGTGGTAGTGTGAGTAGGCAGGCATGAGAAGCAAAATTAGAACAGAGAAAAGAAAACAGAAGTGGAAATACAATATAGTGCAGTGTTAAACATCTCAGAGGCTGAATTCAAATCCCAGTTCACTCTTAAAGAGAATTCTGAGTTTGAAAAAAACAATGGCTAGAAAAAAGAAACATAACTTCTTACCCAAGACAAACCACATTCATTTATTTATTTTGGTAGGTATTTTAGACAGATGGGAAGAACATGCAAAAATTATTAGCAATTCCTTATTTAACATCTCCAGTTGTTTTTTTTTTTAATCCATGATTGATAGGGACAGAAGATAATAACTATGGATATTACCAAAATTTTGATGTTTCTATATATCATTCCCTCTTTCCCTTGCCCTAGTAAGTCAGCTTTCCTTAGTAAGTCACCTTGCCACTAGCTTACTAACAGTGGAAAAAAATCATTTAAGTAGAGGAGTTAACAAAATCTATTTTCCTACCATCTGTATGTGTTTGAGCTGTTCTGATGTAGGATGCCTAATAAATAGGAGAAAAGTAAGAATAATGATGTAAATGTGGATACAATAGGATTTACATGGTCTAATGCTTTTACCTACAATGAAAAGTTTCAATCAAAGATACATAAAAATATTTATGGATGTTATTGTCTTCAATCTAAAAAACTCAAGAAATCTTAAAACCATCAGATTACTCTGTTCTTAAATCACATCAGGGGATGCACAAACTGATTGATTTTACTGAAGCTAACTTTGCTGATGCAAAACTATAGATTGATTTTTCTGATATTCCTCACTAAAAATATAAATAGAAGCTTTGTTCTTAATGAAAAACATAAACAAATTAAAAAACTTTGATACCTTTCCAACAAAACTACCTTATCGAAAATAGAAGTTGCTTTATTTCTCAGCAAATTTAAAGAAATCTCAATAGTCCCTGAGGTGAAAAGAGATGAAAACAGAATGGTTGCACAGATTCCCAAAATCTACAACATTTCCATCATAGAGACCAAGAATAACACACAGAAATGACTTGGAGTCCCAAAATAGTCTAACTTTAAAATGAATTCACCCAAAAGACTATTAGAGGAAAACATGACATTGAGCTCCTTCTCTGAAGGAAATAACAATCATATATTTGTTTCTATTCTATGAAAAATTCAGAATCTTCAGCAAGTTCCTCTACTGTTCCTTAATTCTGATGAACTTCAGTTTATTGATTATTTAAAATTTTTTCATCTAATTACTAATATTTTTAGTCTTACATACCACACGACAAAATAATACTAAAGAAAACTAGAATCTCCTTCCCTTAAGCAAAAGTTATTTATATGTTTATTTGTGTTTATATTTCAGAAGAGAAATCAGAATCCAGAAGTAAGTTTCTTTCTTGTTTGTTTCTTATTTGTAACTGACTCTGTGTGAATGGTGTGTGGAAGAATTTTCACCCCTGTGGCTATTACTAGTTCCATGTCGATTATGTTTAAATATGAATCTCCAAATGAGTTCAGAGTGGGCAGAGAAGGTGAGTTCTATTTTACAAGGCATTTATCTAAACTCCCTTCTAAAATCTCATTGGAGTGAAAATAAAGAAATGGAAAAAGCATACACACAAAATACAAAGAAAAGGACAAAAGGAAATGAGAACAATTTTTAAGTGTTGAGAAGTTTTTAAAAGCAGATGACTAACTTAGCAAACAGAAGAAGGCTGCACCTAAACCATGGAGAAAGGCAAGAAAAATATCAATTCAAATGGAGAACTCCAGAGAGGCTCAAGAACTGATGGCAGATGTGAAGGGTGAGACCAAAACAAGATGACTAGTTAGAAGTCTTTATCAGAACCGTGAATACCTTCTTCATTCCTCACAACCAGGCAAACACCACACTTTAGAAGAAGTCAATGACTAGACAGGTTGAAAGAGAAGGTTGTAACTTCCCAACACAATACACAGTTGAGATCAGAAATAGTATTGCTATCAGACAATTAAATAAGAAACTACATAATAAACACAAAAATTTCCAAATAATAAACACAACACATCATTCTACATAGTTCTTAGTACAGTGGTAACAAGGTATATACTTGCTTACCAGGTAGAACCTTAGAGAAAATTTTGTGGGAAAAAAACAGACTACTCAAAGAAAATGCCGATATATACTTTCAGTTCAGTTCAGTCCCTCAGTCGTGTCTGATTCTTTGCGACCCCATGGACTGCAGCACATCCGGCTTCCCTGCCCATCACCAACTCCCAAAGCTTGCTCAAACTTATGGCCATCGAGTTGGTAATGCCATCCAACTATCTCATTCTCTGTTGTCCCCTTCTTCCACCTTCGATCTTTCCCAGCATCAGGGTCTTTTCAAAACGAGTCAGTTCTGTGCATCATGTGGCCAAAGTATTGGAGTTCCAGCTTCAACATCAGTCCTTCCAATGAATATTCAGGACTGATTTACTTTACGATGGACTGGTTGGATCTCCTGGAAGTCCAAGGGACTCTCAAGAGTCTTCTCCAACACCACAGTTCAAAAGCATCAATTCTTCAGTGCTCAGCTTTCTTTATAGTCCAACTCTCACATCCATACATGACTACTAGAAAAACCACAGCTTTGACTAGACGGACCTTTGTTGGCAAAGTCATGTTTCTGCTTTTTAATATGCTGTCTAGGTTGGTCATAGCTTTCTTCCAAGGAGCAAGCATCTTTTAATTTCATGGCTGCAGCCACCATCTGCAATGATTTGGGGGCCCAAGAAAATAAAGTCCATCACTATTTCCACTGTTTCCCAATCTATTTGCCATGAAGTGATGGGACCAGATGCCATGATCTTAATTTTTTTAATGTTGAGCTTTAAGCCAATTTTTTCACTCTCCTCTTTCACTTTCATCAAGAGGCTCTTCAGTTCTTCTCTGCTTTCTGCCATAAGGGTGGGGTCATCTGTGTATCTGAGGTTATTAATATTTCACCCAGCAATCTTGATTCCAGCTTGTGCTTCATCCAGCCTGGAATTTCACATGATGTACTGTGCATATAAGTTAAATAAGTAGGGTGACAATATACAGCCTTGAGGTATTCCTTTTCCTATTTGGAACCAGTCTGCTGTTCCATGTCCAGTTCTAACTGTTGCTTCTTAACCTGCATACAGATTTCTCAAGAGGCAGGTCAAGTGGTCTGGTATTCCCATCTCTTGAAGAATTTTCCTCAGTTTGTTGTGATCCACACAGTCAAAGGCTTTGGCATAGTCAATAAAGCAGAAATAGATGTTTTTCTGGAACTCTCCAGCTTTTTCAGTGATCCAGCAGATTTTGATAATTTGATCTCTTGTTCCTCTGCCTTTTCTAAATCCAGCTTGAACATCTGGAAGTTCACGGTTCATGTACTATTGAAGCCTACCTTGGAGAATTTTGAGCATCACCTAGCTAGCGTGCAATTGTGCAATTGTGTGGTAGTTTGAGCATTCTTTGGCATTGCTTTCTTTGGGATTGGAATGAAAACTGACCTTTTCCAGTCCTGTGGCCACTGCTGTTTTCCAAATTTGCTGGCTTACTGAGTATAGCACATTAGCACTAGCATCTTTAGGATTTGAAATAGCTCAGCTGGAATTCCATCAGCTCCACTAGCTTTGTTGGTAGTGACGCTTCCTAAGGCAGGCCCACTTGGCTTCACACTCCATGTATACCTTTAATAAATACAATTTTGATTTATTGATCATGCTTCAATAAAATTGGAATAAAAGAAAATTAAATAAAGTCTTGCTTCAGTTCCACTTCACAAAGGCCTGCATAACTGAGTCACATACAGACAAGAGGAACAAGGAAGAAAGGTAAGGGTTCCCAAGAGCAGCCACAATCAGAAGCAACTACAGCTCATAGTATCCTGCTCTATAGACAAACCCAGAGCTATTGCCACTAAAGAAATCATCAGTCAGCACAACCACCACAGAACCTTGCAGTTTCATGAGATTTTGCCCCATAGATATTCTCCTTCCCTGATGCCACCCAACTGAGTCCCTTCCCCATTCCCCAACCCCCAGCCCTGACCATTCAGAGTCTGGGAACCATAATAGCATCTAGCCCAGTACTCTGTGGCTTTGCAAGTGCAAGATACCAGCCTAGAACACTGCAGCTGACCCCACCACCATGCATCCACTCAAGGATAACACCTCCAGCTATGCAAGTACATAGTGCCAACCAAACACAAGTCTCTGGCCTCCACCACATGCACACAGCCAGGAGGACTCTATGTAGCCATAGGAGAACACATTGACACCCAGGGCCCCCACGGCCGCTATTGTGCCCACTATTGTTCCTAGTCCTTGCTGACTGCCCTGGCCTCCATTACTACCTATATGTCTGCAACCAGTGTATACCACAACACAGGCACCTGCAGTTGGTCTCTACAGCCAAATGGTGTTAGGATGTGCACGCCACTGGTTCCAGCCCCCACCACTACCAGTTCTGGTCCCTCACTGTTAGATATGGAGGTGCCGCTAAGGACAACAACCCATGTACCCACTGCAAAACCCCCTACAGCAACCAGCTGTTGATGCTGTGGACACTGATGGCCTAAGTCAAAGAGATATTGTACCCTCCCTGACCCAGTATCACATGTGCTTCTATACATGGTGCCTAGCACCACTAGACCTAAAGTGCTAGACCACTAGACCAAGCTCTGGCATAATCCTACTTTTAGGTGAAAGTCTTCTGTTACCAAAGTAGGTCTACAACATCTGGAAGAGATAACTTCTCTAAATATTCAGACAGCTACACAAAGGATCATGAAGAACTAGGGAAACATGACTCCATCAAATGGAATACAGTAAATCTCCAGTCACTCTCCCAAAGAAATGCAAATCCAGGAATCATCTGACAACTTAAAACTAATTGTCCTAACAACACTCCAAAAGCAGCAAAAGCAGTTCTAAGAGGGAAGTTTATAACATTACAGTACTTCCTTGAGAAATAAGAAAAATCTCAAACAACCTACACTACCACCTGAAAGAATTTAAGAAGGAACAAACAAAACCCAAAGTCAGCAGAAAGAAGGATAAAGATCAGAAAGGAAATAAATAAAATGGAGATTTTAAAAAAACACACACAATTGAAAAGATCCATTGAACAAAGAACTGTTTTTTAATATACACAAAATTGATAGCCTTTAGGTAGGCTCAACAAGAGAGGACCCAAATAAAATAAGAAATGAAAGGAAAGAAATAATAACCAAAAAATAGAGATACCAAAAATCATAAAAGTATGTTACGAACGTTTATAGCCAACAGATTGGACAACCTAGAGAAAAATGAACAAATTTCTAGAAACACACAGCCTGCCAAGACCAAGTCAAAAAAGAAAACAGTTTGAACAGGCTGTTAGAAGTGAAATAGAAATTGTAATTTTTTTAACTCACTGCAAACAGAAGTCTAGGACCAGACAGCTTCACTGGAGAATTCTTTTAAACATATAGAGAAGATCTTATACCTAAATTTCCCAAACTATTCCAAATAATTGAAGAGGAGGGGACACATCCAAAGTCACTCTTTTATGAGGCCACCATTAGCCTGATACCAAAATCAAAGACACTACAAAAAAGAAAATTACAAGCCAAAATCTTTGATGAATATAGAACCAAAATATCCTCAATAAAATATTAGCAAATGAAATTCAACAAAATATAAAAAGAATAAATAACCATGATCAACCTGGATTTATTCCAAGGTCATAAGGATAGTTCAACAATCATAAATCAATGTGAAGCACATTAACAAAAAGGAAAGACAAAAGCTACATAATTATCTTAATAGACACAGAAAAAAACACTTGACAAAATTCAACATTCACTCACAATTTTAAAAACCTCTCATCAAAGTTGTTATAGGGGGAACATATCTAAACATGACAAAGACCATTTATGAGAAACACAGAAAATACCATACTCAATGGAGAAAAGTTGAAAGTTTTCCCATTAAATTCAAAGACAAGATAAGGATGCCTACTCTAACCACTTCTATTTAACACAGCATTGGAAGTCTTAGCCTCAGCAATCAGACAAGAAAAAAAATTTTAAGTATCAAAATTGGAAAGGAAGATGGTAAAACTGTCACTATGCAGCTGACATGATAATCTACATAGAAAACCCTAAAATCTCCACCCAAAAACTACTAGAACTAATAAATCCAGTAGAATACAAATTTAATATACAGAAAACTTGTGTTTCTAAACCAATAATTAAATATCAGAAAGAGAAAGTTTTAAAAATCCCTTTAAAAAAATAAAGCCCTCTGCATAGTAGGAAACCAATCTACATCTTCCAAATTTGAAAAACCATGAAATATTATTTAGGAGTTCTATGACCAAGTATAGCTAGGCCCCCAAAAGAGTAAAAGAAAAACTGGAGATGAAAAGGAATGAGTAAGAGAACTGATATTTTTACCTATGTAAAACAATTTTTTTAAATAAAGATGTACTTTGATATAAGAAAAATTAGTCACATAAACTTTGCATTCTATAGATTGATTTTAGAAAGCTGGTTTTTAAAAGTAATCACCTTAAAATGGCAATCAAGCCCTACAATTTTATTCCTATTACAATTGTGACTTCAAAACCTGTTTCTCTTTTGAAGCTCAAACCTTATGTGTTTTCATAACCATTTACGTGACTTTTGCATTCTTTGGTCATCATTATTCTTATATTTATTAATTTACCTTTTGTATAATTAGAGGAAATAGTCATGTTATCTTTAAGCTAACTTACATGCTTATCTGTGTGTTTTTTCCTTTTGTAGGACATATCTCACAACAACCCAGTAAGTTTCTTTCTTCAGTGCTTTCTATGTCTAATCTATGCTGATTTGGTCTGCTAACTGCAAGTGTTTTGAACTTTATATACATATGTGTTACTATTTCTGATTGTAAAAAATTCTATGTAGAGAGTATCAGAGTCCTTATGAAATAAATTGAAAAGGGGTATTTCTTCTCTTCCCTCCTGAGGTTCACAAAAATGACAGGAAAATAACAAAAGTCACAAACTTATAAAACATGTTAAGAAAGCATAAAAGAATGTAAAAATTAACTGCAGTATATGTTTACTTATGTTTACCCATGTATTTACTTTTTTTCTTGATTCTTTCCTGCATTTCTATGGTCCCTTCAAAAATTTTGTTTTTATCCCCTTTAAAATCTTTTAATACTTTTGAACCATTCTCTCCCCCATCCATGTATGACTAATATTTTATGCTTGTTAGATGATTTTGTGATATCTTATATATCTTCTCTAAGGTCTCTTATGTCTTACTGGATGTCACCTGGGGACACTCAAATCCCAGAAACCCTGAAGTTCTTTGCCCCACTCCCCTCACACAGGTAGTCTCACAACTAGGTAGCTTACTTCTTCAAAGCCCAGCAGCAGAGTCTCTCAATTTTATCTGCTAACAGAGAGTCTTAAATAATGCAACATGATCATGGGAGTGACTATACTACGGCCTTGGCCATGTTTCTAAGCTGGAAGCAAGTCAAAGGTTCTTCCTTCACTCAAAGGAAGGGCATTTAACAAGGGGTAACTGATTAGGGCAATTCTGAATACCACAGAAAGGTAAAGGAAGTGAGGTACTGAGTGAATGAAAAGGATAGTCTCATCTTAGTAGAAAGTCAGTAAATACTGTATAAAACAAGCAAAGAAATCACATTTTCAGAAAGTTATTTCCAACAAAAGAAGCCTACACTTAGGTAAAAGGTAGATATAATTTGGAAGAGCAAATCTGATTTCAAATGGTTGGTGTAAGGAACCAATATAAGCATACAAAGTTAGTGTTTTAATCCATAGGGTTTATTATTATTTATGTGATAAGGCCAATAGATAAATAGATGACTACAGTGAAAACATCATTTAGACCACGCCCTCAGAGACGTGAAACATCATTTATGCTCACAGGTCCTCAGAGGACAGGACATGCCATATTAGGCAGGGCCACTTGGGGAATCATCAGGGTCAGGAAGAAGATAGAGGGAGTAAAGGGAATACAATAGGGGAGGAGTGGTCCAAGCAAGAGGTTTTATTACAGCTTTCCTGGAAATGAGCAGGACAGTAAACAAGCTAAGCAGTTCTGCAGCTACTGCTGCTGCTGCTAAGTCACTTCAGTGTCTGACTCCGTGAGACCCCATAGACGGCAGGCAGCCCACCAGGCTCCCCCGCCCCTGGGATTCTCCAGGCAAGAACACTGGAGTGGGTTGCCATTTCTTTCTCCAATGCCTGAAAGTGAAAAGTCAAAGTGATGTCGCTCAGTCATGTCCTACTCTTCGCAACCCCATGGACTGCAGTCCATGGCTCCTCCATCCATGGGATTTTCCAGGCAAGAGTACTGGAGTGGGGTGCCATTGCCTTCTCCAAGCAGTTCTAGGAATAGCTAATCTGAAGAATTTCAGCAAGCTCCAGGGTATAGCAGTTGGACCTAATTGTCTGATACCTGGCTCCAGGGAAATTAAGGCAGGGAAACAGTAGCTCAGAGTACAAAAGCCTAATAAAGAAAGTGGTTTGGGGGTATAGGTTCTGGATTTGTTAGTTTGCATATTAAAGGTATGCTGGCAAGAGAGTTATTTTAAGGTCTCAAGGAATTGGCTAGGCCTAGAAGGGGCAACAAGGTCTCAGATATCAAAGCATCAGAAATACAGAAGAGAAAAGTATGATTAATACAACTGACTTTTTAATTTTTTGAAAATATATTTTATTACAATTAAATTTTAATAATACCACTGATTGTGACAATATTGCATTCCTTTCATCATGATATCCTATTGAAGAAAACTAGTCTATTTTTTAGGGTCAAGTAACAATTTGCATTTGTTTATTTTGTGTGTGTCTCAGTTGAGATACCAGAATCCATTAATCCATTAGGAAGTCAATTTTCAATCTTCCCTGCATGCTTTGTCTCCTAAATGAAACTTTTCATTCTCTCAAGCCATTATAATTTACATTTTAAAACCTCTCTAGAATAGATCAGAGAATAAAAATATAATCTTATCTCAGACAAGTTACACTGATGTTATTATTTGTATTCTAGGAAAAAACCTAGAAGCTATTAGTACCCTCTAAGCCGTGGGTGATCTGGTCTGCTAATTGTGAGGATTTGAGCTTTCCATGTATTACCATTTCTGATTGTAAAACTACCCATGAACAGTATCAGAGACAATATTATACAGTCAAAAGCTGGGCACTTTCTTCTCTTCCCTCCTGAAGCTTGCTAAAATGGCTAAGCAAATTATAAAAGCCACAAACCTGTAAAACATTTTGAGAAAACAGGAAAGACTGCAGAAATTAACAGCAAGTCAAAGAAAAGTTTGCACAAGAAAACTGATACATGGCTCACTACAAAGATTGTTTTATGATCATGGTATTGCTAACATTGATTTTCTTTTTAATGTGACATGACTTTGTTGGAGAGAGAGTAAGAGAGAGTAGAAAAAGAGGTAAAACCTTCAGTTCCACAAGAGGAAGATAGTGTACATTGTTCAAATTGTAAAAATCATAAAATATCTTATAGATATTCTAGTATTGAATATTACTCAATAGCCAAAGCTCCTTAACATAGTGAAAATGAAAGAAGAAACAAGGAGTAAGATTTGATTGGTAAGAGGCCTGGCATATTAATTTTATAAAACAATTTGACTTTTAAAATACGTACAGGGACTTTGATATATTAAAATTAATAAATTAAGTTAAATTTTGAATTCCAGTGCATAATTTTAGAAAGATATAAAGTAAAGTTGTTATTTAGTTGCTCAGTTGTGTCAGACTCTTTTACATCCCCATGGACTGCAGCCCTCCAGTCTCCTCTGTCCGTTGAATTTTCCTAGGCAAAAATCGTGGAGGGGGGTTGCCATTTCCTTCTCCAGGGGATCTTCCTGACCCAGAAATCCAACCCATATCTCCTGAGTCTCCTGCATTGGCCAGCATATTCTCTACCACTGAGCCACCAGGAAGCTCCAAAGTAAAAGTAATCACCTTCTAAAGAACAAACACCTATACTTTTATTTGTCTTCCTATTTCAGTTGTGGCTTTAAAACACGTCAATAAGTTGACATTGCTGAATATTTTATTGAGGATTTTTGCATCTATTTCATCAGGTGATATTGAGCTATAATTTTCTTATTTATATCTCTTTGCCTAGTCTTGGTATCAGAGTGATACTGGTCTCAGAATAAGTTCAGAAGTCTTCTTTCTTTAAAAATGTTCATTACCCAAAATAGGAAAATTATTAAATATAGTACAATTATTCCACAACTAAACATTAGTTCTAAAGTCCTCCCTCATAAAAGTATGTAAGTAAAAGAAAATAACAGGTAAGAATAGATGAGTAAGAGAACTGGTGGTTTTAACTTCAATAATTTGGCTTTTCAAATAAGTACGTGTGGTGACGTCTCTGGTGGTCCAGGGTTTAGGAATTTGCCTGCAATACAGGGGACGCAAGTTCAACCCCTAGTTGGGGAACTAAGCTCCCACATGCCTCAGGGCAACTAAGCCCACATAGCACAACTACTGAACCCACTCACCACAACTAGAGAGCTTGCATGCTGCAACTACTGAACCCATGCACCACAATGAAAGCGCCTTCATGACTCAGTGAAGTTCCCAACACAGCCAAATAAGCAAGTAAATTTTAAAAAAATAAATACATGTGCTTTAATAAAAATTAAACTTAAATAATTCATGCAAACTTTGCATTCTATAGGTTGATTTCAGAACAATATTAGGAAAAGTAGTCTTCTAAGAGATAACAAATGCCTTTTTTTTTTCCTATTTCAGCTGTCACTTCAAAACCTGTTGGTATGTTTTCTTTTAAATCTCAAATATCCTGTGTTGAAAACAGCCTACAAGGAATACTTGCATACTTTAGTTGTCTTCATTTCTAACTTTGTAAATATACTATTTAGAGAACTGGAGAAAATAATACCTTTGTTAGCTTATATGTCTATTTGTGTTTATTTCTGTAGGAACTACCTCAGGACAAACCAGTAAGCTCCTTATCTATCTCTTATTGCTAGTATACTTTGGTATCTGATGAGTAGAAAAATATTTTAATTATATGGTGATGACTGTCAAAACAGTTTAAATCTCGTTATTATAAGAGTAATACTGGAGTACTTTAGGTTGAGAATGAACACTTGAAAAACTATATTTCCTCCATCCACTCCTGGAAACACATTAAATAACAGAAAAAGAATTTAAGGCAAAACTATGATGTCTAGAAATAGCAGAAGAAATAAGCAAATGAAAATCTGAAACAAAACTATTCAAGCTTAAAAGCAGATGGATGAGTAATAACTAAACTTGGCTAAGACAAAACATGAATCCCAGAAAATCCAAGAGAATGAAATCTAACAGTAGAACCAGAGGACTCAGAATTTCCAGACTGGGTAACATTTAACCAACCATGTAAAGGTGGAAATGAAGACAGGATGATCAGCTGAAAGTTTGTTAAAAATAAGTCAATATAAATCATCTCTTCCACTCCTCTCAATCAAGCTTCTTTGATCCCACAATTTAATATTCTCAGGAAAAGTTGGATCAAAGGAGCCCCGGATACAGGGATTGTCTCCTTTATCTTTCTGACAGTTCATTGTTAGTGTATAGATATACAAAAGATTTCCATATAATAATTCTATATCCTGAAATTTTACTGAATTCATTGATGAGTCCTAATAGCTTTTCATTAGGATTTTTTTTTAATAGCATTATGTCACCTACAAACAGTGATAGTTTTATTCTTTCCTTTCCAGTTTGGATCCCTTTATTCCTTTTTCTGTCTAACTGCTATGGCTAGGACTTCCAAACTATGCTGAATAAAAAGTGGTGTGAGTGGGCAGCCTTGTCTTGTACCCGATCTTAAACGAAATGCTTTCAGCTTTTCACTACTGAGTGTAATATTGGCTGTGGGTTTGTTATATGTGGTATTTGCTATGATAAGGTACATTCCCTCTGTTTCCACTTTGTTGAAAGTTTTTATCATAAATGAATGTTTAATTTTGTCAAATGCTTTTTCTCTATCTTTTGAGATGGCCATGTGATTTTCATCTTTCATTTTTGCTAAGATGTATTTTAAATCAGCATTTATTTTAACCTGATAATGCCTTTTCACTATTTTTAAACATATAATACTTACTTACTTCTAGTCTGTGTTATGCTCACTGCATCCCAAATGACCATACTTCCATCAGGAATTATTTTCCTTTTATTTCATTTAACATTCCCTTGGCTTTCCCAGTGGCTCAGACAGTAAAGCATCTGCCTGCAGTGCGGGAGACCCAGGTTCAATCCCTGGGTTGGGAAGATCCCCTGGAGAAGGAAATGGCAACACACTCCAGTATTCTTGTCTGGAAAATTCCATGGACTGAGGCTCCTCAGAGCCTGGTAGGCTACAGTCCACGGGGGTCGCAAAGAGTTGGGCACGACTGAGCAACCTCACTTCACTTTAGTGCCTGCCCTATTCTCTCTGCCTCACTTCTATAACCAAAATGTCATGTTTGTTAGGTTGTTTCACAATATGCTATATGTTTCTTTCGTGAGGTGTCCACTTCTTACTGGCTGTCAACTGAGGCCACTCTCAGATGTTAGAGACTTCCAAAGTTCCTTCCTACCTTATTCTCTCAAAGACACCGAACAACATAGACGCTTACATCTTCAAAGCCAGCAGACTCTCACTCCAGCCCCTAGAACTAAGCCGCAGATGCTGTGACACTATCATGGTAGTGACTGTCCTGTAACCTTCGCCAGCTGCTGTTAACTATAGGCTCTATTCTCACTCAAGCGGAGTGCATTACACAAGGGTGCGACTCATTGGATTTACCTTAAAATATGGCTATCACATATGTTTACTGGAGGAACAAGAAGGCCTACTCTTAAGAGTAAGAAATCAGAACATGATATTTAAAACTAAAAATACAAGAAACCACATATCAAGAAAGCAATTTCGAAATATTTCTTGTAAGTCCCAGAAAAAGAGATTGCACACAACTGCCTGTGAGGAGAAAAATCCAACTATGAATATATTCACTAAGGAACTAATTACTTTTGCTGCTGCTGCTGCTAAGTCGCTTCAGTCGTGTCCGACTCTATGCGACCCCATAGACGGCAGCCCACCAGGCTCCCCCATCCCTGGGATTTTCTGGGCTACACACCTATAAAATGAGTTGACTTTAAAATTAGAAAACATATGACTGTCATAAACAAGTAAACATTAATGATATGTTTGAGTATGTCCATTTTACACTGTGACTAAATCAAAACTATTATAAGAAAACCTAGTTTTCTTTCATTAAGCAAAGAATTTTGCATTGGTTTTGTTTGTGTTTTGGTTGAGACTTCAAAATCCATCTGTAAGTTAGTTTTGAAATCTGCACATTCTGTTTGTGAAAAGGAAAACTTCTGAGTTTTGCAAGTTTTAACTTCAATTTTTAAATCACTCTAACTTAGAAATATTTTTTTCTCACTAAGTACCTTCTCTTTGTATTTTTAATCTTGGGATAATTTGGATCACTAATTGTGAAGCATCTGCAGTTTTGGAATGTGACCATGTTTAATTGTATAATCACCAAAGAAGAATATCAGAACCCATATTAAGATAACTAAACATGGGGGATTCAATGGTGGTCCTGAGGTTAGGACTCTATGTTCTCACTGTCAAAGGCCTGTGTTCAACCTCTGGTTGGAAACTAAGATCCCATAAAAGCCACACAGCATGGCCAAAAATTAAAAATAAAATATATTTATTAAAAAGATAATTGAATATGATACCATCTTCTTTTCCAGAAACTCACTTAAATGACTGAGGAAAAATAACAAAGGCAAAAATCTTCTAAATCTACGTAAGAAATAAAAAAAAAAAGAATTATCTCAGAAAAAGAAAATTTTGCACATGAAAGTTAGAGTACTACGATTCAGCAATAAAAATAAATCACATGATCATGATATTGCTAACAAAATATACTGATATACCAAAAAAAAAAATGTTCAACAGATTTCTTTAAAAGATAGGTTCATGGAAATTGAATTGGAGAGGGTAGAAAAAAGAGGCTAAGCACAGTTACCCATAGTAGGAAGCCTTTATATACACTATCCATATTTTTTAATCCTAAAATAGACCTTCTATAACCAAATATTAGTTAAACTGACACTCCAAAGAGATGAAAATGGAAAGTAAATTAAGGGCAAGAAGGAAATGGTCAGAGAATTGTTGTTTTTACTTACATAAAATAATCTTACTTTTAAAATACATATACGAACTTTGATATAGGATAAGTTTGACTTAAATAACTTATATAACTTTTGAATTCTATAGTTTTAGAAAAATATCAAAGAAAAATAATTTCCTCCTAATGGGCAACAAATGCCTATATTTTTCTTTTTTTCTTATTTCAGTTGTGACTTCAAAACCTGTCAGTAAGTTCCTCTCTTGAATCTCAAATATTGTGTTTCCATATCAATTAACATGAGATCTTTGTGATTTCCATCTGTCATCATTTCATTTCTAGATTTGCACCTATCATTTAAAAATTAGAAATAGTTGCTGTATCACCTTCAAGTTAACTTATTTTTTCTTGTATTTGTTTCTATAGGAACTGTATCAACACAAACAGGTAAGTTCCCCTCTATATTGCTTACCACCAAGAGATGTTTTGCTCTCTTAGGAAAAAGAAAACATTTCCTTTCCTACACTTTCATAAATCTTGTTATTAAGAGCACTATTGGGATACTGAGGCTGAAAATTAAAATTTCATTTTCCTCCAGGCATGCTTGGGAACCCATTAAAGTGAGAGAAAAGACATTTTAAAAGGCTAAACTCTTATGTCTAAGAAATAACGGAGGAATACAAGCAGAAGAAAATTTGAAACAAAATTCTTAAAGCTTAAAAGCTTTCTGATTTCAAACTTTATTTTGTTATAATATTCATGACTGTATGATAATAGCATAAAAACAGACACATTGATCAAAAGAAAAGGAGATCCCAGCAATGAATCCATGAATATTTGATCAATTAATTTAAAACAAAGAGGCCAAGAATATGTAATGAAGAATTCCCTGGTGGCTCAGATGGTAAAGAATCTGCCTGCAACATGGAAGACCTGGGTCTGACCCCTGAGTTGGGAAGATCACCGATCCCCTGGAGAAGGGAACAGCTACCCACTTCAGTATTCTTGCCTGGAGAATTCCATGGACACAGGAGCCTGGCAGGCTACAGTCCATGGGGTCACAAACAGTCGGCCATGACTAAACAACTTTCACTTTCTTTCTTTCAGTAAATGGTGGTGGGAAAACTGAATAACCACACACAAACGGGTCAAACTGGACTTAATCACACCATACACAAAAATAAAATCAAAAATAAACTTTAATTAAAGACTTAAATATAAGATATTCAACCATAAAAAATCTGAAAGAAAACATAGCCAGTATACACTTTGACATCACTCTTAGCAATATTTCAAGAGTATGTCTCCTCAAACAAGGGAAATAAAAACAAAAGTAAACAAGACTACCTCAAACTAAAAAGCTTCTGCACATCAAAGGACACTATCAACAAAACAAAAAGGGAATTCACTGAATGAGAGAAGATATATGCAAAGGTATGTGATAAAAGGCTAATATCTAAAACATTCAAAGAACTCAATCAACTCAACATCTAAAAAGAACAAACTCCTTCCCAAAAAAAAAAAAATTTAAAAATTGGCATAGGACCTATGTAGACAGTTTTCCCAAAGACACAGAAATGGCCAAAAAGTATATGAAAAGATGCCAAATATCATTAATTATCCAAGAAATGCAAATCAGCAATGAGATAACCATCAGAATCAATTCAGTTCAGTTCAGTCGCTCAGTCATGTCTGACTCTGCAACCCCATGGACTGCAGCATGCCAGGCTTCCCGATACATTACCAACCAACTCCTGGAGCTCACTCAAACTCAGGTCCATCAAGTCAGTGATGCCATCCAACCATCTCATTCTCTGTTGTCGCCTTCTCCTCCTGCCTTCACTCTCCCAGCATCAGGGTCTTTTCCAATGAGTCAGTTCTTCACATCAGGTGGCCAAAGTATTGGAGTGTCAGCTTCAGCATCAGTCCTTCCAATGAATATTCAGGACTGATTTCCTTTAGGATAGACTGATTGGATCTCCTTGAAGTCTAAGGGACTCTCAAAAGTCTTCTCCAACACCACAGTTCAAGAGCAGCAATTCTTTAGTGCTCAGTTTTCTTTATAGTCCAACTCTCACATCCATACATGACTACTGGAAAAACCATAGCTTTGACTAGATGGACCTTCGTTAGCAAAGTAATGTCTCTGCTTTTGAATATGCTGTCTAGGTTGGTCATAGCTTTTCTTCCAAGGAGTAAGTGTCTTTTAATTTCATGGCTGAAGTCACCATCTGCAGTGATTTGGGAGCCCAAAAAAATAAAGTCTGTCACTGTTCCCACTGTTTCCCCATCTATTTCCCATGAAGTGATGGGACCAAAGGCCATGATCTTCGTTTTATGAATGTTGAGCTTTAAGCCAACTTTTCACTCTCTTCTTTCACTTTCTTCAAGAAGCTCTTCAGTTCTTCTTTGCTTTCTGACATAAGGGTAGTGGCATCTGCATATCTGAGGTTACTTATATTTCTCCTGACAATGTTGATTCCAACTTGTGCTTCATCAGGCAGGCATTTAACATGATGTACTCTGCATATAAGTTAAATAAACAGGGTGACAATATACAGCCTTGACATACTCCTCTTCCTATTTGGAACCAGTCTGTTGTTCCATGTCCAGTTCTAACTGTTGCTTCCTGACCTGCATACAGATTTCTCAAGAGGCAGGTCAAGTGGTCTGGTACTCCCATCTCTTGAAGAATTTTCCTCAGTTTGTTGTGATCCACACAGTCAAAGGCTTTGGCATAGTCAACAAAGCAGAAACAGATGTTTTTTCTGGAACTCTTTTGCTTTTTCAATGATCCAGCAGATGTTGGCAATTTGATCTCTGGTTCCTTTGCCTTTTCTAAATCCAGAGCTTGAACATCTGGAAGTTCACAGTTCACATATTGTTGAAGCCTGGCTTGGAGAATTTTGAGCATTACTTTACTAGCATGTGAGATGAGTGCAATTGTGCAGTAGCTTGAGCATTCTTTGGCATTGCCTTTCTTTGGGATTGGAATGAAAACTGACTTTTTCCAGTCCTGTGGCCACTGCTGAGTTTTCCAAATTTGCTGGCATATTGAGTGCAGCACTTTCACAGCATCATCTTTTAGGATTTGAAGCTCAGCTGGAATTCCATCACCTCCACTAGCTTTGTTCATGGTTATGCTTCCTAGGGCCCACTTGACATCATATTCCAGGATGTCTGGCTCTAGGTGAGTGATCACACCATCTGGGTCATAAAGATCTTTTTGTATAGTTCTTCTGTGTATTCTTGCCACTTCTTCTTAATATCTTCTGCTTCTGTTAGGTCAATACCATTTCTGTCCTTTATTGTAGGTTATCACTAAAAGTGATATTGTGCCCATCTTTAGGCTATTGCTAAAAGTAAATATCTAAAATAACAAGTTTTGGCAAGGATATGAAGAAAAGGGTACCCTCATGTATTGTTGGTGGGATTGTATATTGGTGCAGAATTATGGAAAACAGTATGGAGTTTCCTTTAAAAATTAAAGATAAAAATGCCATATCATCCAGCAACTTCACTTCTAAGTAGTTACTTGAAGTAAACAAAATACTAATTTGAAAGGTGTACCCCAATGTTCACTACAACACTGTTTATAATTGCCAAGAAATGGAAGCAACCTAAGTGTTCATTTAATATATATATATTGAAACTTTATTCATTTTGTTTATTGATGTAGATGAATAATATATATACACTACATCTTCTTTATTCATTTGTCTATTGATGAACACACACACACACATATACACAATGGAATATTACTGAGCTTTAAAAAAAATGAAATCTTGCCACATGCAACATAAATAAACCTTTATGGATATTAAAGGATATTAAAAAAAAAAAAGGTGCTCAGTCGTGTCCAACTCTTTGCAATCCCATGGACTGTAGTCTACCAGGCTCCTCCATCCATGGCGTTTTACAGGCAAGAACACTGGAGTGGGTTGCCATTTCCTTCTCCAGGAGATCTTCCCAACCCAGGGATTGGACCCGGGTCTCTGACATGGTATGCAGACGCTTTACCGTCTGAGCCATCAGGGAAGTCAAGAGGGTATTATGATAAATGAAATAAGCCAGATGAAGAAAGACAAATACTGCATGATCTCAGTTATATGTAGAATCTAAAACAAACAAAATAAAAACAGACTTGTAGATACAGAGAACAAATGAGTGATTGCAAGAGGGGAGAGGGTGGAAGGCTGAACCAAATAAATGAAGAGAATTAAGAAGAACAAAGCTCCAATTACAAAATAAATAAGTTATGGACATGCAATATACAGCATAAGAAATATGGTCATTAATGTTGTAATAACTGTGTATGGGGACAGATTTGTAATGTATGCAAATGTCAAATCACTATGGAGTACCTAATATTGTAAGTTAGCTATATTTCCATTTTTTTAAAAGGCAAAAAAAAATGACACCAGAAAAAAAACATCTTTTGAAACTTCTGAAAGTGATTCTTTGGGGAGGGAATTGGGGGTATAAAGAATTAAGTCATATGGTTAAATTTCATTATAGGCCAATAAAGTTTTTAATTTTAAAACATATATACATGTATTATAAAAACACAACTTTTAAATTTTATCTAATTATGCATTTTTCTGATAATGGAAAACTGTTAAAGAGCTGTTTTCTCTTTCTCACAGACTAACACTAATTCTTCTTATCTGTGTTTGCATTTCAGTTACAACTAAAGAATCACCCATGAGTAAGTTCCTCTCCTATTTCTCACATCTAGTTGCTTGGAAATCCTATTACTCTCTCTGTTATTTCTGGTCTTAAAATTTACTCTGGTAGAGAATCTTTAGAAGAACAATCTTCTTCCATACAAACTACACTTAGGCTTTTGTTTATGCTGAGGAAAGACCACACAACTTGCTACCCAGTTCCTTTTTCTTTTTTTTTATTTTCTTACTGTGATATAATTGACATAGAACATTATATTAGTTCCAAGTGTACAACATAATGATTTGATACTTGTATACTTCATAAAAGAATCACCACAGTAAGTGGTTAACATTCCTCACCATACATAGTTACAGAATTATTTTCTTATGACAAAAACTTTTAAAATCTACTCTCTCATTATTAACTATAGTTGCCATGCTATACACTACATCCCCATGATTCATTTATTTTACAACTGGGAGTTTGTGCCTTTTGATGCCCCTCACCCATTTTGCCCAATTCCCACCCTCAACCTTTGGAAACCACCAATTTGTTCTCTGTGTCTATGCTCTGTATCTTGGATTTGGGGGTTTGTTGCTTTTTTTTTCTTTCTACTCCAATTTAAGTGAGAACATACAGTATTTGTCTTTGTCTAGCTTATTTCACTTGACATAATCTCCTCAAAGTCCATCCATCTTTTTATGTTGAACAGTACACCATTGTATACATACACCACATCTTCATTCATTTATCTGCTCATGGACACAAATTGTTTCTGTAGTTGACTGTTGTAAATAACAGTGCAATAGACATGGGGGTGCATATATCTATCAAGGTAGTTTTTTCATTTTCTTTGGATAAATACTCAGAAGTGGAATTGCTGAATCATATGGCAGTTCTATTTTTAACTTATTAAGGACCCTCCATACTGTTTTCCATAATGGCTGTACCAATTTACATTTCCACATCCACAAGCATTCCCAGTTCTTTGCATCCTTGCCTTTTGATAATAGCCATTCTAACATGTGAGGTGATATCTCATTGTGCTTTTGATTTGTATTTCCCTGTTACAGTTTCCTTTTCCACTTTCGTCTCTCATGGCTTTTATCTAATGCTGTGAAAGATATTTTCTCGCTCTGGCTTTTACCAGATCCAATTGTAAAACCATTTGTGAGAAAAGTATTACAGGAGACTTAGGAAGTTGTAACAGTTCAAACACACCAGTTTTAACCACTCTAATGAAATCAGTGCTTTCTAAAAGCAAAAAAGTGACAGTTAAGGCATTAAAATGGCATAAAATTCAAAAGATAACCTAGGCAAGCTTCTTTTAAAACAAAGAAAAAGATTAATTACAAATACAAAAAGTTGTACAGTAAACAAAACCACCATAGCACTATATAAGCCTTAACTATGGATATAGGTTTGTAACAATGTAATCACTGAATATATTATTTTAATCAAAAATTGTGACAAAATATATTGGAAGAATTGAAGAAGGGAACATGCATCATAAGGGAAAGGAGAGAGAATATAAGAAATAAAGCCTGGTAAGCAGTCAAAAATTAAGATGGACTACTATAAATCAAAAATAACTATATAAATATCTTATTTAGATAAAAACAGATATAAAACACAAGGAAAAAAAACAATCAAAGAATGTTAAAAAGTAGTTCCTTCCAAGAAAGAAAAATAGGAATAAAGGGGTGTAGGTCAGGATATTGTTGGGTTTTTTCCTTATGTTTATAAAATTATTTGAAGTTTTTAAGAATATATATGTATTACTTATATAAGACTAAATTATAAACTTAAAATTATATGAATTTTAATCTATTGCAGTTTTTAAAGGCTTAGAGAAAAGTCTAGTCTCTTATTAGACCAAAAACATCTATATCTTTATTATATTTCAGTAAAAACAACAGATAAGATGCTTCCCAAATATATTTTGATCTTCCACAATGTCTGGGGGGCTTTCATTTCTAACCTTCGAAAAGTTTAATATTCATCCCTAGCACCTTATTTCTCAGAATTCTGCTATATTATTAAGTGAAGGTGTCGGTCTCTCAGTCATGTCTGATTCTTTGCAACTCCATGGGCTGTAACTGGCCAGGCTCTTCAGTCCATAGAATTCTCCAGACAAAAATACTGGCGTGGGTAGCCATTCATTTCTCTAGTGTATCTTCCTGACGTAGGGACCAAACCCAGGTCTTCTGCATTGCAGGCAGCTTCTAACCATCTGAGCCACCAGGGAAGCCCTTATATTATTAATATTTTCTTTAAAACATAATCATTTCTAATTAAACATAGTATGGAATAACATATGGTGGAGCCTGGTAGGCTGCAGTCCATGGGGTCGCTAAGAGTCGGACACAACTGAACGACTTCACTTTCGCTTTTCACTTTCACGAATTGGAGAAGAAAATGGCAACCCACTCCAGTGTTCTTGCCTGGAGAATCCCAGGGATGGGGGAGCCTGGTGGGCTGCCGTCTATGGGGTCGCACAGAGTCGGACACGACTGAAGCGACTTACAGCAGCAGCAGCAGCATGGAATAACATTAGTCTGAGAAAGGTTTTCTACAGACTATCAATATAAACTGATACTTGCCATTTAGAAAACAAATGTGTGTAAAAAGGGAAAAAAATCATAAAGGAGAAAAAAAAAATAGGGGTAGGAAAGAGATGCTCAGCAGATGAAGAAAAGTGAGAGGATATAATGAGTTCCATCTGTCTAGTCTCCCTGTAGTTCTTCCAAGCTAAGGACCACGGAACCCCACAATGGGATTGTTCAGAATTACTAAGGGCTTCCCAAGTGGCACTAGTGGTAAAGAACCCACCTGCCAGTGCAAGACACACAAGATCCCCTGAAGAAGGGCACAACAACCCCATCCAGTATTCTCACCTGGAGAATCCCATGGACAGAGGATCCTGCTGGGCTACTCTGAAGCGACTTAGCACACACACACACCTGTCTCTTACAATGTTGTAATCATTCATTGGGAGGAAACTGATGTTGTGTAAACATCCTTTTGTGTTTTTATTGGAGGAATATTAGAGAAAATAGCTATTAACCTCAAAAATGCAATACTAACCTTTTAGAGCTAATTTGTTTTGTTTTTTTCTTTTTCTCTTTTAGAAATCTCTACAACTTGCAGTGAGTTGCTTATTTATTTCTCAATTTTGGTGTATTTCAGTCCTTTGAAATATATAGAACCCATTTCATACTTAATCATTTTCTGTTCTGGCTCTGATTTACCTGAGAAATATGGTTCTGTATTCCCTTTGCTTTCACAGTACATAAAATCCTTTCCATTCATTGAGCATGTTTAGACGACAAAATCCCAATGACTGGCCAAAAGAACAGAAGTAAGAGAAATATCTCCAAAAATTGCTTGTAATGGGTTATTAATTGAAACTTCCAACATAATAAAGAAAAAGGAAGATGGAAAACAGACCCAAAAATAAGAAAAAGAATGAAATAAGAAACCAGGGGCAGAAATCTTTTAAGTAGAGCAATTTTGACAGTCAATAACTGTCTTCAAAACTTCAAGAAAAGAAGTTATCTCTCTCCTGGTAGAGTTAAAAAAATGCCGCAGAATCTGTTGTGAAAGATTTGGTAACCCTATGAAAAAAATGTAATCAACACATGCTACTTCTCCATGTGTTAAATGGAAGAGATTTTAAAATATGTTTTATTTTCAAAATGTCTGTAGTTACTCCCAGTAACTTCCCTTCTTCTATTGACTTACTTATTGTACAATGCTCTGATCACCAGCATTGTCACACTAAAGATTTAGACCATAAGTCTTCTCTTTATGGACTTTCCTGGTGACTCAGATGGTAAAGTCCCTGTCTACAATGCAGGAGACCTGGGTTTGATCCCTGGGTCGGGAAGATTCCCTGGAGAAGGAAATGGCAACCCACTCCAGTACTCTTGCCTAGAAAATCCCATGGACGGAGGAGCTTGGTGCAGGCTACTGTCCATGGGGTCGCAAAGAGTCGGACACGACTAAGCGACTTCACTTTCACTTTTCTTCTCTTGATCCTGACAGGTTACTAACACATTTAGAAAGTAAAGATAGCTTTGACATAAAGGGGAAAATGCACTGATAAAACTGAAAATAGTTCCTGAACAACAAAAACTAGTGGATCACATATTTCTGTATTTGGTGATATAAATAAGAACAGAGAGAAAACAAAAAGAAAGAATGATGATTTAAAAAATAGTGAGAAATAAGGATATACTAAATGCTTTAAGTTTAATTCACTGCAATGTCTTTTAATGATGGGCTAAAAATGAAGTGAAAAACTGGAAGAAATTTTACCCACTCTAGCATCCCTGAAAGTCCACCAAACCAATTATCCAGAGATAGGAAAGAACTAGAACTATTCTTAGAGTCAAAGATGCTCACCCAGTACACTTTATTACAACTGAGTAACTGTGAAGATGAGGCACTCCCTAAATGTTTATGTTTCCCATGCAAAGATTAGATAAGACATGGGCAAACTGATCCAGAAAACCTAACCTTACTTATTTCTTTGACTTACTTTTAGATGCATCTTCATCTTTTGGTGAGTTTCCTAATTCTTTTTTAATATAAATTTATTTATATTAATCTAATTCTTAAATATGGTTTTCTCAGAGCCTTCTGGGAAATTTTTTGGAATTTTCTGTTTTCTCTGCTGAATATATTCAAATTTAGACTCAGGTATTTTTGCCTCTTTTAATTTTATATAACCAGAATTTCTTTAGACTGCTTATAAATGTTTAGCAAATGAAGAGAACCTACTAATAAAAAGAATGGAGAGTAAATCAGGAAGGATTAAAACAAAATTCAGGACCATGGTTCATTTAAGCAAAGAATGAAGAGGTGTAAAGGGGGAAAAATGTGCAATCAGGTGGGACAAACAGGTATAGGACCACTTGGATGCTGGGTATATTATTCTTTGAAATATACACAAATATATCTAAACTCATATTATATATATATATATATATACACACATGCATAAAATATTTCCTAATGAAGTATCTTCTTAATTCCAGAGACATAGGAAAAGATTAAATGTGCAGTTTCATTAGAATGATTATAGTGGCTCATCATCAAAAGCAGTAAATGTATTAATATGCATGAGGGACAATGAGAGTGGAAACAAAAATAGAAGAGAAAAGAACAAGATTAGAAAGAAGACAAGAAAGTAAGATTAAATAAAAGGTAATAAAAGCAGGTAGAAAAAGATGATATCCCTATAAAGAGAAGGGTGGAAAGAGAGAAGAAAAGGAAAGGATATGAACTGAGCATAGGCTTCCCTAGTTGCTCAGATGGTAAAGAATCTCCCTGCAGTGCAGGAGACTCAGGTTCAACCCTGGGTTGGGAAGATCCCCTGGAGAAAGGGATGTCAATCCACTCCAGTATATTGCTGGCAGAATTCCATAGACAAGAGGAGCCTGGCGGGCTAGGGTCTATAGGATCACACAGAGTCAGACACAACTGAAGCGACTTAGCATGCATGCATCATTCCTGAACTAAGCACTCAACAGGAAAAGAGAACTTTGTATAGAGTATTTTCCTAAAACTCAATATAATTCTATCACTTATCCTATTCAGAGGTAAGAAATCATGCATATTGAATTAAATATGTGTTCAAATCCATACAGTTTTTAAGCAAAACCAAGGTTGAAATCGGATCAAAGTGGATTTAAAATTCAAACTCTTCTATTTTTTTAATATTTCACCTTCACCCAGAAACCTCAGTCCCATATATAATTATTCTGTGATTAATGTTTATTCTTAGTATTCTTCTATCCCTAAATAACCTGTAGTTTTTATTTGCATGTATGTATATCTAATTTCATCAATTATATGTCATTTTTTGCTGTTAATAGCCTTAAAGATCCATGTTGCTATATGTACATCCCATACTTTGCTTCTAGTTTTGTGAGGATTACAGAGAATATATCTCTCACATTTCCTTTTTCCTGGGAGTAGACACAACCCTAATGTAATGCAGCAATTGAGGTATATTAGTAACAGTAAGAAAAGGACAAAAAAAATCCAATAGAAAAGTGATATCTCCACTACCTTCAATGCTCTAATGTCACAAAAACACTAACTGGACATTCTGATGTGATGGGGAAACAGTGGAAACAGTCTCAGGCTTTATTTTGGGGGCTCCAAAATCACTGCAGATGGTGATTGCAGCCATGAAATTAAAAGACGCTTACTCTTTGGAAGGAAAGTTATGACCAACCTAGATAGCATATTCAAAAGCAAAGACATTACTTTGCCAACAAAGGTCTGACTAGTCAAGGTTATGGTTTTTCCAGTGGTTATGTATGGATGTGAGAGTTGGACTGTGAAGAAGGCTGAGTGCCAAAGAATTGATGCTTTTGAACTGTGGTGCTGGAGAAGACTCTTGAGAGTCCCTTGGTCTGCAAGGAGATCCAACCAGTCCATTCTAAAGGAGACCAGTCCTGGGTGTTCATTGGAAGGACTGATGCTGAGGCTGAAACTCCAGTACTTGGCCACCTCATGCGAAGAGTTGACTCATTGGAAAAGACTCTGATGCTGAGAGGGATCGGGGGCAGGAGGAGAAGGGGACGACAGAGGATGAGATGGCTGGATGGCATCACTGACTCGATGGACATGAGTTAGGGTGAACTCCGTGAGTTGATAATGGACAGGAAGGCCTGGCATGCTGCGATTCATGGGGTTGCAAACTGTCAGACATGACTGAGTGACTGAACTGAACTGTACTGATGGTCTGTCCCTGACAGAGTTCCAATTGCACTTGAGAAGAATGTGTATTTTGTTGCTGTTGGATGGAATGTTCTGTATATGTCTGTCAAGTTCATTTGGTCTAGCTTTACAGTTCAATTCTAGCACTTCTCTGATGATTTTCTCTCTGGATGATCTATCTATTGCTGATACTGGGATACTGAAGTCTCTTGCTGTTATGGTATTGTTAGTTCTTTCTCCCTTCAATATTATAACTGATAATACATTTAGGTGAGCTAATGTTGGGTACGTATATATTTACAATGGTTATGTTTTCTTGATGAAGTGACCCTTTCCTTATTATGTAAAGACTTTGTTTGTCTCTTATCACTGTTTTTGGATTAAAGTTTATTTTGTCTCATGTAAGTATGTCCAAAGAATAGCAAGAAGTGATAAGAAAGCCTTCTTCAGCGATCAATGCAAAGAAATAGAAGAAAACAACAGAATGGGAAAGACTAGAGATCTCTTCAAGAAAATTAGAGATATCAAGGGAACATTTCATGCAAAGATGGGCTCGATAAAGGACAGAAATGGTATGGACCTAACAGAAGCAAAAGATATTAAGAAGAGGTGGCAAGAATACACAGAAGAACTATACATAAAAGATCTTCACGACCCAGATAATCATGATGATGTGATCACTCATCTAGAGCCAGACATCTTGGAATGTGAAGTCAAGTGGGCCTTAGAAAGCATCACTACAAACAAAGCTAGTGGAAGTGATGGAATTCCAGTTGAGCTGTCTCAAATCCTGAAAGATGATACTGTGAAAGTACTGCACTCAATATGCCAGCAAATTTGGAAAACTCAGCAGTGGCCACAGGACTGGAAAAGGTCAGTTTTCATTCCAATCCCAAAGAAAGGCAATGCCAAAGAATGCTCAAGCTACCGCACAATTGCACTCATCTCACATGCTAGTAAAGTAAAGCTCAAAATTCTGCAAGCCAGGCTTCAGCAATACGTAAACCGTGAACTTCCTGATGTTCAAGCTGGTTTTAGAAAAGGCAGAGGAACCAGAGATCAAATTGCCAACATCTGCTGGATCATGGAAAAAGCAAGAGAGTTCCAGAAAAACATCTATTTCTGCTTTATTGACTATGCCAAAGCCTTTGGCTGTGTGGATCACAATAAACTGTGGAAAATTTTGAAAGAGATGGGAATACCAGACCACCTGACCTGCCTCCTGAGAAATCTGTATGCAGGTCAGGAAGCAACATTTAGAACTGGTCATGGAACAACGGACTGGTTCCAAATAGGAAAGGGAGTGCATCAAGGCTGTATATTGTCACCCTGCTTATTTAACTTTTATGCAGAGTACATCATGAGAAACGCTGGACTGGAAGAAACACAAGCTGGAATCAAGATTGCCGGGAGAAATATCAATAACCTCAGATATGCAGATGACACAACCCTTATGGCAGAAAGTGAAGAGGAGCTAAAGGGCCTCTTGATGAAGGTGAAAGAGGAGAGTGAAAAAGTTGGCGTAAAGCTCAACATTCATAAAACGAAGATCATGGCATCCAGTCCCATCACTTCATGGGAAATAGATGGGGAAACAGTGAACACAATGTCAGACTTTATTTTGGGGGCTCCAAAATCACTGCAGATGCTGACTGCAGCCAGGAAATTAAAAGACACTTACTCCTTGAAAGAAAAGTTATGACCAACCTAGATAGCATATTCAAAAGCAGAGACATTACTTTGCCGACTAAGGTCTGGCTAGTCAAGGCTATGTTTTTTCCTGTGGTCATGTATGGATGTGAGAGTTGGACTGTGAAGAAGGCTGAGTGCCAAAGAATTGATGCTTTTGAACTGTGGTGTTGAAGAAGACTCTTGAGAGTCCCTTGGACTGCAAGGAGATCCAGCCAGTCCATTCTGAAGGAGATCAACCCTGGGATTTCCTTGGAAGGAATGATGCTAAAGCTGAAACTTCAATACTTTGGCCACCTTATGCGAAGAGTTGACTCTTTGGAAAAGACTCTGATGCTGGGAGGGATTGGGGGCAGGAGGAGAAGGGGACAACCGAGGATGAGATGGCTGGATGGCATCACGGACTCGATGGACATGAGTCTGAGTGAACTCCGAGAGATGGTGATGGACAGGGAGGCCTGGCGTGCTGCGATTCATGGGGTCGCAAAGAGTCGGACACGACTGAGCGACTGAACTGAACTAAAGTATGTCCATGCGATTCATGGGGTCATAAAGAGTAGGACACAACTGAGCGACTAAACTTAACTGAACTGATGTGATCTCTTGAGGACCTGAGTTCAAATTCCTTGAGAAATATGTTCGGCAAATGGATATCCAGTGTATAGAATAGGCTAGATAATTTCCATAACTGTTGTACAAGGTACATTCCTACCTGTGATCTCTGGCAGTCAACCTACTCTATCAACATCTTGAATTATGCCACTTGCAAATTTTGCCACTCAGGTGGAAGGAAGGTATATCTAGGTTGCATTAGTTTGCACTATTATCTCCATTGGTTTGAGCACTTCAATACATCCTTGTTAACCATCGTTGCCTTTTCGTGAACTTGAATGCATATTGGTTGTCACTGTTCTATTGGATTTTTTTACTTCTTCTTACTGGCTTTCAGGTGCCACTCACACACCTCAATTACTACATTCCAGGTTTTAGAAATTGCAAATATCTTCTCCCGCTCTGTCATTTACCTCTGAAATCTGTCTACTGTGTGCTTCCTTGAACAGAAATTCTAAATTTTGATGTAATCATATAACTCAGTTTAGTCAGTTCAGTTCACTTCAGTTGCTCAGTCATGTCCGACTCTTTGTGACCCCATGGACTGCAGCATACCAGGCTTCCCTGTCCATCACCAACTCCAAGAGTTTACTCAAACTCATGTCCATTGAGTCAGTAATTCTATGCACCCATCTCTTCCTCTGTCATCCTCTTCTCCTCCCACCTTCAATATTTCCCAGCATCAGGGTCTTTTCCATTGAGTCAGTTCTTAGTATCAGGTGGCCAAAGTATTGGAGTTTTGGCTTTAGCATCAGTCCTTCCAATGAATACTCAGGACTAATTTCCTTAGGATGGACTGGTTGGATCCCCTTGCAGTCCAAGGGACTCTTAAAAATCTTCTCCAACACCACAGTTCAAAAGCATCAGTTCTTCAGTGTTCAGCCTTCTTCACAGTCCAACTCTCACATACATACATGACTACTGGAAAAACCATAGCCTTGACTAGATGGATCTTTGTCAGCAAGGTAATGCTTCTGCTTTTTAATATGCAGTCTAGGTTGGTCATAACTTTTCTTCCAAGGAGTAAGTGTCTTTTTATTTCATGGCTGCAATCACCATCTGCAGTGATTTTGGAGCCCAGAAAAATAAAGTCTGTCACTGTTTCCACTGTTTCCCCATCTATTGCCCATGAAATGATGGAACCAGATGCCATGATCTTTGTTTTCTGAATGTTGAGCTTTAAGCCAACTTTTTCACTCTCTTCTTTCATTTTCATCAAGAGACTCTAGTTGTTCTTCACTTTCTGCCATAAGGGTGGTGTCATCTGCATATCTGAGGTTACTGATATTTCTCCTGGCAATCTTGATTCCAGCTTGTGCTTCATCCAGCCTGGCATTTCGCATGATGTACTCTGCATATAAGTTAAATAAGAAGGGTGACAATATACAGCCTTGACATACTCCTTTTCCTATTTGGAACCAGTTTGTTCTTCCATGTTCAGTTCTGTTGCTTCCTGATCTGCATACAGATTTCTCAAGAGGCAGGTCAGGTGGTCTGGTATTCCCATCTCTTCCAGAATTTTCCACAGTTTGTTGTGATCCACACAGTCAAAGGCTTTGGCATAGTCAATAAAGCAGAAATAGATGTTTTTCTGGAACTCTCTTGCTTTTCTGATGATCCAACAGACTATATCTCTGGTTCCTCTGCCTTTTCTAAATCCAGTTTGAACATCTGGAAGTTCACGATTCATGTACTGTTGAAGCCTGGCTTGCAGAATTTTGAGCTTTACTTTACTAGCATGTGAGATGAGTGCAATTATGCGGTAGTTTGAGCATTGATTGGCATTACCTTTCTTTGGGATTGGAATGAAAACTGACCTTTTCCAGTCCTGTGGCCACTGCTGAGTTTTCCAAATTTGCTGGCATATTGAGTGCAGCACTTTCATAGCATCATCTTTTAGGATTTGAAATAGCTCAACTGGAATTCCATCACCTCCACTAGCTTTGTTCATAGTGATGCTTCCTAAGGCCCATTTCACTTCACATTCCAGGATGTCTGGCTCTAGGTGAGTGATCACACCATCATGATTATCTGGGTCGTGAAGATCTTTTCTGTACAGTTCTGTGTATTCTTGCCACCTCTTCTTAATATCTTTTGCTTGTTAGGTCCATATCATTTCTGTCCTTTATCGAGCCCATCTTTGCATGAAATGTTCCCTTGGTATCTCTAACTTTCTTGAAGAGATCTCTAGTCTTTCCTATTCTATTGTTTTCCTCTATTGCTTTGCACTGATCACTGAGAAAGGCTTTCTTATCTCTTCTTGCTATTCTTTGGAACTCTGCGTTCAAATGGGTATATCTTTCCTTTTCTCCTTTGCTTTTCATTTCTCTTCTTTTCACAGCTATTTGTAAGGCCTCCTCAGACAGCCGTTTTGCTTTTTTTTGCATTTTTTTTTCTTGAGGATGGTCTTTATCCCTGTCTCCTGTACCGTATCACAGACCTCCATCCATAGTTCATCAGGCACTCTATCAGATCTAGTTTCTTAAATCTATTTCTCATTTCCACTGTATGATTTAAGTCATACCTGAGTGGTCTAGTGGTGTTCCCACTAGATTTTGATGTAATCAAATAATTCAGCTTTTCACAATATGATTTGGCTTATGGAGGTTTGAATTCTTTCCCAACTTAAACCTCATGAAGATATTCTTGTGCAATTTATTCCATAATTTTTATATTACTTTAATCTTTCACTTTTTTCTTTAAAGCATCTACCAGTACCCTTCTTTGTACCATACTCCATCCCCTCTCTGCCTGCTGTTAAAGAAACATTTTTCCTTTAGAATCAGACCAAGTGGCTCAGTGGTAAAGAATCCACCTGCCATTGCAGGAGACGCAGATTCAATCCCTGAGTCAGGAATATCCCCTAGAGAATGAAATGGAAACCCGCTCCAATATTCTATCCTGGGAAATCCCATGGATAGAAGAGCCTGGCAGGCTATTGTCCTTGGAGTCAGTCACAAAAATCAGACATGCTAAGACACACGTAAGGGGAGAGCTCAAAATTCCCAATATGTGTCAACTCCTTAAAAGGGCTGAAAGAAAAGGGAATAAGAGTGGTACTTCTTTCTCTGTTCTTAAAGCACCATGTTTGCACTTCTATTAGAGTACTCACTACTCTGATGCAATAATTTATTAAGATAGCTGATTCCCCTGGTAGACTCCTCAGTTCTTCAAAAGTCAGCTGAGTGTTCCATCTTGAATTCTGTTGCCAGCACCTAGTATTGTGTCTGGAACATACAGATGCTTGGTACATATTTGCAGAACAAATACAAGTAAACTGTTTCCTCTCCTAAAAAATTTGTGAACAGCCTGAATTACATAAAGACTAGAGTAGAGCAAACCTGGCTTCCAGTTCCAGGTCTACCACTAAAAAAAAAGAGGATGAGAGTATATTACTCATAAAAGGCCAGCAGATTCAGACCAATCCTGAGATAATGATGCCAATTTGACCAAAAACACATTTTTTCAAAGCGAGGGTAGATCCTGCTTGCTTTGGGCAGATCTTATCTCCCCTAATTATTAGCTATGTGACCCTTGGTAACCTCTGCGCTCAGAATCCTTATCATAGGGTTGTAGAGGATTAAATGATATAATACATAAAACCCTTATACAAGTGCTTGGCACATGATCATTTGTCAATAAAAATGACCCAATATTATTTAATGCTTTAAGATAATTTAAGCTTAAACCATGTTTTTATCAAGCATTTTAGCAAACCATGCCACACTCACTTGCTTATGTTTTATTTTAGGAAGATATTCAGCAACCCCAGGTAAGTTTTTCACTCATTAACTAATTCTTTTACCATTTAGAATTAGGAGGAGGAAAATATAAGCAGAACACTCTTTGACATAAATCGCAGCAATAACTTTTGACTCATCTACGAGAGTAATGGAAAATAAAAACACACAAATGGGACCTAATTAAATTCAAAAGCTATTACACAGCAAAGGAAACGATAAACAAAATGAAAAGACAGCCCACAGAATAGGAGAAAATATTTGCAAAAGATGCAACCAACAAGGGGTTAATTTCCAAAATTTATAAACAGCTCATGTGGCTCAATATTCAAAAAAACCAAACAACCCAATCAAAAAACTGGAAGAAAATCAAAATAGACATCCCTCCAAAGAAGACATACAGATGGCCAAGAGGCACATAAAAAGATACTCAACATCACTAATTACTAGAGAAATGCAAATCAAAACTATAGTGAGGGACCACTTCACATCAGACAGAATGGCCATCACCAAATAATAAATGCTGGACAGGGTGTGGAAAAGAGAGAGAACCCTCTGGCACTGTTGGTGAGAACTGATACAGCTACTATGAAGAACAGTACAGAGGTTCCCTAAAACAGGGGTCCTAACCCCCAGGTCCCGTCCATGGCCTGTTAGTAACTGGGCCACACAGCAGAAGGTATATTTACAGCCATTCCCCAGAACCTGTGTTACTTCTGAGCCCAAAAAAGAAGCTCAAGTCCCATTGATTCTGCATTATGGTAAGCTGTATAATTATTTAATTATATATCATAATGTAATAACAATAAAGTGCACAATAAATGTGCTTGAATCATCCCAAAACCTTCCCACCACTGGTCTATGGCAAAATTGTCTTCCATGAAACCAGTTCCCAGTGACAAAAAGGTTGAGGACTACCACTTTAAAAAACTAAAAATAGAGCTACCACATGACCCTGCAATCCCACTCTTGGGTATTATGATGACCTGGGGGAGAACAGATCAGGTGTTTGGGATTGCAAATACCCACTGCTATATTTAAAATAGATAACCAACAAAGATATACAGTATAGAACAGGGAACTCTGCTCAATATTCTGTAATAACCTAAAAGGTTATTTTCCAAACTTTAGCTTAAATAAGTCTCATTTTTCAAATATAAGATCTCATATTTTCTTTGATCTCTTTCCTTTCTCAGAAACCTATTTAGTAAAAAATTTAATCACATGCATGAACAAAAAAGAATTAATATAATCTAACTATGAAGATGGCCTCCCAGGTAGCTTAGTAGTAAAGAATCCGCCTGCAATGCAGGAGACATGGGTTCAATCGCTAGGTCAGGAAGTTTCCTGGAGAATGAAATGGCAACCACTGCAATCTTCTTGCCTTCCAAATTCCATGGATGGAGGAGCCTGGCGGGCTGCAGTTCATGGGGTCACAAAAGAGTCAGAAACAACTTAGTGACTAAACAACAGCAGATAATACCAGTAAATTCAATTTCTGTTTCTCAATTTGAATTAGTTATAAACACCTAAGTCCATGAAAACATCCAGCTTTGGAAATCTCAGTATTCTTATTGTCATTGTTTTCTCCTAATTAACCACCTCAAGACCTGGCAGCCTGTCTTGCTTCTGCTCTTGCTCCTCTCAGACATACATTATGCACACAATTGCCAGAGAGACCTTCTCAAAAAAAAAAAAAAAAAAAAAAAACATAACCTGTAATCCCCTTGTTTGATACTTTCTAGTGAATCTTCATTTCATTTAGGGTAAAATACCGATGTATTTTCAAGACTTACTAGGTCCTTACTTCTCTGACCTCTTCTTTTCTTCTCTGCTTCCTAGGTTTTAATCACACTATTGTTTTTCCCCATTCCTCAAGTTCATTCCCACCCCAAGCCCTTTGAAATTGTTCTCCTTCTCTCTCTCTGGAATACTTTCTCTCTAGATATGTGCATGCTTAACTCCTTGTTTAGGTCTCAGATCAAATGTCACTTCTTCATGCCTTCTCAATCAAGACAAATTAACTCTCCCCAATAACTCTGTTATACTATCTCCTTTAACTTTCTCCATAACAGTGATCACTTTTTGAAATTGTCCTTTGCATTTATTTATTTTCTTGTTGTCTCTCTCCAGTTCAATGTAAATTACACGTGAATAAGAATGTTATCTGAGATTGTGCGTGCTAAGTCACTTCAGTTGTGTCCAACTCTTTGCAACCGGACTGTAGTCCACCAGGCTTCTCTGTCCATGGAATTCTCTAGGCAAGAATGCTAGAATTTGTTGCCATGCCCTCTCTAGTAGATCTTCCCAACCCAGGGATCAAACTCCTGTCTCTTATATCTCCTGCATTAGCAGGCAGGTCCTTTACCACTAGCACCTTCTGGGAAGCCCCATCAGAGATTATGAATGGCTAAATAAATTTGTGAGATCTACATATATAAAGAATAGACTATTATGCAGCCACAAAAAAAGAATGACATCTTGCCATTTGTGACAACATGAATGAACTTTAAGGGCATTATGCTAAGGAAATAAATCATACTAAGACCATAGTATCTGTCTTAAATGTAGAATCTGAAACAAAAGAAAAACCAAGTTCATAGATTCAGAGGACAGATTGGTGCTTACAAGAGGTGGAGGCTGGGAGGTGAGAGAAATGGATGAACTGATTTTATTTTTTTAGTTTAAACAAATTGAATGAAAAAAAAAAACCCTTTTCTGACATTCTTGCCATTGAGTCCTTAGCACATAAATACTACCTGGCATCTGTGAATATTTGATCATATTAATTTAGTTAAAATTTTTGTCTATTAGATTATTAGACTATGAGTCATTTGAAGAGAGAAATCAACTTATTTACCTTAACAACCCTGTTACTTAGTACAGAGAGGATATTCTAAGAACTGTTGGTTGGATAAATTGGAGGAGTGAATGAAGACATTCCACTTGTGGGCTTTTTTGTGGGGGAAGGGGCAATCAAGTGCAATTATTCATGGGTAGTGAAATGTGTAGGAAGAATAGGTTCCTTTCTGTTTCAGCAGCTATAGGAGCCTTGTGTCCACCTCTTAATTTATGAGATACTTGGGTAGGTGGACTCCACTCTTTTATTTCACTTTTTGACACTGTGCAAGAAGTGAGAGAAACTGATTTGAAATTAATTTCTGTATTTGTCATTTCTTTCTTTCCACTCTTTAATTCAGTTGCTGCCTTTTTCAGTATTTGTACATCATTCTTGTAAACCTTGAGTTTTATCATTATTAGTTACCAGGATAATGTTTTTCTCTATTTCTAATATGAGTTGCTGCTGCTGCTAAGTCGCTTCAGTCATGTCCAACTCTTTGCGACCTCATAGACGACAGCCCACCAGGCTCCCCCGTCCCTGGGATTCTCCAGGCAAGAACACTGGAGTGGGTTGCCATGTCCTTCTCCAATGCATGAAAGTGAAAAGTCAAAGTGAAGTCGCTTAGTCATGTTTGACTCTTCATGACCCCCATGGACTGCAGCCTTCCAGGCTCCTCCATCCATGGGATTTTCCAGGCAAGAGTACTGGAGTGGTGTGCCATTGCCTTCTCCGATAACATGAGTTAGTCCTCAAAATTACTAACAACAGATAAGAAGATAAGAAAGAAAGGGGGTACATTAATATAAACATAGCTGGAAATGAAAACTACCAGCTGAGCAATAGCCTCCTAGTCACTCCTGAATCTGGAAGCCTAAAGGAAACTGGAATTTAGAACTTGAAAGGAAATTTGGGGTACATCAGCTATTCTTAGAATACAATAAAAAAGAAACAGAATACTTTCCACCTGGGAATGAAGGATGAATTCTTTTCAGTGGGAGATATTGTACCTCTCCTTTGTGGGAGTTGATAAATAAATTATAAACTGAGCCTTCCATTATTTGGGAAAGAAGTGAGCACCCTTTCTTTCCCTTTTCGGAGCAGCAGGAACCGGCTAGAGTTCTCTTAGTGACTCAGGTCTTGTCAAGATGACTAGCATTATATTTTCCTACGTTTAATATTCTATGAGCATGAGCACACTAGTTCGCTTTAGTTGTGTCCAACTCCTCACAACCCGTGGACTGTAGTCCACCAAGCTCCCCAGTCCATGGGATTCTCCAGGCAAGAATACTGGAGGAGGGTTGCCACGCCTCCTCCAGGTGATCTTCCTGACCTAGGGATTGAACCCATAACTCTTGTCTCCTACATTGGCAGGAGAATTCTTTACCACTAGCACCACGAACAACCGTTGGAAGCTTTGGTAACATGTCCCCTGGGAAGACAGAAGCTCACAGATTGTGAATGCTGAATGGGAACTTACCAACAGACTTTCTAAAGCACTCTCACAGATGAAGAAATAAGTCTGGAGGTTTCACTCTTCTGTTCAGAATAACTTTCTAGAGGCCAATAAATTGATTTGTACACTCACTTTCTCATCCAGGGCACAGAGATCAAAAGAATTTAGGCAAATGTAAACTATTACAGTACTTCTTTTGTTCTTATCTTTCTCCTTCCTCTTTTTTCTCAAACTAGATATTTTTTCCCCTAGACTAATTAAGAGAGATTTCTTTATTGCTTAAATTACTGACTATTTTTCTAAAAGCTTTTCCATCTTCTGCCTATACTATTTGGGACCATAAAGGCGCCCAAAGGAACTTACCCAATTCTACAGAGGTTTCAACAGACATTCTCCAACAAAGAACACTAAAATCTGCAAAATGCTTCAAGTATGAAAATGAGCTTTGGGAAGCTCAAGAGTAAGGGGATATATGTATTCTTATAGCTGATTCACACTGCTGTACGGCAGAAACGAACACAACATTGTAGAGCAATTATCCTCCAATTTAAAAAAATAATCCTATCATAAACCATAGTGGAAAAGAATATTCTAAAAAACAATGTATCAGAGCCTCCTCTAAAATTACCCTGATCTGGCCAGGGTGATGGCCAGGATGTCCACTGCCTTTGCACATCCAGTGCTGGTTTGAGAAATGTAAGGAAACTAGTTGTTCTGTTCATTTTTTTTCAATCTCCTGAGTTATGTGGTTCTGCAAACAAATACCTTCAACCAGGATTTAGACCACTAAGAACTTGCACAGAAAAACACACATTGAATGTGTGTTAAACCTCTACACTGTGATGAAGTTGAACTATGTACCATACTCTGAACGAAATGAGAACTGTGTGTATGTATGTGGTGTGTGTGTGTGTGTGTGTGTGTGTGTGTGTGTGTGTGTGTGTGTGTGCATGTAGGGGTAGTATGAGTGCATTTTCTCTGGCTTTAAAATTTTAAAAGAAAAATAAAAGCCATAGAGAGCAGAACTTGCCAAGGGTCATTTATTGCCCAAGTTTACGACAGTAGTGATACAAGTTTTTGCAACTTGAATTTGCCTCATATTTCTCTGTCCTGATGCTTACTTTGCACAAGTATTTAAGCTATGGTATTGAGTATCACTCTTTGTTGGAAATACCACTCTTGCTGAACTGTCTTCATCATTGACTAAAACACAGTTTCTTATTTATGTCAATATTTGCATCCCAATAGCCAATGGGCATTGCATGCAGAACCTAAAGCCAGTTTTCAGGAACAACTGCAAACCTGATTTGGTACTGTGCATCTATTCATAAAACACTTAAAACTGTGAAAATATGGTTTAGGGTTAAGTGTAAACTATATTTTCACACTGCAAAGCATATTTTCAGTTTTAAGTATTTTATGAATAGATGCACAGTACCAAATAAAGGTGGAAAAGGCAATGGCAACCCACTCCAGTACCCTTGCCTGGAAAATCCCATGGACGGAGGAGCCTGGTAGGCTGTAGTCCAGGGGTCGCTAAGAGTCGGGACACGACTGAGCGGCTTCACTTCCACTTTTCACTTTCATTCATTGGAGAAGGAAATGGCAACCCACTTCAGTGTTCTTACCTGGAGAATCTTAGGGGGTGGGGAGCCTGGTGGGCTGCTGTCTATGGGGTCACACAGAGTCGGACATGCCTGAAGTGACTTAGCAGCAGCAGCAGTACATAAAGGTAAATGGAGAACTCAGTTCAGTACCAGTTCATTTGTACATTTTGTGGGAGGGTGCTTTTCACATTAACTGCCCATCTGTGTAATTTATAGTCTGACATGATGTTTTTAAAAAAGTACATAGTATAAACCCATTAAGGATCTGAGAGAAGAGAAGAAGCTTAATGTAGAACTAAGCTTTTAAAGTATGTCTTTTTTTTTTTTTTAATCCTGGTCTTGGTGCAAATGTTAGTTATGCCCTATTCATATCACAGTTAGGTCACTATGCTGTAATATGGTCTGTATTCATGCTGCCCTAGATACTTTGGCAGTTGTTTGTTGCAGACTTGTGACTGTCCCTCTTAACTTTGCATTGTGTAAGTAATTTGTAAAAGTTTCTTAAAATTTTTGGTTTTTGCTTATCTAATTTTGAATAAAAGCTAAATTCATAATAAAAAATGTGTTTACATGTATAGGCTAATGCTGGCTTGTTTTGTATTTCAGTCAGAACTATACTACCTACTGGTAAGTTTATTAGCATATTTATAACACTAGCATATACATAACACTAGCATATACTGGGCCACTATTGAATACATAAGATTTTATTAACAGATTTTTCACTTTCAGATCAAAGGTAATTTAGAGTTAGAATGAACCTCAATGCCTTATATAAAGAATAAACTGAAAAATAAATTGTTATATCAAGAGAAATGATTTGTCTATTTAAAGAAATATACATGTCCATACTAGGACAGAAAGAAAATATTAATATTTTAATGATGCAATGGAAGTAGGAAAGGAAACTAGTTATAGAATTAAAAGAGGGGAGAGGAAGAAAGAACTAATTGAAGAGGTATCTAAATTTTATACACATTATACTGTTTAATTAAAAAGATAGAAAATTGAGGAGAGGAGAATACAAGAATAACGCATATACTATGTTTCTGCTAGAACTTCCAAGAAAAGGTAACTAACTGGTTTGGAAGCTAAGTATTAAAACAATACAAAGAAATATTTTAGGTAAGCCTAGGATAGTAGGTCTTGGTCTTGTTTTGTTTGGAACTGTTGAGAAAATCTCCAGTAAGTTACTTTTCTGTGACTAGTATCTGGAAAACATATGCATGAAACGTTTTGATAGATAAGTCCATCCATAGCCATAAATCAACTTTGCAAGTTCTAATGCTATTATTTCACTATCTATGTTCCTCTCATATTAGTGAGCCTTCTTTAGAAATTACTGAAAATTTTCAGAAAAGTTTAAAAGTATCCATTATAAGACTAAATACCACAAAACAAATAAAAATACTTTCAAAATGTAGATGACATCTATACAGAAGACAAGAGTCCAATGATGAAAAAAAAATAGGTAAAACTTTATTGTAACATCATATTGCTTTCCTAAAAGATTTTAATATTAATAGTTCTTTGCTCTGGGTAAGAAAAGTATACAAAAAGTAACCTCTCAACAGATGCCCTTCAAAGAGAACACTAAGATTTCTGAGATTAATCAGACATTAAAATGATCTTTCATGAAACACAAAGAATCTCAATTGCTTTGAAATTCCCTTGACTTTTCTTTTTAGAGCACCCTCTGAAAATTACACCATTGACAGTTTTGTTTCAACATGCACACGTAGAGAAATTTCTTGACTGGATATATTTTCATATACTACACATTACTTATGTCTTTATTTTTCTTTCTGTTTTCAAGCACCTGTATCAACCATCAGTAAGTTCCTTTCAAATCCTAAAATCCATAGGCTATTGGCTATTACAAGGTCAGTGGTCTAAAACCTCAATGCTAATATTTCTCTACGCTTTCTCTGTGTGATACAGATGAATAATTGATGATACTGTGAAAGATTAAGAATCAACTATATATGTATAGTGTATATCTTGATGAGAAATACTATTACCAGTTTTTGATACTGCATCCAATGTGATGTTCATAAGTATAAACAAAGAAATGATGTGTTTTTCTTTCTGGCTTACTTCACTCTGTATAATTGGTTCCAACTTCATCCATCTCATTAGAACTGAGTCAAATTTATTCTTTTAAGGGCTGAGTAGTATTCCATAGTGTATATGTACCACAGCTTTCTTATCCATTCATCTGCTGATGGACATCTAGGTTGCTTCCATGTCCTGGCTATTATAAACAGCGCTGCAATGAATATTGGGGTACATGTGTCTCTTTCAATTCTGGTTTCCTCGGTGTGTATGCCCAGCAGTGGGATTGCTGGGTCATAAGGCAGTTCTATTTGCAATTTTTTAAGGAATCTCCACACTGTTTTCCATAATGGCTGTACTAGTTTGCATTCCCACCAGCAGTGTAAGACGGTTCCCTTTTCTCCACATCCTCTCCAGCATTTATTGCTAGTAGACTTTTGGATCGCAGCTATTCTGACTGGTGTGAAATGGTACACTATGGAATACTATTCAGCCCTTAAAAAGAATAAATTTGACTCAGTTCTAATGAGATGGATGAAGTTGGAACCAATTATACAGAGTGAAGTAAGCCAGAAAGAAAAACACCAATACAGTATACTGACACGTATATATGGAATTTAGAAGACAGTAATGATGACCCTATAGGTGAGACAACCAAGAGACACAGAGGTATAGAGTGGACTTTTGGACTCTGAGGGAGAGGGAAAGGGTGGGATGGTTTGGGAGAATGGCAATGAAACATGTATATTTTCGTGTAAGAAACGAAGCGCCAATCTATGTTCAATGTAGGATGCAGGATGCATGGGGCTGATGCACAGAATGATTCAAGTAGAGGATGTGGGGTGGGAGGTGGGAGGGGGCTTCGGCATTGGGAGATTGTGTTCACCTATGGCTGATTCGTGTCAATGTATGGCAAAACAAATACAGTATTGTAATTTAAAAAAAAATGTAAAAAAAAAAAAGAAATGAGGAAAATTAATAAAAGTATAAGAAGAGGGGAGATTAAGTGGTATGACTTCTTGACAGGTCCAAAATGGTATAAACCAATTGCAATGGGCAAGAAAACAATATCTAAATAGGCAAAGTGAAGAAGATAATTCACTTTGCCCTTCTACCAGGATAAAGGAGCCCTAACTCCAGACATCGGGTCTTCTCTTAGAACACAACAGAAGCATCAGCTGTATAATCCAATTGCTTCAAAGTAACAGAGTAGAAATGATACCACAGCTAGCACAAGTTTGACCTACCAGAAACATCTGTTTAGGTCAATAGTTTCTCTATTGACAAATGGTTGAAGAACATGTACCATTAATTTGCCCAAGAGAAAATTCAAACAGTAAACATTTGGAGGAGTATCAAGCCTCAACTGTTACTAAAAGGGGCTTCAGGTGGTAAAGAATCTGCCTGCAATGCAGGAGACCCAGGATCAATTCCTGGGTTGGGAAGATCCCCTAGAGAAAGGAATGCCAACCTACTCCAGTATTCTTACCTGGAGAATTCCATGGACAGAGGAGCCTGGAGGGCTACAGTCCATGGGATTGCAAAGAGTCAGAAATGACCTACTACTAAACTACTACTTTTTGTGTCACTAAAAGAATTCCAATTTTAATTACTATGATGTATTTCTTATATGTATTACATGAGCATAAATGAAAATCAGTGATGCTATTAGTAAAAAAAATTTTCAATGTGTTTCTAGATTTAGTTATCTATAGATTTAAAGGTACATAGCAAGTCTTCAAAATGATTATGTGTTTTAGTGGGATTGCTGGGTTCCAAGACTGGTATTGCTGAGTCATGTGGTAGCTCTATTTTTAGTTTTTTAAGGCAGTGGGTCCCCAATTTGGGCATTACTAAGGACATAAAACAAAAGAAAAGAACACAATTTCTAGAAATATATTTATGACTAAGTAAACACCATGGCTAAAATCTAAAAGAGAATCCAAATACCACAGAATTTATTGCTAATATGATAACATGTAACTTTATAATTAGAACTGACAAATGTTTTTTCTCTGAATCAGGATTTGCTGAACCAATTGGTAAGTTTTCATTTTCCTCAACTGTTATGTCTTTTAATTTAAATACTAGCCTAAAAGTTATCCCTATAGTTTTTTACTGATATAATTAACATACAACATTCTATTGGTTCCAAGTGTATAGCATAATGATTCATTATTCATAGATATCATGAAATGAACACAATAAGTCTAGTTAACATCCATCACCATATATAGTTACATTTGTTTCTTGTGTTGAAAGCATTTAAGATCTACGCTCTTAGCAACTTTCAAATATACAATATATTATTATTAACTATAGTCACCATGCTGGACATGACTGTATAAAGGATGCACAAAGGAATGAGCTCCTCTTTAATGAAGACTCTCAAGCATAAATTTCCTAGCTGGCAGGAATTTTATAGACCCACTGCAGGTGGGTAAATAGACTATAGTCCACTTTATCTAAAAGTTAAAGATTAAGCAAAAGACAGATGTACTCCCATGTTCAGAGAGCATTATTTACAATAGCCAAAATATGGAAGCTATACCTAAGTGCTCATCAACAGAAGAGTGAATAAAGAAGATGTGGTATATATGTACAATGAAATATTACTCAGTTATTTAAAAAGAGTGAAATTCTGCATTTGCAACAACATGGATGGACATTGAGAGTATTATGTTTAGTGAAATGAGTCAGACAGAAGAAGACAAATATTCTATGTTATCACTCATATGTGGAATCTAAAAAATAAAGCAAATGAATGACTATAACAACACTGAAAAAGACTCACAGATACAGAGTGGTAACCACTCACAAACCCGTGGTTATCAGTAGGGAGAAGAAACAGGGAAGAGGTTAGACAGAGGTATGAGATTAAGAGACACAAACTATTATGTATAAAATATATAAGCTACAATGATATACTGTACAGCTCAGGGAAATATAGTCATTATTTTGCAATAACTTTAAATGGAGCATAATCTATAAAAATATTGAATCACTATATTGTACATCTGAAGGTAATATAGTATTTTAAGTCAGCTGTACTTCAATTTTTAAAAGAAGATGTTGTGATATAATAGCACAAAACCTAAGAATTAAGGTACTTTCCAGTCCCAAGACTGTGTATTTTATATTCTCATAAAGGACCACCTTGCTAGGACTCACAGCATCAAATTAACTGATATAGAAGTCTTTGAGCTTTTGAATATTATTTTATAAGACTCCTTTAATGAATATTTTGGAGAAGGCAATGGCACTCCACTCCAGTAATCTTGCCTGGAAAATCCCATGGACGGAGGAGCCTGGTAGGCTGCAGTCCATGGGGTCGCTAAGAGTCAGACATGACTGAGCAACTTCACTTTGACTTTTCACTTTCATGCATTGGAGAAGGAAATGGCAACCCACTCCAGTATCCCCCAAGGATGGGGGAGCCTGGTGGGCTGCTGTCTATGGGGTTGCACAGAGTTGGACATGACTTTAGCGACTTAGCAATGAATATTTACAAGGGATATACACTGTATACTTAATAGTTTAAAAATAATAACAATAATTGTTTGTGCTTTTATTTTAGCAAAAACCTCACCACCTCTTAGTAAGTACAGTATCTTATAATTCTACTGACAATAGTCTGTTGCTGCATGCACAGGACTATTATTACATTCTATGATTGCTATTTTACAGTGGAGCAGAAATCAAGAACTTTATTGTTTCTGCCAATTATTTTGAAACTAATACCAAATCAAAAAGTAAACATAGAAGTACACTATCATTCAATCAAGTCAACAGACTTACCAGCGACAAAGAAGAACATTCTTACTAGAGATAAAAATGAGTCAAAGCTGAGAATTAAAGACAGAGAAATACAATGAAGGATAATTTTTTTAACATGTTGATAAATCTAAATCTTACACACAGGATCCAAAACTTTGAGAGTCTGAACAAGTAAAGAGAATAAAAGAATAGACTATACCTGCCGGGGTCCTGCCCCGGTGGATCCAGGGAATTTGAAGGGGAGACGGCATAGGCGAGGAAAACTTATTTATTTAATTAGAAATATAAAGAGAGATTAGGAAGAAATAGTGTAGTAGGAAAATTTAGTGGAGAAAAGATGATGAATAACTTGGTTTACGTGGAAAGCCAATAAAACTTCAGGACAAGAAGTTTGCACCATCTACGTTAGCCACCGGCATCTGTTTGAATAGTGGAGAGTGCCCTGCCTTGGGCTCCCTCTCTCATGGATCTTAGAAGCTGGGGTAAGTAAGTAGACATGGCGAGCCTCCATGCCCCAGATGGGAATTCAGCCAGAAAACAGAGTAAGGAAAGAAGACACAGGGGAAACCAGTCTTTCCAAAGACTGGCCCCACCTCTATTGTCTGGAAAGGCCTTATATACTTTTTGATTTTACATAGAGATCAGTGGATAATACAAAATTATGCAGCGTTAGCAGCCCTGACTCTTATCAAGACCAGGCTTTCTCTCTGCATACCTAGTTGTACACATAAGTCTTAGGTGATTTACATCATCTTCTGGCCAGAAGGCCAATTAACATTTTACAGCCCTTTTTGATAAGAGTTTGTCAACCAGAAGACTTATTTGTCTTACAAATGTTGTTCTTCCCAAAGTCTGGTGTCACTCTCAGAAAGCACTAAATAAAGTTACATTCTTACATAGCAAGGACACAATTTATAAAAATGAAAGAAGTACAGTGATTTATAACAAAGAGAAAAGTAATTAACGCAAAAGTCTAGTGTTGCTAACATCAAAAATACTATATTCCTATTTCTATATCCCAATTACATTGATTAATATCCTTCAGGTGCCTAAAAGATAAAGGATATGGAGGCCTGGCGGCAAACATTAACTCAACAAACTCTTCACCAAACTAATTCTTAACTCTAAAAGGCTCTATATCTTTAAGATGTTTTGAGCTTCATGCATCTCACAGTTGGGGGCTGTAAACAATTCACAAGTTGTAAAGCAGACAGTTGTAAGTTAAAAACCATCAAAGGGGCTTAAGCTGAGATATTCTTTTTATATGCAGGAGACTGTTAACTGGAGCTCTGAATTAACTCTTTCCAGAAAAAAGGTGGTAATGTCAGAAGAGTATAGTATAGCAGAGAGTAAACAGATAGATTTTGGTTTCGGGGTAGATGCTCAGACAGAGGATCCCCAAGACCTGACTCACCTTGCCCATCAGGCCTCTCCACATGACCTTGTCATGGGTGGGATCTCCCATGCTGGCTCCCGGCATATACCTGTTTCTTCTGGGGCTTCCCAGGTGACACCAGTGGTAAAGAACCCATCCACCAGTGGAAGAGACAGAAGAGACTGGATTCCATCCGTCACTTGGCTGGGAAGATCCCTTGGAGAAGGGCATGGCAACCAACTGCAGTATTCTGGAGAATGCCATGGACAGAGGAGCCTGGTAGGCTACAGTTCATAGGGTCGCAAAGAGTCAGACACTACTGAAATGAATTAGTACACACATGTTTCTTCTGAAATTACAAAGTTAATAAAATAAAATCAATTAGGATTAATATTACAAATAATATGAAGACAGAAATCCTAAAAAATAAAAATTAGGTGGGGAAATGGAAACAGCAAAATGCAAAAGAATCAATGACTACAATTTATTTTAATGAATAGAAGAAGCACATAGAATTACCAGTGACCCAATTCATACTAACAAAAGGAATTGTACTAATCAGAAAAAATATGTTTAAAAAATAATGGTCCACATAAGCTTAGATTTTGTGATAACTGATGATAAACAACCAAAAGTTGTCAGATATTTTAAACTAAACTTTAGGAAAGCCAACTTCAAAAGTTTCAATTATAAACATAGAAGATCATGTATAGAAAAATGAAGGAATTAATGTTTAACAGATTTTGCTGTGTTGGATTATAGTGCCAAAGCAGCCAACATGGAACTTTAAAGACCCAAAATAATATACACATAAAAGACCATAGAAGTATGGGCTCTAGGGTTTTGAGGCTTAAGTATAAATGCAGAGTTGACCTCTGAACTGCCTGATCTTGGGCAGTTTACTTAACCTATTTCTACTAGTTCTTTCATTGGTAAAATGAAGGTAACAACTATAGCCATCTCATGGGATTTCAGTGAGAATTAAAATAGTTTAATCAATTGGAACAATGCCTAGGCAGATGTTAATCAACCAATTATCACTAGCTATTGTAATTATTTTTGTACTCAAGAAAAAGCTATATCCAAGATTTTTAGACTTCATTTATTTCTTTTTATTATAGAAAAAGATGTGAGAGCCAGAGGTAAGTTCTTTCCATTTCTCCACTCCAAATCATTTCAGTTTAGCTGTATGTATGTTTTTGCTTAATCTGGCTGCTTCTGTGTCCAACATTAATGTTATGATGTCTCCTTTTGCCTTTTTCCTTTCAATATTCAAAAGTTTGCTAATTAGTAGGAAATTGTGATTTTAAAACTGTAACCAAACTACAAAACAATATGTGATTCTTTAATGGGGCTTAATAATGCCATGAAAGTTTTTGTGCTCTAAGGAAATTAGATGTTGAAATAACTCAAAGAAGCATATTATTAATTATACAATCTATAAGTTAAACTGCACTCATTTAAGTTTGTTTATAGAAGCTGCTGAGAAACCCATGCTTAAGCTTTTTTTCTATTTCTCAGCATAAGTGATTTTGGGATAAATAAGTTCATAAAGAATTTTTGATTACTCTGACAATTAACATACCCAAATTTGAAAACTTCATATTAGTATTTCTCATTGTATACTCAGCTCTGAGCAGTGAGGATTTTTAGAGATTACTGACAGTTTGCTGAAAAGCTTAAATGCACTGAATAACTAAGAGGGTATATTCCTCAGAACAAATAAAATTCACTTTAAAAGAAAAACAACATAGACTGGAGTCTACATAAAAGGGAGTCAACATTAAGAGAAAAGAGCAAATACATATGAGAGGCTATTAAGTAAGAAAGGATGAATATGAGTTTTTCAAAGATAAATACAAATGATTAGGGAAAGTAATGGACTCCCCTTTAATAAAGAGCCCCAGTAATAAGCTTCTCACTTAGCAGAGATATCACAGGGGAGCTACTACAACATGTGGGTGATGAGACTAAAATCTTACCACAGTTCTCTCCAGTCTTGGCACTAAGCATGGCATACACCAAAAAAGGATCATTTGACCAGGAACTATAGCAATACATAACCACGGCAGAGGTGTTTGTGCTGGTTGGGTGTCATTTTATAAAATTTCCAAATTGGAAGATTTTAAACAGGAAAATGTGCTGCTCAATAACAGGTTAACAAATAACTACTTGTTTGTGCTTATATTTCAACAAAAGCTGAACCACCAAGTGGTAAGTACATTATTTAACTTGTTACTTAATGACTATTATAGTCTAAAGACTTCAACTAAATTTGAAGGTTGTCATGGTCAGTTGGACACAAGTTAAGACTTTTCAGTTATTGAAAATTGTCTTGAAATTAAACCTCACTGATTTGTAGAAAGAATAGCTAAGAACTTCAGCATTGTATCAAGTCAGCTGACTTGCCAAAACACAAAATAACATTCTTAAGAAAAGGAATCAGAAGACATTTAAAGAATTTAAATGAAATAAATTAAATTAAATGAGTTGAAGCTAGGAAAGGAAAACTGAGAAACAAAAAAATGGGTGAGAGTAAGGGAATAAAATTGTAAGATGAAATTTATAAATCTTATTCCTAGCTCCCCAAAGTCACTCAGATGCCTAAACAATACAGAAAGTGAATAAAAGAATCAGCCATACATACATTTCTCTCAGGATATCAAAATTAATAGAATATATAATTCAAAAGGGTAACATTTTAAGTGAAATGTGAGAAATGGATCTCCTTGCAGTCCAAGGGACTCTCAAGAGTCTTCTCCAGCACCACAGTTCAAAAGCATCAATAAAAAAGAATATCATTAAAAAGGATTTCACAATCATCAGCAATTCCAGCCCTCCAATGTGGGCTAAGGGCACTCAAGAAGGAGGAAAATACTTGCAATATAACAGCCATCAAACCGTAGCCACTCACTATGGTGAGTCCAGGGAAACTCAGGATGTGAAAAATACAGGATACTGGCCCCTAGATAGCTGAGATGCATATGAAAGCAATGACTTTAGTGAGCCCAGACTCTTGCATCTTTCCATACATAGAAAGCACTAAATTCCTTAACTTGGGATATCTGATTTCCTTTAATTAACAATAATCTTATATGCAGATCAGGAAGCAACAGTTAGAACTGAACATGGAACAAACTGGTTCCAAACAGGAAAAAGAGTATGTCAAGGCTGTATATTGTCACCCTGCATATTTAACGTCTATGCAGAGTATATCATGAGAAATGCTGGGCTGGAAGAAGCACAAGCTGGAATCAAGATTGTCGGGAGAAATATCAATAACCTCAGATATGCGGATGACATCACCCTTATGGCAGAAAGTGAAGAAGAACTAAAAAGCCTCTTGATGAAAGTGAAAGAGGAGAGTGAAAAAGTTGGCTTAAACCTCAACATTAAGAAAACGAAGATCAAGACATTTGGTCCCATCACTTCATGGGAAATAGATGGAAACAGTGTCAGACTTTATTTTGGGGGCTCCAAAATCACTGCAGATGGTGATTGCAGCCATGAAATTAAAAGACGCTTACTCCTTGGAAGGAAAGTTATGACCAACCTAGATAGCATATTCAAAAGCAGAGACATTACTTTGCCAACAAAGGTCCATCTAGTCAAGGCTATGGTTTTTCCTGTGGTCATGTATGGATGTGAGAGCTGGACTGTGAAGAAGGCTGAGGGCCGAAAAATTGATGCTTTTGAACTGTGGCACTGGAGAAGACTCTTGAGAGTCCCTTGGACTGCAAGGAGATCCAACCAGTCCATTCTGAAGGAGATCAGCCCTGGGTGTTCTTTGGAAGGAATGATGCTAAAGCTGAATCTCCAATTCTTTAGCCACCTCGTGTGAAGAGTTGACTTATTGTAAAAGACTTTGATGCTGGGAGGGATTGGGGGCAGGAGGAGAAGGGGACAACAGAGGATGAGATGGTTGGATGGCATCACCGACTCAATGGATGTGAGTTTGAGTGAACTCCAGGAATTGGTGATGGACAGGGGAGGCCCGACGCGCTGTAATTCATGGGGTCGCAAAGAGTCAGACACAACTGAGTGACTGAACTGAACTGAATCTTTTGATGTTCAGACTACTGGTCCTTTGTTGTAAGACTTCTATATAACCTAGCTCCTCCCCCCCTCACCTACTTGGAGCATTTCTCTCAGGGTTATTTGAGATATTGTCTCTCGGGCTTGATGTCCTAAAACTTCCCACCAAATGAAATATAACTCTCAACTTGTAGGTTGTGACTATTTTCTAAGTTGATAAATGAAGATGAGTAAAACATAGAAGCATAACGTGTAAGAAAATGGAAACTACAAAGTTAAATTTAAACTGATTTTAAACATCTTATTATGTGTAGAAAAAGTAACAGGAGTACTTCAGTTCAGTTCAGTTCAGTCGTTCAGTCGTGTCTGACTCTTTGCGACCCCCATGAACCGCAGCACACCAGGCCTCCCTGTCCATCCCCAACTCCCCGAGTCCACCCAAACCCATGTCCATTGAGTCAATGATGCTACTCTCAACCTAATTTACACAAACAAAATGGGTTGTATTAATAAGAAAAAGAACCAGAAAACCTTAGTAAAAGATCACATGAACTTAGGCTGTGTGATTGTAAAGGAGAAAATGGCTAAAAAGTATCAAATATGTGAACTTTAGGAAAGCTGATTTCAAACTTTCACAGCATTAGCATTGTTAATGGCTTCCTTGGTAGCTCAGCTGGTAAAGAATCCGCCTGCAATGCAGGAGACCCCAGCTGGGTCCCTGGGTCAGGAAGATCCCCTGAAGAAGGAATAGGCTACCCACCCCAGTGTTCTTGCCTGGAGAATCCCCATTGACAAAGGAGCCTGGCAGGCCACAGTCTATGGGGTCACAAAGAATCAGACATGCAAAGAACAACTAAGCACACAAGCACAGCATTGTTAAAGCTTTGAGAGGCCACAAGCCCTAGAGTGACACAGCAACATAAAAAAATAGAAGAGGAAACTATCACGTGTTCAGAAATATTTGCTTTCACAACATGAATGAACTCAGCATTATGCTAAGTGAAATAAGCTAGACAGAGAAAGAAAATACTGCATAGTATCAAATATGTGTGGAATCTAAAAAAGGCAAATTTCTTAGACACAAAGAATAGAATGGAGCTTGCAGGAGCTGGGGAGCAAGAAAAATAGAAGACGTAGTTATAAGGTAAAAAATTTCCTGAGGATCCTATGTACAGTATGGTGACTGTACTTAATAATACAATATTGTATGCTTTTAAAGTACTGAAAGTAGATCTTAAGTGTTCCTCTCAACAAGGACAGCAGTATTTTCTGTATCAAAATTCAACTCCCTCATTGAGTTCTAGATCCCGTGTCATTTCATTCCCTTAGAGAGTTCTGTTCAGTTCAGTTCAGTCACTCAGTCATGTCCGACTCTTTGCGACCCCATGAATTGCAGCACGCCAGGCCTCCCCCATCTATCACCAACTCCCGGAGTTCACCCAAACCCACATTCGAGTCGGTGATGACATAGAGCCGTCTCAACCTCTGTCATCCCCTTCTCCTGCCCCCAATCCCTCCCAGCATTAGAGTCTTTTCCAGTGAGTCAACTCTTCGCATAAGGTGGACAAAGTATTGGAGATTCAGCTTTAGCATCAATCCTTCCCATGAACACCCAGGACTGATCTTCTTCAGAATGGACTGTTTGGATCTCCTTGCAGTCCAAGGGACTCTCAAAGGTCTTCTCCAACACCACAGTTCAAAAGCATCAATTCTTTGGTGCTCAGCTTTCTTCACTTAGAGAGTTAGCTGACCTCAAAACTCACATTTCCTGTTATCTTCAACTTCTCCCTTTCAGCATTTAAACATTTTAACGTCATCCTGTATTTTTTAAATCCTTCTATGACCCAACCACCTGCTCCAACCCAGCCACTCCCTCTCTCATCATGGCTAAACTGCATCAGAGTTGTCCTCATTCCTTACCTCTAATGCTACTTCAACATCCACTTCTACTTCTTCTACTACAACCTGACTTTAAACTATCTTTAATTTAATCCATTAGAGTAAATAAAACTTTGTAATAGATTTCTATAGTGGTAATTTATTTTCAATTTTTCAAGGAGTCTCTAATCTTTTTAAGTTAGTTTTATGCTTATTAAGAAGATTTGCCAATGAATTTGTAGACCAAAACTCCACTCACTGATTAACAAAAAGAATAAAAAGCAGAACCAATAAATCATAGTTTAAGTCACACATTCTTTTTTGAAAGAGTAGATGGTAACTGACAAAGAGGACCAAAGGTAAGAAGAGTTAGAATAAAAAATGGGAGAACTACAGAAGGATGAAACAGAAAGAAGCAGGTATTAGCCAGGTTCTGAAGACATCAGACATACTTCATAAGTGATCATGTTGACAGGGATTCCAGCATCAAAATAATTGTAACAGAACTCCTTGTGCTTCTTAGTTGTCATTTATAAGATTCCTCAGTGGGAGATTAACAGGGGAAAAATAAGCTGTACCCATAATTGACTAAAACAACATGTCTCTTGTATTTCAGCAAAAGCTACATCACCAGTTACTAGTAAGTAACACTGTCATATTTGTAATTACTTTATGTAATGGACTATTATAGGGTACATGGGCTATTATTAACTTTGCTGGTTGTTATTTTCAGTCAGGGACAAGTTAAGAATTTTACTGAATTCTTGGAAATTAAATGCCACTTACCTGTAGAAAAATAACCTGTAAAGGATATTATTCTCATTCCAAACCAAAGGGGAGGAAAACATATACTAAAGTTGTAAGTTAAATGAATTGAAGCAGAAAGAGGAAAATAGAGAAATAAAAGAGTGCAAAATGAGGAGGAAAGAACTTGTTAAATAAAGTTTATACTCAGTACCCAGAGGTATATCTGGGAGGTTAGACATCAGAGTAAGAAGTAAATAAAAGACAGTACAACATTCTGAGAAACACTCTTGAAACACTCTCTCCCCCTTGAAACCACATTTCACTCTCCTTGCTTTCTTCCCACATTTCTTGCCCTGAATTAATCTCATTGTTATTCACCTCTTCCTCTTCCTGGTTCTTAAATGCTTGTGTTCCTCAGAACTTTTTCATGAGCCTCTTTCTCCTCCCTCAGTTGCTTAAACAACATTTTAAAACCTGTAAGTCTTATTGTGGGATGTTAACTGCCGTTATCTATAGCTCCAGTGCAGTTCTCACTCCAGAGCTCTGGTTCACATTGTTTTCATACATTCAGCACCTATTTATAAATTTATTAAATTCAGACACACTGATAGTACTAAATGCAACAGATATGACTCTTATCCACATGAAGCATCTTACAACCTTCTGGGAGAAACAATTAACAAATAAATTATAAATATATAAACAATATTATTATAACTGACATTGTTTAATACAACCTGGTACTATGCCTGAGAATTATAGGGAGGCCAAAGTCGATCTTATAAAACCTTATAAATCTTAATTTTTTTCCATCTAATCTGTTTACCTCTCTTCAGTCAGCAATTTTGGAGATTCCTAAGAGTTTTCCTGAAAGCATAAATAAATCAATAAACTGAAACAGCAAATATACAAAACAAAATCTTTTATAATAAAATAGCAGATGAATCTATATAAAGGAAGAATAAAGGCCAGGTTTTGCAAAAAAAAAAAAAAAAAAGTGGAAGATGATGAACAAGATCCAAAGTTCAAATGCAATAACATCATACCATAAAGCATTTGACTGTCTTTGGATCTGATAGGAAGTTGTACCTACAAAAGAAATTAATATGACTCTACCAGTTATTTCAAAAGAAAGAACATGAAATTTTCAAGACACACCAACTCTTAAAGTAACTTTTTATTAATTACTATAGCCTCAACTGTTCTGAAAATTCCTTGATGTCCCTTTTCTAGGGCATTCCCTGATGCAAGAATAACAATTTTGTTCTAACTTATAAACCTTTATTAAATTCTTTATATCTTTTTGCAAGCAAGATGAAATTCATTTATTTCCTTTTGCTTCATTTTAAAAGCCTTGCACCATTCATCAGTAGGTACTTTTTTCAAATTCTGAATAGAGCATGAGCTACATTTAATTACCATTGCCATCATCAGTTTCAACTGTGGAAGAACTCAATGATCATATTTCTCAATATTTTCTCACTGTCATAATGTTAAGAAAAGACTAAATCACTGAAAATAATTGTACATATTAAAATAAATATTATTCTAGTTGTTTAAATTTTTGTCAATTCAAAATCAGAATTCAATGTGATATTCATAAATATAGGCAAAGAGGTAGATCCAGTCAGCAAGGGTATAACAAGGTGAAGAGAAATTAAGTGGCCTAGTTTCTGGTAAGAGCTCCATATGCAACAAGAAACTAAAAGGTGAAATTGTCTCCAAGAAGATAACTTGTTGCAGGAAGAGAGAAACTTTCCAGGGCCTGAGAGTGGGCTCTTGTCTAACACTCAAAAATGAAGGATATATACATGCTGAAAAAGCAAGAGACCTTACTGAAAAGGAACACCCAGGCAGAGCGCAGCAGGGTAAGGCAACCATGTTGCTGACAGTCTCAGGTTTTATGCTAATAGGGCTAGCTTCTGGGTTGTCTCTGGCCAGTCATCTTGTTTGGCCTATTATCTGACTCGGGGCCCTTCCTGACGGCACACGTATCTCTCAGCCAAGATGGATTCCAGTGGGAAAGATTTTGGGAGGTTGGTCATCTCCTCCCTCTTTTGGCCCCTCCTAAATTTATCAGACCTCCTATTGTGAGACAACTCAGACAAGGGGTTATCATTGTTCCTGGGCAGTGTGAGTGGTTTTCATCAATGGTCCCCTAACAAACTCACTGTAGGAGAAAACAAAGATATATTGTTATGTATATTCCATGAGGAGGAACCTGCTTCATCACTACAGTATTGTTTCTTGATTGCTCGCTCTTTGTTTCTGCATTCCCTCACTTCCCTGGTTAGCAATTGCTTGAATCTGCGTTTTGGTACTCAAGGAAGGTCTAGAAGTCTGAAGCCTTTTTCCCACAAACAAGAAATGAAGAACACGGAAAGGCTTTTGTATCGAGGAGGACCCCACCAGGTCCTGCTTATTGCAAAGTTACCTGTGCTTCTGACTAACCAACTCTATAAACCAGAAGGTTCAATTACCCACCTCCAACTCTGGATGCCAATCACCAGTCCAGGTTGTTACCTGTATTTAGTTATAATGCAGGATTCCCATGACCTTTTCCTTGGGTTAGATTAATTTGCTAGAGTGGCTCACAGAATTCAAGAAACCATTTACAAGCTAAATTCCTGATTTACTACAAAGGATACTAAAAGACAAGAATTGACAGCAGATGAAGAGATACATAGGGCAAGGCCCCAAACAAAGGAGCTTCTGTCCTTTGGAATCTGGGGAAGCATTCTGACTCCTCAGCCTGGAAGGGCTTTGAACTCCCTCCATTTGGGTTTTTATGGAGGCTTTAAAACATTAAAATGACCAATTAATCATTAACTATCAGTGATTAACTCAACCTCTAGCCCTTCGTCCCTCCCAGAAATCAAGGGGTGGGACTGAAAGTTCTAACCCTCTATTCAAGGTTGGTTCTTCTGGCAACCAGCCCCTGTCTTTAGGTGATTTTCAGAAGTTACCTCATTAACATAAACCCAAACTCTTTGGAGAATACCTTGATGCTGGAAAAGATTGAAGGCAGGAGGAGAAGGGAACAACAGAGGATAAGATGGTTGGATGACATTACCAACTTGATGGACATGAGTTTGAGCAAGCTCCGGGAGTTGGTGATGGACAGGGAAACCTGGCATGCTGCAGTCCATGGGGTCACAAAGAGTTGGGCACAACTGAGAAACTGAACTGAACTGAACAAAGACAGTAAAGAATCCACCTGCAATGCAGGAGACCTAGGTTCTGTCCCTGGGTTGGGAAGATCCCTGGAGATGGTAATAGCTACCCACTCCAGTATTCTTGCCTGGAGAATTCCATGGACAGAGGAGCCTGGTGGGCTACAGTCCATGGATTCACAAAGAGTCGGACAAGACTCAGTGACTAACACAGATGTGGTGAAAGGGGTTCATTATGAATAAAAAGACACCCATGGCTCTGAAGCATTTTCAAGAACTGAGGATAAGGAACCAATTATAACAAAATATGCTCAGATAGCTCTTAATGCTCAGGAAGAGTTTTAGGAGCTGTAAGCTGAAATGGGGAGAGGGCAGAGAGTTAGAATTGACAAAAATTTTAAACAACAACTAAAATAATATGTATCTTATGAAAAGACATAAAGAGTTTCTCGTAATTTAGAACCAAGTTGCATATACTATTTAATATCTAGGAAGAGTCTACAGGCCTAAATGTAGTAGTTTATTAATACAACAATATAATGCATTAAGATTGTTTCTAACATATTTTCTCTAAATCATTATTTGCTAAGTTAACTAATAAGTTGAGCTTCTTTCATTAAATTATTAAATCCATTAGAGTAAATAAAATTCTGTAATAGATTTCTATAGTGGTAATTTATTTTCAATTTTTATGAAGGCTCTAATCTTTTTAAGTTCAGTCAGTTCAGTTCAGTCGCTCAGTTGTATCCAACTCTTTGCGACCCCATGAATCGCAGCACGCCAGGCCTCCCTGTCCATCACCATCTCCCGGCATTCACTCAAACTCACATCCATCGAGTCAGTGATGCCATTTAGCCATCTCATCCTCTGTCGTTCCCTTCTCCTCCCAGTCCCTCCCAGCATCGGAGTCTTTTCCAATGAGTCAACTCTTCGCATGAGGTGGCCAAAGTATTGGAGTTTCAACTTTAGCATCATTTCTTCCAAGGAATACCCAGGGCTGACCTCCTTCAGAATGGACTGGTTGGATCTCCTTGCAGACCAAGGGACTCTCGAGTCTTCTCCAACACCACAGTTCAAAAGCATCAATTCTTTGGCACTCAGCTTTCTTCACAGTCAACTCTCACATCCATACATGACCACTGGAAAAACCATAGCCTTGACTAGATGGACCTTTGTTGGTAAAGTAATGTCTCTGTTTTTCAATATGCTATCTAGGTTGGTCATAACTTACTTTCAAGGAGTAAGCGTCTTTTAATTTCATGGCTGCAGTCACCATCTGCAGTGATTTTGGAGCCCAGAAAAATAAAGTCTGACACTGTTTCCACTGTTTCTCCATCTATTTCCCAGGAAGTGATGGGACCAAATGCCATGGTCTTCATTTTCTGAATGTTGAGCTTTAAGCCAACTTTTTCACTCTCCTCTTTCACTTTCATCAAGATGCTTTTTAGTTCCTTTTCACTTTCTGCTTTTTTTTTTTTTTTTGGGGATTTAGAATTTTATTTTTTTTTTTTAATTAAATTTATTTATTTTTAAAATTACAATACTGTATTTGTTTTGCCATACATTGACACGAATCAGCCATAGGTGAACACAATCTCCCAATGCCGAATCCCCCTCCCACCTCCCACCCCCATCCTCTACTTGAATCATCCTGTGCATCAGCACCATGCATCCTGCATCCTACATTGAACATAGATTAGCGTTTCGTTTCTTACGGGAAAATATACATGTTTCATTGCCATTCTCCATACCATCCCACCCTTTCCCTCTCCCTCAGAGTCCAAAAGTCCACTCTATACCTCTGTGTCTCTTGTTGTCTCACATGTAGGGTCATCATTACTGTCTTCTAAATTCCATATATATGTGTCAGTATACTGTATTGGTGTTTTTCTTTCTGGCTTACTTCACTCTGTATAATCGGTTCCAATTCCATCCATCTCATTAGAACTGAGTCAAATTTATTCTTTTTAAGGGCTGAGTAGTATTCCATAGTGTATATGAACCACAGCTTTCTTATCCATTCATCTGCTGATGGACATCTAGGTTGCTTCCATGTCCTGGCTATTATAAACAGCGCTGCAATGAACATTGAAGAAGTAAAACTCTCACTGTTTGCAGATGACATGATCCTCTACATAGAAAATCCTAAAGACTCGACCAGAAAACTACTAGAGCTAATCAGTGAATATAGTAAAGTTGCAGGATATAAAATCAACACTCAGAAATCCCTTGCATTCCTATACACTAATAATGAGAAAGTAGAAAAAGAAGTCAAGGAAACAATTCCATTCACCATTGCAACGAAAAGAATAAAATACTTAGGAATATTCCTACCTAAAGAAACTAAAGACCTATATATCGAAAACTATAAAACACTGATGAAAGAAATCAAAGAGGACACTAATAGATGGAGGAATATACCATGCTCATGGCTTGGAAGAATCAATATAGTGAAAATGAGTATACTACCCAAAGCAATCTACAGATTCAATGCAATTCCCATCAAGCTACCAGCAGTATTTTTCTCAGAACTAGATCAAATAATCTCAAGATTTGTATGGAAATACAAAAAACCTCGAATAGCCAAAGCAATCTTGAGAAAGAAAAATGGAACTGGAGGAATCAACTTGCCTGACTTCAGGCTCTACTACAAAGCCACAGTCATTAAGACGGTATGGTACTGGCACAAAGACAGAAATATAGATCAATGGAACAAAATAGAAAGCCCTGAGATTAACCCACTTTCTGCTTTTTAAGTTAGTTTTATGCTAATTAAGAAGATTTGCCAATGCATTTGTAGACCAAAACTCCACTGATTAACAAAAAGAATAAAAAGCAGAACCAATAAATCAAGTCACACATCTTTTTTGAAAGACTGGATGGTAACTGACAAAAAGGACCAAATGTAAGAAAAGTTAGAATGAAAAATGGGAAAACTATAAAAGGAGAAAACAGAAAGAGGCAGGTATTTGCCAGACTCTGAAGACATCAGAACTGAACATCAGACATACTTTATAAGTGATCATGTTGACAGGGATTCCAGCATCAAAATAATTGTAACAGAAATCCTTGTGCTTCTTAGTTGTCATTTATAAGATTCCTCAGTGGGAGATTAACAGGGGGAAAATAAGCTGTACCCATAATTGACTAAAACAACATGTCTCTTGTATTTCAGCAAAAGCTACACCACCAGTTACTAGTAAGTAACACTGTCATATTTGTAATTACTTTATGTAATGGACTATTATAGGGTACATGGGCTGGTTGTCACTTTCAGTGAGGGAAGTTAAGAATTTACTGAATTCCTAGAAATTAAATGCCACTTACCTGTAGAAAAATAACCTGTAAAGGATATTATTCTCATTCCAAACCAAAGGGGAGGAAAACATATACTGAAGTAGTAAGTTAAATGAATTGAAGCAGAAAGAGGAATACAGAGAAATAAAAGAGTACAAAATGAGGAGGAAAGAACCTGTTAAATAATTAAAGTTTATACTCAGTACCTAGAGGTATACCTGGGAGGTTAGACAACAGAGTAAGAAGTAAATAAAAAATAGTACAATATTTTGAGGAACCATAGGTTTTTACAAGTTGACAGGGCACAATTGGAAAGGAATGGTATTTTTTAAATAAATTGAACAGAAAGAGGAAAAATAGAAAACAAAGACTCTAAATAAGAAAATGGGAACAATTAAGTTTTAAAAATCAAACTGACAAAATCATCTCCCAGTGATGAAGCAGTGGATACCCTGATGTTCTCATCATCTCTCAGCAACAAGCTTCCAGCTTTGCAGCAGCCTTCATCCCACATCACCATTTACTGACCTCACTGACACCTTTAATTTCTTGACTTTTCTAATTTCTCCTGTTTCATTTACCACTATCGGGTCTTTACTTCCTAACTCCATAGACATCACTCTTGTCACTTACAAATCCTCTGGTACACTTTTCATCTATCAGAACAGCTTTGCATGTAATCTTGGACTAATTCTGCCATCCTCCTTCTCTACACCAACACTTCCTACACTAGGTGCTACAGGAAAATAACACCAGCCGTACAGGCATGTGCCTCCATTAACTCATGGCTGATGGCCTCATACTCAAAACTGGCCACAGTAACTCTTTCCACATCAGCTTGCTCTCCCATTCTCCACAGAAACTATTTGAAATAATCTTTGTGACACAAATAAATATAAAATCTCTCCACAACTTTCACTCCCCACAGGGACCATGCATCATGTTGGATGAATAAAAATAAATATTACATGCAATTACAGATTTCTGCCACCAAATAACCTGCAGGTGAAGCCTTCCATTTATCTTCCCTCTGACTACAGGAGTAGTCAGTAGCCTCATCTCTCCTATCAAAGAACAGTCCCTCCCCCTTGGATCTGGATTCCATCACCATTCATCAGTTCTGGGAGCTCTCTTCAATAGTCATCCCACTCTGCTGAATCTTCAACCTTATCCTCACTATTGCATCCTACCCACTAGTATCATGCATTCATATTATTTTTATACTTTTGTAAATCCTCTGGTGACCCTGCCATGTCTTTCATCTTTTAATTATTAATAGTTGATCTGTTTATACCTATCACTTTAAAATATGTAGTGTTGTTAGCAGTCATAAGTGTTTACACTTATGTTTTAAATGAGTTGGCCAAAAGTAAGTTGGGTTTTTCCATATGATAGTACGGAAAGAACCCAAACAAACCTTTTGGCCAACCCAATGTGTTGCTGAGGCACTAGTCCAACTCCTTAACTTTTTTCATGTATCATCACTTTATTTTCAAGACATGTCACTTTATAATCACCTTGTTAGTTTGCTCTCACTTTATTTTCAAAATCTATCCTTGGAATCATTAGTTGCTTCTAACTACTTCAGCAGTGAAACAGTAGTCACCACATAAGCTTACTCTGAAATCAGATTTCAAAATACCAGATCATAACTTCTAATTACTGCATACTGTTCACTGACCAGTATGCATCCACCACAGTGGATCCACAGTGTACTTATCCACTCCCTTTGTGACTAATGGCAAAGTCTCCATCAATGATCTAGATCAAAGAACTAGAGCATGTTCTCTTTATAATTCGTGAATTATATATCTAGAAGGTAAACCTGGAGTAGTATTGCTGATAGGTAAGACATGCAGATTATTTCATTCCTAGATTGCTTTTCAGAACGACTGTAATAATCTACAGTCTCTCCTGCTCTTAAGAATACGTTCCCTTCACCTTCTATGCTGGAGCACTTGTTTTTTGTTGTTGTTGTTGTTGTTGTTGTTGTTGTTTTATGGTCTCATAGAGAATTTTTTTTTAATGCATCTCTCTTTCTAGTCTTTCCATTCTGCTTGATGCAAGGAAGTTCCTTGCTATTTTATTTTGCTTTTCAATGCCTACTGATGAGTTCACATATATATTTATATACTTACCAGCCATTCAAGTTTCCTTTCCTATTCATATATTTTAACCATCTTGCCATTTGGGTTCCCATCTCTTTCTTGTTATTTGTCTAGCATCTTTTGGATAAAGTGGATATTAATTCTTTGTGACTTCTTTGTCTTGAAAACATCTTCTCTCAATCTGCCATATGTCCATGAACCTTGTCTATAATGTTTTTGGTTAAACAGAAACACTTTTGATGTTGTTAAATACATTTGCTTTTCACATCATGTGTTTTGGAGATTCTAAGAAGGCCCTCCCTATGTCCAAGACCATTGGAAGTGATCTTTTATTTATTTTCTTTTATTAAATCTACAGCTTTATCTTTCCCATTTAGGATTTTAATCTATCTACTGATGATGCTTTTCCTCTGCAGAATACAGGCTTCTTAAGGTCTCCCCAACACACCAAGCTTCCATAAAAGAAAAGCTCAGTAGTTCCTAAAGGGTTTTGATACCTTAGAGAGACTGAATGCTGCTTTAGTCCAAATATCTAGCACACTGATAAAACTATGTATTTTTTAATGTGACAGATTTTCTTAACTATTAAGTCTAAATGTACAGGAATAGCACCTCTATCTCCAGGACCTAATACATATTGTCTCCAACATGGTAGACTGCAAATATTTATTTTATAAAAGGAGGAATATTGTAGTCTTTGCATTTGTCTATAAATTTTAGAAAGAGGTAAAATGATGTGGAGTCAACTCTGGATTCCAAGAACATAGCTTCCACCTTCTTGGTCTATGACTGAAGACAGATTAACAATCTTTTCTGGTTTGAAAGAATGTCAAACAGTGGAACAACAACAAAGTGGAGAGAAGGGGAAGAATAGAGACATAAAAAAATCCTATATGTATATTTCCTATGTGTATAGGAAATATGTCAATAAAATAAAGTTCAATAAAGAGATTTGGAAGTCTAGGCTTACAGTGTCAAAGGAGTCAACGTGGAGTTGGTGAGAAGGTTGATAACAACACAACAGAGTTTAGAGGCAAGGATTTTGGAGCAAAGTGGCCAGGGTTCAAATCTAATTAAGAGTTGAGGAACCTTGGGTGATTTACTTCAGCAGTGAAACAGTAGTCACAACATAAGTTTACTCTGAAATCAAATTTCAAAATATCAGATCATAAATATAGAGAACTTTGCTAATAACTCTGAGAAGCCCTAGTTTCTGTAAATAATAAAGCAATTTAATAAAAAAATGAAGTGAAGGCCAGTTGTAGAAAAGCATCTGGAATGTGACTGAGATAAGATATTATACATTTTATAGAAGTCAGGCAATATCTTGCTCTAAGTCTATCTCAGGGAGAGAAACATTCACTGAAATTTAGTAAACCCAAAGTCCTCAAGTTTTCTCTCAACTTTATCTCCCTCTGATTCCATGTTGGGTCCAGAGAAGACTCCAGAATTCCATGCTGGATCCAGAGAAGAATCAGGAAGCATTGACATCAGGAGGAAAGGAGACTGGAGAAGTATGCTGGGCTCAGTTATGAAGGACTTTATGAATCATGCTTGGTGTTTGGATATTAAAAGTTTTCAAAGAATGCATAATCAAAATTGCACTTTAGAAAAAAATAAGTCTGAAAGCAATGCAATAACAGGGCTCAGAGGCCAGCCACTTGTATGACTAGATGATCACTTCACATTCAAAGCCTCTCTCATTAGAAAGAGGGTGGGTTTTGACAGAGAAACAGGTTTCAGTGTTTGCGGGAAAAAAATTAAAGTGGGATATTCTAGCAAGCATATGCCAAAGAAAGAGTTCAGCAGAGGTATGCAAAATCTCCCTTTGGAATACTATCTTAAGAAACCATTCTCCAAATGGGGAAAAAAAAAAACAAGAATTTTTTTCTTTGTAAGCAATGGAAGCACCAAAAAGAAAATTATTTTCAGGTTACAAATTCTAGTTTTCTGTGTGAAAAAAGAAAAAAATAAAACAATACAGAATTTGAAATTTTATCTCTCCTACCAGGTGGCACAGTTGTAAAGAATCCACATGCCAATGCAGAAGACGCAGGGGACACGGGTTCTATCCCTGGGTCAGAAAGATGCCATGGAGTAGGAAATGACAGCCCACTCCACTATTCTTGCCTAGAAAACTCCATGGGCAGAGGAGCCTGGTGAGGCACACCATACAGTCCATGGGGTCACAAAGAGTCTGACGTGACTGAGCAACTCAACATGAAGCACATACATGGTTATCTATGCTGCTAAGTCGCTTCAGTCGTGTCCGACTCTGTGCGACCTCATAGACGGCAGCCCACCTGGCTCCCCCGTCCCTGGGATTCTCCAGGCAAGAACACTGAGTGGGTTGCCATGTCCTTCTCCAATGCATGAAAGTGAAAAGTGAAAGTGAAGTCGCTCAGTCATGTCCAAATATTAGCAACCCCATGGACTGCAGCATGGTTATCTATAGTAGCTTGAAAATAATAAATAAAGCACATTTCCCATTTAAATGTGTTTTATGAAAAGAGTAAAGGAAAAGATAAATCAATGAGAAAACAAATGGAAGGAAGAAAATTTTAATGAATGCTTACATTTAGGGAGGGCCTGAATTTCAACTCCCTATTGAGGAGTGCTAAAGCAAACTGAGCTTTGCTTTATGAAATAATCTGGGATTTGATTTTAGAATGAAAGCTTAGCTGCCTGTGCATGGCCATTTCTAAACTAAGACCAGAATTCTGTCATGTTTATGCCTTTGAAATACTTCTAGTTTTCCTACTGATGTTTGTTTATTCAACTGAACAGTAAATTAAAGGTATAAAAATATGTATTTATGGACTCGGTACTACTGCATTGTGAATTTTAATTTTATCCTAAATAGAAGTGAAACATCTCTGCATACATCTTAAAGCTTACACCTGATGCTTCATCTAGAAGCTCCTAGAAGACAGAGAACCTGTTGTTCTCAATCAAACTGGGACCCCTTGTGCCAGACACAGTGCCTGACCATGATGAATGGTTAATAACTATTTCTTGAGTGAACCATTGAGGGAATAAAGGAAGGAAAGGGGAACAGAAGATTATCAATATAAATTATATTCAACATGTACAGACAAAGGAACCTCCAATGGTAGTATTTTTCTTTGGGAAGAATCAGTGATACTCACTGGCTCCTTTGTTGTTTTCTTCCCAGGGTATTTTTCTGTCTTCCATAATATTTAAGGCCTACCATTTCTAGCCCTTACAAAGCACTTCTAATTGCTCTGAAATACGATAGATTACTGATAATTTTTAAAGTAGATATTCTTTACTAACAGAAAAAAAGATATTCCATATGATTTGTGATAACATTGCCCATAGAAAAAGTGTTAAGCCAATTTTTCAGCAATATATTGACTCTGTGACACAAGTTCAGAAAAATTTTTAATTGTGAAAGACAGATACCCTAGGATAAGGAAGAGAGCAAAAGGAGATTACATAAGGAAAACTGAAAGAATTAAAAGGGGAGAGAAAATTCAAATGTTGAAAAACAGTGAAAACACACAGAGAAATGTGGCATAGGCGCGATCTTTCCTATCCTTCCTCCAGATCCATAAAATTACCAGATTGCTTTAAAAACAAACAGGGTTGGTTAGTGCTCTGCAAATGTCCCATTTTAAAGCATTCTTTCTGGAAGAATATGAAAGTAAACAATATATTATATTTTTGAAACATATTTTGAATTTTGTCTAAATAATTTTTGGTTTTGTTTTTTAGGAGCAGCTTCAGCACCCTCAAGTAAGTGTCTTGGCATTTGTCAATTCTAATATATATTAATCTCTTGCAGGATCCAGGGAACTTTTCACAAAATGTCTACTTTCAATTCCGACTATCTGTCTCATTTCAGTCTCCCCTATCTCAGTCTCCTTTCTTTCCATTTTACCCAGAAGTCCCACAGTTCATGGAGGAATTTTGGGGAGGTAAAATATTTAAATCACAAAATGAAAGAGCAGGAAATAAAGTATCTCCTGGTTTTAATTAAATGTTTTTAAAAAGAAAAGAAGTTAAAAATTAAATTGAAAGAAATTAACTGATGAATTTAGGAAACTGTGGTAAACCAACAGTTACAATGCTTTTCAGGTTTTAATTCCCAACAAGATAGTGAAGGGAAGAAAACACTTGTTGAGGAGAAGCAGTAGTCGCCTTCCCAGCCCTCTTATGGTCTATCTCTACTCCAACTAAAGTTGAAAGTGAAAGTCACTCATGCATGGACTGTCCATGAAATTCTCTAGGCCAGAATACTGGACGGGGTAGCCTTTTCCTTCTCCAGAGGATCTTCCCAACAGGGGGATCAAACCCAGGTCTCCTGCATTGCAGCCATATTCTTTACCAGCTGAGCCACAAGGAAAGCCTAAGAATATTGGAGTGGGTAGCCTATCCCTTCTCCAGGCAATCTTTCCAACCCAGGAATCGAACTGGGGTCTTCTGCACTGCAAGCAGATTCTTTACCAACCTCAGCAAATATCATAGAGGATTTGATGACCCTAGGATCTAGACCACTGATGTTCTTAAGAAAAGAAGATTATCAACATTAAATATATACCATATTCAAGAATAAAAGATTAAAAAGCAACTTTTAACTTTAGAAAAGTTTGTAGTAAGTACTTATATCAATAATTTCCCTTTCCATTTTCTTCATATATAAACATCTTGGTCTTGAACAACATAATAGCTTAGTATTAACACTTAAGCAGAAGAGAAGAACACATAATTCTTCCTTTTCCTTGCTGTGGGATTAATGCCACTTTACAAAAGTAATAATAATAATAACTCTTTATAACTGAAAGGAAAATAAATATGAAGGGGAAATATATTGATAAAATTATTTATCACAAAAATTGGCATTCATCTTGAAAAACAGTATTCAGTGATTCAAACAAAAATAAGGAGGTAGCAGAGAATAAAAGAGACAGATGTAGCTGAGCAAAGAAAGGAAAGGAAGGACTTAAATTTGCAAATACCAGTCAAAGAAGGCTTTCAATTCTTGATGGAGCAAAGAATTGAAAAAAAAATTAGAAAAAGCTCCCCTTACCCAACTGTCCCTGAAGCCTACCAAACTGAGGGTTCATAAAATCCCAAAAAACAAAGCCATTCTTAAAGTAGTAATACTGAATTTATGATACATTTCAGTATAACTGAAAGTGTTTGTCATTTCTCAGAAAAATAATTTATGGTCTAAATAATGACTCAGTAACTGATCCAGAAGTTTAATCTAAATTAGTTCTTTGGTTTATTTAAGCCAAACATTTATAGTCTCTTGATAAGTTCTAAAAAATGTTTTCTAAAACATATCAAACAAATAAGAAAGATGGAGAAATCTAAAAATAAATGAGCTGGGTATATAGAAAAGAATGCTAAAGATCCAAAAACACGAGTTAATTTAAAAATACAGATAAAGAGGAGCTCTTTTGTTTTAATCTATCAGTTTGCAAAAGATTGAAAAGGTTTACAGAGTATGTTTTTAGAGTTTGGCCAAATTTCTGTTTCTATGCCCTACTGACATTAAGGTTTAACTTTTTAAGAGTACATTTGTCAATGTTTCAAAATACAAAACGTACACACCCTTTGACTAAGAATTTATACTTCCAGAAATGTTTTCTAAGTAAAAAGGACAGCTTTTCAAAGGTATATGTATTAGGTGGCTTATCATAGCATTATTTATAATAATTAAAATTTGAAAATAATATTTAATATGAGGTTGTTATAAAATTATGAGATTTTATAAATAGAATTTATGTAAACATTTAAATGATCTTATCAATCAATATTATTGACATGTAACTGTTAAATATTTTTAAATTGAAAGATCACTGTAGTAATCTCAATATATTTGTCATATGCTTATATACTATAAGAACCAGTTGTTTTCCTACCTTAAGTAATGCTACCATTTCTAAATCATTTTTAATGCAGAATCCTTAAAAACTTCTGAGAAAGCTAAGGAAAGTTCCAGCTTCACAGTCTTTCAAAATGCTAGTTTAGCAATTGTTATCACTCAAAGGGAGATGGAGCTTTCTTAAGGAATCATAAATATTATATAATAATTTTCTCAGAAAAAGTTCTCCTTTTAAGTTCATCTCTTTTAATTTTAATCAGACACTCTAGCTATACTCTACTGAGCAATTACCAATTTCTTGTGTTCTATTTTTCCCTTTTCTCAATTCAATACTTGAAAAGATACTGTATTTCAAGGACCTCTTACCTAACCCTTTGTGTGTGTACAGCTTCACAAATTTTATATTATTGAGAAGGCAAATTTAATGACTCAAGCTTAACCCAAAGCAAAAATGTTTGATATGAAAAGATCGAAATTACTTAAGATGTTAATTATGTACTTTTATTATATTCTCCATTATATTTTCAGGTAATTTGAGAAAATGTTCAAAAACAGAGGCAAAAAGTGGCACTGGAGAAACAAGAAAAACTACTCCAAGACAGGATATTTATTTGAGAATTCAAGTAGTCCCACCACAAAATAGCCAAAGTGGGCCTAAATACCAGCATAAATGTGGCCCTGAGGAAAACTATGAAAGAGGACAAATACAGAAGCCTGGAGTGAAAGTTGAAAAGCTTCCTGAGAAAACTCTGAGTAGAGAAGGGAAGAGAGTAAAAGATGACAAAAGAAAAGGTATTGGGGAGGTTATGGACAAGGAAAATAAAATAGAAAAGGGCCAATCAAAGAAAGGAGATAGTATAAAAGATGAAGGTGAAAGTGGGGAACGAAGGGTGAATGTGAAAAAGAAGGGAGATGAGGACACAGATAACAAAGACAAGAAGGGAGGTGAAGACAGGGAGGACCAGGACAACAAAGAAGAGGAAGACAGCAACAAGAACAAAGACAAGAAGGAAGAGGATAAGACAAAGAGCAAGGACATGAAGGGAGATGAAGATGATATGGAAGTCAAGGATATAAAGGAAGATGCGGAGAAGACAGAGGACAAGGGCATGAAGGGGGATGAGGAAAAGACAGAGGACAAAGACATGCAGGGAGATAAGGACAAAACAGAGGACAAGGGCGTGAAGGGAGATGAGGAGAAGACAGAGGACAGGGGCACGAAGGGGGGATGAGGAGAAGACAGAGGACAGGGGCACGAAGGGAGATGAGGAAAAGACAGAGGACAGGGGCACGAAGAGGGGATGGGGAGGAGAAGACAGAGGACAGGGGCACGAAGGGGGATGAGGAGAAGACAGAGGACAGGGGCACGAAGGGGGGATGAGGAAAAGACAGAGGACAAGGACATGAAAGGAGATGAAGAGAAGACAGAGGACAAGGACATGGAGGGGAGATGAGAAAGACAGAGGACAAGGACGTGAAGGGAGATGAGGAAAAGGCAGAGGACAGGGGCATGAAGGGGGATGAGGAAAAGACAGAAGACAAGGACATGAAAGGAGATGAAGAAAAGACAGAGGACAAGGGCATGGAGGGAGACGAGGAAAAGACAGAAGACAAGGGCATGGAGGGAGATGAGGAAAAGACAGAGGACAAGGGCATGAAGGGGAGATGAGGAAAAGACAGAGGATAAGGGCATGAAGGGAGATGAGGAGAAGACAGAGGACAGGGACATGAAAGGAGATGAGAAGACAGAGGACAGGGACATGAAGGGGGACGAGGAAAAGACAGAAGACAAGGGCATGGAGGGAGATGAGGAAAAGACAGAGGACAAGGGCATGAAGAGGGATGAGGAAAAGACAGAAGACAGGGGCATGAAGGGAGATGACGACAAGATAAAAGATAAGAACATAAAGAGAGATGAGGACAAAAAGAGCAAGAATATCAAAGGAGATTCTATGAAAAAAAGAGATAAAATGAGCAAAGAGGACAAGGATATAAACCAAAGAAAAAGTTCCAGGCAGAAAAAGGACAGTAAAAAGTCACACTGAAGAAAAACAGCACCAGATTTTATAAACTAACAAACAGAATTGAGTAATTTCACTCCAACACTATCAACTTCAAAACTAGCTTCCAGTCTTTTACAGTATCAATTAAAATGATAGATTCCTCACATTTCTTTAGCCACAAAATTTCTGCTCTCTTTGCTTGCAACCTGGCAAAAGATCCTTCATAAATTTCATCTTTCTAGATCTCTTTCAAACTTCAGCCTCCAAATGTAAATTTTTCAAAATGTAAATCCATTATGTATAATTGTCAACAAAACACAGTTTTTCTGAAATAAAACCCTGATAAAGAAATGTCAAGCTCTTTTTCTCAACTAAGTATGGCATTTCCTTATTTAGGTACTTAGGTATTACTTCCTTATTTAGGTATGGGCTTCCCTGGTGGCTCAGAGGTTAAAGGGTCTGCCTCCGATGCTGGAGACCCAGGTTCGATCCCTGGGTTGAAGATCCCCTGGAGAAGGAAATGGTAACCCACTCCAGTATTCTTGCCTAGAGAATCCCATGGACAGAGAAGCTTGGTAGGCTATATATAGTCCACAGGGTCACAAAGAGTCAGACACAACTGAGAGACTTCACTTTCACTTTAAAGCTGTTTAGTCTCTACTAAATGCAACATCCATAGAGGTGAATACAAGATTACCTTCATCAGAAGATAAATATGAGGATACTAAAACAATATTAAAAGACAAATATCAAAACATGATTCAGAAAGTCAAATACAATAGGAAAAATTTAGGAAAGAAAAATCTCTTCGAACAGAGGTAATACATGAAGGACTCTAACAGGCAGTAAAATTTGAGCTGGTCATCACAAAAAGACAAGTAGGATTTGTATATTGTTTGAGGCCCGTGGATTAGTAATTTCTCTAACAAAGTATAAACTCCTTGAAAGAAAAATCAGTATCTTACCATTATCTTCGTCTTCAGTGCCTGCCACAACATTTACTAAATTGAATTAACTGGGAAAGGAAGTGAGGGAACAATAACAAAAAAAAAAAAAAAGATTAGACATGAAAAATATATTTTATAGGCAGGGAGTAGAGTAGAGAATTTGTATGTAGCAAAGCTCCCCAAAGTGTAGTCCCCAGACCACCACTAACATATAAGACAACTTCAGGTTGTACCCAAGTAAACATTGTAATAGTAACATTTAATATTTATCATAAGAATTAGGAAAAGGTATATCAAACACATTAATCCCTTGAGTTTGAAGAAGTTGTAGATTAGGATGAGACTTAGTAAAAAGGTGAGTTAATTTAAGGGAAAATATTGAATAGAAAACAGTACACATCTTCTTAGATACGGCAAAAAATATGACAAATAGTAGGGTCTGAATGATTGAAATTTGGCAAACATTGAGGGTATTAGAAGAAAATAAGGTTGGAATTTAAAACAGGGTTCTGGAGGTATTTGAGATTTTTATTTTATTTGTTTGATAGGCAACAGAAACACCAACATAAACTTGGATGACTTTCAGAAAGAGTAATTTGGTAGTCTGGACAAGAGAAAGGAGGCTGAGAGATCAGTAGAAGACTACCTCAGTGACTGTTGTTGCTGTTGCTGTTTACTCACTAAGTTGTGCCCATCTCTTCATGGTGTCATGGACTATAGCCTTCCAGGCTCCTGTGTCTATAGGATTTCCCAGGCAAGAATGGGTTGCCATTCTTTCTCCAGGAAATCTTCCCAACCCAGGGATCAAACCCACATCTCCTGCACTGGTGCATGCATGCATGCTGTTGCTTTAGTCATAACTGACTCTTTGCAACCCCAGGGACTATAGCTCCCATGCTCCTCTGTCCATGGGATTCTGCAGGCAAGAATACTGAAGTGTCTTGCCATGCCTTCTTCCAGGGGATCTTCCCAACCGAGAGATCAAACCCACATCTCATGTCTCCTGCATTGGCAGGCGGATTCTTTACCACTAGTGCCACCTGGGTAGCAAGATTCTTTACCACTGAGCCACCAGGGAAGCACATAGTGTAGTGCTGCTGCTGCTGCTGCTGCTAATTCGCGTCAGTCATGTCCAGCTCTGTGCAGTCCCATAGACGGCATCCTACCAGGCTCTGCCGTCCCTGGGATTCTCCAGGCAAGAACACTGGAGTGGGTTGCCATTTCCTTCTCCAGTGCATGAAAGTGAAAAGTGAAAGTGAAGTCACTCAGTTAGTGACCCCATGGACTGCAGCCCACCAGGCTCCTCCATCCATGGGATTTTCCAGGCAAGAGTACTGGAGTGAGTTGCCATTGCCTTCTCTGCATTCTGCAGTGACATATCCATAAAAAGATAAGAGCCTAAATTAATTTGGAAGTGATGAGATAAAATGAAAGAAACAGATGTGAGAATCATCTTGAAAAAGAAATGAACTTACTTTGACAACAAACAGAAGGTATATGACATGGATAAACTCAAAGAGGACCCCAGGTTTTTGACACTGGATAACTGATAAGATGATGGCACCATGATTGAAGAAGGGGAATCCAGATAAAGAAAGATACTAAATTGTTTGTGAACCATTGAGACGTAATAAATAATGGCTTTGCACTATCCCTATAATAATTATACTGCATTTGAGAGACTTTCTACAATAACAATTATAAGGCCAATGTAGAGTTCATTTTTTAATTCTGTGAGATCCAAACTTATATTTCCAACTGTGTACTTTAGTACTCCATTTTGATTGACTCATTGAGCAAACATATCAAGTGCCTATTACATGCCAAGCTGTAATTCATGCCCTCATGGAAACTTACTCCAAGTAGAAAGAGATTAATCCAATAATAAAACATGTGAAATTGCAATTCTAATAAGCATCATTCTTAAAATGAGCTGTAATAGGAAGAGTTCTACCTAGTCAACTAGGTCAAGGAAGGCATTATCTTAATAAAGCACTGCTTGACAGAGAAAGGCAAATATCATTTGTGAAATCTAAAATATGATACAAATGAATTTGTATACAAAACAGAAATAGACTCAGGGACAGAGAAAACAAACTTGTGGTTACCAAACCTGAAAGGGGCAGGAAGGGATAAATTTGGGGTTTGGGATTAGCAAATACAAGCTACTATACATAAAATACAAATACAAGCTACTATACATAAAATAAACAAGGTTCTACTGTATAGCACACAGAACTATATTCAGTATCTTGTAATAAACTATAATGGAATATGAAAAAGAATATATACATATATATATATATGTAGAACTGAATCATTTTGCTGTACACCAGAAACTAACACAACATTGTAAATCAATTATACTTTCTTTTTTTTAATTTTAAGAGACTTATTAAAAAGAAGAAAGTACTGCTTAAACTGAGAACTAAAGGAGGAATAGGACGCATTAGAAACAGAAGAAAGAGAAGAGTAGGATAGGACTGCAAAGGCAACTTGATGAGCACACACACAGTAACAGGGACTGACAGAAGCCCTGTGTGGCCAGAGCACAAAAACCAATAGCGAAGACACTTCAAAACAAACCTGGAGAAGCAGGCCAGAAGGTACACTATTTAGAGCCTTTTAGGACATGTTAAATTTTGTCTTTAATCTTTGACTAATTGAAAACCAACACAAGGTTTTTAGTGAGACCTGATTATATTTGCATTTTGAACAAAAATAACTCTAACTGCAAGTGAATGAGAGTTTGAAGAAGGGCCAAAGTGGTATGAGAAGACCAAAACAGATGTGACTACAATCATATGAAAGATGAAGGTAACCTTGTGGTGTTAGTGGAGATAGAAATGGATAGATTTAGAAGATATTTATATTTTGTATTTATTGAGTTTGATGTGCCTTTCAGGAGGAAATATCAAATAGACAATTGATAAAGGGGTAAGAATCTCAGAGATGTCTCAACTGTAGACATAAACTGGTCATCCATGAGACTGGTAACTGAAAAGCAAATGAACATTTTATAACTAAAAAATAAAATAACCAAAATGAAAAATCACTGGATAGGGTTACCAACAGAACTGAGATCACAGAAGAAGAATCAAGAGCAATTCAGTGGCAATTTTGGATTGAAAATGGCATTTTCAATAAATGGTATGACTGAAACAACTGGACTTCTACCAAACAAAAAAAATTAGCTGCAACTTAAATCTCACACTTTATTTTTTAATTAAATCAAAATTGATCATAAATCTAAATCTAAAATGTAAACTAAAACTGTTAAAAGAAAATATAAGAGGAAAAACATTGTGACTTAGATACAACATAAAAGCCATGTTAACAATCCATAAAAGAAAAATTAGATAAACTGGACTCTTTCAAAGTTTAAAACTTTGATTTTCAAAACTTCCTGAGGAGGGAACTCTGCTTAATGTTATGTGGCAGCCTGGATGGGAGAAGAGTTTGGGAGAGAACAGATACATGTATGGGTAAGACAGAGTAGCTTTGCTATGCACCTGAAACTATCACAATATTGTTAGTAAGCTATACTCTAATACAAAATAAAAGGTTAAAAAAAAACTTCCTGATGAGAAGATGAAAATACAGGAAACTGACCAAAGAAAATATTTGCAAAACACATATTCAACAAATGACTTATCTCCAGAAAGTATCAAGAACTCTGCAAATTCAACAGTAAGAAAACAAACAATCCCATAATAAACTGAATAAAAGATTTGAGTGGACATTTCACCAAAGAGGAAACAGAGGAAAAGATATTCAGCATGGTCAGACATTAAAGACATGCTAATTTAAACATAATGAAGTAGCACTAGAGATCTACAAACTGGCTAAAAATTTTAAAGTACTTATAATACCAACTGTTACAACAATTGGAGCACCTGAATCTTTTATACATTGCTATGGGGACTGTAAAATAACACAGCAACTCTGGAAAACAGCTTGTCAGTTTCTTATAAAGCAAAACTTACAGTGACTATATAATCTAGCCACCATCATACTACTGGATATTTAGCCTAAAGAAATGTTTAGGCTAAATGTCCACACAAAAACTGTACAGGAATATTCATAGCAGCTTTATTTCTAATAGGCTAAAGCAGGAAACAAGCCAAAGTTCATTCAATGAGCAAATGTATATGGTATATGGCAAAATGTGGCATATTCATACAAGGAAATGCCATAAAAGGAACAAATTACTACCCAAACAGTAATCTGGATGGCCCTCCATGGTGTTATGCTTTTTTAATCTCAAATAGTTATACATATATGATTCTATTTATAACACTCTTGAAGTGACAAATTGAGAACAAGTCAGTGGTTGTCTAGGGTTAAAGATGGGGGAAGGTCTAACCAAAAAAAAAAAAAAATAGCCTGAGGGAGAGTCTTTGTGATGATAAAACTATTTTGTATTCTGACAGCAGTGATAATTTCATAAATTTGTATATGTGATAAAATTTCATACTTTGCCAACTAAGGTCCGTCTAGTCAAGGCTATGGTTTTTCCTGTGGTCATGTATGGATGTGAGAGTTGGACTGTGAAGAAAGCTGAGCACCGAAGAACTGATGCTTTTGAACTGTGGTGTTGGAGAAGACTCTTGAGAGTCCCTTGGACTGCAAAGAGATCCAACCAGTCCATCCTGAAGGAGATCAGCTCTGGGGTTTCTTTGGAAGGAATGATGCTAAAGCTGAAACTCTAGTACTTTGGCCACCTCATGGGCAGAGTTGACTCATTGGAAAAGACTCTGATGCTGGGAGGGACTGGGGGCAGGAGGAGAAGGGGACCACAGAGGATGAGATGGCTGGATGGCATCACTGACTCGATGGATGTGAGTCTGAGTGAACTCCGCCGGGAGATGGTGATGGACAGGGAGGCCTGGCGTGCTGCGATTCATGGGGTCGCAGAGTTGGACACGACTGAGCGACTGAACTGACTGACTGATAGATTCAAAAAGAGTATATTAAAAACTGGTGAAATCTGAACAAGTTCTGTAGTTTTACTTAATGATACTATTCCAATGTCAGTTTCCTGATTTTGAAAAATCTATGATTATGTAAGATGCTATCACAGGGGAAAGATGGGTGAAGGCTACTTTGCCGAGGGGTGGGGGGTGGTAGGGTCGAAGCGGCAGTTGGAGGGCAGGGGGTGGTTTGTTTTCTTCTTTGTTTTGGACACACCATTTTTGCCACTACTTGTAAATCTTAAATTAATTCAAAACAAAAAGATTTGAAGAAGGACGGGAGAAAGGAAAAGCCGCAAAACGGATCCTATACTTGCTGTTCTCGGAGAAAGTACAAGGCAAAACGCATTGCATTTGTTCAGGTTTCAGTCAGACTGTGAGACACCAGTGTATATGAGAAACGGAAAGAGGTGGGAAAGGAACTTAGCTCTTTGGAAGAGGCGAGCGCAATCTCTCTTCCTGAGGCTGATCCTTCAGAGAATTCCTTTACAAAGCCAACGCTCCTTTCGGCGGTGGGTCTAAGGAGCGAGATCCCGAAGGCATCCTCCTAATCACAGGGAGAAGAGCTCGGGCAAACCGGCGGGGAACCGCCGTCTCGGGCTGCAGCAGCTCCGGGCAGAGCTCTCTCTGGGGTTCCCAACCACAGCTGCTACCTGGCCCCGCCGGGCTCCTCTGCGTCAGGCTCCTCCTCACCTGGCCGACCTTGCGTCATCCTGTGCGCGGCTCGCGTCACCCTTTACTATCCCTGACCTTAACCTCTCCTCTCAGTTTCCAGCTTTGCTTTCTTTCTCCTCACACTTTCTCGTCTTCACCCTGTTTCCTTCATCGCCTTGTCTCCTCGGTTTCCCCTTCACCGCCTTCTCCTCTCATTTTCCTGACACCACCCTCTCCTCTCAGTTTCATCCTCAACACCTTCTCCCCTCAGTTTCCCCCTCTCTGCTTTCTCCCGTCACGGTTTTGCCTCACAGCCTTCTCTCCTCATAATTTCTCCTCAAGCCCCTTCATTTCACTTTTCCCGTCACTGCCTTCTCCCCTCAGTTTTCCTCTCACCATCTTTTGCCCTCAAATTTTCCTTTCACCACTTTCTGTCAGTTTCTTCGTCACAGCCGTCTCCATCTCAGTTTTGTAACCCTGCAGGACACTACCGAGAAGACAATGGCAACCCACTCCAGTACTCTTGCCTGGGAAATCCCATGGACCGAGGAGCCTGGGGGGCTGCCGTCTATGGGTTCTCACAGAGTCGGACACGACCGACGCGACTTAGCAGCAGCAGCAGGACACTACGCGGACTTCCTGGATAGACACCTCTGACCCTCATCTTTGCCCCTCACTGCCTTCTCTCCTCAGTTTCCCCATAACTGCCTTCCTTTGTCATAGTATCTCTAAAAATAGAACTACCATATGACCCAGTAATCCCACCCAGTGAAGTCCAATGAAATATTACTCAACCATAAATGAAATAATGCCATTTGTAGCGTTAGGGATGGACCTAAAGATTATTACACTGAGTGAAGTCAGTCAGACAGAGAAACACAAATATCATATGACATCACTCATACGTGGAATCTAATTTTTTTAAGATACAAATGAACTTGTTTACAAAACAGAAACAGACTTAGAGATATTAAAAATAAAGTTATGGTTACCAAAGTGGGGAGGGAGGAGTATAAGTCAGGAGCTGGAAATGATCATACACTGCTATATATAAGATAAATAACCAATAAGGAGCTAATGTATAGCACAAATACTCTGCGATAAGCTAAAAGAAAAAGAATATGAAAAAGAAGAGATACATGTATATGTATAACTGAATCATTTTGCTGAACATTAGAAAATAAAACATCATTGTTAACCAATTATACTCCAATATAAAATTAATTTTTCTAAAAATAAATAAACATAAAATTTTTGAAAAGATAGGAAATTTCCTGGGGGTCCAGTGGTTAAGACTCCTCCTTTCCAATGCAAGGAATGCAGTTTTTATCCCTGGTTAGGGAACTAAGATCCCACAAGACACTTGGCACAGCCAAAAATTTATTCAGTCATTCATTCAATAAAAATTTAAAAAAGAAAAATGAAGATAAATAACCAACAAAGACCTACCATGTAGCACAGGAAAATTTCAATATTCTGTGAAAATCTGAATGAAAAAGAATCTAAAAAGAATGAATATATGTACATGTGTACCTGAATCACTATGTTGTATACCTGGAGCTAACACAACATCACAAATCAACTACATTCCAATAAAATAAAAGCATAGCAAAAACAAAGTTTTACCTAAATGCCTATACTTCTTACATGTTCTCAGTCACTAACTTATCAGCTCATACTTTCCCCTCAGGCTCCTTCTCAAAGTTTTCCCTCACTTAACTCTCCCAATTACCCCAGACCAACTTATTTACACACATTTTCCTCTCATGATCTGATTTCCTCACAATTTCCATTACCACCATTTCACCTCATAGTTCCCCCTCACCACCTGCTTCTCTGTGTTTCCCCCAACCATCTTCTTCCCCCAACAGTTTCCCCTCACCAAATTCTCTCCTCAGTTACTTGCTCAGTTGTCTCCTCAGTTTTCCCCCTCTCTACCTTCTCCCCTCACTATTTTCCCTCACTTTCTCTCTTCCTTTTCGCCCTCACTACTTTTCCTCTCAAAACCTCTTCCTCATCACCTTTTCTCTTCACAATTGCCCACTCACTGACTTCTTTCCTCTGTTTTCCCATAACTGCCTTCCTTTGTCAAGGATTCTCCATCACTGCCTTCTCCCCTCCCAGTTTCCCTCTAGATATCTTTTCTGCAATTGTCCCCCTCACTGCCTTCTTCCTCAAGGATTCCCTCTGCCTTCTCTTCTCACACTTTCCTCTCAGACCACTCCCTCATACATCCTCCTTTACTTCTTATCCCTATCCAGTTTCCCCTTAGTTCAGCTGTTACTCAGTCATGTCCGAGTCTTTGTGACTGCATAGACTGCAGCATGCCAGGGCTCCCTGTTCATCACCAACTCCCAAAGCTTGCTCAAACTCATGTCCATTGAGTCAGTGATATCAGCCAACCATCTCATCCTCTGTTGTCCCCTTCTCCTCCTGCCATGAATCTTTCCCAGCATCAGGGTCTTTTCCAGTGAGTCAGTTCTTCATATCAGGTAGCCAAAATATTGGAGTTTCAGCTTCAGCATCAGACCTTCCAATGAATATTCAGGACTGATCTCCTTTAGGATGGACTGGTTAGATCTCCTTGCAGTCCAAGGGACTCTCAAGAGTCTTCTCCAACACCACAGTTCAAAAGCATCAATTTTTCAGTGCTCAGCTTTCTTCATAGCCCAACTCTCACATCCATACATGACTACTGGAAAAACCATAGTTTTGACTATATGGACCTTTGTTGGCAGAATAATATCTCTGCTTTTTCACTTGCTGTCTAAGTTGGTCATAACTTTTCTTCCAAGGAGTAAGTGTTTCTTAATTTCATGGCTGCAGTCACCATCTGCAGTGATTTTGGAGCCCCCTAAAAAAATAAAGTCTGTCACTGTTTCCATTGTTTCCCCATCTATTTGCCATGAAGAGACAGGACTGGATGCCATGATCTTAGTTTTCTGAATGTTGAGTTTTAAGCCAACTTTTTCACTCCCCTCTTTCACTTTCATCAAGAAGTTCTTTAGTTCTTCTTTGCTTTCTGCCATAAGGGTGATGTCATCTGCATATCTGAGGTTATTGATATTTCTCCCAGCAATCTGGATTCCAGCTTGTGTTTCTTCCAGTCCAGTGTTTCTCATTATGTACTCTGCATATAAGTTAAATAAGCAGGGTGACAATATACAGCCTTGATGTACTCCTTTCCCTATTTGGGAAGTTGTTCCCAAAGTTGTTCCATGTCCAGTTCTAACTGTTGCTTCCTGACCTGCATACAGATTTCTCAAGAGGCAGGTCAAGTGGTCTGGTATTCCCATCTCTTGAAGAATTTTCCAGTTTGTTGTGATCCACACAGTCAAAGGCTTTGGCATAGTCGATAAAGCAGAAGTAGATGCTTTTCTGTAACTCTCTTGCTTTTTGATGAACCAACAAATGTTGGCAATTTGATCTCTGGTTACTCTTCCTTTTCTAAATTCAGCTTGAACATCTGGACCTTCACAGTTCATGTACTGTTGAAGCCTGGCTTGGAGAATTTTGAGCACTACTTTGCTAGCATGTGAAATGAGTGCAATTGTGCAGTAGTTTGAGTATTCTTTGGAATCAAAATGAAAACTGACCTTTTCCAGTCCTGTGGCCACTGCTGAGTTTTCCAAATTTGCTGGCATATTGAGTGCAGCACTTTCACAGCATCATCTTTCAGGATTTGAAATAGCTCAGCTGGAATTTCATTACCTCCACTAGCTTTCTTCGTAGTGATGCTTCCTAAGGCCCACTTGACTTTGCATTCCAGGATATCTGGCTCTAGGTTGGTGATCACACCATCGTGATTATCTGGGTCATGAAGATCTTTTTTGTATAGTTCTTCTGTGTATTCTTGCCACCTCTTCTTAATATCTTCTTCTGTTAGGTCCATACCATTTCTGTCCTTTATTGTGCCCATCATTGCATGAAGTGTTCCCTTGGTACCTCTGATTTTCTTGAATAGATCTCTAGACTTCCCATTCTGTTGTTTTCCTCTATTTCTTTGCATTGATCACTGAGGAAGGCTTTCTTATCTCTCCTTGCTATTCTTTGGAACTCTGCATTCAAATGGGTATATCTTTCATTTTCTCCTTTGCCTTTCACTTCCACTCACAGCTATTTGTAAGGCCTCCTCAGATAACCATTTTGCCTTTTTGTATTTCTTTTCCTTGAGGATGGTCTTGGTCCCTGTCTCCTGCACAATGTCACAAACCTCCATCCATAGTTCTTCAGGCACTCTATCAGATCTAATCCCTTGAATCTATTTGTCACTTCCACTCTATAATCATAGGGATTTGATTTAGGTCATACCTGAATCATCTAATGGTTTTCCCTACTTTCTTCAATTTAAGTCTGAATTGGCAATAAAGAGTTCACGATTTGAGCCATAGACAGTTCCCGGTCTTGTTTTTGCTGACTGTATAGAACTTCTCCATCTGTGGCTGCAGAAAATCTAATCAATCTGACTTCTTTATTGACCATCTGGTGATGTCCATGTGTAGAGTCTTCTCTTATGTTGTTGGAAGAGGGTGTTTGCTATGACCAGGGTGTTCTCTTGGCAAAACTCTATTAGCCTTTGCCTTGCTTCATTTTGTACTCCAATACCAAATTTGCCTGTTACTCCAGGTATTTCTTGACTTCCTACTTTTGCATTCCAGTTCCCTATAATGAAAAGGACATCTTTTTTGGGTGTTAGTTCTAGAAGGTCTTGTAGGTCTTTATAGAACCATTCAGCTTCAGCTTCTTCAGCATTACTGGTCAGGGCATAGACTTGGATTACTGTGATAGTGAATGGTCTGACTTGAAGATGAACAGAGATCATTCTGTCATTTTTGAGATTGCATCCAATTACTGCATTTCAGACTCTTGTTATCTATAATGGCTACTCCATTTCTTCTAAGGGATTCCTGCCCACAGTAGTAGATATAATGGTCATCTGAGTTAAATTCATTCATACCAGTCCATTTTAGTTCGCTGATTCCTAAAATGTTGACGTTCACTCTTGCCATCTCTTGTTTGACCACTTCCAATTTGCCTTCATTCATGGACCTAATATTCCTGGTTCCTACGCAATATTGCTCTTTACAGCATCGGACCTTACTTCCATCACCAGTCGCATCCACAATTGGGTGTTGTTTCTGATGTCATTCCCATCAATTTTCTCTATCACAGCATTCAGTCATCATAGTACTCTCTGACTGTTCTCACTCAAAGTTTTTACTCTGCCTCCTCTTCTCAAACTTTCTCCTCAGACCCTTTCATTCTTCAAAGATTATTCCTCACTTATTTCTCTACTTCCAGTTTCTCCTCATAATTTTTTTCTTGCAGGTTTCCTTCAAGAGACTTTTCCTCATAATTTCACCTCACCACATTTTCCCTTCATGTTTTCTTTCTCACTTCATTTTCTTCTCACATTCCCCCTTCAATGTCTCCTCCTCTCACAAGCTCCTTGTCACTGACTTATGAGCTTATACTTTCCCCTCAGCCTTTTTACCTCAAAATTTGCCCCCACTGTCTTTTTTCCCTCAGTTTCTTTTCACCATCTTCTTTTCTCATATTATTCTCCTCATGTCCTGCTTTTCTCACAATTTTGTTCATCTCCAACATTCCTCATAGTTCCCCTTACAACTTTGCTGAGCTTCTATGAGAGTATACAAGGAGGGAAAATGATAATTTATATTCATCCAATAAATATTTATTAATTAGACATATATAACAGGAACTATAACCCCAGACTTTGGGGATACATGTCCCTTATGAGACTTATACTCTGGAGGAAACTCAGGCATCAATCAAGTAGTCAAGACTAGCTATAAACTGAAATAACTGCTCCAAAATCAAGAAAAGGGATTCTGTGAGATCAAATAATGAATGCATTCCATTTAGACTGGAGAGACAGCCTGAGCACCAACTGAATGAAAAGCAAAGAACTACAGAAAGAACTCAAGGGAGAGGGTAAGATAAAAAATAAATTTGTTTAATTTATGGTTACCAAAGGGGAAACTTGGTGGGGGAGGGCAAGAATAAATCAAAAGCTTGGGATTAGCATACATCCTCTACGCAAGACACATCACTCACCTTGAGATCCAGAGCATCAAAAATGGTTATAATTTCAAAATTGTCCACACTGTAGTATAAATTTTACAGTACACAGACATCATAAGTTTAGATATCTTTGGCAATATTTCATTCAATAATATTGACCAATAAGAACACATAGAAATTGAACATCTAATAGGAAGTCAAGTAGCGTTTTTAATACAACCAAAATAATCAGCATTGTTCATCTTTTAAATTGCAAAATATTTTAATTGTCCAATTCATTAGGGAAAATGTCACACACTTTTATCACCCCAGTAAGAACAAAGCTTCAGACAGTTGATACTGAGACACTTTGGGCTTTTTTTCTTTCTTTTTTTAAAGAAATTACATTTATTAGGCCATTCCCTAGCTTCTTGGCTTACCAGCTTATAAACAATACAGCAACAAGGCAGGATCCTATATGCATTAAAACCCATTTCCCTTTATCATCTTTGGTGAGAAGCCTCATGAAAGGACACTGAGAGCTGATATGGCGTATTAGGCTACATGTGTTTCTACCTCACACATCACTGACTGGAGGGCTTGCATTATCCAAGTCCACAGGGTCATAATTTTGTTTCTGAGGGCCATTTTCTTTGAGGTTTTAGCAGAGCTTGTTCAGTTACTTTGGAAGTTGGTTCTCTTGGAGAGACAGTCTAGACCTTGAAGTTCCACGGCTTGAACTTGGCAAGAGATTCATAAAATCCTAGCTTCTCCATGGTAAAACTTGAGATCAAAGAGTAGAGTTGCTGCAAGAGGCTGTGGAATGTGCAGTGGCTGTTGCACACTGGCAGAGTAGAGAGCATGTTTAGATTTGCAAAATGCTCCTGCAAAGAGGAGTGTTGATCAGACACAGGCAATCATTAGCAATAAGATTAGTAACTTAGTGTGAGACATTATTCTAGGGAACACTGATCTGCCAGGTCCGTGCTGTGATACATTGGCACCTGAGGTTGCTTTAATCCCACTGTGCATTTCTTCAGGGCTATCAGCCTGCACAAAGAAAGTTCCAGAGGATGTTACAATTTCAAAGAGGTTGTCTCTCATCATTATGTCACTTGGTTTATGTTCCTGGACTTTATGAACCTCTTTAAGTTGTTTTACATGGAAAGGTTTCTTTTCCAGTTCAGATCTAAAGTAACCTATTGTGTTTTTATCCAGTTGAAAATATCTTCTCTTCCAGCTTTTCATCACTGTTCCTTGTTTTACACAATATCCAGGTGTGATAACTGCACTATCTGAAGGTGGTTTAGGAGTAAAGTAAGGAAGATAGGTTTGTGACCGCTTCAGGTTATTTATGTCAATAGTTTCACCACCTTCATTTGCTGCTTCCTGAGCTGCAGTAATGAGGGCCACACTACCAACAGTGTCAGTTTTGTAAGATATTTGCTTCTTCCCACATTCACCTGGGTGACCTATTATCAGAATAAGGCTTGAAACTGACTGCTTTGATATTGTAATTTTTATAGCTTTGTTCAACACATTTATTCATTCTACTAGGTCCTGCTGATCTTTGGCTTGTAGGAAATAATTCCTCATCCCTGCATTCATAACTTTGAAACGCAGGTAAATTAGAGAACTTCCCTGTGGCTTAGACAGTAAAGAATCCTCCTGTAATGGGGGAGAACCAGGTTCTATTCCTGGGGCAGGAAGATCCCCTGTAGAAGGGAATGGCTACCCACCCACTCCAGTATTCTTGCCTGGAGAATTCCATGGACTGAGAAGTCTGGCAGGCTACAATCCATCTGATTACAAAGAGCCAGACACAACTAACACTTCTTTTTTTTTAATGGCTCCACAATTACCAATCCAGAAGGTAGGTTTTGCAGATTATCCATGTATCATACAAAACTATCTCCTCTAGTATCATGTATGAAGTACCTCCAAAGAAATTTCGCACTCTATTCATTTTCTTTAATGTTTGGAAAACCACAAATGAGATTCTGATGATCCACGTAAGTCATCGACCAGCACTCCTTGGTCCCTTGAGCCTCACAGCTCGCTTCAACCGGAGCAGCACTCTCAGAACCCGCCCCACTAACCCCGCCCAGGCCCTCGGTCCCACAGGCACTGAGCTCCCTAAATCAGCCTGTGTTTTTCCATTAACCATTACCACTGGACTTGGAAGTGCAGAGGGACAATACAGTGATAAGGGGCGTACAATGACCATGGCTCCAGCTCTTGGTCAAAGCTTTTTGCAACTCACCCTGCCTCTGAAAATTCTCTTCTTCATTTACATCTTAATTCAGATAGCATTTCTCTTATTTCCAGCTGCTATTAACAGAAATAAAGAACCTAGATCCTTCTCCTTAACTCTTTTTTTTTTAATTTTATTTTTACTTTATTCTACTTTACAATACTGTATTGGTTTTGCCATACATTGACATGAATCAGCCACAGGTCTACACGAGCTCCCAATCCTGAAACCCCCTCCCACCTCTCACCCCATATCATCTCTCTGGATCATCCCCGTGCACCAGCCCCAAGCATCCTGTATCCACAACACAGGTTTTTTACAGGTAACAAAAATTTACTGAGATTTGGGGGAAATGGGTGTGCTTTATCCATCCCAGAATAGGAAATACAAAAAGTAAAATATTAGGCTCCTTAAAACTCCATCAGCCACCCATTTCCCTGGAAAATTTTGGCTGGCCAGCTTTTCTGATTTGATAATGTCCATCCTCCAAAATAGAATTGGGGACCAACTATCACTCTAGAGTTCTATTTAACAGACTCAAATTGGATAAAGTAACACCACCAGGCTTCCCTGGTGGCTCAGCCTTTAAGAATTTGCCTGCCAGTGGAGGAAACCTGAGTTCAGTCCTTGGGTCGGGGAGATCTCCTGGAGAAGCAAACGGCAACTCACTCCAGTAATTTTGCCTTGGAATTCCTGTGAACAGAGGAGGCTGGTGGGCTTCAGTTCAGTCCAGTCCAGTCCAGTTCAGTTCAGTAGCTCAGTCGTGTCCAACTCTTTGCAACCCCATGAATCGCAGCACGCCAGGCCTCCTTGTCCATTACCAACTCCAAGAGTTTACCCAAACTCATGTCCATCGAGTTGGTGATGCCATCCAGCCATCTCATCCTCTGTCATCCCCTTCTCCTCCTGCCTCCAATCCCTCCCAGAATCAGGGTCTTTTCCAATGAGTCAGCTCTTCACATCAGGTGGCCAAAGTATTGGAGTTTTACCTTCAGCATCAGTCCCTCCAATGAATACCCAGGACTGATCTCTTTCAGGGCTTCAGTCCATGGGTTCAGAAAAGAGTTGGACACAGCTTAGTGACTAAACAACAACAAAAACACGCCATTAGTCTGCAGAGTAATTCAACCTCTCATCATTTATCATATCCAAACAGTATAAAAACTTCATGAAATGTTTTTCATTACTAAAAGAAAAACAATGTCCCATAGTAAACTTCAGGCTACCCCCAAACCAGCTCAGAGAGTCAATTTTTATAACCTGTTACCTGAGCACACAGCATGAACTGAAAATTCTCATAACCACAAGCCCAAAAGCTTGTCTCCAGAGCAGGAAAACAAGACCCCCAGCCATCCAGGCTGTACCTCAGAGCCCTCTGTCACAAGGGGTCTGAAGCTCCAGGAAGAGCCACAGTGAGAGTCCAAGACAGTGGCAGGACCTATGGGGACACAGCCTCGGGGTTGCAGGGGAGCAGTGGAAAATCAGCCCCGGGAGACCATCAGCACTGGAGCCTGAGCTGAACTCTGCCCTTGGGAGGCTCACAGGCTCCTCCAGAGAAGGATTGCTAAGGTCTACAGGGAGCCCCTCGGACCCTCCCACCTTGGGGCAGACGGTCAGGGACACGTCTCCTGAACTAATCATGAAGTATGGAAAGAGGGTCCCAGAGAAGGAAACCTGAGGGAAGGAGAAAATGTGGGAGCCATCAGTCATGTTGTAGAAGGAGACATCCCCTTCCTGGTAATCCAGGAACACCCCCACCCTAAGCCTGGGGTGGGGAGCTTGCATGAGGGATAGCAGAGTCTGAGGTACAGTACAGGCACAATATTGTCTTTCAAATCTCCCCACAGCCCAGAACCCTCTATCTGGGGACTCTATGTACCAGCCTTTCCTGTTCACATCTTCCCTACAGACCCCCAGCACCCACTCGCTTTGGTCTCCATCCCTGATCTCCACCTCCCAGTAACAGCGCCCTGATGTGATGCCCTCAAAGCCCAGTACACTGCAGGTATCTACAGAGTTCACATGGGAGTCCTTCCAGGTCACACTTGTCTTTTCATGAGAAATGACAAGGCATGAATGGGAAGATCCTGGATCCAGAGTGACAGGCCCTGCAGAGAAAGTTATCCATCATTTAAGATTCTCCCCTCCCCAAGAACACACAACCACCCCTCAACCTGGAATCCCAGCTGCATGGGGAGGAGAGCTAAGCACCCTGACAATAGAAACTTGTGATTCAAGTCGATGGGCCTCCAAGAAGGAAAAGGACCCATGAGACTGATTTCAGGCTGAGATACATCACAGAGCCCTTGAGGACCAGCCTGCTCTCCAAGGGCTGAAGGATGTCTATTTAGCAATCAATATCAGCCAAAGTCATCAGCCCCACCTGTGTGTGACTATCATCACCACATCCCACCCCACACTATTGATGGTGCCAGCATCTATATCACCACTGAGAACTGAAGGAGAGGCCACAGGGACAGCTGTAGGTAAATCCAGAAAATACACAAAGTCACTCACAGGCCTGGAACTCCTCCTTCCGCCAATCTACAAGGAAAACACACATTTCATATCAGGGGTTTGTAGACTGTATATATCAAGGTCAGTGCTTAGTATCATGAAACATACTTTTGAGAGAGTTATAGGGGAAATGTTTTGGAAATATTCAACTGATGCATGTATTTCTTTTCACAAACACATAGAGAACCATCATGTTGCAACCTTACCATGAAGGCAAAGCCATAAATCTTAATACTGAGGAATTAAGAGGCTTGATATCAATCTGAACATAAAGATCATTGCCCAAACTTCACTATAAAATAATATTTTCTCAAGTCCTTAGCTGCACACCTTAAAACTAGGTTTTCTGGAGAAAGAATTGGGGAGATCAGAATTTCCAAGGTTCTTAAGCAATTATGAAGAGCTAATTGAACTGAGCATGCAGATTACCTCTAAGTCAGTGGTAGACAGAATATAACTTAGCTGAATCGAACTCAGGGAATGACTGTAAGTCATTATTGAAGAGAATTTGGGATACAGCATCAGAGAAATCTTGCTCGATTAGAAGACAATGGAGAGATTTCAAGGAAAGGAGAGAGATCTTTGAAGTGAGAAAGACAGACATACAGTGAGAGGAAAGACACTCATGAATTCTCTTCTGCTTTTCATAGGGTTAGTGGAACAAAAACAGTTCTACCTGTGAAGGAAAACCCAAAATATTGGATCTAGTCATCTGCTTCCCCTGTAATTGCCCAGAGAGGTTGTAAGCTTTCAGGAAAACCACAAGAGGACCCCAAAGATGTCCATGTTCTGAACCTCGGACTGTGTGAATACACTGTGGTAAAGGGAACTTTACAGATGCGATTAAGAACCTTACGATATGACCAAGGGTCAGGGGGAGATAACCCGAAAACCTAGCCAAGACCTGCTGATCCTTGGCCAGCCCCAAAGCAAGAATCTTAAGGACCAGATCAGACTAGTGTCCCCCAGGCGATGGCCTGATATGACTAAAAAAGAACATAAGAATCCCTTTCCCAACTGACCCAAGGCCAAATAATTCCTTCCAACCTCCATACTCGCTTTTGGGGAAAAGAAAGGAAGTTCAACAACCAAAGCAAAGCAAACCCTATATGTCATAAGACCCTGAAACATCTGCACTGAGAGACCTGTTGCCTCCAACAGGGTGGAGAACATTTATGGAAATTAGTAAATGGCCTCTTTTTTTTTGCAATTTTGGGGTATAAAGTTACTACACCATTCCTACTTAATACAGGTTCATGATGAAATTAACATTCCTTTTATTTGCCTGATGGAAATAAGATCACACAAAGCAGCCTAATCCATGTGACCCTTTGAGAAAAAAATGAACTTTAATTTATTTGTTCTTCACTAAGATACTAGTTGATCCCTAGCTATAAATTTCTATACCACAAGTGATAGAGATTAACAACAAGAAAAAAAGGGAGGAGGAAAAGAGAGAGTTGGCATTTAATTGTGAGACTCCACATGTATCAGTGTGATGTTATTCTTCACTTAATTGCTACACCAAATCATTAATACAATTTTTCCAATTTTATGAATAAAAAGCAATCTGACATTTGACCACCTCCCACTTGACACTTGTCAATATAAAAACTAATTATAGCTTAATGGGGTTTATCCTTACAAAACAAAAGGTTACCCAAGGTATGTATTAAAACACACACTTTTTAATCTAGTATGTAAAGGAAGAGATAGTAAAAGAGGACTATCTGTTCCTCATATTTAACATAAATCCCAGGGTGAATCAGTAAGAATCCCTAAGAGGAGATCCTAAATCCTCATGCATCTGGTTCCCAGGCATTTTCACCCTTGGCTTACCCTTCTCTGTCTCTTACAATTTATATTCCTGTCTGTAAACAGAAACATTCCAATCAGGGAAAGGATATGCTGCATGGATTTACAGGGTACAGATCAAAGCTAAAGGGTTCTCAGAACAACATTATATTACATTAGGATGTCCCATACAACACTCCTGCCCTAACCACTACAGGAAGGTTGAGATGGTCTCATTATCAGAGGCAGACTGAATTACATGGTTATTTGCTACCGCTGCTAAGTCACTTCAGTGGTGTATGACTCTGTGTGACCCCATAAACAGCAGCCCACCAGACTCCCTGTCCCAGGATTCTCCAGGCAAGAACACTGGAGTGGGTTGCCATTTCCTTCTCCAATGCATGAAAGTGAAAAGTGAAAGGGAAGTCGCTCAGTTGTGTCCGACTCTTCGAAACCCCATGGACTGCAGCCCACCAGGCTCCTCCGTCCATGGGATTTTCCAGGCAAGAGTACTGGAGTGGGGGTGCCATAGCCTTCTCCAACATGGTTACCTTAAAATGGCTTAAAAACAAATATGCCTTTATTGAAATTTCTTAAGGAGATATCAAGGAGTTGATCACTTTCAGTTCAGTTCAGTTGCTCAGTCGTGTCTGACTCTTTGCAACCCCATGAATCCCAGCACGCCAGGCCTCCCTGTCCATCACCAACTCCCAGAGTTCACTCAGACTCACGTCCACCGAGTCAGTGATGCATTCCAGCCACCTCATCCTCTGTCATCCCCTTCTCCTCCTGCCCCCAATCCCTCCCAACATCAGAGTCTTTTCCAATGAGTCAGCTCTTCACATGAGGTGGTCAGCTTTAGCATCATTCCTTCCAAAGAAATCCCAGGGCTGATCTCCTTCACAATGGACTGGTTGGATCTCCTTGCAGTCCAAGGGACTCTCTAGAGTCTTCTCCCACACCACAGTTTAAAAGCATCAATTCTTCAGCGCTCAGCCTTCTTCACAGTTCAACTCTCACATCCATAAATGACCACTGGAAAAGCCATAGCCTTGACTAGACAGACCTTAGTCGGCAAAGTAACGTCTCTGCTTTTGAATATGCTATCTAGGTTGGTCATAACTTTCTTCCAAGGAGTAAGCGTCTTTTAATTTCATGGCTGCAGTCACCATCTGCAGTGATTTTGGAGCCCCAAAAATAAAGTCTGACACTGTTTCCCCATCTATTTCCCATGAAGTGATGGAACCAGATGCCATGATCTTTGTTTTCTGAATGTTGAGCTTCAAGCCAACTTTTTCATTCTCCTCTTTCACTTTCATCAAGAGGCTTTTTAGTTCCTCTTCATTTTCTGCCATAAGGGTGGTGTCATCTGCATATTTGAGGTTATTGATATTTCTCCCAGCAATCTTGATTCCAGCTTGTGTTTCTTCCAGTTCAGCGTTTCTCATGATGTACTCTGCATAGAAGTTAAATAAGCAGGGTGACAATATACAGTCTTGACGGACTCCTTTTCCTATTTGGAACCAGTCTGTTGTTCCATGTCCAGTTCTAACTGTTGCTTCCTGATCTACATACCAGATTTCTCAAGAGGCAGGTCAGGTGGTCTGGTATTCCCATCTCTTTCAGAATTTTCCACAGTTTATTGTGATCCACACAGTCAAAGGCTTCGGCATAGTCAATAAAGCAGAAGTAGATGTTTTTCTGGGACTCTCTTGCTTTTTCCATGATCCAGTGGATGTTGGCAATTTGATCTCTAGTTCCTCTGCCTTTTCTAAAACCAACTTGAACATCAGGGAGTTCACGGTTCACGTATTGCTGAAGCCTGGCTTGGAGAATTTTGAGCATTACTTTAGCATGTGAGATGAGTGCAATTGTGTGGTAGTTTGAGCATCCTTTGGCATTGCCTTTCTTTGGAATTGGAATGAAAACTGACCTTTTCCAGTTCTGTGGCCACTGCTGAGTTTTCCAAATTTGCTGGCATATTGAGTGCAGCACTTTCACAGCATCATCTTTCAGGATTTGAAATAGCTTAACAGGGATTCCATCACCTCCACTAGCTTTGTTCATAGTGATGCTTTCTAAGGCCCACTTGACTTCACATTACAGGATGTCTGGCTCTAGATGAGTGATCACACCATCATGATTATTTGGGTCGTGAAGATCTTTTTTGTACAGCTCTTCTGTGTATTCTTGCCACCTCTTCTTAATATCTTCTGTTTCTGTTAGGTCCATACCATTTCTGTCCTTTATCGAGCCCATCTTTGATGCAAAGATGGGTTCAATCACACTTTATGCACCTAAATAACTTGCACACCCTCTGTGTGCTCCCCAGCTAACACCATGGCTGTGACTTGTGGTCTCTTTTCCACCATTACAAGCCACTCCATTTCTATAAGACAAATCTCAGACACGACACTTCCTCCTCATCTCCTCCTCTCTTCCTCCTTCTGGTCTTGTCATCCCTGATTTGCTTCCCACCATTTCTCTGTGAAATGATTTTGTCTCCTCTACATTTCTTCTTTCCCAGTCTTGGCCCATGGCCCCTAATAAACCCAACCAAAATGAACCCATCAGCAAATACAGCATTATCTGAAAAGGAAGATCATGGTTGCTACATTTTTGTCCCTGTCACACAAGCATATACACAAGATTTTGAGTAGAATTTAAGAACTTTCATAGACCCTCATCCAAGGAGCCCAGAAACACCCCATGGTTTTTGGACCCCAGATTCAGAACACCTGCTCTACAGCAACTAATCCCTCAGCAACCAAGAGGTTTGGAGGATGAAACCCAGCCTGGACAGAGTCAGAGTGTGAGAAGGTAGAGAGAGGAGCAGTATCTCAGAGGACCAGGAGAAAATAGGAAAAACAAAACTAGAGCCTAAAAGGGAAGGCATTTTGAAGCAAGACAGATCAGGAATCAAGGGCCCCCTTGAGAAGAACTGAGTCCTGAGTAGGCAAGCATGACTTCTGAAATCTTCCAGAGATGAGCGATCCCTGATCCACAGGGTCGTGCCTGCTGCCGTCCCTCCTCACCACTGACCCCTCCACTGTCACTGTCACAAGAAGTCCCAGTTGCACCAGGCGTTTGGGGAGGGTGCTGCTAACCCTGACAGTGCCTGCAACAGAGCACGGGCAGGAGGGAGGCATCTGTGTTCAGAGGAGTCCCTGCAGTCTCCAGGTGGAGGCTTCAAAGCTGACAAGAAGACCAGGGACGCTACCCCACCCAGCTGTGGGGTCCACTCATGGAGAAGGGGGCAGAGTCTAGGTTGGGGAGGGGAGGCCACAGGAACTCAGCGCCACTTACCTGCATACAGCTGGGCCTTCCTCCAGGCTGAAAGGGAACACACTCTGGTGAGACATCAGCCGGAAGAAACTTGCTCAGTGTGAATCTACGGGCCCTTGCCTCCCCTCTGCTCTGCAGGTGAGACTAACCACAGTGGGGGAGAGGCTGGAGAGGAGGTGGCCTCCAGCCACGTGCAGACAGCGGGTGTGGTGGGGAATCCCCTGGAGCACAGGTCAGGTGGCCTGCACACTCCATACTTCCACCACTGTCCCACTGCTGCGTGTGACGTTCAGCAAGTCACTTAGCTGTTCTTGCCTCATGACCCTCAATAATCCTTATTCTATCTACATTCATTTTTGCTACTAAGGGTCAATAATTCTACTATGTGTGAAAATATTCTAAGGAGTAAAATAGAAATTATTATATAATTTTAAGGAAGCATTATTACATTCAGTTTTTTTCCTGGAAAAAATAAATTTGTGAAATAACTTGATATGAGAACTATTTTAAGAAGTGAGATGAGCTCTGGGTAGAAGTGGCTAATCTTTCTCAGATGAAATATTGCTAGAGATAAACACTGTTCAGGGCTACTGACAGCTCATTCCATGGCATTGCTGTGTATGGTCACCCCAGTTCTGCCCCATAAGTTTTTGATCATCACCCAAAGAAACTGGAGGGAATAGACTCCTTGGACGGTGTTTGGGATGGAGACAGGAGGTCACACTCCTAAACTTAATCAAGCTGGTTACTTGTATAGTTCCTTTAATGAAATCGCACAGCACATGACTTTTGCTTCTGGGTACTGACCAAAACCAGATGCACAAAAGGATAGTAAACTATTAATACGGTGGGTCAGTCAGAGTTGGAATAAGACCCAGGGTGCATGGTAGACTCTGGGGTCATCATTACACCCAGGATCCCAAGAAATGGGTGGGAACCAGCAGTCCAGACCTGGGAGAGCCCATGCATGGGTTCTGCCTCCTAGAAGCCTCCACTTCTCTCCCAGGGAAGTGGGTCCACATTTTTAAGCCTAGACAGAATGGGGAGAGGGACGCCTTGGCACAGGTAGGACAGGAAACCCAAGGACACCAGAGAGTCACTCACCAGCCAGGTAAGCGGATTTCCCTCCTCCCTGAAAGGCAACACACAGGAAACAGGTGAGCTAAGAACCAGACTGTCTCCTATGAAGGGGATGCAGAGAGCTCAAGAGGAAAAGTACAGCTTACCAAGTTCTTCCTGAAGTTTAGCTGAAAGAGAGTGAAAAAAAAGCATGAACTCCACTCCCTAAGAAAAAGATTCACAAATACCACTTTTCTGTGTGTAACCCCTGGCGAAGACGTTCCAACTGCAGACCCATTGGAGCCTCCCTGGCTCCAGCTGTCCACCCAGGTCTCCCCAGCCACCTGCTCTGGACTGGGATTTCCCCAGAGCCCTGGACTCAGGCCCTGTGGTCAGTTCCTCCCTCTCAGCACCAGCTGCCACACTCACCAGCCTTGACCCCTGTCCTGCCTTACCTGCGTCCTTCAGCACTTCCTCCTTTGTCTGACGGTCCTGCTCTCTAGTCTGGCACAGATTCTCCTTTTCTTGCATCTCCCGCACCTTCATGGAATATTCTCTCTTGGTGTAACATCCAGCCCCAAGGAGCAAGATCGCCAGCACAGTCATGCTCACTGAGAAAGCCACCTTCCAGGGAGAGGCCTGGGGGAAGAAGGGCTCTGCGGCCCAGCCAAACACCCCGTCAGGGCCCCCCGCCCAGGACAGCCCAGCCCGGAACACCCAGGAACCCCCAGCCCGCTCCTCTAGCCCTGCTGGAAGCCGGGAGCACCTCTGACCTGGGATGAAAATGGCCATGGTCTTCTCCTGGCCCAGGACAGGGTTGAGGATGGAGCAGGTCACATTCCCCACAGAGCTGTCTCGCACCACCAGTGCCGCCTCCACGCTGAACAGCCCTTCAGCATCCCGGGTGTGGGCCTCGGAGAACGCCAGGAACTTCTCTCCACTGAGGTCTCTCCACTGCACCTGGGGCTTCGGGAACCACCCCGAGGTCGTGCACACCACGCGGACCCCATCTTCCTCAGGCCCTGTGATGCGCACCTGAGGGGCAGAGCCCACACCTGCGGGAGGCAAGATGCAGAGCCCAGGGGCCCAGCAGTGCCTACGTGTGCACAACTCCAGGGGGCGCCCTGCACTTGGCATTCTGGGGGCTCTGGGGGCAGCCTGCTCCCACAGGGAACAAGGAGACGGCCTTGCCTTGGGGAACAGAAGGAAGGAGTACGGGGATCATGGGCTCAGAGAGCTAAGTCCCTTCTCCCCAGCCATGCAGTTGGAAAGGCTGATGCCATGTAAACAAGGGGAGGAATGTGGTCCCAGGTCCACCCTTATCCTTGATTTTCCTCACATCACACTCTCTCCCGGGTGTCTGCTTCCATACCCACTGCCTCTCTTTGTAAATCACCACCAAAATTAAGTCATCTAAAGACCCTATGTCCTGAACGTCCCTTCCTTTTATCCACAGGTTTCCCTCTACCCAAATTCCTCACATATACTTCCAACTCATAATTCTAGAACTGAATATGTGATTTGGCCCCATCCGTGATGGATTCTTATAAAAATATTGCCAACTCTTCACTCCTCTTTATATCCAGCTCCCTGTCTGCCACAGGTTTTGGTGCCTCCACACTCTGTCTCGGGGCCAGTCCTGTGACTCAACTAGCCACTAAGAGATTAGGTCACATGACTAGGTTGTAAAGTCCTTGTGCCATTGGGCTACTCTCCACCAGGGGAGGACGTGTTTGCTCTAGTGCAGCCTTTCCTACTGAAACTTTCCTAGATCAATCAACAGCCAGTTGAACAAACCCACATGGACAGACCCAGCGAAGTTTCTTATGTGACCTCCTCAGCTGACTGTAATGACAAATTCGAATTAAAAATAACAGGCTTCATTCTCCCTGTTGAAAATAAGGGCAGAGATACCCCTTCCCTTGTTTTTATTAGAATATTTACTTGAGAAAACCTGTAATCATATTTTCTCCCCAGTTTTAAATGTATATAAATCCTTTTCGAGAACTAGATAAGAATTTTGACCCAGGAATGTCTTTCACTAGGACCTAGGAGCCATCCATAAATATAAAGTTCAAGGGAAACAGCACCCCACTTTCCCCTTCCTGTGGGAGGATAGGAGTCCAGCTTCAGCCATCACCAAGCTATAAGGTGTAAAAATACCTCCTGTCATAAACACATAAGAATTTGTTTTTCCTCTGGCTTAAACCAATTAGCTAACATGGATGTTCGGCTCAATTACCAGGAAAATTTAGAGTAAACTGTGTGACAGACGGTGCTATCAAGTCCTCCTACATGAGGAATAGTTATTGTTCAGCTTAAAAACAACTACGTGATGGGTTGTATCTGCTTGGCTTTATAAAAGGGGGGAGATAACTTTCTGTCTTTACAATCTCTTAGTCGATTGCCTGTGATACCTATCACATTCTGGTTGAATGCCCATTCAGTAATAAAACTGTGTTCTTTCTCCACTAACTGTAAAGATGATTTCTGCTTTGGGAGATTTTGTTTTTGTTTTGTAGCTAACGTGGCCAAAGAGGTCTGAATAAACCCAGATAAGATTAATCAAATACAGCCCAAACTAGCTGTACTCCCTTCATGCCTGAATTAAATAAACGGTTATTGTTATACGCCACTGTGATCTTTGTGATAATGTGACACAGCATTATCTTGACAACAGATGACTAACATACATGAAGCAAAGAATCTTGCCCACCATCCAGTTCTACAATCAAGTCATTAACCTCTCAGTCACTCACTGACAGTACACTCTGAAAGGAATTCAGGGTGAAAATAGGGGCAAGGCACTCCGTGCTTTGGAAAAACAGGCCCCTAGATACTTAGAGATATCTCAGGGAAAAAATATTTAGTGACCCTAGATTCTTGCATCTTCCTAGAAAAGTGCTAATATTATTAACTGAGATATCTAATCCTTGTGACAAACAGTAACATTTTACCATCCTGGGCTTCCCCAATGGCTCAGCAGTAAAGAATCTACCTACAATGCAGGAGCAACAAGAGACGCAGGTTAGAGCCCTGGGTTGGGAAGATCTCCTGGAGGAGGAAATGGCAACCCACTCCAATATTCTTACCTGGAGAATCCCATGGCCAGAGAAGCCTGGTGGGCTACAAGTTCATGGGGTCTCAGAGTCAGACACGACTGAAGCCACTTAGCATACTAAGCATGCTTGACTGCACTTGTTCCCTAGCCAAAATCCTGTATAAACTGGCTTCTCCCCCTACCTCATTGGAGCAGTTTCTCAGAGCTACTGAGAAGCTATTTCTTGGATTATACACCCCTCAGTAAGACCCTGAATAAAACACAGCTCACAGTTCTTAAGTTGTGTGTTTTTCTTCAATCAACACACATACTTTTCAATATTCTTACCACTAAACAACAAGCAGCCAATGAAAACCCTCAGAGTTTCTGTAGTCTCCTCCTCCCCCAAACTCTGTCCCCAAATCCACTCACTCAGCTTGCTCTACTTTCTAAACATCACAGATGTCTGATCCCCTCGTCCCTCTATGTGATCCCATTGCCTCTTCTGGGGGTCATCCTGTGGACCTCGTAACTACATCCATGCCTTCAGCCTGGCTCACCTTTCATTCACCCTCTTCACAGCTAACCAAAGAAATGTCCCAGGAACTGCTCTGTTTAAAATTTCCTCAGTGGTGCATCAACATCCATAGCACAGCATGCAAAGTCTTCTACAACCTAGCATCTACCTTGCCCCTCAAATTCCTCTCCTCTTCCCCCAGCTTCCACTGTCTGTGCCCCTCGGGGATCACACACTGCAGCACCAAGGACTCTGGTTAACTGCTAGCAACTGCAATCACCACACTCTATCTCCTCTCTTCTCTCTTCCTCTCCTTTCTTCTCCTCTCCCCTGACTTCTCATATTCCAGTCCATGAACGTCAAGGGCTCTTTGCAGCCTGATCTAGTGAACTCATGTGCCCATTTCAGTGTATATTACCTGCAAAATTCTCCTGACCAGCAGAGAGAGCGTTAATCAATCCTTTCTCTGTGCACCCCATGCCAAGAGCATATCTTTATTCAATTGTTGCCATCTCTTGCAACCTTCCACTTACTCATCTTACCAACCATGAGGGCTTCCTGCTCCAGCCATTCCTCCTCCAGTCACACTCCTCCAGCCACACTCCTGCCTCAGGGTTTCATACCAGGTGTTTCCTCTACTGGGAACTCTGGCCCCACAGATATCTACGCAGCTAAATTCATACTTCCTTTGAGCCTCTGCTCCAATTGTCAAAAATCCCAACCTGAAGCCCCACATAACACAAGCCCACCCCATCCTGGTCCCCTTCCACTGTTATATTTGCCCTTTTATCATAATTATTAATACTTATCACCTCCTAATTTCCTCTACAACCTATTAATCAAAGTAGTTACATACTGCCTCTAGAATATAAACTCCACAGAACAGGGAACATTGTTTGGTTCATTGATGTATCCCAGATGCCCAGAACAGGATGTGACATAGAGTAGGGTTTCAATATGTTTGCACCAAATAATGGAATGAGTGGATAAGCCTCCTGTTCCATATCTATAAAATGAGGGATTGGTTGCCATTATCCCTGAAGTTCCTCCCAACTCAGTACTCCAGGATCAAAATATCAAGTCACCAACCTGCCACCTTCAGCTCCAAATTGGCCTCTTCGTAGAAGCCACCCTTTCTGAAGAAGCAGGTGTACAGCCCATCATCAGAAACATGGACATTCTGGATACGCACGGCAGCTTCTCCCTGGTTGAGGAGGTCCCTCACCAGCGAGGTCCGCCCTGCATAAGGAGCCATCTGCTCCTCTTTCTGCTCGAGTCGGTCTTGATAGATGAACACAGCTTCTGAAAACTTGGAGCGGAACCACCTCAGCTCCATGTCTTCGGCACTCATGGCTGGAGATACACGGCAGGGTAGCAGGACTTCCCCGCCCAGCATTGCCACAAGGGGGTCCGAGGGGGCGATCACAGTGAACTCCTCTGTGGACACAGACACAGGAGTGAGAAAGGAGGAGACACAGAGGGAGCACAGAACACACGCTCAGTGTGATGGAAAGTCCGGGGCAGGCTGGGGACAGGTGTCGGGTGGGATGAACTCTGACCTGATAGGTTGAGGTGTGATGATTCTGAATTTGAGCTAGACTGATAATAATTTTGTGACCCAGAAAAGATGTCAAAGAGAGTCCCTCATCCATCTGTATTGCTATCTTCACACCCTTCCATGGAAAATTCTAGCTCAATGGTTTCCACCTTCAGCATGCAGCAAAATCAGCAACAGGGCTTATAAAACCACAGTGTTGGGCCAACACCCCCAGAGATTCAGTAAGGTCTGGGGTGGACCCAAGGATGTGCATTTCTAAACAGTTCCCCAAGATGCTGGTACTGATGTTCCAGGGGCCTCACTTTGAGAAGCACAGCTCTATCAGGCCCCTCTTGGAAAGAACTGAACCCTGACCAAACGAGTACTTGTGGTCAAGGTCAAAACTCCTTGATCATTCAGTCACATCCTAGTATAGCCACACTATTCTATTCCAGAGCTAAATTTATCTGTGTTTATGACTTTCTCCCCGGCTCAAATGTGCACTAAAGACTAGACACAAATACTGTTTCCATTAAAAGCCTACCTTCACTTTTTTTCACCCACAAGTGCCCATATTCACCCCCACTGACATCTTCTCAGAGCCCTTGGCCTTCTGAGGCCTGGAGGATGGGCCACGACCTGACCCTTGTGCAGGATGGCCCTGCTGGATCTACTCCTCAGCTCCTGAGCTGCTCAGAGTGGATCTGAGTCTCTCACCTGGAGGGCGACAGTACACTGGCCTCCCTGGGTCTCCCTCTCCTCACTCCCAAGTCTGCAGCTCTTTCCACCTGTAAACCATGTCCCCACTCTACCCAAAGCTTTGCAAACTCTCCTTAGTCCCTCCAGTGGACCAAAGGCCTGATGGGGATGACACCCAGGGCTTCTGGACCCAAGCTCCTACTTCTCGCCCTCTCCTTCACTTTGCTCTAGCCAAGACGTGCCTCCACAGTCCTTTGAACAATCCAGGCCCACAGGCAGTTTTGCACTGGCTGTTCTCTCTTGCAGAAGCCGTGCTTCCACTGAAACCCTCACAGGCTCACTCCCTCCTCCAGGTTTTATTCTTATCTCACTGTCTCACTGAACACCTCTCTGAACACTGCTGGCCACTTCCCACCTCCACGTGCCTGACTGCCCTCTACCCCAGGCTGCTTCACTGCTTCTCCTCTCATTGCTTATAAAAAACTATTCATTATACTGCTTTCATGCATTTATTGTTCATGGTTCCCTGCTACATTATAAGATTTTACAAAGACACGAATCTGCCTGGTTTGTTCATAAAAGCACCTACCACATGTTCAATATTCTGTAAATATATGAGAAATGGAAAGAAATAATCAATGAATGTGTTATGTAAAATAAAGATACTACACAAAAAAATGAGGTGAAAGATATTGTCACATATGCCATAGTTGAATTTTTAAAACATCATAAGCACCTCATTGGATATCAAGGCATTTTAATATGCCTTGAGGCTTAAAGAATTATAAGGCTTATAGTCTTTATATTGAGGCTTAGTGAAGTCCCTCAGTCATGTCCGACTCTTTGCGACCCCATTTACTGTAGCCTACCATACTCCACCGTCCATGGGATTTTCCCAGGCAAGAGTACTGGAGTGAGTTGCCATTTCCTTCTCCAGAGGATCTTCCCAACCCAGAGACCAAACCCAGATCTCCCACATTATAACAGACGCTTTACTGTCTGAGCTACCAGGCTTAAAGACTCTCAAAAACTGAATGACAATTGCTGGTTTGAGGAGCATCATAATTTTTCTAGAGAAGAGACTTTTCAAACAGCAACCCACTCTTGATGGAGAGAACCAGCCCAGCTCCCAGGAATCCACACAGGAAGAGCAGCAGGGTAGACTCACGTGCGAAACCCCCAGTGGGCAGCTGCGTGAAGAGGAGCAAAGAGATGAGGTGGCAGAGCACAGAGCCGTGGAAGAAGTCTTCCATCTCCTCAGAGCTGGGGAGACACAGGGCAGGAGGCAGACCCAGGGCTGGCCCCGAGCTCAGGGACCCCAGTGGGGAGGAGGGCTCAGGGACAGAGACAGTCCTGCAGGAGCAGAGCCCCCAACTTGATGCCTGTGCTGGAGAGGTGCTGGGCTCCCCACAACTCTGGCACCCAGAAAGCGCCTTGTGGAAGCCTCTGTGGGGCTAAACAACCACAAGGTTTGCTTGGGAAAAATGCCCTCCTTCCCTTCCCACCCAAATGGCACCTGCACCCCAGCCCATTCTGCCCAGAACACCAGGTGCTTCCTTTCTCAGCACCGGGGGCCCCAAGGTGGGACCATCCTGCATCTCCCCATTATTCATAACCACCAGCAACGCCTGTCTACCAGTTAGGGACAGAGACCCAGGTTCAGCTCCTCACTGTGAAGTACAGGCCAGCTCCCACTTGGGGCCCCAGAAACATCCTCCTAAGGGGACTATGGGTCCTTCAGAGGCACTGTGTGCTGCTTTTGCTGCTGGGTTAGTTCACCTGCATTTCAACCCCACCCAGCCCTTTCCTGAAGGGACCAAGGACAAGGCCTGCACCCAGGTGCCCAGTCAGTCCCCACAGACAGCTTAATCCTCATCCGCACTGAATTTAAAGAAGATCTCTGCATTGGGGTTGGAGATCCCTGTGGAAACAGAGCAGCCAACGAGAAAAATGAGTCCTCGTCAGAGAAAAGACCCCAAAACACTAAATGTTTGCGGTGTGGGAGGAGGCAGCTTAGGGTCCTAGAAGGACAGATGCTGGGGGCTAAGCGCTGAGTCCTCCCCCAAGACTGGGCCCCTGTCTGCCAAGTTCCTCAACCATCTTCGTGTTATTCCTCATCTGCAAAATGAGGATATTAACGGCATTTCCATCTCAAGGTTTTCATGAGAATCACATGAATTTATATTTGTAGTCACTACATGGAATTCGAAAACAACCTATTACTAGTAAGTGCTATAGCAGGAACACTGAAACAAACAAGTGAAGGCACACCCCTCCCTGTGGGGGTCCTGGGTCTCCCTAGAGCCACTCCACCATCCAGCACCACCCACCCTGCCCCCAGCCCCGCCACCTGCTCAGCCTCCTCCTCAGCCCTGCTGCTCCCTGCTTGCTCTTCTTGCCCACAAGTGTCTTCAAAACCCACTTACCTGCTCTGAAAGGCCGGGACTTCAGGAGCGCCTCTAAGCTCAGCAGCATGAGAAAGTTCAGGGACCCTGGCAGACCCCAAATCTGCCCTCAGAATTCGCACCTGAAGTTAGTCACTCAGAGCCCCAAACCTGATCCAGATCCAGGTCTGAGTCCCTCGTGTCTGGGGGCAGGTGGTCTCAGGAGAGTGGGGAAGCAGCAGAGCCTGGCCCAGGGGTGTCTGCAGAGACCAGACCGTGGGACCCTCGGAAACGATCCCGGACAGCTCAGTCCACCCTTCTCTGGTTCCTTCACTATTGGAAAGTGAAACCTGGAAAAGCGGTCCCGGCAGACTCTGCTCTGCCCTCTGGACAGTCACCCAGTTATCAAGGAGGAAACAGCACGATCGGAGCAGCAACAAGAGAGCGGATTCAAGTAAAGCTGAAAGCACCCTGAGGGGGACACAGAGACACATAGACTGGATAACTGTTCTCAACAAGTTCTCCGCTCCAGGCTGTGCACGTGTGCTCACTCCCTCAGTTGTGTTTCACTCTTTGTGATCCCATGGACTGAGCCTGTCAGGGCCCTCTGTCCATGGAATTTTCCAGGCAAGAATACTGGAATGGGTTGCCATTTCCTACACCAGGAGATCTTCCCAACCATGCAATCAAACCCACATCACTTGGGTCTCCTGCACTGGCAGGCAGATTCTTTATTACTTCATCACCTGGGAAGACATACTCCAGCTTGGCAGCCTTCTAACCTCAGAAGTGCGGACTGTGGGCAGCACACAGCCTGCACAGCCTAACACCTAGCCCCGCCTGACTCCATGTCGGCTAGAAAGTGCACAGGCTACAGACCCCAGCGTGACTGCTTCCTTTTCTTCCCCAGCAGATGACCCAGGAACTCCCCCAACCTGGCCCCCAGGGGCTAACCCCCAGGCTTCAAGCGTTTCCAGGACCAGCTCCAGAACCTTGGCTGAATGGGCAGTGCCCTAAGGCTTGTTAAGATGGTGTATCACCCATGGCCTGGGCACAGCCATTCAGACCCCCTTTCTGACAGGCCCAGTGAACACCAGGAAAGGCCTGATTCTCTGATCTCAAAAAAAAAAAAAAAAAATCAACGGGACTGGCTCTTCCTCTCCAGCTCATCCCTTCCTGAATTTTCCTCAGCTAGTAAAGAACACCTGTGTTCACCCAGTTTTCTCTGCCGGAAACTTGAAGAGCATCTTTCACATCCCACTCTCCCATGAAATGTGGTTCCAACACATTCAAGATTTTCACAAATTCATGCTAACAGCCATCACATACTCTCATTTCTCTGCTGACCCAGAGTGTTCCTCATGGGTCTCCCGCCCCCACCTCCACCCTCACTCCCTCCAGGTCGTTTTCTTTCCAATGTCGTGATGCTTGCAGGTCAGTTTATGTCAGCTTTATGCCTCACACTTCAAGGGACCCCTCTGCTTCAACCTCACCTCCGTGGCTCCGAGGCCTCCAGCTTCCTGTCTGACCTCCTCCCGTGCTTCTCCCAGCTGCCCCCTCACTGGTCTCACCAGCCACTGGATGATCCTACTCCTCCCCCACATTCCTCACGGTCCACTGTACAGCTCTCACCTCAAATGATCTTGCTCAAGGCACGCTTTGCTGACCTCCTGACCCCCATTATGAGATCCACACACAAGCGTTTTGGAGTTTGGGTGATACCCTGTCTCCTCCACAGCCCTGACCTGTGTTCACCTGAGGAATATCGAGGGAATCCAGGAGAGGAGGCACTCTTTCCCAGCATGTAGGAAACACTCCATAAACATTGGTTGAGCTGACTGGGAGGAGATCTTCAGCAGCAAATGGGCTACTTAACCTCGTCCAGTTTCACAGAACAATCTAGTCCACAGAGAAACAGGAAGACTGCTAACTCTGAACTAATAGTCAGCCTCTGGAGGGCTACAACAGCCCCTCCATCTCCCCACCTCTGCTTTGCTGTCTGCTGCTGCTGCTGCTGCTAAGTCACTTAAGTCATGGCTGACTCTGTGCGACCCCACAGACGGCAGCCCACCAGGCTCCCCCCATCCCTGGGATTCTCCAGGCAGGAACGCTGGAGTGGGTTGCCATTTCCTTCTCCAATGCATGAAAGTGAAAAGTGAAAGTGGAAGTCACTCAGTTGTGTCTGACTCTTCACAACCCCATGGACTGCAGCCTACCAGGCTCCTCTGTCCATGAGATTTTCCAGGCAAGAGTACTAGAGTGAGTTGCCATTGCCTTCTCCAGCTTTCCTGTCTACCCCAGATATAAAGACTTCACTAGTTACAGCCATGGACTGGCAACACCAGGTTCAACCACCACTAATGCTCCCTCAGCGCTTCCCTGGAAACCCAGACAGTAAAGAGTCTGCCTGCAGGGTGGGAGTCAGGGTGTTCAGATCCCCTGAAGGAGAGCACGGCAATGCACTGCAGTATTCTTGCCTGGAGAATCCCATCGACAGAGGAGCCTGGCGGGCCACAGCCCATGGGGTCACAAAGAGTCAGACACAACTGAGCGGCCAAGCACACGCAAGCACAGTGCTCCCTCCAGCCTGCCCAGTGTCCCAGTGTCATCCAGGTCTGAAGTGACTTGGGCTCGTGTCTCTCCCCTCCTCACCTCTGCCTCGTGGCTGTCACTATTATCTTCATTCTACAGATGAGAAAACCAAACCTCACAGATTCACAGCCGCACACTCAGCAAATCTCTCTCAGCCTGTGTTCACTCTGGGTTGTTCTGAACGACCCATTATATTTGTCTCCACAGAGTAAAGAGCGGTGGACCCACAAAACCACAAGTTGTTGGTTAGTGCCCAGAAGTCTGGTCTGAGGTGTTACAGTGTTAGGGTCAGATAATGGGCCAGCTTTTACTACCCAAATAAGTCAGGAGTTAGCTAAGTCTCTGGGGACCGATTGGAAATTACATTGTGCATACAGACCCCAGAGTTCAGGGCAGGTAGAAAGAATGAATAGAACTCTAAAAGAGACCCTAACTAAATTGTCCTTAGAGACTGGCGGTACTGACTGGACGGTGCTCCTTCCTCTGGCTCCGTTCCGGGTGAGAAACACGCCCTCTCACCTTGGTCTCACCCCTTTTGAAATTTTGTATGGAGCACCCCCCCATATTGACACTTAGAGAGGGATTCGACCCCCGAAACTTTAACAATGGTGATCTATGTGCTAGGCTAAAGGGACTCCAGCTGGTTCAGAAAGAGGTGTGGACTCAGCTTGCTGCAGCCTACCAACCCGGTACCCCAGAAGAGGCCCATCCGTTCCAGGTGGGGGACTCCGTCTACGTTCGTCGACATCGGCAACATAATCTAGAGCCCAGGTGGAAAGGACCCTACATTGTCCTGCTTACGACCCCTACTGCCATCAAGGTTGACGGGATCTCATCCTGGATCCACGCCTCCCACGTTAAAGCTGCACCAGAACCGACGCCTCAACGGAAGGCTCACCGCACCTCTCACCCTTTAAAGCTCAGGCTCTGTCGATTACCGGATTCCTGATCATCCTCTACCTAAACCTCCTGACTCTGCATCAAGGGACCGCTCATACGTATTGGGCCTACGTTCCTGACCCCCCCATGCTCCAGTCTGTAGGGTGGGATGAAGAAACATTGCCGGTATACGTAAATGATACTGCTCTTCTGGGAGGAGTCTCTGACGCACACATTCAACACCAACAAGCTAATATTTCCTTCTATGGGCCTTCTTCACGGTTCCCTATGTGTTTTTCATACGATACCCCCAAGTCTTACTGTATAAATGTCTCCCCTGTCACTTCCTACCCTCGTGTATATATTTCAGGAATTTCTGACGACGCTGGGGCCATTTCACACCAAAAGGGCGTAGGGCCGCTCGATATACCTTACTGTGGTCGCCATCTGGGAATTAGCGAGGGAATGGATGTGCCATGGACTCTGTGCCGGGGACGCAATGCCACCGTTTATAACATAAATAATAATAACAGTGTTTATCTCTGGGACTGGGCACCTGCAGGTACCCCAGATTATCCTGAATATAGAGGACAACACCCTCCTATTTTGGCACTCGGACATCGTCAGGTATTTCAAACTGAGATCTGGAAGCTTTTAGCAGCCTTTGGCCCCCGGCAACATGCTATATAGACAGGCTAATGAAGGTGGAACAAGATATGGAGATATAGGGATTACTGGATTTAGATATCCTAGATCATGTGTGCCTTACCCCTTTATGATTTTGGTTGGAAATGTTTCTGTTAATGTCACTCAGAATGTTTACCATATGTCTTGTTTTAATTGTACTCTCACTAATTGTATCAGAGGCATGAGCGTCGGAGAGCAGGTATTAGTGGTAAAACAACCCGCTTTTGTTATGCTCCCCGTCAAAATAGAAGAAGATTTCTGGTATAATTCTAATATTTCTCTTGATTTACTGCAGTTACACAATGAAATATTAGATATAGAAAACGCGCCTTCGGCCACTTTAGATGTTGTTCAAACTGCTGAAGATTTTGTGAAGAATTTGGTTTCTAACTTTCCCAGTCTTCATTCTTTGTGGCAGAGCATGGTGGCTGTAGGCATCGTGTTAATTGCTATCCTTGCCCTGATGTGCCTAGCACCATGCCTTATTAAAGGCATTGTAAAAGAATTTCTGCATATAAAGGTGCTTGTCTACCGTAACATGCTGCACCATCACCATCTTTTAGAGCGCCTAAAAGATGAAGAAGAGGGAGCTGCGAGAGAATTGCCTGTAACGGGTTAAATCTTGAAAGCCGCCTGATCTAAGTAACAACCCAGGGCATTCCTTGGCTCCCTGACCCGTCTCGCTCAATGGACGTTTAAAATGCACCCGTCACGCTCCGGAGACGGGGACACTATGCTCTGCACACAATAAAATGGAAGATTGGTGGCTGTTTTCTTAATGCCCCCCCCCCCCCCCCCCCCATTGTAAGGTATAGATGTTAAAAAGGTTATATAAGTTTGTTTATGATACCATGACTATTCTTGTAATCCTAACTTTCTTCATCTCTTAGCTTTGCATTTTTAAGTAGTTGCTCTCCTTTATCAAGAAACGCACAAGCACCATGCGAGTGCTCATGCCAAGGTAACGGTATGCCGCAATCCCTCACTCTATGATTTCAGGATTGAAATCACGGACAAGAAGAAGAGGGGAATGAAGGACTTAGGTTAAAATTTAAGCCCGGAAGGCAGGCTGTGCCTCAAGGAAAATAGCTTACTCTTTATCTGGTGACTCAGAGCCTCCTGACCGATTCTTAACAGATAACTTATGACCTGGTCAAGGAAACCCCCTCCCAAGAATGTATCTCTCTGTCGGACTTTTCTGGGTAAAAATTGACCAAATGCCGCAGGGTGATCAGCCAACCGTTTCAACTTAATTACCTGCAAACTTTTCCCACCAATCAAATGTCTCCACCTCACCTATGGCCCCTACTTCATTGTATCCCATACCCTGACCTCATCCCCACCTACCTGTGATTTTTTTGTATAAAAGTCCCTCACGACTGGCGTTCGGGGTTCACTCCTCCTAAGGAGATCGAACCCTGGCGTGCCGGCCTAATAAATCCTCTTGCTGATTGCATCGAATTCGAGTCACTGTGGTCTTTGGGGCGACGGTTCCCAAGAAAAGGCCGGGAGGTCTTACAACAGCTCTGGGCAAACCCAGGCCATCAGGGTACACCTGAACACATCCCACTTTGTCTTCCCCACAAAGTCAACTCCCTCTAATATCCACCTGGACTCAGGAATATTTGGAATATTTCTATTAACTGCAGGAGCTCTAATGAGACAAGTTCAAAATTAGCCTCCAGGGCCCCCTAATCTCTATCCCCCACTTACACCACGAATCCCTTCACCACAAGGAGACTTTTTAAGCTCTCGGAAACATTAGAGGGATTTTGTAACAACCATATTTTATTGAATACTGCCTATGTGCCAAGAACCAAGCCACGCAAATGCCATTTATGCTACTTCATTCTCACACGTGGAGACAGACATGAAGTGAGACATGAGTGCTGGCATCGAGGACGCTTAGTCCAAATCCCTCACAGAGGAGGGAGGGGTTAGAGCTGCAGGAGACTGCCTCCTCAATCCTCCCCCAGCCCTCAAACCCAGCCCAGCCCAGCCCCAGCTCCATGCAGCTTCACAGGAAGCAGGAACAAGCAGGGACCTTGGACTCAGACATGCCCCCAAGATGATCTGACCAGAAAGCTTATCTCACCCTGAATGCCAGCCCTTTGAGTCCATACTGGGAGGAGAGAGGGGTGGGAAAGACAAAGTACAGGAAAGATTTTTCTGGAAGTACACTGGAAGGACACTTGAACACACTGGCGAGGTGGACAAAAACAGCCAACTTCACCGACCTCCCCCGCCACCCCAGGCATCGGGGTTGTGTGCCAGCTGCTTCTTGCTCACTCGCCACAAAAGACTTTTCTTTCTCAAAATATAAATTATCCTAATGCTAACAGGGTTAATATTTAACAGTCATAGTATCCCTTATCTTTAATTTGCTTCAGGAGCTTTCAAAACAGTTTCGGAAAAACTTCTAATCCATAAAACCATAGTGATATAAAATGAATTGTGATTTTTAAAATGTTACAGTAGATGAAAAAAATTAAACTCCTATTTTAAATAATATACAATCTGGAAACCTTATTGTCCTTCACAATGTTAAGTTGAATAGTTCACTAGATTAATTTATACTGTAGGCAAAGTTTAAACAATTCCTTTGATAGCTATTTTTAGAAAGACACATACACACACACTCCAGAGGCAATGACTTTATTTCAATCTTAAAAGGTTTCTTTTGTTCTCTAACCATGATATCCTGGCTGGTGGGCAAGGTCTACCCTGGAAGCCTGCTGAGGCAGAGCCCAAGGGCACACTGGGGGCCATGATCTTCCTCTGAACCTGGACTTCTGTCCCTCTGCTGAGAGGAGAGAGGCCGTCGCGCCAGAGGCTGTCATCTCCAAAACTGGAATATCCAGCAAAGGCAGCTCAGGACATGCTCAGGTCACTCAGTCCTTCCCAAGAGTGTGTGCTGCCCAGCCCACCCAGAGGTCAGGAACAGAGTCCAGCTGGACCATGGCACTGACCCCACCATCCTCTGAGTAGACAATCCACTCTGATTCCGAAGTCTGAGATTCCTTCCAGGAACATGAAAAGGCATCGCTCCCACCCAAGCCCTCAGACTGTTGTTGTTGTTCAGTCCCCAAGTCGTGTCCGACACTGTGCAATGTCTAAAGGTAAAGAAGGGAGACTGAGGAGTCAGACAGGCTTACAGAAAATATAATGTTTTATTTTACCAATAAAAGATTATGATACCAAGCAGGACCCCATGGGACTCCTGGGCACAAAAGCCTTTCTGTGCCCCGAACTTTTCTGATTACAGAAAATAGGATTCATTCAACCTCCAAGACCTTCCCTGAGTCCAACAGGCAGGTTCAAGTGTTTGTTAATTAAGGAAGGGGGGTGGGGGGATGTGAGATAAGAGGAACAGTCAAGAGATACAGTAGTGCAGCTTTGGGGCAAGGTCTGATTCCCCATCAAAGGAAACACACAAAAATACCTTTGAGTTATTTCAGAGACTGAAACCCCCACGGGGAAGAAGTTAATGTTTAACAAGGATGGTATGCTGACCACAAGCACAGAGACCCCAGATGAGCTGGAACCAGAAGGCTGGTGATACTAACTCCCACTCACTCACCACCAACCCATCAGAAGAATGGGGGCAGGAGGGGAGGCAGAAGAAATGTTAGAATACCTTTCATCTTAACTCTTTTTTAATGTGCTATTTGTGTTTGTTTTTAGAATCTGAAACATTTCCACATACTTGATAGCTGCTTGTTGAAAATACATTACTGAAAGGAGCGTGTGATCCAGAATTGGAGGCTAAGCTCCAATCTTCCACTCCAGAAATCCTCTCTAAAGCAGCAGGTATCAGAGAGGGAGGCAGCAGGATCAACCTGCAGCAGCTGCTTGAGAGGCAGCCCAGAAACAGGGTGCTCCAGGGATAGGAGAAACCCAGGGGCCAAGAGAAGGGCTGCTCTGCTGATCAGCCCAGGTTCCACCGGGTTCTGCTGCCCCCTTGTGGTCAGCTCTGTGGCCTGAAAAACGGCTTCCCTGCAGGAGGACACGGAGGCAGGGAAAGGAGAGGCAGACAAGGAATGTTAGAAAACTGGACGTGGACACAGGAAACCACACACAAAAGACTGCAGGCTACAGGATTCCTCATATATGAAGTTAAAGCACAGGCGAAATGCGTCAGTGGTGGCAGAAGTCAGATGAGGAGGTCCTGGAAGCTTGAGGGGACACAGAGACGACACCAGGGAGCTATCAGATATGATCCGAGTGTGGTTACTCAGCTGTGTGCGTACGAAAAACTTCATCACACTGCACACTGGACATCAGTGCCCTTTATTCCATTCAATTATTATCTTTTGCTCCCCTATGCCTCCTTCTTTCTGCCTCTCAACTAAAACAAAAACAGAAACTTCTAGGGAGGAAGTATGTGACATCTGGAAAGAGGGAGATGAGAGATGACACTCGAAGTGATGATTAAAAGGAAGCATCGTGGAAGAGTCTCAGATTTCTATCTTGGGCACATTCATCAAGGGAATTCAGAGACGAAAACTTTCTGCAAACAAAAATGAGAGGAATCTGTGACATTTTCAACAACTTTGCATTGAACTGCATTGTTATCCAAAGAGGTGATTCTTAAATCTACATAAAATCTGGAAATGTCTAGTAATTAAGTGGCTTACCTTATCCTCTCCTCTTAATAAAAAATAAAAGCCATCTCTTGAGTCACGTGGTGCCTCAAGTGTGTAGAAGGTAGAGGACAATGCATTTCTGTGGCTCCGAAAGGGACTGAGCAGGAGGCGCAGATGAGGAGTCAGGAGCAGGTGAGGGAGGGCCGACTTCTGGGGTGTGAACAGGCCCTCCCAGACAGAGCATCAAGAGGGAGATGAGGAGGGAACCCTGGGAAACTGGAACAGTGTTAACGTTGGTACAAAGAGACCCTCCAGGGCCAAGAAGAGACGCTGGGACAGAGGAGTGGAGGGCTTGCATCGCAGGAGCCAAAAAGGAGAAAGCGACACAGAAAAAGTAGTGATCAGGAAAGTCCAAAGACTCAGTTAAATATTGCACTCAAGTGTAGTTGTTATGTATTTAATTATAAACTACCTTATTCTAAGTAAAGATTTAGAGCAACTCATACAAATGATCTCAGAACAATGACACAAACTCAAATAAGTCGAAGGAGTCGATTAAAAAAGAAAACAAAGATGGAAATGTAAGATAAAGTCCTGTGAGAGTATATTATAATTACACTTCTTAGAAATGGGCCGCAGATTTAACCTGAACTCTTAACATCAATACAAAAAAGAAAACATATGCATTCAATATACAAACAAATTCTTTATTTTTAAAGTTCAGTATTTTAGCTCAAGTGTTTGTTGCCTTGATTTTTATGGAGTTAGTTATATTCACTTGTCATTTTAGTACAATTTTAGAACATTGCATTTGTTCTGCTTGTTCATTGTTTCAACACTTTTAAATTTTTTTAATAATTCATGTTTTAATTTTTATTGGAGTATGGTTGATTTACAATGTTGCATTAGTTTCCACAGTGCAACAAAGAATACCCGTTTACACATAGACATATATCCTCTCTTTGTTAGATTCTTTTCCCATATAGATCATTACAGAATACTGAGTGGAGTCCTCTATGCTACACAGTAGGTCCTTATTAGTTATCTATTTTATACATAATTGTGTGTGTATATGTCAATCTCAGTTTCCCAATTCATCCCTCCCCCACCACTTTCTCCATTGGTAATCGTAAGTTTGTTTTCTACATCTGTCACTGTATTTCTCTTTTGCAAATCAGTTTATTTCTACCATTTTTTTTACATTCCATATATAAGCAATACCATATGATGTTTGTATGACAAATATATTCATTTAATAAACATTTATTTTGAGCCTTTGTATGACAGCAAAAGGAGGAGAGTGAAAGAGCTGGCTTTAAAAAGTATTTTAGAAAACTAAGATCGGGTCCCATTACTTCATGGCAAACAGAAGAGGATAAGGTGGAAGTAGTGATAGATTTCCTCTTCTTGGGCTCTAAAATCACTGCGAATGGTGACTGCGGCCATGAAACTGGAAGACGATTGCTTCTCAGCAGGAAAGCAATGACAAACCTGGACAGTGTGTTGAAAAGCAGAGACATTACTCTGCTGGCAAAAGTCCATATGGTCAAGGCTGTGGTCTTCTCAGTGTCACGTACGGTTGAAGGCAGAGTGCCAAAGAACTGCTGCCTCCACACTGTGGTGCTGGAGAAGACTCCTGAGAGTCCCTTGGACAGCAAGGAGATCAAACCACTCAATCTTAAGGGAAATCAACCCTGAATACTCACTGGAAAGACTAATGCTGAAGGCAAAGCTCCAGTATTTCGGCTACCTGATGTAAACAGCAGACTCATTGGGAAAACTCCTGATGCTAGGAAAGATTGAGGTCAGAAGGAGAAGAGGGTGTCAGAGAATGAGAAGGCTAGATGGCATCACTGATGCAATGGACATGAACTTGAGCAAACTTCAGGAAATGGTGAGGGACAGGAAGGCCTGGCGTGCTGCAGTCCATGGGGTCGCAGAGTCAGACACAACTGGATGACTGAACAACGTGACAGCAGAGTATCCCTAGTCTTTGGGGGCACCTGCCTTCTTCCATGAAACCGAAAGATTGTTGCCGAATGAAAAGACACTGGGAGAGAAGACGCCTTGGCCTCCGGAGGAGAAGAATTCAATCCAGAGCCAGAGATGAGGCTTGATCGCTCAGAGCTTTTGTGTAATAAAGTTTTAGTAAAGTATAAAGGAGATAGAGAAAGCTTCGGACATAGGCATCAGAAGGGAGCAGAAAGAGTACCCCCTGCTAGTCTTCAGCTGCATGTTATATAGTCACTAGCAGACTGTTAATGAAAGAAAGGAATGTCTTAAAACTCAGAATGGCACAAGCCCCTCACTCATAAGATGCATTTGGGGATAATCTTGGCACCAAATGGTTCATCCTGGGCCATAAAATGATTAACGTGAATCTAGTAGAAGGACAGATTACCATACAAATAGTTTCATTTACCCAGATTAGGAGAACAATATCTGAGTATAACATGCTGGATTGTCAAGTAGGTTCAGAGCCATGAGGCTGAACCGACCTGAAGACAGAGTTTGGGGTAAATGCATAGCACATTAGCACAGCTTAAGACAAACATTTCCATAAGAGAAATGTATTGGTTATCTCTAGGTTTCAGTTCAGTTCAGTTCAGTTAATTTCAGGTGAAACCGGATGTCATTATGGCAACACAGTATTTTAAGAGAAACCTCCTTTTAAATTTGTATACAGAAGGGAAAAAAATATCGCTAGTTTGTTTCCTCCTGCCTCTTAAGAGAGATAAAAATGTCTGACACTTGCAGGCTACTTCCTCCATTTAGAGACCCCTGGCCTTCCCGCCTGTTAACCTCCCAAAATTTATATTCTGGAGGAGATTAACATCACTCAAAATTATCAGGACTGACTGTAAATTGGTATAACGGTGTCAAAGGTAAGGAACAGGATTCTATGGGTCCAAACAGTGAAGATATTCCATTGAGACTGGAGAGAGAGCCTGAGTTTCAACTGGATGTGTAGCAGTGAAGCAGAAATAGAGTTCAGAGGAGATAAACCAAAAAAGTAAATCTGTTTCTCCATGGAAATGTCAAGGGAGTGGAGTCCCATCTTACACAAGAAAGTTGATTCTTGGGCAGGCAAGTCTTCTATATGAAAAAGATAACCCTTAAAAGTTGGTTACATTGCTTATAACGTACTGCCCCATACTTGTGCCTAAGGGAAACATAAACATGTAAAATGTACAGTAAAACACATAATATTGTACACAGATTTATGATAAACAAAAAATGCATCTTTAAACTTTAAAAATCACCTCATCACTTGGTTCAGTGGTAAAGAATCCACCTGCCTACAAAGGCTACAAAGGTACAAGGAGCTCCAACCAGTCCATCCTAAAGGAGATCAGTCCTGAAGAGTCACTGGAAGGACTGATGCTGAAGCTGAAACTCCAGTACTTTGACCACCTGATGCAAAGAACTGACTCATTGGAAAAGACCCTGATGCTGGGAAAGATGGAAGGAGGGAGGAGAAAGAGACGACAGAGGATGAGATGGTTGGATGGCATCACCAACTCAATAGACATGAGTTTGAGTAAATTCCGGGAGTTGGTGATGGACAGGGAAGCCTGGTGTGTTGCAGTCCATGAAGTCGCAAAGAGTCGGACACGACTGAGTGACTGAACTGAACTGAACTGACAAAGGCAACATGGGTTTGATCCCTGATCCAGGAAGATCCCACATGCCCCAGAGCAACTAAGCCCGTGCTCTACAACTACTGAGCCTGAGCTCTAGAGCCCAGGAGCCGCAGCTACTGAGACCACATGCTGCCCCTTCTAACGCGCGTGTGCCCTAGAGGCTGTGCTCCGCAGTAAGAGAAACCACCACGATGGGAAGCCCGTGTACCGCAACTAAAGAGCAGCCCCTACTTGGTGCAACTAGAGAAAGCCCTCACACAAAAAAGGAAGTCCCAGCACAGCCAATAAGTAAATAATGAGAAAGGGATCCATGAATATAAGAAGCTTTCAATTTAGAATAAAGATCCACCCCAGGCTTCTCTGGGGGATCTAGAAAAGTCTGTGTGTCTTTTCAGGCTTCTCTTTCAATTTGTGGGGGAAGAATATTTAGGTAAATTATACCTGCTATTTCACTGTTTCCTATTTTTATGTTAATAACATGGGATTTTTGCAATGTACTTATCCTTAAAATTATCTGTATTAAAAGGGTTTTGCTTATATTTAACATAAAATTTTTCATTAATTTTTAAATTATAAAAATACATAATTTTCATAAAGTCATATACATGCCTCTCAGACAAGTAGAGAAGTCAAAGAATTTATTCAGAGAATTAATCCATTATGGAACTGCTACAGTTATAAAGCTGGTTCAAAGAGCATTTTGAAAGATAGCTTAATTATTGTCTCACCAGGAAAAGCAGTGAGAAATAAATATGCTGAGTTGGGGAGGAAAGTGGTTAGTGTCCTGTACCGTGCTGTGCTATGCTCAGCCACTCAGTCGTGTCTGACTCTCTGCGACCCCATGGACTGTAGCCCCCAGGCTCCTCTGTCCAAGGGATTTCCCAGGCAAGAATACTGGAGTGGGTTGCACTTTCCTACTCCAGCATGACACCTTACATTTTGTCTATTTCCAGGATTTTTTAATTAATATTTTAAAGTATAGTTGATTTACAATGTTATATGCCTCTACATATATTCAGCAAAGTGAATATTTCCAGGTTTTAAATAATTATGTATTTTTGCAATACAAGGAAAAGATTTCAAGAATGATACAGGAGTGGGTAATAAAAGATGGTTTCTTTAAAAATAAGCATTTTAGAAACTATCAGAACAATTCCATAGAATTCCAAATTGCATTCAATGGAGTCCAATTATACCTTCTTAAATATTGACCAGTTTTGCATCTATTTGTAAACAAATTTAAGCACGCTTTAATCTACCAATAGGTTGTACTTTGAATTCTTTGAACAGGTTGTAACAGCTACTGTTCCCCCTTTAAATGAGTTGAATAAAGTAGTTTGTGCACACACACACAAACACACGCAAACAATCAGAAATTGGGTAGTGCCTATCCAACTAGGACCTACAGCGGCCATTCTACATCTTCAGTGAAGCAGAGCCACAGCCTGTGGGCTTACTCCCCAGGCATCTGTGAAATTTAAGGAGCTTGAGCAAATCCGCAAAGGTCTGAGTCCCTCAGAGTGCTGCTTCCTTTTCTGCCCTTTACCACAGGACTTGGACATGCTAAGAGGCAATACACTGATTACTAGAATCGTGCTCATAGTCAAAGCTTTCTGCAATTCACCTGCCTTTGAAAACTCTCGTCTTCACTCACACCTTAATGCTGGTAGTAGTTCTTTTCTTTCCTCCTGATGCAGACACTACAGAAAAACCCAGATCCTTCTTTTTTCCTAAAACAAACATCACAAGCTTTTACAAGTAACAGAAATCTACTGAGGTTGATAAAAATAGATGAGTTTCATCCACCTCAGAATAGGAAGTATATAAAGTAGAATGCTAACTCATCTGAAATTCATCAGCCATCCATTTCCCTGCAAGATTCTGGATGGCCAGTGTTTCTGGTCAGACTCTGGATCCTCATAAATACAACTGGAGACCCACCTTTGGTTCTGGGTCCTCTGCATTGATTCAATAAAATAACCCTCTTTTATTCTGCAGAGTGATTCAGCCTTCATGCCCTTTAATAACCAAATGGTGTATAAACACCATAAAAGGGACTCCCCTGGTGGTCCAGTAGCTAAGACTCTGTGTTTCCCATGCAAGGGGTCTGGGTTCGATCCTTGGTCAGGGAACTAGATCCTATATGCCCCAACTAAGAGGTCACATGCCACAACCAAGACCTGGTGCAGCTAAATAAATAAATAAAAATAAATTTTTTCTAAAAAACACTAAAAAAATTTTTATTACCACCAGAAAATTGACTTCCCATGGCAAAACTACAGCCTAATCAAAACTACTTCAGAAACAGTCCACATCTAGCTTCTCAAATCTGAGTCCATGGCATGAACTGACAATTGTTATAACCACAGGCCCAGGATTCTGTCTCCAGAGCAAGGGGACGAGACCCCCAGCCATCCAGGCTGCACTTCAGAGGCCTCTGTCACAAGGAGTCTGAAGCGCCAGGAAGAGCCACAGAGAGGGTCCAGGGCAGTGACAGGCCCTACAGGGACACAGCCTCAGGGTTGCAGGGGAGCAGTGGAGACTCGGCCCCTGGAGAACCATCAGCACCAGAGCCTGAGCTGAGCCCCCACCCCTGGGAGGCTCACAGGCTCCTCCAGAGAAGGATTGCTAAGGGCAACTGGGAGCCCCTCAGACCCTCCCACCTTGGGGCAGACGGTCAGGGACACGTCTCCTGAACTAATCATGAAGTATGGAAAGAGGGTCCCAGAGAAGGAAACCTGAGGGAAGGAGAAAATGTGGGAGCCATCAGTCATGTTGTAGAAGGAGACGTCCCCTTTCTGGTGGTCCAGGAACACCCCCACCCTAAGCCTGGGGTGGGGAGCCTGCATGAGGGATAGCAGAGTCTGAGGTAATGTATAGGCACAATATCCTCTTTCAAGTCTCCCCACAACCCAGAACCCCTTATCTGGGGACTCTACGTACCAGCCATTCCTGTTCACATCTTCCTTACAGACCCCCAGCACCCACTCGCTTTGGTCTCCATCCCTGATCTCCACCTCCCAGTAACAGCGCCCTGATGTGATGCCCTCAAAGCCCAGTACACTGCAGGTATCTACAGAGTTCATACGGGAGACCTTCCAGGTCACACTTGTCTTTCCATGAGAGATGACAAGGCACGAATGGGCAGATCCTGGATCCAGAGTGACAGGCCCTGCAGAGAAAGTTATCCACCATTCAAGGTCCTCCCCTCCCCAAGAACACACAACCACCCCCTCAACCTGGAATCCCAGCTCCATGGGAGGAAGGCTAAGCACCCTGACAATAGAAACTTGTGAATCAAGTCGATGGGCCTCCAAGCAGGAAACTAACCCACAAGACTGATTTCAGGCTGAGATATATCACAGAGCCCTTGAGGACCAGCCTGCCCTCCAAGGGCTGAAGGATGTCTATTTAGCGTTCAATATCAGCCAAAGTCATCAGCCCCACCTGTGTGTGACTACCACCTCCACATCCCACCCCACACTAGTGATGGTGCCAGCATCTATACCACCACTGACAACTGAAGGAGAGGCCACAGGGACAGCAACAGGAAAATCCAGAAAATACACAAAGTCACTCACAGGCCTGGAACTCCTCCTTCCGCCAATCTACAAGGAAAACACACGTTTGGTATCAGGGGTTCACAAAGACTGTACAAAACACATTAGGGTGGGTACCTGGGGTGAGTACTGAAGCTGCTGATGAAGGATTTGTAGGAAAAATGTTTGGAAATTTCACTTATACATTTATTGCTCTTTTATACACACACACTCACACACACAGAGAATGATCATTTTGCAACCTATGCAAGACCTAGCCATAAACCTTAACACTCAGGGATTGAGAAGCTGGAGACTGACCTGAACAGAAAGATCTTTGCCATATTTGCCTACCAAATCATTCTTTCTCAAGGCCCTAGCCACATATCTATAATGAAAGATAGGTTTTCTAGAGAAAGAATTGGGGAGATAAAAGCTTTCATTCACTAGAGAAGAACAGATCGGGCTGAGCTTGCAGGTGGTCTCTGAGCCATGGGTAGAGAGAATACAAGTGGCTAAGCTGAACTGGGAGCATGACTATGTGCCAGGGGAGAAGAGAGCTCTGCGCACAGCACTGGAGAGATCTGATCCAGGTAGAAAACCATGCAGAGGTTTCCAGAGAGGGAGAGAGACATTCAAATAAGGAAGCATGACAAGCGCTGAAAAGATGAAACACGAATAACTTCTCCTTCCATTTTTGTAGGAACAAAATCATCCCTATAGACATGGCATATGGTGAAAATACTTAAAAATGCTGATTCTAGTTTCATGGTACAGTTTCTTATTTTTCAATGAAAGGTATAGAATAAAAGGTATACATTAAAATAGATGTACATTAAAATACACACGACTGAAACTTGGCAGAGAAGGTGAGGATGGTAAAAGAAGACTATACGATTGTCACTGTGTAGAAACAAATCCCTACAAGAATCAGTAAGATGTCTGAGGTGGCTTCTCATCCATCTGGTGCCCAGGCCTCCTTCACCCCCTGGGCTCCCCACTGTCTCTCACAATCTGTATTCCTGACCCTAAACAGGAACATTCCAAGCAGGAACAGGGCCTATGACATAGGCTCAGAGGGCGCAGAGCCCTCACTCACCCCACTGCTAAAGGTCCTTGAGACCACCCTCACTGCACGAGCATCCCTGCAACCACACCCCTGCCCCAGCTCCTCTGGGAGGTGCAGATGGTCTCATTACCACAGGCAAACTCATTATATGGTTACCTAAAAAGGGCTTAGGAATGCAAGTTTCTCTGAAATATTTTAAAGAGGACTCAAGGAGTCCATAACATTTCATGTCATGGACCTTGCAAACTCTCAGTGCACTTCTAAGATTCACACCACATGGCTGTGACTTTTGACCTTGTGACCTTTGGCCTCTCTTCAGTCACTCTGTCCACTCAAAACCTCTACACGGCATTTCCCCCACACATTCCTATACTTCCTTCACACATCTCCTCTCTTCCTCCTGATGTTTTCTTCCATGATTTGTTCCCCTACCCCTTCTCCAAGAAGCAGTTTAACCTCTCTCACGGTCTCCTTTTCCAATCTTCTACATTAACCCTGAAAAGGGGAGGAGGAGCCTGAGCCCTTCAGACAAATATTTTCCTAAAATGGAAGATGATGTCGTGAATAATCCATCATATGTTACATTTTTGGTTTTATGGCAAAAAAAATGCACTTGGGATTTTCCATATAATTTCAGACATTTCACACACTCATCCCTGGAGTCCATAAATATCCCAGAGGTAGTGGACCCCAGAGTCAGAACACCTGCTCCTCATCAACCAAGGAGGCTTGGAGGATGAAAGCCAGCCTGGACATGGGGTCAGAGCATGAGGAAGCAGAGAGAAGACCAATATTTCAGAGGACCAGGGAGAAACAGGGAAACCAAAACTAGAGCCAAAGAGAGAAAGATTCAAACCAAGGGTCCCATAAGCAAGTGAGCATGACTTCTGAAATCTTCCAGAGATGAGCGATCCCTGATCCACAGGGTCGTGCCTGCTGCCGTCCCTCCTCACCACTGACCCCTCCACTGTCACTGTCACAAGAAGTCACAGTTGCACCAGGCGTTTGGGGAGGGTGCTGCTAACCCTGACAGTGCCTGCAATAGAGCACGGGCAGGAGGGAGGCATCTGTGTTCAGAGGAGTCCCTGCAGTCTCCAGGTGGAGGCTTCAAAGCTGACAAGAAGACCAGGGACGCTACCCCACCCTGCTGTGGGGTCCACTCATGGAGAAGGGGGCAGAGTCTAGGTTGGGGAGGGGAGGCCACAGGAACTCAGCGCCACTTACCTGCATACAGCTGGGCCTTCCTCCAGGCTGAAAGGGAACACACTCTGGTGAGACATCAGCCGGAAGAAACTTGCTCAGTGTGAATCTACGGGCCCTTGCCTCCCCTCTGCTCTGCAGGTGAGACTAACCACAGTGGGGGAGAGGCTGGAGAGGAGGTGGCCTCCAGCCACGTGCAGACAGCGGGGTGTGGTGGGGAATCCCCTGGAGCACAGGTCAGGTGGCCTGCACACTCCATACTTCCACCACTGTCCCACTGCTGCGTGTGACGTTCAGCAAGTCACTTAGCTGTTCTTGCCTCAAGACCCTCAATAATTCTTATTCTATCTACATTCACTTTTGCTACTAAGGGTCAAAAATTCTACTATGTGTGAAAATATTCTAAGGAGTAAAATAGAAATTATTATATAATTTTAAGAAAGCATTATTACATTCAGGTTTTTTCCTGGAAAAAATAAATTTGCGAAATAACTTGATATGAGAACTATTTTAAGAAGTGAGATGAGCTCTGGGTAGAAGTGGCTAATCTTTCTCAGATGAAATATTGCTAGAGATAAATACTATTCAGGGCTACTGACAGCTCATTCCATGGCATTGCTGTGTATGGTCACCCCAGTTCTGCCCCATAAGTTTTTGATCATCACCCAAAGAAACTGGAGGGAATGGACTCCTTGGACGGTGTTTGGGATGGAGACAGGGGGTCACACTCCTAAACTTAATCAAGCTGGTTACTTGTATAGTTCCTTTAATGAAATCTCACAGCACATGACTTTTGCTTCTGGGTATTGACCGAAAACCAGATGCACAAAAGGATAGTAAACTATTAATACGGTGGGTCAGTCAGGGTTGGAATAAGACCCAGGGTGCATGATAGACTCTGGGGTCATCATTACACCCAGGATCCCAAGAAATGGGTGGGAACCAGCAGTCCAGACCTGGGAGAGCCCACGCATGGGTTCTGCCTCCTAGAAGCCTCCACTTCTCTCCCAGGGAAACGGGTCCACATTTCTATGCCTAGACAGAATGGAAGAGAGGGATGCCTTGGTACAGGTAGGACAGGAAACCCAAGGACACCGGAGAGTCACTCACCAGCCAGGTAAGCGGATTTCCTCCTCTCTGAAAGGCAACACACAGCAAACAGGTGAGCTAAGAACCAGACTGTCTCCTATGAAGGGGATGCAGAGAGCTCAAGAGGAAAAGTACAGCTTACCTAGCTCTTCCTGAAGTTTAGCTGAAAGAGAGTGAAAACAAAAAGCATGAACTCCACTCCCTAAGAAAAAGGTTCACAAATACCACTTCTCTGTGTGTAACCCCCTGGCGAAGACGTTCCAACTACAGACCCATTAGAGCCTCCCCGGCTCCAGCTGTCCACCCAGGTCTCCCCAGCCACCTGCTCTGGACTGGGATTTCCCCAGAGCCCTGGACTCGGGCCCTGTGGTCAGTTTCTCCCTCTCAGCACCAGCTGCCACACTCACCAGCCTTGACCCCTGTCCTGCCTTACCTGCGCCCTTCAGCACTTCCTCCTTTATCTGATGGTCCTGCTCTCTAGTCCCCACAGAGTCTCCTTTTCTCGCATCTCCCGCACCTTCATGGAATATTCTCTCTTGGTGTAACATCCAGCCCCAAGGAGCAAGATCGCCAGCACAGTCATGCTCACTGAGAAAGCCACCTTCCAGGGAGAGGCCTGGGGGAAGAAGGGCTCTGCGGCCCCACCAGACACCCCGTCAGGGCCCCGCCCAGGACAGCCCAGCCCGGAACACCCAGGAACCCCCGGGCCCCTCCTCCAGCCCTGCTGGAAGCCGGGAGCACCTCTGACCTGGGATGAAAATGGCCATGGTCTTCTCCTGGCCCAGGACAGGGTTGAGGATGGAGCAGGTCACATTCCCCACAGAGCTGTCTCACATCACCAGCGCCGCCTCCACGCTGAACAGCCCTTCAGCATCCTGGGTGTGGGCCTCTGAGAACGCCAGGAGCTTCTTTCCGCTGAGGTCTCTCCACTGCACCTGGGGCTTCGGGAACCACCCCAAGGCCGTGCACACCACGCGGACCCCATCTTCCTCAGGCCCTGTGATGCGCACCTGAGGGGCAGAGCCCACACCTGCGGGAGGCAAGATGCAGAGCCCAGGTGCCCAGCAATGCCTACGTGTGCACAACTCCAGGGGGCGCCCTGCACTTGGCATTCTGGGGGCTCTGGGGGCAGCCTGCTCCCACAGGGAACAGGAGGCAGCCTTGCCTCCGGGAGCAGAAGGAAGGAGTATGGGGACCCCGGGGTTTCAGAGGGCTGCGCCCTTCTCCCCAGTCATGCAGGTGGAAGGGCGAATGCCGTGTAAACAAGGGGAGGAAGGTGGTCCCAGGTCCACCCTTATCCTGGACTCTCCTCACCTCACACTCTCCCTGGGCGACTGCTTCCACACCCACTGCCTCTCTTTGTAGCTCACCAGGAAAGTTAGGTCAGCTGACACCCCTATGCCCTGAATTCTGCTTCCTTCTATCCTCAGGTTTACCTCCACATGGACTCCTCACATGTACTTCAAACTCCTAATTCCAGAACTAATATGTGATTTGGTCCCATATCTGATGGCTTGATTATGAAAATATTCCCACATCTCCGCTCATCTTTATATCCAGCTCCCTGTCTGCCACACTCTGGTCCCCTCTGAGCACCCTGCCCCCTCACTCACTCCCACCAGCCATGAGGATCCCAGGTGGCCCTAGAACACACCAGCCGCACACCTTCCTCAGGCCATTAAGGGTGGCTGTTCCCTCCCCTTTGAACTTGCAACCCCCAGATGTCCAAGATGCTGAATCCCTCCTTCCAGTCTATGTTCAGATACACATTCTCCATCAGGACCAGCCTGCGCCACTGTGTAACACTGCAGCCTGGCCTCAATCCTAACCCCCGGTCCTGATCCCCTTCCTCTGTTCCACTCGGCTCCTCATCCTCAGCACTTACCACATTCTAACGTCACCTATAATCTGTTTCTTCACTGTGACTGCTTGATCATCCACTTGAGAATATAAACTCATAGCAACGGGGATCTTTGTTAGGTTCTCTGGTGCATCCAAGGTGCTTAGAGCAGGACCAGACACAGTATGTGCAGCCTCAGTCGCAGTCGGATCCAATTCTTTGCGACCATATGGACTGTAGCCCTCCAGGCTCCCCTGTCCATGGGATTCTCCAGGCAAGAATATCGAAGTGGGTTGCCATTTCCTCCTCCAGGGGATCCTCCCGACCCAGGGATAGAATCCATGTCTCCTGCATTGCAGGTGGATTCTTTACCACTGAGCCACCTGGGAAGCCCAGACACGTAGGAAGGACTATATGTAATTGCACTTAATGAATGGATGGATCAAAGAGCCCGCCTCCCTCCTGTGATACATGAGGGGCTGAGTTATATCTTTCAGATCCCTCCCAGTTCCAATACCCCCAGACTCTAATCCGGTTACCCAGGTCACCAACCTGCCACCTTCAGCTCCAAACCAGCTTTTTCATAGAAGTGTCCTCCTCTGAAGAAGCAGGTGTACAGCCCATTGTCAGAAGCCTGGACCCTCTGGATGCGCACGGCAGCATATCCCTGGCTGAGGAGGTCCCCCCACCAGCGAGGTCCGCCCTGCGAAAGGAGCCATCTGCTCCTCCTTCTGCTCTTGTCGGTTCTGATAGACGAACACGGCTTCCAAAAACTTGGAGCGGAACCACCTCAGCTCCATGTCCTCTGCACTCACAGCCGGAAATAGGGAGCATGGCAGCACAGCTTCTCCACCCAGCACTGCCACAACGGGGGTGCAAAGGGCCAATCACCCGGAACGTCTCTGTGGACACAGAGACAGCAGTGAGAGAAAGATGCAGACCGAGGGTGGGGGACACACAGCCTCAGGTGGGAAGGCCCCAGGCTCGGATGAGATGACCACCGGACTGATGGATTGAGCTTGATGACTCCAAATCTGGGCAACAACTCTGATCACATTTTTGTAACCCAGAAACAGTTTCAAGGAGAATCCCTCACCCTCCTGTTCTCCTGGCCCCAGGCCCTTCTGTGAAGGCCCTCAGCGTGAATATGCAACAGAATCATTATGAGATCAGGGAATCACAACTGGCAGGGACCCCCTCCACCCCAGTAGAGATAAGGGTCTCTCTACTCTACCTTCTGATAGAGTAGGTCTGGGGTGGACCCAAGGAAATGCCTTTGTAAACAGTCCCTGGGAGGCTGATACTGATGCTCTATGAACCACACTTTGAGAACGACAGCTCTGTCCTGCCCCACACTCCTTGGGCAAGACTGAACCCTGAACAAAGTACATACCCGGGGTCTAGGTCAGAAATTCTTGATCATCAGCCACACCCAAGAGCTGCTCTATTCCAGCCCTAACTTTATCATGTGTGTTCAAGACTTTCTCCTCGGCTCAAATGTGCACTAAAACCCAGATCCAAATGCTGTTTTCGTTAAAAGCTGCCTTTCTTCTCATCATCCACAGGAACCCATATTCACGCCACTGATTTCTTCCCAGAGCCTTTGTCCTTCTGAGACCTGGTGGATGGGTCACGACACGACCCCTGTGCGAGACAGCCCTGCCGGATGTCTGAAGAAAGATTTCAGCTGCTCAGAGTTGGTCTGAGTCACCATCGTCTCTCACCTGGAGGATAATAGTACACTGGGCTCCCTGGGTCTCCTCTCCCCCACACCCATGGGGTGAGGGCCCACGATCAGCCCCTCACCTTGAAGGACAGGCCACTCTTAACAGCTGTACACCTTGTCCCTACTCGGCTCAAAGCCTTGCCATGGCTCCTCTGTCCCCTCAGTGGACCTCAGGCCCACTGGGGTTGACCCCCGGGGCCTCCCTGACTCCTACTCCTCGTTTCTCCCTCTCACATACTCTGCTCCAGCCAAGACTTGCCTCCACAGTCCTTTGAGCATTACAGGCACACAGGCAGCTTTGCACGGGCTGGTCTCCCCTGCAGAAACCACCCTTCCACCAGAACGGTCACAGACTCACCCCCTCCTCCAGGTCTATGTTCTCCTCTCGCTGAACACGCTGGCGCCTGCTTCCCACCTCCCCACCCCTGGCTGCCTCCCTCCAGCCTCACTGCTCCACTGCCCTCTCCTCTCATCTCTCACAGCAAACTGTCAATCACAGTCTTTGGTGCATTTCTTACTCACAGCCTCCTTCTACATTGGAAGCTCTATAAAGATAGGATCTGTCTGTTTTGTTCAAGTACAGCACCTAATGGACTTCCCTGGTGGCTCAGATGGTAAAGAATCCACCTGCAATGGGGAGACCCAGGTTCAATCCTTGGATTGGGAAGGTCCCCCTGCAGGAAGGCATGGCAACCCATTCCAGTATTCTTGCCTGGAGAATCCAGACGGTCAGAGGAGCCTGGCAGCCCCCAGTCCACAGGGTCGCAAAGAGTCCGACATGACCAAGTGACTAACACTTTCACTTTCTTACTGTCACATTTTTGTTCTCTTTATTTTATATTGAAGGATAGCTGGTGGCTCAGTCAGTAAAGGATCCATCCACCTGCAATTCAGGAGACCTTGGTTTGATCCCTGAGTTGGGAAGATCTCCTGGAGGAGATCATGGCAACCCACTCCAGCATTCTTGCCTGGAGGATCCCTGTGGTCAGAGGAGCCTGGCTGACCCCAGTCCATGTTGTTGCAAAGAGCTGGACATGACTGAAGCAACTTAGCACACAACACATAGACATTTAACAATGTTGTGATAGTTTCGGGTGGACAGCAAAGGGACTCAGTGATACATATATGTGTATCCATTTTCCCATGGTAACATTTTTCATAGTTGCCTTTTTAGCTACAAGGCATGCATGACCAGGCATCCTAACCAGCTACAAACTTATCTCTCTGCAATGGAAGCATGATGTCTTAAACACTAGACCCCCAGGCAAGTCCTGATAGTTGACTTTTGAAAACATCACAATCTCCACATTGGAAACTGTCAAGGTCCCTATTTTATGGTTTAGAGACTCCTCAATTATATAATTATAATTACTGCCTGGGGAAGCATCATAATTATTCTAGAGAAGGAGTTCCTCAAATGCCCACCCACTGTGGAGGGAGAGAGCCAGCCTAGCTCCCAGGGACCCACACAGGAAGGGGGTGGGGACACACTCACCTGTGGACCCCCAGCGGGCAGCGGGAGGAGGAGGAGCAGGATGGTGAGGTGGCAGAGCCCAGAGCCACGGGAGAAGTCCTCCATCTCCTCAGAGCTGGGGAGACACAGGGCAGGAGGCAGACTCAGGGCTGGCCCAGAGCTCAGGGACCCCAGTGGGGAGGCGGGCTCAGGGCCAGAAGGAGCCCCCAAACTGGATCCCTGTGCTGATGAGGTGCTGGGCTCCCCACAACTTTGACACCCAGAAAGCACTGAGCCTGGGCTCCTCCCAGCCCTGTGGAAGCCTCTATGGGGCTAAACAACCACAAGGTTTGCTTGGGAAAAATGCCCTCCTTCCCATCCCACCCCAGTGGCACCTGCAGCCCAGCCCATTCTGCCCAGAACACAGGTGTTTCCTTTCCCAGCACCGGGGGCCCCAAGGTGGGACCATCCTGCGTCTTCCCATTATTCACAACCAACAGTGGTGCCCCGGGACAGAAGCCCAGACTCAGCCCCTCACCATGAAGCAGAAGCCAGCTCCCACTTGGGGCCCCACAAATGTCCTCCTAAGGAGACTGTGGGTCCTTCAGAGGTACTGTGTGCTGCCTTTGCTGCTGGGTTAGTTCACCTGCATTTCAACCCCACCCAGCCCTTTCCTGAAGGGACCAAGGACAAGGCCTGCACCCAGGTGCCCAGTCAGTCCCCACAGACAGCTTAATCCTCATCCGCACTGAATTTAAAGAAGATCTCTGCATTGGGGTTGGAGATCCCAGTGGAAACAGAGCAGCTGACGAGAGAAAATGAGTCCTCATCAGAGAAAAGACCCCAAAACATTAAATGTTTGTGGTGTGGGAGGAGGCAGCTTAGGGTCCTGGGAAGGACAAATGCTGGGGGCTAAGCGCTGAGTCCTCCCCCAAGACTGGGCCCCTGTCTGCCAAGTTCCTCAACCATCTTCGTGTTATTCCTCATCTGCAAAATGAGGATATTAACGGCATTTCCATCTCAAGGTTTTCATGAGAATCACATGAATTTATATTTGTAGTCACTACATGGAATTCGAAAACAACCTATTACTAGTAAGTGCTATAGCAGGAACACTGAAACAAACGAGTGAAGGCACACCCCCTCCCTGTGGGGGTCCTGGGTCTCCCTAGAGCCACTCCACCATCCAGCACCACCCACCCTGCCCCCAGCCCCGCCACCTGCTCAGCCTCCTCCTCAGCCCTGCTGCTCCCTGCTTGCTCTTCTTGCCCACAAGTGTCTTCAAAACCCACTTACCTGCTCTGAAAGGCCGGGACTTCAGGAGCGCCTCTAAGCTCAGCAGCATGAGAAAGTTCAGGGACCCTGGCAGACCCCAAATCTGCCCTCAGAATTCGCACCTGAAGTTAGTCACTCAGAGCCCCAAACCTGATCCAGATCCAGGTCTTAGTCCCTCGTGTCTGGGGGCAGGTGGTCTCAGGAGAGTGGGGAAGCAGCAGAGCCTGGCCCAGGGGTGTCTGCAGAGACCGGACCGTGGGACCCTCGGAAACGATCCCGGACAGCTCAGTCCACCCTTCTCTGGTTCCTTCACTATTGGAAAGTGAAACTTGGAAAAAGCGGTCCCGGCAGACTCTGCTCTGCCCTCTGGACAGTCACTGGTTATCAAGGAGGAAACAGTATGATTGGAGCAGCAACAAGAGAGTGGATTCAAGTAAAGCTGAAACCACCCTGAGGGGGACACAGAGACACACAAACTCGATAACCATAATCGACAATGCTCCACTCCAGTGGACAGGCTTCTAACCTGCCAGCCAAGACTAACATCTAGCCCCTGCCTGGTCTGTTTGCACCACTGAAATGCTTCCATGTCGGCTGGTAAAATGAGCAGGGAATGGCCCCCAGCCTGGCTGATATTTCTTCCCCAACAGATGACCCAGGAGCTCTCACAACCTGGCCCCCCATGGGTTAACCTCAGATACCAGGACCCTCCAGGACCAGCTCCAGGCTGAATGGACAGTGCCCTAAGGCTTGTTAAGATTGTGTATCACCCATGGCCTGGGTACAGCCATCCAGACCCCCTCCTGGCCCAGTCCCAGTGAATACCAGGCAAGGCCTGACCCTCTGGTCTCAAAAAAAAAACGAACCCAAGGAGACTGGCTCTTCCTCTCCAGCTCATCCCACCCTGCATTTTCCTTACCTGGTAAAGGGGCCCTGTGTTCACTCAGTTTTCTCTGCCAGAAACGAGGGGCATCTTTCACACCCCACTCTCCCACCCAGTGTGCTTCCACAACATCTAAGATTTTTCACAAATTCACGTCGATGTCCAGTACATACTCCCAGACCACCGTCAATTCCACACAGTCTCAAGGATCAGTCTCCTCATGGGTCTCCCACCCCATCTCCAGCCCCACCCCAACCAGTGCATTTTCCCGCCCAGGTCATGAACCTCTTTTTATTAGTAAGTCCTGTCACTGAGAACACTTAGTCCAGATGCCTCACAGAGGAAGGAGGGGTTAGAGCTGCAGGGAGCTGCCCCCCCACATCCTCCCCCAGCCTTCAAAGCCAGCCCAGTGCACCCCCAGCTCCACACGACTCCACAGGAAGCAGGAGCAAGCAGGGACCCTGGACTCAGAAATGTCCCAAGGTTTTCTGACCAGAAAGCTTATCTCACCAGCCCTTTGAGCCCATGTTGGGAGGGGGATGGGCAGGAATGATAAAGTGGAGGGAATGTTTAGCACACTGCAAGGACACTTGAACACAGTGGCAAGATGGACAAAAATGGCCAACTTCACTGCCAACCCCCACCCCGGCTCCCGCCAAGGCATCAGGGTCCTGTGCCAGCAGCTTTAACACGAAAGACTGCTCACTGGCCACAAATGATTTTTCTTTTTCAAATTATAAATTATCCTAATGTTAGTGGGGTTACCCTAATTATATTCAAATTACAAGTTATCCTAATGTTAGTGGACTGTACAGTCCATGGAATTCTCCAGGCCAGAAAACTGGAGTGGCTAACCTTTCCCTTCTCCAGAGGATCTCCCCAACCCAGGGATCGAACCCAGGTCTCCCGCAGTGCAGGCTGATTCTTTACCAGCTGAGCCACAAGGGAAGCCAAGGATACTGGAGTGGGTAGTCTATCCCTTCTGCAGCAGATCTTCCCGACCCAGGAATCAAACCAGGGTCTCCTGCAATGCAGGCAGATTCTTTACCAACTGAGCTATGGGGAAGCCCTTTTTCAAATTACAAATTATCCTTATGTTAGTGGGATTAATATTTTACTTTCCTTTTTAACACACATAACAGATCTAAGCCATAAAACAAATGTGAATGTGAAATGAATTGTAATTTTTAAATGTGACAGTTTATAAAAAGGAGTAAATTCCTTTTCTTAAAGAGAAAATTAATAAATTAATTGACAGTGTTAAGGTTAAAAAGTTCACTGTATTGCAGGAAAAAGCTGAAGAACTGTTTTCTGCCTGCTTACTTAAAGATACACAATCACAAGCACACACAAAGTGATGGGTTGTTTTGACTTTACAATTTTTCCTTTCTTCTCTCAGCACAGTGATCCTGGCTGGTGAGCAGGCTTTGCTCTGGAAGTCTGCTGCGCAGAGCACAAGAGTACAGCTGGGGCCAAGACCTTCCTCTGAACCTGAACTTCTGCCCCTCCTCTGAGTAAAAACAGCTCCTCCCAAAACAGGCTGTCATCTCCAAAAATAAAATATCCAGCAAAGGCAGCTCAGGACACCCTTAGGCCCCTCAGTCCTTCCTGAGAGTGAGCGCTGCCCAGCCCACCCAGAGATCAGCTGCAGAGCCCACCCGGCCCACACCACCAACCCCTCCACCCTGAGTAGACAACCCACTCTGATTCCAAAGTCTGAGATTCCTTCCAGGGGACGTATCTCCCACTCAAGCCCTGAGATGTGTAAAAGTAAAGGAGGGAGACTGGGGAGGAAGACAGTCTTATAGAAAATGTTATAAATTTTATTACTTCGATGAATAACAAAAGAAAATAAAAGATTAGAAGGAAAGAAACCAGAAAAAGATAGTGCAAGGGAGGGAGGGAGGGAAGAAGCAAAAGGTAGGGGTAGGATCCCCCTGGCATTCAGCCGTGGCAGGTCAAGCACAGAGTGTGTCAAGCACATTCCCCAGTCACTGAGATGCCAGTGAATTTTGCAGAGATGCACTGCCCACATGCGTGACTCACTCAGTGACCTGGGAAGTATTTACTCTCTCCCAGTCCCATAGGTCAAGCCCACCCATGGCCAAGGGTAAATCGGGCAAGTCCTGCTTGGAGGCATTTGAGTACCAACTTCTGGGAAAGGACTGAAATTCTGGCACTTTGGCCTCTGTCCCCGAGAGAATCAGAGGAGAGAGGTCTGGGGCAATAGAGGCAGGAGAGAACTGACCAACCCTGAGAGGCTGGTTCCAGCAGTCCCTAGGATGCCCACCCTGTTCCTTCATGTCAAGAGACTTGTCTCCACAGGCTGAGTTGAAAGCTAAAGCCCTGAGGCCAGGCCCTGCCCTCTAATGATGTCACCAAATACTCAGGCACACTCTTCACCCAGTGCCAATTTTACTCTGAACATCGCATACTTTATTATAATCCTCAGAGGAAACTGTTACTTTCTTCATGTTACAGTGGAGATGAAAGACTCAGGAAGGGACCTGCCCAGGGTCATGCGTTTGTGTGTCAAACCCACAGGTTCCAGGCCCCCTAAACCTCAACGGGAGCCCCCAGTAAGGGGCGAACCCATCTGGGGGCAAGAAGGGAGGCAGAAGAAATGTTAGAAGTTCTACTGCAAAGGCTCTGATTGATCTCTTTTAGTATGTTATTTGCATTGATTTTGATAATCTGTACATTTGTCTATGTTAGGCATATGTTTACGTTACTGAAAGGAGTGCATGATCTAGAAAGTCTGGAGACCCAAGCTCCAAAATTTCGCTCCAGAAATCCTCTCTAAAGCAGCAGGTTTCAGAGAGGGAGGCAGCAGCACCACCCTGTAGCAGCTGCCTAGGAGGCAGCCCAGACAGAGGACGCTACCTGGGTGGGAGGAGAAACCCGGGGCCGAGAGCCGGGCTGCTCTGCTGGGTCAGCCCAGGTTCCGGCGGGTTCTGCTGCCCCCTTGTGGCCAATGCGGTGAACTGAGAAAGGGCTTCTCTGGCGAAGGACGCTGGGGGAGAGAAGGAAAGGAGATGCAGACAAGGCGTGTTAGAGAAATGGACACGGACACAGGAAACCAGACACAAAAGACTGCAGGCGACAGAGCTCCTCGCATATGAAGTTAAATAACGCGCAGAGTGTGTCTGGCACAGAAGTCACATGAGGGGGTCCCTGGCTTGCTGCAGGGTTTAGGGTTAGGGACCTGAGGGACTGTCCTGGGGTGGGGGGACTTAATTCAAATACTTATTGACTTACTGAAGAGTTAGCTCTTATTTGTTTTATTTATTACTTTTATTTTATTTGGTTATTTTTAATAAAATAGCATTGTTTTAGGAACAAAACTGAGTTCCCACAGGACAGTGTCACGAAAACATCAGCATCTCTGTCCAACCCGGTCCCCACTCGCCAGTCTATGCCCCAGGGCTCCCCAGTCTTACTGTTCCCCTGAAGTCTGAGAAGGGAGGATCTCCCCCTTCATGTTCCCCCTGCCAAACCCCTCCTAAATACACGTTCATGAGAACACGCACACATACACACACACCCTGGCTTTGCAAAGGCCCAGCCTTGGGTCTGCCATTTCCTCCAAACAGAATTATTTCTTCCTTCACCTGCCCCCTCCCCTTTCACCTCTCCCAGCATCCCTGATAGAAACTTCAGGACACATCCCCCACAATCACTGGCTCAGTCGGCATTTGTTGACAGCCACGGCAGGCATCTGGGGAAGACAAAAAGGCAGGCCCAGGCAGCCTCACACCCTGGCCATCTGACAGGACTCATGGTGAAGTGGACAAAAATCACAAAACAAGAGAACCTTCGGGTACACCAAACATAAGATACACCTAACGGAGGCCCTGGGCAGAATTGCGGAAGAAGTGCTCTGTTTCAGCTTTGACTCCCAAACTCCAAATTCCTGAAAATTGGGCTTCTCTGATAGCTCAGTTGGTAAAGAATCCGCCTGTTTTGCAGGAGACCCTGGTTTGATTCCTGGGTCAGGAAGATCCCCTGGAGAAGGGATAGCCTACCCACTCCAGCATTCTGGGGCTTCCCTTGTGGCTCAACTGGTAAAGAATCTGCCTGCATGCAAGAGACCTGGGTTCAGTCTCTGGGTTGGGAAGATCCCCTGGAGAAAGGGAAAGGCTACCCACTCCAGTATGCTGGCCTGGAAAATTCCACGAACTGTATAATCCATGGGTTCACAAAGAGTCAGACATGACTAAGCGAATTTCACTTTCACTTTCACTTTCAAGCTGAAAATGGCTGGTCAGAGACTGACCTCTCAGAAGAGACATCTTCCTCGCTGAAAAGACTTTGACTCAGAGAGCTGGGTAAAGGGATAAGTTAAAGGCTGAATCCCAGAAGGCACGGAAGTGAAGAGGAAGCTGTGAACTCTACCCTCCAGGTTCTGCTGAGAAAGAGCACAGTCCAGAGTGAGAAGGGAGTGTCTTCCCCACCACCCAACTACCCCCACCCCCAGCCCTACCCAGGAGAAACTCAGTCCTGGTCCAGCCCCTCTGAAGACAGGAGGGAGAAGAATGAGAGATGAAGGGTCTCAGGGGGAAGCAGAACTCCACTGAGAAGCTTCAAGGACAGAGCTGTAAAGAAGAGGCTGTTTATATGAGTGAGGGCTGGGTGAAGGGAACAAAGGGAGTCTGAGGCACTGGGAAGCTTTATAGCCCCCATCCCACGTGCACACACCCACACACGTGAGAGGACAAAGGGAGGAGCCTGGACACTGACAGGGAGACAGTGTGAGAGAAATACCCCATCCTCTGTCCTTCCCACAGTGAGTCTCCCCCTAGTGCCTACCATTGGCCAAACCCAATGAGAAGCCACAAGCACATCCCCCTCCCTGACTCCCTCACGGGTTCAATCCCTGGTCCAGGAAGATCCCGCATGCCAGGGGGCAATAAGTCCGGGTGTCACCACTACTGAAGCCTACACGCCTAGAGCCTGCGCTCTGCAAGAAGTAAAGCCACCGCGGTGAAAACCCCGTGCACTGCAACAGAGAGTGACCCCTGCCAGAAAAAGCCCCTTGAGCAGAAACAAAGAACTAGTCAGCCAAAAATAAAATAATTAAGTTATTCTTAAAACAGCTCCAAGGACTAATGTGAGCTGGCAAGGTTGCAGGATTTCAGATTAACAGACACACATACCAAAAGAGCCATCACCCTGAGGAGGCTTATCAGCACCCTATAAATCTTCACAGGGCAGAAGATGCTCTTCTTTCCAGCATGCAGGCGTGGGGACCCCAAACCCACCACAGTTCTGTGCATCCCTGCCTCCTTCTCTGAAGAGAGCACAGGCCAGTCAGCCCCACAGGCCCCACCATGCACAATGACCGTGATGGGAGCAGAGGGCTCAATGCCACGGCCGTGGACTGTCTCGGGCTCTGTGGACCCCAGACCTGCACTTCCTTCAGTCAGCTTGTCCTTCAAGACCGCCTCCATCAGCCTTTACCTTTATTATAAAATGTTTTAAGCTTATAAAAAGTAGACCGAATAAAGATGACAGTATAATAAATGCCCACCTCCTAGCCTCAGCTGTGTTTACTCCCACCCACTGCCCCCTCCTACTGGATTATTGTGAAACAAATCTCAGGACTCATATCGTTTCATCGACCAACATGTCTGTTTCCTGGCATTTCATACCCCAGGAAAAACAAGGCTTCCTCTTTGATAGCATCACTCAGTTAATATTTGGAGAAGGGACTCAGAAGGTGGGAAGCAGGAGAGCAGCAGGAAGGCCACAGCAGAGACCCAGGCAAGACCAGGGAGGGGCAGAGCCCCTGCCAGTCCCACTTGGCCCGACTGCTTTGACCAGTTGTGCCATGTTTGAAATGGGCATTAAAAGGGGTCAGTGGGGGATTAATTTGAAGGCAAATTAGACTGGATTGGCTGGTGAACTGGATATGAAATGTGAGAGAAAGAGGATGATTGCCAGCTGTCTGGCCTGAGCAATAAGATAACAGCTTTGTCAGGATGGGTGCGGAAGGGTGGGGGTGATGCGGGGAAAGCTGCCGGAGCAGGGAAGCAAGAGTTTGGATTTAGACTCGATTCTGTGGACTTCCTTACTAGGCATTCCAGCAAGAAGATGTGGAGGACGCAATTGAACATGTAGACCTTGAGATCTGGGCTGGAGACATCATTGTGAGCTCCGGGACCATCTGATGGTAGAGGAGGCTGTGGGGATAGAGCACCACAGGGCTTCTCCCCAGGGCTTCCACCGCTAGTATTTACATCACTTCCCATCACACACGAGGCTCTACTTGTAACTGTCAGGATCTCCCACCTGGATGGGGAACCTCTGGAGGATAAAGCGTGGGAGGCCAGAGATCCTTGAGTGCAGACAGATTCTCCTACACCCAGAGCTGGGTCAGGCTCAGAGACCCCATGAGGAAAGTGGGCCATGGGTGGGCAGCCCTTGACCCTCAACTGCACCAGTCTGGCGCCTGGGACACTAAGGAGTCCCTGCCAGCCTCGAGGTTAGCACAGGCTGTAAACTGGAGAATTTACCTACTACCCCAAACACCCAGGAATGGCAGGTTATGAGCAGACCAGGCCAGCCTGGTGGTCTTAGCACCTCCAGCTGCCTCCATCACAGGTTGCAGGCAGACCACTCCCTGCCCACACCACACATCTTGGGGCCCCTTGCTGCAGCCTTTCTAGACCACCCTCAGCTGCTCCAGTTGCCAGCAGTTAGCAGCCTTCCAGATGTGACCGCCTTTCCTCCACCATCATTGAACAGTTCAGCCTCTGGGTCATTGTCTTTCTTCATCCCACTCTTACTCCCATTCTTGGTGATTTCTCATCAACCAAGGCCATCCACCCAGCACCCCGGCCTCACACTCTGACCCCTGTGTCTCCTCATCTCCAGTGACGCTGTCCTCCCTGTGCTGCAGCCCTCATCCCACAGTCACACCTTGGTCTTCCCGTTACCTGGACCAGTAATTAGCCTCTCCATAATCTCAGATTTAAGCCTCCCACCCTATGCTCAACACCCCTTGTTCTTTGCAAGTCACTCTCTCGTGGGCCCTCTCGCCAACAATTATTCTACTCCCCAGACTTCCCACTCCTTTGCCCGTGATATGAGATACTGCCCTGTTCCAACCTCACCCCTCTTAAATTTAATGACCCATTGCTATAATAGCTACCTTGCAAACTCAGTCTCCCTCACTCTCCCACATCATACCAGCCTGGAAAGCCCAGTTCTGGCTGAATCCAACTTCCCACCTCCTCTATCCCTGCACCCAAGCAGTTGAAGTGGTTGGATAAAAACATGGGGTATGTATCATCACAAACCTCAAGCTGGCCACTTTCTTGGCCACTCGATCACACACTTTCAAGGCAATTATTTCACATTTCCTTTTTCTTCATTACACACCCTCCCTCCTCTTCACTCTCAATTGATAACCAACCCTCCACTCAGGCACTGGACCCATCCCTTCTCGCCTACTCAAAAATATTCTTTCAGCAAAAATCCGTCTCCCACACCATCACCTTTACCTGTGCAGGGAATCATACCCATTACCAAACAAACATGTTATAGTTCCTATCTTAAAAAATAAATAAGTAAAACCCTTCCCTTGCACCTAAATTGAAATCTTTTGCACCATTTCCTCTAATATATATATATATATATATATATATATATATATATATAGCCATATATGTATGAGATGATCTTGATGGCAAGAAGGCCATCAAGAATCTTGTCAGCTTGAGGCTCAAACTCACCAAATATAGGACAAATTAAGCATCAGTCAAAATAATCACTGAGAGGGATGAACACACATTAAATGGATTTATTCATAATGATACTAAATAAAAACTTATTTGTTACCTTTAGAGACTACTAGAGAATGAACTCTATTCTGAAACGTGTTAAAATGAAGGGTAAAGTAAATGCCTTTCCTAAATAAATCATACTGAAAAAGTAATTGAGGCATACTTTCTCTGTATAAATAAAATAATAGAGACAAAGTGATAGAATTGGAATATCAACAGTTTACAACCCCTAATAAAACCATGGACCCAGGCAATGCCTATCAATGACTGCCAACTAGAATTATATGCCTCCTGGTGGAAAAACTGCACAAACACTAACTATGATGTTTCCGTGCCAAAAAATAGATTCTGAATCATATCAAGCCTTTAAATTTTACTACCAGCTTACAGGGAAAAACGAGGGAGGCAGAGGAAAATGGTAAATGGCACAGGATTACAATTAGCAGATTTTAGAATGTGAGAAATTCTACAGGAAACAAGCCATTTCTTCAACAAATAAATGCCAAGGAAAGAAAGATTAAAGGAGACTTAAGCTTCCAATCTAACCATGAGAAAAACACCAAACTAATATTAAAAGGGGGCATCTTACAAAATATCTAAGTGGTACTCTTCAAAACTGTCAAGATCATCAAACACAGAAAAGTCTGCAAAACTGTCACAGCCAAGAAGGGCCCAAGGACACAGGACAATTACATGTAATGTGCTATCTGGGATACAATCCTGGCACAGATAAAGAGCAATAAGTAAAAACTAAGAAAATCCAAAGCAACTGTGACCTTTAATGATAATTTATCTATATTGATTCATTAATTATAACAAATGTACTTTACTCATAAGATGTTAATAATAGTGAACAGCTGCAGGGTCCTTGACTCTATACTATGACTTCAATTTTCTATAAAACTAAAACTATTCTTTAAAACAGTTCTTCTTAGAAGACAGAGAAACTAAAGAGACACATCAACCAAAGGCAATAAGTGGACCTTGCTTTGACCCTGATTCAACAAAATAAACTGCATGTGTATTTATTAGAAAATTTGGGAAACTTCAACATTGCACATTTTAGGATATTAAAGAATTATTGAAAATTGATAGACAACATAATAACACTATGGAAATGGATTTCCATTTTCGTTTGGCTGTGATAGATCTTCGCTGCTATGCACAGGCTTTCTCTAGCTGTAGTGAGTCAGGGCTGTTCTCTAGCTGCGGTGCACGGGCTTCTCATTGTGCTGGCTTCTATTGTTCAGGAGCACCAGCTCTAGGGCTTGCAGGCTTCAGTAGTTGCAGCTCCCAGGCTCAATAGTTATCCCACAAGCTTAGTTACCCCACAGCATGTGGAATCTTCCCAGACCAGAGATCAAACCCGTGTCCCTTATGTGCTGGCGGGTGGATTCTTAACCACTAGACCATCAAGGAAGTCCTGTGGATATATTTAAGAGCCCTTATCCTTAAAAGATACCAAAATATTTATCATAGAAATAGGAAGCAACCTAGATGTCCATCAGCAGGTGAATGGATAAGAAAGCTGTGGTACATATACACAATGGAATATTACTCAGCCATTAAAAGGAATACATTTGAATCAGTTCTAATGAGGTGGATGAAACTGGAGCCTATTATACAGAGCAAAGTAAGTCAGAAAGAAAAACACCAATACAGTATATTAACACATATATATGGAATTTAGAAAAATGGTAATGATGACCTTATATGCAAGGCAGCAAAAGAGACACAGATGTAAAGAACAGACTTTTGGACTCTGTGGGAGAAGGTGAGGGTGGGATGATTTGAGAGCATAGTATTGAAACATGTACATTGTCATATGTGAAATAGATCACCACTCCAGGTTTGATGCATCAGACAGGGTGCTAAGGGCTGATGTACTGGGATGACCCTGAGTGATGGGATGGGGAGGGAGGTTCAGGATGGGGAACACATGTACACCCATGGCCAATTCATATGAATGCAGGGCAAAAACCATCACTATATTGTGAGGTAATTAGCTTCCAATTAAAATAAAAAATAAATGAATAAAATATTTATCAGAGAAATAATATAATGTCTAAAATATCCTAGACACTATATTACTTCTGTGGTATGGAGACACACAGTTTGTTTAACCATTCACTCTTTGCAGGTCATTTGTGTTGTTTCCAGTTTGGGGTTGTTGGGAATAAAGTTCCTATGAACATTCCTGTACAAGTTTTTGTGTGAGCATAAGTCTCCATTTCTCTAGAATGAATGCCCAATAATGCAATTTCTGGGTCATAAAGTAATTACATGTTTCAGTTCAGTTCAGCTCAGTCGCTCAGTCGTGTCCAACTCTTTCCAACTCGCTGCAGCATGTGAGGCCTCCCTGTCCATCACCAACTCCCAGAGTTTACCCAAACTCATGTCCATTGAGTCAGTAATGCCATACAGCCATCTCATCCTCTGTCGTCCCCTTCTCCTCCTGCCTTCGATCTTTCCCAGCATCAGGGTCTTTTCAAATGAGTCAGCTCTTCACATGAGGTGGCCAAAGAATTGGAGTTTCAGCTTCAACATCATTCCTTCCAATGAACACTCGGGACTGATCTCCTTTAGGATGGATTGGCTGGATCTCCTTGCAGTCCAAGGGACTTTCAAAAGTCTTCTCCAACACCATAGTTCAAAAGCATCAATTCTTTGGTGTTCAGCTTTCTTTATAGTCCAACTCTCACATCCATACACAACTACTGGAAAAACAATAGCCTTGACTAGACGGACCTTTGTAGGCAAAGTAATGTCTCTGCTTTTTAATACGCTGTCTAGGTTGGTCATAACTTTCCTTCCAAGGAGTAAGCATCTTTTAATTTCTTAGCCAAGCCAAGAAATTATATGTTTAGTTTTATTTAAAAACAGAACAAAACCCTGCCAAGCTACTTTCACAAATAATTTTTAGTATAAATAAAACATTGCATGAAACCTACTTATTCTAAAAAAATTTTATTGTTTATCTGAAGTTCAAATTTTATTGAGCATCCTGTATTGCTATTTGCTAAGTCTGACATCCCTACTCCCAGGTGATGCCAATGCTCCTAGCTTGAAAATACACTTTTAAATAGTTGGGCTCTAATCTAGTTCTTTTTCATAATTATGAAAAATTTTGAACATAAAATAGGTAAAAACAACATAATGAACTCTTCATACCCATATTCTAGAATTTTCAACTTTGTCTCTTTTACCTCATTCATCCCTTTATTTTCCCTGAACTATTTTGAAGCAAATCCTGGTCATTTTGTCATTTTACCCCCACCAATTTCAGTGTGCTATTCTAAAAAATAGTAATATTTTCTGAAATAAATTCAACCCCATAATTACAGTATTAACAATACTCCTGTGTTCATTGAAAAACTGCTTTTTCCCACTGCACTTTCTTGCCTAAAGAAGGCATAGATTTATTGATCACATAATTGTGGGTTTATTTCCTGACTCTCTATCCCTTTCCATCGATCTAAGTATCTGTTTCGTGCCAGTACCAATATGTTTACACTTGATCTTAGGCAAAAGTCCAAGAAGCTCCAAATCATTGCAGATGGTGACAGCAACCATGAAATTAAAAACACTTGCTCCTTGGAAGAAAACCTATGACCAACCTAAACAACATATTAAAAGCATAAAAGCATAGACATTACTTTGTTAACAAAGGTCTGTCTAGTCAAAGCTATGGTTTTTCCAGTAGTCATGTATGGATGTGAGAGTTGGACCATCAAGAAAGGTGAGCACCAAAGAATTGATGCTTTTGAACTGTGGTGTTGGAAAAGACTCTTGAGAGTCCCTTGGACTGCAAGGATATCAAACCAGTCAATCCTAAAGGAAATCAGTCCTGAATATTCATTGGAAGGACTGATGTTGAAGCTGAAGCTCCAACACTTTGGCCACCTGATGCAAAGAACTGATTTGTTGGAAAAGACCCTGACACTGGGAAAGATTGAAGGCAGGAGGAGAAGGGGACGACAGAGGATGAAATGGTTGGATGGCATCACCAACTAGATGGACATGAGTTTGAGCAAGCTGTGGGAGTTGGTGGTGGACAGGGAAGCCTGACATGCTGCAGTCCATGGGGTCACAAAGAGTCAGACATGACTAAGTGACTGAACTGAACCAACCATTATGTTTTGATTACTGTAGTTTTGTAGTATGGCTTGAAATCAGGAAGTGTGAGACCTCCAGCTTGTTCTTCCTTCTCAAGACTGTTTTGGATATTCAAGATCTTTTATGTTTACATGCAAATTTCATAGTTATTTGATCTAGTTCTGTGAAAAATGCCATTGGTATTTTGATAGGGATTGCACTGAATCTGTGGATTGCCTTGAGTAGTATGGCCATTGTAACAGTTAATTCTTTAGAGATGCAAACGTAGAGAACGAACTTGTGGACACGGTGAGGGAAGGAAAGGGTGGGCCGCATTGAGAGAGTAGCATTGACATATGTACACCACCATGATAGCTAGCGGGGGGGCTGCTGTATAACACAGGGAGTCAGCTCTGAATCCTGCGATGACTTAGAGAGGTGGAGTGGGGAAGCAGAGGTGGCAGGGAGGTTCAGGAAGGAGGGGATATATGTATATTTATGGCTGATTCATGTTGTTGTACAGCAAAAATGAACAGAACATTGTAAAGCAATTACATTCCAATTTTTTCATTTTAAAAGAGACAAAAAAATGCAACATTAATCCTTCTAATCCGTGAGCACAATATATCTTTCCATTTGTTTGTGTCATCTTCAACTACTCTCATCAATCATACGGTTTTCCACGTACAGGTCTTTGACCTCCTTTCAGTTCAGTCGCTCAGTCATGTCCGACTCTCTGCAACCCCATGAATCACAGCACACCAGGCCTCCCTGTCCATCACCAACCCCCAGAGTTCACTCAGACTCACGTCTATGGAGTCGGTGATGCCATCCAGCCACCTCATCCTCTGTCGTCCCCTTCTCCTCCTGCCCCCAATCCCTCCCAGCATCAGAGTCTTTTCCAATGAGTCAACTCTTTGCATGAAGTGGCCAAAGTACTGGAGTTTCAGCTTTAGCATCATTCCTTCCAAAGAACACCCAGGACTGATCTCCTTTAGAATGGACTGGTTGGATCTCCTTGCAGTCCAAGGGACTCTCAAGAGTCTTCTCCAACATCACAGTTCAAAAGCATCAATTCTTCGGTGCTCAGCCTTCTTCACAGTCCAACTCTCACATCAATACATGACTACTGGAAAAATGGACCTTTGTTGGCAAAGTAATCTCTGTTTTTGAATATGCTATCTAGGTTGGTCATAACTTTCCTTCCAAAGAGTAAGCTTCTTTTAATTTCATGGCTGAAATCACCATCTGCAGTGATTTTGGAGCCCCAAAAATAAAGTCTGACATTGTGTCCACTCTTTCTCCATCTATTTCCCATGAAAGGATGGGACCAGATGCCATGATCTTCATTTTCTGAATGTTGAGCTTTAAGCCAACTTTTTCACTCTCCACTTTCACTTTCATTAAGAGGATTTTTAGATCCTCTTCACTTTCTGCCATAAGGGTGGTGTCATCTGCATATCTGAAGTTATTGATATTTCTCCTGGCAATCTTGATTCCAGCTTGTGCTTCTTCCAACCCAGCCTTTCTCATGATGTAGTCTACATAAAAGTTAAATAAGTAGGGTGACAATATACAGCCTTGACGTACTCCTTTTCCTATTTGGAACCAGTCTGTTGTTAAACGTCCACTTCTAACTGTTGCTTCCTGACCTGCATATAGGTTTCTCAAGAGCCAGGTCAGGTGGTCTGGTATTCCCATCTCTTTCAGAATTTTCCAGTTTATTGTGATCCACACAGTCAAAGGCTTTGGCACAGCCAATAAAGCAGAAATAGATGTTTTTCTGGAACTCTCTTGCTTTTTCCATGATCCAGCGGATGTTGGCAATTTGATCTCTTTAGAAAGGTTTATTCTCCTGTTGGTGAGCTGGGACAGAGGCAGAGGAGTGGTTAGATAGCTTGCTAGGTTCAACCTGGGACCGAAGCCAGGCCCTCAGCTGTGAAAGCTCAGAGTTCTAACCACTGGACATCCATGGAATTCCCTGCCCATTTTTAAACTTTCATTATTGAGTCATAGGAGTTTCTTTACATATTCCAGATACAAGTCCTTTATCTGAATTGTTGTTGCTCGGTCTCTAAGTCATGTCTGACTCTTTGCGAGCTGTGGACTGAAGCACACCAGGCTCCTCTGTCCTCCATTATCTCCCAGAGTTTGTTTAAATTCATATCCATTGAGTCAGTGATGCTATCTGATATATGATGTTAAACATTTGCTCCCATTCTGTTGCTTGTCTTTCCACTTTCTCAAGGTGCCATTTGGAACACAAAAGTTTTTAATTTTCATGAAGATCAATGTGTTAGTATTTTATTTTGTTGTATGTACATTTGGTGTCACATGTAAAAACATCATTGTCTAACCCAAGATCTTAGGCACAGAGAAGCAAGAAGTGGGTTGTGCACCTTCCTGACATTGTCCTTAAACTTAGCTTCTGCCCACCACGCTATAGGTTCCCCTTCTACCTAACCACACTTTCTCTGATTCTGTTACCATTTCCGCTTTTTTCTCTCAAGTTCCAGTCTAATGCCCCAGACTACTTTCCACAAAAAGTGTGAGGTCAAGAAGATGGCAAAAATGGAGAGTTTAAGCTTTTTCCATTGGAGTCTTCTTCAGTTTTCAGGAGAAGCTTGGTATCTTCTTATTTTCCTTTCCCATCTCGTGATCAAAATCTACTCCCCAATCCAAGTCAGCAACCCAGACAGTGCAAAAGCAGGAACTTTTCATACTAGATTTCTTCTGCTTGAGGTCTCTACACCCACAGCTGTCTCCTCAACCAAGAAAAGTGATGGGAAAGTGAAAATGACATGCATAGAACAAGGGGTCAGAATAGAAGACAGGCAACTCATGAAAGAAGAACCATGAACAGCCATTAAACAGATGAAAATAATGCTAACCCTACCACAAAATGCAATTTAAAACAACATTAAAGGACTTCCTTGACAGTCCAGTGGTTAGGGCTCAGCACTTTCACTGCCATAGCCCAGTTCAGTCCTTGGTCGAGGAACTAAGATTCTGCAAGCTCTGTGATATGGCCAAAACAAATAAACCAACAAACAATTTTTTTTCCTTTTTTATTGACTGATAATTGATGTACAGTATTATATAAATTGGCTTCCCTAGTGGCTCAGAAGGTAAAGAAGCTGTGTGCAATGCAGGAGAGCCAGGTTCAGGGTCTACAATATAGTGATTCACAATTTTTACATGTTATACTCCATTTATAACTGTTATAAAATATTAGCTCTATCTCCTGTGTTGTACAATATATCCTTATAGCTTATTTTATAGATAATAGTTTGTACAATGAGATATTATTTGATCTATCAAGGTGGCATGGGTTCTGACTCCCAGGGTTGGTGAAAGTAAGGACACATGCAGATATTACTGCCAAGAGTATGAAGTCCTAGGATTTCCCTGGTAGCCTAGTGGTTAGGACTGCTGTGGCCTGGGTGGGTTCAGTCTCTGATTGGGGAACTGAGATCCCACAAGCCATGTGGGGTACCCCTTCCAAAAAAAAATAAAGACAGTATAAAGTCCTGTACTGCTTTTTAAAGAATGACCCTTAAATACAAAAAACTTTAAAAATAAGTCTACTTAGATATATATAAGTGGAATATAAGCAATCTAGAACTTACTAACATTGTTTTGTTTTCAATGAAGCTTTTTATGGCTATTCTCTATTTACAATCAGACAGAAAAAGATCCCCTTTAAAATCTGTTCAAAATGGGAAAAGATTTTTAAATATACACAAGAAATAATAGTACTGGTGGTGCCCATCTGTCGTGTGCATGGTCATGAAAGGCTAGTTTTAGAAAGATGTGACTAATGCTGGACACTATTTAACTTCAGTGAGTATTTAAAATTTGTCATATTGAAAAAGCAAGGGGACTTACAACTAAATATATGTCCTAATTCTTCTCAAAGCCAAACAATATTTTTAAGTTTATCCTTTGACCCTTGGACTCGGTAGTTTCTCTTCTAGGAATTTAGCCTAAGGAAATATTTAGACAACCATTCAAAGACATATGTTCAAGAACGTGTATCACAGCATGGTTTCTCATAGTTTTAAAGATTGAGAGCCACATAAATGCCCTACAATAGGAAACTGGCTTCATTGAACCAGGGTCCCCAAACCGTGAAACGCTAGGCAACCATTAAGATGATGCTGGCTCATGCATCCCCTGGTGTGATGCACTCTGAGGACACACCATCACTTCTGTGCGATTCCTGGTCAAAAATGCATAAACTGAAGAAATACCAGACAGACCAAAACTTAAGAACAGTCTGCAAAATAACTGATCTGTATTCTTCAAAAGTATCAGTATAATAAAAGACAACACCTAAGGAACTACGTTTTTAATGTGAGTTTTGATGCATCACTCAGTTGTGTCCCACTCTGCAACCCTGTGGACTGTAGCCCAGCAGGCTCCTCTGTCCATGGGACTTCCCAGGCAAGAATACTGGAGTGGGTTGCCATTTCCTTCTCCAGGGATCTTCCCAACCCAGTGAATTTACATACAAAACAGAAATAGGTCCACAGACATATAAAACATATTTATAGTTTCCAAAGAGGAAAGCGAGGAGGGATTAATTAGGAGTCTGGGGTTAACACACGTACACAACTAAATATAAAATAGATAAACAACAAGGACCTATTGTGTAGTATGAAGAACTATGCTCCATATTTTTGTAATATATATATATATATATATATATATATATACACACATATACCTGAAACTTTGGCCACCTGATGTGAAGAACTGACTCACTGGAAAAGATCCTGATGCTGGGAAAGATTGAAGGCAGGAGGAGAAGGGGACGACAGAGGATGAGATGGTTGGATGGCATCACTGACTCAATGGACATGAGTTTGAATAAGCTCCTGTCGTTGGTGGACAGGGAAGCCTGGCGTGCTGCAGTCCATGGGGTAGCAAAAGTTGGACAGACTGAGCAACTGAACTGAACAGATGCCTGAATCACTTTGCTATACACATGAAACTGATACAACATTGTAAATCAACTATATTTAATAAAAAGAAAAACTGTATCCTTTTATCCTATTAAAATAAAGGAGACCAAAAGACATGACAAATAAATGCAGTGCATGATCTTAGATTAGATCCTGGACTAAGAAAAAAATAAACTTTATAAAGGACATTATGGGGCAATTGGCAAATTTTGGACATGGACTATAGATTAGATAATAGTAGTATATCAATTTAAGTTTCCTGTTTTTGATAGCTGTACCGTGGTTTTGTAAAAGAAGGTTCTTGTTCTTAAGAAATTCACACCAATGTGTTTATGAGGAAAAGCATATATTATTTATAGTGAAAATGTTAGTTGCTCAGTCGTATCTGACTCTGTGACCCCATGGACTCTAACCCATCAGGCTCCTCTGCCCATGGAATTCTCCAGGCAAGAATACTAGAGTGGGTTGTCATTCCCTTCTCCAGGGATTCTTCCCAAGACAGGGATCAAACTCAGGTCACCTGTGTTGCAGGCGGACTCTTTATCTATCGTCTGATCCTCCAGGAAAGCTCACATTATGTGTGACTTACTCTCAAAGGCTTCAGGAAAAAAACCACTAACGTGTAATTAGAGAAATAACAATAAATGTGGTCAAATTATATCAATTGGTGAATCTGAGTGAAGAATATCTTGGGATAATTTGTGGTATTTTTCCCTCTCTTCTGTAAGGTTTAAATTACTTCAAAATAAAGAGTTTAAAAATAGAAAATTAAAAAAAAAAAAAAAGGAAGAACAATGCTGGCAAAGTATACTCATTGGAAAGGAAAGGTACTCAGGGTGCACCAGTCTGGGCCATGGGGCCTTAACACTGGAGCTGTGCATAGCTATGGATGACACCTCCGGCCACCCTGGACTCTCAGTTCCCTGAGCTACTAGAGGAACTGGGTGTGTGGCTGAACCCAAAGCCATCCTGGGCTGACTCAAGAAGGCTAGTTGAGTCAGGGCCCTGAATTCTCCTTTGTGATTTTATTAATTCCGCCTTTTAATTCAATGAGCGGCATTCGTTGCATCCCAGGGACATCTGGGTGGAGGGACAGCGACATGGAGGTAGAATTCACCCAAATGCAGTGTTTGCTGTGGATAATCCAGACTGCAAAGTTTAGTAGAGCCAACGTTCATTTATCATCGATGACAATCTTATACGTTCTCCTCCAAAAGAAGCCCAGGATTTCCCCCAAACCTACCCAGCATCTTGCCCATTCCACAGAAGGAGAAAACGAAGTTCCCAGCAAGGACTGAGGTCCTGTGGGTTCTGTCTGCCAAGAATTAGTGGTTTCAGTTTATGGAGAGGTGTGGATTCTCCGAGAAGCATCTGTACTGACCACATAAAACAATGTCCTCTCCTCAGAAGGGGAAAGAAGATCGCTTATCACCCCACACCTCTGCTTCCAGGTCCTGACCTTCCTCCAGGGCACAGGGCAGTCACTGTGAAGTTCCCAGTAATAGAAGGGAAGAGTCCACACTCACAACAGAAGGGCTGCGGCTGCTTCAGGGGCCCCATTCACCCAGTGCCCCCCTTCTCTCACTTGCCCTCTGGCCACACTGTCCTTCTTCCTCACCACCTCCCCAGGGGTCAGGGAAAGAAAGCCCCTCCCTCATCCCCCTCAATGTTCCTCCACCCCCCCCGCCCCATCACTAGGGTGTCCAGGACATTGTGTGATTCAGGAAACAGCTCAGACGTGAGGTTCGCAGCAGGCCGAGGAGGAGGAAGAAGGGGCCGTGGGAGCAGAGGAGGCGGTTGTTGCCTCAGGAAGGGGCTCTGAGGGTCCTGCTGGAGGGCGCAGGGGGATCTGGGCTTGGGGCAGGGGCTCTGGAATGCAGCCCCCTTCACCGCTGCTGCTGCTGCTGCTGTGTTGGCCAGTCGTCAGGACCAGAGGTGAGTCACGGGGCAGGGGGCAAGAGGCCAGGAGACCCACCTTCCTTAGGAGGGGGTCCGGTGGGGGGGACAGAGGCCCAAAGTCCTCACTTTGAGACAACACTGGGTGGAGAAGATCCTTGCCCCCAGAATGGGACAGTCAGCAGCGAGACTCAACTCTGCTCCTGCAGCTACACAGACCAAGGCTGTGGGCCTCGTGCCAGGGGTGGTGACCGCAGGGGGATGGGTGAGAGGGTGCCCACCCCCAGGCAGAACCAAGTAGGCCTTGGAACTAGGGGACAGCACACTCTTGCAATCACATTTAGGAAGGAGAGAGGAAACAGAGTGGCCACCTGCTAGGGGAAGAGATGAGAGGGAACAGGAGGTGGAGACATGGGAAAGTCAGAGGCTCACCAAGTCCCTTTCCCGGTCCAGCTGTCCCACCCCCGGTGGCTCAATGCTGGGCCCTTCCGAGAGGAAATCCCTTTAGTGTTTTAGCCATTCACCTCCCAGGAGTCCCCTCAGCCCCCCCCTCCTGATCCCTGTTGTCTTGCTTCCGAGGGATGGGGCCTGAAGCTGGACTTGGGAGGCCAGAGAATAAACAGGAAAGGAAGGGTGGGGATTAGTAACTGAGAGACCTGGGATCTAGGGGGCTGGGGTGTGAGTGCCACGTGGGGACTAGAACGGGGGCGTAAGGGCGATGATGGTGTGGAGCACCTTCGTGGGCTGCTGCAGGCAGGTCCCTCCAGGGCATCCAAAGGAGGGCAAGTGGAGCCCGATGCTCCCTGCTCCCATCTCATCCTCATCTCCATCCTAGGGCTGCAGTGTGGGAGTTTCCCAGAACCCTGCGCCAACGGAGGCACCTGCCTGAGCCTACCCCAGGGGCAAGGGACCTGCCAGTGAGTGCACCTCTTGGCAGTGGGAGATGGGGAAGGGGGATGGGGAGAATGGGGGAGAAAGGAGAAAGGAAGGAGGCGAAGCAGATGAAGAAAAGCAAATGAAGGCAAAGGAGGGAGGGAGGCGGGAGCGGAGGGTCAGGATGTGAGCCTTCCTCTCTCCCACCCCCTCCCAGGTGTGCCCCTGGCTTCCTGGGTGAGACATGCCAGTTTCCTGACCCCTGCCAGGATGCCCAGCCCTGCCAGAATGGAGGCAGTTGCCACGCCTTTCTTCCCACCCTTCCCAGCTCCCCTGTCACCTCCTCTCCCATGGCCCCCAGCTTCTTCTGCACCTGCCCCTCTGGCTTCACTGGCGATAGGTGCCAGGCCCAGATCAAGGACCCCTGTTCCTCCTTCTGTTCCAAAATGGGCCGCTGCCACCTCCAGGCCTCGGGCCGCCCACGATGCTCCTGCATGCCGGGATGGACAGGTGAGTGCTGATGGGAGAGGGAGGAAGGGACAGGCGGGGGGTCGTGGCGGGGCTGCGGGGTAGGAGAGACGGAACTGGAGCCCAAGAGACTGTGAGCCCTTGGAGGACGGAGGCCACGAGAATCAACCAGCCAATTCCTGGTGATCCATTTACCCGAAACTGACATTCACCAGCAGAACTGTAATGACTGCTGAAACACTGAGCTATTTCCAAGCCAACTGGCAAAGAACTACGGCCATAGCCCCCTTAGCACAGCACCCTGACCACTTTCCCAGCCCCCTCAACTTCCCCTGACCCAGTAGCTAGAGGGTTAATGCCCAGCACATCAGGGGACCTCCAGGACTCTGCATTCTGTATTTATTTATTTATTTTAATTGGAGAATAATTATTTTACAATATCATGATGATTTTTGCCATACAGCAATATGAATCAGCCACAGGTATACATGTGGCCCCCTATCCTGAATCCTCCCCCAATCTCCCTCCCCACCCCATCCCTCTGGGTTGTCCCAGAGTGCGGGCTTTGGGTGCCCTGCTTCATGCATTGAACTTGCGCTGGTCATCTATGTTACCTATGGTAATGTACATGCTTCAGTGCTATTCTCTTAAATCATCCCATCCTCATCTTCTCCCACTAACTCCAGAAGTCTGTTCTTTACGTCTGTGTCTCCTTTGCTGCCCTGCACATAGGATTGTTAGTACCATCTTTCTAAGACTCTGCATTCTGAGCACCCGAGTGGCTCCTTTTCTGAGTGGTGGGAGGTGTGATGGGGACGGGAGGATCTGACCTGGAGAGAGGAATGGGTGCCCATCCCAGGAGGAGGGGTGCAGTCCTGGGGCACAAGAGCAGGACGTATGGTGGGCGGGTGTGCTACCCTGTCAAGGGTGCCAGGACATAGCTGCGAGGACCTGAAGAGAAAGGCTCCATGGCACCTAAGCAGGATGGAGAGGACTGGGCCAGGAAGCAAAGCCCACGTGGCCGGGAAATGCTTGGACGCGGGTGCCTCCAGGAGGGGGTGGACTAGAGGCAAGGCTTCTCAGACTTGAGCAGGCACAGCAGTCACCTTTGACTGATTGGTGGATGGATGGATGGATGGATGGATGGATGGATGGATGGATGGATGGACTGTGTGTGCTCAATCTTGCCCAACTTCTTTGCAACCCTGGAAGGCCTTAAAAATGCTAGTGCCCCCATCCCAGAAAGCCTGCTCTAATGGGTCTGGAGTAGACCCAGGAAATGGAGATTCTTAAACTAACCGGGAGATTCTGAGGAAACGGCTTGCAACTGGGTGTGAAAGACCAGCGTATATGACAACAAGAAGGATGGGCAGTGGCGACTTGCCAGGCCTTGTGCTTCAGAGGAGGGGCTCTGGGCAGCCCCCTCCTCAGGCCCATCACCAGTTCCTCCACTGACTAGACATGACCTTGCATACGATATTTAAGCTGCCTGGATCCTCAGTTGTCGGCCAGTGTCCACATTTCATAACGCTGTTGTGGATAGGAAAGGGGAAGATGCTCAGACACTGCTTACTTAGCTCAGCACCAGCAGCCACTGCCACCATTCCCACGAGTGCACATGGCTGTGGAATCTCTTCACCGTGATACACTACAACCACCCACAGATGAAGGAATCAGGATGAGAGGCGAAATGACTCCTCGAGGGCACATGACTGGCCGGGGCAAAGCCGGGGCTAATCTTCAGAGGATCCGTGCTTTCTACTTCCCCACCACGTGCTCATTCATGTCCAACTCTTTGCGATCCCATGGGCTGTAGCCCACCAGGCTCCTCTGTCCATGGGATTTCCCAGGCAAGAATACTGGAGCGAGTTGCCATTTCCTCCTCCGGGGGATCTTCTCCACCCAGGTCACCACTAAGGGGACAGACACCAAGTCCCAGATTTTCCCAAGCAGGGTTGAGTCGCAATATTCCCACCAATAGCCACATGTTCAGTTTTCGGTTGGAAAAAAATGTGGTCACTCCAGAGAGAACCCTCCCCCAAAATGATAAAACTGAGGATGATGGACCAGGACAGGGAGAGGATGGGAAGAAGGGAAGGAAATACAGAGTTCAGACACAGAGATAACCCAGAGTGAGAGGCGGGTCATTCTGGAGGAGCTGGAATGTGTGCACTGCTGGAAACAGCCCTCTCACCATCCGTCCTCTACCTCAGGTGAGCAGTGCCAGCTTCGAGACTTCTGCTCAGCCAATCCCTGCGTCAATGGAGGGGTGTGTCTGGCCACCTACCCCCAGATCCAGTGCCGCTGCCCACCCGGCTCGAGGGCCATGCCTGCGAACACGACGTCAACGAGTGTTACCTGGACCCGGGACCCTGCCCCAAGGGCACCATCTGCCATAACACCCTGGGATCCTTCCAGTGTCTCTGCCCCGCTGGGCGGGAGGGTCCACGCTGTGGACTCCGGCCAGGACCCTGCACCCCCAGGGGCTGTCTCAATGGGGGCACCTGTCAACTGGTTCCAGGGAGAGACTCCACCTTCCACCTGTGCCTGTGTCCCCCAGGTGCGTCCTCACAGGGGTCTTCCTGAGGTCCCCTCAGGGCATGGAGGTGGTGTCCCATGGGTCCCTTCTCTCAGCTCATCGCACGACCCTGTCAGGCTTCACAGGCCCAAGCTGTGAGGTGAATCCAGATGACTGTGTTGGGCACCAGTGTCAGAACGGGGGCACCTGCCAGGATGGGCTGGGCACCTACACCTGCCTCTGCCCAGAGGCCTGGACAGGTGAGTCGTTTAAGCCAGGTTGATGGCACCAGTGGCCCAGATAGTCAGCCCTGGCTCTCCAGTCCTCACAGGGCCCCCAACTGCAGCATCTGTCCCCTTCTTACACCCCAACAGGCTGGGATTGCACTGAAGATGTGGACGAATGTGAGGTTCAGGGTCCCCCTCGCTGCAGAAATGGGGGTACCTGCCAGAACTCAGCTGGCGACTTCCACTGTGTGTGTGTGAGTGGCTGGGGAGGCGCCGGCTGTGAGGAGAACCTGGACGACTGCGTGGCCGCCACCTGCGCCCCCGGATCCACCTGCGTTGACCGCGTGGGCTCCCTTCTCCTGCCTCTGCCCCCCTGGGCGCACAGGTGTGACGCAGAGGTTCAGGGAGGCAGGAGGCGGGAGGTGGAGATGCTAGCTGACAGATGCCCCAGGAGAGTGCCTGGGAGCTTCCAGCAGCCTCTGAGCGCTTCACCCACCCCCGCCCTCCAGGCCTCCTGTGCCACATGGAGGACATGTGTCTGAGTCAGCCATGCCACGAGGAAGCCCAGTGCAGCACCAACCCCCTGAGCGGCTCCACACTCTGCGTGTGCCAGCCGGGCTACACAGGGCCCACCTGCCACCAGGACTTGGACGAGTGTCAGATGGGTGAGGCACCCAACTCATCAGACCCTCTCTAAGCCCCCACACAGCCTCTGCACTGCAGAGGGAAACAGGCAAGCTGTTTTTCAAATTAAAAATCAGCTCAGGAACTCTCTGGTGGTCCAATGGTTAGGATGCCACTATTTCACTGCCGAGGGCCAGGATATAATCCCTGGTCAGGGAACTAAGATCCCACAGGCTGCACAGTGGCCAAATAAAGAAATGAACATCTCTTTTTTCCAGAATTTGTCCTTATTTGGCATCTCTTTCTTACCCAGTCTTCTCACCAATACTCAGCCCTCCAGACGCATTTAGTCATCTCTCCAGTGTTTTTCAGATAATTTTTTTTTAATGTGGACCATTTTTTTAAATTCTTTATTGAATCTGTTACAGTATTGCTTCTGCTTTATGTTTTGGTTTTTGGCATCAAGCATGTGGAATCTTAGCTCTCTGACCAGAGAGTGAACCCACACCCCCTGCACTGGAGGTGAAGTCTTAAGCACTGGATCACCAGGGAAGTCCACCCCTTCTCCACTTTAAGGCCACAACCCCTTTCCCACTCAGATCTCATTTGCCACAGACAGGCCCCCCACACTTTCCCTGCCACTCAGGCCTTCTTGCTCTTCCACCCTGAGCCCGGTGGACTCCCAGGTCTTCTCTCCTCCCAGCTCAGCAAGGCCCCAGTCTCTGTGAACACGGCGGCTCCTGCCTCAACACGCCCGGCTCCTTCGAGTGCCTCTGTCCGCCTGGTTACACGGGCTCCCGCTGCGAGGCCGACCACAACGAGTGCCTGTCACAGCCCTGCCACCGGGGCGGCACCTGCCTGGACCTGCTCGCCACCTTCCAGTGCCTCTGCCCACCAGGTACCAGCTGAATGGGGCCTTGGGTGGAGGAGCCAGGGAACCAGTGCTGAAGCCACTGGACATGACCCCTCCAGAGAATGGTTAGCCTGAGGCCAGGTGGGGGTCAGATAGCAAAGAAGGCTTCTCCTCGTCTCCTCACCCCCCAGATGAGATGAAAACTTTAAGAAACCAGTGCCCCCGCAGGAAAAGAGCTTCCACAGATGGTAGTGAGTTCGCACACTGCTCAACTCTGTGTTCATTTCACGGTCACCATAGCATGTACAACCTGATCCACTGTATGCATCAAAGGAGAGAAAAGCCAGCAGTTAATAAACTCTTCATGCTGCAGCCTCTGCTTATGTCAACCCAGAATGTTCCACCTACTCAGGGAAACTCACCCCTGTAGAGAACAAGAGTAACCTTTTAAATTCCAAAGGGTCTGTGTGCTTGAATCTGGCTCAGTAGGAAAGGAATACTGCAAAGCAGCATCTACCTATAAGTTAGAGTTAAGGGGAGAAATATCTCCCAGGGAGACAGTGATGGAGTCAATAGCAGGGAGCTGAATGAAACTAGAAAAACAATAGCTTACTTCTGCCTGAGCATCTTGCAGGCATTGTCTAATCTTTACAGTATCCCTCTGAGGTCAGCACTGACACTATGCCCATTTATAAATGAAGAAACTGAAGCACACAGGGGTTAAGTGACTTGTTCAAGGTTGCCTGGCTAGTAAGTGGTAGACTCAAACCAAGAGCTTTGATAGTTTCACCCGCTACACCACACAGCCTTCCTACGCTGAGAAGTGTCCAAGGTAAAATGCTGAGAACACTATCCAGTAATCCAAGCAAGGGACAAGGTTGTAGATACCAAGGAGCTTCAGAGGCAGGCTCCCCAGACAAAAGAGGGAGGCAGCCGAGGTCCAGAGGCTGATCCGCGTCAGTTCAGGGTGAGACAGTGGAGACCAGGAGGAGCCCAGAGAAGCAGGACAAGTGTGGGAATGTCACAGGTTCCCAAATGCCCTTCAAATCCCCACCTTGATCCCTGGTCTCCCTGGTGTGGAGGCCTGCCCAGGTAGCATGGAAGGCGTGGATCACCTCCAAGCAGATGCCCATTTGTCACACTGGTACCTAGAGAACCTTCAGGCTGCTCAGCCCTCCCGGGTGAGCCCTGCCTTCTGAACTGAGGAATGGCCTCAAAAGACACTTCCCTGGAGCCCTCCCACAGGTCCCGGCAGGTGCCCTGCTCCCTGAGCTTTCATACTTGAAGGCAACAGAGCCACTGTCCAGCAGAGCCGTAGGGCCTCGGTTCATCTCTCCAACCCACATGCAGCGGCCCCCTTGGAGGGGCTGTCTGGTGGGGCACCTGGCAGGTCAAGGACAGGGCTGGTTCTGGAACCTGGCCTTTGTGGAGAGGCAGCTGAAGCAAAGCTGACCCCACCTGCATGTCCTCAGGCTTAGAAGGGCGGCTCTGTGAGGTGGAGGTAGACGAGTGCGCCTCGGCCCCCTGCTTGAACCAGGCTGACTGCCACGACCTGCTCAATGGCTTCCGGTGCATCTGCCAGCCAGGTAAGTGCAGATTCTGCTCCATGGTTCAGGCCTGCAGTTGCCGGTAGCCTCTCAGAGATCTCTCAGGCCTGGCCAACGAGTGCCCCATCTCTCCAACTCCCCTGCTCTCCAAACTGTCTTCTCTTCAGTTCAATTCAGTCACTCAGTCATGTCCGACTCTTTGCAACCCCATGAACTGCGGCATGCCAGGCCTCCCTGTCCATCACCGACTCCTAGAGTCCACCCAAACCCATGTCCATTGAGTCAGTGATGCCATCCAACCATCTCATCCTCTGTCATCCCCTTTTCCTCCTGCCCTCAATCTTTCCCAGCATCAGGGTCTTTTCCAATGAGTCAGCTCTTCACATCAGGTGGCCAAAGTATTGGAATTTCAGCTTCAAGATCAGTCCTACCAATGAACACCCAGGACTAATCTCCTTTAGGATGGACTGGCTGGATCTCCTTGCAGTCCAAGGGCCTCTCAAGTCTTCTCCAATACCACAGTTTAAAAGCATCAATTCTTCAGTGCTCAGCTTTCTTTATAGTCCAGCTCTCACATTCATACATAACTACTGGAAAAACCATAGCCTTGACTAGATGGACCTTTGTTAACAAAGTAATGTCTCTGCTTTTTAATATTCTGCCTAGGTTGGTCATAACTTTCCTCTTACATCCTGCAAATCTTCCCCTGCTCACTCGCCCACCCTCATCTCTGTCCTGCCAAGTCACTCAAATAACCCTCCCCTCCAGCCCTCCTTCAGAGCCCTCCATACCCTCCCCCTGCCTGCTTGTGGTCCCCGTTGGTCTTGGAGCTGATAGCCATGGATGTAGGGAAAGTCACCCCAGACCTTCTTTCTCCAGTTTCACAGGACATCCCTCTGTTCCCAGCTATGATAATAACTGATGTTTATTGAATATTTACTCCAAGCCAGGCACTTGGTTATGTACTTTCAGGCATTATCTTATTTAATCCTTTCAACATAATGTAGGTTATATAATCATTCTTCTACAGGGGAAGAAAAGTGAAAGTGAAAGTTGCTCAGTCAGTTTGACCCTTTGTGACCCCATGGACTATATAGTTCATGGAATTCTCCAGGCCAGAATACTGGAGTGGGTAGTCTTTCCCTTCTCCAGGTGATCTTCCCAATCCAAGGATCGAACCCAGGTCTTCCACACTGCAGGCGGATTCTTTAACAGCTGAGCCACAAGGGCAGCCCACAGAGGACGAAAGGGGAGCCTAGAGAGGTTGGGTAGCTTGCCCAAAGTCACATGGCTGACAGTGGCTGAGTTTCACTTTTATGCATCACCCTCCTGTCATCTCCACCTGCCCCAGATGTCTTTTCTGGAAGTACCTCAGGTTTACTTTTCCTAGCAAGGGGAAGGCCAGGACTTGTATTTATTCTTTTGATAAAATATATTTCCAGCGTTAGTACACACATCCAGTTATGCTTTACTTATATGAAGGCTAAAGTTACCAAGTTATGCTCCATTTTGTCCTGAAATTCAAATCACTATTAGAGAAGCCCCCACATTGGTGCCTTTGTCATCTAATGACACATTTATACAAAACCTCAAAACCCAAACCCTTTGAAACAAGATTCTCTCCTTGCAATTTGTAACCATGTTATTTCTATATTTGTAAAGACAAAGCTAGGTTTCCCCAGTGGCTCAGTGGTAAAGAATTCACCTGCAATGCAGAGACACAGGTTCCCATCCCTGGATTGGGAAGATCCCCTGGATGAGGGAATGGCTATCCACTCCAATAATCTTGCCCAAAATTCCTATGGACAGAGCAGCCTGGCAGGCTACAATCCATGGGGTCACAAAAGAGTCAGACTGGACTAGGCAACTAAATAACAAAGAAAAAGCTAAATACAAGTGTTAACTCTTAACTTCTTGTTTGAATCCATGAAATCATGCTTTTAAATCTTAAACATTTGTAACAAAGTCCCTCATAAGTCTAGAGAAAGTAAAAAGAAAAAGAAAAAAGACCTTGGTCATCCCTCCCCACTCACTCCCCATCCCTCCAGGTTTTACCGGCTCCCGGTGTGAGGAGGACATCAACGAATGCCAAAGCTCTCCCTGTGCCAATGGCGGGAGTGCCAGGACCAGCCTGGATCCTTCCGTTGCAAGTGTCCCCCAGGTAAATTGGGGCTCAAAAACACTGGAGGTGACAGTGGGGACAGGGGCAGACTTCCATGAAGGGCCCTGATTGCCCTGTTGTGCCATAGGCTTTGAAGGCCCACGCTGTCATGAGGAGGTGGACGAGTGTCTGAGTGGCCCATGCCCCACCGGGAGCCAGCTGCCTTGACCTCCCAGGAGCTTTCCTTTGCGTCTGCCCCTCTGGCTTCACAGGTCAGCAGGGGAGAGGTTGGAAAGAACTGGAGGGATATTTGAGCACAACTGGGGTACAGTCATTGATGAGTGTCTGAGGATTGGGATGTGAGATCAGAATGAGAATGGAATCCCTGAAAGTTGTGCAGTGCAAAATCTGCACAACCATACAGGCGCTGAGGGTGTTACTGTAGGACTCACATCTGGCTCAACATGAATGATATGACTGGAGACCAGGAGCAGAGGAGGAGATTCAAAGGCAAGCCATTCATTTGCTTATTTAGTAAACATTTGTTAAGTGCCTACTATGCCGACACAGACACAAAGTTGAGTTGCTATCCTTGCGTGACTTTAAATTTACTGCAGAAAGACCAGAAAGTCTCTTGTTAGCTCTGAGGAATGCATAGGATCCTATAGGAACACAAAGAATTGGCCAACCCAGACTAGAGATGAGAAAGGATGGCTGAACAGAGTCGTAAAGATTGAGTAGGAGTTTGTCAAGACAGATTGCTAGGCAGTGTGTTTTAGCCACAGATAACAGCACGTGCAAAAGCACTGGGCAGGGGGAGGAGAGAAAACACACCCCACATAAGGAAATGTAGGACATCCAGAACTTGGGGTACCATGGCAAAGGTGAGAAATGTAGCACCTCTAGGAAGGTCTTGTCATGCAGGACCCCATGGGTCATTCTGAAGAAGCTGGTATCCTGAGGCATCAGGGAGCCACTGGAGGATAGGATAATGGGAAGTGAGCAAGTCATGCATAACAAGTGCCTCCAAACTCATCAAGTACAAAGACGGACTTTGTTTTCTGACTTATTTCACCACTGTAGGCCATCTCTGTGAAATTCCCCTGTGTGCCCCCAACCTGTGCCAGCCCACACAAAAATGTCAGGATCAGGAGGACAATGCCCACTGCCTTTGCCCTGATGGAAACCCAGGCTGTGTCCCCACAGAGGACAACTGCACCTGCCACCATGGGCACTGCCAGAGGTAACATTTATAGTCTCCTCTGGGTCCTCCTCAGCTAGGGCAGGAGAAGACAGCCAGTGAGGTGCTGGTCTGTAGAAAATGACCAATAGGGAATAGAAAGGAGAGGACAAAGTTCTGAGATCACAACCAATGGGAGGGCTTGACTGGTGAGTGTTATCCAATGAGGGAGGGTTCATAAACAAAGAGGGAAACAAGACTTGGGAGGATCAAAGCAGAAAGAAATGTATTAAATCCCAGGACGAATTCATCTCATCATTCATTCAGTAAATATTTATTGAGTGTCTATTAGGTGTGGATACATTTCCAGGCACTGGGAAAACAGCACAAAACAAGAGAGACCAAGTTTTCATATCTAACCTCACGGAGCTTTTGTTTTAAGGTGGAAAAACAGACAATAAACAAGTTATAGAAGGAATAAATGGATAGATAGATCTAGTTGGAGAAAATTAGTGGGGTTTGTCAGGCAAAAGCAGGGGCAATGGTGAGAGCAAAGCCCCTGAGAAACGGGCCAGAGTCTCAAGACCAGAAAGAGAGAGGTCGTAGGGGTCTGACCAATGGGGAAGAGAGACGAGAACCCCCACCCTTTCTTTCTATGACCAGATCTTCATGTGTGTGTGATGGGGGTTGGACAGGACCAGAGTGTGACACAGATCTTGGGGGCTGTGTCTCCACCCCCTGTGCCCACGGAGGGACATGCCACCCCCTGCCCTTTGGCTACAACTGCACCTGCCCCACAGGTTACACAGGTGAGGCGCTCCCTAAACCGTGTATACCCTGGGCTGACCCTCATCTAAATCAAGAGCAAGGCCAGTGGAGACATGTGTGCAAAGGGCTCTGGGTCTCAGTCACCACCAAGAAGAACTGGGACTTCCTAGTGGTCCAGTGGTTAAGACTCTGTGCTTCCACTGCAGGGGGCATGGGTTTGCTCCCTGGTCCCGGAACTAAGATTCCACATGCATGCTGCAGGTGCAGCCAAAACAAACAGTGCAGGAGGTGGTGAGAAAGGAAAAAGGCTGGGGGGGGGGGGGGACAGTGGGGATGGAGATGAGGAAGGGAAGAGAGAAAAGGAAGATCCTCTTCCCTCAGGGCCCACTTGCAGTGAGGAGGTGACAGCCTGTCACTCAGGCCCCTGTCTCAATGGTGGTTCCTGCAGCCCCCAGCCCTGGGGGCTACTCCTGCGCCTGCCCTCTGAGCCATACCGGGCTCCGCTGCCAGACCAGCATTGATCACTGTGCCTCTGGTGAGTTCCCACCTGGGGCTGGGCCACAGAAGGATGCAGAAGGGGGTCAGGGTACGTTGGTAAAAATTAACTGGACACATGGAGCCATTGTTTGGATGGGGAAGTTGGCAGGGTAGGGGAGCGGTGCCCTGTGTGTGACTGAGGTCACAGGCCAGGTTACAGGCAAGGAACCCAACCCCTCACAGCCTCCTCTCTCCAGCACCGTGCCTCAATGGGGGCACCTGTGTGAACAGGCTGGGCACCTCCTCCTGCCTCTGCGCCCCAGGCTTCCAGGGCCCACGCTGCGAGGGAAGGATCCATCCCAGCTGCGCAGACAGGTGAGCAGGGCACACAGACCCCTGGAGGAAGGGAGGGCGCCCCTGCCAGCCTTCCGCTCCGTCTCCTCTGGGGCTCCGTGCTGCCTCTTGCCCCACGCCCTGCAGCCTTCCACTCTGCCTTCCCTCTGGCTTTCCCACCTCCCCAGCGGTTGCCTCCTCACACACCACACACTCCCACCCCTTGTTTCCCTGACCCTCCTCCTGCTGTGCCCTCTCTCTCTCTCATCCAGCCCCTGTAGGAACAAGGCAACCTGCCAAGACAGCCCTCAGGGCCCCCGCTGCCTCTGTCCCCCTGGCTACACAGGAGGCAGCTGTCAGGTGAGGGGCCGGGAGCCAGGTGTGCAGAGGAAGGAGAGAGCGGGAGAGCTCCAGTCACAGGGCCTTGGGCATTGACAGGGGGCAGTAGGGAAGGTGAAAGGAGAGGTGAAAGGTTTGGGAGTCTAGGAGTTGAGCTCGAGATCTGTATGGTTCGCTGAAAGGATTTTTGATCCCAGCAACTCTTCTGGGATGCACGTATCCGAGGAAACCAGGGAGGGTGACCTGGTCCCAGACCATTCAGGAGACAGTTTTCAGGGGACGGGATTTTTGAGGAGCTGGCAGAAGATCATCTCTAGGCCTGGGAACCTGATGCTCCTTCCCACCTCACACTCCCTCCTAACCTTCAGATGCTGATGGACTTATGCGCTCAGAAGCCCTGCCCACAAAATTCCCACTGCCTCCAGACTGGGCCCTCCTTTCAGTGCCTGTGCCTCCAGGGATGGACTGGGCCTCTCTGCAATCTGCAGCTGTCCTCCTGCCAGAGGGTTGCTCTGAGCCAAGGTACCAACCCATGACCGGCTAGGGAGCAGAGGAAGAGCAAAAGGACCCACCCCTAAGGACATCCACATATAACAGTCCGGTCAGTTGGCCAGACTAAGCAACACACACCAACCAGTTATTGCAGCTGCAGCTCAACACCCAGGATAGCCTAACACAACTCAACTCCTAGAACCACGTTCAACACAACTCAAGCAACACTACGCAGCCCAGACAATCAGACTCCAGTTTAACACAAGTATCAGGGACCTAACCCAGTGATCCAGAGTGGAACAACTCAACACTGCCATTACCATCATAACTCAGAGTGAACCACACTTAACCGACCACATGCAACACACTGCACCATGACCCCCTCACTTGGATGTTATGACAGCTACCTGGTAAAAGAATACCTTCCTTGCTCAAATAAGTTTGTTTGTTTGCCTTAATTATTTATCTTTGGTTGTGCTGGGTCTTCATTGCTGCTCACGAGCTTTCTCTAGTTGCAGAGAGCAGGGGCTACTCTCTGTGTTGCATGGGGCTTCCCACTGTGGTGGCTTCTCTTGTTGTGAAGCATGGACTCCAGGCACACAGGCCTCTGTAGTTGTACGTGGCTCAGCAGCTACAGCCTGAGGGCCTAGCTCTTTCTAGGCATGTGGGATCTTCCCAGACCAGGGATGGAACCCATGTCCCCTGCATTGGCAGGAGGATTCTTATCTGTTGTACCAGGGAAGTCTTCAAATTAGTTTTGATATGAGAAGAACTCAGGGGAGAGACCATTGTGGAGATGGTTGTTGGGAATCACAGTGAGGGAACATCAGAGAATGGCAAAACCCAAGGGATGGAGTTAGACTGTTAAGCCAAGTGCCTCCACCTGAAGTTTCTCTTGAGTTCTTCCTTGCTTGAGGTTTGTTTAAGGCCAAGAATACAGTTGCTTATAATGCTCTGACAAATCAAAAGAGGTATTTCTCTCCATTCTGACAAAATATGCAGGAGAAGGAACTGAATTTTTTTATTAAAGTATAGTTGATTTATAATGTTGTATTAGTTTCAGGTGTACAGCAAAGTGAATCTTAAAAAGAAACAGTCTTTTTTAGATTATTTTCTCATATACACCATTATGGAGTACTGAGTAGAGTTCTCTGTGCTACACAGTAGGTCTTTATTAGTTATCTACTTTATATATAGAAGTGTATATATGTCAATCAAAATCTCCCAATTTATCCCTCCCTCTCTCCTTCCTTAACCCTAGTAATCATAAGTTTATCTTCTACATCTGTAAATCTGTTTCTGTTTGGGAGATAAGTTCACTTGTATCTTTTTTTTTTTTTTTAGATATCACATATAAGCAACATCATATGGTATTGGTCTTTCTCTGTCTGACTTACTCACTCAGTATGACAATCTCTAGGTCCATCCATGTTCAGAACTTGTTTAATCTCTTCAGCTTCAGGAGCCTACTGATTCCTCAGGCTCCAGGTGGCCTCCACCCACCCCAGAGGTGTTAGTGGTCCCTCCATGGACCTCTCTGCTCAGTGTCTGGGGCCCCTGTGCATCCTCCCAACCCACTTAGCTTTATTGTCTCTCTTCCCAGGCACAGAAGTCTCTTCCCTGTGCCAGAACGGAGGTGTCTGCATTGACAGCGGCCCCTCCCATTTCTGCCAGTGCCCCCTGGATTCCAAGGCAGTACATGCCAGGACCAGGTGAACCCCTGTGAGTCCAGGCCCTGCCAGCATGGGGCTACCTGCGTGGCCCAACCCAATGGTTATCTCTGCCAGGTGAGAAGGTCTAGAGGAGGCGGGGGAAGACAAAGCTGGGCTGGATATGGAAAACAGCAGTCACAGGGCAGAAAGGGCGGGGAGAAGGCATTTTCATTTACCCCATACATCCAACCAAACCACCAAGTCAAGCTGTTTTACCTCCTAAATATTTCTCAGCTCTGTCCTCGCTCCTTCACCCTCATCCCACTGCCTTAGTCCAGGCCTTCGATGCATTCCACCTGGACACCTGCATCAGCCTCCTAACAATATCATCGCTGCCTCCACACTTGTTCTCCTAAAGGTTCACCCTCTATTCCACCACTAGGGTGCTCTGTTGAAAACATTAAGCTGGCCTGTCACTCTCCTACTTAAAACCTTTCAGTGCGGACTTCCCTCGCAGTGGCTCAGCTAATAAAGAATCTGCCTGCAGTGCAAGAGGTAAGGGTTTGATGCCTGGGTTGGGAAGATCCTCTGGAGATGGGAATGGCAAACCACTGCGGTATTCTTGCCTGGAGAATTCCATGGACAGAGGAGACTAGCAGGCTACAGTCCATTGGGTCGCAAAGCATGACTGAGCAACTAACAGGTTCACTCTCACTTTCACCAGTGGTTAAGACATGCTTCCAGTGCAAGGAGCACAGGTTCGATCCCTGGATGAGGAACTAAGATGCCACATGTCTCGCAGCATGGCCAAAAAACACAAAAACCCTTCAGTGACTGCCCACCTCTTTCACAGTGAAGTCCCAACCCGGCGTGACCCAGCCCTGCCTCCCTTTCAGGCTTCTCTCTTCACCCCCCACTCAACTCTGCTCCAGCAACACAAAACTACAGCTGGCTTCACCATACCTCAGACTGGCTCCTTGGTGGCTTTTCTCACCCCTCTTTCACTGGTTGGTGCCCAGGAGGCAGCTGCCTCAGGGAAATGTCCCTTACTTCTCTCCAGACTCGGTTAGGGCCTCTCCTTGGTGGTTCAGGTCACTGAGCAGGACAGGAAGGCACAGCTGGGTTTCAATTCCAAGCAACCTGATCCGTGTACTCACAACCATGAATGACTTTGAATAGAAAGCACAATCCCATAACTACCCTCTTTCTTTAATTTTTCGATGTATTTTTTAACTTTTTATTACAGGCATTTTTAAACATACACAAAACCAGTGTACTGATGAGTAGTGAACCCCCATGCACCCGTTACTCAGCTCTACTTCCTCTTTCATGAAACTCCTTCCTCCAGAAGTTTGCAAAACTCCCACCTCCCTCTGCTTCTTCCAACCCTCTGGGCATTCCTCAGACGCTCTCTGAATTGTTTTTTTCTCCACCTTTCTGAAACCTTCCTGGTACTCCATTCTTGCATGCTCTCCTTCCTCCTGCAAGAACTCAGCACATGGTACAGAACTCACAAAGACCCTTTTCTCACCAGCAGGATATGAAACAATCAGAAAATGGTTAAGGTCATGAGTTACTGGGTCATAGACTTGTGCTGAATCCCAGCTCTGCCACCTACCAGCTGTGTGACTTGTGCAAGGCACTTATCTTTCAAGGAATCAGTTTCCTTTTCTGCGAAGTGAGAGTCAAATGAGATGACCCATAGATAGGGTGGGCAGGAGAGTTCTAGAGGTTATGTGTATAAATCACACAATCAGTGATAGCTGTCTCTTCTCTGGTTGACTGAGAATTTCATGGAAGCAGGGAAGCAGTTCTAATTTTCTTTGTATTCCTAGACCTGAAAAGGTGCCTGGGCACAAAGTAGGCAATTCAATAAATGCCTGAAAGCAAGTGTTAGTCACTCGGCCATGTCTGACTCTTTGCAATCTCATGGTCTGTCCATGGAATTCTCCAGGCCAAAATACAGGCTTGGGTTGCCATTCCCTTCTCCAGGCTATCGTCCCAACCCAGGAATTGAACTCCCATCTCCTGCATTGCAGGCAGATTCTTTACCATCTGAGTTACCAGGGAAGTCTAATAAATGCTTATAAATTAACAAAGCATGAGAGAACCCAGTGGGTGTGTGGTTGGAAGAGGAAGGTTTTATCAAAAATGGAATTATACCTAGTGGTAATGAATTATAGAGATTGGGACTCGGAAGGGGACAAGGTCCATATTACCAAACAATTGTGTCTCATGTGGAGTTGAGGTGAAAGGGTTAGGCTACACTGGCTGTGATGGAGGGTGAGCTGAGTGATGCTTTGAGTTGGAAGGTGGGATGCTAGACAGACCATCTTGCACTGGGTCCCCTAGAGTGCCAGGAGGGGCTCACTTACCAGTTCCCTGTCTGACCTTCTTTGCCCTACCAGTGTGCACCTGGCTACAGTGGACAGAACTGCTCAAAGGAACCAGATGCGTGTCAGTCCCAGCCCTGTCACAACCAGGGGACCTGCACCTCCAAACCCGGAGGCTTCCACTGTGCCTGCCCACCGGGCTTTGTGGGGGCTGCGCTGTGAGGGGGACGTGGATGAGTGTCTGGACCGGCCCTGTCACCCCACAGGCACTGCAGCCTGCCATTCTCTGGCCAACGCCTTCTACTGCCAGTGTCTGCCTGGACACACAGGTGAGGCCTGAGACAGGGCCGTGCGCATCTCTAGCCATAGCTGAGCTGACCATGGAAGCCCGGACAAGCCCCACCCACAAGGCAGCCTAGTCATCTGGAACATTCCCTGGGCTCAGACCCCAGCCTAGAGAACATGCACCACCATCCCTGCGCCTGGGCAGCAAGTGCTGGGCTGACTCCCAGGAATGAGCTGGGAAGGAGGTCACGACTGAAGCAATGTCATGTTCAATCCCACCCCACCGCAGGCCAGTGGTGTGAAGTGGAGCTAGACCCCTGCCAGAGCCAGCCCTGTGCCCACGGGGGGTCATGTGAGGCCACAGCAGGGCCACCCCCAGGATTTACCTGCCACTGCCCCCAGGTGAGTGACCTCAGGCTGCTTCCTCCGTTGCCCACAACGCTAACACAAAAGAAACCCTGAGCTGGGAACCTGGAGGGGGGCACCCGAGAGGGAATTATTAGAGAAAGCCATCTCAGGTCCAGAGGGGGACCTGGCCCTCAGAAGCAGTGATGGGGAAAGGCAGAATCAGGTGGAAGTTTGAATGGAACTTTCAGAAGTCATGGACATTGCCTGTGGGAAGGTCTGCAAGGCTGGCTGGGTGACCGTGAATAAGTTCTTTTAACTCAGTGTGTGTATTTGTTTATAGACCTCAGATGCATGAAACTGGGTTCGTCTTTTTATATTTATTTATTTATTTATTTTTGGCTGCCCTGGGTCTTCACTGCTGTACCAGGGCTTTCTCTAGTTGCAAGGAGCAGGGGCTTCTCAATGTGGTGGCTTCTCTTGTTACTGAGCACAGGCTCTAGGCACATAGGCTTCGGTAGCTGCAGCTTACAGGCTTCAGTGAGCAGTCTTGGTAGTTGCAGCACACAGGCTTAATTTCCCCATGGCATGTGGGATCTTCCCAGACTAGGGATCGAACCTGTGTTCCCTGCATTGGCAGAAAGATTCTTAACCACTGGACCCCAGGGAAAGTAAAAGTGAAAGTCACTCAGTTGTGTCCGACTCTTTGCAACCCCATGGACTATACATATACAGTCCATGGAATTCTCCAGGCCAGAATACTGGAGTGGGTAACTTTTCCCTTTTCCAGGGAATCTTTCCAATCCAGGGATCAAACCCAGGTCTCCCGCACTGCAGGCGATTCTTTACCAGCTGAGGCACAAGGGAAGCCTATGAATGGAGTGGGTAGCCTATCCCTTCTCCAGCGGATCTTCCTGACTCAGGAATCGAACCAGGGTCTGCAGCATTGCAGGCAGATTCTTTTCTAACTGAGCTATGAGATAAGCCCTAGGTTAATCTTAAACCCTGGTTAATGATACAGTAAAATACAAATTAACATTAGTTTATGCATAGCCTTCCTTTATTTAAAAGGTAACACCAGTGAACTTAACCCAAAAATTACATTTTCCCCTTTACTATTGTTACAAATTACATTTTTTCCCTTTATAACTGTTTTCGCCTTTATTGTTGTTACAAATTACATTTTTCCACAGGGTTTTGAAGGCCCCACCTGCAGCCACAGAGCCCTCTCCTGCGGTCTCCATCACTGCCACCATGGTGGGCTCTGTCTGCCCTCACCCAAGCCTGGACTCCCACCCCGCTGTGCCTGCCTCAATGGTTATGGGGGTCCTGATTGCCTGACCCCACCAGCTCCTTCAGGCTGCGGCCCTCCTTCTCCATGCCTACACAATGGCAGCTGCTCAGAGACACCCGGGCTAGGGGGCCCAGGCTTTCGCTGTTCCTGCCCTGCCAGCTCTCCAGGGCCCCGGTGTCAGAGGCCCGGCGTCAAGGGATGTGAGGGCAGAAGTGGAGATGGGGCCTGCGATGCTGGCTGCAGTGGCCCAGGAGGAAACTGGGATGGGGGGACTGCTCCCTGGGGGTCCCAGACCCCTGGAAGGGCTGCCCCTCCCATTCCCGGTGCTGGCTTCTCTTCCGGGACGGGCAGTGCCACCCACAGTGTGACTCTGAAGAGTGTTTGTTTGATGGCTACGACTGTGAGACTCCTCCAGCCTGCACGTAAGCCTGAAACTGATTTGGGATGATGGGTGGGGGGGTGGTGGGGGAGGCAGGATGAAGACAGAAGGAAAGACACAGAAGAGTCTGAGTTACAGTGTGACCATAACTTCACGCTCCAGGGAGCTTCCACTCTAACAACTATTGCTAAACAAGGATAGAAGACACTAGACTCCAACTCTAGGGAATGAGGCAGCATGAATATTTAACATGGGGACCAAGAAAGAGGGCACTGCCTGTCTGGGCTACCCTCTGAGTGTCATGGGAACCCTGGCCTCAAGCCAGGCAACTCTTGTTGCCATGGAGAATCTCCCCTAGCAACCAGCATCCCTGAGGGAAAGGGAGCCAGAAGTTGGGGGAAGGTAGAGAGGGGACACTGTTAGGAAACAAAGGTCAGTAGACATTAGGGTGTCTGGACTAGCTACAGTCCAGGGAGTAAACCCACTGCTCCAGAACTGCCCCCACTAAGCAAACAGAGCCCTAGAGTCTGTAGAGTATCAGGAATCCTTTCTGGGACGAGGGAATCAGGTTTCTTTAGAGTCCTGAGCCCCCCGTCTCCTCACCCCACAGTCCAGCCTATGACCAGTACTGCCGCGATCACTTCCACAATGGACACTGCGAGAAGGGCTGCGACACGGCAGGATGTGGCTGGGACGGGGGAGACTGCAGGCCGGGAGGTGCGAATTCAGAGTGGGGGCCCTCCCTGGCCTTGCTGGTGGTGCTGAGCCCCTCAACCCTGGACCAGCAGCTGCTTGCCCTGGCCCGGGCGCTGTCCCTGACTCTGAGGGTAGGGCTCTGGGTGAGGAAGGACAGTGAAGGCAGGGACATGGTATACCCCTATCCTGGAGCCCAAGCAGAAGAGGAGCTAGGAGGAACCCCAGACCCCTCTCAGCAGGAGAGAGCAGCCCCCCAAACAGAGCCTACAGGCAAGGAGACAGACTCGCTGAGCACTGGGTAAGAACGACGGGGGGGCGGGGTGGGGGAGGAAAGACATCAGTTCTTTAACTGGCAGGGGGGAGCCAGAGACCAACAGGGGTCTCTTCCCCACAGGTTTGTGGTGGTGATGGGTGTGGACTTGTCCCGCTGTGGCCCCGAGCACCCTGCCTCCCACTGCCCCTGGGACCCTGGGCTCCTACTCCGCTTCCTTGCTGCGATGGCCGCAGTGGGGGCCCTGGAACCCCTACTGCCAGGACCCCTGCTGGCTGCCCACCCTCGTGCAGGCACTGGTAGGTGATCTCATCATTTCCCCAATTTTGCTCCCAAGCCAGCTTTCATGCCAGCAACCTCAACGAAGTCAAATGAAACAGAAGCACTGAGACCCCAAATGTTGTTTGTGGAGACTTACCCTTGTTAAACTTCTTCTCTAAGTATATCTCCTCACAACCCATTTGTTCTGCAATCTCTATCTCCCTGAGTCTTTTATCCTAACCTCTATCACAAACCGCCCACAAACCTTGAGTTCTGGCCTATTCTAATAAGCCAAGAGTTATCCAATCATCTGCAAATCAAACAGTTCACAGCATTATGAAAGAATAACAACTCTTATATGCCACTTACTATGTGCCAGGCCTTGCTCTAAGCATTTTACAGTATTATTTAATCCTCCCAACAAACCCTATGAGGCAAGTACTTTTATTATTCCTATTTTACAGGTGAGGAAACTGAGGCAAAAGAGGCATCTGCACTTGCTCAAAGGTCTCACCAGTCCCCAGCCTCACCAGGCATGGCCTCTTTTTCTGTGTCTCTTCCATCAGAGCCCTCCGCCAACCAGCTTCCCTGGCCTGTACTGTGCTCCCCCGTGGTCGGGGTCCTTCTCCTGGCCCTCGGAGCTCTTCTCGTCCTCCAGCTCATCCGACGCAAGCGCCGAGAACATGGGGCACTCTGGCTGCCCCCTGGGTTCACCCGCAGGCCCCGGACTCAGCCAGTTTCCCGCAGACGTCGACCCCCCTTGGGCGAGGACAGCATCGGCCTCAAGTGAGAGTGAGAAAGAACTGGGGCTCAGGGAGGGGACTCTTTCCCGTGGAGATACTGGTGATCAAAAGCAATGAGAGATGCTATTGCAGAAGCTGAAGACACAGGAAGGGGAAAGAAGTGGGAAGGCTGCTGGGAATCTCTGGGGCCCTGAAGGTCCTCTCCCCACCCACCCCCTTCCAGGGCGCTGAAAGCAGAGGCAGAAATGGATGAGGATGGTGTTGTGATGTGCTCAGTCCCCAAGGAAGGAGAGGAGGTGGGCCAGGTGAAAGCAGTGGGGCAAGAATGGTCCTAAAGTGATGGAGGGGTTGAAGGGACAAGTCACCCTGCCTTCACTGACCCTTGTTCTGATCCCCAAGACTGAAGAAATGGCCTCACCCCCAAGTGCCAGCTCTGGTCTCTGAGCAGTGACTGCCAAGAGCTCCCCCAGGCAGCCATGCTGACTCCTCCCCAGGATTCTGAGATGGATGTCCCTGACGTGGACACCCAGGGACCTGGTACGTGAGTCAACCTAGACCAAGAAAATGAAAACTCCCTTTGACCCCCTTTTAGAATCACAAAGTCCTTTGATATCTGAACTGGATTAACTAATTCTAGAGTAACTGTTTCAGAACAGTCAAAGTGTGGTCCCCGGACAGAAGCAGCAGCATCACCAGGGAAATTGTTAGAAATGTTAATTTTCAGGTTCCATTCCAGAGCTTCTGACTCAATTCAAAATACTGGGGAATCTGTGTTTTAACAAGCCCTGTAGGTGAGTCTGAACCAGGACTCAAGTTTGAGAATCACTACTCTAAAATGTTAACGTATTAAGGCCTGACACTTCCTTTTACAGAGGAAGAAACTGAAGCCCAGAGCAAAACAGAAAGTCACTGACACAAGCCACACAAAAATAAAGATCCCAAGCTGGGCTTCATGACACCTCAGGCTGTGATTCTCCCTGAGCCTCCATGTTCTCCCACTTTCCCAGTTGTCCCCATTTCTCATGTCTCATCCACAGATGGGGTGACACCCCTGATGTCAGCAGTCTGCTGTGGGGGCGTGGAGTCCAGGACCTACCAGGAGACATGGCTGGGAAGTCCTGAGCCCTGGGAACCTCTGCTGGAGGGAGGAGCCTGTCCCCAGGTTCACACTGTGGGTACCGGGAGACACCCCTGCACCTGGCTGCTCGATTCTCCCGGCCAACCGCTGCCCGCCGCCTCCTCGAGGCTGGAGCCAACCCCAACCAGCCAGACCGGGCAGGGCGCACCCCTCTTCACACGGCTGTGGCTGCTGATGCTAGGGAGGTCTGCCAGGTCAGTGCACACTGGGGTTGCTAAAGGACACTGGGCAAGCTTGCAAGTAAGGCTGGGCAAAAGCCTTCTCCAGGGTTTGGCAAAGAGGAAGGTGATGACTGGGGACTGATAGAGAAACAAGAACAGAAGAACAGAACTGAATATGGATTGGGAAGTGAGTTAGCAGTGAGAGGGGCCTTAGTTAGCAGTCCAGATATACCAGCAGTCACTGGTCCTCTCTGGCCCCTCCAGCTCTTACTCCGCAGCAGACAGACTGCAGTGGATGCACGGACAGAGGATGGGACCACGGCCCTGATGCTGGCCGCCAGGCTGGCTGTCGAAGACCTGGTTGAAGAACTGATCGCAGCCCAAGCAGATGTGGGGGCCAGAGACAAATGGGGTATGGATCTGGAGAAGCTGATGTTGTGCTATAGAGAAACTGAGCAAATGGGGTGTGAGGTAAGATCTAAAAAATGGGGGGGACAGCAGAGGAACCAACCGGAAGCTAGGGCATTCCCTCCCTAGCTGTGAAGGTGGTAAAGCCGCGGAGCAGTAGCAGCAGGCAGCACATGAGTCTGCCCTCAGCATCCTCAAACACACACACACACACACACGCTGCCCTTGCCCACCGACAACTAGGATGAAGAGTGTCTGTGAAAACGGAGAGGGGTCTCGTGGGAGGGACGCGGCCTGCCGGTCCCATAGACCCCAGAACAATGCCCTATTGTCCCTTCCGCGCGCCGGTGACGTCACCAGGGGCAACGCTTCCTGCAGGCCGACGGTCACCCGGGCAACGCTTCCGCCTCGGAGGGACCTAGCGGGCGGAACAGTCCTTCCCCCAAGCCCAGAACCCGTGGGAAACAGGAACCCAGGCGTCTGGCCCCCAGCCTCGCGGTAACTACCTTTCACGTGGTCCCCTAGGAAAAACAGCGCTGCACTGGGCCGCCGCCGTGAACAACGCCCGGGCCGCCCGCTCCCTTCTCCAGGCGGGAGCCGATAAAGACGCACAGGATGGCAGGGTTAGATGGGGCCCCTAACAAAGTGGGAGCGGGAGAGGTGAACTGCGGAAACCCTGAAGGGGCGGGGCAGCGGTCAAGAAGGAGGGCCAGTCCTGCGGGCGTGGCCTTCCCTGACGTCGCCCTTGGCTGTTTCCTCCCGTGCAGGAGCAGACGCCGCTGTTCCTGGCGGCCCGAGAAGGGGCGGTGGAGGTAGCTCAGCTGCTGCTGGGGCTGGGAGCCGCCCGAGGGCTACGGGACCAGGCCGGGCTAACACCCGGAGACGTCGCCCGCCAGCGCAACCACTGGGATCTGCTGACGCTGCTGGAAGGGGCGGGGCCACCGGAGGCGCGTCACAAAGCCACGCCGGGCCGCGGGGCCGGGCCCTTCCAGCGCGCGCGGACCGCGTCCGGAAGCGCACCCCCGCGTGGGGGCGGGGCTGTGCCGCGCTGCCGGACGCTGTCAGCCGGAGCCCGCCCGCAAGCCCGGACTTTGTCCGTAGACTTGGCCGCGCACGGGGGCGCGGCCTACTCGCACTGCCGGAGCCTATCGAAAGAAACAGGAGAAGGCCCGCCCCTCCGCGGCCGTAGGTTCTCAGCAGGCATGCGCGGGCCTCGGCCCAACCCTGCAATAGTGCGAGGAAGATCCGGGGTCTCGGCCGGGAGCGGGGGCGTGGCCGCAGCTGTTGACTGGCCCTGCGACTGGGTGGCCCTAGGAGCCTGCGGCCCCGCCTCCAACACGCCAATCCCGCCTCCTTGCCTAACGCCGTCCCCTGAGCGGGGATCCCCTCAAGTTGCCTGGGGTCCCCCAGCCCACCAAGTAATACCCTTAAATGCAGGAGGCGAGGGTCAAAAATAAAAGGCCACATTTCGGGGAGAGAATTCTAAAAGTGGGTACTCATTAAACGACAAGCAGTCTAGAAGGCCTCTAGATTTTAAGATCCTTGTGCCTCGAAAGTGAGGGATCAAGAGTGTAGTCTCCCTCCCAAAATAATGTACATCACATCGTGTTCCACGTGGGGAAACTGCAGCCCTGGAAAGAGGGTTCAGGGTACTGGGGTGAAGCACCCTGATGAGATGGCCAGCCCCTCTCAGAAAAGGATGAGGGGTTACAGGAAGTACCCTTGAACCAAGAACTGCAAACTGACAGAATGTGAGATGTTCTTTTCTGTATATTGTTCCCAAAGGGAGCCTCTGTCGCCTGAAATCCCCAATACCCGCAAACGGCTGACATATTTATTGAGCGCCTACTGTGTGCCAGGCACTGTGTAGGCGCTGAAGACAGGGCCAAGGGTTACTCCAACTGATGATTCCTTGCATTCTCCCCACCACACCCTACCCCCAAATAAACTACTGCAGGGATGAAGTGCCACCCTTCTAGCCACCACTATCTCTAAGAACCCCAAATCTGTCACCCCATAATAAAGATGATTTGAAGTGTTACAGTCTTCTGGGTTGGGGAATGGGGAAAATATGAAATTGACTGCATCGTGTTTTTCAGAATTTTGTGCCCTAGGTTCAACATGGGGATGGAAGCTTTGAGTATAGTTTTAAGAGTAAGAATAAGACTTGAGGTCCTATGTTAGTTTAAGGAATCATCTAAAGTCTCTAGTAATCCAGTGAGAAACCACACACATGCATACCCTTCATCCCTCTTTGAAGGGCATTTTGTTATAGCCACTTAGATCTCATTCCTGAGGCCTCAAATTAGAGGGAGATGGAGAGAGCATCAAACTTTACCATTCAGCAATAGGGTTATGCCCTATTCATGGGGATGGACCTGAAACACGCAGGCATGAAGCATTTTGAAAACAAATAACAACTACTATTTATTGAGCATTCACTACAGGACAAATGCTTTATCACATTTGATCCTCATATCAACAGTATAAATGGAGAAAAACAAAACTTTTTACTCTTTGAGAATCTGAGGCACAAAGATTGTATTTGCCCAAGATTGCAAGGCATTAAGTGGCAGAACCTGATCTCTTCATCATATTTCATGCTCTAAGTCACTCAGCTAATGTGACAGGTTGCCATTAGAGGTCCCAAATGTCTCTGTCCTGTTTCCTACTTTGGTGCCAGCCAGTCTGACCAGCATTGATCAAAGCCCAAGTCAGGTTGTGGTCCTCTCCCTTTTCCATTTCATGATGAGAGGAAAGCTTTCCCTTCGTGTCTTATATTTGGTGCATATTTTGTACCCTGAATAGACTGTAAGCACCTATAGGGCAATGGTAACTACTCAATCCATATTTAAACACAGTGCTAGGGATATATGTATGTTTGAGGGCCTGGCATCCTTGGATCTGTCTTACCCCTGGAAACACGCCCCTACCCATCCCAGTAAGTCAGGGAAGCTGGGAGGCAGGCGGTGGGTCCTTCTTAGAGAAGGCACCTGGGGTTGGGGGTGGGGTGTGGGGTTGGGGGATTCTGAAGAGTGAAACCACTTCCTTTGTAGCTAGTTCCTGTGTTGACAGAACTGAAGGGGAGGAGGGGGGTGGAGGGAACACAGCTGGGGTTTAGGGGCTACTGAAGCTCTGGAGATGAGAAGGCCAAAAATCCTTTCCCATTCTGAACCCCCACCACTACTGCAGCTGGAGGAGCTTTTCCCAGTCTCTTTGCTCCCCTGGGGCAAGAGAAGTCAAGCCAGCAGTTCGGGTGGGAAGAGAACAGGAGGAAGTTGACAGGGATGGGCGGGGCCCGTGGGGGGGCTGACCAGGAACCCAGCTTCCTGCTCAGTACCCAGGCATCCAGCCCCCGGCTCACCCCCACCCCTTTCGGACCCTACTCCCCTCAGGAACTCAGGGTTCCGGCCCTCCTCCCAAATCCCAGCTACCCCCTCCTCCCCCATCGGTTTCTCCCCTCCAGGGTATGGAGGCTGAGAGACCCCAGGAAGAAGAGGATGGTGAGCAGGTGAGCTCGGCACTGGGTTGGGAGGCTGACACTGGGAGAGAGAGAGGTGAGAGGACCTGGGGCAGAGACTGAGTGATGGTGGACGCCGGGGACTTGGACGGGTTTGGGCACACTGAGGCAGGAACAGAGACACTGAGAGGAAATGGGCTGCTGGCCAAGCCCTCTGCCCACCCCACCCCCACTTGACCGGAATGGATGTCTCTCAGCATCAGGGCCCCCATCAGGATGAACACGGCTGGCCCCTCGCGAGCTCCAGCACTCGGCCTTGGAGGTCTGCCCCTCCGTCCCCTCCTCCTCCAGGGACTCGCCCTACAGGTACCCCCAGCCCCGCTCTGGGGAGCTCCCTGACCTGGTACCCACTTCTTTCCTGATCCTGTTACCAAGGCCCACTCCATCAGGGGCTCTCTCTCCACCCCCTCCAACTCCCCATCACACCCTGGTAGCCCTGACACCCCCAACACACACACCCACCACTCCTTTTGCCAACCTCTCTGTATCTGAGCCCCGGCATCCTCTCCCCAGCCCTGGGGCCCCGCTCGGCCTCCCTGCTCTCCCTGCAGACAGAGCTCCTTCTGGACCTGGTGGCAGAGGCCCAGTCCCGCCGCCTAGAGGAGCAGAGAGCCACCTTCCATCCCCCAAGAACCCCCAAGCCTAGGTCGAGCCCTGCCCCGGCCTCTTGAGGACAGAGAACAGCTCTATACCACCATCATCAGTCACCAGGTGAGACAACCCCCCGCCCCCTCTCCACAGAAGGCAAGACCCAGGCTTCTTGGTTCTGGCCCCATTTCTCTCTTGGGTCCTACCCCTCCTTCTCCCCAGGCATCTGCCCCCTCGCCAGGTCCTACTCTCCCTATCCCCACATCACTGGTGTCCTTTATGCCCCCTCATAGCAGCCCTGGCTCTTCTCAAGGCCTGCTCCTCTTAAAACCTCACCGTCAACCTCCCCTTCCTCTACTCCTCCAGTGCCAGCGGATGGAAGCCCAGCGGTCAGAGCCTCCCCTACCCCCAGGGGGCAGGAGCTCTTGGAGTTGCTGCTGAGAGTTCAAGGTGGGGGTCGAATGGAGGAGCAAAGGTCCCGGCCCCCAACACACACCTGCTGAGACTTGAGCCCTCACCAGCCCCTTTGCATTCCTGGGACTCAAAAGCTGGGCAGCCCCACTCATGCCCTCACCCCCTGCCGGGGAGGAGCACCAGAGACTGGAAGACCCAGCAGAAATCTCAATATTCATCACCCTCATCCACCTTTCCTGGGAAGTGGAGCGGGTGAAAGTCTCAAAGCCTAGGAATAGCCAAGGTAGGATGAATAATAACTCCCGCCATAACCAAGTGTGTTATGAGGCTATGAGAGGATCCCAGCCTCAGTGGGACACCTCACCCTCTCTTCTGATCTCAGGGAGTGCCTGAGAGTCTCCGTCCTGAGCTGTGGGGACAACCCCAGTAGTCAAGCTACCAGGTGGGATCTCAGGGCTCTGTCCTCCATCTCCCAAAAGAACGGCAAATCTCCCAAGGTTTTGACCTGGGAATTCCACCCTCCTTCCCAATAAGAAGAAAGGAAGATAGGGCACGTCAAAGACATAGAAACCATTCTCACATCTCCATCACCCGCACCCCCTAGCCCCAGGACTGAGGGGCCTACAGGATGTGAAAGGACATTTAGCCCTGCCCATCCTCCCTCCCCACTGCTGTTCTGAACTGTCTGATGTTTGGTTATATGAATAAATGTGATCCCCCTCTGGACTGAAGACTGGTGTATGGGGTGGCCGGGTGGAGGGTAGGAAGGTGAGGCCAGAGGCTGCCCGCTCTCCCGAGTCTGGCCAGAGGCCAGCTCCCCTCCCTGGCTGGTTAATTACTGGCTCATTAAGCAGCGGCTGGAGACCTCCCTAATTATCCCCCCCAGCCCCCTCTCCTGGTTTTAATTAAGTAGAACAGGGAGGGGAGTCATTAGGATAAGAAATATGAACTAAGCTGTCTGTGAACCCAGGCATTCCAGCGGCCAGGGTCCTCATCAGCTTGATCCTGGATTCAGAACCCGGGTGGAAGGACCCCGAGCCTAGAACACGCCCCCGCTTCAAGGCCGCAGAAGTCCAGCCCCTGGGCCCTTCCCTCATTTTCCCCACGGGCTAGTCTCCGCCCTCGTCCCCTCCCCTCCACTCGGTCTCAGTTCCTATGTTTCTTTGCGTCTCTCTCCGCCCCCAGCTCCTCCCTGTTCCTCCTCCCTTCTCCCCTCCTCTTCCTCCTCGGCTCCCCTCCCCCAGCTTCCCTCCCCTCGCTCCCCCCCCTCCTCCCTCCTCCCTCCTCCCTCTCTCTCTCTCACACACCCCCGCTTGGGCCTCCTCTCTCTCTCCGGCTCCATTTTCTCCGCCGCCGGGGGGCCGGGGTCTCCTGTGGGGGCCCAGACGGTACCCCAGGTCTCCCTTTAGGGCCGGGGTGAACCCCGGGAGAGCCGGGAGCCGGGGAGACGGGCGGGGGTTGGGGCGGAGGGAGCAGCGGCCCCAGCGAGTTTGGGGGAAGTAACCAGGCGGGGGGAGGGGCGGAGCAGGAGGGGGGCCTCAGGGCCCCCCAACTATGGACGAGCGGCTGCTGGGGCCGCCCCCTCCAGGCGGGGGCCGGGGGGCCTTGGATTGGTGGGTGGGGAGCCTGGGGGCCCTGGCGAACCTCCCGGTGGCGGAGACCCCGGTGGGGGTAGCGGGGGGTCCCGGGAGGCCGAGGGAAGCAAGACATCGGGGACATTCTGCAGCAGATAATGACCATCACCGACCAGAGCCTGGACGAGGCCCAGGCCAAGTGAGTGCCCCCAACCCGGGACCCCACACAGACCCAGCAGAAGCCCCGTTCACAGTCTCTGAACCTTCTGGGAGCCTCCAACTCAGGACCCTCCCCAGGATACTACAGCTCTCCTCTCCTTACTCCCGGGAGCCCCAAGATAAGTGATCCCTCTCAAGCCTCCCTTCACCCCAACTCCCTGAAACCTTTGAAAGGGGAACCCTAGGTGGTCTCACCCCCACCTCTCCCTAACCACCCCACACTCCCCTGGAACATCCTTCCATCTCCAGAGACCCCTTCTGACTCCCAGACTAAAAACCTGCTGTGCTGTCTGCTCCCCTAACTCTCCAGCCCACCCTCTTCCTAGGGCTCTCCAGACCCCTCCCCAGGGCTCTGACCATTTCTCTCCACCCAGGGCCCAGCTTCCAAGGTCCTCAGGCACCCTTCGCCCCTGCTCAGTTGACACTAGGAGCCCTGCTCAGTCCCAGGACCCTTCATACATCTCTATACTGAACTCCCCACTTCAGCTCAGCACCCGTCACCCCCTCGGGCACCTCAAACTCTGATCTCCTCCTCCTTTTCCTCGACCTCCTCCTGTCTTCCTCTGAAATCTACCTAGTCACTCTTATTTCTGCAGTCATTCCCACATCCTCTTCTGTACCTTTCTAGACTGTCTCGCACAGTCCCCACCTGGCCATGGTGCCTTTAGCTGGCGGCACCTTCCCTCCTTCCAGCCAAAGCCAGGCAGCTTCCCCTTGTCTCCACATGGAAGCTGAACTCCTCCTAAGAACCCCCAGACTTCATTTGGCCCCCAGCCTTGCTTTTTCTTGCCACAGGTTTACCCACCACCTCCCTATTCCCAAGTTCCCCTCTCTTACCCTCCTGGGTGTGTCGTCCTGTGGTTGTTTTCCCCCTTGGCAATTCCATAGCCTCTCAACTTTTCTCTCCCGTTCCCCAAGGAAACACGCCCTAAACTGCCACCGCATGAAGCCTGCTCTCTTTAGCGTCCTGTGTGAAATCAAGGAGAAAACTGGTACGTGAGTTCCCTCCTCCAATTCCTCAACTCTGGGGACAGAACCCTGTTCCCTGTGGAACTTAGGCTAAGAGTTTGACAACTTGGGGCCCTGAGGAAAGTGTGAGTCAGGAAGATTGCTAAGGGGGCTTGGGTGGGAACCCACACCTGGAGACTTGGGTCTCCAGGAGGGCTGAGAGCTGGGGTGTGGGGTCCCTGGGTCCCTAAGTCCACTCGCCTGCATGCTAGGCCTCAGCATTCGAAGCTCCCAAGAGGAGGAGCCTGTGGATCCACAGCTGATGCGCTTGGACAACATGCTTCTGGCAGAGGGTGTGGCTGGGCCTGAGAAAGGGGGTGGCTCAGCGGCTGCTGCTGCGGCAGCTGCAGCCTCCGGGGGCGGAGTGTCCCCTGACAACTCCATCGAACACTCGGACTATCGCAGCAAACTTGCCCAGATCCGCCACATCTACCACTCGGAGCTGGAGAAATATGAGCAGGTGAGGAGAAGCCAGAGTGGGTGGAGGGAGAGGCCCTTAAGGGGGATGCCCAGGGCCAAAGGGCTCCTGCTCACCAAGCCTCGGGGCCCCCATTGCAGGCGTGTAACGAGTTCACAACCCACGTCATGAACCTGCTGAGGGAGCAGAGCCGCACGCGGCCTGTAGCACCCAAGGAGATGGAGCGCATGGTGAGCATCATCCACCGGAAGTTCAGCGCCATCCAGATGCAGCTCAAGCAGAGCACCTGCGAGGCCGTCATGATCCTGCGCTCCCGCTTCCTGGACGCCAGGTGGGGCCCAGGGCCCCCAACCGGCCCCCCAGCACCCAGCTCCTTCCCATTCTTCTCCAAGCCTCGGGCTGCCGTGTCGCACAGCACAACACTCTGCTCCGTGACAGTGGCGCCCTCTGAAGCGAATCAACAGGATGGTGCGGCCAGGTCACCAACACCCTCCTCATCACCCCCTCTCTCCTCTATAGACGGAAACGCCGTAACTTCAGCAAACAGGCCACGGAGGTTCTGAATGAGTATTTCTACTCCCACCTGAGTAACCCATACCCTAGTGAGGAGGCTAAGGAGGAGCTCGCCAAGAAGTGCGGAATCACTGTCTCTCAGGTACCAGGGAGGCTCGGGAGGCATTTGGAGGGCACACAGCTCTAACTAAGGTGTTCACAGAGGAACAGGTTCCCACCTGACCCTGCTTTCTGCCCACCACCCCGCAGGTCTCCAACTGGTTTGGCAACAAGCGGATTCGCTATAAGAAAAACATAGGAAAGTTCCAAGAGGAAGCAAACATCTATGCCGTGAAGACCGCCGTGTCGGTCACCCAGGGAGGCCACAGCCGCACCAGCTCCCCGACACCCCCTTCCTCCGCAGGTGGATCCCACTGCCACTCTGGCTGGCTCTTCCCGCTTTTGTTCCCACTTCTTGCCTAGGCAGGATCAGAGCAGAAAGAGGGGGCCTTCTGGGGTGAGAGGGACCAAGCTGGCCAGATGGGCGGGGATATCAGGGGGCCAAGGCTACTGCAGTGAAGTTATTTCTGCCCTTCTTCCAGCAAGTGACCAGAGGAGGTTCAGAAACAGCTCGCTCCTTCTGAGTGTTGCCGTGTTGTCTTGTGGATAATTTGGGTATGGTGGTGCGCCTCCACCGAGCTAGTCCAGAGCACTTTCTGAAAACTGAAAGCTGTGGGGAGTCTCCCATCTGCCATCACAGATTCTGTTACACTCTTCCCTACTTCCCCTTCTGCTCCCCCAAGGCTCTGGCGGCTCTTTCAATCTCTCAGGATCCGGTGACATGTTTCTGGGGATGCCCGGGCTCAACGGAGATTCCTACTCTGCCTCCCAGGTCAGGTGGTCCATCATGCATTGAGTAGGGCTTTTTCAAACTCAGTTTCCCTACTTTGGGATATGAAAGTCTTTTCTTCCAAGGCCTCTCACTGAGTCCTGTCCTACCCTGTTGCCTGCAGGTGGAATCACTCCGACACTCAATGGGGCCAGGGGGCTATGGGGATAACCTCGGGGAGGCCAGATGTACAGCCCTCGGGAAATGAGGGTGAGTAAGCCCCTGAATCCCCTCTCCTCACCTCTCACCAGGAAAGGGGTTGGGTGCCTTTTCCCTGGCAGCGCTGGCCCCTGTGCTGGGTTTCTTGAAGCCCCACCCCAGCTGTCTGTCTCTTTTTTTTCCCAGGCAAATGGCGGCTGGCAGGAGGCTGTGACCCCGTCCTCAGTGACATCCCCGACAGAGGGACCAGGGAGCGTGCATTCGGACACTTCCAACTGATCTTGCCCCTCAGGGCCACAGGGGTGGGGGGCTCACGAGGCAACTCTTGAAAAGGACGCAGGCATCCGGAGGACAAGACACGGGAAAGCACAAGACGAGAAGGCCAGACGGGGCCGTCCCCTCCCTGGCCAGATTCTGTCAGTGCTGGGGGTGCCGACGACATGGCAGGGAAGATGGGGTCCCCTCAGGGGAGAGTGGGGTCTGTCTACCCCTTTTTCTTTCTTTTTTTCTCCCCCTTTCTCTCTCATAGAAACACACAAACCCTATTTCTCAGATCTTTCCTCTCCTTTCTCTCTCATAAACACACCGGCAACTATTCTGTCTCTCTCTCTCTGTCTCTCTGTGGGCTCCCCACTCTCCCTCCCCCACCCCACTTATCTGCTCTGGGATCTGTGGAGACGCCAGCCCTGCCCAACCAGAGATGCCAAAAATGGGGACATGACTTCTGGACAGAGGACATGGGCCACGCCCCCTGTGCCCCCCCACCTCCTGCCCCTCCAGACGGCTTTTATTACCTCATACGCAGCTCATCTTAAACCAATAGAATCGCTCGGTGGACGAGAGTGTCTGACTCAGATATCTACCTCGGAGGGAGTTTCTGCTACTTTAGGGAATTGTTGACTGGGCTTTGGGGTTGTTTTTTTTTTTTTTTTTTTTTTTAAGGAAAGAAAAATTATCCCGGGGTTCCATCTGTAGTTTTTTAATTCTGATTTTGGGGGTTTTGTTGGTGGTGGTTCTTAATTTTTAATTTAGTTTGGGGAAGTAGATGTTTTTATAAATAATGTTGATTTTTTTTTAAGTTTTTTGCTTTCCCATATTAGGGGTAATAGCCAAAGGGGTCATGATAAGAGAAAGGGGAATAAATAGGCCTGCCTGGCTCCGGTCCTGTCCATTAGGAAGTAACATTTAGCAGGGCATCAAGCCTGCTCCCCCAACATGAGGAGGAGAGTGGGGGTCTCTCTCCTCTCTCTCTCTCTCAATCACTTAGTTGTTCTCCCTTGCTTATAAAGTCACTTAGGTGTCCTTTGCTCATGTGGGTAGCTTAGGCAGTCGGTCTTGCTCTGTCAGCCTATCCCCCTCTTCCTACATCCCTTGGGCAGGGCTGGACTCAGTAATTTTGAGCAAATGGCACATCTAAAATCCTTTTTTTTAAACTATTATTTACAGATTGGAGGAGGAAGAATGGGGAGGGGGTTATTGCCAAATATGTTAAATATGGGTTGGGGTATTTGTGTGTGTATTGCCCTCAGTTTCCCCACATTATGAGGTATCTTTTTCTCAGTCCAAAATCAAGAGGGTCGGGGGAGAGGAAGGAGGCTGCAAAGAGCCAGGTTATGAGGGAAGGTAAAATCACCATCCCCAACCCTCGGCCCTGAACCCTACCATCTGAACCCCTTGAACATCCTCAGGCGTTTATAAGACTGTCACAGTGGGGAACCCCTCCCGTCAAAGATCCAGGCAGGATTCAGGGGGGCAGGTTGGGAGTGTGATGGGTGGGGGCGGGAGGCATGGGCTGGGGGCAGTTCTCTCCTCACTTGTAAACTTGTAGTTTGACAGAAAAAAAAAACAACAACCACAGTTTTAAATAAAGAAATTTCTTTTTTCCTGGGTTTAGTTGAGAATTCTTTTCAAAAATATGAGAAACCCCAGAAAAAATTTTTTTCTTTCTCAGAAAACCCTAAATAGCTGCTCCCTGCTCCCCGCCCCACCCAGGTCTTTCAGTCTTTCCCTCACCACCCAGGCCCCAGGTTTCACCCCTGCCTCCTGGGAAACAGCCAGGCCTGAACCCTGTTGCCTGGCAACCTTGCTTAGTCATCCAGTAGCCTTCGGTGGACTGGTGGAATAGGTTGGGGGTCCTGAGGGGTGAGAGACCCTAGGAGATGCACTCCCCACCCCCATGGATGTGGCTGTGCCCAGAGGCTGGCAGTGCCCTGGGGTGGGGTGACAATTGTTTCTCCTAGTACCTGAAGGACTCTTGAATTTGAATTCCTAGCATTCCCTGTGACGGGACAGGACGGGGGAGATGGGGGCAGGGGAGAGGGTACAAGCCCCACCTAGGGTGGTGGCCACAGCAGCAAGGGGCAGACAGAGCCAGGAGCCCGGGAAGGAAGCAGGATGGCAGCAGGGGCAGCGGTCGGAGCCTGGATGCTAGTCCTCAGTCTGTGGGGTGAGCCACACCCCCACCACCAACCCTCCTGGCAGAAGGCACCCCACCCCGTCCCCAAATCTCCCCCAGCTTTCCAGGAACCTGGGTACCGCTTTCCAGTCTCCCTCATCCTCCCTGTTCTAGTCTTGCTAGCTCCCATCTTCCTGCTCTCCATCGTGGTACTGTCTCCCAGGGGCAGTCACAGGGGACCAAACATCACAGCCCGGATCGGGAAGCCACTGGTGCTAAACTGTAAGGGAGCCCCCAAGAAACCACCCCAGCAGCTGGAATGGAAACTGGTAAGTGGGGCTCCTGTCTCTCCACTTCTGGGGACACCAATGAGATTCGCGTCCCCTCTCACCCACCTCCCTTCATCAGTCCTTTCCCAAAGGGCCTGCACTGTTAAGGGCCCTCTCCTCTGCCCCCAGAACACAGGCCGGACAGAAGCTTGGAAGGTCCTGTCACCCCAGGGAGACCCCTGGGATAGCGTGGCTCGGGTCCTCCCCCAACGGCTCCCTCCTCCTGCCGGCTGTTGGGATCCAGGATGAGGGGACTTTCCGGTGCCGGGCAACAAGCCGGAGCGGAAAGGAGACCAAGTCTAACTACCGAGTCCGAGTCTATCGTAAGGGTTCTCAGGACCTCTTCACCACCCACCTCTCGTCTAAGGAAAAGCCTTCGACCCCAGCCCTTGATTCTTTGGCCCTGGCCTGGGAGAACTTGACTTCAGCTGCCCCCATTCCCACACCCAGGGTGTGAGAATCTTCAAAGCTGTGGCCTCTGATAGGAATTTTCCCTCCTTCAGAGATTCCTGCGAAGCCAGAAATTGTTGATCCTGCCTCTGAACTCATGGCTGGTGTCCCCAATAAGGTAGAGGATGAAAAGGGGAGACATGGAAAGGGGTCCTGAGGATGGGAGGGGAGTGTAGCTCTGTGTGTGTGTGTGTGTGTGTATCATTCAGTTGTGTCTGACTCTTTGCGACCCCGTGGACTGTAGCCCGCCAGGCTCCTCTATCCATGGGATACTCAGGGCAATAATACTGGAGTGGCTTGCCAGTTCCTTTTCTAGGGGATTTTCATGACCTAGGAATCAAACCCGGGTCTCCCACATTGCAGACAGATCCTTTACCATCTGAGCCACTGGATTCTCTTATTTCCAGAGATGATGAAGTTGATTTTTCCCCAGGTGGGGACATGTGTATCCGAGGGGGCTACCCTGCAGGGACTCTTAGCTGGCTCTTGGATGGGAAAACTCTGATTCCTGATGGCAAAGGTGAGTCCCAGCACCTCCCCTTCCAGCTGCCTTCTTTCTGAGCCCTCTCCCACACCCACCCTGGAATGTCTCACCTTGCTTTCCCCCACCACAGGAATGTCTGTGAAGGAAGAGACCAAGAGACACCCAGAGACAGGGCTTTTCACCCTCCATTCGGAGCTGATGGTGACCCCAGCTCGGGAGGAGCTCTCCACCCCACCTTCTCCTGTAGCTTCACCCCTGGCCTTCCCCGGCGCAGAGCCCTGCACACGGCCCCCATCCAGCTCAGGGTCTCGAGTGAGCGCCGAGGTGGGGAGGGCCCCAGCGTGGGTGAGCACATGTCAGAATGTATGACCCTCAGGAAGGGGAGGGTTCAGCCCATGGCCACTGGGACCACACACAGGTAGGACTCTCAAACCCATCGCCTTCTCACCCCCAGACGCTGTGCCACTGGAGGAAGTCCAGTTGGTGGTAGAGCCAGAAGGGGGAGCAGTAGCTCCTGGTGGTACTGTGACCTTGACCTGTGAAGCCCCTGCCCAGCCCCCCACCTCAAATCCACTGGATCAAGGATGTGAGTGACCCGAGAGGGGGCTGGCAGGTAGCAAGATACATAATTGGCAATTCGGAGGGCAAGGGGTTCATGGAGAGGCAGGCGAGGAGGTACAAGGGTATCTGAGGATGTGGAGGTGAGGCCAGAAGTATGGGATGTGTGGACAGGGGGTTTAATAGTCTCCTGTCCCTCCTTCCCCTCACCAGGGCAGGCCCCTGCCCCTTCCCCCTGGTCCCGTGCTGCTCCTCCCAGAGGTAGGGCCTGAGGACCAGGGAACGTACAGCTGTGTGGCTACCCATCCCAGCCACGGGCCCCAGGAGAGCCGTGCTGTCAGCATCAGCATCATCGGTGAGACCTCCCTCTGAATCCCAGGCCAACCCTGAGGCTGGCTGAGGGACAGTGCAGGCTCCAGTTCCCCACTTTACACTAGCACTGTCCCCAAGAGCCACTCCGCCCCCCCTCAGTGCTGCCACACCCAGGCCTCCTCTGCCCGACACAACCCAAGAGAACAGCTTGTCCCTTTAAGGGGCTCCCTGGGGTTCCCACTAAATACCTCTCTTCCAAACTGAAGCCTTCCCTTCTTTGTTTTCCAGAAACAGGCGAGGAGGGGACGACTGCAGGTGAGGGGGTTGGATAAAGTCAAAGAGTAGCAGACCTCAACAGGACTGAGGGGCTGGTCAACCAGAAAGGAACTGTGAGTGGTGGGGCCGGGCCCTCAGTTATCCCCATCTCCATACAGGCTCTGTGGAAGGGCCGGGGCTGGAAACCCTAGCCCTGACTCTGGGGATCCTGGGAGGCCTGGGCACAGTTGCCCTGCTCATTGGGGTCATCGTGTGGCATCGAAGGCGGCAACACAAAGGACAAGAGAGGTGAGTGGAGGAAGCCAGACACCTCAGACTGAGAACTTCCAGGCAGGAAGCAGAGGTGTGGGGTAAGAAATGATGGCATGCTGGAAAGTGTGTGCAGAATTCTCCCCAACCCTTCTCCCCAGGAAGGTCCCAGAAAACCAGGAGGAGGAAGAGGAGGAGAGAGCGGAACTGAACCAGCCAGAGGAGCCCGAGGCGGCAGAGAGCAGCACGGGAGGGCCTTGAGGAGCCCACGGCCAGACCCCATCCATCAGCCCCTTTTCTTTCCCACAGTCTGTTCTGGCCCCAGCCCAGTTCTCCTCTGTATAATCTTTAGCCCATCTCCCCCAAACTTTCTTCCACAACCAGAGCCTCCCACAAAAAGTGATGAGTAAACACCTGCCACATTTGCTGTGTGTTGTGTGATGCCCTCCCCCATGCTTCCTCACATCACACCAATATCTGCTCAAGTTGGGGAGAAGATGCTCCTGTCTTGAAAGGAAGGAGGGATGGACAAAGGTAGGCAGAGTGAATACATCTCACCATGTTTATTGAATTTATCATAAAGGAGGTAGTGAGGGGAGGGAAGCACTTGAGAGTCAGGACTCACATTAGACACTGGGGAGAGAAAAATTAAATTAAATCAAGGGGAACATGGGAGAAGAGTCAGAGGGAGCCTTGCCCACCTTTCAACATCAAATCAAGAAATATGGTGGAAAGCAAAGGATCAGGAGAGAGGAGACAGACACTGTCTTTAGTCCATCCTCCTCTCCCAGAGCTGGGAGTTATGACGCTACTGAGGGAGCAGTTCAGAGCACAGGTTCTCCCATCCTATGCACAGATGTCACTCCTCCTTCACACATCCTTGTGGAAAGTGGCCGGGGTTGGCCTTAGCCAACAGAAATGAAGGGCTTGGGTAGTGAGGGTCCAGGAGTAAGGAAGGGTCAGCAGGGACCCCCAATACTGATTCTCCTCTGGCTGGTGGTGGGCAGGAAGGAGACATGGCTCAAATACTGAGCAGCCAGAAAAAGAAGAAGATGGCGAGAAACAGGAAGAGGGAGTCCTGCCAGCTGGAGGCCGGGTGACCCTGTCCCAGATCCACACCTGTGGGAGAGAAGAGAGCTATGAAAGAAGCATCCATTCATAGGCCAGGGGATTCAGAGGACTTGCTGGTAACAGTTGAGGGCAGACTCTTACCTGTACCCCGACGGAACGGTTCGTGGGTATTGAAGACGGTGGTGAAAAAGCCAAAGGGAAAAGCACCGACACCAAATGAGAAGTGAAAGCCCCCAGTATCGCCAAATGGCTGGAATCCCTAGGGAGGTGGAGAAGGTCAGTGGGAAACTGGGCAAGTCTTTGGCAAGGAAGGAACACAAATCAGACAAGACTCACCCCTCTGCTCTCTGGAGCGGGTCGTTGGCCCTGCGGGCGGGGTGGGGTTTTCAATCTGAGGAAGAGGAGAGGGACTATCAATATTCTCTCCTCTTCTACACCCCACTCCCCAGACAGAAGTGTCCATTTTCCTTCAGTACCACCTCCTCTCTCTTACCTGGGATCCTGGGGCTTCTGGCTCCCTCGCCCATAGAGAGGGACAACGTTTTCTCTGCTGATCCCAGCTTTGCACACTGGGCACTCTTGCCGCTCTGGCCGTGTCTCCAGCCACTGGGGGAAAAAAATGTGGTTTCCAGTACACAGAAGGGTTCTTCCAGCTCCTCAGACCTCCCCATTTCCCTCTTCATCTCCTCTGAGTACGCACCTGATGAAGACAGGGCCAACTGCAAGGGGGAAAAGAAAGGTCAAACCAGTTGAAACCAAACACAAAAGAGATACCTACCCAACCTCAGAGTCCCACCTCGCTGTTACCAGGTATTACCTGGTGTTTCTTTTGTATTTTCCACAACTCCTACCATGCCAGCCAATTTGGCCATCCTGCTTCTCTAACCTTCCCAAAGCTACATCCATTCTCAACAGGCTAAACCCTCACCTCTCTCCTCTCCCCTGCCGCACCCCCACACCCCATACATATACAAATCCTCACCCCCTTCCTTCTCTGCTTTTCAATTTAATTTCCAGTTTTCTTCAACCACCCCTTTGCAGGCTCCTTTCAGCCCTTGTCTCATTCTTGCCGCCATCACTCCCCAACCAAACCCCCTGTACCAGCACCTACCTTCTCCCATTACTCCTTTTCCTATCTCCTATATTCAATAAAGACCTTACTTCCACAGTTCCTTAATCTTTGGGGGCTGCTCCTCCATCGTGCTCTTGTCCGGAGGTTTCTCCATACCACCCCTTGATACAGCTCACCTGAATGTGATCCCACGTTCTCTAGATCTCCCCTAACCTTGCAGTCTAATCCGTTCCCAACTGTACAGCTAAGACCCCTCAATTTCCAGAAGTAAGATGACTCGGGTCTCACCTGCACAGATGTGCGGTTCCCACCTCCTGTGCCCCATTTCTTAACACACTCGTTGGCGCCTAGTTCCTACGACTTTCCACGGGTCTGCTCTATACAGACGTGACCCTCTCACTCACACATACCCAAAAAGACGCAAGAAGCCCCCTCGGGCCTAACCTATGAAAATATGCCCTCCGATTGCCCGTATGACTGTGGCACCCCACCCCAACCTCCCCAGTATAGATGTGAGTCCCACTTATTTTTGCCCCTCTGATTCTCACCAGTACAGGTGGCCACACACACTGACCACAGCTTCCCGAGCAGTCTCCAAACATATATTACATTCGAAGGTCGCGCCCGCCCCGCCCCGCTCGCGGTTTGGCCCTTCGGGGCCCCCCGTCCTCCTCCTCCGCTGCTGCCATGGCCGGTACTCTTTCGTCCCCCGCGTACCCCTTAGTCCTCCGAAACACACATACAGACGCCCCGAGAGACGAGAAACCTCCTCCGGCCCACGGTCTTTGGGCAGGCTTCAAAGTTTTCTTATCACTATTGGCCTGAGTGCCTGCCAATCATACAAAATCGGAAGGAAGGATTGGCCCAAAAGGCGGGGGCGGAAAGATGATTACGCGGCTCCGCCCTTGCGCAATGACTATTGGCTAACACAGTCACAGTTAGTCTGCAATGCCACGGGATTGGTAACAACTCCATACGTCCTGTCACCAAGCTAGGGCGGGCTTTATTCGTCTGAGTAACTGCCAGTCATAACCAAAGGCCAGAAGCAATTGGCTCAAGATTGCTTAGACCTCGCCCACTACAAGCCCCAGTCTTTCTTTTACTTCCTCTTTCAGAGAACATCCGGATTCCTATTGGACTTTGGAGCGTTTGGCTCCGGAAGCAACTGATTGGCTAGAACTCAACAGAAACTCGTAGCTAGGTAAAGTGCGGGACGGGGTGGGCCAATCCTATGAGGATTGAGCCTTCTCTGGTCCCACCCCGTCACCTCTATACTGTCGCCATGGTGACTGCTCTACAATTGGCGGGGTTTGGGGTTCAAAGGCCTCGGCTCGTCCTCATCCGGGTCCTCCGACTGAGGTCTCTCTCGACTGATTGGACCTCTTTTTCGCTCCTGATTGGCCGAGATCGGGAAAGACGGCGACGAGCTCGGAAAAGAGGACAAATACTAGGGTCGCAGGGTTCAAAATGGCTTCGGCCTCCTTCGGTGACGTAGAGAGCAGAACTTGGGTCCGCCCCTCCCTCTTAGTGAAGAAGGGAGCAGGACTAGGATTAGCCCGACGTTTGGATGGTGCGAACATCGATCTGCAGCGCTGGTGTTAACCCATCTCCCTCGGCTGGACGACTCAGCCCCGCCCCTCTTTAGGTGATTTACAGAGCAGAACTGAACTAAAGACCCATCCCCTTTTTAACGTGGCACATAGTGGAACGAGTTGACCTCGACTCCATTTTAAATCTTAAAAGCAGAAAAGGCCTAGCCCCCTCCCTTTGTGAGTGGGTGCAAGAGGCAAGGCCCGCCCCCTCTTAGGCGACCCCCCTCTTCGTTCTCCTGTGCCCAGCAGAACTGGCGTCTTCCTCCTGGGCTGGACCCTTGGGACTTAGGCAGGCTGCTTCAGAGCTTGGGCCTTTCGCACAAGTTTGGACCTCTTCTACAGTCAGTGGCCCTTACTGTAGCCCAAGGAGCAGAACTAGGTAACAGTCCTGCAGTTACCGGTGTTCTTTACATCCTGTTCAGGGCAAAGGTGACTGGGGGCTGGAGACCAGACAAAAGCTGAGGGTTCTTCAACAACATCCTGATAAAAAGGCCCCACGTGATTCAAGTGAGGAAAGATGAGAAATTAGGAGTTGCCTGTAGCAGAGGAGGTTAAGGTTCAGGCGACGTGTAGAGGTTTAGGGAAAAGGTCATTGAGAAGTAGAAGAGGAGACCCAATAGGAGTGGAGAGTGATGGGATGAACCTGACAAGGGGATGATGGGAGTATGGTGGAGAGAGAGCTAGGTACATGACTACAAAATTAAGGAGGCATGCTCATCCCAGAGGAAACAGCATTCTTCCTCACGTTTTCAAGAAATTAAGCCTAATGTCCAATTTCCATTGGAAGAAAAGCATACATCTTTTCTATATTGCAGAGACAGGTAGTCTCAGCGTGGACTATACGAAGGAAGAAAGTAAGGTACAGCCTAGAAGGACAAGGGCCTGAGAGTTTCCCTTCTCCCCAGAGACCAGGATGGGGGGCGGGCAGTGGAGGAGGGAGCTGGACTGCTAGGAGATAGTGGCAGGACAAAGGGCAGAGATCAGATGAGGGTTGGAAGGTGAGGTGGGGTGACATCTCGTCTCCATCGAGCCCTGGAGAGAAAAAGAAGAGACGTGAAGAACCCAGTGCTTGGCATATAGTAGGTGCTTGATAAATATTTGAACTTGAATGGGGAACAGGAGGAGGGAGCTGGAAAAGGGTTAGGAGTTGGATGGAATAAGCAGCAGATGTGGGAGTTGAGGAAAAAAGAAGCCAGTTGACAATATGAGGAGAACTGATGGAGAATGAGAAGGAATACAGCAGCAAGGGACACACAAGCCACGTGTGCCGAAAGGAAGCTGGAGGAAAAAACATGCAGCTGGAACCAGAGAAGGCCAGAGAGACCTAAGCAGAGCCCAGCTGAGCCGTCGTGGGGCGGAGCTAGGCAGAAACTGAAAGATGTGGGGAGGCGATAACAGGGTCCCCGGGAGGCGATTGGCAAAACAGGGCGCCCATCACCGCCCCCCTACTTCCTGGCCAGCCCCGGAAATCAGCGGGAGTGGGGAGGGGTGGCGGGGGATAGCGGCAGCAGCAGCAGCCCCAGCCCTCAGACAGCAGGAAGGGAGGGAGGGAGGGAGCTAAGGGGACAACCCCCACCATTCCTACCGCTATGGGCCCGGCCTCCCACTCTCACCCTCCCCTCCTTCGGCCGGGGCTAGGACACCCCCAAATCCTGTCGCCCCCTTGGCACCGACACCCCGGACTGAGGCAGAGACACAGCCACCCGCCACCACCGCTGCGGCAGCCTGGCTGGGGAGGGGGCCAGCCCCCCAGGCCCCCACCCCACTGAGGTGGGGGCAGGAAAGGGATGGGAGGAGGAGGGAGGAGGGTGCTAAAAGGGACGTGGAGGAGGGGATGGGGAGAGATGGGGTCTGGGAGGGCGGGGGCTTGGGGAGAGGGTTGATGGGAAAAGGATAAGGGCCGACTGGAGAGAGGTTTGCTGGGGAAAGGAGAGGGGGCCTGAGAGGGGGGAAGGATGGAAGAGACACAAGAGGGAGGAGAGATGGACACCCTGTGAATGGGGGTGTGGACAGGGGATCTTGGAGAGGAAATTCCCTTCACCTTCCCAGTTCCTTTTTGTGCCCTTTGGCCCCACATAACTCTTGGGGGGTTGTGGCAGTCAGAAGGCAGTTTACTGCCCTCCTTTCCCCAGCAGAATTGGCTTCCTAGGAATGCCCTCAGACACCTCTGTTTCTGTGTAGGCACAGGACCTCTTGTTTCTCAGTGGCCTTCGGTGCTGTGTTCGACCCTTACTGACATACAGATGCCTCGTGGGGGGCAGTGTTTTCCACACTGAGTGGGTGTGCCTTTGACATGTTTAATGGCTTCTATGCCGGTAGTGTGCCCAGTGCTGTCCACAGGCTGTGGAGAAACGATGTGTTATTTTCCATCAGAATTGCCTGCTCTGGTATCTTATGTCCATGTCTCATGTGCAGTCTTGACATGTTCACGGCAGCGTGTTCTCATCTGTTGCCTCTATTGTGTGGTTTCGTGTTTCTTGCCCATGTTATGTATCTGCACGTTTCCTTTAGCATGTGGAGACCATACCTTACTTTGTTCAGTCCCACCATATGCAGGTGCCTTCGTGTGTGGGATCTCATGGCTTAACTGACTCGCGCACACTCGGTTGTGATCAGATTGGCCTGTTGATTGCCTGTGTCTTCTTAGTCCCCGGTTCACACCACCCACATGCGTGCCCCCTTTGCATGATGTGCTGATGTGGCGTGTCCACAACTCGTGTGCTTCTGCTTAGACATGTATTTCATAATTTGGGGGCAGTATATTTTGTGAGCCATATGCTCATTAACTCCCTTGGCATTCCATTGTGCTTATGAATCCTTGGACATTTCCTGTTCTGCAGAGGAAAGGAACATCACGCATTAGAGAAGAAGATAACTGGGCCTCCATGTTGCTGAAGAGCCACCCCCATATACCTTCCCTTGCTGACTCCCATCTCTTCATGCACATGATCTCTGACGCCTGTGCACAGTCAGTGTCCATGGAGCTCAGTGCACAGCACAGGGTCAGCCCTGCCAAGCACATGAGCTGTCCCCCGCTTTTTGCACTGTTGGCACACATTTGATGACACCGGCATCATTCCCCTGTAGCATGTTAATCCCCATTCTGTATGTTTCTCTTGTGCAAAATGGTGTGTTCTATCTTGTCTCAATTGTTGTTCTGCTGTCACCGTGACCCTGTCTTATGTGTGTGCATCCAGAGTAGGCTACTGTTAGGCCTGTGTGTTCATTGCCTTCTTGGTGCTTTTTCTTTTCCTAGTTAATAGTCCTCAAGAGGGTAGCTATCTGATTCATGTTCAGAAGACTAGGTGGGTATGTATACATCCTTATAATCTGTCCAGCCAATGTTTATTGAGCATCTTCTCTGCTTCATTCTGTCCTGGGCATTGGGAGTAAGACAGTTCCTGCCATCAGGCTGCCTGCAGGCTAGGAAGGGAAACACAGGTGACCTCAAGCAACTGCATACTGTTTAGTGTTGAGGTCAGTGTTCCTCAGACTTACATGCACATCAGATCCACCTAGATGGTTTGTTAAAACACTGGTTGATGGACCCAGTGCCCAAAAGTCCTGTTTCAGAAGATCTGGGGTGAGGGCCAAGGATTTCTACACTTTGAGAACCAGTGATCAAGATAAAGTGTAATGAAAACACGAGCCTGGAGTTCAGGAAGAGTTCCAAAAAGTGACACCACCTGGATGAGGCAAGTGAAGAGGTGGAGGAACATCCCCACCAAAGGGAGCAGCCTGTCATGACCTAGAAGGATGAAAGATCATGGTGTGTCTGAGGAACTGCATTTAATCGGTGTGCTGGAGTGAAAAAGACTCTTGTAGGGATGTGGCCAAAGATTAAGCAGAAGTCAGCCTGTCCAGAAGGGCCTTTGGGCAAGAAATATGCTCAGATTGGTGTCACAGAAACATCCCGTGGTTGCTGTGTGGAAGATGGATCGAAGGGGATGAGTTAGGAGCCTGTTGCACGTAGTCCAGGGGAGACACGCTGGTTCCAGCTTGTGGGGAAAGTAGGATGAAGCCACACTGAGAGCCTGCTCTCCTAGCTGGCAGTCCTGTTTTCCCTATCACCTGTCACCTTCACCCTTGGCAGTGGACTTACCTTGGAGCACAGTCCTTCTGCCGTGGAAGGGAGTGCCTTTGGCCCTGATGTGATCGGTAGATGTTTACCTGAACGCCCGTTTTTGTGAATTGTGACCCTGCCCCCAACAGTGGGTAGGAGTGGAGGAAGGAGGAAGAGCCTGGAGAACAGATTCTGCATGCCACGCTTCCTCCTCCTGAGCTCCTTCCTCTCCCGGGCAGGTGGTACGGTGACCCTTTTACTCTTTCTCCCTCCTCCTCCCACTTGGTGAGGCCTTGCACACGCCTGCCAGACCACTCTGCCTCCAGTGTCACTGGAAGCAGGGGGAGGGCTGGTGGGATTTGTTTGCCTGTCTGTGGAGGCAGGGTTAATGGACATAGGTATGTCCATGGGTTGATCTGGGAGCGGGGAGCCTGCCTGGGTAGAGAGGGGTTTTATTGGGTATGCATCTTGCCATCCTTTTATCTGTCATGATTATAAACTTGCATGTGTGCATGAATAGGTCGATCTTTGTATGACTGTGTGTGTTTGGGTTTGCATTAGTGACAGAGCCTTTATTCTTGCCAGTCAGCCCTTGAGAATGTCTGTGTTTTGTCACGTACATGGTATCTATGTGCTGTGTGTACACACGTGTACAGATATTTATACCGACAACAGCATAACCAAGTGGTTAGGAGCACAAGCTGTTTAGGTTTAAGCTAGGAAGTACCCCTTAGGGGCCATATCACCTCAAGTAAGTTTTTTAACCTCTCTGGGTTTATTTCCTTTTAAATGTAAGTTGTGTGTTTTCATATTTAAGGACTTAACATAGTATATGGGCTTGAACCCACCTGCCAGCTGAGGAGACATAAGAGACTTAGGTTTGATCCCTGTGTTGGGAAGATCCCCTGGAACAGGGCATGGCAACCCACTCCAGTATTCTTGCTTGCAGAATCCCATGGACAAAGGAGGCAGGCTACAGTCCATAGGGTCACAAAGAGTCAGACACAACTGAAGCAACTTAGCAGCAACGGCAACATAGTATATAGATCAGCCTTGTACAACAGAACTATAATGTAAGCCACGTATGTAATTTTTAATTACCTCTTAGCTACATAAAAAAGGTAAAAGTAGGATGAAATTAATCTTAGTATATTGAACCCAGAATGTCAAAAAGTTATAATTTTAGGTAATCAATATAAAAGATTATTAATGGGATATTTTGCATTGTGTTTTATTCAACATCTTTGAACTCTGACATGTATTTGATACCTCTCAGAGTCTCTCAGTGTAGAATAGGGCACATTTCAAGTGCTCAGTAGCCATATGTGGCTGGTGGCTACCATATTGAACAGCAGAGAGACCATTATAAGAGCCTTACTGGCTGCAAGTGTTAACTATTATTAATGTCCCTTTATTGCCGTGTGTCTGTGAGCTGTGGATGTCCATGTCGTGTGTCTCTTGTGTGAATATATCTGGCACCTTCAGGGACGGGTGGAAGAGCAGCCCTTCCCATCCCCACCGCCCCCTCCTAAAGAGGCTTCCTGGACAGGTGTTAATGCTCCCCACAGTCCCCCAAACCCTCCCCGCGCACCTTGCCGCCCTGCCCCCCCCAGGAAGCAGGCCCACTGCCCTTCGCCCCGCCCCCTGCAGGTGACCAGAATGGAGCTGTGGCCAGGGGCGGGGACTCTGCTGCTGCTACTCTTCCTGCTGCTGCTCCTCCTGCTGCCCACTCTGTGGTTCTGCAGCCCCAGTGCCAAGTACTTCTTCAAGATGGCCTTCTACAACGGCTGGATCCTCTTCCTGGCTGTGCTCGCCATCCCTGTGTGTGCCGTGCGAGGACGCAACGTCGAGAACATGAAGTGAGGTCCCAGGGGCTTGGGGTGATGGAGGGAACCTCAGGGTCAGAAGCGAGCAGTGGATGGGGAGGGCAGACTGTGTAGGAGACACTGAGCGAGCCCAGGGACGAGGAAAGGGAGAAGACTGCCAAGATGCCCAGGAAGATGGCAGGGTGGTGGGGAGCTGAGCCCTGCTGGAGGATGTATGCCAGCGGGCCCCGCTGGAACCCCTTGCCGTATGGGACCCCTGCAGGATCTTGCGTCTGATGCTACTCCACATCAAATACCTGTACGGGATCCGAGTGGAGGTACGAGGGGCCCACCACTTCCCTCCTTCACAGCCCTACGTTGTCGTCTCCAACCACCAGAGCTCCCTCGACCTGCTTGGTGAGCAGCCTCCTAGCCGCACTGGGAACCTTCCCTGGGATCACCTCCCCTAAGGGTCCTCCACCCTCCCTCCTCTGGGACGTCGCCCCCTTGCTCCCTCCACTGCCCTCAGGAGCAGGGTGATAGACCTTCAGTCACCCTTACTTTCTGGGGCTCCCCCTGCTGTCCCAGGCTACTTCTTCCTTTATCTCTGGTCCCTGGTGGTGTGGCTGAGGTGGGCCGCTTCCGTGATGCTGATCCTCACCCCGACCCCACCCCTGCCCCAGGGATGATGGAGGTGCTGCCAGGCCGCTGTGTGCCCATTGCCAAGCGGGAGCTGCTGTGGGCCGGCTCCGCCGGACTGGCCTGCTGGCTGGCAGGAGTCATCTTCATTGACCGGAAGCGCACTGGGGATGCCATCAGTGTCATGTCTGAGGTCGCCCAGACCCTGCTTACACAGGATGTGAGTCACCCTGGGGTAATGGGGCTTAGAGGGTAGGACAGCTGTAAACTGATGTGCAGGGTCCACAGGCCTCAGAAGTCCCATGACAGCATCATAATTATTTTCTGACCTCTCCATGTGTGTCTTCCTTGACCCCCTCTCTCCCCCAGGTACGGGTCTGGGTTTTTCCCGAGGGCACGAGAAACCACAATGGCTCCATGCTGCCCTTCAAACGTGGCGCGTTCCACCTCGCAGTGCAGGCCCAGGTGATTCCGACTTCCCCTTCTCCTGGCCCACAGTCCCCAGCATCCCTTCCTCTCTTGGCAGAGGCTCGTCATGGGGGCCTCAGAAGGGAGCTCTGGGCTGACCACTTTCCCTCCCACCCCCGACCTTCAGGTTCCCATTGTGCCCATCGTCATGTCCTCCTATCAAGACTTCTACTGCAAGAAGGAGCGCCGCTTCACTTCGGGTGAGGGCTCTGCGCAGATCTGGGATTGGGGGGTGGCTGGAAGGGCCATGAGAGAGGCTAGAGGGATATCCCCACGAGGCAGGAACTTCACTCAGTGTCAGAACGGTGAGATGTCCACCTGATCGTGTAATGTGACCCCACATCAGCCGATACGTATTTATGAAGCAGCGTTGTGCCCTGCTAGGCGGTAACACTCCATCCTTCCAGTAAGGGCCATTACTGTCTAGCAGGGAAGATAAGTCTGTGTGTGCAAAGTCAGAGCATCCAGCAGTAAACGCTAGACTGTGAGGGCTGGCAGGGCACTGAGGTGTCTGGACTGGGGTTGAGGAAGGCCTCAGTGAGCAGGTGGCAGTTGCCCATGGCAGAGGGGAAGAGAACTGAAAGGTGGAGGACGGGAGCAAGCAGCAGGAGAGCTCGGCAAGCAGGCCCAGGTGGCAGAGTCCCAGCAGACAGCCCTGATGGTGCTCACCCCCCTCCCAGGGCGATGTCAGGTCCGGGTGCTGCCCCCAGTGCCCACAGAAGGGCTGAAGCCGGACGACGTCCCAGCTCTGGCTGACAGAGTCCGGCAGTCCATGCTCACTGTTTTCCGGGAAATCTCCACTGATGGCAGGGGGTGGTGGTGACTATCTGAAGAAGCCCGGAGGGGTGAGCGAGGCCCGGCTCTGAGCTCCCTTCTCATCTCCCCCTTCCCCCCCACCTTCTCCACACCTACCACCCCATCAGCCTGAAGCCGGGCCGAGCTCCTCATTTGCCCTCTCCCCACTTGTTCTCCTCTTTGGAATCTTCGACTTTTGAAGTGAATGTGGTCACAGCACCATTCCCTGCCCCCGTCCCCGCCCTCTCCTCACAGACTCGTTGCCTCGGTGCAGTCTCCACTCTGACCCCTGCCTCCTGTGCCATCTTGTCTGTGGGACAGTTGCCTCTCCCTCATCCTCAGTGGTTCAGCCTACACAAGGGTAGGAACACTCCATTCTGTCCCCAGTGGACCCTCTTCCTTTGTGGTCTTCTCTCCCACTCCACCTCACGTTGGCCAGTGGACTCATCCATTCTGTGGAACAATTCCTCACTCCCGCGTCCACGGACCAGTGGACTCATCCGTTGGTGAGGACACTCCTCACGCTGTGGCTGGAAGCTGATGCGTGGAATACTTCTCCCAGGCTCACCCTGGGAACATTCCTCAGCACCTTCTCCCTTCTTTCCGTGGAGCCTCCTGTCAGTGGAGGCTGGACTCTTCTCACCCAGAGGTCTCATCCCTGCCCTTGCCCAGGTGCCTGGGCTTGAGCACACTCTTGGATGCCACATTTCCGCTTCCACCCATCCCCTGGGTACAGTTGTTCAGTGGTCCTGGCCCCCCAGCGCCCTGCAGCCCTCCTATACCATCCTAACCGGGCACAGGGGGAAGAAGCAGCTAATAGGTACTGCACTCACTTCCCCCAGGGAGCTGGGGAAAGGACCTGAACCCTGGCTGGAGGGGATGGGGAGGGCTTTTAATTTATTTCTCTTTACTTTTGAGGCTTTCCCTCTCTGAGCCAGTTTTCATTTCCTCCCTATGGCAGTAGCCACTCCCTGCCTGCCACCCCAGACCTGTGCCCCCAAAACCGGGGAGGTGGGCTGGGAGCAAAAGGAGAGGGTGGGACCCAGTTTTGCGTGGTTGATTTTTATTAATTATCTGGATAACAGCAAGAAACCGAGAATAAAGATTGAGCAAGATCTGGACACGTTCTGGCTGTTTTTGTTAAGGAGTTAAGAAAGCAGTTCTCTCCCAGGCATCGGCCCTAGCCGGGAGGATTCAGAGGCAGCAACCGCCTTCCTCCATTCTTTAGCTTCGCCTGGTTTCTATTGTCCATGGCTCCTCAGCGGCAAACAGCCTTATCTGCAGCTCCCTAGCCAGCCAATCCCAGAGGATTAGTGAGTCCAGTTTCTGTATAAATTAGAGGGCAGGGGCTCTGCAGAGGCTCCTTATCTTCGCCCTTTGAGGCCTGGGCCCAGGCTGTTGTCCTCACAGGAGCCTGGTTAATGACAAGGAGACAGGCAGACAGACACATCGACTGTGTACTTATGGGATGCCTAGAGCGGGCCCTGGACGCTTTACAGGTTGACAACCTCTAAACAATAAGTGGAACCGCCACTGAGCTGGAGAACGGGGTACCAGAAGAGGGGGTGGGGAAGTGCAGAAATCTGGGAAGGTATGCGGTGAGTGGGTGCAGAGTAAGGATTTTGGATAAGAGAAAATTAGAGTTGGGAAAAGGTGTCTTGAGGAGCTGGGGGCAGCGGTGGGGAGATGGGGGTCCCCACCGAGAGGGCCAGGGGACTCACAGCTGCCCAGTCTCTCCTCCAGCAGCAGCACCTGGTCACTGAGAGACGCGATCCTATCACCCCGGCCCCACAGCTCCGCCACCTGCTCGGGCTGCACCTCTTCCGGGGGCACGGGCAGCACTGCTCGGACCCAGGCCCCAGCCTGACCGGCCCACTGGAAAGGAAGAGATGCCTCAGCGGGGCAGGGAGGGGCCCTGTCAGCTCTGCAGGTGTGGCCTCAGGCATCTCCACTCACCTGCTCCAGCCTCTCAAGGCGCCCTCGCAGCTCGCGAATCTCCCGCCTCAGGGCACGCTCATCAGGGCCAGCCTCACGAACTGGGACCAAGGAGAGCCAGCGTCACTGCTGCCCCGGCCCTGCCTCTATTCACCCCCTGCTCCCACCCACTCACCGGCCACGTTGAGGATGCTGGCACTGGTCGGGGGCTCTGGGTCCCCCCTCCGCGCAAGTGCGCCCATCCAGGCCCAGAACCAGGCCGTGCGGGCAGCCACAGGTGAAGCTGCCAGCCGTATTGAGGCAGCGATGCGAGCAGAGAGTGACGCCGGTTCTGCATTCATCCACATCTAATTACCGGAAAGAGGAGGGGGCTGACGGGGGCGGGGCGGGGGATGGGCGCCACTGGCGGGCAGGGAGGTCCCGGCACCACCCCCGAGGGCGGGCGAGCCGACTCACCCACGTGACAGTGCCTCCCACCCCCAGCCCGGGGCGCACTCGCACTGGTCCGGCCGAACGCAGACGCCTCCGTTCTGGCAGGGCTTGGCGCAGACGGCTGAGGGTGCAGGAAGTGAGGTTCAGAACCCAGCGGAAGGCCTGGCTCTCCCGCCCAGCGGGGGCGCACCTCCCCTAAGGCCCTAGAAGCCCTAGCCTCACCTTCATCACAGGTGAGTGCCCCAGGATGCCGCTTCTTCCAGCCCTGGCAGCACACTGCGTGGGTCTGCCGCACCTCCTTCTGCACCTCCCGCCAGGCCACGCGGTACGTGGTCCTGGAATACAGCGCCGGGCTCTGGGCGTTGGCCTATGTAAGGGTCCTTGTCCTTGCCCTGGGGGTTCCTCTTCAGAGACCCCGGGGTCCCGGCTCCCCATCCTCACCTGTAGGTGCTGCAGACACGCCTTCCAGAGCACAGGGTCAGATAGGGCTTGTATACAGGTTGGCTGTAGGACTCATTGTAACGGAGTGGGACCACCAGGGTCTGCTTGGAGCAGACTCCTGACTGCACGCATGTGGGAGAAAGTGAGACACTGAGTGGGCCAGGCCCTGGGGAGCCAGAGCCCCACTTCCCTTCACCCTCCCTAAACAGGACAGCCTCATCCCCCTCCTCAACTTTGTTTTGCCCCCTGTGAAGCCCCACCCGCCGGCCCTGCTGCCTCTGTTGTCACCTCTCTTTGAGGGCTCCACCCTTGGCCCCCTCGCCTGTCATCAGTAGCAGGAGGAACCAGAGTCCGCCTAAGACAGTGCACGGCTCAGCCCTGGACCCCATGATTCTCCTTGACTTCAGACTGCCAGCTGCAGGCAAGAAGAGGTTAATGGAGGCCCTTCCCCTCTGCTAGTAACTTCTCCAGCTCCAGCGCTCCCAAGAACAGTCTGCTGGTGCCCTGTAAGCCAGGCAGGACATTCATTTGCACACTTGCACTAGCCACTAGGATTGTCATAACCTGCACATATATTTAACACCCACCATCCTTTAGCACATACATGGGCCATGCAGCACCATACAAGCTCACAGCCTAACACACTCCCTCCACCTCCCCTCAGGCCCCTCCTATCTCTGATGTACCCTCTTCCATCCTAATCTTCCTACCTTCAAAATCTCAGATATTCACCATTACACCCCTTTACACCTTGTACACAACCCACGCACCTGGAGACCCCACCTTAAGCACATTCCTGCTACCCTCACAACCCCACCACCACATACACCCTGGACCCACTCCCCTTACTCAAACAACACCTCCAATTCACACCCACTCTAAGACTCTTAGTGACCCCCCTCTTTCCCCATTGACATTCTCTCCCCACCTGTCTTTGCCTTTCTCCGGGAGACTTCAGGCTGACCAGCCTCAGCAGCAGCCACTCAGACTGGTGGGCGGGCTGCAAAGGGGAGGAGGGGCTGGGCCAGACAGAGCCCTCCCATCCCTGCCCCCTCCCATAAGCCTCCTCCCATAGCTGGAGCTTGGTCAATCAGTGGGGTCCAAATCCCTACTGACCTTCACCCCCACCCCCTGCAGCCAAGTAAAGAGCCCCCTAGAAATTTCTTCTCAACCCTGAGGCCCCTTATTTGGAACTCCCCCAAGTCAACAGAGGCTACTGGCTTTGAAATACCTGGCCTTTGCCCTCCGCCCTTCAACCCAACACAGACGGGAAGAACTGAGGGGCAGAAAGAGGCAGAGCTGGCAGAGAAGAAAGTGGGGTTAGGTCATGGGAGAAAAGGCACGATCAGCTGAGGAAAGAAAGAAGGGCGAAATACCACAAAGGTGGGGGAGGGTTGGGGAGGCTGCCCAGGGCACGGAGGGAAAAATTGCCCCCATTTCTTGATGACATTTATTAGGGCCTGGGGGCAGAGAGGGGGCAGAATTGAGTCAGCCACCGCCCCCATGCCAGAGCAGACAGGGCCTTATTGTCTCTACCAAGATTCCTTCTTTCAAGGAAGAGGAGGCTCATTGTCCAGCCCCTCTCCCAGCTCTGGCCTACAAAGGTCGAAAGGGGCACAACAAATGCCCACCCTGACCCTGCGTCCCCTCGTCTAGCCTGGGGGTGGCTGGTGCATTCCACCCATGAGGCTGGGGCCCAAACCGTTAGAGCCCTGGGCTCAGCCCCCCAATTGCAGGCTGGGACAGGAAGAGAATTGTCCTCAGCAGGAAAGAACCCACAGAGAATCAGGAACCCGCACAGAATGGGCATTGAGAGAGCGGAAACACCAAAGGGGTCCCACCCCAGACCAGGCATCCGGGCACCCAGGCCCCCAGGCTCTCTATCCCCACCCTCCTGGGGGAGCCAGGTCCCCCTCACCTGGAAATGAGGCAAGCCACACTGAGTAAATGGAACTTTATTTTCATAAATACAGGGGTAGTAACACACCCATTCAAGGATAGCTAAAGAGGGGCTGGAGCCTCAAAGAAACTAGGCTCCCAGAGGGCACCCCAATACTGAATATAGGGACTGGGGGATCCCCAAACCTGAGATGGGCCTCACAGGCCACAGATATTCCCCAACACTGACACTTCAAGAATGGAACTGTCCCCATAGTGGAGCCTCAGAACCCCACTCTCATAGGTGGTCCTTCCTGGTGGGTTGGGAGGGCTCACAACAGGGGAGTTCAGAGGAAAAGGGAACGTGGGAAAAACAGAAGCTAAAAATGTCCTGAGTGGCTTAGAAGGAGACCCTGTGGTGGGCAGGGGCTGGGTTCTTCTGCGGAGCCAGAGACAGAGGAGCAGCAGCAGTAGGAGCAGCCACAAGTTAATCTTGTTTCCCACTTCCCAGCCTTGGCCTTGGCCTTGGGGGACATGGGAGAGCATGGAGCAACCCCCAAAAGGGAGGACACGAGATGGAGGAGACCGGGATATGTCATTCACAGAGGAGGGGTCCTGGAGCCCTGGTTGGTGGAGGCAGTGTGGGACCAGTGAGGTGGTCACAAGCACACCAAGGCCTGACATCCAAGGCTCCACTCCGTCTCTGGGAGGGAGTTCCTGAGGGTCCCTCAGGAGAGCCAAGGTTCAATGCAGGTCTCATAAAGGGTACGGTTGGAGTGCCAGGCCGTGTGGGAGATCCCAGCCATTGGACACCTCACTATGGCCCCCGGGCCAGGAGAGTCTTCAACCCAAAAGAGTCCCGCAGATAAACCTTCAGGGTGGGTCAAGGGGCATGGAAGAAAGACACAGGGAGAGACAAAGTAAGTTCCCGCCAGCATCCCAGACCCCCTCCCCACAGGGTAGACCCTTCAGCTTCCGAGTCCGGGGCAGAGAGAACCACAGTGTGTGCAGAAAGGGAAAGTAATTCCGGGGGACTCACCAGTTGCTTCTCCATCTCCAAGACTGTCTCATTTGCATCATAGAAACCAAAGAAGCTGCAGAGAGATTGGGGCATAAGAGGGAAGTTATCAGAGTGGGAAAAAATCAAGAGAGGGTAGGGACCTTCAGGAACTCATGCCTGTTGGGGACACAAGCAGCAAGGGGGACACTCAAAATAGTTAACTGGATATCATGTACCTCAGGCTTCCCAGGTGGCACTAGGGATAAAGCACCCGCCTGCCAGTGCAGGAGACATAAGAGATGTGGGTTCAATCCCTGGGTCGGGAAGATCCCTTGGAGGAGGTATGGCAACCCACTCCAGTATTCTTGCCTGGAGAATCCCATGGACAGAAGAGCCTGGAGGGCTATAGTCCATGGGGTCGAAAAGAGTCGGACACGACTAAGCGACTTAGCACACACACATCGTGTACCTCGGGAGGTAATACAGTATCGCTTCTGCTCAATTCCCATTAAAAATGGATAACCTGAATCGAATCATGAGGAAATAGCCAACAAACCCAAACTGAGGGCCATTCTATCAGATAGCTGGCTCGTTATGTTTCAAACAATATCAATGTCAGACTTCCTGGTGGTCTAGTTGTTAAGACTCCGCACCCCCAATGCAGGGGGCGTGAGTTCAATCCCTGGTGGGGAAGTTCCGCATGCCACCGCCAAAAAAAAAAAATCAGTGTCGCAGGATTACTCCAAAGAATTATTCTAAATTAAACAAAACTAAAGAGACATGAGAATCAAATGCAACATGGGATCCTGAGTTGACTCTTTCACCAGGTTTTTTTCCTATACGGAAGATTTTAGGAAAATTTGAATAAGGTCTACAGAGAATTGTATCAATGTTAATTTCCTGATTTTGATAACCATATTGTAGATACATAAAAGAATGTCCTATATATAGAAAATAGACACTGACATACTGAAGTCTTAAGGGTTCATACATACACATACTCCACATATATATATGGATATACAGAGGGAGAGACAGAGGACACTAATATAAACTTGGTAAAATGTTAACATTTGGGAAATCTAGGTAAAGAATATACAAGATTGCTGTGTACGACTCTGGTAATTTCTTGAGTTTGAAATTATTTCCAAATAAAAAGTTTTAAAAAAATTTTAATTAGGAATATTTAACTGTCATGGGCACCGAGTGGACACAGGCCAAGAATAACTGAACAAAGGCTAATAGTACTAAGTCCAATGGGCTATGGGAGCAAAGAGGAGAGGTTACTACCCTAGTTTTAGAGGGTCAACAAAGGCTTCCCAGCGATTAATCTGGACTAGGGAAAGCTGTCTCAGGCAAATGAAACAAGAGCAACACAGAGGTTTGGCACAGCTGGGTGGGTTGGGGGCCTGGAGGCCACGCTGAAAGACTAGATTTCTTAAGCTATAGGAAAGCAGTAGGGGCACAAAGACCTGGACTGTAACTCCAGCTCTGCCACACACTCCCCACTGTGTGTAGTTGATCGTGTTGCTGATTTTCTTTGTCCTGTACAAGAATACAGAGAAGACAATGGCACCCCATTCCAGTACTCTTGCCTGGAAAATCCCAGGGATGGAGAAGCCTGGTAGGCTGCAGCCCATGGGGTCGCTAAGAGTCAGATACCATTGAGTGACTTCACTTTCACTTTTCACTTTCATGCACTGGAGAGGGAAATGGCAACCCACTCCAGTGTTCTTGCCTGGAGAATCCCAGGGACGGGGGAGCCTAGTGGGCTGCCGTCTATGGGGGTCGCACAGAGTCGGACACGACTGATGTGACTTAGCAGCAAAAGCAGCAGCATACAAGAATACCTCCTTTGTAGAGAGGAAATAAAACATTGTGGTTAAGTCAGACAGCCTGACTTCACCACTTACTAACTCTATGAATGTAGGCAAGTTATTTAATCTCTTTGTACTTAAGTTTCCTTACATGCCAAAAGAGGATAATAGTAATTACCCTATAGGGTTGTTGTGAGGATTAAATGAGCTTTATTTGCAAAGTACTTAGAGCTACTTATCTTCATAGAGTTGTAGTAGGTGTGAAAGGAGATAAAAATAAATCCCACCTTTAACTACTATAGGGCATGTTACTCCTTCATTTATAACCCTCCAATGTGTTCCCATCTCACTCTGAATTTTAAAAAAAAAAAAAAAATCAAGGGTCATGGTTGCCAGGGGCCTGGGAGTAGCAGGGATAAGGAAGTTACCATTCTTTAAAGGGTTATGGGGTTTCAGTCTGGCAAGAAAAAAGTTCTGGAGATACATGGTGGTGAGCTTACACAAGAATGAACTTGAAGCCACCAAACTTACCCTTAAAAACGGTAACTTTTATGTTGCATATATTTTAGAAAAAAACAGTGACTTGACTTTGCCCCACAAAGGCTTTCTGTATCTGGCCCACTTCTACCTCTTTCACCTCTATCACCTTCACCCCAGCTTACTGCCCTCTAGCCGCATGGATGTCCTTATTCCCCATGCCTGCCCCAGTGACTTTGCAGGTGCTACTCCTCTTCCCTAGAAGAACAAACCTAGACATTCCAAGCATATTAAAAAGCAGAGACATCACTTTGCCCACAAAGGTCCATACAGTCAAAGCTATGGTTTTTCTAGTAGCCACATATGGATGTGAGAGTTGGACCATAAAGAAAGCTGAGCACCAAATAATTGATGCTTTTGAACTGTGGTATTGGAGAAGATTCTGGAGAGTCCCCTGGACTGCAAGGAGATCAAACCAGTCAATCCTAAAGGCAATCAACCTTGAATATTCATTGGAAGGACTGATGCTAAAGCTGAAGCTCCAATACTTTGGCCACCTGATGCGAAGAGCCAACTCACTGGAAAAGACCCTGATGCTGGGAAAGACTGAGGGCAAAAGGAAAAGGGGGCAGCAGAGGATGAAACAGAGAGCCTCACTGACTCAATGCACATGAACTTGAGAAAACTCCGGGAGACAGTGGAGGGCAGAAGAGCCTGACATGCTGCACTCCATGGGGTCACAAAAAGTCAGACACAACTCATCTCTGCTCAGATGGCAGCTCTTCCAGAAGGACTTCTCTGACCACTATCTAAAATAGGCCCCAGCCATCCTCTAATCCTTTCCCTGCCTTATTTTATCACTGTCTAATATATACATATTTACATTTATTATCTGTCTCCCCCACTAGAATGTGAGCTACATACTAGCATAGACTTCTCTTTCATTTACTACTGCATCCCTAGGGTCCAGAACAGTGCCTGGGCACACAGTGCTTGATAAGTATTTGTTGAATGACTATAAAGTAGATCAGGTGACATTTCAGACCACTCACGATGATCAGAGGCAGACACATAGTGCCATGAAGCCATGGATTTTCCTGAGGAATAGGATAGAGGGGACAAGGTTGGAGCAATTACCTTTTACTTCCAAGTAAGTAAAAGAGCTGGTAGGAAATGTGATTACATGGCATGGAACTATAGACATGCGTTGTAGCGATTTGTCAATTTCCTGGTTTCACTATTTGCCGTCGTTACATAGGATGCAGGCATTGGGGGAAACTGGGCAAAAGATACACAGGACTTCTCTAAACTATCTTTGCAACATCCTAAGAATCTGTAAATAGTTCAGAGTTCACAAAGTGGGGCTGGTAGGGATGGAAAGGAAGCAGAGTCAGCAAGGCTTAGTGACTGGCTAGATATAAGAGGTTGGGACATGCATGACTCCCAGGTTTTGGTCTTGGGTGACAAGATGAATGGAGGGTGGGGGGATTAACTGAACAGTAGAAGAAGCAGGCCAGTTTTAGACATGAGAGAAAGACTGGCTGGGATTGGGGTGTCCTTAGCCAACCTTCAGGCCACACAGTCCCTTATTACCTGGACTGCCAGGGAGTAATGACACCATCATCAGGGCCCCCAATCAGCACCAGGCGGCCCAAACGCAGAAAGTTCTTCCGCCAAGCTACAGGGTGGGAATAAGAGAGCCTGAGTTAGTCACAGGGGGTTGGGCCAGGTTGGAAAGGGGAATATAGGAGGTCAGAGAGGCAGAAAATGGGACCAAGGTAGGAGCCTGGGGTCATTACCAGTGGCATTAGGATGGTCTCTTTCCCCATTGATCAGGGCCAGGAAGCTGCTGGCATTGAGGTACAAGTCATCATGGTGGGGGTCTGGGTACAAACAGCAGTTAAATCGTCAGAGAAGCAGGGAGAAGAGGCAAGACCAGATGCTGGAAGACCAACCAGAAGGCTACAGTAACAGACAAGGCACACAGTAATATGATAGTAGCAGTAATAAGTGTCAACATGATAGCAAACACCTTTTTCCAGCACCTGCTGTGAGCCAGATACTGTTCAAAGCACATGACATTCATTATTTAATCCCCATAAACACAATAAAAGGTACATACTATACAGATGAGGAAAGTTGAGTCATAGCAAGGTTGAGTAACTTGCCCAAAGTCATGCAGCCAGACTAGGCTTCAAACCCAAGTAGTCTGGACCCAGCATCCATGATCTTAAAAACTATAACCAGGCGTTTGCAAACTATGACTCATTAGCCAAATCCAGTTCACTGTTGCTATAAATAAAATTTTATTGCAGCACAGACACATTCATTTACATATGGTATATGGCTGCTTTCACAGGACTATGGCATAATTGAGTGGTTGACTATATGCCTGCAAAACCAAAAAAATTTACTGTCTGGCCCTTTAAGGATAAAGTTTGCCAACCCCTGCAGCAAACTGTATTCTCTAAGTGAAACACATAAAGCATTTTGAACAGTGCCTGTTCACATAGTAAGTGCTCAATAAATGTAAATTATCATCATCATTGCTGTTAGTTATGGGGGAGGTGGGAGCAGCAGGCCCTACCCTCCAGGATGCCCTTAGCATGGAGGCCCCAGTTTGGCATGTCCTACTCACCATGCCAGTAGTTGCAGATGGAGAATTCCTGGCCCCACGGGCTGTAGCAGATCCGGTAGAGGTTAGACCTCATGGAGGTGGGGAACAGCCACTTCAAATAGTTTGTGTCTGGCAAGAGAACAGCAGTGCCAAGTGGCCCCGAGCTTTGTGCCCTCAAGACTCAGGGGCCCCCTATGGAGCCCACAGTGCCCACTCACCTCCATACTGTCCCATCTGTGGAGAGGAGAGAGAGATGAAAGAATCCACATTGTGTTCATCCATCACAGACAGGAGTGCCCGGCACACCAGGCCCCCTGCAGGCAAAACACCACATTGGGCAGGACTTAGGGAAGCCAGGCCAACAGTCTCCCACACTCCACACCCCCTACACACACCATGTACCTCAAGGAAGCTGAGATCCTGAGAAGGCACATGCCCTGTGTCAAAACGCCCCATGTCAGGTAAGTGACAGAGCCAGAATTCAATTCTGGGTCTTCCCACGAACCCTAGGGTGCTTTTTACTGTCCCCCTCCCCAATCCCTTATGTCCACGAGCCATGGGTGACGCAGAAAGAAAGGGGCAGCAGCGTAGGGAGCGGCCCTCCCACTCAGGACACTCAGGGCAGGTAAGACCCAGGTGCTGAGGGAAGTCGGAAAAGGAGGCAATGCGGTTCAAAAAAGGGACCACTGGGCAGCGTCCCTGAGATAAGGATCAAGCTTCAGACAGGGCTTAGAGGCGGAGAAGGGGGGAGGGTGCCTACCCTGGGAGTAGCAGATGAGGTGCACCCCTTGCAGAGCCTTTGCCATGATGGGGGCCACAGCCTCGCGGAACCCTTGCACCTGTTCCCACAGGGGTCGCAAACTCTCTCTCCCATCGAAGAGATCGAGCACTGTCACCGCGGTCCCAGGGTGGGTCTGTGGGAAGGGGGCGATGCCGCAGCCGGGATGGACTATAAAGACTCCCCTCCACGCCGCCCCCCAGCCGGCGCCCACATGCCTATGGTGCCCTCCGAGAACCAGGGATCTCTCGTCCCCTGACTTTCCCCAAGCCAGCACCAGCTCTGCGAGGAACTGGGCAGGCCCAGCATTCAGTTCCCCATTCTCCCTCCCCAGCCTCTGTAGCCGCCACCAACGCCCCACAACCGGGGCGTCCCCTGCCAGACCTCATTGATGTATTCCAGCAGATGGCGGAAGCTGTACGAACTGTCAAAGAGCCCGTGCACCACTATGACCGGCTTGTAGGCAGCCCGATGGGGCGCAGGGGCGGCGGGCAGCAGCAGCAGGAGGAATGGCAACAGGAGCAGGAACTCCGCGGAAGGGAGCCGCCGCCCCGGGAGCCCCGGCATACTCCCGCCTGCGAAGGGGACGATGAAGGCCTGTGAGAGAGATGACAACACCTCCTCCCTTCGGAACAGACGCCGGCAATCAAGCCTCCCCCACCCGTTCCCACACCAGGTCCTTGTCACAAAACATCCTACTTTTACTCCAGTCCTCTCCACAAACACACCCCCCACCACGCTGCAGACGCAATGACGCGCAACCAAGCCCCGCCCCCAACGCAGTGGGGACTCGGTCCCGAGGCCAGGAGCTTCCTAATGGATCATCCCAGTCATGCAAGACTGAAGATTTGCAAGAAGGACCCAAGAGCAGCAGCGTAGGACGCCGGGAGACTGCAAACTCCCACCTGGCCTGGATCCGCGAGCCCCGCTCCGCCTGCTGTTTACTTCTCCCCAGCTTGGAACCCACGTGGGGAGGGCAAGGGTGTAAGGAGAACGCGCGCTGGGGAATGACGGACGGGAGAGGGGAGGCTGCTCAGGGTCGCATTTAGCCGTCACGTCCGGGGCTTTCCCTAGCAACCGTGCCAGCGTCCCCCGCAACGCTGGCCGCAGACTGGAGGGGCATTGGAACAATCCATTGCGCCCTAAGAGCGGGGGAGCGGGGGCGCGGGGGAGGGAATAGGCGGAGTGATCCATTTAGATCGCGGGGAGAGGAAGAAGCCGCAAACGCGTCCAGAGAATTGAGAGAAGGCCTCTTCAGGCCCTGCTGCAGCCGTGACCTAAGGGTCCCATTTCCCAGCCTTGATTTGCCCTACTTCCCAATGCAGGCGTCCGGCTCCGCAACGGAACACGGAGTTCTCTTTCCCCAGGGAGGCGCGCTGGAGGAACAGACCCGGGAAAGGCAGTCCTTGGTATTTTGTCCTCCGCCGGCTGAAGGCTGAAGGTAGCCCAGGCGGACCCTGCTCCTAACCCCTTCTCTCCCGCCCATGCCAGGTCTGAGTCTTACAACTCTTCATCTTGAAGTGCTTGTAGTGCCCTTGTCTCCAGAGACGCGGAGAGTCCTCGAGGCCCCTCGAGGTAAAAGTGCGGCTCGGCCCAGTTTCCTCTGCCCTTCTCTAGCACGGAGCCTATCTACGACCCACCCCCAAGGGGCGGAGAGCCCCTTGGGCAGCACTGACTCACGCTCCGCCTAGTTTCTGTACCTGAGCGACCCCACACCCCCGCCCTGAACCTGGAGCTCCTGTGGGCGGCTCCTTACTCAGACCTTCCCACTGGGGCTGGACTTCTAACTCCAGGCGTCTCCCACCTCTCTCCCTGCGATCCCTACTGGTACCCAGGTGCCCGTGTTAGGGCTTTTACTGAGCATTTAAAGACGTTTGCCTTGGTTAAAAAAATTTTTTTTTTCGCAGCTCATCTGAATTCTTGAATTCCTGAATTCACCAGGCCTTTGACAGTCTTAAGTCTCTCCCAATAAAACCAACTTGCGCCCCGAATTGCGTACAGGATGGTGTGGCGGAAGGGGGGTTAGGGGCTCACGCGAACACCTCAGAAGCCAGAATGAGAGGTGTGGGGCCGTGATCTCGATCTCTGGGGCCTGGGACTGGCCCTGACGAGCGCCGCTATTACAGCTCGGTAGTCTCCGCCTGCAATCGGATGGGGAAAGATACAGCGTCGGAGAGCGACTGCCTCAAGAAGGGGCTGGGAAGCACTGGTCTAAAAGGGGAGGGTGGTATCTCGGCTCTGCTTTTGCAAAGAGCCCAATTCTGGTTAAATCTCGGCTGACTGCTGATTTTCACCTCCCCTCCCCATGTACAAACTCCCAAGATGCAATAAGCAAAATAAAAAGACTGCAATTAACGCTGGGCCCCCGGGTCGACTCAGGCGATGGCGCTGCGTCTTGGCGGGGGTGGTGGGTGGGTGGGATTTCAGGAATGGATCTGAACACTGCGGGCCCTGGAAACTCTTTAAGAAGCCTAGTAAGCAGAGCGGGGGAAGGGGGGGCAAGCATGTACTGCCAAACTGAGCTGCCGGCAACGAGCAGTTGATTCGTCCTCTCCTCCCAACGCGCTACAGCTCCTACATACTGAAGGTAAGAGGTAACTAAGTACCCCCCAAGCTTCCTCTTCGTCCTGCCCCTGCCCCCCAACACACCACACGCCCTACTACCTCCCAACGACTGTAGACTGGGGCCTCTCACTTTACCTCTGGATTCCTCCCAGGCCAGAGCGGCAGATCGAGATCATAACCCTGGGAACTTTTGTTGTTTTTATGGTTCTCTCTCACACAGGCATCTCTGGTACAGATAGGGAAACTAGAGTCAAGGATTTGGGAGAAGATCCCGAGATCTTACAGATCTTACAGGGACTCTGAGGGAGGCTGAGTGTGTGTGTGTGTTGTTGGGGGCGGGGGCTGACTGGGATGAAGAAGATCCAGAGAGGAACTGGGGTACTGAATCCACTGAGCATCTGCTCGCTTCCTCCTACAGTATAATCACTACAGCCAGTCTTGAAGGGGAAGACTCCAGAGGGTTCTTTCTCTCTCCTTCCTTCCCTTAGTACCACCCGCCTTGCCCGGTCTTGCTTGCCTCCCAGTTTCCATGACAACTCCAAAGGAACCCAAACTGGGGGCTTGAATGCCGGGGTTAGAGGAGGCGAGACATAGTCCAAAAGCGGAGAGAGACCAAGTGGGGGTATCTCTGAAGGGTTCCCCCTCCCTCGCCTCGGTCCCTTTAAGCTCCCCCCTCTCAGCTTTCCCTCCGCCCCCGCCGCCACAGTCTTCATCTCTCCATCTCTGCGCTGCTGCCGGCTGCGCAATCTGCGCACCCAGACTCCGGTGCTAGCCAGGGACCCCGACTCTGGACTCCGGCTGCACGGATCTTGTCCCAGGGACAGCGCAAGCATGTCATCCGAAAAGTCAGGTAGAAAACAACAGCAAAACCCCTCGCCCTCTCCACTGCCTCCTGACTACCCTCCTCCCTTACCCCTCCCTAGCGGGTGGTTCTGCTTCATTCCCCTTCTGTCCGGCTCTCCACATCCCTTCCCCCAAGCCCCTCCTCTTTCTATATCCTTCCCTTCTCTTCCTTTCTTCTGGCCAGTCTCAGGCTCGGTCCCTTGCCAACAACATGGGTTGGGGGGAGGGGTACAGGTTAAGAGGGTGAGGGAAGTACAAGACTGGCTTAGCATCAGCCAGGTACTGCATGGATAGCATCATTGGGAGTGACAGATGGACAAATAACGCTGGCCCGAATGGAGATATCCAGCGGGGTAATGTGGAGAGATGATCAGATGGGGATTGCCAGGGGAGTAAAATCCAGAAGACCCTTCTTAATCTGCCCTAAAAGAGGTTTGGAGATTCTAAGAGCGACTAGGGGACACCCCCCTCCCCACTAAAGGAATGGCAGAGTGGAACATGTTATCCTACATGTGTTTATACAACTGTTGGACTGAGCACATGTTCACACAAGTGTTGCATGACTACACATGTGCACACGCAGGACTAGCTCAGATAGGCAAACCCCAGCCATAAGCCAAGAGGGATAGGAGTTTGGGTCTGCAGGTTAAAGCTGTGTGCCCATTGCTAAAGCAGGGAGAGGAGCAGAAGAGAGTTATGACCTCAAAACTAGATTAAGGGGGAGGGGGGCCGGCTGTTGGCCTAGATACCACCCCCTCTCCTGCCCCAAGAATGAGAGATGGCTTCTCACTCATCTCCTTTCTGTCTCTCCCGTTATCTTTCTCCATCCCTGACCCTCTGTGTCTCCCCCTCTCCCTCATCTCATCTATCTTATCTCTCCCCGTACTGGCTCCTCTGCTTACCGCCCCAGGCCTCCCTGACTCAGTCCCTCACACCTCTCCACCACCCTACAATGCCCCCCAGCCCCCCGCCGAACCTCCTGCCCCGCCCCCACAGACAGCCCCTTCCTCGCACCATCACCACCACCACCACTACCACCAGTCCGGCACTGCCACCCTCCCGCGCTTAGGGGCAGGGGGCCTGGCTTCTGGGGCCGCCGCTCAGCGCGGTCCCTCCTCCTCTGCCACCTTGCCAAGGCCCCCACACCATGCCCCTCCTGGCCCGGCCGCTGGGGCGCCCCCACCCGGCTGCGCTACCTTGCCCCGCATGCCACCCGACCCTTACCTGCAGGAGACTCGCTTCGAGGGCCCACTGCCCCCACCGCCGCCCGCCGCCGCCGCCCCCGCCCCCGCCTGCGCCCTCTCATACTGCCCAGGCCCCGGGCTTCGTGGTGCCCACGCACACGGGAGCGGTAGGCACACTGCCGCTGGGGGGCTACGTAGCCCCCGGTTACCCTCTACAGCTGCAGCCTTGCACTGCCTACGTGCCGGCTCTACCCGGTAGGCACGGTGAGTACAGGGCGGACAGGGGACTGGAAGGAGGGGGCTGGGGGACGGAAGGAACAGGACATGGAATTGGAAGCACACTGGGGACTGGTGGGAAAGAGGAACAGAACCATGGGACCAGGAGGCGATCTGGGGGCAAGGGAGAGGAGAGACTAGAGAAAGAGCTAGGAATGGGGTGAGTGGTCTGTTGGTGTCAAAGATCAAGATCTGGCAGGGGAAACAGGCTTGAAGTCCAGAGGAGGTTTAAAAGAGGGAAACGACCTTTTTTCTTTGCTAGACGTGGAAAGCTGGTGGGCTCACAGAGGGTAAGAGTGATAGACATCCTCTCCCCACAGCCTTCTTTCCTTTCACAGCCCTATGCAGGCGCGACCCCGGGGGAACAGGAGTAACCTCCACCCTGCCCCCACCACCCCAGGGCCCAGGGCTGGCCCTGCTGGAGCCAAGGCGCCCGCCCCACGACTACATGCCCATCGCGGTGCTGACCACCATCTGCTGCTTCTGGCCTACAGGCATCATTGCCATCTTCAAGGCAGTGCAGGTGTGTGTGGGGGTGGGGTGGGGTGGGGGGCGGTGAGGGTGAGGGAGGGGACCGAGGCGGAGTATGGAGAGGAGGACTCAAGAGGTTCTTATTCCCAGGGAGTGCTGGACGTTTGGGGGAGCATCTTAGAGGGAGGCTGAGGCGTGCGGCCGAGGTAGCAGCTCTCTGATCTTCTCTCCCTCCCCTCCCCGCAGGTGCGCACGGCCTTGGCCCGCGGAGACATGGTGTCAGCTGAGATCGCTTCACGCGAGGCCCGGAACTTCTCCTTTATCTCCTTGGCGGTGGGCATTGCAGCCATGGTGCTCTGTACCATCCTAACCGTAGTCATCATCATTGCAGCGCAGCACCACGAGAACTACTGGGATCCGTAAGGACGTCCACGGCCCGGCCCCACCCTGCGCCCCTCGACGTCCCAAGCACGTTTTGCCGTCAAGCCGGGGATCCACAGTGGGCACCCCGCACATCCGCTTCTGGGGCTACTGGACTTGGCTACATCCTAATCTAGGCCTCCACGGAATCTCTCGCCTTGCGAGCACGCTCGGAATCCAGTTCCTCAGGAACCTCGCCAAAACCCACACTAATAGGGAAGCCACTTCCCGGCCGGGCCCTCAGTCGCTCCAGGCCCCCACCCCCTCTAAATACAGCATCTCCAGCCGAACTCTTTCGGTCACGGCTCCCCAGCCTGAAAACTGGTCCCTAAAGCCCCGCCTCCTCCATAGGTTCCGCCCCGGCTCTGATAAAACCCCGCCTCCAGGTCGGCAGGCTCCGCCTTCTTTTCTTCCCTGCGGGGTGATTCAGTCCGGTGATTGGGTTTGTGGCGCCAGGCCTCGCCCCGATAGTTGTCAGTATACTTGTCACTCCACAACTTCTCCCGGCGTGAGAGCCGAGCCCCAGGTTAGCCATAACCCCCAGCCTCACTTCCATTTCTGTCTCTCCTCCACTCCATACCCATCTATTTTCATGCTAATCCAAGGACCTCTATAACTTTTGGATTTGGGGGCGGGGGGTTGGGGGTTGAAATGAGATTTGGGAGGTTACCGGTTTCGAACCTTCTCCCTGGGATGAAGATTACGTCCCCGTTCTCTGTAAATACTCCCTTCCTCCTACCCTAATTGGGCAAGCGGGCAGAAAGAACCGAGGGTACAAACCTTCCAATATCTGGAGGGAACCATCCCAATCCCCTTTCCTCATTAGTCCTCACCTTGTTCTGATCTGTGTGTGAGTGTGTGTGTGAATTTCTGAAAGACAATATTAAATAGATTAAGTGGATTTATCGCCCGCAATCCCGAAGACTAGCAAAGACCCGACTCCTTTGGTTTTCGCCTTTCACTTATCTCCTCTCCTGGGGACGTGGGGGCGGGGCGGACAAAAACTGACGGAGACCCGTATTCCCGCACACCAGAGAGACAAACACAAAGATGGGAAAGAGAGGCTTCCCTGGGCATCCTACTGGCGAAGACCTGGGGATCCACTCTTCATAGACATTTCTTTACCCAACACACCTTTTCCATTCCCTACAAGACTGGACCTAAGACTGGAGGAAGATTTTCGAGCAGATCCAGGGATCTATCCCCAGAATTCCAGGAAGGAAGGAGGAAAGTAGACAGAGTATTCTGAAAAAGTTGGCTCAGGATAGGATGGCATGGGGTAGGGAAACATGCCCAGCTGCCCACAGCTGTTGGTGCTCACAGGCTGGAGGGTGGCACACAACTCCCGGCAGAGCCCTATTTGTTGTGTTGTACCAGTGTAGGTAGGCAAGGCAAAGGGAGCACAGAGCTGCGGTGGTCGGGCTGCTGTGACAAAAATACCATCACTGGGTGGCTTATAAAGAACAGAACTTTCCTGGAAGTCTGAGATCAGGTGCCAGGACGGTCAGGTATAGGCCCTCTTCTGAGTTGTAGATCTCTAAATGTACACCGATCCCTGGTTCCTCTCTAACTGTATCCTCACTTGGCAGAAAGGGCTAGGGAGCTCTGTGGGATTTATTTCCTTATTTATTTATTTGGCCACGGGACTTGTGGGATCCTATTTCACCCCTGTTCAGCGATCGAACCACACCCCTTGCCTTGGAAGCACGGAGACTTAACCACTGGATCACCAGGGAAGTCCTTGTAGGGTCCCTTTACAAGGGTACTAATCCCATTCATGAGCGTGCTACTCTCAGGACCTAAGTGCGTTCCAAAGGCCTCACCTCCTAATACCATTGTATTGCACATTAGAATTTCAACGTATGTATTGGTGCAGGGAACACAAATATTCTGACTAAAGCAGAATGCCAGGGAGAAAGTCAGTGCCGCACACATCTACCTGGGCTAGTTACCCTCAATCTAGGAGGCCTCTTGGGGAGGGAGAGGTAGACAAGCAGTGGACTTGGTATCTTCAGCTGTGCACCTGCAGGACAGGGTCCTATCCTGAATTCCATGCAGGATGCTGGTGAGACATCATCTCCGACAGCAGGTGTAAACCCTGAAACTCACAAAGTTTATAATCTAAAAGGGAAGCCATGCACTGTGATAGGAGACACGAGAGGAGGATGAGATCGTGGGTTCTCCTTTGGATGGTTCAGGTTTACCGTGCTTTCTTTACCCGACTTCGTGAAAAAAGAACTTACATTTGCAGTTCGCACTTCTTCACTACCTACTCACCACCTCCAACCCCACCCTCCCCTCTCCCACCTCCGTTCAATAGGGTGTACTGTTGTCAGAAATGTCTTTCCTTCATACCCACTGCTTCTCAACCCTTTGGAATATGCTTCCAATCCAAACTTTACTGAAATTGTTTTTTCAAATAGTATTCAATGACCCAAAGTTACCAGGAGCCAAAACCCAAGGTATTTTCACAGTACATCGCCTCTCTGAACCCTTCCATGTTTGTCCCTTCACCTTGGATTCCCCACTTTCCCAGGTTCAGGGACATATTACCTCCTCCCCTCTGCTGCTGCTAAGTCGCTTCAGTCGTGTCTGACTCTGTGCACACACAAACCTCACTTTATCCTTCCTCCTTTCTCCCCGCCTGTTTTGTTATTTTTTTAACCTTCTGTGCCTTAAGCACCTATATATAGACTTGTTTTTTCCTTCTCTGAGAATTTTCCTTGAAAAATCTCTCACTCCAAACTCAGACCTTGTTTGTAACCAAATGCTTCTTTGCTACAGACTGAATGTTTGTGTTTCCTCAAAATTCATCTGTTGAACCCTACTCCCCAGTGTGATAGTGTGGCATTTGGGAGATGATTAGGTTTTGAGGGTAGGCCCTCATGGATGGGATTAGTGCTCTTATAAAAGAGATCCCAGAGGAACTTCCCTGGTGGTCCACTGGTTAAGTTGCCACATTTCCAAGGCAGGGGTCATGGGTTTGATCCCCAGCCTGGGAACTAAGATCCCACATGCCCTGTGGCATGGTCAAAAGATTTTTGAATTGTTTTAATTAATAATAAGAGATCCCCAGAGAGTTCCCTTACCATTCTACCATGTCAGGACATAGCTAGAAGGTACTCTGTGAACCAAAAGAAGCTCTCACTAGACACTGAATCTGCTAGCACCTTGATCTTGGAATTTCTAACCTTCAGGACTTGAGAGATTGACTTCTGCTGTTTATAAGATAGCCAGTATATGGTATTCTGTTAACAGTCCAAGTTGAGTAGAACATTCTCCAAATTCTGTATTTATAAGCATTCCTCTGGTGTCTGTGGAACATGTGGACAATGAAAGTCACTCAGTCTGACTCTTTGCGACCTGGAATTCTCCAGGCAACAATACTGGAGTGGGTTGCCATTTCCTTCTCCAGGAAAGCTTCCCAACCCAGGGGTTGAACCTAGGTCTCCCGCATCACAGGCGGATTCTCTACAGTCTGAGCCACCAGGGAAGCAATGCAGCCCATCCTCTAAACTCAGCTGGTTCCAAACCAAACAGATAAAATGACACTGAAAACCAGCTCCCCTCCATCTGTCAGTTCAGTTCAGTTCAGTCACTCAGTCGTGTCCGACTCTTTGCACCCCCATGAATTGCAGCACGCCAGGCCTCCCTGTCCATCACCAACTCCCGGAGTTCACTCAGACTCAGATCCATCGAGTCAGTGATGCCATCCAGCCACCTCATCCTCTGTCGTCCCCTTCTCCTCCTGCCCCCAATCCCTCCCAACATCAGAGTCTTTTCCAATGAGTCAACTCTTCGCATGAGGTATCCAAAGTACTGGAGTTTCAGCTTTAGCATCTTTCCTTCCAAAGAAATCCCAGGGCTGATCTCCTTCAGAATGGACTGGTTGGATCTCCTTGCAGTCCAAGGGACTCTCAAGAGTTTTCTCCAACACCACAGTTCAAAAGCATCAATTCTTTGGCGCTCAGCCTTCTTCACAGTCCAACTCTCACATCCATACATGACCACAGTAAAAACCATAGCCTTGACTAGATGGACCTTTGTTGGCAAAGTAATGTCTCTGCTTTTGAATATGCTAACTAGGTTGGTCATAACTTTCCTTCCAAGGAGTAAGTGTCTTTTAATTTCATGGCTGCAATCACCATCTGCAGTGATTTGGGAGCCCCCCAAAATAAAGTCTGACACTGTTTCCACTGTTTCCCCATCCATTTCCCATGAAGTGATGGGACCAGATGCCATGATTTTAGTTTTCTGAATGTTGAGCTTTAAGCCAACTTTTTCACTCTCCTCTTTTCCCCGGTGCCCTTCCTTATTTGAAAACTTGATGCCTCTTCCACCTCCTTCCTGCCTTTAGTTGTGGTGAGCTGTTAAGCCCAGTCAATTCTGCCATCATGATGTCTTTTGAATCTGTAACTTTTCCCCACTTCTTGTGGGAAAATGACCTCATCTAGGATTATTACAGCAGTTCCCTAGTAGGTCTCCTCTTTGCCACCCTTTCCTACTCCAGGTCTCCCTCGACACCACTATCAGGTTACCCTCCCTAAACACACTTTTTATAAACTCTTAACATGCTACTCAAAAGCCCTTCAAGATTCCCTATTGCTTACTCAACTGTTCACAAAATTTTAATCTAGCCTTTGACCTCTCCCATAATTTGAAATCATCCATCTTTCTGTGGAACCAAACTGTATTATTCATCATGCCCACCTCCAGATCTTTATTTACCCAGCTGTCCTCAAATCTAAGAGCTCTTTCTCTAATATTTGCCTGTTCCAAACCAAATTGTTTGCTGCTTGCCATGTGTTTCAGACCACATCTAAGCTTATGCTCATGATATTTTCCCTCCTTTCACATCTGCTTCTCCACTTGGCCAAAAGGTACCAATCCTTCAAAGCTCAGATCAATTCACTCCTTCGCTGCAGCAAGAAGGAATCTCTTGGGACTTCCCTGATGGTCCAGTGGTTAAGAATCCACTTGCCAGTGCAGGGGCCACGGGTTCAGCCCCAGGTCTGGGAAGATTCCATATGCCACAGAGCAGCTAAAGCCCATGCACCATGACTACTGAACCTGCGTGCTACAACTACTGCAGCCGGTGTGCTTAGAGCCTGCGCTCAGCAACAAGAGAAGCCACCTCAGTGAGAAGCCTGTGCACCTCAATGAAGGGTAGCCCTGCTCACTGCAACTAGAGAAATCCCTCAAGCAGCAACAAACCCCCAAAATAAAGACCCCAAACAGAGACCAAAAATAAATACATTTTTTAAAAGCTGAGTATAAGTTACCTTTTAAAAATAAATAAAGCAGTGGGTTTCTAAGCACAGCTCTAAGCATTCCTTGGGGTCATGATTCTTGCCTCTGGCAATACATTATAGTCATCTGAGAGCATTTAAAAGCCCAAAGCCCAGGTCGCATTCTAAACCAATTAAATCACCATCTCTTGGGACTCAGGCATCAATATTTTTAAAGACATCCCCAGGTGATTCCAAATCCAACTTTGTCTGCACCATACCTGCACCTAAGTGCTCAATATGTCTGAGGGGAAATGCACAGTCATACCAACCAGTCTCACTTCCTTTGAGAGCTCAGGGTGGCCTGAAAGCCTGCATTTTCCCACATTCCCCAAATCTGAGATCACAGTTTCACAAGATGAAGACCTTCTTTCCTATCTCAGTGAGAAAATAAAAACTCTCAGAAAAGAACCTCCTCTGGTCCCAGCTCCAAATCTACCAGGCCATGTGCATCTCTGTTGAACTGAGTGCCTTCCCCTGGTTACTACAGAGAAGCTGACTTGTCCCCACTTTATGTGGGCACCAGGATCCCACCCTTCTCACCTACGCAGAAATGAACTCTTGAAATAATCCCCTATCCCTCTCACATAATCAGTTTTCCTCTCATTAGTGAAACATCCCATCACCATACAAACATGCTATAATAATATAGCTCATCTTTGAAAAGAAGGGAAAAAATAAATTATATTGCTACTAACCTATGTAGTAAAAACTACAAAATTCAGAATAGTGGTTAGCCCATGACAAAAGAATTCTTTTTTTTTTTAATTGAAATGTAGTTGATTTACAATGTGTTAATTTCTTCTGTGCTGCAAAGTGATTCAGTTACACATATATGTATGCTTGGTTGCTCAGTCATGTCTGACTCTTTGCAACCCCATGGACTAGGACCTGCCAAACTCCTCTGTTCATGGGGATTCTCCAGGCAAGAATACTGGCATAGGTTGCCATGCCCTCCTCCCAACCCAGGGATTAAACCCAGGTCTCCCCATTGCAGGCAGACTCTTTACCATCTGAGCTACCAGGGAAGCCCTACACACACACACACACACACACACACACACACATCATTCTTAATATTCTTTTCTATTATGGTTTGTCATAGAATATTGAATATAGTTCCCTATGCTATACAGTAGGACCTTGTTTATCTATTCTATATATAATAGTTTGCATCTGCTAATCTCAAATTCCCACTCCATCCCTCTCCCACCCACCCATCCCAGCCAGGAGAATTCTGATCGGAGAGAGATACATAGGAAGCTTCAACAATAGCCGGAAGATTTTAGTCCTTAAGCTTAAAGATGTTTAATTACTTTAGAATATGTATGTGCCATGGCTGAAAAAGTCTGGTCTAGAACCATTAGCAACATTTGACCCAGTTGATCACTTCCTCCTTGAACCGCTTTCTTCACTTTGAATACTCTTTCTGGATCCAATTTAAGAAAGTATACACTAGTTCCTTATTTGCTACTTTTCAGTCTTCATGGACTCTTTCAAACTCCTAAATAATAGAGGGCTCAGGCCTCTGCCCTTGGCCCTCTCCTCTACCTTAAGCCAAGCTCCTGTGCTGCTGTTGTTTCTTGGCTAGCCCTTTAATTGGACTTTCTGCTTTTATTTTTGACTTACATAGTCCTTCCTTCATGCTGAAACCAGAGTGCTCTTTTTAAATTACCAGATAATATCACTCACCTTGCTCAAACCCTCTGATGGCTCCCAATCACACTCAGAACAAAACCTTTACCTTGGCCTACCTGACCTGGCTTCTCCCTGCCCCTCTGATTTCATCCCCTCCTACTCTTTTCCTTGCTTACTCTGATTCATCCACTCTGGACCCATTATTCTTCTTTTAGCAGCTATGATTTAATATAAAAATATAATTCCTTCTTGCCTCAGGGCCTCTGCATTTGTGTCTTTCTCACCCTGGATACTATTCCTTCAGATATCTGCATGCCTGCTCCCTGACATCATTTATATCTTTGAACAAATATCATCTTTACAAGGAGGCTTTCCCTCATCATTTGATTAAAAGCACACCATCTAGACTTCCTTGATGGTCCAGTGGTTAAGATTCCTCATGCCACTGCAAGAGATGCAGTTTCGATCCCTGTTCAGGGACTGAATAAGTAGCTCATGGAATTGTGTGAGAAGAAATGAGGTAATACACAAAAGACACGTAGAGCAATATCTGGTAGCATTGTGGTCATAATGCACGGTCACACATTGGTACACATACACAGCATCTTTCATAATTTAACATTTTATTATGGAAAGGCTGCCCTTCACTGCCTCATCTTGCCTGAAAACCCTACCTATAAGGGAAGCACAAGCCAAATAGTTTGGAAGCAGAGAAGAGAAAGGAACTATTTTGACATAAATCCAAGCAAAACTAAAAACCACAGAACCCACCAAAGCTAAACAGAAGGGAAATTTTATTTAGCCTTTGGAAAAGTAGAATTTTTGTCTCTTATTCTGATGATAAATGACAGAGAATAAGTGTAGCATATGGTTCCATGTGATGAGTATGGAATGCAGGGGGATGTGAGGGGTGTAAAAACTTCCAGTCGGCTTGATGCCTGGTGACAGTATAAAGAGATGCCGAAATGGGTATAAAGAGATGCTGAAATTGACAAGCTGGAGATGAATAACACGGATGTAAAGCAGCTTTCCTTTCCTTTTTATCTCCTTTCTTGTGCAGCTTCCTCCACCTGCAGTAAATCAATCTCTGCATGTCAAAATTATGGCCATCTTCCCTCATAGCTCGGATGGTAAAGAATCTGCCTATGGTGCAGGAGACCTGAGTTCAATCCCTGGGTCAGAAAGATTCTATGGAGAAGGGAATGGCAATCCACTCCAGTATTCTTGCCTGGTGAATTCCATGGGCAGAGGAGCCTAGTCCATGCAGTCACAAAGAGTTGGATACAACTATCACTTTCCAAGGCTCAACCCTTTGAAGTCCTTTTCAGATCACCTCCAGTTGGAAATACCCTCCCTGCCAGTTGTAACTTTTTGCCTTTCATCTGGAGCTTTTGTCAACTATAACTCTTTACCCCTGTTAGATGAGGAGTTTTGTATTTATCTCCATGGCTCACTGACTGATCCTAAGTACTCAGTAAAGATTACTGAATAGATAAAAGAATTGTTATCCCAAAACTGGGTTCATCTCTTGGTGAGTGTTGATCCGAAAGCCACAACCAAGCCAAGGACTGGTAGGAGGAGTATTTACTACTTATAGCAGGTAAGGAGAACACTGGGGATCTTTCCCAAAGTTGTGTCTTCTTGAACAGCAAAACCGAGGAAGTTTTCAGATAAGGGTACATGCATACTCATGAACAGACTTGGGCAAAGTACGCATATTCTTTTCTTTAAAAAAAATTTTTTTTTCTTAATTTATTTTTGGCTGCACTGGATCTCCATTGCTGCGTGGGCTTTTCTTTAGTTGTGGCAAGTGGCAGCTACTGTCTAGTTGCAATGCATAGGTTTCTCATTGCAGTGTTTTCCCTTGTCGCAGAGCACAGGCTCTGGGGCACATGGACTTCAGTAGTTGCAGCTCCTTGGCTCCAGAGCACTGCTGCTGCTGCTGCTAAGTCGTTTCAGTCACGTCCGATTCTGTGTGACCCTGTAGACGGCAGCCTACAAGGCTCCTCCATCCCTGGGATTCTCCAGGCAGGAACACTGGAGTGGCTTGCCATATCCTTCTCCTGTGCATGAAAGTGAAAAGTGAAAGTGAAATCACTCAGTCGTGTCCGACTCTTTGAGACCCCATGAACTACAGCCTACCAGGTTCCTTCGTCCATGGGATTTTCCAGGCAAGAGTACTGGAGTGGGTTGCCATTGCCTTCTCCGCTCCAGAGCACAGGCTTGGTAATTGTGGCACATGGCTTACTTGCTCTGAAGCATGTGGGATCTCCCCAGATCAGGGATCAAACTTGTGTTTCCTGCATTGGCAGGCAGATTCTTTATCACTGAGCCACCAGGGTAGCCCTATGATTCATATTCTTAAAGGGGCTTGAACAGAGGAGAATTCAGTATAGAAATGGGCAAAGGTCAACAGAGTTCAAGCTTTAGTTGACTCAAGTCATGAGGGTCAGAAGCATCAGCATCCTTCAGGTACTAGCTGATCTGGTGGTTGAGCACTTGTGAGGGGTGTTGAATTCTGCAAAGCAGCTCAGGAAAGTGCTTCTGGCTAATTCATATCATTGAAACAGAACTGGAAGTTTTTATGATTGATTGATTCATTGTTATTGTTACTTCTCTTGCCTGGTAATGAGGTAGGCTCATGATGGGTTCCTGGGCTGGTGTCTGTGAAGTGGAGTAAAATTCAAGCTCTGTACTCACCCAGACACTCTGAGGACAAAACTGGTGGCAAAAGCTGAGCCCTGCTAAAGAGATAAGGTGCCCACTCTTGAGGTCAAGGAAGACTTTCCTGTCTGCACATGAGCAGGAAGGCTTCTTGGGGGGTCGAAAAAGGAGGAGGCCCCATCCCATAATAAGTGTGGAAATGCACCCCCAGACCTCTGTGGTGGGAGCTATCTTAGCAAATAGCTGTACATGCATCTTGATAAGCGTCCAAGGACCAGTCAGGTGTGAGGAAAGAGATAAGACAATTGGCCAAATGTAAACAAAGAGCCAGAAGGACTATCCTATATAAGTAATTAATTCACTTCTTTCTCCCTTGCTCCTCACTCAGGACCCCTGCATTCCTCTGAGTATGTATTTCTGCCTCCCTTTAGTCTTAAATAAACAGACTGCTTCCCTCTGTGTGCTCTCCCACTTGTGCTGTCTAACTTTGTATCTGTTTTTACAGCTTTTGCCTCCTTGAAACATTCTTGCTTTCAAAGGGGGATAAAGAGCCAGGGTCACTTTGCTTCCAGTCTCTAGCCTGTGCTGGTCTGGTGGCTAGGGTTCTTTCTCATCCAGATTCAGTTCAGTTCAGTTCAGTCGCTCAGTCGTGTCCGACTCTTCATGACCCCATGAATTGCAGCACGCCAGATTACCCAGGTTCAATTCCTGGGCAGGGAAGTAAGATCTGTCTTTAGGACCACTCACTGCTGTCTCTCAGAGATCATTAACAGTCATTGTTCTCATAAGATCATTACTGAGACTTGTTCAAGGGCAAGCATTATGGCCAGGCTTAGATCACAAAATGGCTTGGGCCTAAAATGGCTTCTCTTATGTTAAAAACTGTTATCTGGTTCTTTTCTTCTACGGACCACCCCTACTCTATGTGCTTACAGAATGGAACTTCACCTATTAGGGGGCTCTGTGTGTGTTAAGACAACATGTAACAACAATCAGCTCACAAATTACTTTGCACCAGCTCCTGAACCTTTCTTTGCATTCTCCCATCAGATCAGGTCTTTATTTATTTATTGACTGCGCCAGAGCAGCATGTGGAATCTTATTTTCCCAGGGATTGAAACTGTGCCCCTACAGTGAGAGTCTTAACCACTGGACCACCAGTGAATTCTCACGATTAGTCTCTAATGAAGGCGAAACAATGCCTTTCTGGGGTCAGGCAAGGATAGCAATAGAATAAGGCCAGATCTTCTGAGATCCAATGATCTCTAAACAGGCCTGGGGATATAATCCTCCAGGCTTGTTTCTCTTCTCTTTTTCATTCCTTAGTGACTATCTCCAGAGAACTGAGCCCTAGAATATAGGATGCAAGGGTAGGGAAACTGAGAGAGCAAGCAGTGTCTGTCAATATTCATGTTGTAACGCTTTAGGGGGACAGCGGATACTATTTCCCATTTCTGAGTCTTCACATCTTGACCCCTTCCTAGGCCTGTGCTTCTCAAGCTGAGAACAAGGAGGGTTTACAGACCCATGAATGTCTTTTCTGGGGACTTTTCAGTCTTCTTATAAAACTTAAATTTTGCATTTTCGTTTTAATGGGTCATCTTTTTAAAAATAAAAATATCTTCTTCCTGGGTGATTTTGATTACTATCTTTAGCAGTCTGGGGCCTTTGTTAACGTATTTGCTTGTTTTCAACTTTGTGTGTGTGTGTGTGAAGTCGCACAGCTCTTAGTTCCCTCACCAGGAAAGGAGCCCATGACCCCTGCACTGGGGGCTTGGAGTCTTAACCACTGAAACACTAGGGAAGTCCCTTATGTTTTTTACATATAGTCACAACGATGACAAGGGATCACCCAAAGAAACAAACATGTAATTCAGTGTTTCTCAGTATGTGGTCTATTGTTATGTTCTCAGAGGTTCAGTTCTAACACATTCTTTAGATGGTAACAAAAATGTCTCATCCTTGGGACTTCCTAGCAGTGCGGTAGTAGTTAAGACTCTGCACTTCCAATGCAGAGGTGTGAGTTCAGTTCCTGGTTGGGGAACTAGGCTCAACCAAAAGTAAAAAGTCTCATCCTCAAGGGATATTCCCTCACCCCTCATCCACTCTCACAGCATCTCTCACTTCATACAACTTATTCTCCATGTCCCAACTATAAGCTCCATGAGAATAGGGACTGTCTCTGTCTCATTCATTTATGTATCCCCAGTTCCTAGCATCCTGTCTAGAACATAGGAGGTGCTCAATAAATATTTGTTGAATGAATGAATGGAGAAGGAGATGAAACACAAAAGAAACAGAGGCACTTTATTCAGCTCACAGAGAGACAGTCTGACCCAGTCCACCTGCCAATGGCTGCAGAAAAGAAGAAATTAACACATTTCCGCCTATTTTAAAGAAAAATGGACTTTTACTTCTTCATCTCCTCTCCCTCTCTGTTCTATAAAACAAACTGGCATCTAAACTCTGACAAGATGGTTATTTTGAGACATTAGTCTGCCATCTTCTTGGTCTGCTGCTTTCCAACTAAGGTTGCTTTCCTTGCCTCAAAAAAAAAAAAAAAAATAGAGGCAAGGCCCATGCCTTGTGGAATCTGCTGGAACTGAAACATATACACACAAAACAGTAAGAGACCATTACAAAGCAATACATTTGTAGCAGTTTTTTTTTTTTTTAATTGAGAGAAGCTATCTCTGAATAGGGCTTCCCTGGTGGCTCAGAGGTTAAAGCGCCTGCCTTCGATGCAGGAGACCCGGGTTCGATCCCTGGGTCGGGAAGATCCCCTGGAGAAGGAAATGGCAATCCACTCCAGTATTCTTGCCTGGAGAATCCCATGGACAGAGAAGCCTAGGAGGTTACAGTCCACGGGGTTGCAAAGAGTCGGACACAACTGAGTGACTTCACCTCAATCTCTGAAGGGTCATTGGAGTGGACCTCTCAGTTAAGGCACACATACTACAAATTAGCAATCTTTGTCCAAGGGTCAGGATGTAATCAAATCTGTTACTCATTCTAGACTATCTTTCCTAGAAATCCCTGAAATGGAGCAAGGAGGGAGAAAAGGTAGATCAGCTTTCAGTAGGAACACAAGGATTTCAAGAATCAGAGTATTTAGCCTTAGTTGAAGTAGACCAAGATTACACTAGCACAGAACTTAGAAATAAAGCTTGAAGGGAAAAAAAGGTCTAATTTAGTGATCTGAGACTCAACACAAAATGGAGAAGGCTGTTTTGACACAAGTCTGTGGGTAATGATGACATTACCTCCCCTCCTGGCATGGCTCTTTAGTCTGGGATACAATTGTGAACTGAACAATTGCAAACTGAAGAGGGAGCCAAAGTGAGGACTAAGAATGGAATTCTTCCCTGAAGGGCTGTCATAGCCCGCCTGCGCAAGGAGAAGGACGAGCAAGCCTGAATCACAATAGAGACCTACATGTTTTATTAGGAAGAGGAGGACCGGTTTTTCCACTGATTAGTCCAGTGGATCAAGTTATACCAGTTATACATGCAAAACACTGGAATAGGAAATGGCAACCCACTCTAGTATTCTTGGCTATAAATTTCCATGGACAGAGGAGCCCGGCTGGCTGCAGTCCCTGGGGTCACAAAAGAGTGGGACACAACTGAGGACGTATGCATATGCAAAATACTTGACAAACTAAAAGGACACAGACTAAAAGGCCAAAAGAACAGGATGAGATTATGTTAGAGTCACACTATTCAATGTATGTGGTCCATGGACCACCAGCAGCAGCATCCAAGAGCTTTTTATTTATTTTTTTTTTTAAGGAGGAATTAAAAACATTTTATCTGTGTATTCAGAATCACACACAAGTTACCTTTACAGTTCAATTTACTATATAGAAAACATTTGGGTTTTATATTTTCAGTTAAATTCTGAACTTACAATATTTAAAAAAGATTGTTACATTAATTCAGTACTTTTTTAGCATACCAAATTGAAATACTTTAAGATCAAACTTTAGATTTATGGCAAACAGTCTTCAAATACAACACAAACCCAAGAGCTTTTTAGAAATGCAGAGTAGCAGGTCCCACCTTAGACTTCCTCAGTCAGAACATGCATTTTAACAAGTTCCCCAGATAATGTGTAGGGTCATCAAAGTTTGAAAAGCACTGTCTATAAGATTCTTTGAGGAAGAAGAGCTCAAAAGGCACTGACGAACATGAGGCAAAGGTAAGGCAAGCCTCATCTGGATGGAAACCCAGACCCCCTGCAGAGGAAGCTCAGCATCCTAACCATTGGACTGTTACGGAATTCTCCCAGGGTTTATTTTGATGGACCTTGAACAGAACGGGCCACTTTGACCGGCTGTCTCAAATGAAGTGAAAGTCACTCAGTCTTGTCTGATCCTTTGTGACCCCATGGCCTGTAACATGCCAGGCTCCTCTGGCCATGGAATTTTCCAGGCAAGCATATTGGAGTGGGTTTCCATTCTCTTCTCTAGTGGATCTTCATGACCCAGGGATTGAACCCTGGTCTCCTGCATTGCAGGCAGATGCTTTACTGTCTAAGCCAAATGTAGGGCTAAGTATTAATAGAATAGCACACGTGGGTTTTAGGTAGACAGATAAAAGGACTGGTCACAGCAGCGATCAGTCACCCCAGCTCCAGCATTCCCCATTATATCCTCTTTGGGCCCAATCTCTCGTTCCAGACCTTCTCCAGACTTTGACGCAGCCGTACCTCGCCTAGCTCGGTACGATTTGGCCTACTCCTGTTGTAAAGGCCTGGAGCTTCTCGTTTGCTGGGGTGTGGCGGTGAGTCAGTGGGGGAAATGATGTAACGTCCAAAAGGCGGGCTTAATCAGACTTCTCCCTCCTCCCGATTGGCTGCCAGGAATTTGACTAGATTCTCTTGTCTCTCGGGCTCCAGGGTTAGCTGTCAGTGTCTCTGTCCAGCTGTCCCCTGGCTCCCCTTTCCATCTTCTCCACCTGGGGAAAGACTCCAAGGACAGTACTCAGTAGCACTTGGCTTCGGAAGAAGAGGTGATTTGAATGGTCTGGCTATTGCCATCAGGCGAGGCGCTTTGGCCCCTCCAGGTATTTTTTGACTCGATCGGGTGTCCGTAGTTGGGAATGGCTAACCAAGCCGCAGGGAATTGTGGAACTTGTAGTTCGGGGTTGGAGGGGAGCCTGGACCGGACAGAGTGTCGGGAAGGGGAGGAAAAAAAAGAGGGCTTTGAGGACCGCGGTCCGGGGTCCCAAAAGGACAGAAAAGGAGTTTAAATAAAATTTCTGCCAATAGCATTGCTTTGATTTTTGTTTTTCAAATCAGGTGCTGACCTGGACTCTGTCCATCCCTTTCTATCCAAAACTGTTTACCCACGGTGGAAGGGGCCAGGCACCCAAATGGATACACCACCAGTCAATTCAATGGAAGAGAAGGACAGCTGTCAACCGCAACAACAAGGGGAAAAGAACCTTGCATTATCTACTCACATTAGGCAGCATCCGCGAGAATCTCCTACGGAAATCCTTGAGCTGAGAGTGAGCCCAGATTCAGCTAGCCAAATTCTAGAGAATCCTCAGGAAACTGAAAACCTGGCCGCTGAACTTGAAAGAGACTCTGCTAAGTCTCATGGATCAGCCAGTGCGATGTCAGAGCCCCTTCAAGCTTCTGATCTCTGGTACTGTCCTGATGGCAGCTTTGTCAAGAAGATCGTAGTCCGTGGCCACGGCTTGGACAAACCTAAGCTGGGCTCCCGCTGCAGGGTACAGGCTTCTGGATTTCCTTTGGGGTCAGGGCTGCCAGAGGGCTGGACAGAACTAACTGTGGGGTTAGGCCCATGGAGGGAGGAAACTTGGGGGAGCTCATTGAGAAATGCTTGGAGTCCATGTGTCAAGGCGAGGAGGCAGAGCTTCAGCTCCTGGGCGCTCTGGACTTCCTGTCAGGCTCACACTGGCCTCCCTTCACTCAGGGTCGAGACTCCTGGGAGCTGGAGGACACCGAGAAGGAGGCCTTGGCCAGAGAAGAACGTGCAAGAGGCACAGAATTATTTCGAGCGGGGAATCCGGGAAGGAGCGGCCCGATGCTATGCACGGGCTCTTCGGCTGCTGCTGACCTTACCCCCCACCTGGCCCTCCGGAGCGAACTGTCCTTCACGCCAACCTGGCTGCCTGTCAGTTGCTGCTAGGGCAGCCCCATTTGGCGGCCCAAAGTTGTGACCGGGTGCTGGAGCGGGAGCCTGGCCATATAAAGGCGTTGTACCGAAGGGGGTGTTGCCCAGGCTGCTCTTGGAAACCTGGAAAAAGCAATGACTGACCTCAAGAAGGTGTTGGCCGTAGACCCCAAAAACCGGGCAGCCCAGGAGGAGCTGGGAAAGGTGATCATTCAGGGGAAGAAACAGGATGCAGGGCTGGCTCAAGGACTGCGCAAGATGTTTGGCTGATTAAAAGTTAAACCTTAAAAGAGACAGGAACCTGTGAAGTGTGGTCTATGCTGTGAGATTTGGTGGGGACCAAGGGAGAGTTGCACCATATCCCACTTCAAGCTTCTGCCTTCCTAAGGGAGGTAGCTGTGGTCTCAGCGTCCCTTTTTACCATTAAAAGCTATATAGTCACGTGTGCTATGTTTTTGGTGGGGGGCTTGTCCATCTCCGAAGATGAATCGATGAGCTAAATTTCTAAATTTATGACATGCTGGGGCAGAGTGCGGAAATCCAAAGCCTGAAAGCCACACTTCCTAGGCGCTTTCTGGCGGAGTTTTTTGGCGCATGCGCAAACCTCACTGTCCGGTACTGTGGGAGCGTTAGCGTCCTGCCGCGCTCCCATTGGCCCAGCCTGTACGACCGCCTCTTCTATTGACGCATGTGCCCAGTACCCAGGCCTCTTACTGGTCGGAAGGACTTCCGGGACGCCCCCTCCCTTTTAAGAGTTGATTGATTCGTTGATGATGCGGAAGAGGCGGGCTTTGGGAACCCCTCTCATGGTTGGGGGCGGGGGGAAAGATGGCGGAGCTGATGCTCCTCAGCGAGATTGCGGACCCGACGCGCTTTTTCACCGACAACTTGCTGAGCCCGGAGGACTGGGGTGCGCGGAGTGAGGCGCCTCGGGGAAGGGATAGGGCTGTGGCCTGCTGTGCCCCTGAGGCACGTAGGAAGAAGCGGAGGCTCAAAGAGGAAGGCTGGGCAAATACGGAATCGATCGTCTGAAGAAGGGTGAAACGAGGCTACTTTGGGGGATGCGGGAGTGGGGGAAGAAGACCTCCGCTCCCGCGGAAATGTGGAATTGTTCCGGGATTGGGGAAGGAGGGACTGAAGTTCTTTGGCTATATATCACTTTTCAAGTGGACGGGCGGTGGGTCTGGCTGAGCCGAGCCAATGAGGGATGGGGCGAGGGCTCTGTGAAGATCTGCAGGTTGCGCTACCGGCCGACCCCCCGATTCTCCGCACTTCTTGCAGACAGCACTTTGTACGCCGGCTTGGATGAAGTGGCCGAGGAGCAGACGCAGCTCTTCCGTTGTCCGGAGCAGGATGTCCCGGTATCGCTCCCCAAGCCTTGTCTCTCACCGTTGGTGGGTGGGAGTGGTCGCAGAACTGGGACTCATCCCCAAGCCAGCGCTCAGCTGGAGCATCCCTTTATCCTCACACTTCTGCCTTCTAATACCCGGCCCCCTTGTTCAGTTTGGCAGCAGCTCCTGGACCTGGGGATGGACGTCAGCCCTCCTGAACCCCCTGGGACTCTCTGCCTATCTTCCCAGGTAAGATAACCTTTGTGATTCCCTCATCCTTTCAGAAACCCTCATCTTCCCATTGTTTCCCAGAAGCTGTGCAGTTCCTCTTATCCTCAAGCCTCCTCCACCTGAGTGCCTGTGTACTCCTCTCCCCCTTTGACCCCTGATATGTGTTCCTTCTTCCTTGCCCAGAGAGGGGTTTTTACCCCATGTCCTTGGGCGCTTTTTGGGCTGTCAGGCTCCACTTCGTGGTTATTTTCTAGCCCGTTTTCCTCCAGATCTCCAGGTGAAGTCTGAGCCATCCTCCCCCTGCTCTTCCTCCTCCCTCAGCTCTGAATCATCGCATCTTTCCACAGAGCCCTCCAGCCAGGTGAGAGAGTCCTCTCCCTCCTACTCTCTGTGGCAGGGACTCAATTCCCTTGCCTTCACCTATTGATTCTAAGGGAATGATTTGTGAGCTGCAGGTCATGGGGTGGAGGGGGGAAGTTCTTTTCTACCTTTGCCATTTTTTTTTATATCTTCATTTTTCACGTTTCCATTTGATTGTCTAGAATCGAAGATGGAGTTTTTTAATATAGAGAGAAATGTGGCAGCCATTGCAGGTGAGGGGACAAGGAAGAAGAGAGTTGTTAACTGCTGAGAATTCTGGAACTGTTCTTGTCCAGGTTGTCCACTGCAATATTTGAAATCATGTGACTTTATCCACTTTCCTAGGAATAAAATAGAAAGAGAACAAGGGGCCAGACACAGCTTAGCAAGATGCTGATTACCATTCAAACAGAATCTCAAACAACTGGTGGTTTGTAAGCTATAAGGCTTCTGTCCTGGCTTTTACTCTCAACATGTCCTTTTGTTTTCTTTCTTGTTCTGTCCCCCTGCTTCACCCTCACTGTTACCCAGGCCCCTGGTGTAGGGGAGATGCTGGTTGTGAAGTCAGAGTCCTTGTCACCCCCACTCTGTCTCCTGGGAGATGATCCAACATCCCCATTTGAAACCATCCAGATCAATGTCAGCCCCACCTCTGATGATCCTTCAGGTAATAATAGCCTGCATCATCTCCAGGCTTTACCAAGATAGAGTGTGTGTGTGTGTGTGTGTGTGTGTGTGTGTGTGTGTGTGTGAGTAAAGAGGAGTGCAGTCAGCAGGACAAGGAAGAGAGGTGAGGAGGGGAGATGGCAGATAACCAGGAGGGAGGCCAGAAGCAGGAGGGAGGATTTCAGGAAATCACAGTAAGGGCAGCACTGAAGAGATGGGAATAATTTTTCTTTTCTTGTTTCTGTTGCTTTTCATTTCTAAAAACTTGCAGACAGTTTAGGGCATATTTATATATGTGACTTTCCCTCCAAAAGTTTTATAAAAATTTTCAAGCATACAGAAAAGTTGGAATACCATATACTTGCTCCTGCATTCTACAAGTAACATTATTTGTGCTGTTTTTAGAAATGTTACTGAGTCTGTTTACTCTTGCATGTTTATTCAGCACCTACATTTATTGAGCATCTACTCCATGCCAGATACTGGGACAGGGCTCTGAGTTGCAAAGGTGAAGAACACCTTACCACCTCACTGACTTAAGGATCCCAGTAGAGATTATTACAGGGTGCCATGAAAGCTCATTAGAGGGGCATCTCACCCAGCTGGGGCTAGATCAAGGATGTACTCATGCAGGAGGGGTTTCCTGAGCTGAGTTTTGATAGATAGGAATTAGCCAGAAGACGACTGTAGGGACTAGTGTGTTTATAAGGAACCTGCATCTCTTTAGAGTGGATGTAAGGAGAGGGGGAGTAGAAAAGGGCCAGGAGATTCAGAGGCTTCAGGGCCAGGTAGGAATCCTGCTTCGGGACTCTTAGCTTTTTCCCTGTGGGCAGTTCTGTGCCTTTGAAGAGTCAGGCAGGAGAACAGTGTGATTAGGAAGATGACTCTGGTGGCAAAGAAGACACTGGATTGCAGGAGGACCAGGAAAGAGGTCAGTGTGCTTAGTCAGGTAAGACAGTCAGATGCTGAGAAGAAGGCAGATTTGAGAAAGAGTGAATTAGAATGGATGAGTGCAGTGACCTCCTGGGCACTGAAGATGAGCAGGGGTGAAAGAACGTGCCTGGGTTTCTGACTAGGGCAGCCACCCTGTGGGTGAAGTTACCAATCGCTGGATGGTGACTGCAGGAGCAGGAGCCTCCTGGCAGGGAGCACGATGAGTTCAGTGTGGGACTTGTTGATTTCAGGGTGACTTTGGGGTTTCTTAGCACTACCTCCCCTTGGTTGAAGTTCAGCCAGCAGCTTGAAGACAAGAGAGCCACACATGTTTTCCTTCTGGGCCTCAGAGCAGGGCAGAGGAGGGTGGGAGAGATTTGGAGGGACAAACAGCTCATATCCAGCATATGATTAAGTATTACAAAAAGGAGGAACAAAATAAGGATTGAAAAGTCTTTACCAGTGAAAAGATTGTTGATGATTTTGCAAAGGATAGTGTTCTTGGAGTCAGATTCTCCTCTAATATATAGGTATTTTTTTGAGGGCCTGTACTTTACCTGGGCTCCCCAGGTAGCGCTAGTGGTAAAGAACCTGCCTGCCAAATGCAGGAGACATAAGAGATGTGGGTTCAATCTCTGGGTCAGGAAGATCCCCTGGGGGAGGGCATAGCAACCCACTCCAGTATTCTTGCCTGGAGAATCCCATGGACAGAGGAGCCTGGCGGGCTACAGTCCATAGGATCACAAAGAGTCTGACATGACTGAAATGACTTATCATGTAGGCACCCATGCATTTTACCCATCCCTTTGATAGACAGGAAGCCCAAGACCTAGTCCTTGCTTTTGGAGAGTCTCATGAAGGTTAACATATGGTTAAATAGCTCAGACAGTGGTCACCTCTGTGGAGAGGTTCTGGATGGCTGGTGGACAAGGAAGGAAAGGAGATTCACTTCTCACTGAATTTCCCTTTGTTCCTTTGGGACCTTGTATTATACGACTGTTTTACCTATTGAAATACATAAATAGACTTGAGACTTTAAAATAGCAGTATTGGTAATCTTATCATTAAGTATCAAAACCCAAGCTATGAACCAGAGATAGTAGTGGACCATTGATCTTAGAGCTGAATTTGGCCTTCAGCTAGGTTAACTGCTATGGGGCAATCAACAAGTCTTACAGATAGATTTAACAGAGGCTGTGAAGGCTCAGAGGTCACTGAGCTTTGAAGGCTGATGGTAGGAAGGGGATCTGTATAAAGGGACAAGCAGTGAGCCCTGTGTTAAGGCCGGTTGAATTTGGGTGAATGGAGGGGCGTGAGAATGGTAGTGACCAGCAGGCAGCTTGGGAGTCAGAATCTGGGTGCAGGGGAGCAGTCAAGGGTAGAGATGCAGGCCAGGCAGTTGTCAGCATGTTGATGCGTGATTGCGTTGGGCCAGGATGAGGTGGAAATCGAGCCAGACAGGAATTTGGGCCCATGAGAATGCAAACCGAATTTCTCTGTGTGGGCCTCCACCATGTGAATGAATAAGATGTGTGAGGGAGAAAGGGACAGCTGACGCACAAGGGCAGGCTTGAGGGTTCGGCAGTGGTGGAACCAGCTGAGAGGGGCCAAGGAAGGAGAAGGGAGTCCGTTCCAAGAAAAGAGGTCGGAGGAGAGGCAACAGGTTAGCAGCTCCAGCTCCCCTCCTCTGGATTGCCCTCCTGAGCCAGAAATAGTTTTACTTCGAGGTACAAGGGGAAGTGACTGTGTCTCCCATTTCCGCATCTTAGCCCTCTTCTCCTTCAGTGTTTATCTGACACCCAGCTCTTTGTCTCATCCTGCCATCCCGCAGATGTTCAGATTAAGATAGAGCCTGCCTCTCCGTCGTCTTCCTCCATCAGCTCTGAGGCTCCCCTGCTTTCTGCAGAGTCTCCCAGCCAGGTGAGCATGCACTGCGCTCCTCCCTCCAGCACACTGGTGAGTTCCTTCTGACTCTCAGAGGTGTGAGGGCTTTCTCTTCTTTGGCTCCTCCTCCTCTGCACTCTTTCTGACTCGCATGTCTTCTGGAATGCCCCATGTAGGCTTTCATGGGAGAGGAGATCCTGGAAGTAAAGACAGAGTCCCCGTCCCCTCAGGGATGTCTCCTGTGGGATGTCCCCGCCCCCCCTCCTGGAGCTGTCCAGATCAGCGTGGGCCTGTCCTCTGACGGCTCCTCAGGTAATGCGTCTCCTGACCCCTCGGGTCCCTGGCCAGAGGCCTGTTTTCCTGACATACTTCCTTCTTTACTTTCACCTTCCTTCAGGCAAAGCCCTGCCCGCCCGGAAGCCACCACTGCAGCCCAAACCCGTGTTGATAACCACTGTCCCGATGCCGCCGAGAGCCGTGCCCGCCAGCACCACCGTCCTCTTGCAGCCCCTTGTCCAGCCACCCCCAGGTAATGAAGGAGAGAAGGAGGCAGCTCACAGCCTTCCAGCGCCCTGACCCTTGGGTGTGGGCACAAAGACACCACCTGACTCCCAGCTCTCAGACCTCCTCTCCTGCCCACTTGCCCCAGTGTCCCCAGTGGTCCTCATCCAAGGTGCTATTCGAGTCCAGCCTGAGGGACCGACCCCTCCTACTCCACGGCCTGAGAAGAAGAGCATTGTTCCAGCCCCTATGCCTGGGAACTCCTGCCCACCTGAGGTGGATGTGTTATTTACTGGGGAGAGGAGGAGGAACGCTTAGTATTGGAGAGGGGAGAGAACTGTGGAGTGAGAAGGGAGCAAAAAAATGAGCCAGCAGGCCCATAAGATGATCATCAAGGTCATAGTGGACTCCTTTTATCAACCCCATGTAGTTCTAGGATCCTCAGGTTTGCTGTCCCTGCAGATGGAGAAGTGGGAGTGGTCTTAGTAAATCAAAGCCAGAGGAGTCATCCTGTGTTATAGAAGAGGGAGGCTGCTTCCTTGGGGAAAGCCGGGTAAACTGTTCTCTAACTATAGCAAGCTTAAACTTTGGGTCCTAAAAAAGGAGAATTGCGAACAAGGAAGACCATTCATCAAGGAAAAGAACTGAGGTTCTACCAAGAACCTGGGTGGGGAAGTTCCTCCTACAGTCCGACTTCTCGCAGCTCTGAGGCACAGGAGTAGGAAATGGTGGAGAGAAGGGCCCCTTCCCTGAAATGTTTTAGCAGAGAGGAAGAACCCCTCTCTGGCTCTGCAGGTAGAGGTTAAGGTGGCAGGAGAGGGGCCCACGTGAATTTTGGGTAGTCAGTCCCTGGGGTGGCGGGCGCACTTCCCCTCCCCGCCCTGCTTTCACTCTCCCTCTGACACTCCGATGCCCAGGCCAAGCTGCTGAAGCGGCAGCAGCGGATGATCAAGAACCGGGAGTCGGCCTGCCAGTCCCGCAGGAAGAAGAAAGAGTACCTGCAGGGGCTGGAAGCCCGGCTGCAGGCCGTGCTGGCTGACAACCAGCAGCTCCGGCGGGAGAATGCTGCCCTCCGCCGGGCGCCTGGAGGCCCTGCTGACTGAGGTGAGTGAGACCCAGGAGGCCTGGGGAGACCAGTGGGAGTGCGGGCTCCCTGGGATGACTCACTCTCTCCGGCCTCTCTCTTTCTTTTGCATCTTAGAACAGCGAGCTCAAGTTAGGATCTGGAAACAGGAAGGTGGTCTGCGTCATGGTCTTCCTTCTCTTCATCGCTTTCAATTTTGGGCCTGTGAGGTGAGACCTTCCTTGTCTCCCCAGAACCTTCTGGGTGGAGCCTGCCTGTCGGCCGCTTGATTCCCTCTTCAGCACGATCCCTTTCATTACTTGCACACAGACAGCTCTGGTGTCCTTGGCACTGATGGTGTAGCCAGCTAGTCCCTAGCTCCTTCATGACCCATCATCTCTGTCATAAATGGTGCGTCCCGGAGGAGAAGGTCATGGGAACGTTGATAAACATAGTGACTATATTAAGTGCTTACTGAGTTCTGGGCCCTCGGTTAAGCACTCTTCTTTTCTAGTGTTTTCTGGCTCTGTGGGTAGGGACTGTTCTCAATCCATCTTGCAGATGAAGAGAGTCAGTCTTGCAGCACAAATTAGAACCAGGCATGCTATCTGCAGAGCCCTCCCTCTTACCCAGGCTCTCAGTTAAGCTGGAATTCTTCCTCATGCTCCATCCTTTTCTATCCACAGCATCAATGAGCCTCCTCCAGCTTCCATCTCTCCTCGGATGAGCAGAGGGGAGTCTCGACCCGGAGACACTTGCTGGAGTTCTCGGCACAAGAGCTAGTTCATGGAGCCGAGCCCCCAGCATCCCTTCCAGGACCCTGAGGAGCTCCCAGCCCAGCCCCACGGGCCACCCAAGTTTCAGGTGAGGAGAGGGCCCTCTCTGTTTTAGGGGTGCTGAGTGTGTCTTTTCCCCTAAAGTTACCTTTCCTTTTGAGGGGGAGCCAGGTTTCCCAGTTGAATCCACCTGCCAGTGCAGGAGACCCAAGAGACACGCATTTGATCCCTGGGTTGGGGAAGATCCCCTGGAGAAGGAAATGGCAATCCACTCTAGCATTCTTGCCTAGAAAACTCCATGGGTAGAGGAGCCTGGAGGGCCACGGCCCGTGGGCTCACGCAGGGTCAGCCATGACTGAGCACGGCCCCTTCCTGTTGACGGGGCAGTGCTGGGCACCCTGGGTCACGCCCCTCTCTGCCTCACTCCAGGAACCTGACAGCCTTCCCTGGGGACGCCAGGGAGCTGCTGCTGAGAGACCTGGACCAGCTCTTCCTCTCCTCGGATTGCCGGCACTTCAACCGAACCGGAGTCCCTGAGGTGGGGGTGGTTCATGACTGGGGCGTCCTCCCTGTGTCCCGAGGCCCCTCCCTGACGGCCTGGCTGACTTGTGTGTTGAACTGCCAGCGCCCGTGTCCTCTCCCCTTTCCCTTCCATGTGCGGGGCAGAAGAGAGGGCATTTTGGCTCGGCATGGAGGTGTCCCCCTCCTCTGCTTCCTCAGGCTTGCCGACGAGCTGAGTGGTTGGGTCCAGCGCCACCAGAGAGGCCGGCGGAAGACACCCCAGAGAGCCCAGGAGAAACAGGTAGGAGGGGGTGGGCCGGTTCAGGGAAGGCCACTTGAAAACGAGGGCTAAACATCCTAGGGATTGTAAGTGGTTTGGGGTGGTGGGAGGGAGGGTCGGGGGTGAGGTGGTATCAGTTTGCAGGGGCCGTCTCTCTTTTCCCTTTTCCCTTCATCCTCTTCAAATCCTTAGATACTTCTCCTTCCAGAAGTCTCAGCTGTGGAAGAAGTCACCTCCAGTTCAGGCAGTCCCCACCCGCCCCCTGGGCCCCCGGAAGGGTGAGTCTTGAAGGGGGCACTTGTTTATTAAGTGAGGCTCCTCTAAAGGAGCTGTCCTGTGCGTGTCCGCACTGCCCCCAGGGCCTCATGCTTCCCTCATCCCCTGGGGTCTCCTGTCTCCCTCTCGCCCTCTCCTCTCTTCCCCAGTGGGAACTGGACCCTGACCTTGCTTCCTCACCAATCCCATTTTCCTACCTGTCCAGGGATTCCGTGGGCCAGCTGCAGCTGTACCGCCAACCAGACCGTTCGCAGCCCGAGTTCCTGGATGCAATTGACCGACGGGAAGACACATTTTATGTTGTCTCCTTCCGAAGGGTGAGTTTCTCCCTGCGGGCCCCATCCCCTCACCCTGGGTTCCCCAGCAGTCTCTCTGCAGGTCGAGGCTGGAGAGCAGGGCCAGGGAGCCTGTCAGCACCTTTTCCTCCACCCTCCCGGCCTGGCCCCTCTGTCCCCAGGATCACTTGCTGCTCCCAGCCATCAGCCACAACAAGACCTCCCGGCCCAAGATGTCCCTGGTGATGCCTGCCATGGCCCCCAATGGTAATTCTTTCCCTACCCAGTGTGGAGACGGGTCCTGAAATTGAGAAATAAGGACGTTCCAATGGGGAGATCTAGCATGAAGAGTTGAGGGGAGAAATGACAGAAGGGGGATTCCAGAGTGATGCTAGATACATGGGTGAGAGCAAGCCAGAAATGGTTGGAGAAAAACAAAATGCAGGAGACTGATGGGAGGAAGATGAGAAGTGGGTCCTCCCTAGGTGAAGGTGCTTAGGGTTGTGGGCCAGGGTGGGCGGGGTGGGCTGGGAACCTGCCAGAGTCTTACTTCTTTGTTTTCTCTTGATGTCCTCTCCTCTGCGACCTTACATTCATCACTGTCATCCGCCACCCTACCCCCCCCCCCCCTGCCACTTCTTTCTTCTCCCTGCACCACCTCCATCCCTGCCTTCTCACTGAACATCCCCTGGATCTGCCTCCCCATCACTGCCCGTTCCTCCCTGTACACCTCTGCTTTTCTGACCTCTCTGCTTTCCCCTTCTCCTCTCCCTTGACTCTGCCCTTCTCACAGAGACCCTGTCAGGCCGGGGCCCCCTGGGGACTATGAGGAGATGATGCAGATCGAGTGTGAGGTCATGGACACCAGAGTGATTCACATCAAGACCTCCACAGTGCCCCCCTCGCTGCGGAAGCAGCCGTCCTCAGCCCCAGGCAATGCCACAGGTGGCCCCTTGCCAGCTTCTGCAGCAGCCAGCCAGGCCCACCAGGCCGCCCATCAGCCCTCTACCTCAATCATCTCTGACCTCTATGACTCACACTGACTTGGAACTGGGGGTAGGGGTGGGAGCAACCAAGTGGGACTGTTTCGAATTTTCCTGGTCCCTGGGCTTGCGGCAATTTGTAAAGGGAAGACAGGGGTGTGGGGGTTAAGCACTTACTTGGAGGTTGGTGGAAGTTTTCCTCTCTTCTCACCCTTTTTTGGAATATATTCTTTTTGGAATATAGAGCTCCTCTCATGTCTGTGAACCCCCAACCCCTGCTTCTTTCCTTGAGGGTGCTGAGTGAAGTTAAGTTTTGGGGTGAGTGGGCCCCAGTACACTCTTTATTGTGTTTCAGTTGTTGGGGGTGGAGGTGGGAATTTAGTCCCCAGGCGGGACAAGGGAAGTTTTTACATTTTGGAGCTAGTTCCTGGGAGTCAACGAGGCATGGTGGAGGGAGGTCAGGTGGATGTATGGGCATATCTTCTTTTTTATTATTAAATAAACAACTTGGAGGGAGTTGAAGGTATGGTGCCTGCCTTCCTGGCTTGTGATGGGTCATTTGGGGGAACATGGCTGCTGTAGGGCCGGTGTGTCAGAGAGCCGAGCACTGAGGACACGGCTAGCCCTGGGGTGGAGTGGGTGTGCGATCACAGACCTCACGTCATCCCCTTCTCCCCAGCCCTGTAACGCGTGAGGGTTATGTCTGGTGTCTGGGGGGATGGGGGAGGGATGTCCCATGGTGTGACAGGCTAGAGACTGCAGATTCTGGAATGTATCTGAGTAAACAGGAAGGACAGGGGGCCCCACGCCCTTCAGGGTGAATGGGCTGCCTCCTGGGTCCCCTGCATTCTAGCAGGTTCTTCCCCTTAGCTTTCCAGGAGGAGCAGCGTGAACAAACAATGGAGCTGGGGCCAGGGGCTGTGAGCCCAGAAAGGAGGAGCCACAGTGGAGAAGGAGGCAGTGTTTGGAGGGAAGAGGGACGCTAAGAAGCATCTCCTTAGCCCCAAACTGGAGGAAACCGAGACTTGAGAGTCCAGTTGAAAGAAAAGGACAGTTGCGGGGCCAGCAGGAAAGGCTGTGCTTTCTAATTAGGAGGAAGGAGAATACGACAACAAGACTCCCTCAACCTGGGGGTTCCCCATCAGGGGCTCCTGTCCAGCAGCACCTCAGACCCGGCCCTGTGGGAGTGTCCTGGGTCAGCGGGAGGGCGTGGGCTGTGCCTGGGCTCCACGCCCAGATGACTGGACAGGGGCCGCCCGGGCCACAAGCCCAGGCCTTAAAGTGAGGGAAGAACCTCACGTGTTCAGCCAGGCTCCCCTGCTTCCCATTACTGTGTTTGGGGTGAAAACAGACCAAGTAACTATAGCAACCTGGAACCTAGGGCCCCCAGGAACTAGGCCTTTCCTCCCTCCAGAGGGCAGCCCTGGCTCTTCTACCATCACTTCCTGTCCCAAGGTCCCTGGAGCCCTTCCCAGCCTGATCCAGACAGTGCGTGCAAGGAGAACAAGGATTCTGTGGGCAGAGCACCTGAGATGGGAGTTCCTGACTTGCCTTTTGTTAGTGGGTATCTTGGGCTTCCCTGGTGGCTCACACAGTAAAGAATATACCTGCAGTGCAGGAGACCTGGGTTCAATCCTGGGTCTGGAAATCTGGAGAAGGGATGGCAACCCACTCCAGTATTCTTGCTGGGTAAATCCCATGGACAGAGGAACCTGGTGGGCTACAGTCCATGTGGTCGCAGAGTCAGATGCGACGAAGTGACTAACTCTGGTAGGTTGCTTGAACACACTGAGCCTTAGTTGCCTACCTGCAAAATGGGGTGTTCCTGCCTACTCCTTGGGTTGAAGTGGGGAGGAAAGATGATGTGCAGGATGCCTGGTCTACAGTAGACACAGCTTTCTCTCCTCACCTGCTCCTTTTCTCTCCATTCACCTGGTCCTTTCTCCTTGATTCCACTTTTATCCCATCTGGGTCCGTCACTATTTCATTGTCCCATCGCTTTCTCTCTTTCCTGACGCCAGCTCAGGAGAGTGCTTAAAGTACTGGCTTCTCAGAAGGGGGCTCTGGGGTGCGGCATGCAGCTCCTCTGGCTGGTTGGCAGGGGACAGCTGGCACTGTGGTGTGAGCCAGGACTCACTGTCTTGGCAAGGGCCTGGGTGGGGGGGAAGGAAGGCTCAGGAGAGGCGTGGAGAGTGGGTGTGCCATAGGGGGTGAAAGCAGGTCCGTCTGGCTGCTCCCCTGCAGGCCCTGCTGATCTCCAGCTGTGGCCCCACTGAAGGCCAGCTCCACGCGCTGTCGCTCCCGCACGCCCTGCTGACCCCTTCCTGGCTCAGACCCTCTGTATCTTTCTGTTCTGTTACTTCCCTTCCTCAGAACCGCCTTCATCCACTGTCTCTGCCTCTTCTCTTTTCTCTAGACTGGTTTCCTGCCTTTCTCTGCCCTCTGCCCAGCCCCGAGTTATCACCTTCTCATTCACACCCTTCATCCTTTGTTCATCTGCTGGTTTCTCGAGATTTTTGTGTTTTTCCCTTCCTTCCCCTCCGCTTCACAGTCTGCTCCCTTTCTTCTGGGTCTTCTCTCCCCCGGCTGCTTCCACTCCTTTGTCCACATTCCTTGCCCCCTTCCATAGCTTCCTCTCTCCTCCCCCGCTCCAGCCCTCTCCTCCTCCCGCCCCCTGCCCCCTCGCCCTTCACCTCCCCACTCCAGCGCTAGGTCCTCTCCCAGCTGTGGGGCCAGGACTGGAGAGCCTCACACCGTTGCCTCATCGTTCTGCTATGGCTTCTGGATACAGCACATCTGGATTCCGGGGCCCAGATGTGGTTGCTACAGCGACCCTGGTCCCTCTGGTAAATATGGGCGCCCACCCGCCCCAGAGCAGAGAACAAAATAATTGTGTGACTTTCTTTTGTCACGAGATAGAAATGTCCTCCCTCCTCCTTTTTCTCCACACCCATGTCTCCAGGCAAAGGAAGTTTTAAGGGTCCAAACTCTTCCTCCTGTGGCTCTCTTGCCCTGTTTTTCAGCCCAGCCTCTTAATTCTCTCCCCTCTTTCATCTCATGATCAGTTTTTTCTCTCCATGTTCCTCATTACCTCCCACCTCGCCCCACCCCCCAGTCTCAATAATGAAGTGTTGACCCTCTGACTTACACTTGGCAGTTTCTTCCCACTGAATCTACATCATAACTGGATGCTGAAAAAGTTTCAGAAATTGAGAGCACCCACCCTTCCCCAACACGTCCTGCCTGAAGCCCTTCATTTGTTTCTGCCCTAAGTCATACATCTTTCTAGGGCTCTTCTTGGAGGAGGGGGAGGCATACAGGCGTTGGAATCTGAAAACCTGGCCTGAGGCCCACCTTCACCACCACTAGCAAAATCACCCGGCCAAGTCCCATAATGTCTATGAGCCCCTGTTTTCCTCAGCATAAATGGGATTAATAAAGTGCTGTGGTGTAGAAAAGGGCTTTGTAAACGGAAGCCCAGCACAACTGTTTTCTATCTTCCCTTCTCTGGGACTGCTTCTTTGGATCACAGCCCCTGGCCTCTTCACTCCCTCTCTATCCTTCAGGCCCTTGCCCTCAATTGCCCTTACTCTTGTCTTCCTCGGCTTCTCCTTTCCTTCCTTGCTGTATACCTTTTATCTCTAATCCTCCTGAGGGTAGGACAGGAACTTGGAGGTTCATTCAAGGATGGAGGCCCAGAGCTGAAGACACCTAGGCTGAGGATTGAGAGAACAGCCAGAGCACACAAATGGTTCTCAATAAGAGCCCAGCCTTTCTGTCCACCGCCTGCAACACCTCACTGAAGGCAGCCCCACTCTGACCACTGGACTCTCTGCCTTCACTCTGAGGCTCCCTGCCAGACACTCTTGCCACTTCCTTCTCTCACAGTCCTTTGGCAGTTCAGTGTGGACAGGCATTTATAAAGCACCTGCATTATGCAAGGCGCAGTGCTTTTCTGATAAAAGACAAACATATATATATAAGACATAAGCTCCTCCAGGAGCCTGAAATCCAGGGTGTGGATCACATTTTAGATAATGATTATCTCAGAAGCTGGAATTGTATCTGTCAGGCCTGCAGTGGCTTCGGCTTCTTTGAATGCCTTGTGAGCTTGTGAATGTCTGGAATCTCACACCCTTTTCTGACTCCAGCATCCTGTCTCCCTGAGAAGTGGACTTCCAAAACACCCGAAAGCCATCATTTCAGTCCTTCTTCCTCTGCAGGCTCTTCCGGCCACTCTCTGGGCCAAGTATACCTATGGTGACCATACTTCCACTATACTTCCATACTTTGGTCCAGCAGTTAAGGCTCCACGCTTCCACTACAGGGGGTGCAAGTTTGTTCCCTGGTGGGGTAACTGGGATCCCACCTGCCTAGTGGTGCAGCGGAAAAATAAATGAATAAAGTAAAAATAAAACCAACATATAGGGTATAGGACCAAAAGGAGAGGGGCAGGATATGACCATTAGAATTACTAGAATCTGGCAGTATCAGAGAAAATCTGTTCTCTGAAGTTTGCTCTCTCCAGGTAATGCCATTTTAGACCCTCCACCCTTTCACGTGCTTTCCCCCAAGCCCTGTGTGGAGAGCTGAGGGAAACTGTTACCTATTTCAGGCTCTGGGGGCTTCGGGCCAAGGCAGAGGAAGGAAGCTGAACCCAGCTCTATCCAAGATGCTGACTTCATTTTTCCTATCAAAGCCAGGAGAAAGAAAAAAAAGACACACAGACACACACGGGAACACCCTGCGAGCACCCATGCAAGCCTTCACCCTCAGCCACCAGGAGCTCACTGGGCACTCCACAGCGCCACGTGCTGTGCCAGTGCACCCTGCCCAGAAACAGCACACCCGAGACCTGGGGACCTGCGGGCACCTCTGCCCCAGCTGCGCGGAGTCAGACACAGGCTCCCGCACTCCCTGTCACCCACGAGCTGTCACTTGGCCAAGCCTCCTCCTCCATGGTGAGGATTGTGAAAAGTGAAGTCTCTCAGTCGTGTCCAACTCTCTGACCCCATGGACAGTAGCCTACCAGGCTCTGAGATCCATGGGATTTTCCAGGCAAGAATACTGGAGTGGGCTGCCATTTTGTAGTTGGATGGAAAGAACTTTCTCTGCGTGAAACCTCCTCAGCCTGGATATTTCTTTTCTAGCAGCCCCTCATCAGGGGAGCAAAGCACGTGGGGAAATGAGACCAGAGAGACAGCCCGGCAGCCTGATGTGGGCATCTGCCACTCTGCCCTCTGGCCAGTCTTCCTATCTCTACCCAGCCCACAACTCCCTCCCTACCTCTGCTTCTCCACTGCAGCACAGAATTAATCCCCTTCCTCTCCAGAACATCAGTGTGCCATGTGCCCACCACCCTCATGTCTGCCCCTGGCTCTCAGCTCTTTCTCCATCCCCAAACCTTCAGGCTTCCCTTCCCTGTCTCCTGTTAACCCCTCCTTCTTTCCCGAGTTGTCTATGTCTCAGTGTTCAGGCCACACCCTTGTCCAGCCAGTGCCTAAGCCTCATCTGCCATTTCTCTAGGAAGCTGCTGAGGTGAGAAAATGAAAGAGGGCACTGATCCCCGAGCTGAGAACCAGAGATTGAACAGTACAGATGGGGAGAGGCAGCACAGAGGCAGGGCGAGAAGAGGACACAGTGCAGGTGGGAGCAGTGGGGACAGGCAGGGGCCGAGGTGGGACAAGGAGGCTCTCATAGAGAGCAGTCTAGACCGGGAAGGGAGGCTTCCTCCCGCCACCCACCCTCTCTGCTGCCTGCCCGTGCCAGGAGATAAATGGTAGAGGGATGAAGGAGGGGGTGTTGGGCAAGACCCCAGCTGGAGGGATGTGGCAGCTGGGAAGAGGTGGGGGAGGTTCCGAGGAGGGAGAGGGGCTGGCCGTGGGAAAGGGTGCTGGAAGAGGGGAAAACAGGCCAGAGAGCAGGAGCAACAGGTGGAGAAATGGTGGGGAAAGGAGAAATGACGAGGGATGGGGGTGCAAGTTGGACACAAATTAGGGTGAGGAGGAAGAGTGAAAATGGGATAAGGAAAGGATGAGGGAGGTTGGATGAGGGCTGGCCAGGGTGAGATGAGGGTACTGTGGGACTCAGTGATCCCAGACAGGGAGGGGGGGTAGGATGACGAGGGGAGGAGAGGAGGGGTGACATTTGATGACGCTGGGAGGGCCTGGCAGGGGCGGGTGGGTGGGAGGACCTGCCCTATCTCCGCTCCCCTCCCTGACCTCATGCTGGTCCTCCCCTTCTCCTCCCCGGGCTGACTGCAGTCTCCCTCCTCCTCACTGTCGCTGCCCAGATCGACAGTCAGGTCGAGGCTCAGTGAGCCCCTGCTGCAGGGAACGAGCAAGGGATATACCCAGGAGCTCAGGGCTGCCAAGGGGCGTCCACCCACCCTGCCCTGAGAACCCCCGTGCCAAGTTCGGGACAGAGCAGGTGCAGACACACTGAAGCTGCTGGTTACTCAGGTAAGGAAGTAACCTCCGTCTCCGGGAGACAGAGGAAAGAGACGGAGAGGTGGGGCCCTCTATCCCCAAACCCCAGGTGAAGGTTGGCAGGAGAGCAGGGACTTTTGCGGGGGCAGAGGAAATAAGCCCATGCACCGGGGACCGGTCTCCCCGTGGAGGGTGTGTCTGGGGGAAAGAGTCAATGCAGGTGTGTGTGAGTTGGGCACGGAGGATGGATGCTGGGGTTTGAATAGGACCAGGGCCGGCACCAAGGTGGAGGCGGTTATCGGTGCGGTGCTGGGGCTGGGAGAAACTAGAGGCCGGGCTGATCTGGTGGCCGGCTGAACTTCAGGAGGGAAGTGCTGGTGCAACCCCAAGCGATCTGACTGGAGCGGCTGAGCCAGAACTCCAGGAACGTGCCCGAGGGAACTTCCTTGAGCATCCAGATGGGGACTCCCGGGGGGCTGCAGGTGGATTGCAAGGCCCGGGAAGGGAGTTCTGGGGGTCTCTGAGCCTTAAGGAAATGCAGCAGTGGAACAACGTTAGGACTCTCAGGTCTAGGAAGGGCACAGAGTCTGTGGAGAGAATCCTAAAATTTATTCTTGGCAGAAAGCTTTGCACCCATGACTCACAGTTCAGCGGGGGCTGAGATGACTGCGCGATGCCTCCGGGGGCACAGGGGCTCCGTCTTCGCTCCATCCCCCTTCCAGGCTCTCCTGCTCTGTCCGTCTGAACCTCCCCCCTACACGTGACACACCCTGGGTGGGATGGGCGGGACCCTTATCTCGCCTGGAAAGAATTTAATGGCTTGGAAACAACTGGAAATGGAACTGAGAGGAACTACTGGGAAGCAACTCGGAAACACGGAAACACCGCAGCTGCTGTCGATCCGCTTCCAATCCCCGCCCACTTCCCAGATCCTCAGTCCCCTCCCCTCTTTCCCTGGCCCTGCCTCCAGACCCTCGAGGACCCAGCACCTCAATTTCTCAACTTTCTTTCCCTTGAGTCCTGGTCATTCAGTGCTCCGCCCCAGGACTCTTTGCCACTGAGGGTCCGGAAATCCTTTCTTTTAGTTTTCCGACGTCTCTGGCCCATGAACTTCCCAGAATAAGGGGTCTCTTAGATCCTCCAACTGCCCCATCTCCCGGTTGCCTCCTTGCCACCTGCTTCCAAACCCAGCCCAGCCCTCACCTCCCTCCTTGTCCTCGAAGCCCTAGAATCCTCCTACCTTCACTCTTCTTGTGGCGCGAAGGACAGAGAGGAGCATGGGGGTGGGGCCAAAATCCTCCACCTCTCGAACATCCCTGCAGGAGGCCAGCCCCTCTCCCCAGCTCCTGGGACCTACAGTCCCTGATGAGCGAAGTGTCAAACTTGGCCACCACATGAATACACTGAGCGCTGAGTCACCGCTTGGGACGATGCCCCATCCTTGCCATCCGACTATGGGAAGGGCGCCAAGGGGGGAGGCTCGTGCTCCCCTCCTTCCTCGCTGCGCACAGGCACCCCCGATGCCGCGGGAGGGCGGGCGATGAAAGGGAAACATAAGGGACACCCAAGTATCCTGCTTTCCTGGTGCTGAGAGAAGAGCGCGATTCTCTCAAGAAATGGGAATGAGCTAGGCGGGCGGTGGAGACTCGGAGGGAGAGGGGCTTGGGAGGGAGGCTCTGGGGGTGTGGCCTGTGCAGGCCTCTCTTCTCAGACCAGCTTCACTACCTTCCCGCTTCTTCCCGCTGCAGAGACCCTCCCCTGCTCCCACCAAGCGGGGAAGAGGTGCAGGATTCGATTGTTGGGGGAGGAGGACTGGCAACTCCCTCAAACCCCCAGGGGTGTGGAGCACCCTGTAACCTCTGCCTCCTCTGAAGAAGGGTCTCCTGTGTGGTTCCCCTCACTCCAACTAAGTTCTTTGACACAACTGCCCTCTGAGCCAATGAGAAATCAGCTTTTTAGACATCGCTCAATGACTGGATGTGGAGGAAATGTGAAGAGTTTGTGTGTGTATGCCCTTGATGTTGTTGTTGTTGTTGTTGTTTAATACTTAAGTCGTGTCTCTTTTGTGACCCCATGAACTGTAGCCCGCCAGGCCTCTCCGTCGGATTTCCCAGACAAGAATATTGGAGTGGGTTACCATTTCCTACCCAGGGGCTCTTCTCGACCTAGGCAGGGATCGACCCGAGTTTCCTGCATTGGCAGGTGGGTTCTTTACTGCTGGGAAACCCCTGCACATACTCAAATGTGTGTGCCCGCAGAGATGCAAGCTTCTTTGGATGAATATAAGTATGTATATAGTTTCCAGGTGGTGCTAGTGGTAGAAAACCCATCTGCTGATGTAAGAGACACGGTTTCAATCCATAGATTGGGAAGATCCCCTGGAGGAGAGCATGGCAGCCCACTCCAATATTCTTGCCTGGAGAATCCCACGGACAGAGGAGCCTGACGGGCTACAGTACATAGGGTTGCAAAGAGTCAGACAGGAGGGCTGAAGCGACTTAGGACGGACAGATACAAGAAGTGTGTTCATATTTGTGGATAAGCACATGTGAGTACATTTGTATGTATATGTGTGTTTGTGTGTGTGCACCTGGAGATGTGTGCAACCTTAGACACGGGGCAACAGAATTTGAAGGTAAGTCAGAGCCCAGCTCACACCCAGAGCTACACTCCAAGCTGAGAGAGGGGCTGAGCAGCTGAGGGAAGGGCAGTGCTCTGCTTGCCAGGCTCTCTGCTGGGCTTTGTGGGGCAGGGTGCCTCTCAGTGTGGAAACGCGCTGCTCCTGTTGCCCGCTGCTCTTCCATTTCTGGTGGGATGGAAGATGGTGGAGTGTGATGGCTGGTAGCCCTGGACACGCCTTTTCTCAGACTCAGAGGAGAATTTTAAGCATAGGAAGCCAGGAAATAAATGTGTGTGTGTTGTGGGAGGCACTGGTTCACAGCCCCTGACCCTCCTCCTCAGTCAGCATTCCCACCACTCACCCTGCTTTCCTTCCCTCTCCAGCCTCTCTGGTCTGGAAGAACTGGGTGCTGCTTTCCTTCCCTCTCCAGCCTCTCTGGTCTGGAAGAACTGAGTGCCTGCTAACACCACTCCTTAACGCTCCGCCTGAACCCCCCATGCATCTCTGTTACCGAGGCCTCCTCTCCCGGTTCCCGCATCACCCCACTACCTTTCTTCTCTAATCCTCGTCTCCCTGTGCCTCCCAGTTCTTGCCTCAGTGGATTCCACGAATACAACTGGGTGACCAGCACTCAGATCAAGACTTAGCACCCCAGAATTTCCCCACCATGCCCCTTCTTGGTCCCCATTCCCCAAGAGTGCCACATTTCTGACTTGCCACTCTATTGATTGACAGTTAACATGGTCTAGACTCAAACATCACATAAACAGAATGTTTCAGCAAGTTCTTTGTGTCTGACTTCTTTTGCTCCACCCTATATTAGCGAGACCCATTCATGTTATTGCATATAGTTATACTTTGTTCTTGTTGCTTTATTTTATTCCACTGTGTGAACAAACCACGTGTTATTAATCCATTCTACTCATGTGAGACATTTGGGCAGTGCCCAGTCTGCGGCTATTATGAGAAGCACCGTTGTGGTGGGCAGACCCCTCGGAGTGGAGCTGCCAGTTCATAGGGTCTGCACACAGCTCTAGTGGGTTTGGGTGGCTGTGCCAAATGGTTTTCCAATGGGCTTGTTCCACGCAGCCCTGCCAGGATCTACACATGGCCTGCTCCCTGGTCAACAGCTGCCCCAGCTGCTGTTTCTAACCAACTTTCAGCCCCAGACACTGTCCGTGGTCCTAGCCCTGACCTTGGTCCTGTCCTTGGTTCCAGCCCTGTGCTAGCCCTGGGCTCAACTTGAACTATGTAAATTGACTAAATATATAGTCAATAAATATTTTTTTGAGCATTTACTATGTGCCAGATGTAAAGCTATAGCAGCCAAAACAAAACCAAAAATCAGGTGCTATATCTGCCTCCAAGTTTAGCGGGCAAGTTTGAGTGTGGGCAAGAAAGTAATAAAATAATCCCACAAATAAATATGTGAGTATAAATTATTATAAATACTGCAAATGGGAGTCACAAGATCGTGTAATATCACATGATAGGGAAGCTGACCTGTACAGGAGAGGTTTCCTGAGGAAGAGATGTGGGATTGAGACCTGAATGATGAGGAAGCCAAGAGAAAAGGGAAGAACATTCCATAGAGGGAACCACAGATACAAAGGTCTGGGGCTGGGAAGAATGTGGGGGACATAAGGCCAGTGGGACTGGAGTGGAGAGAGGGAGGGAAGTCTTACAGTGGATGAGGTGGGAGAGGTCAGCCAGGGCCCAGATGGTACAGGACTGTCTGTCAGTATTTGAAGACTATTCAGAGAGAAACCACTGAAAGGGAAACCACTGAAAAGTTTTTTGAGGAAGAGGGACATTCTATTTGCCTTTTCAGGACTTTTAAGAAGCAAGAATAGGAGAGAGGAACTGGGTAGGAGGCAATCACAGTTGTTAAGCAAAAGGTAGATAGTAGCTTGAACTATAATGATGCTCAGAGGGAGAAACATAAGCAAATTAAAGAGACATTTACAATAAAATATGGTTTGATATGATGAAATATGGTGGTGTTGAATGAGCTGTTGGGTTTCTGGCTTGTGAAGCTGAGTAACTATGGGGCCATGAACTGCGATAGAGAACACTGAGAAGGGATGGGGTACAGGAGGGATGAACGTTGAGTTCTGTTTTAGATGTGTTGAATCTGAGGTGCCCAAGAGAAGTTGCCAAATAGAAGGATAGCTATATTGCTTGGAGTTAAGAGGAGATAGTTTATACTTTGGGGCATAGTTTGGAAATTAAAGTCTTGGATTTGGATAAAGGTACCTGAGTGGGTGACTACCCCAAGTAGGTCACAGCTCTGGCTACATGCTGCAATCAGTGTCCAGTGGTTTTGAGAGAGATCAAGGTGAAGACAAACATCTTTTAGATATTGTGACACAGATCATTGGGAGACCTTCAGTTCAGTCGCTCAGTCATGTCCGACTCTTTGCAACCCCCGTGGAATGTAGCCTGCCAGGCTCCTCCATTCATGGGATTTTCCAGGCAAGAATACTGGAGTGGGTTGCCATTTCCTTCTCCAGGGGATCTTCCTGACCCAGGGATCAAACCCAAGTCTCCCTCATTACAGGCAGACGCTTTACCGTCTGAGCCACCAGGGAAGCTGGGAGACCTTAGGGAGGGCTATTTGGTAGACTGAAAGAAGGTGAAGTCAGATGGGAACTGGTTGAGAAATGCATGGGATATGTGAGATAGGAACAACAAGCCCAGATAAATCTTTTGACAACTATGGCCATGAAGTAGAGAAGAGAAATATGTGATGGCTGGAGAGAGTGTGAGGTTGGGGAATTTTTTAAGGTATATTTTTGTATATTAAGTATATTTTGTGCATATAGTGAAATGCACATAAGTGTATAGCTCAATTAATTTTTGATTATACATACCTTTGTTTAACCACCCAGTTAAAGGTGCAAAATACTTCTAGTAATTCTATCCTGTCTTCTATTCAGTTCAGTTCATGAACCTCATATGAATAGCATTATTTACAATGTTCTTTTTGTGTGTGTTGTTTCTTTTGCTTAGCATTATATGTGTCAAATTTTGTCCATGTTGCTGTGTGTAACAAGAAAGGTTTTTTTCTGTGGGGTGGGGGTGGGGGGGGGGGGGGGAGTTTGTTTCTTTGCTTTTTGGCTACACTGCCCAGCTTGCAAATCTCCTCCTACCAGGGATTGAACCCAGGGCCTGGCAGTGAAAGCATTGAGTCCTGAGCACTGGATTACCCAGCAAGTCCCAGGAGGGTGTTTTTGTTTTTTTCATTGCTGGAGAGTATCCCATTGTATGACTATGCCCCAATTTATTTATCCATTCTACTATTAATGGACACTTGAGGTGTTTCCAGATCAGGCTCGTATGAAAAAAATCCCATGAACATTCTTGTACTCGTCTTTTAGAGGATACATGCAGTCATGTCTTTTGGAGGATATGTGCAGTCGTTTCTATTGGGTATTTACCAAGAAGTGTAATTGCCAAGTTATAGGCTGCATGCCTTAGTAGCAACTGCCTATCAGTTTTCCAAAGTGGCTGCACTAATTTCTGCCCCTACTTGCAATAAATGAGAGTTCCAGTAGCCTCACATTCTGGTCGATATTGAGCATCAACAGCCCTTTTAGTTTTAGCCATTCTGGTGGCTATTTGATGGCATCCTCTTGCGGTTTTAATTTTCATTTCCTTGATTACTGGTTTTGTTCTACACATGCATATGTTTATTTTTCATATATTTATTGGAACTTTGGATATATTCTTTGTAGAGATACTTTTTTTTTTTTGCAAATTAAAAAAAAGAAACTGGTTGCCTGCCTTTTGTTTGTTTTTGTTCTGAAGGAATTCTTTAGATTTTTAATCCCCTCTCTCAACTCTCAAGCACTGTCTCCCAATCTCCCCACCATATATAATACATATATATATATATTCTGACATTTCTCACATATTTTCTCCCATTCTGTAGCTTGCCGCCTTTTTCTCTTCCTTGTATCTTTTTTATAATTATATTTATTTATTTTTGGCAGTGCTGGGTCTTCGTGGTTGTGTGGGCTTTTCTCTGGTTGCAGCAAGTGGGGGCTACTCTCCAGTTGCGGTGTGTGGGTTTCTCATTTTGGTAGCTTCTCTTGGTGGAGAACACAGGCTCTAGGACACAGGCCCAATAGTTGTGGTGCAGGGGCTTAGTTGCCCTGAGGCATGTGGGATCTTCCTGGACCGGGGCTAGAAGTCAGGTCTCCTTCCTGCATTGGCTGGTGGATTCTTTACTACTGAGCCACCAGGGAAGCCCTTAGCGGTGTCCTTTGATGACCAGAAGTTATCAATTTAATGTGGTCCAAGATGTTGAAGCTGAGACTCCGGTACTTTGGCCACCTGATGAGAAGAGCTAACTCATTTGAAAAGCCCCTGATACTGGGAAAGACTGAGGGCAGGAGGAGAAGGGGATGACAGAGGATGAGATGATTGGATGGCATCACTGACTCGATGGACATGGGTTTGGGTGGACCCAGGTGTTGGTGATGGACAGGAGGCCTGGCGTGCTGCAGTTCATGGGGTCGCAAAGAGTCGGACATGACTGAGCAACTGAACTGAACTGAATGTATCAATATCTTTTTTGTGGTTTAGTTTTGTGTGAAATTTTTATGGCAAATTTTGTGGTTAGGTTTTAAGAAATCTTTGTTTATTTCATGGTCATAAAGATTTTCTCCTATAGTTTTTTCCTCTAAGACATTTTGTGAAAGGTATTGCTTTACCTTTCATGATTAGATCTATATACTCATTCCAAATTAATTTCTGTATGTGGACGTAGGGTAGAGATAGATTTTTTTCCCATGTGGATATTCAACTGATCCAGGACCATTTATCACAATTTATTCTCCTTTTAATTATAAGGGGCCTCTTTTTCATTAATTAGGTGACCACATATGTGTGGGTCTGTTTCTGTTCTGTGTTCTATGTTTGCACCTTCATGATGAATTTTGATATTTGGTAATGTAAGGATTTTTTTTTTAAGAAAACAGGAGCTTTTTGAGCTTATATGAAAAGATAATGGGAAGAATCTAGTTGAGAGTGGGGGCTGAATGAAAGAAGGAGAGGATAATCTACACCTTAAGTTTTCTAAAAACATACTAGGAGCTGGGATCATTGCTTATGGAAGGATTTGTCTTTTATATTCATCTGCTGACCCATTCAACAAAAATGTGTTGGATAGGAAATTCCCTGGTGGTTCAGTGTTAGGACTCTGAACTTTCACTGCTGAGGGCCTGGGTTCAATCCCTGATCGGGGAATTAAAATCCCATAAATTGTGCAGAATGGCCACCAAAAAAAAAAAAAAACTGCCAAAAACTGTGTTGTATAGTGCCCATCCCGTGTGCCAGGCACAAGCATGCAGCAATGCCAGGACAGATGAAGTCCCTGTTCTTATGGAATTCACGTTCTGGTAGTGGGGGAAAGATAACAAAGAAGTAACACAAACAGATAATTCAGGCAGCAGTAAATGGCATGAAGAACATAAGCAGGACACTGTGATGAAGTGTGATGAAAGACTGGTCCAATCAGGCACCAAGGAAGACCTCTGGGAGTCGATGACATGTGAGTTAAGATTTGAACAGGAAGGAGCTAACCTCTAAGAGCTGAGTGAAGAGCACCCCAGACAGAGAAAACATGTAGTGCAAAGGCCCTTAGGCTAATGTAAGTTTGTAGTGTCTGTGGAACAAACAAAAAAGACCAGTGTGGATGGAACAGTAAAAAAATAAATAAAATGAGTGGAGGAGCAGGGTGAGCAAATGACATAAGAAAGCAAGGTAGAGACAGATCTGCCCAGGGAGGGTGGGTGATAGGGTTGAGCTGAATGTGGATTTTTGCCAATACGTGAGTCAGGTAGATGAGTTGTGGGTGGTGGGACTGTGGGTGTGTGTGTTGGAGAAGGGGACATTCATCTTGTCTGCTCTGTGAGTCTGCTCTCATATGTGCCCTCTCTCCCCACAGCCTCCGGAAAGATGCCCACCCAGTGTTCCCTAACCTCCAACCTGGCCCTTCTGATGCTGCTGGGCACTGTCACAGCAGGCCCTTTCTCTCCACGTTCCAACGTGACACTCCCAGCCCCACGGCCCCTCCCCAGCCAGGGGGCCGTACAGTGCAGCCAGAAGGGGAGGCCCTTCTTCTCGGCTCTACGAGCACACTGTGGAAGGAGGGGAGAAGCAGGTGGTGTTCACCCACCGCATTAACCTGCCCCCTTCAGCTGGCTGTGGCTGTCCCCCAGGCACTGAGCCCCCTGTCCCCGCTTCAGAGGTGCAGGCCCTGAGGGTCCGCCTGGAGATCCTGGAGGAGCTGGTGAAGGGGCTCAAGGAACAGTGCACTGGGGGTGTTGTCCTCCGGCTGCCCAGGCTGGCACAGGTGAGCCGAAGATCACAGGGAGGAGCACGGAAAAGAAGGGAAGTGGTTAGGATTGGGTGGGCATCACTAGAGGACCTTGGTGTGAATTGGAAAAAGGCACCCCGCCTCCTCTTTGCAGGTGGTGAGTGCAGCCCAGGGCACGGCTCTGAGAGAGGAGCCATGTGACTAGATGTCAGCCCTCCCCAGTGAATGTTAGGGCCCTGGGTGATAAGTTGCAGCTGGGAACTGAGATGGCCTTAGGAAATGAGGCTTCCTGATGGAGAAGCTGACTCAGGGCAGCATTACACAGGCTCAGCCACTCCTCACTAGAGACTGAGACCCAACTCTCGCTCCTACTCCAGGCCAGACCGACATTCGAAGCCTCTGCAGTCTCCATGGCGTGTTTGACCTGAGCCGCTGTGCCTGCTCCTGCGAGCCAGGCTGGGGTGGGCCCACCTGCTCGGATCCCGCAGGTGCGGAGGGACCCTCCTCACCACCCTCTGCCCCCGGTTCCTGCCCGGATGACTGCAATGATCAGGGTCGCTGCGTCCGTGGTCGCTGCGTGTGCTTCCCTGGCTACACCGGGCCCAGTTGTAGCTGGCCCTCCTGCCCCGGGGACTGCCACGGCCGCGGGCGCTGCGTGCAGGGCATGTGCGTGTGCCGCGCGGGCTTCTCCGGGGACGACTGCAGTGTGCGCTCCTGCCCTCGGCGGCTGCAGCCAGAGAGGACGCTGCGAGGATGGGCGCTGCGTGTGCAATCCAGGCTACAGTGGCGAGGACTGTGGGGTGAGGAGCTGCCCCCGAGACTGTAGCCAGAGAGGACGCTGCGAGAATGGGCGCTGCGTGTGCAACCTCGGTTACACTGGCGACGACTGTGGGGTGAGGAGCTGTCCCCGAGGCTGCAGCCAGAAGGGGCGCTGCGAGGACGGACGCTGCGTCTGTGACCCGGGCTACACTGGTGACGACTGCGGCTCGCGGACCTGCCCGTGGGACTGTGGCGAGGGCGGGCGCTGTGTGGACGGCCGCTGCGTGTGCTGGCCCGGGTACGCGGGCGAGGACTGCAGCACGCGGACCTGTCCCCCGCGACTGTCGGGGCCGAGGGCGTTGCGAGGAGGGCGAATGCATCTGCGATCCCGGGTACAGCGGGGACGACTGCGGCGTGCGCAGCTGCCCGGGCGACTGCAACCAAAGGGGCCGCTGCGAGGACGGCCGCTGCGTGTGCTGGCCCGGGGTACTCGGGGCCCGACTGCGGCGCGCGCCTGCCCGCGCGACTGTCGGGGCCGCGGGCGCTGCGAGAACGGGCGTATGCGTGTGCCACGCGGGCTACAGTGGCGAGGACTGCGGCGTGCGCAGCTGTCCCGGGACTGTCGCGGCCGGGGCCGTTGCGAGAGTGGCCGCTGCGTGTGTTGGCCCGGGTACACAGGCCGGGACTGCGGCACGCGTGCCTGCCCTGGCGACTGTCGCGGGCGCGGGCGCTGCGTGAGACGGCCGCTGCGTGTGCAACCCGGGCTTCACAGGAGAGGACTGCGGGAGCCGTCGGTGTCCCGGGACTGTCGCGGTCGCGGCCGCTGCGAAGATGGCGTGTGCTCGTGCGACGTGGGCTACGAGGGCGAAGACTGCAGCACACGCAGCTGCCCCAGGGGTTGCCAAGGCCGCGGCCAGTGCCTAGGAGGGGCGCTGCGTGTGCGACGACGGCTACGAGGGTGAGGACTGCGGCGTGAGACGGTGCCCGCGCGACTGCAACCAGCGGGGCGTGTGCCAGGACGGTGTGTGCACCTGCTGGGAGGGCTTCGGGGGCGAGGACTGCGGCCTCCGTGTCTGCCCCTCCAACTGTCACCCGGCGCGGCCGCTGCGAGAACGGACGCTGCGTGTGCGACTCGGGCTACACAGGCCCGTCCTGCGCCACCCGCACCTGCCCGGCCGACTGCCGGGGCCGCGGTCGCTGTGTGCAGGGCGTGTGCGTGTGCCACGTGGGCTACAGCGGCGAGGACTGTGGGCAGGAAGAGCCTCCTGCCAGCGCCTGCCTCGGGGGCTGCGGGCCACGGGAACTGTGCCGCGCAGGCCAGTGTGTCTGCGTCGAGGGCTTCCGGGGCCCCGACTGCGCCATCCAGACGTGCCCCGGGACTGCCGCGGCCGGGGAGAGTGTCGAGAGGGCAGCTGCGTCTGCCAAGACGGCTATGCAGGGGAGGACTGCGGGGGAAGGTGAGCGGACAGCCTGCTTCAGTGTGCTGGGTCCGGGGCTGGAAAACTGGAGCCCCATGAGAAAGCCTGAGTCTGAGGCAGAGGAGGCCCCAGACTTGGAGGCAGAGTGATGGGGGTGGTCATATATTGGGGTGGGCGGTGGGGCAGTCAGAGGAGCCAGAGGGCCAGGGTCCACCAGGGCTGCAGAACCACAGCAGGTGGGGTCCATGCTTGCAGGCAGGACCTGCTGTAAGATCTCTGCTGAGCAGATCCAGGGGCCCTCTTCAGGTATTTTTCGGAAGATTTTGGTTCCTGGAGATGGAGGGCAGTGAAGGAAACCCAAGGCTTATTCAGGCCACTGCTGGCTTTTCCCCACTACTCCTCTCTCCCCCAGAGAGGACTGGGAACTTGGCTGGATCTCTTAATGTGACCCTGAGTAGGAAGAGCCTGTGAGAGTTGGGGTAGGGGTGGGGAGCTGCCTTGGGCTAGGCAGCTTCTCATATCCCACTCTCCTGGGCAGAGGTGCCGGCCATCGAGGGCATGAGGATGCACCTGCTGGAGGAGACGACGGTTCGGACAGAGTGGACCCGGGCTCCCGGCAATGTGGATGCCTATGAAATCCAGTTCATCCCAACGGTGAGAGCTAAGCTCCAAGAGGGGGCCGAGTGAGTGGGGCTGGCGGTGGGGGTGCTCACCTCAAAAGGAGTTCCAGGTAATCAGTGGTTGAGTCCAGGTAGCCAGCTCCTGAAGCTGTGCTAGTTGAGTCCAGGTTAGCCGGCTCCTGAAGCTGTGCTAAAGACCTTCTCATTCTGCCCACACTGGGTGCAGAAGGCCTTTGCATCACTGGCCTGCTGCTGCTGGAACTCCTCTGGGGACCTTGAGCTCAGTACTTCCTAGGGCTGCCTGCTGACTCCGTTTTTGCTCATCCCTGAAGTCACTTCTTTCTGTTGTTGCTGAATCCAAAGTTGCCCCATTCATACATCCATTCAGTGGCCCCAGCTGGGCCTCACCAGCATTGGAATGCATTTTTTCCTTTCCCTTTGTCTTACACCACGGACTTTCAGATATTTGGAGACATCAGCCATCACGTTGGGCTTGCCTGGTGGCTCAGTGGTAAAGAAAATGCCTGCCAATGCAGGAGATGAGGGTTTCATGTCTGGGTCAGAAAGATCCCTTGGAGAAGGGCATGGCAACCCACTCCAGAATTCTTGCCTGGAAAATTCCACGGACAGAAGAGCCTGGCGGGCTATGGTCCATGAGGTCGCAAAGAGTCGGACACCACTGAGGCAAATGAACACACCATCACATCACCATTCATTCCCTCCAGGCCAAACCCACTGGTTTATTCTCCCCATTTCCTTGAGGCATTGTTCTCTGAATCCTTCACTTCTCGGTTTTCTTCCTCTAATGCCTCCTGCTTTGTGCATATGCCTCTTCCCCCAGTTACAGGTCCAGTCACTCACCTGGCTGACTCTGGATATCTGGCTACTTTTCTCAGAGTTGACATATATGAACTTGTGGTCACACAAACTGTCAGTTATTTTGATCACATTTGATTTTTAAAGTAACTTTTTATTATAAAAGTCCTATAGGCTCAGTGTAGAGACTTTAGAAGACATAAACAAAGAAAAAGAACGAAGGAAGGAAAAAAGAAGACATTCAACTACATACCCCCTTTTAAACCTAAATATAAGCCTTTGCATTTGGCTCTGCTCAGTGTTATCATTTTTTGGTTTGGGCCAAGCTGTCTAGGCTGTTGCAATAATTTTGAGTCTATGAACTGGTTCCCTAGCCTCCATGTCATCAGTGCATTGCAAAGCCTCCTTTCTCTATCGCTTCCAACTCACTCTTAAAATATTTGGGGGCACCCTAAGGACAAAGTTTGTGGCCTCTCATTAGAGATCTCCCTTCATGCAGATTGGATTTTTATGATGTGTTTGGTCTCCTAGTTGCAAATCATCTGACATTTCTCCCATTCAAATATATTTTCCTGCATCATTCCACAAATGCCATAGGTGGATAGGCCATGTTACTTACTCTAATCTCTACCCAGTCAGGACTCTGGAAAAATAAAAAGTTCCAGGGCTTAAACTTAGGAAGCCTCTAGGACAGAAGGGCTAGCTCTGAGGTGCTGGTTGTCATCCCCACCCCAACTGGCCTAGTCATTCTAAGTCTCCTTATCAATATTATCACCTCAAACCCAGGCCCCTATCATGCTTTATCTCTCCTTACCTTCTGGTAGAAGCAGAGGCAGAAATCCCTACTTTGCGGCACAACCAAGGGAGCCTGGATTTTTTTCTTCCATTAAAAAAAAATTTTTTTCAGTTATAAAAATAATTTAATCACAAGACAAGAATTTGGCGACTAGGGAAAAAAACAAATAATTCTTGGCTGTTTCACACTGAAACAAGTACTGTTCACATTTTAAAGTGTTTCTCCCACTCTCTTCTGGTGTATATTATTTACATAATTTCAATCTTGACAGGGTAGGACTTTTAAGAGGAATTTTCCTAAGAGACTTTAGGGAAAGACTTGAAATAAACATTTGATCTAGAATGAGCTTAAAGGGCAACAGCATCTCCTGCTCTTAGTAAATATGACCTCATCCTTGGTGTTCTCCAGAGGCACAATCTCCCAGGAGGAGTCCTGGGCTTTCTCCCCTCTTTGTGGGGCCAGAGGGGATCTAGCTAGCCTGTGTCCAGCTTGGCTATGCTCTCAGCTCATCTGCTTTGCGCTGGGTATGGGCCTCCATCACATTTTAGGTTCTCCCTGAGCCTGGATGTAGAAAATGCTCCCGTAAAATTGGTCCCCAGACGCCTCCCTTGGACTCCACATCAGCCCGTGCCACTGGCCCTCTGACTGTGTTTTCTACGCTTTTGTGGCTGGCCCCTGGGCTTGTGCCTCTTGCTTTTGGCCAGCACTCTCTGTCCATTTCTGTCGGCAAAGAGTGCGTTCAGTAGCTGGCTATCCCTCTGGCCACTGCCATCTTCCTAGAAGCCTCTTTCTCTACCTTATCCTTTTCCCTTTTCCAGAAACACTTTTCTCTCTAAGCTCAAACCCTGCTATTCCTGGCCAAGGGACACACCTAGTTATTGGAATGATTATCAGAACACAGAAGAGGAACATTCCTCTTTTCCCTGCATACATGGCACAGCTACGCTCAGTGGTTCTGAAAGTGTGCTCCCTGGACCTGCAGCATTAGCATCAGCGGGAGCATTAGCCATGCAAACTGTCAGACTCTGTCCCCCAATCTGCTGAATGAGAAGCTGTAGGGGAAGAGCCTGGTAACCTGCATCATAACATACCCCCAGGTGATTCTCACGTACCCCAAGTCCAAGGACCACTGCTCTTTTGTCCAAGGAATACTGCTGTTTTGCAAAAGGCAAGGTCTTCTATGAATGTGAGACAAAGCTTGAAGAAACTGAGGGAGGTGAACCCCTGAACAGAAAGACATGCAGGTGTTTCCAGTTTGAATGTATTCCACAGACTGGAAACTGGGGCTATGTCACATTTTCATTGGGACACAGGACCCTGCAGCCTCAGAAAAGTTTGTGTTTGGGTCTGGTCTGAAAAAGAGGATGAGGGTGAGGTGAGCTCCAGGGGCCAGCCAAGGTGGAGCTCTCGACCTGGGGCCCTGAGGTTAATATCGAGAATAGAGTTAGAAACTTGCCAAGGACATCAGTGAAGCAGCCAGACCATCATGAAGGGGCCGAATCAGCTGCCGGCCTCTGGTTAGAGAGCCAGCCTCAGACCAGGCAGGAGGTGCTGAGAGATATGGGTTAGACTGGCAGTACAGCTTCTCAGGGGATTGTTCCCAGATGGATCTCAAAATGTCTAAAAGGTTCATGTAGGTGACCTGAAGGGAGAAGGTGACCCCTGGGGATGGGCTTGTCTCGCTGGAAGGACCGGATGCCATCAGGAAGCGCTCAAGGGGTGTGTGTGTGTGTGTGTGTGTGTGTGTGTTGGTGGTGGTGGGTTGGGGGAGTAAAGGGAGAGGGAGAGAAGGTTTGGGGAAGGATAAAGCCCTCATGGGTCTTGAGTAGACGCCCATCCAAGGCCTCCCAGGCTGGGATATTCTAGGGCAGTGAGTAAGAGAGGGATGAAGGTCCTGCATGCCCAGAAAACCTTTTCAGCCAGGAAAACTCTAACAAAGCTTCACTTCATCCTCAACCCAGAAGTCTCTACGTGGCCTTTCATCTGGTTTTATACTTTGGTATTTACTGTGTTGATTTCCTCGCAGTTCTCTTGGTTCAGGAGAGTACCTTTTGAAATTTCCAATCCTACTTGGCTGAATGGAGGCGTCCCCATCACAGCCAACATAGCAAAGCAGAACAGAGCGTCCTTATTAGCTGTTCTAGCTAGACGGCCCAGCGAAATGCCGCGCTGTTCCCAGACGTCCATTCCTCCCGTTCCCCCAGAGGCTGGCACTCCAGGAGACCCTGCCTGGAGCAGGGGCTGGCAGATTTTCTGTGGGCTTCCTGCAAATAATCATAACACTTTACATGTATACCTGAATGGAGTTTGTTCTCTCACAGGTATGGACTACACATAGAGATTTGGGTTAAGGATCTAATAAAACGTAAAATGTGGCCACACATTTAGCTACTAGAGCATGAGCTCTCTGAGGAGACAGGGATCATATATCTTATTTTCGTGTCTCCAGGGCCCAGAATGATGCCAGGTACACATTCAGGAAACATATTTGTGGAACTTTGAGCAGGTGGGCCTTGTTTTTGAGGGGCCTACAAGCCTGCTGAAAAAGACAAGAAAAGTACCCAAAAGGAAATGTCACGATGTGGGTCACACCCAAGTTACACAGCCAGGGGCAGGTGTTTCTAGGGGAAGGCTCAGGCTGGGGCAGCTGCCTCAAGGAGGAAGTGAGACTTAAAGTGGTATCACTCATCTGCTTCACCTATTATGGCAGGAACAGGTTTATGAGACGCCTCCTCATGCCCAGAGGGTCAGGATTGCCGGGGAAAAGCCAGAAAGAGAGTCCTGGCATGTGTCAGGTAGAATTCTGGCAGACAGCTGATGAACAGGCTCAAAAGGTAGTGTCCAGGGACTTCCTGGTCGTCTAGTGATTAGGAATCTGCCTTCCAATGCAGGCGACTTGGGTTTGATCCCTGGTCAGGGAACTAAGATCCCACATGTCTCAAGGCCACAACTAAGAGCCAAAGCAGTCAAATAAGTAAATAAATATTTTTTAAAAAGGTAGTCCCCATAAAAGGGGACTCTGAAGTCACACTGCCTGGGTTTAAATCTCTGCCTCCTTGGGTAAGCCACTTAATCCTTTTGTACATCAGTTTCCTCATCTGTCCAGTGGGAATAATCTGACCTACCTCATTAGATTCTTAAGAGAATTAAGTGAGTTCACATGTGTAAATTGCCTTGAACAGGAGCTGGCAAGGAGTAGGTGTTCTAGATGTGTTTGCTGATACCGCCCATGCTCCCCAGCTGTATAGGGCCAAGTTCTACACAATCTCATGCTGATTCTGCCTAGACCTTGGAGAAAGAAGGGATCAGGGGCATTGAGCAGCAGGGGTGAGTGGCAGCCCTGATCCACCCGATAATTTCTCTCTTGCAGACGGAGGGGGCGAGCCCCCCATTCACAGCACGGGTGCCCAGCTCTGCCTCAGCCTATGACCAGAGAGGGTTAGCCCCTGGCCAGGAGTACCAAGTCACGGTCCGTGCCCTTCGAGGGACTAGCTGGGGCCCTCCTGCCTCTAAGACCATCACCACCAGTGAGAGCTGGGGCTGTTGAGGGTGGGGGGTCATGGGTGGAAAATAGACTTGAAAAGGGGGGCTGGGATATGCCCTCCAAGAGGGCAGAGGTGAGGGACTGGCTGGGGGCAAGGCTCTTGGCAGGACAGCTGGTGACCGAAGAACCAGACTCCCGCCTAATGCCTCCTCTCTCTGACCTGGCTAGTGATTGATGGCCCCCAGGACCTCCGAGTGGTGGCTGTGACGCCAACCACACTGGAGCTCAACTGGCTGCGCCCCCAGGCTGAAGTGGACCGGTTTGTGGTGTCCTACGTCAGTGCTGGCAACCAGAGGGTGCGGCTGGAAGTGCCCTCCGAGGCAGACGGGACGCTGCTGACCGGCCTGATGCCAGGCGTCGAATACGTGGTGACCGTCACTGCCGAGCGGGGCCGGGCAGTAAGCTACCCAGCTTCCGTCAGGGCCAACACAGGTACGGCTGGCCACGGGCTGGGGAAGTTTCTGAGCCTAGGAGCCGCTTCCTTGGGAAGCCGTGTGTGGGGCTCACAGGCTCCTCTGAACACACTGCGCGGGGTGTGTGGCAGTCCCAAAGCACCTGCTGAGGGCCCTCCTCTGTACCAGGGGCTCTGAGGAGACGCAGTTCTCAGGTGCCTGGAGTCCCCGCGGTGGGCTGGAGTTTGGGAAGAGCGGCCTCATGGAGAGATGCAGTAAATAAAAGATGCTGTCCGGCCCAACCAGATAGGAGTGGTTCTGATCTGACCTTGGGCACAGGGCCCCCTGTGCTCCATCTCAGTGGTCAGGTCTCCGAGATCAAGGCGCCTGTTGACTTTAGAATCGGGGTTTGGGGGAGTTAAGTCTCAGCAGTAATTTTCCACTAACCCTCCAAGTCTCTTAACAGATGCCTGGATCTTTCTTTCCCTTTCCTGTGACAGAGGGACGCCCACCTCACTGTCGCTCGCGTTCTCTCCTCCCACGCCCCTTTCTCTCCTTCAGACGCAGGGCCCCACCCGCCTGTTTCTTCTTTCTAGGGCATCAACAGTGGCGGGCTTGGAGGGCGAAGCGGAGGGCGTCCTGGGGCACTAACTTCCTCGGTTCTCTTCGCAGGTGTGGCTGGGGCCCAGGGAAGAGGCCTCAGGCTCGGGTGGAAGGGACGCGGGCGGGGCTGCCGTGGGGGAGTGCAGGGGTTGGTGGTGGGGGTGCTGCCTCTGACCGGCCTCTCTCCTCCCCTTTTTCCGCCCCCGGCAGCACCAGGCCACTACAGTTACCCGGAGGCGCACCCCCAGCCCCGCCCCCCAGCCCCGGCCCCGGCCGGCCCCAGCCCCGCAGCCCCCGCGGCCCGCGCGCCCGGCGCCGCCGCCTAGGCCCGCGCGGCCCGCGGAGCAGGGGGAGGCGGAGTCTCCGCCGCGGCCGAGCCCGCCCCAGGCCCCTCGGGCGGGCGTGGGGCAACCTGACCGCCGAGCTGGGCCGCTTCCGCGGCACGGTGCAGGACCTGGAGCGTCACCTGCGGGCTCACGGCTACCCACTGCGAGCCAACCAGACCTACACGTCGGTGGCGCAGCACATCCACGAATACTTGCAGCGGCGTCGCTCCCCTGCACCCCCGCCCGGTCGCCCCCACCCCACCTCCAGCCCCGACTCGGGCACGTGGAAGCGGGACTCCAACCAGGGCATCTACGGCCTCTCGCCCGAAGGCGTCGACCGGGTGGCGGCGCCCGTCACCCCAAGCCCGAGGTGCTGGGCACTTCCGCCGACGGCGCGCTCCTCCTCGTGTCGCTCGACGGGCTCCGCGGCCACTTCGAGCGCGTGGTGCTGCGCTGGCGGCCGCAGCCGCCCGCGGAGGGGCCTGCCGGGAGCTGACCGTGCCGGGCACCGCGCGCACCGTCAGTCTGCCCGATCTCAAGCCCGGCACCACCTACCACGTGGAGGTCCACGGGGTTCGGTCAGGGCAGACCTCCAAGTCCTACGCCTTCATCACCACCACAGGTAGCGTGGGTGGGGCCGCGCGACCCCCCACCCCCTGCCCAGTCTCACCTGCCGTCGGAGTCTATGAGTGCCTCCCACTGCCTCACCGCTCAGGCTGCCACTACCCCCTCCTTTGATTTGCCCTTCTGCCTTCCAGCCTCCCCTGGTTCAGGCTCCGGGGGATCCCCGCACCTTCCTGTGTCCCTGGAAACCCCCTCCACCCTCAGGATCCTGGTGGATACCCCAGGCCAAGGAGACCTGGTCTTTGGAATTTTCTGATTTTCACTTGGGTTCCTAGGACGCTTCTGCCAGGAATCCTGTTCTAGGCAATAGAAGGGTCATTTGATGGGAGGGCCAGTGTCTGCAAAGATTCTCTGGAGCAGTTTGGGTGGGGTAGGGAGTGAAGCCAGTGGTTTCCCACTCTGACTCACTGTGGTGAGGGTAGCTGACAACTGTGGTCAGTGGTTACTATTTTCCACACTTTGGCCCTAACCTCAAAGGGACGCATCGGAACTGCTTGGGGGTGGCCTTGAAACCGTTAGGCAGCATGGGTAGGTGAGAGGTGAAGCCGCTACTTCTTGGGCTGGCTTTCCAGACCTCCTGGCTCAGTTCACGCTTGTCTCTCCCACAGGAACAGCATCCTGGCTCAGGGAGGGGTGCCCTGTGGCTATGGGGGGAGGGGTTATGGACCTCTTCTTCCCCCATAGGGCCCAGATGTCACCGGAGCTGGATGTCCACTACTCTCTCTTCTGACTGCCCACTGTCTCTTGAGTCTTCCTTAACACCACCGTCTTCTCCTTTCTTCCAGGCTTCTCACTGCAGCACTAATGGAAGCCAGGACCACCGCCCAGTGGGGAGGGTCTCCCATGGGAAGGGAGCTAGGAGCCTCCTGGGAGGAGGGATGGCAGGCTTAGCTCTGTTTATGACCTGCAGGCCCGTCTGTGCAGGGCTATAGTGGGTGTTTGGGACGATGAGGTGACCCAGGGGGTGATCCAGGAGCGACAAAGGGAAAGTCTGAAGACTCTTAGAAGCCAGAGAGCAGAACCTGGGGACTGAGGTCTCCTTTCTGGCTCTCATACTCGACTCTCCTGTTTTTCTCGCCCTGCCTCTTCCCAGGGTCCTCCCTCTCAGGCCTCTTGGGGGCCACTGATGAGCCCTCCTCCCTCAGGCCCTTCAACGACTCAGGGGCTCAGGCCCCTGTCCTGCAGCAGCGCCCCCAGGAGCTGGCCGAGTTGAGGGTGCTGGGCAAAGACAAAACAGGGCGCCTCCGAGTGGCCTGGACCGCCCAGCCTGACACACCTTTACCCACTTCCAGCTGCGCCTACGGGTGCCCGAAGGGCCAGGGGTCCATGAGGAGCTACTGCCAGGGGATGTCCGTCAGGCTCTGGTGCCCTCACCCCTCCTGAATCCCCCTACGAGCTGTCACTTCGTGGGATCCTCCCGATGGCGAGCCCTCTGCCCCTCTCATCTACCAAGGCATTATGGGTACATCCTGGCCTCTGCTCAAGTCCAGTGTCCTGAGGCTGGGGGAGGGGGCTGGGCCATTAGGTCTTCAGGCGTGGGATGAAGACCAGAGGGCAGGGCTGGTGTTTGGGTCGAGGCAGTAGGAGAAACAAGGAGAGAAAGGGAGTTGAGGGCTCAGAGGCAAGAGGGATGGGGAAAGTCTTAGTACTATGAAAGGGTGATGATCAGAGAGGGGAGTCCTTCCAGATAAATAGATGAGAGGAGAAAAGTCAAAGCATGGGACAAAGATTCAGGGAGAGAGACTGTTGGCCCCTGGCTCTCCCCTTGCCGCTTTCTTTGTGTAGAAGTGTCCCGCCCCCGCTTCCTGGTCATTCCTCTGCCCCTCTCCGCCCCTGCATCTCTCAGGGTGGTGTGAGAAAGCCTCTGGCCCTGAGGATACTGATCCTCAGCTCCCTCCTCCTTTCCCTTCTCTCAAGCCCCTGCCATCCCCTCACTGGACAGATTGGACACCTTGTCCCCCTACCCTGCAAGCCCGGCCTGCAGTGCCCCATGGTCCCATCAGCTAGGGGTGGAGGTTCCCTGGGGAGGGCGCTCCACGACTATCGGGACTTCAGAGATGGATGAGGTTTGTGGAACCTGGGCAAGAGAGTGGGGCTCCTGGCATTCACAGTTTCTCCTAGTCTCCCTTTATGGGACTCGGGCAGCCAGCTCTCCCTGCAACTCCAGATCTCTCACCAGGGAGAGAGTGGCAAGGAGAGAGACGTTCAGGTGGACTAAGGCATCTCCAGGCTGCTCTAAAGCAGCAATGGTTCCGAACTCTCAGGAAGAACCTCAGGGGACCCAAAACTCCCTCAGAGTGTTGGTGTATAGAGGGCCTGGGACATTTGTGAGTGGGGAGGAAGTTATCACAGGGAAGAGTGGAAGCTCTTGCTCCAGAGTAGACACTAGGGAGAGATGCCCCCTTCTTAGAAAGGCTGGTCCCAGAGAACTGAGGGCAGGGAGTGGAGCATCAAGGGAGGGAGCCATCCAGCATGGAGGGAGCCAGTGGGCAGAGGAGAGGGATGGAGAGCAGGGGCAAGACAGTGCTTGAGCCCACGTGCTTTGTTTTGCCGCCCCCCAACTCCAGACAAGGATGGGGAGAAACCTGGGAAGCCCTTGGCCCCACCTCGCCTGGGCAAGCTGACAGTGACAGACGTGACCTCGGACTCCCTGCTTCTGCACTGGACAGTCCCTGAGGGCGAGTTCGATTCCTTCGTGATCCAGTACAAAGACAGGGACAGGCCCCAGGTGGTGCCCGTAGAGGGGCCCCAGCGCTCAGCCCTCATCTCCAACCTGGACGTCGGCCGCAAGTACAAATTTGTCCTGTACGGGCTCGTGGGCAAGAAGAGGCACGGCCCCCTGGTGGCTGAAGCCAAGATCTGTGAGTGACAGGGGTCACCCAGGCCCCTGCCCCTGCCCTCTGTGCGGTCCTGATGGAGGTCTCCCCAGTGTTTTGGGAACTCCCAGAAGTCTTCCTGGAGGCGGCAGTGCCTGAGCTGAATCCTAAAGGGAAAATTGTGGTGGGTCAGGCAGGGAGGTTGAGGAGGGCAGTGCCAACAGAGGGAGCTGTGGAGAGTGAGGCAGGAGTGAGAGTGGCCCTGTAAGAGAATCAAAGTCTCTCCTCCAAATACCAGGGAGGGCACCTGGGGGCTGAGGACATGGGTCTCACTGATCTCCAGTGTCTGAGTCACTTAGGTCTCATTTGAGCACCCTAGGGGGCCTCCGAAGTGCTTTAAGTGAGAGAATGACCCAATTCAATATTTATCTTACAAATAGCTCTGAGGCTGCTGCAGAGGACAGCTGGAGAAGTGAGCTAGGAACCAGCAAGCGAGGATGCTGGCCTGGCAGGGATGGTGGCAGTGAGGCTGGGGTTGGGTGGGGTGAAGGAGAGCGAGGAGGCCCAGGCACCCCACGCTTTTGGATCCGGCAGTCCTGTTCCCTGAGGCAAGGAGCAGCGGATGTGAGGAACGGTGTAACAGTGCAGCAACACTTAGTCAGACATCTTTTGAGCGTTTAAGTGTCAGATGTGTTCAAGATGTTCTAAGAGAATGATCACACTTAATCCTCACAAGCAGCCCTGTGAGGCATGCTCATTTCACAGATGCGGAGAGGGGCGGCACAGAGAGGGCAAGGCCACTCGGGCGGAAAGTGAGGGGGCCATAGCACTTTTCCACTGCCCTCCTGGAACTGGAGAGCAGAGAAAAGGCCTGAGCACGGAGCATGTCCCAGTGGGCAGAAGCCGGGGTGGGGAGGCAGGGAGAAAAGACATGGCCCCTGGGACCCTGGAGGTGGCCGTCACTCATGGCATGAACAGAGGATCGGGAGTCTGCAGGGCAGCCTGAGGGGGGAACTGGGGAGAGGAATGCCAAAATGAAGGGCGCGGTCAGACATGTCAGATTCCGTAAGAGTGACTCAGGGCTGCAAAGTGTCCACAGGATTTAGCAACAGCGAGGTCACCACCGACCCTGGTGGGAGCTGCTGGTGGAGGGCAGGGCTGGGTTGGGAGGGCAGTGAAGGTGAGGACATGAGTACAAGCATCCCTCTCTGGAATCTGGGCTGGAGTGGAGAGCACAGAGGGAGGGTGGAGGCTGGAGGGCGATGCAGCCGAGTGGAGGCGTTCGCGTAAATCCAGAGGGCATAGCTGAGTGAGAGTGGGAGCGGATAAAGTGGGGCCCAGAGCACAGTTGTGGGGGGCTCTCCCACATGAAAATGCTCCAAGGACCAAGCGTCCCTCTCTTGGAGAGGAAATCAGCTAGTCGTTAGGTCTGGAAGCAGTGGAGGCTGTCCTGGAAGACTTCCCTGGCTGTGGAGATGTGGAAGGGGCTCTCTGCACTTCCTTCTCTTTGAAGCCCCTCTCCAGGCTGCACAATAAGTGAGGGCCACACTAATCCATACAGCGGGCCTCCCTGGTGACTCAGCGGTAAAGAATCTCCCTGCCAGTGCAGGAGGTTCAGGTTCGATTCTTGGGTTGGGAAGGCCCCTGGAGGAGGGCATGGCAACCCACTACAGTATTCTTGCCTGGAGAATTCCATGGACAGGGGAGCCTGGTGGGCTACAGTCCGTGAGGTGGCAAAGAGTCAGACAAATGAGGCCTAAGTGACTTAGCAACTAAACAACAGCAGTTAATACAGTGCTTTCATGCCACGTCAGATGAGCCGCCTGTCCTTTTAGGTGGGCATAGCCGCTTGCCAGGGCGCACAGCTTGGCAAGCAGAGTGCTGGCTGGATTTCAGTGCGTCCGTGTTGTCTTCACCATGCACCTTTGTGCAGAGAACAGCCTGTGCAGTCTCGCACGGCATTCCCAGGGAGGAGACGGATTTCTTCTTCTCTTTTGACCCGTGTCCCTCCTTTCTCTCCCACCTCCTTCCTCTTCCTAGTGTCTCAGACTGATCCCAGCCCAGTGACTCCACCCCCGCCTGGGGAAGCTGTGGGTGACTGATCCCACCCCAGACTCACTGCACCTCTCCTGGACTGTCCCTGAGGGCCAGTTTGACTCCTTCGTGGTCCAGTACAGGGACAGGACCGGCCGGCCACAGGTGGTGCCCGTGGAAGGGCCCGAGCGCTCCATCATTATCTCCCCGCTGGACCCTGACCACAAGTACAGATTCACTCTGTTTGGGATTGCCAACAAGAAGCGGCACGGCCCCTCTCACGGCCGATGGCACCACCGGTGAGTGGCAGCCTCCTAACCCCCCGAGCCTTACAGGGGGCTGACCCCTAAGGCTGACTGCTCCCAGCCTTCCGCATGCCTGCCCTCAGCCAGGAGCTGGCTGGGGCCTCCCAGCGAGATGGCTGACTCGGAATCCTGGCCCCGCTTTTGGGCTCAGGGCCAGCCAACCTCCCCCGCACTGCTGGGCCCCTTTCATCCTGTTCAGCTGCTCCCCGAGGCCCAGAAGGTGTGTCATACTCTGGCTGTGCCAGGCTTCTCAGAGTTCAGTGCTCATGCTAATTGAGTAGAGACCCCCACAGGTGTGACAAGCCTTCCAAACCCCACGCCCCAATCCTGAGGTTCTGCCAGTTCAGCCCCGCCTGGGCCTTCTTATTTACAGCCCCAGAGAAGAAAGAGGAGCCCCGCCACCCAGAGCCCCCAGAGCCCCCAGAGCGGCCCCTGCTAGGGGAGCTGACAGTGGCTGGCGCCACTGCACACTCCCTGCGCCTCTCCTGGACGGGTGGCCCAGGGCGCTTTCGACTCCTTCGTGGTCCAGTATAAGGACGCCCAGGGCCGGCCCCAAGCAGTGCCCATCAGGGGTGATGAGAATGAGGTCGCCATCCCTGGCCTGGAGCCCGACCGGAAGTATAAGATGAACCTCTACGGGCTTCATGGCAGGCAGCGCGTGGGGCCCGTGTCTGTGGCGGCTACCACAGGTGAGTCAGGCCTCCCTCGCCCGCCAGCCCCCTGCCCTCTGAGAGGGACTTGGCCCCAGACCCTCTCTCCACCTCCTCTTCCTCGGCTCCAATTCTGCCAAAGCCTCCGCCGTCTCCTTCCCCACATCCCAGGATTTCGCATCCAGCCGCCAGCACCTGACATCTTTCTTGGCCCTGCCTCTCCACCTCCAAGGACAGGCCCCTTTTCCGCCATTCTGAGCACCGAGACTCGTCCGTCCCGCAGGGCTGTGCTCCCCCTGGGTGTCCTCAGCCACTGGGTTCTTTCCTCGCAACCTTTGCTGGCCGCCTTCTCCTGGCTGAGGCTGTGGTCTTTTCTGAGCTTCTGTTACCTGCTGCCCACACCCTCCCTTCACCGATGCTCTGTTCAGAACCGGCAAATCCAAGGGCCATGAACGCCACATTTCCCCAGCCCCTCTGACTCGCTGAGTCCCAGCCAGCTTGAAGCAGGGCAAAGGGCTCGCTTTCAGCCCCCAGCCCTGCAGTCCTCCTAGGGCCCGGCCTCCCCCATCCAGCACATTTCCCTGACTGTGTAGCACTGTGGTTGGGAGTATGGACTCTAGGGCCAACTGCCTGGATGTTAATCCTAGCTCTGGGATCTTGTGCAGCTTAATGAGTCTCTCTGGGCCTCAGCTTTCTCACCTGTCAAACGGGGAAAACAAGGGTAACAGCTTCACAGAGCTATTAGAATTAAATGAGTTAATACAAACATGGCACTTAGTGCCAAGCACGTCAGCACTGCTATTGAAGAGTAAGCCTCATTTCTCCCGACTCTCTCCCCTCCCAGTATCCTTTTCTCTCCATCTTTCCACCTTCCCCTTCCCTGTCTGGGTTATCATTCTTGCTTGCTGCTTCCTCAATCTTCCGTGCCCAAAGTGGCCCCCATAGGCCGGGAGTGGGTCACAGAAGGGCTGGCTTCCCTTGTGCCAGTCCCCCACCTCATGGAGCCTCAGCAGAGAACTGGCTACTGCAGACAGTGGGTGAATGCCCTTGTGGCTGTGATTCTAGCCCCAGCTAGGGAAGAGCACGGCTCTCCCCAGCCCCCAGCCTCATTCCCATACCCTTTCCCCTACTCTTGTCTGAAGTGGAGGAAGAGACAGGGCTGCCCGGGGAGGTCTTAGCCAGACCACATCCCATTTTCTGTCCTGGTCAGTGGGGTGAGGGGAGCTGGGCAACCCTGGGGAGGGGCAGGAACTGACAGGAAGAAATGCAAGTGGGACAAGTCCTGGCTGCCCCCTCGTTTTCCTGTGGTCAGCACAGTCCATGAACACAGTATGGAAGAATTCCTCAGTTTCCTCTCACCCTGCCTCACCTCCTTTCTCAGACACAAGAGGCCAGCCAGTGCAACTGGCCAGCAGTACATGGTGGGGTTTAGGGGCCTGTCTCAGAGCTGTCTCCTTCAGTGAGTCACTGAACGGCTAATACAAAGACTACGGGAACCCTTAAGCCAACAGCTTGAAGAGTATACTTGCCAAATGTACTTTATATCAGGACTAATGTCACCAGCAAAGCATGTCACCTGAGAGCCTAATCTCTTCCCTCAGCCCCCCAGGAAGTCCTGGATGAGACCCCCAGCGCCACAGAGATGGAGGAGACCCCCAGCCCCACAGAACCCAGCACAGAGGCCCCGGAGCCCCCAAGAAGCCCCTCCTGGGGGAGCTGACGGTGACAGGATCCTCCCCGGACTCGCTGAGCCTCTCCTGGACCGTCCCCCAGGGCCACTTCGACTCCTTCACCGTCCAGTACAGAGACGGGGACGGGCAACCCAGGGTGGTGAGGGTGCCCGGGGACGAGGACAGGGTCACCATCTCGGGCCTGGAGCCAGATCACAAGTACAAGATGAACCTGTACGGATTCCATGACCGCCAGCGTGTGGGCCCCATCTCTGTCATCGGGGTGACCAGTGAGTGGATGATGAAAGCCCCAGGATGGGACCTAGTGGGAGGATCACCCCTCAGGTGATGGGGGAGTGGGGTGTGGGAGGCCCCTCTCTTCGAGGCTGAGCCATGGTGACCTTTGTGTGTCCTCCTGGGCAGAGAAGGGCCTCTGTGAGGCGTGCTGGGTGGTCCTGGTCCCCACAACTGACCCCAGAGACTCCGGGCCTGTCTGTGAGGTGTGGACCGGGAAGGACCACCAGCCTGCTTAGGCTTCTCTGAACTGAGGAGACCCAAGGACATCTCCTGGGGACCCTGCCTCACCCTCTGTGTGTCCCTCCTTCTCAGCTGCAGAGGAAGAGACCCCCAGCCCCACAGAGATGGGAGGAGACCCCCAGCCCCACAGAGATGGAGGAGACCCCCAGCCCCACAGAGGTGGAAGAGACCCCCAGCCCCACAGAGCCTGGCACAGAGGCCCCGGAGCCCCCGAGGAGCCCCTCCTGGGGAGCTGATGGTGACCGGATCCTCCCGGACTCTCTGAGCCTCTCCTGGACCGTCCCCCAGGGCCATTTTGACTCCTTCACCGTCCAGTACAAGGGCAGGGATGGGCCCCAGGTGGTGCGTGTCGGGGCCAGGAGACTGAGGTGACCGTTGGGGCCCTGGAGCCAGGACGCAAGTACAAGATGAACCTGTACGGCCTGCACAGGGGGCGGCGCGTGGGCCCCGTGTCCACCGTGGGCGTGACCGGTGAGTGAGGGCGGGGCCCTTGTCTGCTTTCCTCCCGTCTGGGGCCCCCAGCCTCCCTGTGGCGTCGCCCTCCCTTTCTGCCATGGAACCCCCTGCTTGGGGATGACCTAGAAAGAACAGCTCACTGGGGACTGGGCTACAACTAGCTTCACGACCTTGAGCGAGTTTTCAACTAACTGTGTTTGTTTTCTCAGCAGTAAAATGGGGATAATAATGCCCACCTCACAGAACTGTTGTGAGATTAAGTGAGTTAGCGCAGGCCTTGCTCAGAGTAAGCATGCTGGCGGTGTTGGCCACTACGATGATTATGTTTGGCCTTACCCTGAGGTCTGCTCTGTCCCCTTTGGCTGGTTCGCCTTCTTAGAACGTGCATGAGACATTGGCCTCTTCAACAGGGCTGCTGGAAACTTCCTTTATGACTCATCCAGTGAGTGATTACAGCAAGGAAGACTGTCCCTCCACCCAGGTACAGGGCCTCTCAGCCACCACAGAGGACCCCCTAGGCACCCACTCTGCAGAGCCCCAGGCCCAGGCCCAGTCCCTGGCCCAGGCCCCAGACAGGCCTCTGTGACCCTCCTCCTGGTCTGCCCAGCTTGGCCCCAGGGACAAGGCGTTTCTTTTCTCCTTTGTTCACTGAAACAAAGACACAGATTTTTTTCAAAAGCAACTTTTATTCTAAAGGGAAAGATTTTTAAAAGCAGAGAAACATGTTTCTGGAACATGGTTTCTGTATTTCTCAAAAGGACTTGGTTGGCTTAGTGTCCAGTCTTTCACCCCTGATTTCTTTTCTTTCTTCAGTCAGCACAGAGAGTAGGGAGAGGGGAAAGCCTCAGTGGGTTACTGTCCTGCGGGCCTGAAGTAGAAAGGTGGAGGCTTGTGTCAGGCCTAGGACATGTGGCTGAGGTTTCTCCTGGGGTCACCCTAGGTCCATTTGTCTGTCTGGGGCAGCCACGCTGGTCCCTGGGCACGTGTGTGCAACCCTATGGACTGTAGCCCACCAGGCTCCTCTGTCCATGGGATTCTCCAGACAAGAATATTGGAGTGGGTTGCCATGCCCTCCTCCAGGGGATCTTCTCCACCCAGGGATCAAACCTGCGTCTCATGTCACCTGCATTGGCAGGCAGGTTCTTTACCACTAGCTCCACTTGGGAAGCCCAGTTCCCAGGTAAGGATGGACTATGTCGGGCACTGACTGAGGCAGTGCAGTAGAGGACAATTGAGTCTTGGAATCAAAGAAACTGCATTCCATTCCTGACTTCTCAGTTCTAAGCTGTGCGATGGAGCTCATTATCCAAGCAGGAAGGCGATGGGCAGCTGGAGCCCACTGAGCTGACCGAGGGACTGTGCCTGGCACATAGCACGTGCTGAGCCGTTGCTAGGAGAAGAACTAACGTGCAGCTTTAGAAACATTACTAAATTGGGAAAGGATTTTACCAAATGCAGCATGGGGTCTGCGGTACTCATGGGTAGTTATCATTCCACCTCCCCGAGTTGAGACAGAGCACCAACGATAAGGCTTGATGGTGAGGACAGTTTCTCTCTCATGGAAAGAAGTGCAGAGAGGGTGAAAGCAAGAAGGAAATGGAAGCTACAGGAACAACAGAGTTGGAAAGCAAATTAAATAGAACACAACGCCTGGCCTGGCTCCTGGACCTGGGAGAAGCTCAGTACATGGTGGTTACTCCCTCCCGCCCGTCAGCTGCCTCCATCCCTGCCCTTCCCACTCAGACTTACTTCTCTCCTCCTGAGGCCTCATCACCAGCCCATTTTTACTTTTTACTTTAATTAAAAAAATTTTTTTTTTGGTCAAGCTGCATGGCTTATAGGATTTTAGGACCAGGGATTGAACCCATGCCCCCTTCAGTGGTAGCATCAAGCCCTAACCAAGAACCACCAGGGGATTCCCATGCCAGCTGCCCTCCCCCTTTCAAGTCTATTTACTTATTTTTAACTATTCTGGGTCTTCAGTTCTTCGCAGGCTTTTCTCTGGCTGTGGTGCGTGGGCTTCCCATTGCAGTGCGTCTCTCGTTGAGGAGCACGGGCTCTAGGCATGCCGGCCTCAGGAGCCGTGGCTCGAGGGCTCAGTGGGTGTGTCTCCCGGGCTCTAGACAGGCTCGATACTTGTGGTGCATAGGCCTAGCTGCTCTGGGGCATGCAGGATCCTCCAGCATTGGCGAGTGGATTCTTTACCACTGAGCCACCAGGGAAGCCCACCAGCCCATTTTGGAAGCAGGTTTTATGAGTACAGAGCCTAATCTTATCCTCCCACAGGAACCTGCGAAACAGGATATTGGGAACCCACCCACCTAGCCACCCCTCTGCTCGTTGCCTCTTGGGACCACTTTCCAGGCTGGTCCTAATAAGCAGTGCCTCCCACACTCAGCTCACTCTGGGGCAATGGCAACTAGCAGGTCCTGAGCTCAGCCTCTCCCAGATGTGCACACCACTCATTCATTTAAGACCTTTGTGGAGCACCCACAGGGTGCTGGTGCTGGGGATACAGTAGGGAACAAGGCAAGGCTCCTCCCGGGAGCTCACATTCTATCGGAACAGACAGGCGCCAGATTGCACAAATATGTCTGTAGGACTGTGTGTGAGACAGTGACAAGATCTGGGGAGAAAAGCAAAGCCCACTAGGCGAGACGGTGAGTGGGTGGGAAGCGGGCTGGAAAGGGACTCGCTGAAGAAGGACCTACCAGAGGGAGAGGACAAGCCACGTAGGCCTCTGGGGAAGAGCTTCCGGGCAGAGGGGATGTCTGAGGACCAGAGAGGATTGTTTTGGAATGAGGAGGGTGGTGTGAGAGGTAAACATGTGGGGCCTCGGAGGGAGGTCACTGTAAGGACTTGGCTTTTTGCTCTGAGATGGAAGCCATGGCGGGAACAGGCTTTGACTAATGTGCTAACAGTGGGGAACACGGTGAAGAGGGGAGGAGGAGGGGGGGATTTAGGAGACTGTGCTATAACCCAGTAAGAGCCGTGTGCTTAGAGGAGGTGAGTGGTAGTCGCTCAGTCCTGTCCGACTCTTTGCAACGCCATGGACTGTATCCTGCCAGATTCCTCTGTCCATGAAATTCTCCAGGCAAGAATACTGAAGGAGGTTGCCATTTCCTTTTCCAACTTAGAAGGGGGTGGTGGTGGACTTAAGGAGTAGGGGAGTCAGCTTCTGAAGGCAGTGCCAACAGGACTTACTCGCAGGCCGGCCGTGGGGTGGAGGAGAGGACTCAGGGATGACTCTGACAGTGAAGCGGTGGTTTTGATGAGGCGGGAAGGCTGTGGAACGAACGGGAGTTGCAGGGGAAGGCCCCTGAACTCGGCTTTGGGCTGGAATTGGGGATCAGTTAGGCACCCGGGGAAGATGCTGAGCGCACCCAAGCGTGTGCTCTGGGGGTCAGCTGGGAGGTCTGGCTGGAGGACTTGGAGCCAGAGATGGGCAGATGGACCTTCAGCCACTTTCCCAGGGTCTCGGTGGTGACTGACACCCCTCCCCACCAAGCACAGCCCCAGATTCTGGCAGGCACTTAGTGAAGCCTTGTCGGCCAGACAGATGTTGCCAATCAGCGTAGTCTTACATCGAACCACCCGTGGGCACCACCACAACAAACGCAGATACTTGCTACCAAAGGGAAGAGGGGCTTTTCCTGACAGCCTCCCCCATTTCTGTCTCAGCTCCACAAGCAGAAGAGACTCCTCCGGCCACCGAGCCCCCAAGGAACCGCGCCTCGGGGAGCTGACAGTGACAGATGTGACCCCCAACTCCGTGGGCCTCGCGTGGACAGTCCCGGAGGGCCAGTTTGACTCTTTCGTGGTCCAGTACAAGGACAGGGACGGGCAACCCCACGTGGTCCCTGTGGCCGCAGACCAGCGAGAGGCCACTGTCTCCGGGCTAGAGCCTGAGCGCAAATACAGGATGAATGTGTACGGGCTACATGGTGGGCAGCGCGTGGGCCCCCTCTCCGTGGTGGCCCTGACTGGTGAGTGAGGGCGGGTCAAGGCAGTCCCCATCCCTGGTCACCCGGGGCCACCTCACCTCCCCAGCGTCCTGCTCAGATCCTCCCCAGTCACAGGCATGTGGTCTGTTCCCTGACCCCAGGGATCCTCTTGGGAGCTAGAACCTTCCCTGTCTTCCAGTCTCTATCTCTGCTCCACCTCCTTCCCCAGGCAGGGTTGTCTTCCTCCCCTCCGACCAGGTCCAGCCAGATGCTATCTCTCTGATCATCCACAGCTGTTTCCTCCCCCTCTCTTCACAACCCTGCTGTGACTTGGACCAGCTACCACCTCCCCCTGCTGCCCTTTTTCACTGGGGTTAAACAACACACATCCCTCGAATCTTTTCTCAGAGGCCCTCGACCCCCTGGCCTGAGCTGTGTTCCCTTCTGGCCAACCCAGAGTCTTCCTTCCTCAGGGAAATGGCCCTTGCTCTCCACTCCCGGCGTCTCCCACTCCTGGTGTGTCCTGCTCCTCGTGCCTTCTGGGGACAGGCCACTACCATTTCTGTGCTGTGCTGTCTATGAAACCAGTGAACCACTTTCAGAGCAATGTCTTAAAATCTATAATGTAAAATGCACAGGATTTTATCATACCATACCGATTCTATTGATATCCAATTATCAAAGGTATTTTAAAATTCAAATTTATGATTTAGTAATACAGGAACTTCACTGTTAGTTCATTAAATAGCAAGAAACTTGTGGTCTGTTTAATGACCTATTTAGAAGCAGTGATGAGTGTAAAGAGTGTTTTGAAGTTTCTGCAGTAATTCTAAGCTGATGTGACAGCGTCTATTATTCCTGTTGGTGACAGTCACGAGCACTGCTAGTACCCTGGTGTTGGTTTCCTATATGCATCATTGAAGGAAATGCTAGAGGCCAGTGAAAATAATGTAACTGCTCCCTGTCTCAGTTCAACACCCCCTGGAGGCCCTCGGAGCCCAGGAGCCCTGCGAAGGGGGAGTTCTCCTGCCGGAGATCTCAGCCATGTGTTCTCTGTCTCCCTGGATCCTAGCACCCGTCCCTCCAGCCCCAGTCACAGAGCCCCCCGTGGAGCCACGCCTGGGGGAGCTGATGGTGACGGATGTGACTCCGGACTCTGTGGGCCTCTCCTGGACCGTCCCCGAGGGCGAGTTTGACTCCTTCTTGGTCCAGTACAAGGACAGGGACGGGCAGCCCCAAGTGGTGCCTGTGGCCGCCGACCAGCGCGAGGTCACCATCTCCGGCCTGGAGCCCAGTAGGAAATACAAGTTCCTGCTCTTTGGGATCCAAGATGGGAAACGCCGCAGTGCAATCTCTGTGGAGGCAAAGACAGGTAAGTGGGACCCCCACGAAGCTGAGGTCCCAGCCCCGCCGTCCTTCTTCCCACTGCCTAAACACCTCTCCTTTCCACCTGTCTCCCTTTCATCCACCTCTTCCTTTTTATTTGAAAAGCCCTGCTGCCTTCTCCCTTCCCAGTCAGATGGGAACCAAGAAAATGGAGTGGGTTCCTGGATCAGTTCCCCCTGCTGACTTTCACCTCTTCTCGTAATTCCTACTTCCGTTCAATGGGGGAGGCTCCTCCAGGACCCTTCCTGGAAGGTGGAAGCAAAGGCAGGAGGCCAGAGCTGTTCCACGTCCAAGTCTCAGCCTTGTGTAGCCATCACCTCCTGAGAGAGAGCTTTCCACTGACCCTCACCCTGGTTTCCCGCCCCTACCGGCCCAGGCACACTGGGTCCCTTATCTACCTCTCCAGAGGGACTGCTTTCCTCCCCTGCCCTCTTCCTGGAGCTCAGAAACACCAGAAGAGCCCAAGACTGGCTGCCCAGTCCAGCCCAGTCGGGCCCAGCCCAGCTATGCCCCTTTCCTGGATTTTGATCCAGGCCCTCCCCTGCCCCTGGGGGTTCCCAGTTGCCAGAGAACTCTCACAATAACAATGCCGTCAGCATCCTCGCTGTCCAGGAAGGCAGGAGGCCAGCTCCTTCTCAGGCCCCGGGATGGCTTCTTAGGCAGACACCAGATCCTCCTCCTGTCTGAGCATTCTTCTTCTCCTTGTACCCCTCCTCACACAAAAGCAGTCCCACCTCCTCCATCAGGTCCTAGGAGGGTCACCGTCATCATAATATCCTACCTCCCCACCAGCTTTCTGCCCCCAGGGACCTGTACTCCCTCTGATGTCCCCAGGACCCTCGGATTTTCCCAAAGAACAGTCAAATCACAAACAGTGGATTCCTTAGTTAGCAGATGAAGCCTGTGATAAGCTGCACTCTGCCAAGGAAATGGTCTCTATCAGGTAGCTAGAGTCTGGATAACAAGTGGAATAAGATAAATAGGAAATTAGGGAATCACCTCTCCCAGGACAGAAGGCTGCTCTCTGCGCTGGTTAAAGAACAGAGGCATGGCCAGATGAGGATGCTGGCGGGCATGTGATGGGGATGGAAATATCTGGGGGAAGCACTGATCATTTGGGCAGTTCTAGATTTTTCCAGCTCCAGAGGGAGGCAGTCAAGGAGTCATTTTGGAAAAAAAAATAAACACCAGAAATTTTCCTCTCTGTCAGTTGGCCGAGGTGACGCCAGCCCAGGAGCCCCCACCCCGCCTTGGGGAGCTGTGGGTGACAGACCCCACCCCAGACTCACTGCCTCTCCTGGACGGTCCCTGAGGGCCACTTCGACTCCTTTGTGGTCCAGTTCAAGGACAGGGATGGGCCCCGCGTGGTGTCCGTGGAGGGCCATGAACGCTCGGTCACCATCAGCCCTCTGGATTCCGGCCGCAAGTACAGATTCCTAGTCTATGGCGTCCTGGGCAAGAGGCGCCATGGGCCCCCCTCACCACCGAGGGCACCACAGGTGAGGGCAGCACCTGCAGGGGTGTCTTTGATCTGGAGGGCCCCCTGGGGAGAGTCGCTGTGGCCACTTGTGGTGGCTGTCCAACATGGTTGTTGTTTGGCTCTGGTTGTCTGGCTGGAATCTGGCCCATCTCCTTGTACAAACCTGAAGACCCAGCCCTGCAGGGCACAGCCACAGCTCAATATCGTCTTTAGACCTCTCAGTCCTCCCTTGCAGGGTCACCCAGCCTTCCAGAAACAACCTTTTCCCCTCTGTGTTTCCATCTCAGAGACCCGCAGAGCTGTGGCTGAGGCTGGAACAAAGCGTCCCTCAAAACCACGTCTGGGGGAGGAGCTGCAGGTGACCGGTGTGACATCAGACTCCGTGGGCCTCTCGTGGACGGTCCCCGAGGGCCACTTCGACTCCTTTGTGATCCAGTACAGGGACAGAGACGGGCAACCCCAGGTGGTGCCTGTGGAGGGCAGCCGCAGGGAGGTCAGTGTCTCGGGCCTGGACCCTGCCCGCAGGTACAAGCTGCTGCTCTATGGGCTGTCCAGGGACAAGCGAGTGGGTCCCATCTCCGCCATCGCCATGACTGGTGAGTTCAGCTGGGGAAATTCGCTGTCCCTCCTTCCCACCTGGCTCTCCTGGTCTGAGCTTCCTGTACCCCTTCTTTGGGGGAGAGATCAGCTTCATAGAGGTATAATTTACATACGATAAAATCCACCCATTTTAAGAGCATAATTGAGTGAGTTTGGGTGAATGGTCATGACCATTGGTCTAAGTCATGACCATCACCACAACAAACACAGAAAACATCGACTAGAGGTTTCCCCACGCTCCTTGGCTGTCAGTTTCCCCGATCCCAGCTTCTGGCAACCACTAATTGCTTTCTGTCGTTATAGTTTTGCCTTTTTAAGTGTTTTGCTTAACAGACTCATACAGTACATAGTTTTTTTGTGTGTTTTTCCTGCACTTAGCACGATGCTTTTGAAGGTCATCTCTGGGTATCAGTAGTTGGTCCTTTTTATTACTGATCTCTTGTCCTTACCTCCATCCATCCTCTTGGAGAGTCTTGGTGCAGCCACAGACCACTCACCCCTCTCTACCTGTCTCTAGAACCAGCCCCCAGGGAAGAAATCAAAGCAGAGCCCGCAGCCTTTAATCCTCCAGCATCTGAGCCCCGTCTGGGGAGGTGACTCTGGAGGAGGCCACTCCACACAGCCTGCATCTCTCCTGGATGGCAACTGAGGGAGAATTTGACTCCTTCGAGGTCCAATACACAGATGAGGATGGGCAACTCCAAGAAGTTAATGTACGGGGCGACCAGCATGAAATCACCATCTCTGACCTGGAATCTGACCACAGATACCTGGTGAGCCTGTACGGTTTCCACGACGGGCAACGTGTTGGTCCTGCCCACATTGAGGCCATGACAGGTGAGCAAAAGAGCTCTGCCCACTCAGCTTCCTTCCAAGGGGCCATGAGGGGCCCAGAGGAGGCCAAGGCCCCACGGCCTCTGTGCCCTTCTCTCAGGCCCTGTTCTCTCCGTGTCTGTGTTCAGCCCCAAGAGAGGAGGATGATGAACCTTCAGAATCTCCCTCTACCACCCAAGCACCGTCCACCGCGGTCCCTGAGCCTCCTATCAAGCCCCTCCTGGGGGAGCTGGTGGTGACGGATGCCACCCCCGACTCCCTGAGCCTCTCCTGGACCGTCCCAGAGGGCCAGTTTGACCACTTCCTGATCCAGTACAAGAATGGGGACGGGCAGCCCAAGGCGGTGAGGGTCCCTGGGGACGAGGACGAGGTCACCATCTCGGGCCTGGAGCCAAACCACAAGTACAAGATGAACCTGTACGGCTTCCACAACCGCCAGCGTGTGGGCCCCGTCTCTGTCATCGGGGTGACCAGTGAGTGGATGGTGGAAGCCCCAGGATGGGACCTAGTGGGGAGATCACCCCCTCAGGTGATGGGGGAGTGGGGTGTAGGAGGCCCCTCTCCTCGAGGCTGAGCCATGGTGACCTTTGTGTGTCCTGGGCAGAGAAGGGCCTCTGTGAGGCATGCTGGTGGTGGTCCTGGTCCCCAAAGCTGACCCCACAGACTTCCGGGCATGTCTGTGAGGTGTGGACCGAGCAGGACCACCTAACCCCAAAGATGGGCTTCTCTGAACTGACTTCAGGGCCTGGAGTTGAAGCCAAGGCTTGGGAGGAGACCAAGAATGTTTCCTGGGGACCCTTCCTCACCCTCTGTGTGTCCCTTCTTCTCAGCTGCAGAGGAGGAGACCCCCAGCCCCACAGAGATGGAGGAAACCCCCAGTCCCACAGAACCCAGCACAGAGGCCCCGGAGCCCCCCGAGGAGCCCCTCCTGGAGGAGCTGACGGTGACGGGATCCTCCCCAGACTCGCTGAGCCTCTCCTGGACCGTCCCCCAGGGCCGCTTTGACTCCTTCACCGTCCAGTACAAGAACGGGGACGGGCAGCCCAAGGTGGTGAGGGTGCCGGGGCATGACAGTGGGGTCACCATCTCGGGCCTGGAGCCAGACCACAAGTACAAGATGAACCTGTACGGATTCCACGACCGCCAGCGTGTAGGCCCCGTCTCTGTCATCGGGGTGACCAGTGAGTGGATGGTGGAAGCCCCAGGATGGGACCTAGTGGGAGGATCACCCCCTCGGGTGATGGGGAGTGGGGTGTGGAAGGCCCCCTCCTCGAGGCTGAGTCATGGTGACCTTTGTGTGTCCTCCTGGGCAGAGAAGGGCCTCTGTGAGCCATGCTGGGTGGTCCTGGTCCCCACAGCTGACCCCAGAGACTCCGGGCATGTCTGTGAGGTGTGGACCGAGCAGGACCACCAGCCTGCTTAGGCTTCTCTGAACTGACCTCAGGGTCCCCAGTGGGGACCATGGCTTAGGAGGAGACCCAAGGACATCTCCTGGGGACCCTGCCTCACCCTCTGTGTGTCCCTTCTTCTCAGCTGCAGAGGAAGAGGCCCCCAGCCCCACAGAAGTGGAAGAGACCCCCAGCCCCACAGAGCCTGGCACGGAGGCCCTGGAGCCCCCGGAGGAGCCCCTCCTGGGGGAGCTGATGGTGACAGGATCCTCCCCGGACTCGCTGAGCCTCTCCTGGACCATCCCCCAGGGCCGCTTTGACTCCTTCACCGTCCAGTACAAGGGCAGGGACGGGCCCCAGGTGGTGCGTGTCGGGGGCCAGGAGACTGAGGTGACCGTTGGCGACCTGGAGCCCGGACGCAAGTACAAGATGAACCTGTACGGCCTGCACGGGGGCCGGCGCGTGGGCCCCGTGATCCACCGTGGGCATGACTGGTGAGTGAGGGCAGGGCTTGGGATGAGGTCTCAGGAAAGGTCTCATAGTAGGGCCTCTCAGAGTGTCTTCCAAAACCCCCAAATCTCTAGTTCATTCATTATCCATTCAGCCCTTCAGGAGTGATCTAGGGGCAGAAAGAGGGAGTCCCAGGGAAGTGCTTGCCCTTGAGAGGCTGTTGGGGACTGAGGCCTCCAAGCTAGTCACACATGATCTGTCTGTGGCTCTCTGCCTTGCATGGAAACTCTGAAAAGAACTCTTTTGGGGTGTTGGGACAAATGCCATGAAATAGTAAATCTCAACAAGTATTTATTATATAAAATTTCACGTCCATCACACTTCCCACCCTCCTCAACTAGAAAATCATCTTTCTTTTTTTTTAAGTATTTTATTTTTGGCAGTGGTGGGTCTTCATTGCTACACACAGGTTTTGTCTAGTTGTGGCGAGCAAGGGCTACTCTTTGTTGCGGTACAGGGGCTTCTCATTGCAGTGGCTTCTCTTGTTGCAGAGCTCAGGCTGTAGGTGCCGTGGGGTTCAGTAGTTATGACTGGAAGGCTCTAGAGTGCAGGCGCAATAATTCTGGCGCAAGAAGTTCGTTGCTCTGCGGCATGTGGGATCTTCCCGGGGCAGGGATTGAACCCATGTTCCCTGTGTGGGCAGGCAGATTCTTAACCACTAGGAAATCCTAGAATGTTTTCTTTATTAACAGCTTCATTGAGGTATACTTTACATACCATAGAATTCACCTGCTTTAAGCACACAGCTTATCAATTTTAGCGTATTTACAGAGTTGTACAACCATCATCACTGCTGCTACTGATAAGTGACTTCAGTCGTGTCCAACTCTGTGCGACTCCATGGACTGCAGCCTACCAGGCTCCTCCGCCCATGGGATTTTCCAGGCAAGAGTCCTGGAGTGGGGTGCCGTTGCCTTCTCCAACCATCATCACTATCTATTAATAATTTTGGAACTTTTCCACCACATTGAGATGAAATCTGGTGTCCAGACCCATTCTCACGCCCATTTCCAATCCCCACAAATCTACTTTCTGTCTCTGTAGATTTGCCTTTTCTGGACACATCATATAACTGGAATCACACAACACCTGCTCTTTCATGTCTGAGTTCTTTTGCCACGTTTTAGCACGTTTTTGTGGTTGATCTGTGTTGCAGCATGTAGCAGTACTTCATCCCTTCATAGTCAAATAATACTCCATTGTATGGAGACACTGCTGTAATATTTTAAAACGTATTCCATACACTCTTTACTTCATCATTACATATTTAAGTGTACTGATCTTTTCAAAAAGACCACTTAAAAGTAACCATGACACAGTGATTGTGCCTTTAAAAACCAGATATTCGGGTATTACTAGTTTCCTGATTCCCTGGTGGCTCAGATGGTAAAGAATCCGCCTGCAATGCAGAAGATCTAGGTTCGATCCCTGGGTTAGGAAGACCCCCTGGAGGAGGGCATGGCAACCTACTCCAGTATTGTTGCCTGGAGAATCCACATGGACAGAGGAGCCTGGCAGGCTACATCACAGTCCATGGGGTCACAAAGAGCTGAACATGACTGAGCAAGTAAGCACTCACCTTCCTGATGGTGTCCTAATTGTTCTTTGCAATTTTTCTTGCGGGAATCAGATCCGATTAAGAAAGATAGGCTGCAATTGGGAGAACTAGGATTTTTAATAGAGTGGGCAGGAAAGGCCCTAGAGAGAAGTTGATGTTTGAATGAAGACTTAAAGGAGGTGTGAACATGAGCCATGCAGACATCTGGGGAAAGAACATTCAGGCATCGAGGCAAGAGGCTACTTGGCACATTGGATGGACCATAAGGAGGCCACAAAGAGACTGTGATGGCCATAAGCACAGCTGGATCTGAAGTTAGGCCCACAGAGCTGGCCCACCTTCTGGCCTGAACCCAGGAGAGCAGGGCCTCAGCAGTTCCTTCCAGCAGTAAGAACGATTCTGTTTGCCTCTCTCCCCAGCCCCGGAAGAGGAGCCCCCTGCTAGCCCTCCTTTGAAGCCACAGCTGGGGGAGCTGACTGTGACAGACGCCACCCCCCGACTCCCTGAGCCTTTCCTGGACTGTCCCCGAGGGCCAGTTCGACCACTTCCTAGTCCAATACAAGAATGGGGACGGGCAGCCCAAGGCGGTAAGGGTGCCCGGGGACGAGGACGAGGTCACCATCTCGGGCCTGGAGCCAGACCACAAGTACAAGATGAATCTGTACGGCTTCCACGATCGCCAGCGTGTGGGCCCTGTCTCCACTGTCGGTTTCACTGGTGAGTGTGCAGTAGGACACTGGCCCGAGAGCGGCTCAGTTTCCCTTTAATTGCCAGTACTCGTGTTTTTCTCCCGCTGCTCTTGCGCCCGAGCCTCCCAAGCTCCTGGGAGTGGTTTTGTGCCCGTCTTCACTCCAAGCCTTAGTGTCACTTCAGCTGTCTCACCCTTTACACTTTTTGAGTCCTTGAAGAGGGAAGATGCCAAGGAAATAATAGACTCAGGCAGACCTGGGGCTGGCCCTATTCTTGGCCCCTTAGAGCTGTGTGACCTCGAGAGAGTCACTCAGCCTCTCTGTGCCTCCCTTTCGGCATCCTTGCAGAAAGAATACCCTACCTGTCTGGCAGCGTGGGCATGGCTTGGCTCACCCACAGTGTTTGGTAACTACGGCTCCTCCTCTTGAGGAAGAAAATTAGTTACTAAAAACCCTTGGGTGAATTCTCATAATTATTATTGATTTCACTGGGTAAAATTGTATTTGATACTGATACCCATGGATTCTATGTCAACACGGAACCCAGCTATCATGGATACTGTTACTTCAGTGGTTAACACTAGTCATGCTGGCTTAGTTGCTAAGTTGTGTCCGACTCTTGCGATCCCATGGACTGGAGCCCACCAGGCTCCTCTGTCCATGGGATTCTCCAGGTGAGAATACTGGAGTGGTTTGCCATTTCCTTCTCCAGAGGAAGATTCCTGACCTAGGAATCGAACCCAGTTCTCCTGCATTGCAGGCAGATTCTTTACTGACTGAACTATGAGGGAAGCCCTAATATTAGTCATATGTGCAGCCAAATAAGATATTTTCTCTTCATTAATTACTCCTTATCTTGGCTGTTGGTTGCTTTTGTTAAGTGCCTTTATAGCTATTACCTGCGACATGCTTAAAACCTGGTTCCCAAACACAACTGGGATCTGAAACACAATGATTTTATAATTCAGCTATTAAGCCAGAATAAAACTCTATGCAGAACAAGAAAGACAAAAGAAATCTGTGGGTGTGACGGGTCGTCCCTGCCATAAACTGGCAAGAGAATTAATACGAGGTCCCCAAGCAACCCAACTGCAAAGATGATCTGATTTCCTGTGGTCTCATCCTTGCTGTCAACTGTGGAATCTAAATTAGATTCTAAAGTGCTCAGAAAAGCCTTCTAAACCAGAGGAGGTATTAAAGGAAAATACTTAGGAACCTGAGCACAGGCACCTCCTGACGAGACGTGTCTGCTAGACGTGTAGTTACAAAGCATGAGTCCTGGCCCACTGAGTGAACTGCTCAGCAGCTCCTGCAGGTTCCATGCTGCACGTGCTGAGGTCAGCGGCGTCCCACCGTACCCTCTTGACATCTCCGCAGTGTGTGCCCTGCCCCTGGAAGCTGAATGTTTAAACTAGGGAAATGAAGTCTTAACCCTGGGGCACTGGCGTCCCAGCTTCAGGGCCCTGGTGTGTCTCAGAGAAATCCCAGAATCCATCCTGTTAGGAGGGAGCTCAGGAAGCATGTCACCATTCTCTGTGTCTCCTAATCCAGCCTCAGAAAAAGACCAAGAAATGACCCCAACCCCAACAGACCTGCCCACTGCAGCTCCCGAGGCTCCCACCAAGCCCCGCCTGGGGGAGCTGGCCGTGACGGACGCCACCCCCGACTCCCTGAGCCTCTCCTGGACCGTCCCCGAGGGCCAGTTCGACCACTTCCTGATCCAGTACAAGAACGGGGACGGGCAGCCCAAGGCAGTGAGGGTGCCCGGGGACGAGGACGAGGTCACCATCTCGGGCCTGGAGCCAGACCACAAGTACAAGATGAACCTGTACGGATTCCACGACCACCAGCGTGTGGGCCCCGTCTCTGTCATCGGGGTGACCAGTGAGTGGACGGTGGAAGCCCCAGGATGGGACCTAGTGGGAGGATCACCCCCTCAGGTGATGGGGGAGTGGGGTGTGGGAGGCCCCCCCTCCTCGAGGCTGAGCCATGGTGACCTTTGTGTGTCCTCCTGGGCAGAGAAGGGCCTCTGTGAGCCATGCTGGTGGCAGCCCTGGTCCCCACAGCTGACCCCAGGGGCTCCGGGCATGTCTGTGAGGTGTGGACCAAGCAGGACCACCCAGCCCCAAGGACCGGCTCCTCTGAACTGACTTCAGGGCCTGGAGTTAAAGCCAAGGCTTAGGAGGAGACCCAAGGATATCTCCTGGGGACCCTGCCTCACCCTCTGTGTGTCCCTCCTTCTCAGCTGCAGAGGAAGAGACCCCCGACCCCACAGAGATGGAGGAGACCCCCGGCCCCACAAAGGTGGAGGAGACCCCCAGCCCCACAGAGGTGGAAGAGACCCCCAGCCCCACGGAGCCTGGCACAGAGGCCCCAGAGCCCCCCGAGGAGCCCCTCCTGGGGGAGCTGATGGTGACGGGATCCTCCCCGGACTCGCTGAGCCTCTCCTGGACCGTCCCCCAGGGCCGCTTTGACTCCTTCACTGTCCAGTACAAGGGCAGGGATGGGCCCCAGGTGGTGCGTGTCGGGGGCCAGGAGACTGAGGTGACCGTTGGGGGCCTGGAGCCCGGACGCAAGTACAAGATGAACCTGTACGGCCTGCACGGGGGCCGGCGCGTGGGCCCCGTATCCACCGTGGGCGTGACTGGTGAGTGAGGGCAGGGCTCAGGGGTCTCCGGGGTGGAAATACCTTTTGCTCATGGGTGACCTGGTTGACTGTTCTGTTGTTTCACCAAACCTTGAACCGCTTTTATGCCGTTCCTCCATGGCCCTGGGCCATGACACATGTGTAGTAGTCTGGCCATTGTCAATCCACAGCCTCATTGTCCACAGTAGCATGACCTCCTCTGATGGTCAGTCACTGGCTGCCTCGAAGGGTGAAATGTGTCAGGCTCAGACCAAGCTTGACTTCACTAGAATTTTCTTTTCTTTTCATCTTAATCACAAATCACAGCATTCTTTGTTACAAGGAAAAAAAAAAGAATGAAAGAAACAACCCAACATCCAACCACATTGAGATGATTAAGTAATTAGACAACAATCTGTAAAATGACCTATTATGGCATCACTGAAATGTTTAAACATAAGACAATTACTTTATACTTTACAATGAAATAAGAGTTTACAATGTTTCTAAGGAGGCTAATCAAAACCATTTGAAAATAACTTGCATAGTAAGACAACTGGAAGGAAACATCCCACGGGATGCATGACTTGTGGGACACAATAGAATATTTTTCCCATTTTGCTTTTATTTTTCCCATTGTGCTTTTTTTCCCATTTTGTTCTGTTCTGTGTCATTTACATTTTCTTAAGTGACAAGCAGTTTTTCTTTTATAATCAGGAAATTATTTTCAAAACATTGTCTCCTCTTTTGTATTCCTTCCATCTTTTCCGCTCATCATTCTTGCAATTTGTTTCATTGATGATTATGAAAAGGTTACAATTTCTAGTCTCTAAAAAATGAAGAAAAAAAATCCCCAAGGGGAATTAAATTCCCCACTGGTAGTCAGGGTGACTTTTCTAAGTCACTGTCAGCTGGAGTCTTATGCCTGGTGACAATATGTCACCAGGGTTCCTCTGCACATGGGAGAACCCAGCTCCTGAGAGTCAGTCTTTTGTGGGGTGAGTCAGCTGTCTCTGTGAGGTTCACTCTCCCCTCCTGAAGACACTTCGGACAGAGGGCCCCCTATCATGCAAATCACAAGCATATGCAAAAAGCACAGAGGGACCCATGTCCCTACTTGACATCCACCACCGGACTATTAATTTTTATAATCCAGAGTGTCTTTTAAGTCTGTATTTTTCTCTGAAAAGCATAGAGCAACATGATGGAAAGTTTGGAAAGTAGGGGAAAAAAATCTCTCATCGGACCACTTTCTGACCCAAGAACCACCATTCATAACAATGTATGTAACACTCTTTCTGTGGTTTCCATGCCTGCATGTTTTCAGGTTGCAGAGTGTTCATGTAATTCTTGGCTCTTAACTTTTTTTGCACCTAAGTTACACTGAGAGCTTTTATCCTGTGGCTACACAACCGTCATTAATCATCATTTTAATGGTCATTTGATGCTTCATGGTGAAAGTGCCATAACAAAATTAATCTTCTTCTGTGGTTCCTTTGGAGTCCTGACACATCTTGCTGTCATGAATAATCCCAAAATGAACTCCCGTGATACAACTTTTCCTGCTTTTTAATAATTTTCTTAGGATAGCTGCCCAGAAATGAGATTATTGGTTCAAAGGAAATGAGCAGTATTTTGGCTCCCGACATGCATGTCCGAATTGCCTTCTGAAGGTTCATGGTGCCTGCCAGCCAGTATGTCATGGGGTCGGGTGTGTCTCGGTCTCCTCTGCGTGGAATCACCGAATGCTGCACCCGGAGGCTGCGTGAGCCTCCAGGCCTGCAGTTTAAGGAGTGTTTCACTGGATGTTTCGCTGGCTGTCTCTGTTGATATCAGCAAACGTCAAAGCAAGTCTCCATCTAAGCCTCTGCCCCCAATCTCTTTTCTCAGACCCTCAGGAGGTTGTGGAAGAGACCCCTAGTCCCACGGAGCCTGGCACGGAGGCCCCGGAGCCCCCCGAGGAGCCCCTCCTGGGGGAGCTGACGGTGACGGGGATCCTCCCCGGACTCGCTGAGCCTCTCCTGGACCATCCCCCAGGGCCACTTTGACTCCTTCACAGTCCAATACAAGGGCAGGGATGGGCCCCAGGTGGTGCGTGTTGGGGGTGAGCAGACTGAGGTGACCGTTAGGGGCCTGGAGCCCAGACACAAGTACAAGATGAACCTGTATGGCCTGCACAGGGGGCGGCGCATGGGCCCCGTGTCCACCGTGGGCGTAACAGGTGAGTGAGGGTAGGGAGTGAGGTGGGGAGCATGGGGTGCAGGATGGGGAGGACGGGTCCTGGAAGAGTTTCCCTTTATTCCCACCTTAATGAAAATATAAATATTCTCAACAGCGTGTCTTTTCCAGAACATCAGATGGTCGAGGCTTCTTGTTAAAAGGCAGATTCAGATTTGGCAGGTTTGGGCTGGGGCTGGACACACTGGATTTTTAAAGTCCTTCCTGATGCTGGTGCTGCTGGTCCAGGGACCACACTCTGCTAAAGCTCCTCATAAAGCAGTTGGACACTTCCTTAGATTCTATCAGACAGAATTGTGCTTGCATGCCTGAGTCCTCACAGGAGCTCAGGCAAGCTCGGCCTCTATGTAGTTGACTGCAGGCCTTGGCGGAAGGCAGGAGTGTGCTCAGAATTTAGTGTCTTGACTGAAACGCCCCCTAGCTGCACAGTTTGGGTGTTAACAGACTTGTGGCAACAGTGGTTCAAGAAAGATGTGGGTGGCCCGAGCTAAGCACTGAGAAAGTTCACTGAGATGAACCTTGAACGTGGCGGAGAAACCAGTTCTTATCCTACGGGGCTCACAGACAGGCTGTAGACCAGCAAAGGGGGATGTGTAGGTGACGGGAAGCCCCAAGGCCAGGCCAAAACTGGGCAGTGAGGCCAACACCAGCCTGCCTGCCCACAGGTGTCCACGGGTTCCCACGGGACAGCTGAGACTTGACGACCAGCAGGCTTTATCTTGGTGACACAGACAGGATGAAGGGTCTCAGTACTAAGAACATCACGGCACAAGAGAGGATTTTGTACAAAATTCTTGGAGTGGGAGAGAGAGTCTTGAGATGGGGGTAGAGAGGTTGGGGCTGCTCGGGAAGCCAGGACTTGCTCTCCCAGAATAGAGAGGACTGCTTCACAATTTTATGCCAAGACTGAGACCCTCGGATGTGCTTTTAAAGACTCATTCTGGCTCCCTGTGAAGAACAGGTGGAGGCGGGAGGCAGAGAGAGGCATAGGGAAGTGGTAACCCAGGTGACAGGTAAGGGCGTCCCAGACAGGGTGGTGGGGCTGCAGGTGTGGGGAGTGAGAAGATGCAGGAGGACTCCATAGAGAGAATCGGACAGAGAGAGAACTCCAGGGAGAGAATCTGAATCTTACGGCAGCTGGTGCGTGCCAAGTCGCTTCAGTCGCCTCTGAGCCCGCCAGGCTCCTCTGTCCCTGGGTCTCTCCAGGCAGGAATACTGGAGTGGGTTGCCATGCCTCCTCCAGGGGATCTTCCCGACCCAGAAGTTGAACCTACATCTCTTAGTCTCCTGCATTGGCAGGCGGGTTCTTTACCGCTAGCACCACCTGGGAAGACGGCAGATGGCAACAGGAACGGATCCAAGAAGACTCCAGGTTTCTAATTAGAGAAGGGGGATGGGCTGCTTGAGGGCCAAGACATGAGCCAAAAGGGGTTAAGATGCTGTGAGACCACAGTGGAGGGAGGCCCAGAACACAGTGGCCATGTGGGCCTGCGTGTGAGGAAGGGTGCTGGTAGGTATGGGTGAGAGCAGGGCGGATGAGGCTAAGGTGCCAGGAAGGCCGGCATTAAAGGGACCAGAAAGAAAGAGTTAAGAGAAAGAGGAGTTAGAGCTCCTGTGGATAGACATGGCCTGTACCTTATTATTTTATTTTTGTAAGACACCCCTTCATATGCTGAACTGAGGACTGAGGAGACCTCACCTGTCCTCTATGTCTCTGTGCAGCTCCGGACTACGATGCCGTGACCACCCAAACCCCCCTCCACCGCGGTCCCCGAACCTCCCACCAAGCCCCGCCTGGGGGAGGTGACCGTGACGGACGCCACCCCCGACTCCCTGAGCCTCTCCTGGACCGTCCCCGAGGGCCAGTTCGACCACTTCCTGATCCAGTACAAGAACGGGGACGGGCAGCCCAAGGCGGTGAGGGTGCCCGGGGACGAGGACGAGGTCACCATCTCGGGCCTGGAGCCAGACCACAAGTACAAGATGAACCTGTATGGATTCCACGACCGCCAGCGTGTGGGCCCCGTCTCTGTCATCGGGGTGACCAGTGAGTGGACGGTGGAAGCCCCAGGATGGGACCTAGTGGGAGGATCACCCCCTCAGGTGATGGGGGAGTGGGGTGTGGGAGGCCCCTCTCTTCGAGGCTGAGCCATGGTGACCTTTGTGTGTCCTCCTGGGCAGAGAAGGGCCTCTGTGAGCCATGCTGGGTGGTCCTGGTCCCCACAGCTGACCCAGAGACTCCAGGCATGTCTGTGAGGTGTGGACTGGAGCAGGACCACCAGCCTCCTTAGGCTTCTCTGAACTGACCTCAGGGTCCCCATGGCTTAGGAGGAGACCCAAGGACATCTCCTGGGGACCCTGCCTCACCCTCTGTGTGTCCCTCCTTCTCAGCTGCAGAGGAAGAGACCCCCGACCCCACAGAGATGGAGGAGACCCCCGGCCCCATAGAGGTGGAGGAGACCCCCAGCCCCACAGAGGTGGACGAGACCCCCGGCCCCACGGAGCCCGGCACCGAGGCCCTGGAGCCCCCGAGGAGCCCCCTCCTGGGGGAGCTGATGGTGACGGGATCCTCCCGGACTCGCTGAGCCTCTCCTGGACCATCCCCCAGGGCCGCTTTGACTCCTTCACCATCCAGTACAAGGGCAGGGACGGGCCCCAGGTGGTGCGTGTCGGGGGCCAGGAGACTGAGGTGACCGTTGGGGGCCTGGAGCCCGGACGCAAGTACAAGATGCACCTGTACGGCCTGTACAGGGGCCGGCGCGTGGGCCCCAAGTCCACCATGGGCGTGACCGGTGAGTAGGAGAGCGAGCCCCGAGCCCTAGGTTTCCCTCTGCTGCCCTCGTGTTTCCCTCTGTGGGACATCAGCACTTCTCGCAGATGGGGCCTGTTCTCGTTCCTCACGTGGTGCTGAGGATCCCACCCCATGCTCGAATTGCATGAGGACTGATGGACGGTGTGCTCGGGGTCAGCTCAGCAGGTAGCCTCTGGCCCACACGTTTCAGCTTCCTTCCTTCCTTCATGATCTGGACCCTCGACCTGCTCAGGTGCTCATGTGTGGCTTCCTTAGCCTCCGTGACCAAGCGTTTTAGCGGCTTGGCACACAGATGGAGAACCAGGTTCTCTAGGTTGAATCCTGCTCTGAAGGTACTCATTTTGCAAATGTTTCTTAACCTCCCTGCACCACGGATGCCCACACAACAAGGGTGCTGAGGATAGAAGCACCTACTTCAGCGGCAGTGTGAGGATTAAATGCGCTGTTTGCGAACTGCCTACAGCAGTGCCTGGGACCCATGAAGCAGTTAAGAAGATTCGCTGCAAATGGTCATTTCACAGCCAGGGAGCAGCGCCCCCTCTCTGGCCCAGGGTCCTGTCGTTGACCACAGCCTCCTCTACTCTGTTCCAGCCTCCCTGACTACAGAGCGCCCCCTGGCACCCCGCCTAGGGGAGCTGGCGGTGGCAGCCGTGACCTCGGACACAGCGCGTCTCTCATGGACGGTGGAGCAGGGGCCCTTTGACGCCTTCCTGGTCCAGTACAAGGATGTGCAGGGGCAGCCCCAGGCAGTGCCCGTGGCTGGAGACCTCCGAGAGGTCACAGTTTCGAGTCTGGCCCCCGGCCGCAAGTACAAGTTCCTCCTGTTCGGACTCCGGGATGAGAAACGACATGGCCCAGTCTCTGCAGACGCAAAGACTCGTGAGTGAGGGCTGGAGGCCGCCTTTGCCCTGTAGCCACCTGACCACCCTCCACATTTCCATGCTCCACACCCCAGACCCATTTATTTACCAGGTTCAGTGAAATCCAAGTCCTGAGTACCCAGTTACCCTCTCGTTCCCATCCTACTCCTCCTATATCCCCAGGGACACTTGTTTTCTTCCCTGGCCCCTCTTTAATCCCTACTCCTCTGCCTCTCCTCTTCCTGACCTGCGACCTTGTCAGCCCCTCCCAGCACCCAGAGCCAGCACCTAGACCCTAGCACCCTGAGGAGGCTGCCTGCTTCATTTGTGTCACATTCCACGCTCCTCTCTCTTGTCCAGTCCCAGACACGAAACCTGCTCCCCGCCTGGGGGAGCTGACAGTGACGGATGTGACCCCGGACTCCGTGGGCCTCTCCTGGACAGTCCCTGAGGGTGAATTTGACTCCTTCGTGGTCCAGTACAAGGACAGGGACGGGCAGCCCCGCGTGGTGCCTGTGGCCGCCGACCAGCGCAAGGTCACCGTCCCGGCCTGGAGCCCAGTAGGAAATACAAGTTCCTGCTCTTTGGGCTGGTAGGCAGAAAACGACTGGGCCCCATCTCCGCTGAAGGCAGCACAGGTGAGCCCCGGGTCCCCCTGCCCGCGGCCTTTTCCAGAGTTGTCTTTCATCTGAGCCCCCAGAGCTGGCCCCAGGGATTTCAACATGGCAGTCATAACACCAAAAGCAAATATTTATTGAGTCCCTACTGAATGCCAGGCACTGTTCTAAGCATTTATTTCCTTCAATCTCTTATTGGCAATATAATAAAAAGAACTCAGACTTTGGAGCCAAGCAGACCTGTATTCAATTTCTGATTGCCAGCTATGTGGGCTTGGACAGGCCACTTCTTTTCCTTGTGCCTCAGTTTCCAGACCTGCATAATGGTTATGAATAATATCTAATGGGGCTCAATAAATGTTCACATTCTCCTCCCTTCATTCCAGTTCTATGGCAAGAGGTGGAAAATATGGGAGGGTTTGGCTGCAGAAAGACCATGGAAAAATCTGGTGTCTTGTGACCATGACTCAGCCCCCTTGAGGAAGGGGTGGAGGTGGGTCACTGACCCTTACCCCACCTCTAGGACCATGAGTCACCCTGGCCAGACAAGGATGGGGCACATGGCCAGTTGGGGCCTGGGGGTCTCAGACTCCATAATTATCTCCCCCAAACCCTCACTGTGGAGACTGGATACAGGCTTCTCCAACCCTCATCAGTCAGCACCCATGCCCACCTAGACAAGTCCCTTTTGTGCTCCGCTCTGCCCTTTGTCCTCTCGGCTCTTCCCCTGGCTTCTCCCCCTGCCCCACCCAGCCACCCTGCTCTAGTGGAGTTAGTGCCGACTGGAAGCAGGTGGCAAGGAGAGCCCAGGCTGATGGCAAGGCAAGGGGAGGTCATGGCCAGCAATGGGAGCCCAGGAGCTTGGCTGGCTGCCCAGGCCAGCTCTGACTGTTTGGGGGCGTCTCCCTGACAACCTAGACATCCTCTGGGCACCTTTCTCAGCTTTGGCCACATTCCCAGCTCTGGGGGCCAGGGGTCAGGGGAAACTGAGGCCCTTCCTGCAACCCCAGCCTGCCCTCTCTCATGAGGTGATCTTTTCTGCATTTACTGCACCCTCATCACAGAGGGGAGGCAGTGGGGGCCAGAAGTTAGGGCAGTGGCCCCCAGAGGAGGAAACTGGGCTCCTTTGGAAGGGCAGGTCTGGGACAGACTGTCTCCCCAGGTTGCGGGAGGACCTTCCCTCCTCCCAGAAGTTGCCAGGGCTGAGATAAAGGCACCTCTTATTTAAGAGTTTCTCCCCCGCCTCCACTCTCCCCACAGCCCCTCTGGAGAAGGAACGACAGCCCCAACCCGGCCTGGGGGAGCTGACAGTGACGGATGAGACCCCAAACTCCCTGCGCCTCTCATGGACGGTGGCCCGGGGCCCCTTTGACTCCTTCATGGTCCAGTACAGGGGCACAGATGGGCAGCCCCGGATGGTGCCTGTGGCCGCAGACCAGAGGGAGTTCACTGTAGAGGGCCTGGAGCCCGGCAGGAAATACAAGTTTCTGCTCTACGGGCTCGTTGGAGGACAGCGCCTGGGCCCCGCCTCTGTCCTGGGAATGACAGGTGAGCAGGAGGCCGTGCTGCTTGGTCCCTGCAAACTGGCCTGAGTGTGTGTCGCCAGGCCTCTGTGCTGCAGGTCAGGCAGGAGTGGTCAAGGTGGAGGCGCAAGGGGCTCAGGAGGAAGAGCCTTGGAACAGTGACCGAGGGATCCATCAAAAGCAGAGCCAAGACAAGCAGAAAGACAAAGCCCTGGCAAGGGTCCCTAACCTCCCGCCTCCTGTCCCCATCCCCCATCCCCATCCCCACAGCTGCCAGCTGCTCCCTATCACCCTACTGGGTCATCTCTTACCTCCCAGCAGCAGCAAACCCCCTCCCGTGGATGAGTCAGGAGCATTTTCTCAAGTGGAAAATTACTGGAAAACAAGGCAGGCAAGAGAGCAATAGGAGTGACTGAACTGATGGAGTTCCCCTTCCAGGCTTCCTAATATCGTGCCCTCCCTCCAGCCCCACATCAGCCTGGCTGGTGGGAGTCGCTCTCAAGCTCTCCTGCCAGTTCCATCCTCAGGCCTTCTCAGCAGGGAGGCCCGTGTGCACTGAGCTCAGGGAGGGACTGAGTGAGTCCTGCCTCAGGCCATGGCTCAGGCTGCCTTGGGGGTTGGGGAGGGAGCAGGGCCCGTGCAGACCTCTAGAGGGGGCACTCTGAGACCTGGGGCAGAGAAGGAGAAAACAAGCGAAGGATTCAGGCAGCATAGGAGCCCCACAGAGAGGCCGTGGGGCTGGCGCTCAGAGTGGCCCAGGTGGCGGGGGAGTCAGGGTCTCAGCAGGGACGCAGCAGATTCAAGAGAAGGAAGACGCTAGGAGAGCCTGCGTCCCTGTCTTCTCTCCACTTGGCTGCTGTGGCCAGGATGGAAAAGTGCCCCCCGCCCCCAGCCTCAGCCCTGACCCTCTCTGGAAGGTGAGATGGAGTGGGAGGGCCCCTCTGCACCCCCAGCCCTACACTCAGCTTCTCCCTGGGCTTCTCCCACACAGCCCCAGAAGAGGACACACCAGCGCCCTGGCACGCAGCCACGGAAGCCCCCAAGCCCCCTGAAGGGCCCCGCCTAGGAGTGCTGGCAGTGAGGGACGTGTCCCCAGACTCCCTGCGCCTCTCCTGGAGCGTGGTCCAGGGCCCCTTTGACTCCTTCGTGGTCCAGTATCAGGACACAGATGGGCAGCCCCAGGCCTTGCTCGTGGGGGGCGACCAGAACAAGGTCCTCGTGTCAGGCCTGGAGCCCAGCACCTCCTACGAGTTCTTCCTCTACGGCCTCCACGAAGGGAAGCGCTTGGGGCCCGTCTCAGCCGAGGGCACCACAGGTACTGCCCAGAGAAGCACTGGCCTCCTGGCCTTGGCTGCCTCTAGTCTGGGACTGGGAAGGCAAAAGGGGGTGCCCAGAAGTGGTGCCCACGGGGAAAGAACATGAGGAGGGCGCCATGGAGGGAGGAAGGGGTGCTCCGGCAGGCCTTGGCCCTACACACGTGTTGTCATTATGGGTCTGACCTGTCATTATGGGTGGCAGCCCCTCAGCCCCATTTTACAGAAAGGAAATGAGGGCCAGGAAGGGACCTGCCACAGGACACCTAGCTGGTATACCTCTGTCTCCAAACCCTTCTCTCCCACCTACTCTGCAGGGCCAGTCCCTGCGGGTCAGACGCCCGGAGAGCCTGGGCCCAGGCTGTCTCACCTGTCGGTGACTGATGTGACCACGAGTTCACTGCGGCTCAACTGGGAGGCCCCACCTGAGGCCTTTGACTCCTTCCTGCTCCGCTCGGAGTCCCATCTCCAAGCACCCTGCAACCACGGCTACGTCCCCTGCTGCAGCGGGAGCTGACAGTGCCAGGGACACGGCGCTCGGCCGTGCTGCGGGACCTGCATCCAGGGACCCTGTACACCCCTTACACTGTACGGGCTGCGCGGGCCCCACAAGGCCGACAGCATCCAGGGCACAGCCCGGACCCTCAGCCCAGGTGAGGCTCCATCCTGGGCACATAGGTGCCCTGCCACAAAGTGGGGGTCTTGTACTTTGTAGGGTGGGACTTAGTGCCACAGCCAGAGTGGGAGTTGGTGAGTGGTGGAGAGCTTGGAATCTGCACAGCAGCTTCCATTACTAGGTCCAGAGAAAAGGGGATGGTGATGAGCACGTCTGGAGGCTGTGGGGCCCCGGGAGAAGGAGCCTCCCCACCCCATGCCCTCATCATTATTCCTTCGCACATCCCTCCCATCAGTTCTGGAGAGCCCTCGTGACCTCCAATTCAGCGAAATCAGGGAGACCTCAGCCAGGGTCAGCTGGACACCTCCAACATCCAGGGTGGATGGCTTCAAAGTTTCCTACCAACTGGCAGATGGAGGTAATACCCTTCAGCCTGTGTCCTTGCCCTTTTCCCCCTGCACCCTGCCCACCCGGTCGTTCCTCCTTGCCTCCCTGGCTGCCCCCACCTTCCAGCCCACTGTGTGTTTCCAGGGGAGCCACAGAGTGTGCAGGTGGATGGCCGGACCCAGAAACTCGAGGGGCTGATCCCAGGAGCTCAGTACGAGGTGACTGTGGTCTCCGTCCGTGGCTTTGAGGAAAGTGAGCCTCTCACGGGCTTCCTGACCACAGGTGAGCAGGACTGGGGCCCCGGCCACGAAGTAGAGGGAGAAAATGAGGGCACTGGTGGGAGCTGAATGGGGAAGGGGAAGGGGGGTGTTGGAGGCTCCAATGGCAGGCAAGAGGTGCAGTGGCGTTTGGGAAGGTGACAGGTGGGGAGAGCAGCCAGGACCCTCTCTGAGCGCCGGTCCCCCTCCCCACACCCTGCTCCCAGTTCCTGATGGCCCCACCCAGCTGCGGGCACTGAACCTGACTGATGAATCTGCCCTGCTGCACTGGAAGCCCCCCCAGACCCCAGTGGATACCTATGACGTCAAGGTCACAGCCCCAGGGGGTGAGTGAGGCTGGTTGAGGCCTCTGGGGGATACTTGTTCAGAGAGGGGGAGCAGAGGGCAGGCTGGGCTCCAGCAGGGCAGCGCTGATACAAGCCCCCCTCCCAGCCCCTTCCCTCCAGGCCTCAGCCCCTGGAAGCGCCATGGACTACCCCCTGCAGGGCCTGGTGACCCACACCAACTACACAGCAACCCTGCGTGGCCTTCGGGGCCCCAACTTCACCTCCCCAGCCAGCATCACCTTCACCACAGGTGTGGTCCGTGAAGTACATGGGACGGGGTGGGAGGCAGGGGGAGGAGCAAGAGAGCCAGGAAGGGCCTCATCTCCATCTTGTCTTCCTCCCGCTCTCAGGATTGGAGGCACCCCAGGACTTGGAGGCCAAGGAAGTGACCCCCCGCACAGCCCTGCTCACTTGGACGGCTCCCGAAGTCTCCCCAACTGGTTACCTGCTCAGCTTCAACACCCCAGGGGGACAGACCCAGGTGCCCCAAGCCCTGCTCCCCAGGCCAGCTCCCTCCCTGGGTTCCGGTCTACAGGCTTCTGGGGGTGGGCACCACCTCCCTTTCCCCTGACCACCCCTTGTCTGTTCCGCAGGAGATCCTGCTCCCAGGAGGGGTCACCTCTCACCAGCTCCGCGGCCTCTTTCCCTCCACCCCGTACAGCACTTGGCTCCGGGCCATGTGGGGCGACAGCTTCACTCCCCCGTGTCCACTTCCTTCACCACTGGTACTCGGGCCCTGAGACCTGAGTCTGGGGGATGCTTGGGTAGCGGGGGTCTAGGATCTGGATAAAGAACTGGCCCCTCCTGCTCTCCCCAGGTGGACTGCGGATCCCCTTCCCCCGGGACTGTGGGGAGGAGATGCAGAACGGGGTCAGCACATCAAGGCCCACCACCATCTTCCTCAATGGCAACCGCGAGCGACCCCCTGAACGTGTTCTGCGACATGGAGACCGATGGGGGTGGCTGGCTGGTGCGTGGCGGTCAGAAGCCCATGGGGGATACTTGTTCAGAAATGGGGAGCAGAGGGCAGGGTTGCCAGGCCGGGAGCCACAGGCTTATAGTACCGCCACCTACTTTCCAGGTATTCCAGCGCCGCATGGATGGAAAAACGGACTTCTGGAGGGACTGGGAGGACTACGCCCATGGTTTTGGGAACATCTCTGGGGAGTTCTGGCTGGGTGAGTGTCTCACAGGGATTGGGGGACCAGGGAAGGGACTGGGGCCCTGTGGACTCACCCTGCCCCACGAGCACAAACTCCCCACCCACAGGCAATGAGGCCCTGCACAGCCTGACCAAAGCCGGTGACTACTCCTTGCGCGTGGACCTGCGGGCTGGGGACGAGGCCGTGTTTGCCCAGTACGACTCCTTCCAAGTGGACTCAGCTGATGAGTACTACCGCCTCCACCTGGAAGGCTACCAGGGCACCGCAGGTGAGGGCTCAGTCTGGGGGCGGGCAGGGAGAGCCAGGAGACGAGAGGAAAGGGCCTCACTGCTCCTTCCACGCCCTGCCAGGGGACTCCATGAGCTACCACAGCGGCAGTGTCTTCTCTGCCCGGGACCGAGACCCCAACAACTTGCTCATCTCCTGTGCCGTCTCTTACCGAGGGGCCTGGTGGTACAGGAACTGCCACTATGCCAACCTCAACGGGCTTTATGGGAGCACAGTGGACCACCAGGTGAGAGGTCTGGGGGCCGCACCAAGCTGGGGGTGCTTGCGGCTCCACCTGTCTGGGCGTCTGTGACACACAGTGTGATAAGCTATTGAATGGCTCAGTGTTTCAGGGCTCTCAGCTGTGAAATGGAACAATAATGCCAGTCTCACCAAGTTATCTTGAGGAGGAGATGATTTATTGGATGTAAAGGGACAGCTCACGATTCTGCTTCAGTCCTTTGCAGTTGAGGGTTTAAAAGGAAAAGGGGAGACAGGGAGAATAGCTGAGTGATTTCTGGAACCATCTCCCCAGAGGGGAGGGCAGGCGGGAGCTGAACGCTGACACTGACTCTCTCCCAACAACCCCTTCCCAGGGAGTGAGCTGGTACTACTGGAAGGGCTTCGATTTCTCAGTGCCCTTCACGGAAATGAAGCTGAGACCAAGAAACTACCGGCCCCCGGGCAGGGGGAGGCTGAGCCGCCGCTCACCCCCTCCAGCGCCCCACCATGACTGCCGAGCACTGAGGGGTTGCGCCGAGAGAAGAGCCAGGGGCCACCTTGACCATCCAGCCACCAGCGGAAGCCTTCTCCACCCGCGATCTCACAGCACCATGTTTACAGGGGGAGGGCAAGGGTTTGTACGGGAGCAATAAAAGGAGACACCGAGGCACGTGACTGGCCGGAGTCCTCCCCCACCCCCACCCCCCCACCCCCCCCCCACCCCCGGCACTCCTCCACCATCACTGGGCACTGGCGCTTTCCCAGGCCCCGGGCTCCATCCCCCGGGGCTGCAGCCGCACCTGGAAAGGCTGGATCTTGAGGTTGACGCCGCAGTAGGGATCCGGCTGCAGTGACGGCAGGGCGCCCACGGGCGGCGGCAGCAGGGTGAAGGCCTGCAGCAGTCGCAGGAGCACCACGAAGAGCTCCAGGCGCGCCAGCGACTCGCCCAGGCACACGCGCGCCCCGCAGCCAAACGCCAGCGCGCTGGGGTTCGCGCCCGGCTCCAGGAAGCGGTCTGCGGGTCGGAAAGACCCATCCGGGCCTCAGGGGCCGCCGGCCTCCGGACCCTGCTGCGCCGCCATCCCCCACCCCACCCCAGAACCCCCGACCGCAGGCACCCGCCCCACCACGCACCCGGCCGGAACTCGTGCGGCTGCTCCCAGACGGTCTCATCCAGGTGAGCACCTTGGAGGTTGGGGATAACAACCATGCCTTCAGGGATGTCGTAGCCAAAGATGCTGAGGGTTAGGGTTAAGTTAGAGGCCCGCCGAGGCCCCGCTGGGGCCTTGGCCGTTCATCCCTAGGTCTCCCGGAGTCACCTGCTAGGCCGCGTGGTGCAGTGAGGCAAGGCCAGGGGCACGACCGGCCGCAGGCGCAGCACCTCCGCGATGGTGGCGTTGAGCAGAGGCAGCCGAGCGCGGTCCTTGTAAGTGACTCGGGAGCACGAGGCTCCGGGGCCCAGTTCGCGATCCAACTCCTCCTGAAGGCGTCGCTGAATCTGGGAAATGGAGCCGCAATCCTGGCACTGGCCAGCCCCCAGCTGCCAACCTCCACCATGTTTGTCTGTGTGTGTGTGTGTGTGTGAGTCACTCAGTCGTGTCCCACTCTTTGCAAGCCCATGGATGTAAACCTCCAGATTCCTCTGTCCATGGAATTATCCAGGCAAGAGTACTAGAATGGGTTGCCATTCCCTCTTCCAGGGCATCTTCCCGAGCCAGGGGTCGGACCTGAGTCTCCCACATTGCAGGCAGATTCTTTACTATCTTAGCCACTAAGGAAGCCCAAACTTCCACCATTCCCAGAAAGATTGTACATGAAACTATGTGCCAAGTAGGAGAGCCCATGCCAACCCTACTGACCCACCCAGTCCTGCCCCCACAACACAGCCTGCATTGCCATCAGGGAGCTAGGTTCCCGCCACCCTGGCCAGGCTGCCAGGAAGGATCCCTTGGCCTCCTCCAGGGCATACCTCGGGGTGGTGAAGCAGGAAGGCCACAGCCCAGGAGAGGGTGCTGGCCGTGGTTTCAGTGCCCCCGATGAAAAGGTCCACCACAGACATGTGCACGTGTCCTTCCAGGAGCCGTCCCAGGCCCTCTTCTACTCTCTGCCGCCCTACCCCCTGGAGCATGTAGTCCGTCATATCCCTCCACTGGCCGGCCACCATGCTCTCCTGGGGAGGGGACGAGGAGCCGGCCTGAGTGCCTGGCGTAGGGAGAGTGTTTAGAGGGTGCCTTGGGTCCAGGACTGCAGGGATGGCCCAGAAACTGCCTGGCTCTGGGCAGTAGCGTCACTGCTGCCAGCCGAGGAGGAGCCCTGTCCACGCTCGGTTCCCACCTTGTGGCGCCTCAGCTGCTTCTCCACCATGTGGTCCCTGTTCTCTATGGCCTTCTTTAGCCTCCAGAGCCCAGGGTTGGGGAAGAACTGGGGCAGAGAGGAAGAAGGTGTAGCTGCTGGCAAGGAAGCCTGTTCCCCATCCCCACCCTTTCTCCCAAAGCCAGGCATGTCGGGACTGTGCCTCCTCACCCTGAGAAAAGGAACCATGTCCAAAATCTGGATGGACCAGTGGTCCCAGGTCTTCATCAAGTCCTGAACACAGTCATGAAAGGCGTGTACTAAGGTGTCCCCCTGCCAAAAAAGGAGGAAATCCTTTCAGTTCAGAACCAGGAGAGGATGAGGGAGGGGTTGCAGGGGGGTGGAGGGGCGGGGCAGGCATATGGGAGGGCAAGAGAGCCTTGACCTTGTCTCCAAAAGTAAGGTAACAAATGATGCTGCAGGTGAGGAGAGAGAATTCCTTCTGGATGGTCACGGGGGCACCGGCCTGGACTCTCATGCGCTGAAGAGAAAGAGCATGAACTACATAGGGACCTGGGATGTCCCTGGTGGTCGAGAGGCTAAATTCTCTGCTCCTAATGCAGGGGACCCTGGTTCTATCCTTGGTGAGGGAACTAGATGCCACATGCTTCAGGTAATATAAGTAAAAAAAAAAAAAAAAAGGAGGGCCTTCCAGGAGGGGTGAAGCTGACCTGGGCTGACTGTGGCAGTCCAGGCTCACCTCGCAGAACTCCTGGGTCAGCTGCTCCACCCAGGGTTCCATGCAGCTGCGGGTGCCCAGCAGCAAGGCTGAGCGGGTGAGTTTCTTGTGGGCCTTCCAGAGCAGAGAGTAGTCCCCCAGAGAGATGTCCTGGCAGCGCTGAGACACCAGCTTGTCTGCGAGTAGGGGTTGGGGGTGGGAGGGTCGACTTGACCAAGGAAGCCACGGGCCTGACTCCCCTGCCTCCCAAAGCTCTGCTTCTCCCCTCAAGCAACCTCTTACAGGATGGTATGCGGGGTCTGCCGGCAAAGTCCACCCACTTCCTGATCATAGCCTCCTCAATGGTCCTCTTGGAGTTCAGCACCACCACCTCTGGCGGGGAGAGTGGTAGGAAAAGCAGGAAGTCAGCAGGAAAGCATACCCCCAACCCTCCTCACTGTTGTGAGCCAGGAAGGAAGCAGACCCTCACCTTGCAGCCCAAGGCGAAGCCTGTAGACAGGCCCGAGTTTCTGAGTCAGGCTCAGCAGATGGATGGGGAGGTTGGGCTGCAGCAGGTGCAGGAAGCCGGGGGCCAGAGGTGGGAGGTGGAGGTTTCTGAGCTTCCACCGGCCCCACAGCAGGTGAGCGCTGGCTAGCAGGCTGAGCAGCAGCAGCAGCAGCCCTGCGAGGACCATGGCTGGAGACCCAGGCAGAGGCCCGCCCCGCCACTTATAGCTCTCGACACCTCCAGCCACCTGGCTCCTCGGGCTGTTCTGAAGCCTCCCTCGACTCCTTTCCTCAGGTCCTGCCCACTGTCCCGCCCACAAAACAGTACATTCCTGGAATGGCATCCATCCTCTTGGCCTTGGAAAATCCAGTATCAAAGAGCAGGCCTTTTCCCATTCATCTATCAAGAAGAAAGGAAAAATACAACCCTGACCTTCTTCAACAGCCAGAATCAGCTTTCTGTCAACCGTTCAGGAAAATGTGTCCATGAGCCCTCTCCCACCCCCACTCTATCCCCACCGCCACCTTGGACCAGCTTCCTGCCACGGGGTTTGTCTCAGAGAGAAGAATGACAACCCACGCCTAATATGCCCTCCCAGATGGCCTTTGAAGCAGGAAATGAGATGAAAGTGATGTGGTTTTTTTTCTTTTAACTTACAGATAGGGGAACCACATGTCCTGATTGCTTGTGTTATCCCAGTTTACGCCTATAGTCCAAGTGTCATCAGTAATAGTGCTTCTTTTTATTCTCACAACTTGAACAAGAAAAATTAAATGTTTCCCCAGTTTGGAGTTCTTACCCTGTACCTGACAGTCTTTGCTTGCTAGGAAAAGAGACACACTTGAGCTAGTTTCAGCCAAAAGTAAGACTTGTTCTACAAATACAAGGATATCGCACAGAATCCAAGAGCAGGCAAGTAGAAGCGACCTACTTGGCCTTGGAAAGCCAGGTATTGTGAACTAAAGAGCCCTAGAGACACGGCTGCTTCCTCGCTCTTCATTTCTGCTCTCTCATTTGTGTATTACTCTTGGCTGCACTGGGCCTGTATTGCCATGTTGGGCTTTCTCTAGTTGCGGCGAGCAGAGGGTACTCTCTAGCTGTGATTCTCGGGCTTCTCTTGTGAGGTGCAGGCTCTAGGCGTGTGGGCTGCAGTAGTTGAGGCTCGTGAGCTCCAGAACTCGGGCTCAGTCTTTGGGGCACACATGCCTGCCTGGTTCACAGCATGTGTGATCTTCTCAGACCAGGGACCCGACCCGTCTTTCTCACTGGCAGGTGGACTCTTAACCACTGGGCCACCAGGGAAGCCCCTCCCTCCTCTGTCTACAGTCCCCTCCTCCCTCTGCAGTCACGCTGCCTGTGCTCCCAGGTGACGGCAGCACAGAACTGCTTTCGGGATTAGACTCCACAGAATATGGGTCTAGCCCCAGGACAAGAGCGCGTTAATGGCAAGATCAACATGCCCCCATCGATTCCAATGTCCTCAGGAAGGAACTTGATAGCCACAGCTGGGATCAGGGGCCCAGCCCTCTTCAGGGAGCTGTTGCCATGAGGGGTGGGGTCCCAGTGGACTCAGTAGGGCTATCAGGGGCCACTGTTTCGGGTGAGGGGACAGTTGAAGGACTTACAGGAGAGGTCATGCTAAACAGGGGTGGCAGGACTCGGTGGGAGGCTGGGGACCCTGGAGGTGGGGTGAGGGCTTAGAGCTGACCTGAGTCCACACATCCCCCAATACCCCATCCTTTCTCTGCCTGCTGACCTCAGAGCTTTAATCAGAGCAAGACTCTACCACCAGAGAGCCTGGGTGGAGATCCCAGCTGTGGTGCCAACTAGCCTAAAAAGTTCACTCCTGGGGGTCCTGATGGGAGATGCTCATCTCAGCCTGGACCCAGGCCCAGGACTGGGAGGGGAGAAAACTTGGGATTTCTGTGATTGGGCAGCAACAGCCAGCTCCTTCCTCATAGTTGACCTCAGGCCCTAGATCATGTCTTGCCACAACTATAGCTGAATATTTGATTCTCATAACTGGCTTTATGCCACCATCATGCTGATCGGATTTTAGGTGAGATTTGATGGGCAATGACCAGGCCATGAGGACAATAGCACTAAGAAGCCTCTGAAACACTGAGGAAGGTCAGAACGCTTTTGTGAAAAAAATATTAACTTATTTGGTTACACATGGTCTTATTTGCAGTTTTGGGAATCTTAGATCTGCAGTTGCAAAACGCAGGAATTGTTTGTTTTGTTTTGTTTTTTTCACTTGAGGCTCTTATTTGTGGCATGTGGGAATTAGTTCCCTGACCAGGGATCAAACCTGGACCCCTTGCATTGGTAGTGCAGAGTCATAGTCACTGGGCCACCAGGGAATTCCCACGTCAGAATTACTCAAAGTTTCATGGAATAGGAGGGGACTCTGTTCAAATGGAGAGTGACCTGGACTGCTGACCTGCTTGTGAACACTGCTTCATATCGGACACCATGTACCTTGCCAACCCTGTATCTTCCATACCACTTCCAAATCCTGATTCCAAACAAGATAAATGATATGCACTGCCCCCAAAAGTGTTGTCCTGCCCCCAGCCTTGGGGCCTTTTATGTTCTTTCTTCTGCCTCAAATACCCTCTTCTACTCCTACTCCCTTTGCTTGACTTTTTAGCCTGTAGAGTCGGACTTACAGGTCACCGCCTCCAGGAAGACTCCCTGCCTACTTCTCACATGCACACAGACTGGTCAGAGGACCCACAGAACTGTGCAGCTCCCTGAGCTCACACCATTCACAGAAGATGAGGATCTGGACCAGGACATGGCCTGGAGTGAGAGGTTGATTCAACACAATTCCTGTTGAATGACTGAATGGCAGGCTGCTGAGTTAGCTTTTTCCCTCAAAAATGACCTCAGCACATTCCTCGAGATGAATTTCTAGGTTAGCCCTGAAGACCTAAGAGGTGCTGCCATTATGGGGGAGAGCTAGGCAGGTAGGTGGGGAGAGTTGACCCGGGGAACAGCAGTTCCCTTAGAGTATTAAGAAACACAAAAGGCGGCCTTTCGGTCTGTTTGACATCAGTATCTAGATGAAGACATCATCAGGCTTGAGGATTGCACATTTCTGGGAAAATTACGTAAAACTGCTGATAAAGGGATCCAATGTCAAATGGGCTTTAAACAGAGCAGGTCTCAGAAGCAAGATTCCAGAAGTGCCGCATGCCTGAGCACAGTGGGGGACATGCGGCTGGGGAGCTGCTGATGAAGCAGAAGGGCTGAGGTGCCTGGTGTGCAGCCCCACGCCTAAGGCCCCGGTGACAGGCTGCCAGGCACAGGGAGTGCCCTGCGGGCACAGTAAAAGGAAGGTTTTAGTGCGGACACGGGATCCTCAGAGCGCAGGGTCACTTGCCCACCACAGTCACTATGTGGCACCGGGCTCCCAAGGGGTCGCCTGGGGGACGAGGGGATTCAGGCAGAGCTGGACTCTGCAAGGGTCACCCAGGCTCTGAGAGCCTTAGATAGTGCCCACCCTGGCCTGGGCCCCCCAGGACCTGGAGCAGATGGTGGGGACGCTGGTCTCAGTCCTGGAGATACACACGGACACTTTGCTGCCAAAGGCCTTTATTGAGTCCCTGGTTTTGCCTCGGGCTCTGGTCAATGCACAGGGCATGGCGGGAGTCCAGACACTATATTTCCACAGCTCCGGCTCCTCCTGGAGAAGCTGGGGGAGTGCCCTCACACCTGGCAGCCCTGCATGCCGTACGCCTGGAGGAAGCTCTTGAGCTGGGCACAGGGTGTCCGATGGCGGGTGCTCTGGCACATGCGCTCAGAGGGCATCTCCTCGATCCAGCTGTTCGAGTCCAGCAAGTACTGGGGGCTGCGGGCAAAGGGACAGTCAGCAGGGGCCAGCGGAGGGTCAGGGGCAGACCCTGAGGCACCTGGCTTCTGAGGGCACAGGGGACAACTCACTCTCCCTTGAGGTCGTAAGTGGCCCCATCCAGACCCATGATCAGATATTCTTTCCCAGGTTCCAACTGAAGGCGGCAAGAGGCTCGGACCAGAAAGTTTCTGGTCTGATCAGCGGCGGCCCTGGCATCCTTGGCTGAGGGGAGAAGGTCCACAGAGTCATCAGAGGGGAAGAGAAGGGGTGGGACAGCAGGGGGCCGGGGAGTTTTGCGCCGAGCCTCCGTTTGACCCTCACCACTCCCAGCGGGCAGGTGGGACTGCGTTCCTGTCTGTGGACAAGCCCAGGGCTTCTAAGAGGCTGAGGGGCTCTGAGCTCAGACTGGCTGCAGTTTCACTCTTCTAGGAGCCAAGGCCCGAAAGCCAGACCTCAGCTCCCCAGGAAGGCCCCAGCACTGCCCACTTATTGTCCCGCTCTTACTGAAATGCAGGACTTGGGTGATACGGGTCTCAAAGAGGCGGAAAGCGGCCCTGCTGTCTTCTCGGAGAACCTTAACCTGGAAGCCTGTGGGGGGTTAGGAGAAGGGAAGGAAGGTTGGTTATCCTGAGGCTAAGAGCACGGGAGGTCCGTGCAGACTGACAAGGCTGCCCATGGGCCTGAGAGGAGCAGGCCAAACCTAAGAGACCTTGAGGGAAGGTCAGGGCCAGGGCCCGGGTGGGAAGACTGACCGTAGTCCACTCGGGAGAGTAGCAGGCGAATTTCATCCGGTAACCCTCCACGTCCTGCTGCCCTCGCTCCAGGGCCCGGCGCTGTCGAGGGCACTTCCCTGAAGTCAGGGGCCCAGGTGAGACCGTGTAGGCCCCAGCCATGACGCCTTCCCACCCCTGATCCCCGGCCCGGTGTCTCACCCTCAGCACACTGGCAGACATCCACAGAGCACAAGGTGGACAAGAGTTTGCTCTTACGTGGTGCCCCATAAAACACAGAACACTTGTGCTCTGGAGAGAAGCAGAGAGGGGCGTTCATTAGGGCACTCGCCTTTCCCTGCCTCCCCGGTCCCATGGACCCACAGGACTCCCTTGCCACCCTCACTGCCGCCTAACCCCATGCTCCCGAGAGTCCCCGACGTCTCACCAGGATTGTAGTAGTCATACAGGACGGCACTGGCCGGCTGTACCAGCCCCACGAGCACCTCCTGCACAGCTCCAAAGCCCACACACTCCTGGGAGGTGGGGACCTGCCATGGGGGGCGATGGGTGGAGGGAAGTCAGGGACCCACCTCTGGGCCATGAGCTTTCATAGACCGCTATGATGGATTTGCTTGGCCTCCTTGGTTCCGGTCGATCTTATCTTCAGTGTCCTTCACCATTTGTTACCTTCCAGCCTCGGGATTTCTAAAAACTGCTCCCCAAGGTCTCTACTGACTTCACTGCCCACATGGTGACCTCACCCATCCTCGGGTCCCTGAGCGGCTTCACGGAGTCTCACTTCATGGACACATTCTTCACAAAACTCTCCCTACCCTCAGGGCTAGGTTCCAGTCACCCCTGATTCTGACCTGGTCATTTCTGACCTTCCTGCTTGTCCCTCGCAGAGGCACAGGCCCCAGGCAGGCCCTTCCCCTTCTCTGTGCTCTCCTGGGGCGGTCTCACTGCTCCCCAAACTCTGCACGCACGTGGCTCCTGACTCAAATATTCAGCCTGATTCTTGCATTGGGATTTTTACAGAATGTATTAAACTCCTCCCAATTCCTGCTGCCTGCCCTCCAAACCCACTCACCCTCTCCCTGGCCTCACTGATACCACTAAGGCCTCACGTATCTCCTAGGCACCAGCAAGTGCTAGTGCTCTGCCGCCCTCTCTGACCCGCCACACATGTAGACCCTGATCCCTCTCCTCATGGCCGCACGGCTCCAGTCCAGCCTGGTGTTGCACACGAGTTTCCTTCCTAAGCTGCATGGTAAGCTCCCTGACCTGACATCTTCCTCATTTTCTTCAACCAGACTCCTCTGCCTGGCTTCTCTAGCCAACAGGGTCTGTCCACTCTGTACACACTGGGCAGGGAGGGCCTCCCCGACCCACAAACACATGGCGAACGGTATAACAATATTAACATGCCTTTTTCACATTTCTCTCCAAAGGTTACAATAAATATTCAAAAAAATTTGGAGGGCCGTAAGAGAGTTGATAACTGTGTGTTAGTCAAATACGGCCATGGGGGGGAAAAAAAAGAAACTCCTCTAGGTCCACCATCATTTTAAAAACAAAACACACTTGAACATCAAAACAGGAAGTTCAATAACAAAGAAGCAGTCCCTCACGACGAATAAATCCAAATTTAAGAAAGGCGCTCTCTGAAGCCCTCCCTGGCTGACCGGCACTGGACCCAAAGCCACAGAAGGGGCTCAGCCCCGCCTCCCCTGCAGGCAGAGGGGAACCTCCCTGGCCAAGGCTCTGACCCGATCCTGTCCTGTCTCCCTGCTCACACCACAAGTTCTCTCCCAGAGCAGTAGCTGCCGATACACCTGCCTCCTGGGAATCCTCCTAACTTGAGCTCAGGAAACCCAGTGCCAGCTGTGCGCCTCTCTGTCACCCTCCTTCCTCACCGAGTCGAAGTACAGCAGGACGTGGGGACCCTCGGTCTCAAAGTGGCTCACGTATCGGTCAGAAAGGGAGGTCAGCTGTGGGGAAGAGGAGCCGGGAGTCACAAGGAGGAAGCCCCTGGCCGCCTGCAGGTGACAGGGCTCAGCAGCTGGGGCTGCTGCGAGGATGGGGCAGGGCTCCTGGGGGCACAAGCGGCCCCTCTGGGTGTCCGGTCACACCTTCTCCAGGTCAGCCCGCAGGGCGTGGAATCCACTCAGGAGGGTGATGTCCGCAATGGCCATGCCCGATAGCCCCACCTTGCCAGTCCGCCTGTGGAGACATGTGCCTGTTGTCTGGGTCGCCCCTGCCTGGGCCCAGGCTGTAGACACCCAGCCCCAACCTTGGCACTGCCTCCCTCTCCCAGCCCAGCAGCACCCACAGGCCCAGGGCCACCCCAGGGCTCACCAGATGCACACAGTGTACTGCACCCTGGGTTCCCGTTCCTCAGCTGCCTTGGGGGCCTCCCTCCTCCGGCGGTTCCTCCGACCGTCAAAGAGCTGCAGGGGTGTCACGGCCTGGGAGTGGGCCTCGGGGTCATCCCCGGCTGGAGGGTCCTCATACTCGTATTCCTCGTAGTCCTCCTCAGCCTCCACTGCGAGGGGACAGCGCTGGGGCTCAGCCCTGGCACCACCCCCTCAGAGACCCACAGCCTGTGACCCCAACACTCACTCGTGTACTCGACGTGGCCCATGACCGTCACTTCAATCTGAAGATCCTGGCAGGTCGTGTTCGTCATGTCCATGACATTGTAGCTGCGAAGGACCTGGCTCATCATGGGATGGGAAGGGGACATGGGGTCGCTTAGGGCTGCAGACCTGTCTGCAGAGCCACATGGAAGGGCTCTGGACCACGTAGCTCCTGAACTAGAGCTTTGAGGCCTTCTGCCTTTTCCCATCCTGCCCCTGGACCTGTCCATAGAAACAAATAGACTCAGGTGTTGGGTGAGACAGAGGGGAGCAGGGTCCTGGCATGGGGGCAATCATTGTACAAAAGCACCGGAGAAGATTTCATGGAAAGTTCAGGAAAGGCTGCTGGCCCAGGCTTGAAAGAAAAAGATGAGTTTGTCATGTGGGACAAGAAGATCCTGGAGGTCATTCAAAGGTAAGAGATGTGTGTACATGGCAGGATCTGTCCCACTGGGGAGGTGGGCAGGGCTGAGGCGAAAACAGAGGCGGAGTTACTGGGAAGGTGGGCTGGGTGGCAGTGAAAGCAGAGGCGAAGTTACTGGGGAGGCGGGCGCAACTGGAGACAAAGCAGAGAAGTTACTGGTGAGGTCGGTGGGAGGTGGGGGGGCTGCGGGAAGCAGAGGAGGAGTTACTGGGGAGGTGGGCGGGGCTGGACTGAAAACAGAGGCGGAGTTACTGGGGACATGGGCAGGGCTGCAGGAAAGAGGAGGAGGAGTTATTGGGGACGTGGGCGGGGCTGGACTGAAAACAGAGGCGGAGTTACTGGGGACGTGGGCGGGGCTGCAGTGAAAGAGGAGGAGGAGTTATTGGGGACGTGGGCGGGGCTGGACTGAAAACAGAGGCGGAGTTACTGGGGACATGGGCGGGACTGCAGGGAAAGAGGAGGAGGAGTTACTGGGGATGTGGGCGGGGCTGCATTGAAAGAGGAGGAGTTACTGGGGAGGTGGGCGGGGCTGCAGTGGAAAGGGGGGGGGTTACTGGGGAGGTGGGCGGGGCTGGACTGAAAACAGGCAGAATTACTGGGGAGGTCTGCAGGGCTGCAGTGAAAGCAGAGGAGGAGTTACTGGGGATGTGGGCGCGGCTGCACTGAAAGAGGCGGAGTTACTGAGGACGTGGGCGGGGCTGCAGGGAAAGAGGAGGAGGAGTTACTGGGGACGTGGGCGGGGCTGGGGAGAAAGCAGAGGACCAGTTACTGGGGACGTGGGCGTGTCTGGGATGAAGACAAAGAAGTCTCCCGTCATAAGGCGAGACTTAGCATGGTGGCCCCAGGAGTGTCAGCTCTGCTCCTTCAGGGATGGACTCTGTCAGCCAGACAAGAGACACAGGAGGAAGAGAAGGTTTGGGGCTCAACCACGTCAGAGATGCTCAGAGCTCATGGGAGACACTTGGCTTGGGGCACCAAGTGTTTGAGCATCAGCACTGAGAGCTGAAGGGGACGACAGGTGCCCAGGAAGAGTGGAGAGCAGAGTGAGGGGCACCTGCTCAGGACAGAGCACAGGGAGCCGCAACCCAGGGGTCTCTTCCTCCTTCCCAGACCATGAGCTCTGCCTGCAGGTCTCCCACTCAACACCTGGCTTCACCCTGATGGCCCCGCACGCCCAGTGCCACCAGCTCTCACCTTCAACGTTCCTTTGCTGTTTCCTCCCACCTCCACGTTAATCTTGCTTCCCAGGGAAAACTTTCACAAGCAGAAAAGGGAAAGAGAAGTCAGAAGAGCACACCATTGCTTCAACTTACCTCGTCCACCAAAATAACTCCACCTCCTCTCCCCACCTTACTTTTCAACACTTTCTACCTTCACCCACATTCTCTCTCCACCATCTCCTAAACCTTCTGTGACTCTGCAGATCAGATAAATGAAGCTCAGAGGTTGGGTGACTTGCTACAGGTCACAGAGCCAGTAAGTCTTCCCACACTTATCAGAAAGAGGGGCCGTGGGGATTCAGCAGGGGTGGGGAACAGGGGCTGGCTTCTGGCCTGGCTGAGGGAGGCCCAGGTGTCCCTGTCACCCAGGTGAGGGCACGGCTCACCTGCAGCTCCTCCTCCAGCCTGTGGACTTGGTGGTTGGTCAGCTGCAACACATGGGACTTGAGTCCACTGCGGCCCAAGGAGCTGAGGGTCACGTTGAGCCCCTTCTCCTCGGTGGTATGGGACGCAATCCAGTATGCAGACAGGGCGTCCAGAGCCGTAACAGTGTCCTGGGGAAATGAGCCGGGACTCAGGGACTCGGTCTCAGGACCAGCCACCCTAGAACCCCAGGACAGCCCCTACCTGGGTGCTGCGGAATCCCCCTTGGAAGCTGCCCTGGCGGGTCAGCCAGGATGCAGCCTGGTCAGCCAACTCAGCCTTGCCCTCCCATAGCAGCAGGTGTAACAGGCCGTAGGCCGTGGTTTCAATCCACAGGGCCGGGGCCTGGGGAATGGGGTCTGCTGGGCTATGTGGAGCCGGAGTGGGTGAGAGGACGTTGCTTGGAGAAGTGGTGACTGAGCCCCAGTACAGCTTATCTGGAGTGAAAAGAGACCCGTAGGTGAACAGGGGAGGATCTTAGATGTCTGGCCCTTTGATGCCTCCCCTTTAGTCTCTCCTGATTTCCCAGTCACCCCTGCTTATGCTCTGATTCCCTCCGAGGGCCTCCATTCATTCTGTTTCTCCCTTTGGACATGCTCAGGGGTCTCAAGCTCCCCCAAGCCTCAAGTTCACTGCCAGGACCCCCTCACCACCGATGTCCTGGGCCAGGGCCATGAGGTTGTTGTGGGCAATGTTCTGCAGGTCCTCGGGAGCCTCAGTCAGTGACAGGGCGTAGGCTGTGATGGCGGAGGCATGGGAGCCCAGGAGCCCAGAGGTTGCTTTTGCCCCCAAGAAGCTGTTTGCTCTTGAGATGGAATTTTCCTGGAAGAAAGTGTGTGTGGGGGAGAGGTCTGTGGACTGGTCTCCTCAGGGAAAAGGGGATCAGCAAAGGGAGATTCATAACTGCCTTACCACTCTCCTCAATTGCTCTGAATTCTTGTCTGGGAAGACCGCCAGCCCGTGGTGGAGGGCGATAACCACGAAGGCTGTGAGCGCCACAGTCTCATCGCTTCCCACTAAGCCTCCCTGGTTGTAGCAGGGAGAATAGGGGGCATCAACCGACAGTGGGGATGGGCAGGGTGTCTCTTCCCTCCTGTGCCATTGGCCCAGTCTCCCAGCCCCGTACCTGCATACTCCTATCCATTACTGGAAAAGGATCATGGAATGAGCCATCATCCTGTTGCTGGGAAAGTAGCCACATGGCCGTCTCCTGCAGCTTTTCAGGTGAGCCGCCTACCTGATCCTGGGCCAAACTCAGTACCTTCAGCACAAAGGCCGTGAGCCTAGAAGGGAGGAAGGCATTGCTGGGGATAGCCACTGGTCCCTATAAGGGGGAGGCCCCACTCCTGGTGGCTTCTAACTATTTGCCCTCCCATAGTAGCTGGCTCAGCCCCCACCATCCCTGCCCCTCCCACACACCCAGGAAACTCCCCCAAACTCACCAAGTACTACTATCCCGGTGTAACCAAGCCCCATAGGAACCATCTCTTTTCGAAATTCCTGGATCCGCGTGTAGCCTTGGAGAGGAAAGGCAGCTGAGGCCACACCAACTCCCCTGCTGTGGCCAGGCCACCCTCCGCATTTCCACTGGGGACCACATCTCTCTTCCCTGCTCTGACCACCCGGCCTACCCAGCTTCCATTAATTGCCCCTCTCCTGGCCCCACTCCTGCTTGCTGCTGCACTCCAGAACCTTTCTGGATGAGATCCACGGCGCGGTCCTTGGTCTCAGGGGGCAGCATGCTCCACTGCTCAGTCTTGTCCAGGTAGCGGGAAGCAGCCAGTGTTGGAGCCAAGAGGGTCATGGTTTGTTCCCCGCAGCCTTGGGGAAGCCTCAGGAGGGAGGCCACGCCTCCTGGTGACAAGGCTCCCTCAGAGCCCAATGCTTCTAGTGGATCCGAGGCTATGGGCAAGGACAGGATGGAGGGTCAGAGAGCAGGTCTGGGGGCCCAGTGTCGGAGGGTCAGAGAGTGTCGGGATCAACCAGAAGTGCCCAGGTTTCCCATGAATCCAAGGGAGGCCCCAGGGAAGAGACTGGAAGACACGCCCACCTGTGACTCTGACGATACTCTTGAAATCTCCTTCAGGGATAATATTGGGATCAGAGTTGCCAGGAATTTCCAAGGTCCGGCCCCGGGGGTCTGGGAAGATGAAGGGAGTCAGCGGTCTGTCCTGCTGTCGACACCGTCTGCTCCCTCCCACCCTCAGGACACTGCTGTCTGTGAGTGGAGGTCACTCACCGAGCGGGTTGAGTTCATAGACTATCTCCTCCCTGTGAAGGGCCCCTTCTTTCTGTGGAGGGGAAACGAAGCTGTGAGAGATTACACAGGCTACAGCCCGCCTCTCCAGTGCACACTCCTCAGGACTTGCAATTGGAACTTCAGGGACACGGTGGGGCCAGGGTTGTGGAAAGTGCAAATGGACCAAAGCATTGGGTTTGGGGGGTGGCGTCAGCGCTGTTGCAGGGAGAGGGCCAGAGCAGGGGATGAATCTGGGAGCTAGGGACCTAGATTCAGGGGTGTTCCACTCACCTCGACTTGTAGAATCTTAGATATTGCGTCCCCCACAGGGAAATCTAAGGATCCTCGAGCCACCACCTTGAGGGATATGGCAGCAGCTGCGATGGGCACCACAGAGAAGCCAACGGGCCGGGCAGAGCCTGCGGGCACCTGCACCTGCTGGGCGAGCCCTCCACCCCCGGCCAGGCAAAGCCCCCTCCACTGGGGACACGTGGACGCTCACCTGGGGGCAGGAAGACGGGGGAGGGCCAGAGTCCCAGCCCAGTTAGGCTCCCCACCCCTCACCTGCCCAGGCCCCCACCACCGTGCGCTCAGCCCCCAAGGGGCCTCACGGTCAGATCGCTATCCAGGTAGTTGTAGAGGACAGGCCGCAGCTCGAGCTGCTCAAAGCGGCGGACAGAGACCGGCAGGCGGAGGTGCACGTGGAATTCACGGAACACTCGGAGTCGGGCCGGGGTGGCCACACACAAGCCTGACATAGAGTGGGCACATATGAGAGGCCCGGAGGCATCACACCCAAGGGACCCTAGGAGTGAGGGGCAGGGCCTGGTCCCCTACTTCCCACCCATCCCCTGCGTGCCATTGACTCTGGCGTTGGGCCCAATGCTCAGCATGCAGACATCTCCAGGTCTCTGCCCATCATTCCTGTACCAAGAGTAAAGGACCAAGCAGGGAGCCTCGGTCCAGGGAGCCCCAGGACCCCAGCAGGGTAACCGCACCTGTGCTTTTGGACAGGCTCAAGCCGTGGATCTCCCACGTGGTCAGAGAGTCCGGGAGCAGCAGACGCAATCTGCGGTGGGAAAGGTGAGAAGCGGAGTCACACGCTGGGCAGGCCCCACACACAGCCCAGAGACAAGGCCAGGCCCCACGCGCGCCCTCACTGGGAGAAGCGGTCCACTTCTTCCACTTTCCAAAGCCAGTTCTCAGGGAAGAAGCTGCGCACGGGGATGTCATCCTCTTCAATCAGGTCCTCCTCCTTCAGGAGCTCCATGGCTGCCGGGGGAGGGGGGTAGGGGGAACACCGTGGAGGGCAGTGAGGAAGGGGCCGTCCTGACCCTCCAGGGGCCCCGGCCAGTGCCCCGGCCCCACTCAGCCCCCTCACCTCGGGCCAGGCCCACCTGGCCCCTGGTCCGGGCCTTCTTGCGCAGGCTCTCAGCAAACTGGCAGCAGGACAGGAAGGGCTCGCGGCAGGCCGGCTGCTGCACCCGGGCCGCCCGCTGCTCACAGCTGCGCACCATGGGCAGCCGCGTCAGCCCGTCCTGGCAGCAGCGGCTTGGCTCACGGGGGAAGTGTACTGGCCCACTGCAGGACCAGGTGAGGCTGAGCGTGAGGCACACCTCATCCCCGGCCCACCCTCTAGGTGTACAGGGCTCACCCCAAGAGACCAGGAACTGGAGGGCGCTCAAAGCAGAGCGCCTCCCCCAGCCTCCCTTTCACCCCACAACTATAGTGTCTGGAGTTCTAGCCCGGACACCATGCACTGGCTCAATCGGCAGCAGAGGAGCCAACAGGCAGACCTGCATCCCGAGCTTTGGGCCCAGGTGGAAAACTGCATGTCTTAGTTGCTCAGGGCGTGTCAGAATCTGAGACCCGTAGACTGTAGCCCACCAGGCTCCTCTGTCTGGAATTCTCCAGGCAAGAATACTGGAGGCAGTAGAGACATTCCCTTCTTCTGGGGATCTTTCCAGCCCAGGGATCGAACCCGGGTCTCGTGCATTGCAGGCAGATTCTTTACCATCTGAGCCAACAGGGAAGCCCTAGAGAGTTACATGGGCATCCTCAACTCACACTTCTCATGAATCGCCTTTTGGAAGTTCACGTTTCTCTTTTTCCGAGACTTTGACTCCTTGGGACAGCTCAGACCTGGCAGAGAGCAGGACTGCAGTCAGCTGGAGGGAGCAGGGCCTCCCCCTCCCCCTCTGAGTCTCCCCTTCCCAGCCCAGCCCTTCCCTCCCCTCCTCTTCATGTCTTTCCCCTCAGGCCCCTCCTTCCTCCTTATCCTTCCAGCCCCCACTCCCCTTCCTCCTCTGTCCTCACTCTTTCTGATTTCAGTCCGATAGTCTCCATCAGAAAAGGCTAGACCAGCTGCCTTGAACACTTGAGGGGCAGTGTCTCCACCGCCGGGACCACAGCCAAGGTCATAGCTGCTCATAGCTTCAAAGATCTGGCGAGAAAAGGCAGAGATTCTGCAGAGACAAGAGTAGCTGTGGCCACGGTCACATACTCAGCTGCAGGTGAGAGGGCAGAGTCCAGACAAGTATGAGAGAGACACAGAGAGCGGAAACAGAGGCCACCGGGGCCAAGGCTTGAGGGAGGAATGGGAGCAGTCCAGCTGAGTGAATACTACTGGCTGGCTGCGGCTTTGGTAGGAGGATGATGAGCCTTGGAGGGAAGGGAGGATCAGAGAGAGGCCTGGACCAACCTTGACCATGTCGAGGGGTTTGTGGGTCTTGCCACCCACAGCATACAGAGCCGTGTCCACAGCTCCCAGGGCCACCAGGGCTCGAGACTCTGTTTGCAGGTTGAGTTTTACAGTGTCCCCAGGACGATACGCCTTGGAACTGTCCACATTCAGCTCCAGCTGGCAGAGGTGGCAGGGGGGATGTAGTCAGGGTGGGGAGAACTCGTTCAGTCTTGAGCATCCCCAGTGCACCCCAAACTAAACCACCCTGTTTGCAGTCATCCAGTCTTCTCTCTTAATCCTCCCAGCACGTGCACACACTCCATCTCTTCCGATGCCAGTTACCTTCCCCTCACAGCCTCCAGCCTGGACGTCCACTCGCAGGGAGTTAGCCACCGGGACGCCCCCATGATAGTAGAAGGCCACGAGGTGGAAGGAGGGCACCAGGCGATGGTCCACAAACACGGAGATGGACGTCAGGTGGCTCTTGGGCTCTCGATGCACAGACACGATCTGGCCCCGGGACAGGATCTGGAGGGGAGCAGGGTGCTCCTCAATGGCCATCCTCAGCCCTGAGGCCACCACCCACCCTGAGGGTCCTTCCTCTTGAGATCCTCCCCCACCATCTTCCCCTGTGGTCCCTCACGCGCACCATGTAATAGAAGTAGGAGAAGCTCCCGCTGATGCCCACAGCTTGCAGGTTGAGGTTAAGGGTCTCTCCAACTTTAAGAGGTCGAGGATTCTGCCACTCAATGGACAGAAACCCAGAGCTTCTGGACAGCGGCGCTTTCACAGTGAGACTGCCTAAGGCAGGGTGGGGGAGCCTGCAGACACCTGGAGAGAGGGCAGGGGTCGCAGGGTCAACGGAAAGGGCACAGGCACCCAGCTCCCCGCCTCTACCCGCCAGCCTGGGAACCTTCTCTCCTAGCCCACCCACCCCCGTGAGAGTGGAGTCCTACCGAGAGCTGCACTTCTGAGATGGTCCGAGGAACACCAATGGAGACGATGACTTGGCCGCTCCCATCTGTGTTCTGTTCAAAGTCCTGGCTTTTAGAAGTCGATCCAGAAAACAACTTGGCAGACACTTTGACGGGAATGCCAGAGGCTGGGGAGCCTGACATGTCACGGACCAGGGCCTAGGTAGACGAGGGAGGGGCCGAGGGAAGAGTGCAGTCAGTGAGACACGGCGCCCTCCTGCCCACCACCCCCGGTGCCCACAGCTCATCTTCCTCCTTCCCGAAGAAACCTGCAGCAGGAAGGGGACCCCAGGGATAAGCTGCTGCTTGGTTTTGCTTAGATCCAGGGAGAAGGGAGATGACACGAAACGCCAGGACGTGAGCTCTGCCTCCTCCATCTCTCCTCCTGCAAGAGACAGAGTGGAGAGAGGTGGACACAGAGACTTGGGAAGAGAGGAAAAGGAGAGCTGGGGGCGGGGAAGGGGCACTCTAGTGTTTCCCTCCACCAAGGCTGAACTCTTCAGGGCACAAACTGCCTTCTCTTCATCTTATGTTTCCTGAGGTCACCACAGGACATAGCATATAGATGATGTATAACACAGCTCTGCTGATAGATGTATGGATGATGGATACATAGATGGATGGAATGGTGGAAAGAAGGAGGAAATGGGTAGATAGCTGGTCGGATAGATGGATTGATGGATGGATGGATAGATGGATAGATGGAGGGATGTGTTTTGGACACAAGGATAGATGGAGGGATGCATGGATGGATTGCGTGGAATAGAATATGTTGAGACAGTGGGAAGAAACAGCTCAGAAATGCAGTTGTAGAGAGTTCTTCTGGGTCTTTCCTATCTTTGTGTCCCAGCTGAGATGAAGCAGGGTGGTGTTGGTGCTAGAGAACAGAGAGTCAGCTCGGATGTCAGTGGTGAGGGTCCAGGGGTATAATCAGGGGAAACCACTCACCTGGAGACTCAATAACGGCTGCTGCAACATACAGGCGCAGCCCTGGGAGGTGATTAATGTTAATATTAAGCTTCTCCAGCACACCCTGAAACTCGGCCTGTTGCAGGGAAATTTGGCACTGGCCATCCACCAGCTGCAGCAAAGAAGAAAAGACAGAGAATGAGACTCGAGTCTCCCACCTCACCTCCTCACGCCGCCTCACTCTGCTCACCCACCTCACGCACCTCAACCCTCCTTCCTACCTTGGTCTGACTCTCCAGACCACGCAGGGAAAGTCTTTTCACCGTCCTCACCCAGGAGCCCAAAGCGCACATATGCCACCCCCTGCACTGGCTTCCCGTAGATGTACCTGCCACCGAGGAGAGATTCAGAAGAGGGACTGAGGGCTGGGGCGAGGGAGGGGAGTGGGCTCCCATAGCACATTCACGCTGCACGGGGCGTCCTGGGGTCAGGACCAGCGTGAGGACCATGTGCGAGGGGGAGTTACCTGGCCTGGATGATCACTTGGATGTCGCTAAGAAAGCCAGGCGTTGTCAGGATGTAGGGGTTTTCAGGAATGATCTTCACCTCAAAGTTGGGAAGAACTGACCCAGGGCAAAGGGAGGGCAGATCAGACACTCGTGAAAGGACCTTTAAAACATTACCCTCCCCTCAGCGTTGTAGCGGCCACATCTTCCTTCCCTGGCCCTGCACCCCCCACCTCTGCTCCACCCCTGTCCTCCTTGCAGAAAAGGGGCGCTTGCCCCTCCCATCTCCAGCTCTCACCATATTTCTTCACTTCAAACTGGGTGCTGCTATTGGAATCCAGGCTGTCTGAGAATCGGGCTGAGATTTTCCATGTTCCTGGCCTGAGGACGGACAAGGGAGAGACTCAGCCCACTCGTGCAAGAGGCCCACTGACAGCCAGTAACCCAGCACCCTAGGAAGAGACTATGGGGTGATCCAGGGGCTGAGGGAACTCAGGACTGGACCATGTGCTGTAGTTGGCCAGTTGGGGGAAGCGGGGAGTTAGAGAAGTGTGAGTGGGGGCAGACCCTGGGAGGATGTGCTCACTCTGAGATGTCTGGGATCAAAAAGTTGTCCTGGAAGATGGAGGAGGGAGCAAACACTTCCCTTTTCTGCACGCGGAAGCCTTGAGAGTTCTGCAACAGGAATGAAGTGGTCACAGCCAGAGGCCAGCTCAGCAGCCCTGGCCCATTAGGAAGGTCAGAGGTCGGGGGCTCACCTCCACCGTGACCGTGAGGATGTCAGTGGCTGGGCGCATTTTTTGATCCAGAGCAAAGACTCGGTAGCGAACTGGAAATGGAGGATGACGAGGTGAGCAGGAGCCATGGGAGGGTGGGCCCTGGACCCCAGACCCCCCCCTCCCCCAGAAAGCAAAGGGAAGGAGAGCAAATGTTTGCAAAGCAGCTTTCCTGTGAGGGGCTTCAGGTTATCTCATTCAAGTGGCTGGGAAGGCATGAAAGGTGGAGGCCCTGGCGCCGAGACTCACCCCGCTGGCCGGGGGTTATAAACGGGCTGGTCCGTCTGCAGAAAGAGGTGCCCCCGGCGAGAGGAGAACAGCAGGTTGACACCCTGCGTGTCTGTCTGTCTGGACAGAGAGTCCCTTAGCCACGACGACTGCGCCATCAGCTGCACCTCGGGGGCCCCGCGGAGGAGATGGAGGCGACAGAGCCTGGCCTGCTCCTGGGGAATCTGTGAAGAGAGCAAGAGGGAGTGGGTGAGAGATGGAGCAGAAGGGAAGAGGCAGACTGAGACACAGAGGACCCAGGGGTGGGAGGGGAGGAAGGGAACAGGGGCAAGAGAAGACAAAGCTGTTTCCAAGAAGACAGAGGAGAACAGAAGGGGAGGTGCTGGGCGGCACCGGGAGGGAGTGGGGCCTTACCGGGAGGTTGAGGAGTATGAAGTCTCTGTCTGAGCTGAGGCTGAAATCCACCTTCGGGGAGCAGAGCTCTTTAACGTGGGATGGGTTCCTCAGGAACACGGATCCTCTCACCACCTGTCCTGAAGGAGCATCCTGGAGTTTCACGGCCACGGACAGGGGGACCCCTATGCGAACCACAGAAGGAGAAAACAGGAGCAACCTGGGAAGAACAGGTGCGAGTCAACAGCCAGCCTCCAGCCCTCACCCCGAATCAGGACCCTCTGAACCCACTCTCCCCTCGCCAGCCCTGGCTCTGTTCAGGCTCTCTGCATCCTGCCTCCAGGACCTGGGCTTCTGCAGAGACAAGGCGAAGAAGCCAGATGCCCAGATCAGCCCCCAGAGGAGCCTCATGGCTGGAGGACCCGAGGGGTTCAGACCCGCGTGCTCCTTTCCCGTTAACCCAGGGCTTGGAACAGAGTTTTGACTGTGGACCTTGCTCCTCCCCTGGCCCAGATAAGCTGGGAAACCACGTGACAACCAAGAACTGCAACTGGCCCCAGACCCAGAACTGGGAGGGGGCACCCCGGACACCTGGGTCTCTTGAGGGAATCATGGCCTGGAGAGAGACTGAGTCCTTTCCTGTTAACCCTCTCATCCCAATGCCCCGGGCACCAGAGCTACTGGGTGGGTCTGGGTGCCTGTGTGTATATAGCAGGCACACACACACACATCTGCCCAGCAGGGCCCCACGTGGGTCAGCAAATGGCTTAGACACTTGTCTCCTCTGTTGATCCCACAAAACAAGCTACTAAGAAACCTGTCTCTTACTGTGTGTTCTTGCATGCTTCAGTCATGTCCAACTCTTTGTGACGCCAGCGACTGTAGACCACCAGGCTCCTCTGTCCTTGGGATTTCCCTAGGAAGAATACTGGACTGGGTTGCCATTTCCTCCTGCAGGGCATCTTCCTGACCCAGTCTCCTGAACAGGCAGATGGATTCTTTGCCACTGTGCCACTTGGGAAACCTGTCTCTTACAATAATCCCCACAAAACCTGAACTACACTAGCTTTTTGCTTTTAATAAGCTCTAACAGAAGTTCTGTTGTTTGGGAGATCAGACACATTCTCACCATCCCACAGGCGAAACTGACCTCAGTGTCCCAAGTTCCTCTCTGATCAACAAGGTAAAGCTCAGGTCCCACTTTGCTTTACCTCTGCCCCTAAACGAGGTGCCCAGACTCACACGTCTCATGAAACAAAAGACATCCACAAAACATCGCAGGCAAGAGTACTTTATTTGTCAGATTTCTCTACAGCTTCCACAGCTTCCTTAGAAACCCCTCCTTCCTACCCCAAAGAGAATAGTGGCAGCACCTTGCTGGATGAAAGACAGCAGCCACGGCTCCCACTTCCGTGAAAAGTCAGAGAAGCACAGCCCAAACCTCTCGACTGGGACACAGCCCAGGTCAACAGCAGCAGTAACATCTGATGCTCTACACAGCAGCAAGCCCAGCAATCAACCTGGCTCCCGAACCTTCCCAAGGTGACCCTGCCTCAGTCTGGGCAGGGCAGCCTGTTGAGAACATAGTACAATGAGGCAGGCCTCTGGAATCAATGGGTTTAAGTGGAGAGGGCCAGCCCGGAGACTCTGGCTTCACACCCACCCTGGCTTCTCCCAGACCCATGAACAGGCTCTGGCTGAACTGACCAAGAAGCAGGGGACCTTGGAGGAGCCCAAGGTGACTGGCTCGGCGACCTGCCTGAGTATTACAGCTGGGAGAGGAACTGACTGAGACCCGCAGCCAGATCCAGGTGAGCGCCTTTGAGTGTTGGGGCCAGCGTGGTGGACGGGGGAGGAAGAGACTGGGACACTCTGGGTACACCTGAACTTTGTCCCAGTGTCTGTGACACTTCTTATCCCCTTTCTTCTCATCCCTGCTCTTTAGCACCGCATCATAGAGTCTGTGAATGGGCTGAAATCTCTCTCAGCAGGAAGGGTAGTGGTTGTGAAGAATCAGGAGCATCACAACGCACTGGGTGTGATCCTTCAGGTGAGGGCGGTGGGAATCTGGACTCCAAGGCCAGAGGGAGCAGCCAGCCCCATCTCCATCTTCCCCACTTGGTGAGGAGCCAGTTGTACTCAGCAGTGCTCTCATTTTCCCCTCGAGCCCCTCCTTTCCTTCCCACCCTCAGCACTTCGTGCTCGTCTCCTTGTCCTCTCCCCAAGCCCTGCCCCCGAAGTCTGCTCCAATTGCTTGACTTGGTTACCAGTCTGTATGGCCGCCCCCTGCTCCCTGCCTGAACTGGGGGATCGGGTCTCTTCTTGGATGGCCACTCCTCACACTGCCCTGTCCTGGCCTCCCCACATCCTCCAGGTCTCTTCGAACTCCACAAGGAGAGGATTCACAGCCCTGGTCTTGTGTGACAAGCCCATGTCTGAGGACCCGCGGGAGAGGGGGCCAGCCTCCCCAGACGTACCCTACCCAGACGACCTCGTGGGATTCAAGCTGTTCCTGCCTGAAGGTGAGAGTGGACGGATGCCCGGGCTCTTGCCAACTGCACGGCTGAGGTGCCCGCTCTGACCCGGTTCTCCCCTCTTCTCAGGGCCCTGTGACCACACTGTGGCCAAGCTCCAGCCAGGAGACGTGGCCGCCATCACCACCAAGGTGCTCCGGCTGAATGGGGACAAGATCTTGGAGGACTTCAGCAAGCGGCAGCAGCCGAAATTCAAGTCAGAGATGCTGGGGAGGGACCATGTGGGGGGTGGTGGTGAGGTGTGGCCAGGAGGCTCCCTGAGTCCTAGGGGGGTCCACAGGAAGAGAAGCCCCTGCCTCAGGTCTAAGACCAGCTCCATCTTCAGGAAGGATCCGCCCTCTGCGGCCGTGACCACTGCTGTCCAGGAACTGCTGCGACTGGCTCAGGCGCACCCCGCAGGACCCCCACCCTCGACCCTGTCAATGACCTGCAACTCAAGGATGTGTCTGTGGTCGAGGGGGGCTCCGGGCCGGGAAGCTGGAGGAGCTGATCCGGGGGGCTCAGTGTGTGCACAGTCCCCGTTTCCCTGCCCAGGTCGGTCCCTGGATGTGAGCTTCCCAGCTGGGAGGGAGAGCTTTCCCTCTCATCCCCTGCAGACTGGCCGGCCCCGTCCCAGCCCTGGTCCTCAGCTCCCCTGCTGAGGTCGGGGAGAGGCTCACAAGCCCCTGCCCTTGGCTCCTTGCAGTACCTGAAGCTGCGGGAGCAGATGCAGATCCAGAAGGAGATGGAGCGGCTGCGCTTCCTGCTGTCGGACCAGTCGCTGCTGCTGCTCCCCGAGTACCACCAGCGAGTAGAGGTCGGGGGCGGGGCAGGGCTGGGCTGGGGGCTAGCGGAGAAGCCGTCTGCCGGCTCCCAACATCCACCATCCTTGCAGGTGCTCTGAACCCTGGGGTATGTGGACGAGGCGGGCACAGTGAAGCTGGCCGGGCGGGTGGCTTATGCCATGAGCAGCCACGAGCTGCTCCTCACCAAGGCCAGTACTGGGATCTACTCCTTTCAGAGCTCCTGGGCCAGCAGGCAACTGCCTCGTTGTGGCTCAGCCTTGCCTACCATGTACACGACCTCATTGGGGCCCAGCTAGTGGACTGGTGAGTCTTGCACCCCAGCCTCTGGAAGATGACAGAGCAATGACTTCAGGTTGGATTTCCTCCCTCCTTGTGCTTCCCTCATTAGCAAAGCCCAGCCCCTCTCCTGTCCTCTGGAACCTGGGAGCATATCCAGCGAAGGTCTGAGATCTCTGGAACTCAGGAACCCAGCTCCAGCCTTGTTTTTCTCTTGCACAGTGTCTCCACCACTTCTGGAACCCTCCTCCACCTGCCAGAGACCTGAGGACTCTGTTCATCATTTCATACCTCCCCAGGGTGGGGATTGAGGGGCCCAGGAGGGCTGCCTGCCCTGGCTGAGGCAGAGTCACCTTGGGAAGGCTCGGGAGCCAGGAGGAGTGCTGGGCTTGCTGCTGTGCCGAGGGTCAGATGTGACTGCCGCTGTTTACCTGGGCTGCGTCCCAGTGGTGGGGTTTGGGCTGTGCTTCTCTGCCCTTTCACGGAGGTGGAGCCAGAAACCTTGCCAAGGCCATGGCTGCTGTCTTTCCTGCAGCAAGGTGCTGCCCCTGTTCCGTCCGGGGTAGGAAGGACGGGCCTCACAAGGCTGTGGAGGTTGGACAGAGTTCTGCATATTTTGGTTGACATTGACAAATAAAGTTCTGCCTGTGATGTTTTCTGGAGTCTTTTGTTTCATGAGACAAGTGAGTTCGGGTGCCTCGTTTAAGGGCAGAGGTAAAGCCAAAGTGGGGACCTGAGCTTTACCTTGTTGGAAAGGAACAAGGGACACTGAGGTCAGTTTCCCCTGTGGGACAATAAGAATGTGTCTAATCTCCTAAATGATAAAATTTCTATTAGAACCTACAAAAAGCAAAAAGCTAGTGTAGTTCAGGTTTTGAAGGAGTTATTGTTAAAGACAGATTTCCCAGGTGGCTCAGTGGTAAAGAATCCACCTGCCTGTTCAGGAGACTGGGTTAGAAAGGAAATGGCAACCCAGTCCAGTATTCTTCCTGGGGAAATCCCATGGACAGAGGGGCCTGGTGGGCTACAGTCGCTGGCATCACAAAGAGTTGGACATGACTGAAGCGACCGAGCATGCAAGAACACACAGTAAGAGACAGGTTTCTTAGTAGCTTGTTTTGTGGGATCAACAGAGGAGACATGTGTCCGAGCCATTTGCTGAGCCACGTGGGGCCCTGCTGGGCAGATGTGTGTGTGTGCCTGCTATATACACACAGGCACCCAGACCCACCCAGTAGCCCTGGTGCCCGGGGTATTGGGATGAGAGGGTTAACAGGGAAGGACTCAGTCTCTCCAGGCCATGATTCCCTCAGATTCCCTAAAGAGACCCAGGTGTCCGGGGTGCCCCCTCCCAATTCTGGGCCTGGGGCCAGTTGCAGTTCTTGGTTGTCACGTGGTTTCCCGGCTTATCTGAGCCAGGGGAGGAGCAAGGCCCTGAGTCAAAACTCTGTTCCAAGCCCTGGGTTAACGGGAAAGGAGCACGCGGGTCTGAACCCCTCGGGTCCTCCAGCCATGAGGCTCCTCTGGGGGCTGCTCTGGGCATCTGGCTTCTTCGCCTTGTCTCTGCAGAAGCCCAGGTCCTGGAGGCAGGATGCAGAGAGCCTGAACAGGGCCAGGCCTGGTGAGGGAGAGTGGGTTCAGAGGGTCCTGATTCGGGGTGAGGGCTGGAGGCTGGCTGTTGACTCGCACCTGTTCTTCCCAGGTTGCTCCTGTTTTCTCCTTCTGTGGTTCGCATAGGGGTCCCCCTGTCCGTGGCCGTGAAACTCCAGGATGCTCCTTCAGGACAGGTGGTGAGAGGATCCGTGTTCCTGAGGAACCCATCCCACGTTAAAGAGCTCTGCTCCCCGAAGGTGGATTTCAGCCTCAGCTCAGACAGAGACTTCATACTCCTCAACCTCCCGGTAAGGCCCCACTCCCTCCCGGTGCCGCCCAGCGCCTCCCCTTCTGTTCTCCTCTGTCTTCTTGGAAACAGCTTTGTCTTCTCATGCCCCTACTCCCTTCCTCCCCTCACCCCTGGGTCCTCTGTGTCTCAGTCTGCCTCTTCCCTTCTGCTCCGTCCCCACTCGCTCTTGCTCTCTTCACAGATTCCCCAGGAGCAGGCCAGGCTCTGTCGCCTCCATCTCCTCCGCGGTGCCCTCGAGGTGCAGCTGATGGCGCAGTCGTCGTAGCTAAGAGACTCTCTGTCCAGACAGACAGACATGCAGGGTGTCAACCTGCTGTTCTCCTCTTGCCGGGGGCACCTCTTTCTGCAGACGGACCAGCCCGTTTATAACCCCGGCCAACGGGGTGAGTCTCGGCGCCAGGGCCTCCACCTTTCATGCCTTCCCAGCCACTTGAATGAGATAACCTGAAACCCCTCACAGGAAAGCTGCTTTGCAAACATTTGCTCTCCTTCCCTTTGCTTTCTGGGAGGGGGTCAGGGTCCAGGGCCCACCCTCCCATGGCTCCTGCTCACCTCGTCATCCTCCATTTCCAGTTCGCTACCGAGTCTTTGCTCTGGATCAAAAAATGCGCCCAGCCACTGACATCCTCACGGTCACGGTGGAGGTGAGCCCCCGACCTCTGACCTTCCTAATGGGCCAGGGCTGCTGAGCTGGCCTCTGGCTGTGACCACTTTATTCCTGTTGCAGAACTCTCAAGGCTTCCGCGTGCAGAAAAGGGAAGTGTTTGCTCCCTCCTCCATCTTCCAGGACAAATTTTGATCCCAGACATATCCCGTGGGTCCCAGGAGAGTGAGCATCTCCTTCCTGGGACCCATGAAAACCTCCCCGAGCTGTCCACCTACAGTACATGGTCGGATCCTGATTTTCCTAAGCCACTGGTTCACCCTCTAGTCTCCTCCTAGGGAGTTTGGTGACTGGCTGTCTGCAGACCTCGCGCACGAGTGGGCTGAGTCTCTCCTTTCTCTATCCTGAGGCCAGCGACGTGAAAAATCTCTGCCCGATTCTCAGACAGCCTGGATTCCAATAGCAGCACCCAGTTTGAGGTGAAGAAATATGGTGAGAGCGGGAGATGGGAGGGGCAAGCGCCCCTTTTCTGCAAGGAGGACGGGGTGGAGCAGAGGTGGAGGGTGCAGGGCCAGGGAAGGGAGATGCAGTTGCCACAGGCCCCAGGGGAGGGAAATATTTTAAAGGTCCTTTCTCGAGAGTCTGATCTGCCCTTCCTTTGCCCTGGGTCAGTTATTCCCAACTTTGAGGTGAAGATCATTCCTGAAAACCCCTACATCCTGACAACGCCTGGCTTTCTTAGCGACATCCAAGTGATCATCCAGGCCAGGTAACTCCCCCTCGCACATGGTCCTCACTCTGGTCCTGACCCCAGGACGCCCCGTGCAGCGTGAATGTGCTATGGGGAGCCCACCCCCTCCCTCGCCCCAGCCCTCAGTCCCTCTTCTGAATCTCTCCTCGGTGGCAGGTACATCTACGGGAAGCCAGTGCAGGGGGTGGCATATGTGCGCTTTGGGCTCCTGGGTGAGGACGGTGAAAAGACTTTCCTGCGTGGTCTGGAGAGTCAGACCAAGGTAGGAAGGAGGGTTGAGGTGCGTGAGGTGGGTGAGCAGAGTGAGGCGGTGTGAGGCGGTGAGGTGGGAGACTCATTCTCTGTCTTGTCTTCTTTGCCCCAGCTGGTGGATGGCCAGTGCCAAATTTCCCTGCCAAAGGCCAAGTTTCAGGGCATGCTGGAGAAGCTTAATATTAGCATTAATGACCTCCCAGGGCTGCGCCTGTATGTTGCAGCAGCCGTTATTGAGTCTCCAGGTGAGTGGCTTCCCGTGATTATAACGCTGGACCCTCACTGCTGACCTCCGAGCTGACCCTCTGTTCTCTAGCACCAACACATCCCTGCTTCATCTCAGCTGGGACACAAAGTCAGGAAAGACCCAGAGGCTGTATCTGTGCAGTTCCAATCTGGGCTTTTTCTGGGGAAGGGGTCCTTCTACCATCTCAATGTATTATTTTTTACCCGTCCACCCACCTATTCCTGCATCCATCCACCCAACCATCCATCTAGTCATCCATCCATCTATCCATCCAAATATCCTTCCATCTCTCCCTCCGTCCATCACACATCCCTCCATCCCTCCATGGATCCAGCCAGCCAGCCCACCAGCCTTCCAGCCACCCATTTCCTCCTTCCATCCAATTATGAATCTATCCACTCATCCATCCAATCCCCATCCATCCATCCATCACCCAACCATCCACCTATCCATCCATTCATCCACTCATCCATCCTGCCATCCACCCACCATCCACCTATCCAGCTATTCATTCACCCATACATTTATTATCCACCTATCAATCTGTCCAGCCATCCAGCCAAACATCTATCCATCCACACAAACATCTATAGATCCACCCATCCATCCATCTATTTGACAAACCATTTATCCATCCACCTAGTCTCTATCCATCCATTCACACATACATACATACCTTCTGTGTTGACCTGAAAACACACAGAGATGAACAAATAGCAATTTGTGTCCTGAAGAGTTCAGCCTTAGTGGAGGGAAACACTAGAGTGCCCCTTCCCCGCCCCCCAGCTCTCCTTTTCCTCTCTTCCCAAGTCTCTGTGTCCACCTCTCTCCACTCTGTCTCTTGCAGGAGGAGAGATGGAAGAGGCAGAGCTCACGTCCTGGCGTTTCGTGTCATCTCCCTTCTCCCTGGATCTAAGCAAAACCAAGCAGCAGCTTATCCCTGGGGTCCCCTTCCTGCTGCAGGTTTCTTCGGGAAGGAGGAAGATGAGCCGTGGGCACCGGGGGTGGTGGGCAGGAGGGCGCCGTGTCTCACTGACTGCACTCTTCCTCGGCCCCCTCCCTCGTCTACCTAGGCCCTGGTCCGTGACATGTCAGGCTCCCCAGCCTCTGGCATTCCCGTCAAAGTGTCTGCCAAGTTGTTTTCTGGATCGACTTCTAAAAACCAGGATATGAACAGAACACAGATGGGAGCGGCCAAGTCATCGTCTCCATTGGTGTTCCTCGGACCATCTCAGAAGTGCAGCTCTCGGTAGGACTCCACCCTCACGGGGGTGGGTGGGCTAGGAGAGAAGGTTCCCAGGCTGGCGGGTAGAGGCGGGGAGCTGGGTGCCTGTGCCCTTTCCGTTGACCCTGCGACCCCTGCCCTCTCTCCAGGTGTCTGCAGGCTCCCCCCACCCTGCCTTAGGCAGTCTCACTGTGAAAGCGCCGCTGTCCAGAAGCTCTGGGTTTCTGTCCATTGAGTGGCAGAATCCTCGACCTCTTAAAGTTGGAGAGACCCTTAACCTCAACCTGCAAGCTGTGGGCATCAGCGGGAGCTTCTCCTACTGCTATTACATGGTGCGCGTGAGGGACCACAGGGGAGGATGTTGTGGGAGGGTCTCAAGAGGAAGGACCCTCAGGGTGAGTGGTGGCCTCAGGGCTGAGGATGGCCAGTGAGGAGCACCCTGCTCCCCTCCAGATCCTGTCCGGGGCCAGATCGTGTCTGTGCATCGAGAAGGTGTGACTGGACACCCAGAGGGACCACTTGTGCCCCCAGGAGCCCTGCCCCATCTCTGCAGCAGCCTCAGCTGCTGAGCCCTGTCACCTGCAGGCGGCCAGAGGCTTTCTCCCTTGTGACTCCCGGCTCCTGTTCCGCACAGCTGACCTCCCTCCCCGACTGATATGTGAGCCACTTTGAGACCGAGGGTCCCCACGTCCTGCTGTACTTCGACTCGGTGAGCAAGGAGGGTGACAGAGAGGTGCACAGCTGGCACTGGGTTTCCTGAGCTCAAGTTAGGAGGATTCCCAGGAGGCAGGTGTATCAGCAGTTACTGCTCTGGGAGAGAACTTGTGGTGTGAGCAGGAAGACCAGACAGGATCGGGTCAGAGCCTTGGCCAGGGAGGTTCCCCGCTGCCTGCAGGGGAGGTGCGGCTGCGCCCATTCTGTGGCTTCGGGTCCAGTGCCAGTCAGCCAGGGAGAGCTTGAGAGAGAGCTTTTTATAAAGCTGAATGTATTCAACTTGAGGGACTGCTTCTTTTTCATTGACCTTCTCTTTCTTTTTTGTTTTTGATATAAATATATATTTTGTCTTTTTGAAATGGTGATTTTAGATGAATTTTTGTTTTTATTTTTCCCCATGGCCGTATTTGACTAACACATAGTTATCAATCCTCTGATGGCCCTCAAAAAACGTTTTTTGAACATTTACCAACCTCTTGGAGAAAAACATGAAAAGGCATGTTAATACTGTGATACCATTCATCAGGCATCTTAAGACTGAGATACAACTGGCCAGGTATTTGTGCATCAGGGAGACCCTCCCTGTGCAGTGTGTGCAGAGGGGACAGACCCTGTTGGCTTGAGAAGCCAGGCAGAGGAGTCTGGTTGAACATAGTGTGCCGCGGTCCTGCCCCGGTGGATCCAGGGTAATTCGAAGAGGAGATGGAGTAGGCGAGGAAAAACTTACTTATTTAGAAATATAAAGAGAGATTAGAAAAAAATAGTGTAGTAGGAAAATTAGTGGAGAAAAGATTCTAAATAACTTGGTTTAGGCGGAAAGCTAATAAAGTTCCAAGACAAGGAACTTGCACCATCTACCTTAGGGCCACTGGGGCCCACTTGAATAGTGGACAGTGCCCCACCTTGTGCTCCCCTCTCACCTGGGTCTTAAAAGCCAGGGCACATAAGTAGACTAGAGGGAAGGAGAGGGAGAAAGAGAGAGAGAGATTCGACACAGGGGAAAACCAGTCTTTCCAGTGACTGGCCCATCCTTTATTGTTCAGTAACACTTTTACATTTTTGGTTATACATAGAGATCAATGGATAATACAAAATTATGCAGCGTCAACAGCCCTGACTCTTATCAAGACCAGGCTTTAACTTTGCATACCTAGCTATATACACAAGTCTTAGGTGATTTACATCATCTTCTGGCCAGAGGGCCAATTAACATTTTACGGCCCTTTTCTGATAAGGGTCTGTCAACCAGAGAACCTTAAAAGTGTTGTTCTTCCCAAAGTCTGGTGCCACTCTCAGAAAGCAGTAAAGTTACATTCTTACATAGCAAGGACACAACAATTCATAACAATGAAAGAGGAGTACAGTGATTTATAACAAAGAGAAAATTCATTAACTCAAAAGTCTAGTGTTGCTAACATCAAAACTACTATATTCCTTTTTCTATATCCTGTTTACATTGATTAATATCCTTCAGGTGCCTAAAAGATAGAATATGGAGGCCTGGCAGCAAACATTAACTCAACAAACTCTTCACCAAACTAATTCTTAACTCTAAAAGGCTCTATATCTTTAAGATGTTTTAAGCTTCGTGCCTCTGTGTTGGGGGGCTGTAAACAATTCACAAGTGTATTTGTAAAACTCCGGACAGACCGGTCAGGTAAGTTAGAAAGCTAACAGAGGGGTTTAAACCGAGACATTCTTTTCATATGCAGGAGACTGTTAACTGGAGCTCTGAGTTAACTCTTTCCAGAGAAAGGTGGTCGGGGATAGGCCCTGTTATGTCAGAAGAGTATAGTATAGCAGACAGTAAACAGACAGATTTTGGTTTGGGGTAGATGCTCAGGCGGAGGACCCCTTGAGACCTGACTCGCCTTGCCCGTCAGGCCTCTCTGCATGACCTTGTCATGGGTGGGATCTCCTGTGCTGGCTCCCGGCAATAGTGGAAAATAAGGAAGATGTCAAGCTGGGGAGCTCACCGTGCAGCTTAGGAAGGAAACTCACATGGGATACCAGGCTGAACTGGACTAGTGTGGGCATGAGGAGAGGGATCTGGGCCTAGACATGAGTGGTGGAGTCACAGAGGGCAAGCAGAGGGCTAGCACTTGCTGTTACCAAGCAGAAAAGGGAGGCCTTAGCTGTATCATTGAGGCTATTGAGAGGGTGAGTGGGTTTGGAGGGCAGGCAGACAGAATCAGGAGAGCTTAATACATCCTCTAAAACTCCCGATACAAGAAAAAAGGCTGAACATTTGGGAGAAACTGCCCACCTACAGAGTTTGTGGAATGATGAGACCACCCTGGGGAGCACAGAAAAGGTGAAGGGCCTGCGCTGGGGCCTGTGCCTCTGGGAGAGACGAAGCAGGAAGGTCAGAAATGACCAATTCAGAATCAGGGCTGGTCTGGAAGCTAGCCCTGAGGGTAGAGAGAGCTTCGAGAAGAAGGTGTCCAAAAAGTGAACCTCTGTGAAGGTGCCAGGACAAGAGACTGGGGTGAGGTCACCATGTGGGCAGTGAAGTCAGCAGAGATCTTGGGGAGCAGTTTTTTAAAATCCCGAGGCTGGAAGGTAAGAAAACATAAAGGACACTGAAGATAAGGTCGAATGGAACCAAACAGGCTGAGCAAATCCATCACAGTGGTCTATGAAAGCTCAGGGCCCAGAGGTGGGTCCCTGACTTCCCTGACCCCCATCTCCCCCACCTGGTCCCCACCTCCCGGGAATGCATAGGCTTTGGAGCTGTGCAGGAGGTGCCCCTGGGGTTGGTATAGCCAGCCAGGGCCATCCTGTGTGACTACTACAACCCCTGTGAGATGTTGGGGATACTCGGGAGGGTTGGGGTAGGTGCCAGTGAGGAGTGACAAGGGAGTCCTGTGGACCCAACGCTTGGGAGGGAGAGAGAGGGCAAGTGCCCTAACATCCCTTGCTTTTCTCCAGAGCACAATAGTTCTGTGTTTTATGGGGCACCATATAAAAGCAAACTCTTCTCCATGTTGTGCTCTGCAGCCTTCTGCCAGTGTGGTGGGCGTGAGACCCCTCACCGTTGATCTCCACAGCACCAGGTTTACAGCAGGGAGGGCAGGGGTTTGTAAGGGAGCAATAAAAAGAAACACCGAGGCACGTGACTGGCCGAGTCCCCCTCCCCCCGACTGGCGCTCTCCCAAGCCCCTGCTTCCACCCCCCGGGGCTGCAACCGCACCTGGAAAGGCTGGACCTTGAGTTCGACGCCGCAGTAGGGATCCGGCTGCAGTGACGGCAGGGCGCCCACGGACGGTGGCAGCAGGGTGAAGGCCTGCAGCAGTCGCAGGAGCACCACGAAGAGCTCCAGGCGCGCCAGCGACTCGCCCAGGCACATGCGCGCCCGCAGCCAAATGCCACTCGCACCGGCTCCAGGAAGCGGTCTGCGGGGCGGAAGGACCGATCTGGGTTCAGGGGCCGCCAGATACGGGCCGCTGCACCGCCACCCACCACCGCCGGCACCGCCCCGCCACGCACCCGGCCAGAACTCATACGGCTGCTCCCAGACGGTCTTGTCCAGGTGGGCACCTTAGAGGTTGGGGATAACGACTATGCCCTCAGGGATGTCATAACGAAGAGGCTGAGGGTTAGGGTTAAGTGAGAGGCCTGCCGGGACCCTGCTGGGGCCTTGGCCGTTCATCCCTAGGCCTCCAGAGTCACCTGCTAGGCCGTGGTGCTATGTGGCAAGGCCGGGGCAGCACCTCTGCAATGGGGGCCTTTAGCAAGGGCAGCTGACCGCCGTCCTTTTATGTGACTCCAGGGTTCGAGGCTCTGGGGCCCAGCTCGTGATCCATCTCCTCCTAAAGTTATTGCGGAATCCGAGAAATGGAGCCCAAGTCCTGTCACTGCCCAGCCCTCAGCTGCCAGCCTCCATTGTGTGTGTGTGTGTGTGTGTGCGCGCGTGCACGCGTGCACGCTAGTCACTCAGTCGTGTCCAACTCTTTGAGAGCCCATGGGCTGTAACCCCCTCGACTCCTCTGTCCATGGAATTCACCAGGCAAGAGTACTAGAATGGGTTGCAAGTCCCTCTTCCAGGGCATCTTCCCAACCCAGGGGTTGAAACAGAGTCTCCCACATTGCAGGCAGATTCTTTACTATCTGAGCCACTAGGAAAGCCCAAACTTCCACAATTCCCTGAAGGATGACACACAAAACTATGTGCCAAGTAGGAGAACCCATGCCAACCCCACTGACCCACCCAGTCCTGCCCCCCCACGACACAGCCTGCATTGCCATCAGGGAGCTAGGTTCCCGCCACCCTGGCCAGGCTGCCAGGAAGGATCCCTTGACCTCCTCCAGGGCATACCTCGGGGTGGTGAAGCAGGAAGGCCACAGCCCAGGAGAGGGTGTTGGCCGTGGTTTCAGTGCCCCCGATGAAAAGGTCCACCACAGACATGTGCACGTGTCCTTCCAGGAGCCGTCCCAGGCCCTCTTCTACTCTCTGCCTCCCTACCCCTGGAGCATGTAGTCCGTCATATCCCTCCACTGGCCGGCCACCATGCTCTCCTGGGGAGGGGGACGAGGAGCCGGCCTGAGTGGCTGGGCGTAGGGAGAGTGTTTAGAGGGTGCCTTGGGTCCAGGACTGCAGGGATGGCCCAGAAGCTGCCTGGCTCTGGGCAGTGGCATCACTGCTGCCAGCCGAGGAGGAGCCCGGTCCACGCACGGTTCCCACCTTGTGGCGCCTCAGCTGCTTCTCCACCATGTGGTCCCTGTTCTCTATGGCCTTCTTTAGCCTCCAGAGCCCAGGGTTGGGGAAGAACTGGGGCAGAGAGGAAGAAGGTGTAGCTGCTGGCAAGGAAGCCTGTTCCCCATCCCCACCCTTTCTCCCAAAGCCAGGCATGTCGGGGCTGTGCCTCCCCACCCTGAGAAAAGGAACCATGTCCAAAATCTGGATGGACCAGTGGTCCCAGGTCTTCATCAAGTCCTGAACACAGTCGTGAAAGGCATGTTCTAAGGTGTCCCCCTGCCAAAAGGAGGAAATCCTTTCAGTTCAGAACCAGGAAAGGATCAGAGAGGGATTGCAGGGGGACAGGGAGGCGGGGCGGGGCAGGCATATGGGACGGCAGAGAGCCTTGACCTTGTCTCCAAAAGTAAGGTAACAGATGATGCTGCAGGTGAGGAGAGAGAATTCCTTCTGGATGGTCGTGGGGGCACCGGCCTGGACTCTCATGCGCTGAAGAGAAAGAGCATGAACTACATAGGGACCTGGGATGTCCCTGGTGGGCGAGAGGCTAAATTCTCTGCTCCTAATGCAGGGGACCTTGGTTCTATCCTTGGTGAGGGAACTAGATGCCACATGCTTCAGGTAATATAAGTTAAAAAAAAAAAAATAGAGGGCCTTCCAGGAGGGGTGAAGCTGACCTGGGCTGACTGTGGCAGTCCAGGCTCACCTCGCAGAACTCCTGGGCCAGCTGCTCCACCCAGGGTTCCATGCAGCTGCGGGTGCCCAGCAGCAAGGCTGAGTGGGTGAGTTTCTTGTGGGCCTTCCAGAGCAGAGAGTAGTCCCCCAGAGAGATGTCCTGGCAGCGCTGAGACACCAGCTTGTCTGCGAGTAGGGGTTGGGGGTGGGAGGGTCGACTTGACCAAGGAAGCCACGGGCCTGACTCCCCTGCCTCCCAAAGCTCTGCTTCTCCCCTCAAGCAACCTCTTACAGGATGGTATGCCGGGTCTGCCGGCAAAGTCCACCCACTTCCTGATCATAGCCTCCTCAATGGTCCTCTTGGAGTTCAGCACCACCACCTCTGGCGGGGAGAGTGGTAGGAAAAGCAGGAAGTCAGCAGGAAAGCACACCCCCAACCCTCCTCACTGTTGTGAGCCAGGAAGGAAGCAGACCCTCACCTTGCAGCCCAAGGCGAAGCCTGTAGACAGGCCCGAGTTTCTGAGTCAGGCTCAGCAGATGGATGGGGAGGTTGGGCTGCAGCAGGTGCAGGAAGCCAGGGGCCAGAGGTGGGAGGTGGAGGTTTCTGAGCTTCCACCGGCCCCACAGCAGGTGAGCGCTGGCTAGCAGGCTGAGCAGCAGCAGCAGCAGCCCTGCGAGGACCATGGCTGGAGACCCAGGCAGAGGCCCGCCCCGCCACTTATAGCTCTCGACACCTCCAGCCACCTGGCTCCTCGGGCTGTTCTGAAGCCTCCCTCGACTCCTTTCCTCAGGTCCTTGCCCACTGTCCCGCCCACAAAACAGTACATTCCTGGAATGGCATCCATCCTCTTGGCCTTGGAAAATCCAATATCAAAGAGCAGGCCTTTTCCCATTCATCTATCAAGAAGAAAGGAAAAATACAACCCTGACCTTCTTCAACAGCCAGAATCAGCTTTCTGTCAACCGTTCAGGAAAATGTGTCCATGAGCCCTCTCCCCACCCCCACTCTATCCCCACCACCACCTTGGACCAGCTTCCTGCCACGGGGTTTGTCTCAGAGAGAAGAATGACAACCCACGCCTAATATGCCCTCCCAGATGGCCTTTGAAGCAGGAAATGAGATGAAAGTGATGTGGTTTTTTTCTTTTAACTTACAGATAGGGGAACCACATGTCCTGATTGCTTGTGTTATCCCAGTTTACGCCTATAGTCCAAGTGTCATCAGTAATAGTGCTTCTTTTTATTCTCAAAACTTGAATAAGAAAAATTAAATGTTTCCCCAGTTTGGAGTTCTTACCCTGTACCTGACAGTCTTTGCTTGCAAGGAAAAGAGACACACTTGAGCTAGTTTCAGCCAAAAGTAAGACTTGTTCTACAAATACAGGGATATCGCACAGAATCCAAGAGCAGGCCAGGGATTGTGAACTAAAGAGCCCTAGAGACACGGCTGCTTCCTCGCTCTTCATTCCTGCTCTCTCATTTGTGTATTACTCTTGGCTGCACTGGGCCTGTATTGCCATGTTGGGCTTTCTCTAGTTGCGGCGAGCAGAGGGTACTCTCTAGCTGTGATTCTTGGGCTTCTCTTGTGAGGTGGAGGCTCTAGGCATCTGGGCTGCAGTAGTTGAGGCTCGTGGGCTCCAGAACTCGGGCTCAGTCTTTGGGGCCCACATGCCTGCCTGGTTCACAGCATGTGTGATCTTCTCAGACCAGGGACCCGACCCGTCTTTCTCACTGGCAGGTGGACTCTTAACCACTGGGCCACCAGGGAAGCCCCCTCCCTCCTCTGTCTACAGTCCCCTCCTCCCTCTGCAGTCACGCTGCCTGTGCTCCCAGGTGACGGCGGCACAGAACTGCTTTCGGGATTAGACTCCACAGAATATGGGTCTAGCCCCAGGACAAGAGCGTGTTAATGGCAAGATCAACATGCCCCCCATCGATTCCAATGTCCTCAGGAAGGAATTTGATAGCCACAGCTGGGATCAGGGGCCCAGCCCTCTTCAGGGAGCTGTTGCCATGAGGGGTGGGGTCCCAGTGGACTCAGTAGGGCTATCAGGGGCCACTGTTGCGGGTGAGGGGACAATTGAAGGACTTACAGGAGAGGTCATGCTAAACAGGGGTGGCAGGACTCGGTGGGAGGCTGGGGACCCTGGAGGTGGGGTGAGGGCTTAGAGCTGACCTGAGTCCACACATCACCCAATACCCCATCCTTTCTCTGCCTGCTGACCTCAGAGCTTTAATCAGAGCAAGATTCTATCACCAGAGAGCCTGGTGTCCAGATCCCAGCTGTGGTGCCAACTAGCTAAAGAGTTCACTCCTGACGGGAGAGGCTCAGCTCAGCCTGGACTCAGGCCCAGGACTGGGAGGGAGAAAACATGGGATATCTGAGATTGGGAAGCAACAGCCAGCTCCGTCTTCTTAGTTGACCTCAGGCCTTAGATCGTGTTTTGCAACAACTATAGCTGAATATTTGACTCTCATACCTGGCTTTAAGCCACCACCATGCTGACAGGATAGCGGGTGAGATTTGATGGGCAATGACCAGGCCATGTGGACAATAGCACTAAGAAGCCTCTGAAACACAAAGGAAGGTCAGAACGCTTTGTAAAAAAAAATATTAACTTATTTGTTTACACATGATCTTAGTTGCAGCTTAGGAATCTTAGATCTGTAGTTGCAACATGTGGGACTTTTCTTTTTTTTCTTTTTTCTTTTTTTTTTCGTTAAGGCTCTTATTTGTGGCATGTGGGAATTAGTTCCCTGACCAGGGATCAAAGCTGGACCCCTTGAATTAGTAGTGCAGAGTCATAGCCACTGGGCCACCAGGGAATTCCCAGGTCAGAATTACTCAAAGTTTCATGGAATAGGAGGGGACTCTGTTCAAATGGAGAGTGACCTGGACTGCTGACCTGCTTGTGAACACTGCTTCATATCGGACACCATGTACCTTGTCAACCCTGTATCTTCCATACCACTTCCAAATCCTAATTCCAAACAAGATAAATGATAAGCACTGCCCCCAAAAGTGTTATCCTGCCCCCAGCCTTGGGGCCTTTTATGTTCTTTCTTCTGCCTCAAATACCCTCTTCTACTCCTACTCCCTTTGCTTGACTTTTCAGCCTGTAGAGTCCAACTTACAGGTCACCTCCTCCAGGAAGCCACCCCAGACCACTTCTCACATGGGCCCAGACGGGTCAGAGGCCCCACAGAACTGTGCAGCTCCCTGACCTCACACCATTCACAGAAGATGGGGATCTGAACCAGGGCATGGCCTGGAGTGAGAGGTCCACAATTCCTGTTGAATGACTGAATGGCAGGCTGCTGAGTTAGCTGTTTCCCTCAGCACATTCCTCTAGTGAATTTGTAGGTTAGCCCTGAAGACCCAAGAGGTGCTGCCATTATGGGGGAAAGCTAGGCAGGTAGGTGGGAAGGGATGACCCCGGGAACAGCAGTTCCCTCAGAGTATTAAGAAAAACAAAACTTGGCCTTTCGGTCTGTTTGAAATCAGTATCTAGATGAAGACATCATCAGACTTGAGGACTGCACATTTCTGGGAAAATTACGTAAAACTGCTGATAAAGGGATCCAATGTCAAATGGGCTATCAACAGAGCAGTTTTCAGAAGCAAGACCCCAGAAGTGCCATGTCCATGAGCACAGTGGGGGACATGCGGCTGGGGAGCTGCTCACGAAGCAGAAGGGCTGAGGTGCCTGGTGTGCAGCCCCCGGCCTGAGGCCCCGGTGAGGCTGCCAGGCACAGTAAAAGGAGGTTTTAGTGTGGACACGGGATCCTCAGAGCGCAGGGTCACCTGCCCACCATAGTCACTATGTGGCACCGGGCTCCCAAGGTGTCGCCTGGGGGAGGAGGGGGATTCAGGCAGAGCTGGACTCTGCAAGGGTCACCCAGGCTCTGAGAGCCTTAGATGGTGCCCACCCTGGCCTGGGCCCCCAGGACCTGGAGCAGATGGTGGGGACGCTGGTCTCAGTCCTGGAGATACACACGGACACTTTGCTGCCAAAGGCCTTTATTGAGTCCCTGGTTTTGCCTCGGGCTCTGGTCAATGCACAGGGCATGGCGGGAGTCCAGGCACTATATTTCCACAGCTCCGGCTCCTCCTGGAGAAGCTGAGGGAGTGCCCTCACACCTGGCAGCCCTGCATGCCGTACGCCTGGAGGAAGCTCTTGAGCTGGGCACAGGGTGTCCGATGGCGGGTGCTCTGGCACATGCGCTCAGAGGGCATCTCCTCGATCCAGCTGTTCGAGTCCAGCAAGTACTGGGGGCTGCGGGCAAAGGGACAGTCAGCAGGGGTCAGCGGAGGGTCAGGGGCAGACCCTGAGGCACCTGGCTTCTGAGGGCACAGGGGACAACTCACTCTCCCTTGAGGTCGTAAGTGGCCCCATCCAGACCCATAATCAGATATTCTTTCCCAGGTTCCAACTGAAGGCGGCAAGAGGCTCGGACCAGGAAGTTTCTGGTCTGATCAGCGGCGGCCCTGGCATCCTTGGCTGAGGGGAGAAGGTCCACAGAGTCATCAGAGGGGAAGAGAAGGGGTGGGACAGCAGGGGGCCGGGGGGTTTTGCGTCGAGCCTCCATTTGACCCTCACCACTCCCAGCGGGCAGGTGGGACTGCGTTCCTGTCTGTGGACAAGCCCAGGGCTTCTAAGAGGCTGAGGGGCTCTGAGCTCAGACTGGCTGCAGTTTCACTCTTCCAGGAGCCAAGGCCCAAAAGCCAGACCTCAGCTCCCCAGGATGGCCCCAGCACTGCCCACTTATTGTCCCGCTCTTACTGAAATGCAGGACTTGGGTGATACGGGTCTCAAAGAGGCGGAAAGCGGCCCTGCTGTCTTCTCGGAGAACCTTAACCTGGAAGCCTGTGGGGGGTTAGGAGAAGGGAGGGAAGGTTGGTTATCCCGAGGCTAAGAGCACGGGAGGGCCGTGCAGACTGACAAGGCTGCCCATGGGCCTGAGAGGAGCAGGCCAAACCTAAGAGACCTTGAGGGAAGGTCAGGGCCAGGGCCCGGGTGGGAAGACTGACCGTAGTCCACTCGGGGAGAGTAGCAGGCGAATTTCATCCGGTAACCCTCCACGTCCTGCTGCCCTCGCTCCAGGGCCCGGCGCTGTCGAGGGCACTTCCCTGAAGTCAGGGGCCCAGGTGAGACCGTGTAGGCCCCAGCCATGACGCCTTCCCACCCCTGATCCCCGGCCCGGTGTCTCACCCTCAGCACACTGGCAGACATCCGCAGAGCACAAGGTGGACAAGAGTTTGCTCTTACGTGGTGCCCCATAAAACACAGAACACTTGTGCTCTGGAGAGAAGCAGAGAGGGGCGTTCATTAGGGCACTCGCCTTTCCCTGCCTCCCCGGTCCCATGGACCCACAGGACTCCTTGCCACCCTCACTGCCGCCTAACCCCATGCTCCCGAGAGTCCCCGACGTCTCACCAGGATTGTAGTAGTCATATAGGACGGCACTGGCCGGCTGTACCAGCCCCACAAGCACCTCCTGCACAGCTCCAAAGCCCACACACTCCCGGGAGGTGGGGACCTGCCATGGGGGGCGATGGGTGGAGGGAAGTCAGGGACCCACCTCTGGGCCATGCGCTTTCATAGACCGCTATGATGGATTTGCTTGGCCTCTTTGGTTCCGGTCGATCGTATCTTCAGTGTCCTTCACCATTTGTTACCTTGCAGCCTCGGGATTTCTAAAAACTGCTCCCCAAGGTCTCTACTGACTTCACTGCCCACATGGTGACCTCACCCATCCCCGGGTTCCTGAGCGGCTTCACGGAGTCTCACTTGATGGACACATTCTTCACAAAACTCTCCCTACCCTCAGGGCTACGTTCCAGATCACCCCTGATTCTGACCTGGTCATTTCTGACCTTCCTGCTTGTCCCTCGCAGAGGCACAGGCCCCAGGCAGGCCCTTCCCCTTCTCTGTGCTCTCCTGGGGCGGTCTCATTGCTCCCCAAACTCTGCACACACGTGGCTCCTGACTCAAATATTCAGCCTGATTCTTGCATTGGGATTTTTACAGAATGTATTAAACTCTCCCAATACCCGCTGCCTGCCCTCCAAACCCACTCACCTCTCCCTGGCCTCTCTGATACCACTAAGGCCTCACGTATCTCCTAGGCACCAGCAACTGCTAGCCCTCTGCCGCCCCTCTGACCCGCCACTCATGTAGACCCTGATCCCTCTCCTCATGGCCGCACTGCTCCAGTCCAGCCTGGTGTTGCACACGAGTTTCCTTCCTAAGCTGCATGGTAAGCTCCCTGACCTGACATCTTCCTCATTTTCTTCAACCAGACTCCTCTGCCTGGCTTCTCTAGCCAACAGGGTCTGTCCCCTCTGTACACACTGAGCAGGGAGGGCCTCCCCGACCCACAAACACATGGCGAATGGTATCACAGTATTAACATGCCTTTTTCTCATTTCTCTCTGAAGGTTACAATAAACGTTCAAGAAATTTTTGGAGGGCCATCAGAGAGTTGTTAACTGTGAGTTAGTCAAATACGGCCATGGGGAAAAAAAAAAAAGTAGGTCGAACATTATTTAAAAAAGAAAAAGCTTGAATATCATAAACAGAAAAAAACAGGATGTTCAAAACAAAAAAGCAGTCCCTCATGACAAAAACTTCAAATTTAAGAAAGGCGCTCTCTGAAGCCCTCCCTGGCTGACCGGCACTGGACCCAAAGCCACAGAATGGGCGCAGCCCCGCCTCCCTGCAGGCAGCGGGGAACCTCCCTGGCCAAGGCTCTGACCCGATCCTGTCCTGTCTCCCTGCTCACACCACAAGTTCTCTCCCAGAGCAGTAGCTGCCGATACACCTGCCTCCTGGGAATCCTCCTAACTTGAGCTCAGGAAACCCAGTGCCAGCTGTGCGCCTCTCTGTCACCCTCCTTCCTCACCGAGTCGAAGTACAGCAGGACGTGGGGACCCTCGGTCTCAAAGTGGCTCACGTATCGGTCAGAAAGGGAGGTCAGCTGTGGGGAAGAGGAGCCGGGAGTCACAAGGAGGAAGCCCCTGGCCGCCTGCAGGTGACAGGGCTCAGCAGCTGGGGCTGCTGCGAGGATGGGGCAGGGCTCCTGGGGGCACAAGCGGCCCCTCTGGGTGTCCGGTCACACCTTCTCCAGGTCAGACCCGCAGGGCGTGGAATCCACTCAGGAGGGTGATGTCCGCAATGGCCATGCCCGACAGCCCCACCTTGCCAGTCCGCCTGTGGAGACATGTGCCTGTTGTCTGGGTCGCCCCTGCCTGGGCCCAGGCTGTAGACACCCAGACCCAACCTCAGCGCTGCCTCCCTCTCCCAGCCCAGCAGCACCCACAGGCCCAGGGCCACCCCAGGGCTCACCAGATGCACACAGTGTACTGCACCCTGGGTTCCCGTTCCTCAGCTGCCTTGGGGGCCTCCCTCCTCCGGCGGTTCCTCCGACCGTCAAAGAGCTGCAGGGGTGTCACGGGCCGGGAGTGGGCCTCGGGGTCATCCCCGGCTGGAGGGTCCTCATACTCGTATTCCTCGTAGTCCTCCTCAGCCTCCACTGCGAGGGGACAGCGCTGGGGCTCAGCCCTGGCACCACCCCCTCAGAGACCCACAGCCTGTGACCCCAACACTCACTCGTGTACTCGACGTGGCCCATGACCGTCACTTCAATCTGAAGATCCTGGCAGGTCGTGTTCGTCATGTCCATGACATTGTAGCTGCGAAGGACCTGGCTCATCACGGGGTGGGAAGGGGACATGGGGTCGCTTAGGGGCCGCAGACCTGTCTGCAGAGTCACATGGAAGGGCTGTGGACCCCATAGCTCCTGAGCTAAGAGCCGAGGCCTTCTCCCCTTTCCCATCCTGCCCCTGGACCTGTCTAGAAATACCAATGGACTCAGGTGTTGGGTGAGAGAGAGGGGAACAGGGTCCTGGCATGGGGGCAAGCATTGTACAGAAGTACCGAAAAGGCTTTAATGGAAAGTTCAGGAAATGCTGCTGGCCCAGGCTTGAAGGAGGAAAATGAGTTTGTCATGTGGGACAAGAGGATCCTGAAGGTCACTCAAAGCTAGGGGATGTGTGTACATGGCAGGATCTGTCCAGCTGGAGAGGTGGGCGGGCCTGAGGCGAAAACAGGCGGAGTTACTGGGGACGTGGGCGGGGCTGGGGAGAAAGCAGGGAAGGAGTTACTGGGGAGGAGAGCGGGGCTGGAGAGAAGACAGAGAAGTCTCTCTCATAAGGCGAGGCTTAGCATGGTGGGAGCCGCAAATATGGCCCCAGGAGTGGCAGCTGTGCTCCTGCAGGGATGGACTCTGTCAGCCAGACAAGAGACACAGGGGGAAGAGAAGGTTTGGGAGACAACCACATCAAAGATGCCCAGAGCTCAGGGAAGACACTTGCTTGAGGCACCAAGTGTTTGAGCATCAGCACTGAGGGGCTGAAGGGGATGACAGGTGCCCAGGAAGAGTGGAGAGCAGAGTGAGGGGCACCTGCTCAGGACAGAGCACAGGGAGCCGCAACCCAGGGGTCTCTTCCTCCTTCCCAGACCATGAGCTCTGCCTGCAGGTCTCCCACTCAACACCTGGCTTCACCCTGATGGCCCCGCACGCCCAGTGCCACCAGCTCTCACCTTCAACGTTCCTTTGCTGTTTCCTCCCACCTCCACGTTAATCTTGCTTCCCAGGGAAAACTTTCACAAGCAGAAAAGGGAAAGAGAAGTCAGAAGGGCACACCGTTGCTTCAACTTACATCGTCCACCAAAATAACTCCACCTCCTCTCCCCACCTTACTTTGCAACACTTTCTACCTTCACTCACATTCTCTCTCCACCATCTCCTAAACCCTCTGTGACTCTGCATGTATCATTTTCAGATCAGATAAATGAAGCTCAGAGGGTGGGTGACTTGCTACAGGTCACAGAGCCAGTAAGTCTTCCCACACTTATCAGAAATAGGGGCCGTGGGGATTCAGCAGGGGTGGGGAACAGGGGCTGGCTTCTGGCCTGGCTGAGGGAGGCCCAGGTGTCCCTGTCACCCAGGTGAGGGAACGGCTCACCTGCAGCTCCTCCTCCAGCCTGTGGACTTGGTGGTTGGTCAGCTGCAACACATGGGACTTGAGTCCACTGCGGCCCAAGGAGCTGAGGGTCACGTTGAGCCCCTTCTCCTCGGTGGTATGGGACGCAATCCAGTATGCAGACAGGGCGTCCAGAGCCGTAACAGTGTCCTGGGGAAAATGAGCCGGGACTCAGGGACTCGGTCTCAGGACTAGCCACCCTAGAACCCCAGGACAGAACCTACCTGGGTGCTGCGGAATCCCCCTTGGAAGCTGCCCTGGCGGGTCAGCCAGGATGCAGCCTGGTCAGCCAACTCAGCCTTGCCCTCCCATAGCAGCAGGTGTAACAGGCCATAGGCCGTGGTTTCAATCCACAGGGCCGGGGCCTGGGGAATGGGGTCTGCTGGGCTACGTGGAGCCGGGTGGGTGAGAGGACGTTGCTTAGAGAAGTGGTGACTGAGCCCCAGTACAGCTTATCTGGAGTGAAAAGAGACCCGTAGGTGAACAGGGGAGGATCTTAGATGTCTGGCCCTTTGATGCCTCCCCTTTAGTCTCTCCTGATTTCCCAGTCACCCCTGCTTATGCTCTGATTCCCTCCGAGGGCCTCCATTCATTCTGTTTCTCCCTTTGGACACGCTCAGGGGTCTCCAGCTCTCCCAAGCCTCAGGATCAAGCCAGGACCCCCTCACCACCGATGTCCTGGGCCATGGCCATGAGGTTGTTGTGGGCAACGTTCTGCAGGTCCTCGGGGCCTCGGTCAGCGACAGGGCGTAGGCCGTGATGGCGGAGGCGTGGGAGCCCAGGAGCCCAGAGGTTGCTTTTGCCCCCAAGAAGGTGTTTGCTCTTGAGATGGAATTTTCCTGGAAGCAATTGGAGGGAAGGTCTGTGGACTGGGCTTCTGAGAGGAAAGGGATCAGCGAAGGGCAGACACATAGCTGCCTTACCACTCTCCTCAAATGCTCTGAATTCTTGTCTGGGAAGACCGCCAGCCCATGGTGGAGGGCGATGACCACAAAGGCCGTGAGCGCCACAGTCTCATCGCTTCCCACTAAGCCTCCCTGGTTGAAGTGGGCAGAAAAGGAAGCACCAACCGCGAGTGGGGAGGGGCAGGGTGACTCTCCCCTCCTGTACCCTTGGCCTAGCCTCCCAGCTCCATACCTGCATTTCCCTGTGGATAACAGGACAGGGGTCGTGGAATGAGCCATCATCCCGTTGCTGGGAAAGCAGCCACATGGCCGTCTCCTCCAGCTTTTAGCAGAACCGCCCACCTGATCCTGGGCCAAACTCAGTATCTTCAGCACAAAGGCCGTGAGCCTAGAAGGGAGGAAGGCATGGCTTGGGATAGCCCCTAGATACTACAGGGAACATGGGACTACTATTGGGGTTCCTATTTGCTCTCCCATAATAGCTGGCTCTGCCCCCACCAGCCCTGCCCCTCCCAAACACCCAGGACACTCTCCCAAACTCACCAAGTACTACTGTCTCGATGTAACCAAGCCCCATAAGAACCATCTCTTTTTCGAAACTCCTGGATCCGCGTGTAGCCTTTGAGAGGAAAGGCAGCTGAGGTCACACCAAAAGGTGGAAAAGGTAACCCCATTTCCACTGGGGAACCACATCTTTCTTCCCTGTTCTGACCACCCGGGCTGCCCAGCTTCCATTAATTGCCCTCTCCTGGCCCCACTCCTGCTTGCCGCTGCACTCAGAACCTTTCTGGATGAGATCCACGGCGCGGTCCTTGGTTTCAGGGGGGCAGCATGCTCCACTGCTCAGTCTTGTCCAGGTAGCGGGAAGCAGCCAGTGTTGGAGCCAAGAGGGTCATGGTTTGTTCCCCGCAGCCTTGGGGAAGCCTCAGGAGGGAGGCCACGCCTCCTGGTGACAAGGCCCCCTCAGAGCCCAATGCTTCCAGTGGATCCGAGGCTATGGGGAGAGACAGGATGGAGGGTCAGAGAGCAGGTCTGGGGCCCAGTGTCGGAGGGTCAGGCAGTCTCGGGATCAACCAGAAATGCCCAGGTTTCCCATGAATCCAAGGGAGGCCCCAGGGAAGGGACTGGAAGACACGCCCACCTGTGACTCTGACGATACTCTTGAAATCTCCTTCAGGGATAATATTGGGATCAGAGTTGCCAGGAATTTCCAAGGTCCGGCCCCGGGGGTCTGGGAAGATGAAGGGAGTCAGCAGTCTGTCCTGCTGTCCACGCTGTCTGGCCCTTCCCACCCCCAGGACACTGCTATCTGTGAGTGGAGGTCACTCACCCAGGGGGTTAAGTTCATAGACTATCTCCTCCCTGTGAAGGGCCCCTTCTTTCTGTGGAGGGGAAACGAAGCTGTGAGAGATCACACAGGCTACAGCCCGCCCCTCCCAGTGTACACTCCTCAGGACTTGCAATTGGAACTTCAGGGACACGGTGGGGCCAGGGTTGTGGAAAGTGCAAATGGACCAAAGCCTTGGGTTTGCGGGGTGGCCTCAGTGCTGTTGCAGGGAGAGGGCCAGAGCAGGGGATGAATCTGGGAGCTGGGGACCTAGATTCAGGGGTGTTCCACTCACCTCGACTTGTAGAATCTTAGATATTGCATCCCCCCACAGGGAAATCTAAGGATCCTCGAGCCACCACCTTGAGGGATACGGCAGCAGCTGCTATGGGCACCACAGAGAAGCCAACGGGCCGGGCAGAGCCTGCGGGCACCTGCACCTGCTGGGCGAGCCCTCCACCCCCGGCCAGGCAAAGCCCCTCCACTGGGGACACGTGGACGCTCACCTGGGGGCAGGAAGACGGGGATTGCCAGAGTCCCAGTCCAGTTAGGCTCCCCACCCCCTCACCTGCCCAATCCCCCCACCACCGTGCGCTCAGCCCCCCAAGGGGCCTCACGGTCAGATCGCTATCCAGGTAGTTGTAGAGGACAGGCCGCAGCTCGAGCTGCTCAAAGCGGCGGACAGAGACCGGCAGGCGGAGGTGCACGTGGAATTCACGGAACACTCGGAGTCGGGCCGGGGTGGCCACACACAAGCCTGACATAGAGTGGGCACATATGAGAGGCCCGGAGGCATCACACCCAAGGGACCCTAGGAGTGAGGGGCAGGGCCTGGTTCCCTACTTCCCACCCATCCCCTGCCTGCCATTGACTCTGGCGTTGGGCCCAATGCTCAGCATGCAGACATCTCCAGGTCTCTGCCCATCATTCCTGTACCAAGAGTAAAGGACCAAGCAGGGAGCCTCGGTCCAGGGGAGCCCCAGGACCCCAGCAGGGTAACCGCACCTGTGCTTTTGGACAGGCTCAAGCCGTGGATCTCCCACGTGGTCAGAGAGTCCGGGAGCAGCAGACGCAATCTGCGGTGGGAAAGGTGAGAAGCTGAGTCACACGCTGGGCAGGCCCCACACACAGCCCAGAGACAAGGCCAGGCCCCACGCGCGCCCTCACTGGGAGAAGCGGTCCACTTCTTCCACTTTCCAAAGCCAGTTCTCAGGGAAGAAGCTGCGCACGGGGATGTCATCCTCTTCAATCAGGTCCTCCTCCTTCAGGAGCTCCATGGCTGCCGGGGGCGGGGGGTAGGGGGGAACACCGTGGAGGGCAGTGAGGAAGGGGCCGTCCTGACCCTCCAGGGCCCCGGCCAGTGCCCCGGCCCCACTCAGCCCCTCACCTCGGGCCAGGCCCACCTGGCCCCTGGTCCGGGCCTTCTTGCGCAGGCTCTCAGCAAACTGGCAGCAGGACAGGAAGGGCTCGCGGCAGGCCGGCTGCTGCACCCGGGCCGCGCGCTGCTCACAGCTGCGCACCATGGGCAGCCGCGTCAGCCCGTCCTGGCAACAGCGCTTGGCTACGGGGGAAGTGTACTGGCCCACTGCAGGACCAGGTGAGGCTGAGCGTGAGGCACACCTCATCCCCGGCCCACCCTCTAGGTGTACAGGGCTCAACCCGAGAGACCAGGAACTGGAGGGCGCTCAAAGCAGAGCGCCTCCCCCAGCCTCCCTTTCACCCCACAACTATAGTGTCTGGATTTCTAGCCCGGACACCATGCACTGGCTCAATCGGCAGCAGAGGAGCCAACAGGCAGACCTGCATCCCGAGCCTTGGGCCCAGGTGGAGAACTGCATGTCTTAGTTGCTCAGGGCGTGTCAGAATCTGAGACCCGTAGACTGTAGCCCACCAGGCTCCTCTGTCTGGAATTCTCCAGGCAAGAATACTGGAGGCAGTAGAGACATTGCCTTCTTCTGGGGATCTTTCCAGCCCAGGGATCGAACCCAGGTCACGTGCATTGCAGGCAGATTCTTTACCATCTGAGCCACCAGGGAAGCCCTAGAGAGTTACATGGGCATCCTCAACTCACGCTTCTCATGAATCGCCTTTTGGAAGTTCACGTTTCTCTTTTTCCGAGACTTTGACTCCTTGGGACAGCTCAGACCTGGTAGAGAGCAGGACTGCAGTCAGCTGGAGGGCGCAGGGCCCTCCCCCTCCCCTCTGAGTCTCCCCTTCCCAGCCCAGCCCTTCCCTCCCCTCCTCTTCATGTCTTTCCCCCTCAGGCCCCTCCTTCCTCCTTATCCTTCCAGCCCCCACTCCCCTTCCTCCTCTGTCCTCACTCTTCCTGACTTCAGTCTGATGGTCTCCATCAGAAAAGGCTAGACCAGCTGCCTTGAACACTTGAGGGGCAGTGTCTCCACCGCCGGGACCACAGCCAAGGTCATAGCTGCTCATAGCTTCAAAGATCTGGCGAGAAAAGGCAGAGATGCTGCAGAGACAAGAGTAGCTGTGGCCACGGTCACATACTCAGCTGCAGGTGAGAGGGCAGGGTCCAGACAAGTATGAGAGAGACACAGAGAGCGGAAACAGAGGCCACCGGGGCCAAGGCTTGAGGGAGGAATGGGAGCAGTCCAGCTGAGTGAATACTACTGGCTGGCTGCGGCTTGGGGTAGGAGGATGATGAGCCTTGGAGGGAAGGGAGGATCAGACAGAGGCCTGGACCAACCTTGACCATGTCGAGGGGTTTGTGGGTCTTGCCACCCACAGCATACAGAGCCGTGTCCACAGCTCCCAGGGCCACCAGGGCTCGAGACTCTGTTTGCAGGTTGAGTTTTACAGTGTCCCCAGGACGATACGCCTTGGAACTGTCCACATTCAGCTCCAGCTGGCAGAGGTGGCAGGGGGGATGTAGTCAGGGTGGGGAGAACTCGTTCAGTCTTGAGCATCCTCAGTGCATCCCAAACTAAACCAAACCATTTCCAGTCATCTAGTCTTCTCTCTTAATCCTCCCAGCACGTGCACACACTCCATCTCTTCCGATGCCAGTTACCTTCCCCTCACAGTCTCCAGCCTGGACGTCCACTCGCAGGGAGTTAGCCACCGGGACGCCCCCGTGATAGTAGAAGGCCACGAGGTGAAAGGAGGGCACCAGGCGATGGTCCACAAACACGGAGATGGACGTCAGGTGGCTCTTGGGCTCTCGATGCACAGACACGATCTGGCCCCGGGACAGGATCTGGAGGGGAGCAGGGTGCTCCTCAATGGCCATCCTCAGCCCTGAGGCCACCACCCACCCTGAGGGTCCTTCCTCTTGAGATCCTCCCCTACCATCTTCCCCTGTGGTCCCTCACGCGCACCATGTAATAGAAGTAGGAGAAGCTCCCGCTGATGCCCACGGCTTGCAGGTTGAGGTTAAGGGTCTCTCCAACTTTAAGAGGTCGAGGATTCTGCCACTCAATGGACAGAAACCCAGAGCTTCTGGACAGCGGCGCTTTCACAGTGAGACTGCCTAAGGCAGGGTGGGGGGAGCCTGCAGACACCTGGAGAGAGGGCAGGGGTCGCAGGGTCAACGGAAAGGGCACAGGCACCCAGCTCCCCGCCTCTACCCGCCAGCCTGGGAACCTTCTCTCCTAGCCCACCCACCCCCGTGAGAGTGGAGTCCTACCGAGAGCTGCACTTCTGAGATGGTCCGAGGAACACCAATGGAGACGATGACTTGGCCGCTCCCATCTGTGTTCTGTTCAAAGTCCTGGCTTTTAGAAGTCGATCCAGAAAACAACTTGGCAGACACTTTGACGGGAATGCCAGAGGCTGGGGAGCCTGACATGTCACGGACCAGGGCCTAGGTAGACGAGGGAGGGGCGGAGGGAAGAGTGCAGTCAGTGAGACCCGGCGCCCTCCTGCCCACCACCCCCGGTGCCCACGGCTCATCTTCCTCCTTCCCGAAGAAACCTGCAGCAGGAAGGGGACCCCAGGGATAAGCTGCTGCTTGGTTTTGCTTAGATCCAGGGAGAAGGGAGATGACACGAAATGCCAGGACGTGAGCTCTGCCTCCTCCATCTCTCCTCCTGCAAGAGACAGAGTGGAGAGAGGTGGACACAGAGACTTGGGAAGAGAGGAAAAGGAGAGCTGGGGGGCGGGGAAGGGGCACTCTAGTGTTTCCCTCCACCAAGGCTGAACTCTTCAGGGCACAAACTGCCTTCTGTTCATCTTATATTTCCTGAGGTCACCACAGTACATAGCACATAGATGATGTATAACACAGCTCTGCTGATAGACATATGGATGATGGATAGACGGATGGATGGGTAGATGGATTCATCAATGGATGGAAGGAGGGGATGGGTGGATGGAAGGCTGGCTGGTTGGATGGATGGATGCATGGAGGGATGGAGGGATGTGTGATGGAAGGAGGGAGAGATAGAAGGATATTTGGATGGATAGATGGATGTGTTACTAGATGGATGGTTGGGTGGATGGATGCAGGGATATGAGGGTGGATGGGTAAAAAATAATACATTGAGATGGTAGAATGACCCCTTCCCCAGAAACAGCCCAGGCTGGAACTGCACAGATACAGCCTCTGGGTCTTTCCTGGCTTTGTGTCCCAGCTGAGATGAAGCAGGGTGGTGTTGGTGCTAGAGAACAGAGAGTCAGCTCAGGGGTCAGCGGTGAGGGTCCAGGGGTATAATCAGGGGAAACCACTCACCTGGAGACTCAATAACGGCTGCTGCAACATACAGGCGCAGCCCTGGGAGGTCATTAATGCTAATATTAAGCTTCTCCAGCACGCCCTGAAACTCGGCCTTTTGCAGGGAAATTTGGCACTGGCCATCCACCAGCTGGGGCAAAGAAGACAAGACAGAGAATGAGTCTCCCACCTCACCGCCTCACTCCGCCTCACTCTGCTCACCCACCTCACGCACCTCAACCCTCCTTCCTACCTTGGTCTGACTCTCCAGACCACGCAGGAAAGTCTTTTCACCGTCCTCACCCAGGAGCCCAAAGCGCACATATGCCACCCCCTGCACTGGCTTCCCGTAGATGTACCTGCCACCGAGGAGAGATTCAGAAGAGGGACTGAGGGCTGGGGCGAGGGAGGGGAGTGGGCTCCCATAGCACATTCACGCTGCACGGGGCGTCCTGGGGTCAGGACCAGCGTGAGGACCATGTGCGAGGGGGAGTTACCTGGCCTGGATGGTCACTTGGATGTCGCTAAGAAAGCCAGGCATTGTCAGGATGTAGGGGTTTTCAGGAATGATCTTCACCTCAAAGTTGGGAAGAACTGACCCAGGGCAAAGGGAGGGCAGATCAGAATCTCATGAAAGACCTTTAAAATATTACCCTCCCCTCAGGGTTGTGGCGGCCGCATCTCCCTTCCCTGGCCCTGCACCCCCCACCTCTGCTCCACCCTGTCCTCCTTGCAGAAAAGGGGCGCTTGCCCCTCCCATCTCCAGCTCTCACCATATTTCTTCACTTCAAACTGGGTGCTGCTATTGGAATCCAAGCTGTCTGAGAATCGGGCTGAGATTTTCCATGTTCCTGGCCTGAGGACGGACAAGGGAGAGACTCAGCCCACTCGTGCAAGAGGCCCACTGACAGCCAGTAACCCAGCACCCTAGGAAGAGACTATGGGGTGATCCAGGGGCTGAGGGAACTCAGGACTGGACCATGTGCTGTAGTTGGCCAGTTGGGGGAAGCGGGAGTTAGAGAAGTGTGAGTGGGGGCAGACCCTGGGAGGATGTGCTCACTCTGAGATGTCTGGGATCAAAAAGTTGTCCTGGAAGATGGAGGAGGGAGCAAACACTTCCCCTTTCTGCACGCGGAAGCCTTGAGAGTTCTGCAACAGGAATGAAGTGGTCACAGCCAGAGGCCAGCTCAGCAGCCCTGGCCCATTAGGAAGGTCAGAGGTCGGGGGCTCACCTCCACCGTGACCGTGAGGATGTCAGTGGCTGGGCGCATCTTTTGATCCAGAGCAAAGACTCGGTAGCGAACTGGAAATGGAGGATGACGAGGTGAGCAGGAGCCACGGAGGGGTGGGCCCTGGACCCCAAACCCCTTCCCGCTGCCCCCCCGCCAAACACACACAGAAAGCGAAGGGAAGGAGAGCAAATGTTTGCAAAGCAGCTTTCCTGTGAGGGGCTTCAGGTTATCTCATTCAAGTGGCTGGGAAGGCATGAAAGGTGGAGGCCCTGGTGCCGAGACTCACCCCGCTGGCCAGGGTTATAAACAGGCTGGTCCGTCTGGAGAAAGAGGTGCCCCCGGCGAGAGGAGAACAGCAGGTTGACACCCTGCGTGTCTGTCTGTCTGGACAGAGAGTCCCTTAGCCACGACGACTGCGCCATCAGCTGCACCTCGGGGGCCCCGCGGAGGAGATGGAGGCGACAGAGCCTGGCCTGCTCCTGGGGAATCTGTGAAGAGAGCAAGAGCGAGTGGGTGAGAGACGGAGCAGAAGGGAAGAGGCAGACTGAGACACAGAGGACCCAGGGGTGGGAGGGGAGGAAGGGAACAGGGGCAAGAGAAGACAAAGCTATTTCCAAGAAGACAGAGGAGAACAGAAGGGGAGGCGCTGGGCGGCACCGGGAGGGAGTGGGGCCTTACCGGGAGGTTGAGGAGTATGAAGTCTCTGTCTGAGCTGAGGCTGAAATCCACCTTCGGGGAGCAGAGCTCTTTAACGTGGGATGGGTTCCTCAGGAACACGGATCCTCTCACCACCTGTCCTGAAGGAGCATCCTGGAGTTTCACGGCCACGGAGAGGGGGACCCCTATGCGAACCACAGAAGGAGAAAACAGGAGCAACCTGGGAAGAACAGGTGCGAGTCAACAGCCAGCCTCCAGCCCTCACCCCGAATCAGGACCCTCTGAGCCCACTCTCCCCTCGCCAGCCCTGCCCTGTTCAAGCTCTCCGCATCCTGCCTCCAGAACCTGGGATTCTGTAGAGACAAGGCGAAGAAGCCAGATGCCCAGATCAGCCCCCAGAGGAGCCTCATGGCTGGAGGACCCAAGGGGTTCAGACCCGCGTGCTCCTTTCCGGTTAACCCAGGGCTTGGAGCAGAGTTTTGACTGTGGACCTTGCTCCTCCCCTGGCCCAGATAAGCTGGGAAACCACGTGACAACCAAGAACTGCAACTGGCCCCAGGCCCAGAATTGGGAGGGGGCACCCCGGACACCTGAGTCTCTTGAGGGAATCTAGGAAATCATGGCCTGGAGAGACTGAGTCCTTCCCTGTTCACCCTCTCATCCCAATGCCCCGGGCACCAGCGCTACTTTGTGGGTCTGGGTGCCTGTGTATATATAGCAGGCACACACACACATCTGCCCAGTAGGGGTCCACGTGGCTCATCAAATGGCTCAGACACATGTCTCCTCTGTTGATCCCACAAAACAAGCTACTAAAAACCTGTCTCTTACTGTGTGTTCATGCATGCTTGGTTGCTTCAGTTGTGTCCAACTCTTTGTGATGCCAGCGACTGTAGACCACCAGGCTCCTCTGTTCATGGGATTTCCCAAGAAGAATACTAGAGTGGGCTGCCATTTCCTCCTGCACGGGATCTTCCTGACCCAGTCTCCGGAACTGGCAGACGGATTCTTTACCACGAGCCACCTGGGAAACCTCTTAAACTAACTCCCACAAAAACTCAACTACACTAGCTTTTTGCAGGGTTTAACAAAAATTCTGTCATTTAGGAAATCAGACACATTCTCAGCATCCCAGAAGGGAGACTGACTTCAGTGTCCCTTGTTCCTCTCTGATCAACAAGGTAAAGCTCTGGCCCCACTTTGGCTTTACCTCTGCCCCTAAACGAGGTACCCGAACTGACATGTCTCATGAAACAAAAGACATCCACAAAACATCAGAAGTACTTTATTTGGCAGTTTCAGCCCAAGATGTAGGAAGAAAAACTGTGTCCAACTTTGACAGCTTACCCAGTGACCCCTCCTTCCTACCCCAGACGGAACAGGTGCAGCACCTTGCTGCAGGAAAGACAGCAGCCACGGCCTTGGCAAGGTTTCTGGCTCCACCTCCATGAAAGGGCAGAGAAGCACAGCCCAAACCCCACCACTGGGACGCAGCCCAGGTAAACAGCGGCAGTCACATCTGACCCTCGGCACAGCAGCAAGCCCAGCACTCTCCCTGGCTCCCGAGCCTTCCCAAGGTGACCCTGCGTCATCCAGGGCAGGCAGCCCTCCTGGGCCCCTCAATCCCCACCCTGGGGAGGTGCACAATGATGAACAGAGTCCTCAGGTCTCTGGCAGGCGGAGGAGGGTTCCAGAAGTGGTAGAGACACTGTGCAAGAGAAAGACAAGGCTGGAGCCGGGTTCCTGAGTTCCAGAGAACTCAGACCTTGGCTGGATATGCTCCCAGGTTCCAGAAGACAGGACAGGGGCTGGGCTTTGCTAATGAGGGAAGCACAAGGAGGGAGGAAATCCAACCTGAAGTCATTGCTCTGTCATCTTCCAGAGGCTGGGGCATAAGACTCACCAGTCCACCAGCTGGGCCCCAATGAGGTCGTGTACATGGTAGGCGAGGCCGAGCCGCACCGAGGCAGGTGCCCGCCGGCCCAGGAGCTCTGAAAGGAGTAACTCCCGGTACTTGGCCTTCCGGACCATGCCAAGGACAGCCTGGCGCCCTGGGGGAGAGGTGGCATGGGAGACGGGAAAGGTGAATAAGGCCTGGAGGCCTGAGGAGGCACCTAAAAGTGTTCTTGAGGGGCTGCAGGCCTGAGCTACAGAGTGTACCTTTAACAAAATATTTGATGAACCTCCCAGCTCCAGGCACTGCGAGCCACCAACTTCCAGCATCTCGGACAGTTAGCACCCCGGCTTTGACCAGCTGCCTAAGAGAGTGGAGATGAAGTGTTGACTCTCAGAGCTCTCTCTCCTCTCCGCCCACTAACACTGGACACTAAGTCTCCAGAGGCCTGGGCACCTAAGCCAAGGGACTGGACGACAGGAGTCCAGCCTGGGGCAGTTCTCTGCTCAGACCATGCTTCTCAGTGCCCCATGACCTTACTTGCCATTCTGCCACCTGACTGCCCTCCATCCACTCTCTCTTTTCCTGTTACCTGGTGGCTCAGATGGTAAAGAATCTACCTGCAGCGCAGGAGACTCAGGTTCAGTCCTTGGGTCGGGAAGATCCCCTGGAGAAGGGAATGGCTTATTCTTGCCTGGAAAATTCCATGGATAGAGGAGCCTGGCAGGCTATAGTCCATGGGGTCGCAAAGAGTCAGACATGACTGTTATTGCATGTTCACTAAAACTCCTCCTCCTCTCTGAAGCCCCCTTGACCACTCTCAGTCCCACCACCAGGGAGACACAGAGGCCTTTCTCCGGAGCTCCTGCCATTACCTACACATACCTCACCACTGTTGTTCGTTGTTTAGTTGCTAGGCCATGTCCAACTCCATGGCGACCTCACAGACTGCAGCCAGCCAGGCTCCTCTGTCCAAGGGAGTCTCCAGGCAAGAATACTACAGTGGGTTGCCATTTCCTTCTCCAGGGGATCTTCCCAACCCAGGGACTGAACCTGCGTCTCCTGCATTGGCAGGTAATTCTTTACCACTGAGCCACCAGGGAAGCCCCATACCTCACCATAGCTCTTCCCAAATCTTACTGAAGTTTATCCAATGCTTTCAAGGATATCATGGGTTACAAAGTAGGGATCCTGAGTCAGACCCACCCTCCTGAAACGATACTTTGCTTTAGCCCTTGCCTAGCTGTTGTTCTTTTGAATGTGAATGCTGATTCCCACCAGGCATTTACAGCTCCTGCCAGGCCTCTACATTTGATTAGCCACCCATATCTCCTGAATTTTAGTCCAGGGCTGTTTCGAAGGCCTCAGATAAGACAGGCCTCTCCTCCTGGGGAAGAAGCACAAACTCAGGTCATTTTATTAAAAAAAAAAAAAAAAAAGTCTGCTGTCTTAACAGGTTCCCCAAAAGAAAGAGAACAAGGCCAGATGGGACTGGAGGGAGGAGGGGAGGGGCCAGATGCCTGATTCTGCTAGTTCCCCCAGGTCTCACGTGATCTCTGGGTCCCTGAAGCCAAAGGTCTGTGTCATTTGGTCTTGGTGGAAGCTAAGGTCACCACAGGCTGGAAGCACGGAAGCCAGAAACTTCTGTACTGCGGCAGCATATGGGCGGCCATCGCAAGCCTTGAGGACCTGGAACCAGAGATGAGAGACATGGTCTGGCCCCACCTTCACCCTCCACCGACCTGTCTCCAGGATCACATTTCTCTTCCTCTGTTTTGCCTGCTGCTCAGGGCCTTCTACCTCTCATACTTCTCCTCCTCTTCTTCCGTTCCCTCATATTAATATTTTATCAGAGCCCTGTGCCTTGTCTGTGAGATGTGAGGTGGCGGGGGCGGGGGGGGTTGTCGCTCTCTTTTTATTCCCACTCCCTAGTCTTCCTGCACCCCCTGCCCTGGCCCCCATGACCCACACACAGTCACACTCACTCTGGTCCTGTAGTCCTCGGTGAACATGATTCCCTGGGCGTCCAAGTCGAAGCCTAGCTGGACAATCCTGATCTCCCCCTGCTCTTGCAGTGCCTTCTGCCTCCATAGACATGAGAGTGAAAAGGATGTCAGGGGAAGATGCTCTGCTATACCCTGTGTCCAAGTATTGGGGAGGGACATTCTGTGTCCAAGTATTGGGGAGTTCTTTAAGTAAAGGAAAAACTATGGGGAGAGAATTAGGTGGATCGCCAAACAGTCTTTTTCAATTAGTCTTTCACCCACCCACCTCCTGAGTTATCTGTTAAACAGCTGTCAACACAGGGGGCTTCCCTGGTGGTCCAGTGGCTAAGATTCTGTGCTCCCAGTGCAAGTGACCCCTGTTCAATCCCTGACTGGGGACCTAGATCCCACATGCCACAAATAAGTTTGCATACAGCAAGTTAAGGATCCTGCATCCTGCAACTAAGACTCAACATAGACAAATAAATAATAAATATTTTTAAATGTCTGCTGAATAAAAAAAATTACATTAAAAAAATCATGACATATTTTCTAAGACCAATCATAGGCAGACACTCAGATAAAGCAGTGATTAATGGGCTCTGCCCTCAAGGAATTAACAGTTGCGATTCTGGGTGGGGAAGGTGGAGAGGAATATGGGATAAAATGTTTCAGACAAAAATAAACCAGAACTTCTGCTTCCAGGAATATAGCAAGACCAACTCACTCACTGAAAATTAGGTAAAATGCTGCATAAAATGTTATTTTAAAAGCTGTTTAAGCATTAAAGCACTCATAAGATAATAAGGAATTACCAGATTAATATAGGAAAACAAAATTCAAAAGAAACAGACAATAGAAACAAACCTTAAAGATATGTTACAGTAAACTTATCAAAAATAGACTATTTTTTTAAAGTATGCTTATAATGCTGGAATAAATAAAAACTAGAATGGACAATTTCAGCAGGAAATTATAAAAACTGACATAATGGATTTGAGAGACATTCATGTATTAATAGAAATTCCAGAACGCAAAAATAAAGCAGGTGCAGTCAAGAAATCAAAGGATGGATTCAGTAGATTCAGTTCAGTTCAGCTGCTCAGTCGTGTTCGACTCTTTGAGACCCCATGGACTGCAGCATGCCAGGCCTCCATGTCCGTCACCAATGAAGCACAAGCTGGAATCAAGATTGCCGGGAGAAATATCAATAACCTCAGATACACAGATGACACCACCCTTATGGCAGAAGGGGAGGCCGGGGGAAAAACAAAAACCCCAAACAACACCACCCCATCCAGAAAGTGAAGAACTCTTGATGAAAGTGAAAGAGGAGAGTGAAAAGGTTGGCTTAAAGCACAACATTCAGAAAACTAAGATCATGGCATCTGGTCCCATCACTTCATGGGAAATAGATGGGGAAACAGTGGCAGACTTATTTTGGGGGCTCCAAAATCACTGCAGATGGTGACTGCAGCCATGAAATTGAAAGACACTCCTTGGAAGGAAAGTTATGACCAACCTAGACAGCATATCAAAAAGCAGAGACATTACTTTGCTTACAAAGGTTCGTCTAGTCAAGGCTATGGTTTTTCCAGTAGTCATGTATGGACGTGAGAGTTGGACTGTAAAGAAAGCTGAGCGCCAAAGAATTGATGCTTTTGAACTGTGATGTTGGAGAAGACTCTTGAGAGTCCCTTGGACTGCAAGGAGATCCAACCAGTCCATTCTAAAGGAGATCAGTCCTGGGTGATGTTGAAGCTGAAACTCCAATAATTTGACCACCTGATGCAAAGAGCTGACTCATTTGAAAAGACCCTGATGCTGGGAAAGACTGAGGGCAGGAGGAGAAGGGGATGACAGGGGATGAGATGGTTGGATGGCATCACCGACACAATGGACATGAGTTTGAGTAAACTCTGGGAGTCAGTAGATTACAGCACAGCTAAATAAAAGCTACTAATCTACAAGACAGATTAAAAAAATAATAATAACCAGAACATAATAAAGACAATCAAAAAGATTAAAGATGAGGACAAGAGGCTAAGAGACAAAGGATTCAAACAGAAGGCCCAATATGTGTTTAATTGGAGTCCAGAAGAAAAGAGATAATAAGCTGTGGGAAGTATCTGAAGAGACAATAACAGCCACAATCACAAAAGCACATTAATCTAACTCACATAAACTCATAGAACAGACAAAATAGCAATCAGTGAGGAAATAAAAGATTTCAATAATAACTTTAGTTACTGAGAAATTAGTAACTGAATAATACATTTTTTTCAAATATACATATATAGAATATTTCATAAAACTGACTATATAGCACAAAGCATGTCTCAATAAGCTTCCAAATGACTGAAATCATATTGCGTATGATCTCTGGCCATAATAATATCCTTTATGCCAGAAATCATTATCAAGGTAACTAGAAAATGTTTAGGAAGTAGCCATACATTTCTAATCAACCCAGTAAGTCAAAGGAAAAAAATCACAAAGGAAATTAGAAGATATTTTGAAATAAATGATAATGGAAATATATACCCAGACCTGACAGATGGTTGATCAAGGGCTTCCCTGGTGGCTCAGATGGTAAAGCGTCTGCCTGCAGTGCGGGAGACCCAGGTTTGATCCCTGGGTTGGGAAGATCCCCTGGAGAAGGCAATGGCACCCCACTCTAGTACACTTGCCTGGGAAATCCCATGGACAGAAGAGCCTGGTGGGCTACAGTCCATGGGGTCGATAAGAGTCGGACACGATTGAGCAACTTCACTTTCACTTTGACAGATGATATATATAGGGGGGAGACTACAGCCTGACATGCATCTATTAGAAAAGAATAGAGGATGAAAATCAGTGGAGGAAAAAAAGTAAAATAAGCATAGCAGTAGAGAGGAAACATGAATGAAATGGAAAACATGCATGCAAGAAAAAGCAACAAAGCTAAAAGTTAATTCTTCGAAAGACTACTAAATTGATAAACCTTAGTGAGACTGACCAAGACAGAAAGGCAGAAAGAGAAACCTAGAAAAAGCACAGATAACCAATATAAAGAACAACAACAACAAAAAAGATCATCACTATAGATTCTACAGAAAATAAAGTAAGATGACAAAGTTTGTCAATAAATATGAAATTTTAGATGAAACTGACAAATTCTTAAAACAATACAATTTCTTCCACTAGAATGGACAAAGTGGGATATATTCACAAAATAGAAATCTATGAAAATGAATTTGAAACCGTATGTGTGCCTATGTGTGTGCGCACACATGCACACGCATTCTCAGTCACTCAGTCATGTTCAACTCTTCAGAACCCCGTGGACTATAGCCCACCAGGCTCCTCTGTCCATGGAATTTTCCAGGCAAGAATACTGGAGTAGGTTGCCATTTGCTACTCCAGTAGATCTTCCCAATCCAGGGATCCAACCAGCGTCTCTTGGGTCTCCTGCACTGGCAGGAGATTCCTTACCACTGGGCCACCTGGGAAGCCCCCATGAATCTCAAAAATAATCATCTAATGAAACAAGATGTAAGTAAATACATATGGTATGATTTTATTTACATCAAGTTGAAAAGTAGGTAACTATCCTATGTTGTTTATGGATAAACACATAGATGGTATAAAGAAAACTAAGGGAACAATTATTAAACCAGTCAGGTATGTTGCTTCCCAGGGACAAAGGCATTTTGGCTGTATGTAGGCTGTTGGCTATGTTCTGCAGTCGACTTGGGTGATGGTTAAGTGGGTATTTGCTTTATAAACATTCTTTAAATTATATGTGTTTATATTTTCTTTTATGTAATTTTTAAAGTTTTTCTAAAATTTAGGCTAACACCAGTAGGTTAAAAAAAAACAAATACTCTATAAGGTAGTTCTGACTTGCTTCCTTAAGAGACTGGAGCTAGTCTCCATCTTCCTTTCTTCCCTTTTTCATCCTAACAGGCTGCCAATTGCAAAATCCAATTGACTATTATTTTACTTGACCACATCACAGACCACTGTCTTGAATCATAGGTTTTAATACTGCCAACTATTCCACCCTCTTGAAAATTGCTACTTTCTCAATATACCTCTTCCTGGGTTCCTCTCAACTCTGTCAATTCTTTTAACAGCTTTTTCACAGACACCTCCTTCTCCTTCCTCACCCTCACCATATCAATGGATCTCAATTTTGGGGGAGCCATACCCCAAATGCTCAAACTACCACACAATTGCACTCATCTCACATGCTAGTAAAGTAATGCTCAAAATTCTCCAAGCCAGGCTTCAGCAATACGTGAACCGTGAACTTCCTGATGTTTAAGCTGGTTTTAGAAAAGGCAGAGGAACCAGAGATCAAATTGCCAACATCCGCTGATCATGGAAAAAGCAAGAGAGTTCCAGAAAAACATCTATTTCTGCTTTATTGACTATGCCAAAGCCTTTGACTGTGTGGATCACAATAAACTGTGGAAAATTCTGAAAGAGATGGGAATACCAGACCACCTGACCTGCCTCTTGAGAAATCTGTATGCAGGTCAGGAAGCAACAGTTAGAACTGGACATGGAACAACAGACTGGTTCCAAATAGGAAAAGGAGTACATCAAGGCTGTATATTGTCACCCTGCTTATTTAACTTCTATGCAGAGTACATCATGAGAAACGCTGGACTGGAAGAAACACAAGCTGGAATCAAGATTGCCGGGAGAAATATCAAGAACCTCAGATATGCAGATGACACCACCCTTATGGCAGAAAGTGAAGAGGAGCTAAAGGGCCTCTTGATGAAGGTGAAAGAGGAGAGTGAAAAAGTTGGCTTAAAGCTCAACATTCAGAAAATGAAGATCATGGCATCTGGTCCCATCACTTCATGGGAAATAGATGGGGAAACAGTGGAAACAGTGTCAGACTTTATTTTGGGGGCTCCAAAATCACTGCAGATGGTGACTGCAGCCATGAAATTAAAAGACACTTACTACTTGAAAGAAAAGTTATGACCAACCTAGATAGCATATTCAAAAGCAGAGACATTACTCTGCCGACTAAGGTCCATCTAGTGAAGGCTATGGTTTTTCCTGTGGTCATGTATGGATGTGAGAGTTGGACTGTGAAGAAAGCTGAGCGCCAAAGAATTGATGCTTTTGAACTGTGGTGTTGGAGAAGACTCTTGAGAGTCCGTTGGACTGCAAGGAGATCCAACCAGTCCATTCTGAAGGAGATCAACCCTGGGATTTCTTTGGAAGGAATGATGCTAAAGCTGAAACTTCAGTACTTTGGCCACCTCATGCGAAGAGGTGACTCATTGGAAAAGACTCTGATGCTGGGAGGGATTGGGGGCAGGAGGAGAAGGGGACGACCGAGGATGAGATGGCTGGATGGCAACACGGACTCGATGGACGTTGAGTCTGAGTGAACTCCGAGGCCTGGCGTGCTGCGATTCATGGGGTCGCAAAGAGTCGGACACGACTGAGCGACTGAACTGAACTGAACTGACCTCGAGTTACGCAGGATCTTAGTTATCCGACCAGGGATTTAACCTGTGCTCCCCACCACAGCAGTGGAAATGTCTTAACCACTGGACTCCCAGGAAGTCCTTGAACTTTAAATTTTAGCACACATTATGAATCACTTGAGGAAGTAGCTTTAAAATGTAGATTTCCAGTTCCTACTCCAAGAAAGTACTCCAGTACTTTGGCCACCTCATGCGAAGAGTTGACTCATTGGAAAAGACTCTGATGCTGGGGGATTGGGGGCAGGAGAAGGGGACGACCGAGGATGAGATGGCTGGATGGCATCACTGACTCAATGGACGTGAGTCTGAGTGAACTCCGGGAGTTGGTGATGAACAGGGAGGCCTGGCGTGCTGCGATTCATGGGGTCACAAAGAGTCGGACATGACTGAGTGACTGAACTGAACTGAACTCCAAGAAAGCTTAATTCTTTTTCACTGAGAGATTCCCAGAACCTGTAGTTTTGAATAAGCAGTCCAGGTAATCTAGTGGAACTCAGGACATACTTTAAGAAACACGGCCTTAAATGTTGCTATCTCCTAGCACTGGGGATTTGGCTCTATTATCTGTCACTGCAAAGCTGGGGTCCTTAACCTTTGGCCTCAGAGGATCTGTGAAACAACCCCCTTCCTCCTCAAATTTTACATACACTATATATATATACACACACACACACACACATATAGTAGCATATATGCATTTTTTTCTGGAGAGCCATGGCTTTCATTCTCTTCTAAAGTTTGTAAAAAGTTAAAAACTACTCCTCTCTTACTACCAATTTCACCCACATCCACAGACTGAACCACTACTTACATCTTGATGGCTTCCAGTGCTGTATCAGTGGCCCAGAATTTTCTCCAAACCCTCATCCAACTGTCTTCTGCATATTTGCCTCCGGATGCTCCACAAACACCTCCAACTCAACTCGTACAAAATAAACACATCATCTGCCCCCAACCACTCAATGTTCTCCTACTCTATTCACCCCACCATCCACTCAGTCGTCCAGAAAATCCGCCAAGAGCTATCCTGAACTCCTTCCTCTTTCCCGCTCCACATCCCATCCCTCATCCATCCTCTCCCTCCTTACTACAATGCCCTAATTTAGGCCTTCACCAGTTCTCAGCTGCAGTATCTTCCTAATTGATCTCCCCACCTCATGACACTGCCTCCAATCCGTGCAACACACCACTCCCTCTCTTGTTTTAATATTCTCTACCAGCTCATTGCCTTCTTTGTAAAATGGAAACGACGCTGGTGTACAAGGCCTGCACTAATCTGACGTCTGCCTGTATTTCCATCTCGAATCACATCCGGTGACTCAGTTTCCCCAAAAGCTTCGCTCTTCCACCTTCATCATCTGGCATGCTATTCCCTGAGGGTCTGCAGCATTCTCCCTCGGCACCGCAGTGCCTGGCACAATGCCCGGCCCAGAAAGACCCAGCGCTTGTTGAATGGCTGAACAGCTGGTGGACTGAGTGAATTATGGGGAGAACCTCGGAAGTGCCCGCGAGGCACGAAAGCGCCTTCCCGTTGGTCGCTCTGACGCTCCTCACCAGCTGCCGGTCAGCCACGGTTCGGTCCGGTACGAGGCTGTACACTTGGCTCCTCAGCGCGATGGGGGTAGCGCATCCTCAAACAGGACTCGCGGGAACAGCCGCACTATCTCTGCGACTGCCTCTCGCGCAGATCCTGGGCGGAGAGACCGAGTCACTGCGACGTGAACTGAGGCGGGGGAAGCGGGGGTCCCACACTGGGGCACTGTTGTCTCAACATACAGGGTTACCAGAGGCGAGGCTGCTGCCAGCTGGGGTCTTTACCTCGCCCCGGGGTTGCCATGGTTACCTGACTCGCACCGCAAAGGATCTGAATCTACATCCCCTAGTTCCCGCCGCCTCTTCAACCCAAAGGTCTCCGGGATCAAGCGATGCCTCTTCCGGCTCATACCCCGGGATCTGTTCGCGGTGGGGAAGAGGTAGAAAGCTGTTGAGGGAAGAGACCACGAAAATAGTCTTCCGGCACAGAGCAGTGACGTACGGGCTCCCTGGGCGTCCCTCCTCAGAAACCAATCAGCCCCATCTTCGTAGGCTGAAGTGATGACGGCTTGTCATCCCTCCGCCCCTTGCTGGGAGGGGCGGTGCCAATGCCAACACCAGCGCCATCCTCATTGGCCGAGGCCCCACGTCCGCTGCTGATTGGCTTCCTCTGAGAGCGCTCACGTCCTGGGACGCCTGGGCGCTGCGGAGGGGTGCGGGTGCCCACGCTGGGATCTCCCTCCCGATGTAAACCCCACAGCCCCCTCCTGCGACTCAGGAGTTAGGCCGCCTCTGTCGCTGAATGATTGCGTCATCGAGAGCGGAGAAAACTGCCCTCGCATCCCTTTGACATATGATGTACTTGCCATGACGTCATAGCCTTGAGAAGGTGGAAGTCGAGGTTGGCAGGATTTGAGGTAACCAGATCCTTGACCTGAGCCCAAGCATCCTTCCTAACCACTCTGGGTTTGGAGCTACTGGGGTTGGGGGTATATAGGTCAAGGGAAAAGGTAGCATGCGCACCTGGTGGGGTTGTTTGAGGACACGGGGCTTGCATGTTTCAAGGCCAGACTCGCTTAGTCCTGACTCGAAGTCCCTCTTCTCCAGCCCTTCTTTTAAAGGGGAACTTCCTTGTCCCCTCGCAGGACCTCATGGAGTCCCGAGGGACCAAGAGAGAAGCTGGAAAGATAGAGGTCGCTGAGCCTCGGAACAAGCTCCCCGCCCAGCACCCTCCCTGCCCACAGACCCTGCCCTCTACTCTGGGCCCTTTCCTTTCTACCGGCGCCCTTCCGAATTGGGCTGCTTCTCCCTGGATGCACAGCGCCAGTACCATGGAGATGCTCGCGCTTTGCGGTACTACAGCCCACCTCCCACCAATGGTCAAAGCCCCAACTTTGACCTCAGAGACGGATACCCTGATCGATACCAGCCGCGGGACGAAGAGGTCCAAGAGAGGTTGGACCACCTGCTACGGTGGCTCCTGGCACACCGAGGCCAGCTAGAGGGGTGAGCAAAACATAGCACACAGTAGCCCTAGAGACCTGCACTCACCCTCTAAAATCGGGAGCCAAAGCTGGAGTGAGTCCTTACCTTACCCTATTCTTTGGAGAAGCCGTCTGCGCTAATGCAGGTGTCAGACCTTCAGCCCCTAACTCCTCCTCCTCAGGGGTCCAAGCTGGCTGGCAGGGGCCATAGTGACGTGGCGGGGGCATCTGACAAAACTGCTGACGACACCATATGAGCGGCAGGAAGGCTGGCAGCTGGCAGCCTCCCGGTTCCAGGGGACGCTCTACTTGAGTGAGGTAGAGACACCAGCTGCTCGGGTTCAGAGGCTCACCCGGCCACCGCTGCTCCGGGAGCTTATGTACATGGGGTACAAATTTGAGCAGTACATGTGTGCAGGTGAGAGTTGCCCTGATTCTGCCCCCTCCCCTATCCCCAGAGATTGAGAGCCCCCAGCCCTTGCTGCTGTTTCTCTCCTTGTGCAGACAAACCCGGAGTCTCCCCAGATCCCTCTGGGGAAGTTAACACCAACGTGGCCTTCTGCTCTGTGCTACGCAGCCGCCTGGGAAACCACCCTCTTCTCTTTTCCGGGAGGTGGACTGCACAGACCCCCAGGCCCCATCCACACAGCCCCCCACCTGCTACGTGGAGCTCAAGACCTCCAAGGAGATGCACAGCCCTGGCCAATGGAAGAGCTTCTACAGGTTCAGGATGGGGGTGGACAGGATGAGAACCTTGGATGTAAAGCTTGGAAAGAGACTTGGGGAAGGAGGAGGCTGGAGGAGGGGTCCCACTGACCCCCTTGCCTTTCCTGACAGACACAAGCTCCTGAAATGGTGGGCCCAGTCGTTCCTGCCAGGCGTCCCAAATGTTGTCGCTGGCTTCCGTAACCCAGAGGGTTTTGTCTGTTCCCTGAAGACCTTTCCTACCATGGAGATGTTTGAATACGTCAGGGTAAGGCAATGAGTTCCCACCTGCATCCCCCTGTGCCAACACCACAGGTCCCTTGTCCAGGGACTTGCAGCCCACCTTCCCCTTCTCCCCACCCTCACCGCCGGCCTTCTGCCTCCTCCCGGGCTTTCTCCAGAACGACCGTGACGGCTGGAACCCCTCCGTGTGCATGAACTTCTGCGCCGCCTTCCTTAGTTTCGCCCAGAACACAGTGGTTGAGGATGACCCCAGGTGAGGCATTCAGCTCTGGCCCTCCCCTCTGGGGGCCCAGAAACTCGGCCTGCAGCCCTCATTTCAGGACTCTATCTGCCCCCAGGCTCGTCTACCTCTTCTCCTGGGAGCCCGGCGGCCCTGTCACAGTGTCTGAACACCGAGATGCATCCCACGCCTTCCTGCCTCCATGGTACGTGGAAGCTGTGACCCAGGACCTCCCGTCACCGCCCAAGACACCCTCCCCCAAGGACTGACACTTCACAGGGGCTGGTCCTGTTTCTGTGTGCACAGATAAAGGCGTATTTCCAGGTGGCTCTCCCTGCTGTGTCTTTTGAGCTGAGTCATCCCTGCCCAACACCTCAGGTTCACACAGGGAGTTTGCAATTTTATTGTTACATTGTAGCCAGGGGCCAGTCACTGAGTGTAGAGACTGGCTGCGAAGACGATGTCCCTCCGCAACAGGGTGGCTGCCGTCTCCATCTTGGCACCTAGCACAGGCTCGCCCACCAGGCGGGCCGCCCCCGAAGCGAGCGACACATCTCAGCCAGGCGTTGGATGCAGCGGACCACCAGGCCCCTCAGGGGTCCCTGAGAGCCCTGCCAACTCAGAGAAGGGCTGTGGGGGAGGCAGGGTGAGGAATGAACACGGTGGGCTGGGACAGCCTCTCCCCAGCTGGCTGGCCACAAAGGCCCCAAACCCCAACTACTCACCATGCCCCGGGCCCATTCGTACACAACCTCAACCAGCCCGAAATTCAGCTCCCCAACAAATTCCTCCACGGTCTGGTTCAAACCACAGGCCGCCTGGACCTCACCAATCCGCTTGGCCACAGTCCGGACCCGTTCCACCCCCTGCAGACGGAGAGGAAAGGTTCTAAGCCCTGCCTTCCTGCTCCAGGAAGGAGGCCAGGATGAAAGGAGAAACCATTCCAGCTCTTAGGGACACTCAGAGGGCACCTAGGGAACATGGGACGTACCGGGAATACCATGGCCAAGGGAGGGAGGGGTCCTGGCCATCATCCCCATACCTGTTTGAGGGTGCTAGGGAGCTGATCGCCAGGGTCCCCAGGGCTCTGGCAGACCAGGCCGGAGAGCAGGGCAGCGATCTCCTCAGGCCGCAGGGTGCTCAGTGCATTGTCAAACATGAGCTCGGTGAGGAGCAGCTCGTGGCTGCTCATGGCACAAGCCACCCGCCCGGCCAGCTTCACTGTGCCTGCCTCATCCACGTACCCCAGGGTTCGGAGCACCTGGGAGGATGGCGGGTGTTGGGAGCTGGCAGACGGCTTCCCTGCCAGCCCCCCAGCCCAGCCCTGCCCCGCCCCCGACCTCTACTCGCTGGTGGTACTCGGGGAGCAGCAGCAGCGACTGGTCCGAAAGCAGGAAGCGCAGCCGTTCCATCTCCTTCTGGATCTGCATCCGCTCCCGCAGCTTCAGGTACTGCAAGGAGCCAAGGGCAGGGGCTCGTGAGCCTCCTCCCTGACCTCAGCAGGGGAGCTGAGGACCAGGGCTGGGACGGGGCCGGCCAGTCTGCAGGGGATGAGAGGGAAAGCTCTCCCTCCCAGCTGGGAAGCTCACATCCAGGGACCGACCTGGGCAGGGAAACGGGGACTGTGCACACACTGAGCCCCCCGGATCAGCTCCTCCAGCTTCCGGGCCGGAGCCCCCCTCGACCACAGACACATCCTTGAGTTGCAGGTCATTGACAGGGTCGAGGGTGGGGGGTCCTGCGGGGTGCGCCTGAGCCAGTCGCAGCAGTTCCTGGACAGCAGTGGTCACGGCCGCAGAGGGTGGATCCTTCCTGAGGATGGAGCTGGTCTTAGACCTGAGGCAGGGGCTTCTCTTCCTGTGGAACACCCCTAGGACTCAGGGAGCCTCCCTGGCCACACCTCCCCACCACCCCCACATGGTCCCTCCCCAGCATCTCTGACTTGAATTTCGGCTGCTGCCGCTTGCTGAAGTCCTCCAAGATCTTGTCCCCATTCAGCCGGAGCACCTTGGTGGTGATGGCGGCCACGTCTCCTGGCTGGAGCTTGGCCACAGTGTGGTCACAGGGCCCTGAGAAGAGGGGAGAGCCGGGTCAGAGCGGGCACCTTAGCCGTGCAGTTGGCAAGAGCCCGGGCATCCGTCCACTCTCACCTTCAGGCAGGAACAGCTTGAATCCCACGAGGTCGTCTGGGTAGGGCACGTCTGGGGAGGCTGGCCCCTCTCCCGTGGGTCCTCAGACACGGGCTTGTCACACAAGACCAGGGCTGTGAATACTCTGCTGGTGGAGTTCGAAGAGACCTGGAGGACATGGGGAGGCCAGGACAGGGCAGTGTGAGGAGTGGCCATCCAAGAATAGACCCGATCCCCCAGTTCAGGCAGGGAGCAGGGGGCGGCCATACAGACTGGTAACCGAGTCAAGCAATTGGAGCAGACTTCGGGGGCAAGGCTTGGGGAGAGGACAAGGAGACGAGCACGAAGTGCTGAGGATGGGAAGGAAAGGAAGGCTCAAGGGAAAAATGAGAGCACTGCTGAGTACAACTGGCTCCTCGCCAAGTGGGGAAGATGGAGATGGGGCTGGCTGCTTCCTCTGGCCTTGGAGTCCAGATTCCCACCGCTCTCACCTGAAGGATCACACCCAGTGCGTTGTGATGCTCCTGATTCTTCACAACCACCACCCTTCCTGCTGAGAGAGATTTCAGCCCATTCACAGACTCTATGATGCGGTGCTAAAGAGCAGGGATGAGAAGAAAGGGGATAAGAAGTGTCACAGACACTGGGACAAAGTTCAGGTGTACCCAGAGTGTCCCAGTCTCTTCCTCCCCGTCCACCACCCCCGGCCCCAACACTCACAGGCGCTCACCTGGATCTGGCTGCGGGTCTCGGTCAGTTCCTCCCCCAGCTGTAATACTCAGGCAGGTCGATGAGCTGGCCAGTCACCTCGGGCTCTTCCAAAGCCCCCAGCTTCTTGGTCAGTTCAGCCAGAGCCTGTTCATGGGCCTAGGAGAAGCCAGGGTGGGTGTGAACCCAGAGTCTCCGGACCGGCTCTCTCCACTTTCAACCATTGGCTTCTAGAGGCCCGCCTTGTCCTAGCCTGGCTTCCCTTGTCCTGTATCCTGCAGGGCAATCTGGCACACCCACCTCCTCACCTTGCTGTCCTTGCGCGATGGAAACTCTGAGAAGCTCCTCTTCATCATGTCCTCCACCCTGAGAGCATCCACCCGCAGCAGGTTGAGGATCATGGTGTACGTGAGGCGGAACTGGGACTGCAGCTGGGATGGCTTCCCCTGGGCCAGGCCAGAGACGCCAGTGAGACTCAGGGGTTGGGGGAGACCCGCTGCCCGGCTGCTCTATTCCAAGCAGCTATAGTCCCAGCCCTGCAACTTCAGGGCCCTAGACAAACTGCCTGCTCACCTCTGCAAAACAAGGGAGCGAGACTAAATAAACAGACTCGCCAAGGTCCCACCTAGCTCCATATTCACAGTGAAAAGACTAGAGAAGACGAGATCCACCCTCATCCTCAGATTGGCTCGCTCCTCCCCTGGCTGCTCCCAGACCAAAGGAAAGGAGAGAGAGAGGAGAAGGGAGAAGAGTGGGCACAGAGGATGCAGCAGGTGCCCACAGCTGGCCTCGAGGTGCCCCGGCTCACCATCATCATGCGGTGCAGGTCCGCCATCTCGGGCACACGGCCCTTGCAGAGCAGGATGACCGTGCCCGTGGGGTCCAGGCCCCTCCTGCCCGCCCGGCCCGCCATCTGCACATACTCCCCAGGGAGTAGGTCCCGGAAGGTGGAGCCATCGTGCTTGCGCATGGAGTCAAATACCACCGTCCGGGCCGGCATATTTACACCCATGGCGAAGGTCTCCGTGGCAAACAAGACCTGGGATGGGGAGGACAAAAGAGGATCAGCTAAGGGGGCTAAACACAGCTGTGGCCCAGCCCTGGCCAAGCCCACCTCACTTTGTAATCAAGGCTAAGACACTAGACATAGTCCCAGATGGTTAACTCATGAGACCTCATCTGACTCTCAAGGCAAATCTACAGAGTAGGTACTGTTGTTTTATTTATTTAGCTACCTATTTCTTTCCTTTCACTCCCACAGCCCACTCCCGTTCTCCCCTCTGTCAGTCTTTAATGTGTATCTTTTCATGTGAATGTGTTTTATAAACTGAGTGTGTAATACAATTTGAAGGAAAGGCGACACGTATCTCCTTCTGTTTTCTTTTCTTCCACGTAGTATTTTCAACATCCATCCGTGTTCCTGTGATTATATCTAATCCGTTGCTTCCACCCTGCCACAGAACACCTTGTGGGGTGCGTGGCATACAGCTGCCTACCTGCTCTCCCAGGGAAAGGGGCCCTGGTGCCACCAACACCCTGCCATAAGACAGCAGCCCACAGAGGAAGAGCAGATGTGTTCCCTCATCGACCAGGGTGAGAATTTCATTGTGATTTGCACTCAGGAGCGGAATTTAGGGACAAAGAGTAGGCATAGACTTGTCTTTGCCTCAAGAGCACCAGGTACACTTCAGTCTGGCCACACCTGTGCAAGGGTTCCTGTAATCCTGCAATCTCCTACATCTCGGGCAACACTTGGCATTGCCTACTTTCCTAAATTTCACCAGTTTTAATTACTGTAAAGTCCTGTCAAGTCCTATCTTGTATTTCAGTTTGCATTTTTCTGATGACTAATGACCTCCATAAGTTTGCTAGCTTTTTAGTTTTCTCTTCTGAATACTGCCTGTTCATACCTTGTGTGCATGTGTGCTAAGTCACTTCAGTCATGTCCAACGACAGCCCGCCAGGTTCCTCAGTCCATGGGTTTCTCCGGGTAAGAATGCTGGAGTGGGTTGCCATGCCCTCCTCCAAGGTATCTTCCCAACCCAGGGATCAAACCTGTGGCTCCTGCATTGCACACGGATTCTTTACCGCTGAGCCACTGGGAAAGCCCCTATTCATACTTTATGTAAACTCCATTTCAAAATGTGAAACTTACAATTCAGGGAGGTTAAGTAATTTGCCCAGGGTCACACAGTGAGTTAACAGTGGACGTGGATTTCCACCCAGGCAGCCTGGATCCAGAGCCCAACTTCTCAGCCGCTGCACTGTGCTGCCCCCGCCCCGCCCCTCCCCGGCAAGCAGGTGACGAACGCTTTGGGGAGTCCCTCTCCCACCAGCACAAGCACCTTGACCAGGCCGCGGCTGAAGAGCATCTCCACAATCTCCTTGAGGATGGGCAGGATGCCGCTGTGGTGCACACCCAGGCCGCGGTGCAGGAGCTCCGACATGTGCAGAACCTGTGGGGCCGAGGCCCAGGGTCAGGGATGGGGCAGTGAACACCTGATCCCCACTGTCTCTAAGTCCCCCTCCCCCACCTGAGGCAGCTGACGGTCAGAGCCGCGGAGACGGGCGAGGCAGCGCTGCAGGAAGAGGTGAATCTCACTCTTCTCTGAACTTGTCGTCAGGTCGAGGGAGGTCAGGCCCGAGGCCTGCTCGTCACAGCGGCCCCGGGAGAAGGTGAACACCACCACCGGCAGCTGTGCACGGGTGCGGAGAGAAGCCAGGAGGGACAGGTACACACCGCGGTCCTGAGGAGAGGTGGGAGAAGGGAGTGGAGATGGAGTCCCTGAACCAATGGGGGCCAAAGTGGCGGGATGTGAAGCAGAGTCAAATTGGGCAGTGCTCAAAGCTCCACTCCAAACCCTGGGAGGATGAGGGAAGAAAGGACTCAGGAGAAAGAAGGAGCAGCAGGTACAAAGCCAGCCAGTTCTCACCTGGGCAGGCCCCCCTGATGCATGGGCTGCTTGGCCCCAAAGGTCTGGGCATGCTTGCTCATCCGCTCCTTCTTGGCCTCCACAGCTGCATAGTACCTGGGGCAGGGCAGGGCGGCCATCAGTCACCCCCAGTTGGGCCCAGCCCTGACTCTCCCCATAGCCCAGGCTTACCCCTTTGTGTGGAAGGCGCCCGGGAGTCCAGCAACAGGAAGAGCTCCCCCTGGGTCTTGGGGCTGTTCCCCGTGAAGAGATAGTGCTCCAGGGGCACTGGGCGAGCGACGGTGCTGATCACATAGATCTGGCGACGCTTCAGCCGCCTGAGCAGGGGGTGGGGGATGACAGAAGATCAGGGCTGGGAGAGCAGGAAGGAACCCACATGCCCGCCATCTTCCCCGCCCCTGGCCTCTCCCTGGTTTTCTGGGAGCCGGACTGGAAGGCTGTCCCCGTCACCCCGTCTCTCAACACGCAAAGTGATCTCGGCCCAGGTGGGATCCCACAACCTCCCAAGCTGGACATGTTCCCCAGCCGCACCCCTTTCTCCTCCCCACCCCCAAGGCCGGACCACTCCCTCACTGGGACAGTCTGAGGAATGCTATGGGCCCTTTCACTCAAGCACCCCGGGACACGTGTCTTACCCGATCCAGTCAGCAAACTCAAGGGCATTGGGGACAGTAGCACTCAGAAGGATGATGGACACGTGGTCAGGCAGCATGATGAGAACCTCCTCCCACACGACCCCGCTACACACAGGAAGGGAGGACAAGTTGCCAGCAGCTCCGAGGGGGCTGCCCTTCTGCCCAGGGAAGTGGCACAAGGTTCCATAAGAAGGGACAAAGAGGGGAGTGCAGTTCCCAGGGCGTGTGGAACAGCGGAGCTGCTGAACCTACCCCATAGGAGAGGACTGCCAGGACCTGGGGACCCTGTCCCCTTACCTCAGCATCATTGATATAGTGAACTTCATCAAAGATGACCCACTCCAGGTCCCGGATGACGTCCGAGCCACTGTACAGCATGGAGCTGGAGGAGAAAGGCCCCAGGCTGAGTCCTCAGCGGCTCCTGTCTCCACCCTCACCTCAGCCAGAGTGCTCTCCAAAGCGGCCTCACTTTCCTGACCAAAAACCCGCCCCCTGCTGAATGCCTGCCTCTCACCGAAGGATCTCCGTGGTCATAATGAGGCACGAGGCTTCCGGGTGCAGCTGCACATCTCCGGTCAGCAGCCCCACATCCCCAAACGTGTTTCGGAAGTCCCGGAACTTCTGGTTGCTCAGAGCCTTGATGGGCGAGGTATAGATGGTGCTGGGAGGAGGGCACGAAGTCAGCCAGACCCTCCACACAGGCTCCTTGTCAGCACCTCCTCTCCCACCCTGACCCTTGCTAGCTGCATGCTGCAGAGGTCAGGCGCCTCCCCCACCCCCGCTTCTTCACCCAAACTCCCCTCACGTTCCCCTTCATGGAATTACTCTGGAAAAATCCCGTCCCCCAATCCCTTCCCCAATGAATGCCACCCATTTTTCTCTCCCTACATCTTCTTGTTTCCCTCTGAAACCCTGCCTCGGTTTCTCCCCAAACCTCTCATCTAAAGGATGAGGCAGGGAGGTGGAGAAGAGAAGAGACACAGAAAGGACACAGGGAGAGAACAGGGCTGGTGAGGGGAGACTGGGGAGGGGCCTGTACCGCGTCATGTGTTTCTGGGCAAGCGCGATAGCGTATTCAGCCACAACCGTCTTCCCCGCGGATGTGTGAGCCGCGACGAAGACTGAGTCGTGCCGCTCCAAGTGCAGGATGGCCTGTTTCTGAAACACATCTGGCTCAAACGCCCACTGTGGGAGAGAGAAACAGATGGGGGTGCAGAAGGGACAGGGGTCTTCCTGCCTCCACCTCATGGGGCCTCCAGGGCAGGGGAAGAAGGCCAAGACCTCCGTCCACTGAAGGCACCTGGCCTCCCGGTGGGGAGAGGAGACAAGGGAGTGGGCTGGAGGAGGTGGGGGAGCACCTGAGGCCTGGGCCACGCTACCTGGAAGGCTGGCTGGGGAATGAGGCGGTAGAAATCACCAACAGGGGAGGTGACATCCACAGGAATGGCCCACTGCTCCTGAGGTGGGGGCTTGGGAGGTTCTGGGGGGCTACAGCTGTGGCCGCATCCTGGAGGAGGAGAGGGGTGTAAGCATGATAAACATACAGCCAGAAAGCTCTCTGTTACCACCCCTCCCAGAAGATGCTCCAGTCTTCCCCAGGGAACCAACCAGGTGAGCCCACCCTGTCTAGGACAAGGCCCTTCCTTCCTGCCTCAACCACCCAAAACCACCAACCTTCAACACTAGGTCCTCCAAGCTGCTTGCTCGGGCCAGAGGAACACTGCCAGGAGAGGCTGAAACAGTGTCCTGTCTGGGACCACCAGGCTGTCCCACTGCCTCACTCTCATCCTCGTCACCCCCACCCAAATCCAAGGGCTCCAGCAGACGGCTGAGGCTGAGCAACCCAGCAGCTGGAGCTGGGTGATCTAGGAGCAAGGCAAAAATGGAGACCTGTTCGTGTCCACCTCCGTTCTGAAGAAGAAGGGCACCATTTCCCCTACAGCCCCATCTCAAAACTAAAACTCACCCTTTGGTGCGAAGTCCACGCCTTTCTTGAAGCCAGGTGGAACAGTAAGGAGGTCTGGAGGACGGGGAGAGAGAGAATCAGGGCTCTTGCACACAGCCGTACAAGTCATACATTACATTAACCTGCAGGATGCTGTTCACAGCATACACGCTGTAGTTGTAGTTTTGTGACAGTCTTCCAACAGATGACAGTAAAGGTTGTTACGGAAGAGGTACCTTTTGCTAATGTGCTCAAGGGAACGAAAGAGCTAGCAAGAACCCAGTGACAGGACTTGGCCCCTCTTCCTCAGGCCCCAGGCGCAGAGCCCTACCTCCCATGGTCCCTCCTGGCACCATCTCACCTTTCTCAAAGTCTATCTCCTCCTCAGCCTCCTCTCGAGTGCTCAGATCTGTTATAGTGGGCTCATCCATTCCACCTGGAGAGAGGTTGTACAAATAGGATTCATGGGGTGGCAGTTACATGAGAGAGGTGGAGACTAAGGGCTCCCTCCCCTCCCATCCCATCTCCACAAGCATCACCTGGCCAGAAAGGGTACTGTGTTGGATTCCCCCACAGGGACTGGGAGATGGGTGCTGGTGGCCGGCGAAGAGACAAGGAGGTTGTGGACGACAGGTTTGTATTCTCTAGCAGGACCTGAGGCAAGAGAACAGAGCGCCAGTGAGGCTGAGCTTGCCTCTGACCCCACCTTCTCCTAACTCTGCTTCTGGTGGCCCACGACCACTTACCTCCTTGTAGCCTAGTATCTGGCCTGTGGTTGGGTGTCTTTGGGCCTGTAGGTCGGAGGGGACTGGGGCCCCCAGTGTGGCCAGGAGAGACCAAGGATCCATCTTTCTCTGCCATTTCCTGGACAAAAGCAAAGCAACGTTCAGGTCTTCTTTCTCCTCTGTCCCAGCTTCCTTCAGGGACCCACTTGCCCAGCCCAGGCCCTTCTAGACCCCTCACCGGGCTGAGTGCTCCAAACCATGCAGAGGCAGCCAGGTTGGAGATGACAGGAACAACCGCTCTGCTTCCTGCTGCAGATCTGGGGCACAGGGAGGGAGGCCGTGGGGAAGCTGGAACAAAGGCATGAGGTAAGGGAAGAGAGTAAGACACAAAAGAGAAGGTGACGTGACTTGTACTTAGATCAGATATGACAGACGTCCCAGACTAGGACAATCAGGCTGAAGCACTCTTTCCCAAAAGCTGTTCTGTTTTACAGAACAAACGGTCTGCAACCGAATTACCTAGGGTTCTGATTAATAATACAGATTTTGGATTTCTGAATCTATGGACCTAAGAATTAGTATTTTTCAAAAGCTCCCCCACCAACTGTGTGTGTGTGAGTGTGTGTGTGTGCGCACTCAGTTGTGTTCGAACCTATAGATTGTGGCCCGCCAGGCTCCTCTGTCCATGGGATTTTCCACTAATCATCAGGCACACTGATATTTGAGAATTTCTAGTTTTAGGAAAAGGGGGTCCCAGGCCTAAGGATGAAGAGCCAGGCGTTCAAAGGCTAGCATCTCAGTCACCAAGAGCCCTGGTGCTTGAAGACAGAACAGGACTCCAGGGAGAAAACAGCAGTCTGAAGAGCAGTTCTCAGAACTAAGGTTTCCCCAGGGCTCCCTGCTCTGTTTTCTTATGGGCTTTGACCCACTGCAGGTCCACTGGGTTGGAGTCTGACTGACCAGCACCAGTCTAGGCTCGGATGACAAGTATCCAGAGACAGGGCAGCCGAGTCAGCTTAGATCCTACTGGGAGAAGGGTGAAGGAGGTTTCAAGCTCAACAAGGTCAAGGTTAGGGTGAATCAGCACTCACGGTGCTCTCTGGAGCCCCAGGCACATTCAGCAACTCCCAGCGCCCAGTGCATCCCAGCTCTACGGCCCGAAGGGGCAGGTCCAGGGGATCTGGGGGAGGTAGCACTACGGAGGAAAGGTCACAGGTCAGGGGTTAAGGGTCATTCTCTGTCTCCTCCGTCTTTCCACCCCCCTCCCCCTCACCGAGTCGCTCCGTCTCCATCATCCTGGAGCCACGGCAGCAGCCGGGCAGCCGGGAAACGTAAGGAGGACTCGGAACCGGCGGAAGTAGATGCGACTTCCGGCACAAATGGGCCTACGGGCGGGGATAAGAGCTACTTAGGGGCTGACCCAAACTGGTGGGAGGCCGGGCGGAAGTGTGTGCGGCGCGGGCCGCCTTGGTTACCGCGTTCTCCGCCCCTCGCTACGTCATCGCTCTGAGCCCGGGATCCGCTGCCCGCGCGGGCGCCGCCCGAGACCGTGGGGCCCCGGTTGCCGCCCCCCTCAGGTAAGGCCTCCTCCTCAGCCTTTGCCCCCCGTTTTCCGAGCTCCTTCTGTCTTCTTGCCCCTTTCGTTGCTCTGAGAGCGCTGCGCGCGTTCCACTGCTTTCTCTGCTTTTCGGACCCCGCAATTCCATACTAACTACAGCGAGATAGAGGGGTCTGGTGCCATCGTCTTGGCGACGGAGCGGGTATTTATCGCTTCCTGGGCCACATGGTGCCCCAAGGCGCTGGTATCCGTGATTCCTGAAGACAGAAGGGAATGCTGGTTGATCCCGACGAGCTGGGCTTTGGACGGCAGCCTGGTTTAAGCAAGGGGTAGGGAGAGGCAAAAGATAGGAGTAGGCAGGCCTGAAGGGGTGGGATCGGGATCAGTGTGGACGGCGTGTAAACTCTGGGCGGTGACAGTGGAGAAAGATGTCTTGGGCCCTGCCCCCGAACCAGGAGCCACCATGTTGGTGATACCCCCGGACTGAGCGAGGAGGAGGAGGCTCTGCAGAAGAAATTCAACAAACTCAAGAAAAAGGTGAGGGAGTGTGTGTGGGCATGGCCCAAACTTTCAAAGACTCTACACTGAGAACACCTGGGGTGAGTGTGAGGGGATGCGGGGGGTGGGGATTCCTCTAGCTAATACCTGGAGGCCTGTCGTCTCTCATTGTAACTTCAGAGATGGACTTTCCCAAGTGTGTACTTTCTTTTCTCTCTTTTCTGTGTGGTCTGCCATGGAGTTGTCTTCCTTTCCCATGGCTTTTAGTACCACCTAAGAACTGGTGATCCCAAGCTTGGTTTTTCCAGTGCCGTCTAGTGTCTTACTGATAACAACTGAAGCTGTCGTCTTGTCTGTACTAAACTTGGTCTTCCAAATAGGACTGTCTGCGTTCACTTCTTCGATTTGTTTGAGATGAACATCTCACCTCTGTCTCCTGCACCATTTGTGTAGCCAAACATTTGCCAAGTCTTCATTTTTCTTCTAAAGTAATTTCTTCTGTTTTCTTTTTCCTATGTATTCCCTAGATCAGGTCTTTGCTGATGCTCACTTTGACTGTTGTAATGGGCTCTCAACAAGTTTCTTTTCTTGGATAGACTTTTTCACTCCTGTTAAAACGGTGCATTGAAAGTACTAAACACTGCCCTTCTTTTTCAAAACACAGTGGTTTCGCATTGCCTATAAAAAGCTTTAATCTGGCCTTTCTTCCTATAGAACTATTCCTTGGTCCCAAAGGATGCATTCTCAAAACCTTCTTATCTCTGCATCTCTGCCACCCTGTTTTCTTTGTCTAAAATGCCTTTTCCTCTCAGCCTGCGTTATGTAGATCCTACTCAGGGCCCGATTTAATAACCATTTGCATCAGAAAAGTCTTACTTGCTTTCAGCTCCATTCTGCACTTATCAATCTTGACAATTCAGTCTGGTCATCTTTCTCAGCCTGTGAGCTCAAGAGGAGGATCTGTGTCTCTTTCTTTTGCAAATCTGTTTCAAAGCATTGGTGTGTTCTTATTAAACATGTAAGGGTAGATGGATGAAGCCCCTAAGAAAGCATGGAGGCTTATACTAAACTGCAGTGTATATCCGGGGACCATGGTCTGTGGTTGAGTTCCTTGTTTTCAACTTAAAAATACAAGACTCTGCAAAGCCTCTGGATACTATGGTTTAGGCAGAGTAGGTATGGCTGGTGTATGTGATCTGAGGGACTGTATGTGAGAGGCAGGACAGCTGCAGTGTACCACCCCAGGGGCACCATTTGCATTATTTTCTCTCAGAAAGGTATCCCCGGAGTGATGCGCCCAAGGGCCTTGGGAGAAGACCTGGCCAGGGATTGGCCCTCATCAATCCCTCTCTTCTCACTCTTGTTCCCAGAAAAAGGCATTGCTGGCTCTGAAGAAGCAAAGTAGCAGCAACACAGCCAGCCAAGGCGGTGTCAAACGCTGTGAGTGACGGGGGAGGCAGGGATAGGCTGAAAGTAAGCGCACCGGCTGACCTCTAGCCAACATAATAAACCTCTTTCCCTTGCCGCTTCAGCACTGTCAGAGCAGCCTGTGGTGGACACAGCCACGGCAACAGAGCAGGCAAAGCAGCTGGTGAAGTCAGGAGCCATCAGTGCCATCAAGGCCGAGACCAAGAACTCAGGTTTCAAGCGTTCTCGGACCCTAGAGGGGAAGTTAAAGGTGAGTACAGGCAGAAAGATTGTTCAAGGGATCCTTCACGTCAGAGGGCATCCTTCCAAGTTGGAATAAAGGTAGGTGTAGGGGGAAAGTAATGCCAGTTCAGTCATGGACAAGTTGCGGTGCCATTCTGAGCTTCAGGCTTCTTATCTATAAAATGAAGAAACTATATGTCTCCCAGATTTTTCTCTGTTTTATGTATTCTATAACTCTAATCCATCATGTAATAGATCGGTTGGATTGTGTTCTCTAAGTTGAAAAGGGTGCGAAGGTCATCAGGTTCAAGATGTTTTTAGTAAACTAAATGCTTCAAGTGTGTATTAAGTCTTTTATGTAAAATAACATGTAGTCAAGTGAGAAACAAACAAAAAAAATAGGCCAGGGGAGCCAAGAGGAAGGTGAGGGAAGAGGAGCCCCCCACCCCCGGTAGGTGGCCTCCTGCTCTCTCACTGAGATAGGTCTCTCCTACCTTCCCAGGACCCTGAGAAGGGGCCGGTCCCCACTTTCCAACCGTTCCAGAGGAGCGTATCTGCTGATGACGACCTGCAGGAGGTAATAGTTTCCAGTTTTCTATCTCTGAGGAGCAGGCGATTGAGAAAAATGAGAAACCCACATATTGGAGGCCACATGCCAGCCACTCAGACTCGTCTTAACTGTTCTTGGTCTCTTTCAGTCGTCCAGACGTCCACAGAGGAAATCTCTGTATGAGAGGTTAGAGAAAGGTTGGGGTCCCAGTTGGTGGGGTGTGGGGGCACGAGAGGCTTGCCCGGGTCCTTAGGAGGTTTGGAACTGAAGTGGGACGAGCTGGGGCTGCAGCAGGGTGGTTGAGTCTGCATGGGATCCAGGAAGATGAGGTAAAAGCCCCTTTGATCCTCACTGTCCGCTGCTTGCCAGCTTTGTATCTTCCAGTGATCGGCTTCGGGGAACTGGGACCAGATGGGGAAGAGGCAGAGGGCCCAGGGGCTGGCGATGGCCCCCCTCGAAGCTTCGACTGGGGCTACGAAGAACGTGGTGGTGCCCGTTCCTCAGCCTCCCCTCCCGAAGCCGCAGCCGGGACCGCAGTCGTGAGCGGAACCGAGACAGAGACCGAGATCGGGATCGAGAGCGAGACCGGGAGCGGGACCGGGACCGGGACCGGGACCGGGACAGGGACAGGGAGCGGGACAGGGAGCGAGATCGAGACCCGGGACAGGGAGCGCGACCGAGAGGGCCCTTTCCGCAGTGAGTGATCTTGGCTAGTGGGAAGTCACTTCAGATACGGTGTGGGTGGGTCCTACTAAAGGGTACTCTAAAGTGGAGGATGAGCTAGGGCTATGTCTCATGACTGGATTCCTGTGTTCCATAGGGTCAGACTCGTTCCCTGAACGCCGGGCCCCTCGGAAGGGAAACACTCTGTATGTGTATGGCGAAGACATGACACCCACCCTTCTCCGTGGGGCCTTCGCTCCCTTTGGAAACATCATTGACCTCTCCATGGACCCACCCAGAAAGTAAGGACCACAGTGGGTTGTCCTAGGAGGACCTGGGGTGTGAGACCTGAGGGAAGAAGCTAGCCTGTCTCCACAGCCTGAAACACTGGGTTTGCCTGGGTCCCGAGGAGCCGGTAGGCCCTCTACTGACTCTGTGTTTTCTCATCCCAGCTGTGCCTTCGTCACCTATGAAAAGATGGAGTCAGCAGATCAGGCCGTTGCTGAGGTTGGGACTTCCCAGATCTGTTCTTCCCATCCCTCCTGACATCCTCATATTTTCTCTGTAAAATACTGAGAGCCAGGAGGAAATCATTTCCTCTTGACAAAGAAAGTACTTCCCTATTCATGCAGGAAACCTTATATTTTCAAGTCCCTACTTAGTCTATTCTTAGGATGACAGCTCCTAGAAACCCTCCTTTGGTTTGTCTGTAATGTTTGCCCCCATCCTCTGCCCACTCCCCTCTTTTGCCTCAGCTCAACGGGACCCAGGTGGAGTCTGTACAGCTCAAAGTCAGCATTGCCCGAAAACAGCCCATGCTGGATGCCGCCACGGGCAAGTCTGTCTGGGGCTCCCTGGGTAAGAAGAGGATTCTTCCTTTCTCATGTCTGTTGCCCACAGCTCACCCTGTTTTGTTCTCCTGCCTGTCCCTGGGTTCCCTAGAGGGGCTAGAGATCCGGTTTTGTGTGGCAACTGTGGGGATTAGAAGGAGAATCCTCAGGCCTTCTATCAGTTAGAAGCAGGAGGAGAGAAAAGTATTGGAAACCATTTACAAGGCGTTGATTAGAACAAGGAAGAAAGTGAGAGTGAGTCAGGTTGGCGAAGAAGGTGAGCACCTCATGTGACCTTATTCATTTTGAGATGGAATATAGTTGGTTTTATAAAATAGGCCTTTGAAGTTAGGAATCAAGAACGCAGGTGTTTGATAAGGACTGAAAATGTAGACTGGAGTCACCTGTATCGTAGGGCTGCTGCAAAAAGACACGATAGTGATGCAGAGGAGAAATGAGCCAGTACTGGACTTAAGGATTAAATAGGAACTATGGGAGGAAGCTGGCTGTGCTCCTTACGCCCCATACAGCCCCAGCCCTCCTGATAATGTTAGGCTGAAGTTGAGGGTGCAACATAGGAGATGAAGGAGAGGTCAGAGAGCTGGGAGCAGGACCCGAGGGGCCTGGATCGTTGCAGCCAAAGGATACAGGCTTTGAGAAGGCGGAAGTGATCCACGGCATCGAGATGAAAGCTCCAAGACAATGGGGGCTTGCATGGGGGTTCCCTCTAGCCCCGGAGTGGCAGGAATGGAATCCTTGGGAATGGGGTGTAGGGAGGAAAGAGGAAGGGGAAGGGACAGCTCCAGGGAGAATGTTAGGACCAGAGAGAATGTAATTCTCCTGGTGGAATGAATAACCTGTTTCACCTGAAGTAGATTTTCATGTAAAGGAGTAGGCACAAGGGAGTTGGGAGCCAGAGTAACCCGTTTAAATACTAAAGAAGAACCAGGAAGGACCAGCATGTTAGCAAAGGGCTATAGAGATTTTCTAATTTGTGGTGTACTGACTGGAAGTAGGTGGTTAACATTATTCACATGTGTCAAGAATAACATTTGGGTTATTTCTGAGGTCAGAAAACTTCTTACAGTGTTTGTGTGTGCCATGATAACTGGACTCTTTACTGGGGCCGTGGATTGGTAGCCACGGGCATAAGGGGGCTAAAGGTAGAGAAGCCATCCTGGCCACCAGAGGGCAGCATGGAAACTGGGCAGCCAAAGGCCAGAGGCTAGCGTTGTGGTGGCCAAACTGGGCCTCAGGTCTGGTCAGTGCTCTCCCTCAGACCTTAATGGAACTTTTCCTCCCTCCCCAGCTGTCCAGAATAGCCCTAAGGGCTGCCACCGGGACAAGAGGACTCAGATTGTCTACAGCGACGATGTCTACAAGGAAAACCTTGTGGACGGCTTCTAGGGAATGGAGCTGGATTCCGTGTGCCTCATCTGCCCCAACGCTGGTCTCAGTAAAACACTGAGGTGGAAGCTCACCCATCTCCCTCAGCCTCTGGTTTTTCAGCACTTGGGATTGGGGTTGAGCCTTTAAAAACGGCTGTTAGATGTGATCTCAGTTGTAACCACATGGCTAGTGCACGCTCCCCACTCTTTTATCCCAAAAGGATCTTGAACACAGGTGTTGTCGCAGCTGTTTTAATTTGGTCTCATGCCCCTTTGCAGCAGGAAACCCCTTATAGAAAACCCAGATCCTCATTTTTGAGTTTTTCCTTGAGCCAGGGCAGCACGTGGTAGAGGTTGACATGAAAGTCTCGAGCATAACCAGGTACTTGCTGTGGCCGCTTGCAAACGTCCACGACGCCCCAGCTGATCACGCCAACCTGGAGAGAGCGAGGGGTTGCCAGGAATCATTTGGTAGAACTCCTTAACCCCAGGAAGCACAACTACCGCTAGTTGCATCTGAACTGACCTGACCTGGGAGGACTAGACTAGGGACCCAGTTCAGTTCTGTCCCCTGGCACACAGACCAGACACATGGCCCTAAATTGGCCAGTTCAAGGAAGAGTCTGAACGTGAGGCAGGCTCTGCCCCACCCCCCACCTCTTTTCAGCCACATGCAGTGAGCTTTCCTGTTATGGGGCCCACTCTGACCACTCAGCATCTCTCCAGAGAGAGGAAAGGGAAGACTTACTTGAATGAAGCGACTCCTCTTGTGAATAATCAGGGGGCCACCAGAATCACCTGCAGGGGAAGAGATGCTGTAGGGAAAGACTTAGGCCTCAGAACTCACATCACAACCAAAGAGCCTTCTCTCACCTTTGCAAGTGTTGGGGTCAGCATAGGGAGCCACACCTCCAGTGCAGAGGAACCTGGGGGTGACTACCTCAGAGACATCCTTGATTTTGTCATAACCTGGGGCGTGTAGAGCATCTCTCTCACAGCTGGCTTTCTGTAGGTGAGATGGGGAAGTCCGGAGAGAGGCATGAGGAACAAAGCTTGCTTAGGAAGAACTGGGGCCTAAAGGACCTAGGATCCCACCTTCCTCACCTTGTCTCCATTCTTGATGTAGACTTCCTTCCGAGTCAGGGTCTTCTTAGTCTCAGACACAAACAGAGCTTTGACGTCCTTGGCAGGAAGTAGTTCTTGCACTTTACAGATGGATAGACTGGGTCATTGCAGCACCCCTCCCCCCTTCTCCCCCCCTCATGCTTGTCATCGAGTGGCCATCCACTCCTTCCTGTGAGCTGGCGGCTAGGCAGAGCATCACCTGCTCTCCCTCTACTGCCCCTCATCCCTTCCTTGTCTCAGAACTTCACCCTTAGAAGCTGCTCTCCCTGGCCGTGTCTTACTCTGTTGCTGGCATGTGGTTGACCTTGGAAGCCTCAAGGCTTGAATCGATCCTTCAGTGCAGGGGAGACAAATGGGCCTGTTAAGGATAGATGGGGAAATTTAAGGATTGTGAACCCTGGGCCTGCTCCCGTCTCAGTTCTGCCTCCCCAGCCTTTTCTGGGAATCCAGATGGCTCACCTGATGGTGGTCTCATACTTGAGCTTCTTCTTGAGCTTGATGAGGGCCACGTCGTAGTCATAAAACTCAGGAATGCCTTTTGCTTTTTTTGCATTGAGGTCGTAGTTTGGATGAAATAGGACTTCTTCTACCTCCCACTCCTGCCTCTTTCCTCCTGAAGTAGGAGAGGGGGTCCTTCTAGACCACTGATGTCGCCTCCTGCCTGCATGTCATCCCTAACTCAAATCTTCCCCATCCCTAACTGGTCCAGCATGCAAGGGAAGGGCTGCAATGAGGACAGGTAGAAAGTGGGCCCTGGAGGCAGTGTTGCCCAGAGGGTACCACAGAAGCTCAGAATGGATGGGTTGCATCCTTACCCATGCTGACCTTGATTGAGTGTTTCTCATCATCCACAGTGAAACAGTGTGCAGCTGTCAGCACGAAGTATTCAGACACAATAGCACCTGTACAGCTCTCATGCCCCTTCGAAGGGCGCTGGGAGCAGCAGCAGAGAGAAAGCTCAACTTTCACAAATATCACAATCTGATCAAGAGTGCCTTGCCCTTCCTCCGACCTTCATTTCACCCCTGACCTCCCTAAGTTCCCACCACCAGGACACTGCACTTACAATGACTGAGATCTTGGCGTGCCATGGTTGCTTGTGGTAGGCAGTACCATCCTTGTGCTCCCAAACCATGCCACAGAGACCCAGTGTCCGGCTTTCATCTGGCAAGAAAGGAGATTGTGCTAAAGCTGGGGCAGTTCATTTTCAAATAGCTGTCTTGGGGAAGGACGCCAGTGTGTCTATGGGGAGCAGATGCCCAAAAGAGGGAAAGGAAGGCAAGGAACCACTGGAATCATGGGACTAAACTCAAGAGACCTAGGCATTTTCAGGCCCAACTCCTGCTAACTTGCCATTTCTTGACCACTGTTGGCCCCAGCTTCCATATCTGTAAAAGGGGGACTTGAGAAAGGTATCTGCATCATTTTAGAACTCGTGATTCTGAGATCAGGGAGTGGAAAGTACCAGGAAGCAAGAATAGTGACCTGGAGGTAGAGGAGGAGAGAAAGGGCTTCCAGACTTTCCAGGGCTTTAGGAAGAGTGGAGGAATGAGTGACCTTGAGGGGTCTGGGGAGAGCTGAGTTTCCTGACCATCTCCTTATAGCCTTCCATAGCTTCCTACCAAGCATTTGGAAGAAAACATCCTCCAGGTTTTCCATGGCCTGGAGTTTGAACACGTGTTGCTCTTTATCCTTCTTGGAGGCCAAAGCATTGATGTTCTCTTGGTTCACTAGAGGTCCAACCCCGAACACATAGATGTCTGAGAGAGAAAAAACAGAGTGAGTGTCTTGGCCCTGGCACAGGCAAGAAGCTAATAAGCTGGGATGCTGGGTCCTAGGCAGTAAAACTCACCCAGATAATCCTCCCTGGGGTTTTTGCGATTTCTACCAATGTCTAGCAAGTACCGAATATCGTGAATGACAGTGACTGGATCCCCACCCATGTTGTGCAAACCTGCAGGAGAGACGGACCGTGAGGGTGGGAAGACATGAAGGAAGAGGGTCCAGGAAGACAAAGAGGCTGGAAGGGATGACATACAGGGCTGAGTGAGCAGGTTGGAGAGGAGATCGTGAGTGAGAGATCACTGAGTAGAGGGTCCCTCCTTGTAAAGGCACAGGGAAGAACAGCACGCCATCCCCCAGCCACAAGTCCTGTGTTACGTGTGGACTCAGGGCCACGAGCTGGTTTGAGAGGGTGGGGAGTCAGGCAGGAGAAAAGCCCCTTACCGTCAGTCATGATGATAATGACATGGCGCGTGCGGTTCCAGGTCTCTTTGAGGCTGTTTACTTCTCTGCTTATCATGTTGTACACTTCCAGGAGAGCCTTCTTGGTGTTAGTCCCTGCTTTCAACTTGTGATCTGTGAACAGGGAAGATGTCATCACCTCGCCTGGTCTCCCAAGCCATCCTTGACCCCAGAAGTCGCAGCAACTGGCATCCCACATCTGTCAACTTGAGTTGTTACCCCACTGTCTTCCCTTTGACAACAAAGTACTCCTCTCAGATCCAAAGTGTTCCCACCAAACTCCATTTTCCAATGACCCTGCTGTCCAACCGTGGATTAAAAAGTAGTCCTCCCTGCCTCACCACATGGTCTCACTACACCCTCCCCACAACACTTCTGAAACTTCAGACCTCTCTGACCCCAAAGTGAACCTCCCACGCTTCCCTGACTTCAGACCTCTGTGACTCCAAAGAACCTCCCACCCTTCCCTGACTTCAGACCTCTCTGACCCCAAAGTGAACCTCCCACCCTTCCCTGACTTCTGACCTGCGTAGTTGATTCGGTTGACCTGCTCTGTGACCCAGTCTGCTTCGCTGCTCTTTGGATCGGACACTTTAACCAAAACTTTGGGTTCTGTGGCATATGTCACTAGACCATATTTTGGCTTCACCCCATAGCTTGCCACCTGTGGGCGAGGAAGGCAATAGGGCACAGCATCAAAAGCAGAATATACGGTTGGGAGAATTCAGCAGCTTGGCTGAGACAGATAGGAAAGTCCTTAGTAAGAGACTCAAGGATTGACTCATCACCCTGGGATCATGGAGGAGTCCAAGTTAAAGGTCAAGTAAAAGGAAAGGAGGACACAATGGGACCTGGAGATTTTCTGGGACCCTGTGGCTCAGAGGGGCTGGGAGTTCCCACCTTCAAGGGGAGAGGGCCCCACCTTCTCGATGAAATCTCTGAGACAATTCTTGGCCCCTGTGAAGTTGTGGGCCCCCACGCTGTCTGATCCATCCAATACCAGGTAGATGTTCATGGAGCCTGAAGGGTCCAGGACAATCTTTCTCTTCTGTTGTTCCCCTGGATGCCACCAGAGAGGCTCAGGCTCCAGAACAAATAGGTCTCATGCCCCTTCTCCACCCCACGCCCAACTCCCTGCCCCGCCTCCCTCTCTGCCTTCAAACCTGGGCTGTGTCCATCCTCGGCATCAACTCCTTCTAGGGTCTCTGTCAGGGAAGACAGGAAGGCTTCGGCCACCTCTGCAGGAGTGTCGTACATAAAGGAGTCTGGGAGAGGTCAGAGAGCAGGTCAAATGTCTGGGAGGGTCAGGGACCACTGACAGGAGATGGTGGGCTTCTGGAGCGGGAAGGGCTCAGAAGTTCTTCGGGGAGATTTAGAAGGGAGGAAGGAGCTGGATAGTGGCAGCGGGAGAAGGCACTGCGCTCCCGAGGGGATGTGCGGATGGGAGAGCAGGGCCTGACTTGAGGGTACAGATAAATAAGGATCACCTTGGCAGGAAGGCTCTGTTCCACTCCAAGAGCCACCTTCCTGGCATGTTCGCTGCTGGGAACCACGTAGAGTGAGCCCTCGGTTGCAGAAGTAGGTGACACGATCTTCAAGGCGGTACTGGCTGCCCACCTTCCTCGTGCCTAGGGGATGCCCGGGTTGGGGCAGTACCCCGCTGCAGAAGTGTAAGACACACTGGTGAGGGCCAAAGCCTGGGGCGCAAAGGGCAAGGCAGAGCACCAAGAGCTGTGGCGCTGGTTCCTCAGGCTGCAGGTGGTCAGGGAGAAGGAGCTGTTGTGGACAGGGGGACGGTCCTCACCTCCATCATCACAGATGGCCGTTTCCCCATCCCACCGACCATTCCCTTGGCAGGTGCGATTGGCAGAGCCCCGAAGAGTGTAGCCATCATAGCAGCGGAAAAGATCTCATCGCTCAAATTGTAGTAGGCAGCCCGGGGCCAGTACTCCCCATTCTCAAAATCCTGTGGTCTGGGACAGCGAATTGCTTTGGGGGCAAGGGGGTGGAGACCAAGTAGAAGTTACTGGAAGGTAAGGGCTGCCCTTTAGGATAACCCTTCTGGTCTTAGGGACCCTGTCACTGAGAAATATGACTTCTGGGCCCCACAGGATAGCTACTACCCTTGACCCCTGGAAGAACCTCCACCCCTAAGGAGTACTGCTGCTCCCTCCTCCCCATTTCTAAGTGTTCTTTGAACTGCCAGGGCTGCCTTACACAGGGTAAATGCTTAGTAAAGTCTAGCTCCCCTACCTTCTTTCTCCATCCCACCTCCAACCCTCGCTCAGCTCTGACCCGTGCTCAGCCCAACTTTTCAGCCTGCATGGTCTCCACTCAAGCCTAGACTTATTCAAGTCTGGACCTTGGCTACCACCTGCTCCGTCCCACAGCCGGCCCATGCCCGTCCTCACTGCCCTCCAACCTTTGCATTCAGCCCTCTTGACAGTCTTTCTGTCTTGAGTCTGCAGGGTGCTCCAGGACCCTGTGGATCTGCAGGTGCGAAGCTGCACGGGGTATGGGTAGAAGCCAGAAGGACACAAGTACTCCAGCACCTGGCCCGCCTTGAGAAGCCGGAAGGAGCCACCTTTGATGTCTACTCCCTCCAGAGAGCAGGGGCCTTGGGGCCCAGCCTCAGGCAATGGCGTCATGCCCACACCTAAAGAGAAAAGTTGGTGAGGCCCAGCCTCACAAGGCCGAGGACAGATCGTAGGGGAAGCAGGAGTGGAGGGAGGGGGCTGTGATCTCACTTACCTCCACACAAGAGGCCCAGGATCAAGGGTACCAGGCAGAGTCGGGGGTTGTGACCAATCCCCATGGTGACCCGGGGCTGGGGGCAGGAGGGCCTCTCCTGGCTTCTGCTGCAAGTCTGCTTGGCTTGATGGCCAAGCTGAAACTTTAGACCTGAGCCTGGTCACACTCCCCTTCCTCTGCCCCCAACAACCTCCAGCCTTTTATGCAATCCTGTTCTGGCACCTGCTGTTCACCCCACCCTCCCTACCCACATCACTTTCCGGAATGTCCAAGCGGGGAGGGCCCCACTGAGCTGCCAATCAAGGAAACAGAAACTGCAAAAACTCCACCTTTGGCTTCCCAAGGTCCAGGACTCTCTGCCAGTCAACACCTCCTCTCTGCCCCTGGTCCTCCTCAACAAGCCCAGACCTCCGCTTGGGGACTAGATATAAAGCCCACACTGTGCCCCCCCACCCCCCGCTGACTCTGTTTTGGAGCAGAGTTCAGCCACTGTTTGTCCAGCAAGGTCTCTGACCTGCCTTCTTGGCGATTCCTGGAATCATTCTGGCCTTTCTCTCCCATCCCAGGCCAGCCCCTAGGCAGAGGCACAGACAGATGTGAGGATCATTGGCTTTTATTAATTTCATAACTGGGTAATTTCCTGTGTAAGGGGAAGGAGAGTGAGCCAAGTACAGCAGAGGGTGGGGTCAGTGCTGGCAGGAGTGCCGGGGATTCCCTAGTGTGGATATGCCCCTGCCCCGGGATCCTGGAGGCGGGGATGTGTTCAGAGCAAGGACTGCAGATGGGTCATGGAGGCTGAGGGTGGCGTTCAGAGGTAGGAGACTGGAGAGACAGCAGGTCCTGACAGGTCAGCAGAGGGCTCAGTGCCCAAGATTAAAGGGGCACAAAGTTCAGGATGCCTTCCAGATGCTGCCTGAGCCAGGGCTGCAGGCGGAAGAGGTTGATGTGGAAGTCTCCTCGGGACCTTGCCATAGGGCGCAGGTTTGCGGGAGTTCTTCCTGGAGCTGCCACAGGGGTTGTAGAGACCCCAGCTTACCAGGCCCACCTAGAAGAGGGAAAGGTTGGAGTGGGGGGCTTCCCCTGTCCCGGCCCCGACCTCCTTAGGTCCTTCAAAGGCCTGCCTCATCCCCCAACAAGGCCAAGATCCCATGACTCCAGTCCTGCCAACTTCTCCCTTCTCACCTGAAAAACCTGAGTCTCCGCTCAAGGAAAACTGCTCCCCGGATTCTCCTACCAGAAAGGAGGGACAGAGACTGTCATCCTGCCAACCATCACTGCTGCATCAGGGCGTGCATGCTGGCCACAGGGACACTGGTGGCCTTCCCCTGGGGAATCTGGACTCTAGGGTGGGGGCTGGGGGTGGGAAGTGGGTGGAGGAGGGGCTCACCCTTGCAGGGACTGTCGTCCCCCTGGGTCCCACTGCATAGGAACTGGTCTGTCACCACCTCTCTGACATCTGTCAGGTTGGGGAACGTGGTTTTGTCTTTGGAGACGACCTTGACACAGTTTGTCCACTGCAGGAGGGGCGGAAGCGGACAGAAGGATGGAGTGAGTGAGCCCAGGGCAGAGCTTGCTAGGCCCGGGAGGAGGGATGACTTGGGGTCAGAGGGAGAAAGCAGCCAGAGCTAGGGGATGCAGAGAGAAATCCCATTCCCACCCTCAACAGCATCCAGAACCTGAGACCCTCACCTCTGACCCTGTCTTGAGGTTAATATTCAGCTTATCTCCGTTCAAAGCCACAAAATGAGCAGGAATGCTCACTTGATTCAGAAGCTCCTTCTCTGCAGTCAAGGACAAGGATGTCAGTGCTGGTCCCTTTACCCAGCATCCTGACTTGGGGACTGCAGCACAGCCCATGATATCACCCCCAAGCCCTGGTGCCAGTTCCTCTCACACCCTGAGTCCAGCGCTCACCATGGTCTCGGCAGGTACTGCCTGGGAGTCTCCGCAGAGCCAGGTTGGCCCCCACTGTGCAGGGGAGGCAGATGGGCCTAAGGAGAAGGACCAGGGTCACAGAGGCCCATCCTTGGCGGCCCCTCCTCCAGGGCTCCCCAGGACACCCTCCCCTATAGAGGGCGCCCTCCCATCCCAAACTCCGGCACCTGGCATGGGTGGACATCTTCACTTTCTGGGTTAGCTTTAGCAGAGCAATGTCATCACCATAGAACTCCAGGATTCCCTGATTCTTCTTGGAAAAGACATTGAAGCCTGGGGAGATCACTGCCTTCTCAATTTGGAACTCTTTGCTGCCCTGAAAGTTGGGATCCCCTGGAAACAAAGTAGCAGATTAGGCTGGACCAGGGCTCCTGAAGGGGACAGAGGCTGGGAACAAGGGGTGGGAGCTCTGCCCAGGGGATCAGGAATCTGGTGCGGGCCCTTCCTTACCCACACTGACCCTCCACAGCATTCTGTCCTCGGCATTGAGGAAGCAGTGAGCGGCTGTCAGGACCCACTGGTCAGAGATGAGGGCCCCCCGGCAGGTCTCCTGGCTCTTGGGCTGCAGGGGGACAGGGAATCTCGGGGACTGCTATGTCTCTGGCTTGTGGCCGCACCTCTGGGATCCAAGCCCCATCCCTCCTTCTGGGTACCTTAATAGTGACATGCCAGGGTGTCCTCTCCTGGGCAGAGGCATTGGCAGACATGTTCCCTACCCCACAGATGGGGTCTGTGAGCTGGGAGACATCTGTGGGTGTGAGGAGCAGATGGTGAAGGAGGCCAGTGAGGGGCACTGTGAGCAGGTGCCATCCCAGGACCCTCAGCCGGCTCCACACTGGCCACCCCCTCCAGAGAGGCTGAAGTACACTCACCCAGCATGTGCTCGAAGACCTGGCTCAGTGCCTGCACATCCTTCAGAATGAAGGCGTGCCTCTCGCCGTCCTTCTTGGACCCCAGGTTATTCAGTTCTTTCCAGTCCACTTGTAGGCTGCCCACACCGATGGCATAGATGTCTGAGGGGGAGGGAATTAGCAGAATCTCACAGTGAGTGGCTATCCCGCAGCACAGGAGGCTGCAGTTGGGAACTCGCTGTGTCCCACGAAGCCCTGCATGAGCGGGATGCCCTCCCCTCCCCTCCACTACCTATCTGACCTCATTTCCTACCACTCCTCCCCTTCAGTCTCTTCCAGTCACACAACCTCCTTGCAGTTCCTGAAATACATTCCCACCTCAGGGCCTTTGCATGAGCTTTGTCCCTGCCTGGTTCACGCCTACCCCAGGCTTCCCACATGCCTCACTCTCTTACATTTCTAAGCTTTGATTCAAATGTCACCATCATCACAGGAGGCCTGCTGTGTCCTCCTTGTATACAACTGCAATGACCCAGACATCTCGATTTCTTTTCTGCTTAATTTTATACCTCAGTGCATGTCACCCTCTACTGTGCCATATGGCTTCCTTATTTATTTTCTGTAATGCCTGGAGTGGGTAGAATTGTGTCTTCTCGAAAGGTATGTTCAGGTCCTAACCTCCAGGACCTGTGAATATGCTCATATATATTTGGAAATAGTGTCCTTGCTGATACAATCAGTTAAAGTGAGGTCTCGCTGGATGGGGGAAGGGAGGGAAAGACGAATCTGATGCCTTTACAAGAATGGAAATCCGAACACCAACACGGAGAACCATGTGACATCACAGGGAAAACAGTGATGTGAAGAGAGGCAGAGATTGGGTAATCCTGGCTTCCCTGGTGGCTCAGAGGTTAAAGTGTCTGTCTGCAATGCAGGAGACCTGGGTTCAATCTCTGGGTCGGGAAGATCCCCTGGAGAAGGAAATGGCAACCCACTCCAGTATTCTTGCCTGAAGAATCCCATGGACAGAGGAGTCTGGTGGGCTACAGTCCACGGGGTCACAATGAGTCAGACACGACTGAGCAAGCAACTTAACTTAACCCCAAGCTAAGGAATGCCTGGGGCCACCTGAAGTTGGACAAGGTAAGGAAGGATTCTTGGGGGTTCCGGCAGGAGCTCGGCCCTGTTAATACTTTGATTTTGGACTTCCTACTTCCTGAGCATGAGAGAATACATCTCTATTGTTTCAAGCAACCCAAATGTGTACCATTTGTTGCCACAGCCCTAAGAAACTAATATATCACTCCCTTCCAGAATGACAGCCCCACAAAACAGGCATTTTCCTGTTTGTTTATAGCTGTATTCTTAGAGTGGTGCTTGGCCTAAAAGAGGCTCTCGGTGAGGAATTTTAAATAAATAAATGAATGAAAAAGAACTCATGATGTAGCAGGGAGGTGCAGCTTCAGATCTGGTCATCTTCTACAAAGTGGCTCTGGGAGAAGGGCTTGAAGCCACCTCTTCTCATTGGAGGACCTGGATCCACACGACCATCCACACCAACCTCTGAGCCAGTGTGGGTGCCAGTCAGAACTGCCCCAGTGTGGCCACCAAGCTAGCCTTCTCCCACCCTTTATACCCCTCATAGTCCTTTTATGCAGTTACAGTGGGAACTGGATGATTATCACGTCCCATGTGTCTTCACTGAAGAATTGATGCTTTTGAACTGTGGTGTTGGAGAAGACTCTTGAGAGTCCCTTGGACTGCAAAGAGATCAAACCAGTCAATCCTAAAGGAAATCAGTCCTAAATATTCATTGAAAGGACTGAACCTGAAGCTCCAATACTTTGGCAGCTTGATTCAAAGAGCTGACTCTTTGGAAAAGACCCTGATGCTGGGAAAGATTGAGGGTAGGAGGAGAAGGGGACAACAGAGGACAAAATAGTTGGATAGCATCACCAACTCAATGAACGTGAGTTTGAGCAAGCTCTAGGAGATGGTGAAGGACCGAGAAGCCTGGCATGCTGCAGTCCACAGTGTTGCAAAGAGTCGGACACAACTGAGCCACTGAACAATAGCAATGTGTTTTCCCTGTTTCCCTAAGGTTCCTGCCTCTTTTTAAGAAGGTGTTTTCAAGCACCAGCCCAGTGATGCTAAGGAGTCAGGGAGTGAAGTTTGGATTTTGCCTTCCTTAGGCAAGGGTTTTCCCAAAGATATCTGTTTACCCTCAAGGGGCAGGTGGAGTAGGTAGCATGAGCAGAAAAGAGAGAACCCAAAGGGGAAGTAAATAAAACTTGGGACCTCAAAACCAGCTGTTGCCCCTTATCTGGAGCACTTCTCTTTGAAGTTCTTTTCTGGTCAAGGGTCAGAGCAATTTTTGTTTATCTGAATTAGGGGAACTGTTCTTTTAGAGACTGCAACTGCCAAAGCCTTAGTTAACTGCACTAATGGAGAAAAGGCCAGAGACAGTCCCCACAAGGATTCTAGACCTTTTCTTCCTGGAGAAGACCTTTTTGTGGAAAAAAAGCTGGTGAATGAACACGACATTGACGATGATGATAGTGGTGGTGGTAGTCACCACCACTGCACACGAGAGTTTCTCTGCACCAGATAATGTCTGAGCATTTGCCCTTCCTGGCCTGAAGTAGGTCCTTGTCCTGTATCCTCCTTGCAAGAAAAGAAACGACGCATGGTCACAGCCAATCGAAGATGAACGCAAGGTTGAAACCACAAAGGTTTGTAGTTTGACTACAAACTCTTCAGTGTGATCCTTGGCTGACTGCATACAGAACAACACAGCCTGGGGTCTCGACAGAAACACAGCCGAGGACTTCCCTGGCGGTCGAGTGGTTAAGACTCTGCACTTCTACTGCAGCGGGTGTAGGTTTGATCCCTGGTCAAGATACTAAGATACCTCATGCTGTGTACGGTGCAACCCCCACCCCCCAAGAAAATGAGATGCAGAGAAATACAGCCAAGATGCTGAAACTCCTGGCTGTGGGCCTTAGGTCCTCCGCAGAGAGCACAGATTGTGGCAGGGCGGGGGCAGAGGCTCACCCAAATAGTCTTTCCTCTTCTGGTTGATGTTCAAGACTTCTTTGATATTGTCAACAGCCACCTTGGGAGAGCCACCCATGTTGGACTTTCCTGGATCAAGGAGTGAAAAGAATTTTCATTAAGATGGGTGCAGCATAATCCCCTCAGCCCTGGAGAAGTAAACAGGCATTCACTCCAGGAGCCTCAACACTTACACTCCCTGCTGGAGTTTCGAGATACAGTCTTCACAGAAATTCTTTAGCACTGGGTCAGGGGCATCTTAATACTGTATCTCATTTGATTCTCGTGCAGCCCCTGTAAGTGTGGGTCTCCTCATGTTATAGATACGAAATCTGATTTCTAGAGGAGCTGTGTGATTTGGGCAAAATCAAGATAAATGGCAGAGCCCTGATCCACTACCCAATCTGCCTTTCATCTATGGACCTCAACATCACTGCTGCACACCTCCCACCCAACTCCCTCTAGGTGACCTCCCAGGTGGCAACAATGAACACATGATCATAAAGCACTTTTACACAAGGTACTTATTGCTCTTCGTAAAAATTGTGTAAGGGGACTTCCCTGGAGGACCAATGGTTAAGACTCTGCTCTTCCACTGCCAGGGGTTCAGGTTTGATCCCTGGTCAGAGAACTAAGATCCACATGCCGTGCGGTGCAGCCAAAAAAAAACAAACAAACTATATAGAGAAAAGAGGGCCGCTTCCATTATCAGTAATTGTCATGGTTGTCATTACCATCATCATCAACATTTTTTCTACTTTAGAAATAAGAAACCAAGGCCTGACGTGGCAGAGGGAGAACAAGAAGGCAAGTCTTCTGATCCCACATTGCTGCTCCTTCCACGGTGCCAGGCTCACTCACAGAGACAATACCTACCATCTGTCAGAAGGATGATGGCATGTCGGATCTCCTGCCAGGCCACTGAATTCATATTGAGCCGATTCATTTGGTTATTCATCATTATATAGACAGCATGGAGGGCCTCGTAAATGTTGGTCCCAGTTCCATTTTCATGGTCTGGAATATGTGAAGATGAAAAGCTCTCTTAGAAACTTTCCACCTACCACCTGGGAGAAGGGAATTACTTTATTTTCCCCAAACACTGGAAATGCAATTATCAGTTGATTTGATAAAGACAGACCTTTGATATTCAGTTAGAGATTTGGCATCATTTCCCATTCAAACATTTCAAACCTTTCCCTTTAGAAATGCTCATTGCATAACAGCACTAAAGGTCATTCTAAAATCCCAGAATTTGAAGATGGGGTTTCCAAAGAAAGTGGATTATTTCAACCAACTGCTACCTACCACCCAGGTAGTTTCATAATGACATGAGGAGACTATGAAAACCAGACCCTGTGGTTCAGGGAGGAGCTGAAGACCTGCACGATGCTTTTGGACACATAGCACATGAACAAGCCACGTTTTGGTAGGAGCTGCAACTCCCCAACCATGAGCCTGACTTGGAAGCCACCCCAATCTAGGGAACCTTAGGCCCAGAACCCTGGGACTTGAATGCCACCAAGAGGCCTCTCTCTCGAACTTGTCCAGAATCTCTACAGGCACAGAGAGCTCATCCTCTGCGCCCACTCCCATCACCTTCAGTTGATGGCATCATACCTTTATAGTTGATATTTCTCAGACTGTTCTCCACTTCAGTCACATCTTGGGATCTGTCTTCCAAGACAGACATGATGATTTTGGGCTTTGATGCAAAAGTGATGATGGCGACACTAACCTTGATCTCAAAGCTGAAGATCTGTGAAGGGCAAATGAGAGGGTGAAGGGCCCCCAGACCAAAAGGAAGATGGTGAGAGCCAGCAATGGGCCCTGGAGGAGACAGAGAGCCTAGACAGAGATCGACAGAGTCAAGGCCCATGGAGAATCCCTTCCTGGGAGGTGGCTGCTTAAGGAAGCCAGGAAACACACAGTTTGACAGGTCCTCTGTTTGACAAGTTCACTCTGCATTTAATCCTCATATCAATGATGTGAGGGGTCGTGATGGTCCCTATTATATAGACGAGGATGCTGAGACTTGTTACCTTGTCCCCGATCACACTACTGGTGAAAGATGGAGGAAGAATTCAAACCTATCGGCACTTGCCTGTAGCATTTTATTGCCTCATGGCTTAGTGGCTTACTTAACTTTACATCTGAAGAGAGAAACTAAGGAGCACAAAAGCTGCCTTCTTTCCAATGGAGCAGAGAGGGAAAACACTTATCTACAAAAACTATTGTGAAAAGCATAATTCCCAAGCAAAGTCCTGGCAAGAAATGTAAACCAGGGGTTTCCAAACTCTTCTGTTCATGCATTTCGTCAGCAGAAACATTCTGAGCACACACCTCAATATAAGTATATGTATTTATAAAGTATACTCATGAAGTGTATCACTGTTTAGATATATTGAACACATTTTTAAATGTATAGAAAAGATTGAAATTTTAAAAGGAAACTATTAACTTCTTCATTTCAGTTAAATTACAGTTATTCCACATGATTACTAGTATTTTTCTGCAACACACACCCCCACAGACTGTTTTGGGTACCCTTTGTGAAGACCACTGTTCTAGAATTCCTGAAAAGTGGGATCTCAGCCTCGTTCATCTTTGTGGTCTCCCAGGAGCCAGAATAGTGCTTGACATATAGTAGGTACCCCAACAGTGTTTGTGGAATGAAAAATAGTGTCCTCTAAATTCATGATCTGTGGCATGTGTATAATCTGGGAAGACTTCTTGGAGGAAGCGGGCTGGGAATGGGATTCTGAGAAGGGAAGGAGACAGAGACAGTGCAGGAAGGCAGCCGATATCCGCAGGCTCCTATTTCCTGACCCTGTCCACCATGCGGGAAGCGCTGTCCTTGAAGATTTCAAAGTCATCTTTGGACACACTCTGAGAGGCGTCCAGGAGCAGGTAGAGGTTCAGGTGACCAGAACGCTGGATTTGTATTTTGCGACCCAAGTTTTCTAGGAGAAATGTGAAAGGTGGGGGAGATTCAGACCTCCACCGCCCACCTGCTCTCTAGCCAAGGTGATCAAACCCCTCTGCCTCACTCCAGTCAGCTCAGGAGGCTCCTGCCCCGCCCCCAAGCTTGCCCTGCCCCTGCCACGCCCACCTGAAGCCCTCACCTTTCTTCTTCTGCTGGATGGGATTGGTGGTTGCAAGTAAGTGTGAGAAGGAGGTGCCCAGGGCGGGGGCCACATCCTCAGGAAAGTCGTAGGAGTAGGGCTCTGTGGGGAGAGCCGATGGGGTCAGCTGGGTCCGAGGGTTGGGGCCCAGCAGTGTCCGTAGGGTCAGAGCTGCTACTCACGGCGGCAGATGGCCTCTGTCCCACTCCAGACCCCATCATCCTGGCACTCGCGCTCCGCAGACCCTGTCAGCACCAGATTCGAGGAGCAGCGGTATCTGACCTTGTCCCCAAGGCCAAAGCGAGACCCCGTCCGCACTGCACCCACGGAAATGCCCGGGTTGGGGCAGTGACTGGCTGCGAAGAACAAGGAAGATGGAGGTGAGCAGGGACTTCCTCCTCTGGAAACCCTCAGAGCCTGGTCCCTTGGGAGACATCATACCTGTGCTTCCCAGGGGTGCAGATGGAAAAACCTGAAGTACGGAAAAGGTTTAGAACTCTGGCCTCCGTGGCCACCTAAAACTTCCTAATCCCAACCCAGGGTCTCTGCTAATACCATACCAGAACCTCAGGGAAGATGGCGGCTAAAGCTACCCCTCCACAGAGAACGTTTGCTAACAATGAGACATCACTACACACCCACCAGAACTGTTAAAACTAAAAAGATGGGCAATTCCAGGTGTCAGGACAACCAGAGCTGCTCATCTATCGAAAAACTGTTTGCAGACTCTACTAAAAGAAAACAAATGCCAACCTGTGACCCAGTAACTCCACTCCCAGATAATATAGTCAAGAGACAGAAGTGTCTAGTGCACGGAAAGTCACATTCATAGAGCTTTACTCACAATAACCAAAAACTAGAAATAGCCAAATGCTCACCAACAAGAGAACGCATAGATAAACTGTAATATGTAATGGAACTACATAGCATTAAAAAATAACAAACTGCTGATACACAGGGAAACGTCGATAAATCTCCCAGGCAGAATGTCGAATAAAGGAAACCAGATGCGAAAGAGCACAGTCTGTCTGATTCCACTTGTATGAGGTGTAAGAATAAGCTAAACAAATCTATGGAGATACAAGTCAGGAGAGGGTTACCTTGTGGAAGGGGATAGGAGGGAGCCTCCTGAGATGACGGACATTTGGTTTTGGTGAATACTTAAAATCTGTACACTTTAGATAGATTCAACCTCAATTTTCAAATGAATTATATTTATGTTTGAATAAATGGCTGTTGTCAAAGAATCAAGGCTATGACTAGAAAGCCAGCAGCTGAGCTCCAGGTGAGGATACAGTCCTACCACCACCTCGTGACCTCTGAGTCCTCTGTATCATGTATTTACAACTGTGATCTAGGAAGCTCCTAAAACCTACAGGCAAATGTAACTCCAGGGAATCCCAAGACCCCCACTTCTGTCGAGCAGAGCCCCACCTAAATCTTTCACAAGGGCAGTAGTGACCACAACAAAAGTACAGTGGTGCTCAGCAGCTTCCAGGAGCTGCTCCACAGGCAACTCATTTTATCCACATGGCAACGCCCTGCAGTCAGTACTCTCAACGTCTCCATTTTACAGATGTGAAAACTGAGGCACAAAGAGGTTAAATAACCTCCCCAAAGGCTGTCAAAATCAAAGCTGGGCTTGGAACTCAGACTGGCTCCAGAGGCAAGGCGGCTGAGCACAGCACTTGATTGCCTTCATCACATCCTCCCTGCAACAGCCCAGGGGGAGCAGGTACCAGCCTGGCTTGGAGGCATTGGGAAAAGCTGGACAGAGCATTTGCAGCCTTGATGCTGGACCCAAACCTTAGCACCGACTTCCTTGAGCCAAGAGCCTAACAGGCTGGAGATGTGTGACTATAGACCTCAGTTGACCAAAATCTAGGATTATGATTTTGGCACCAGAAACACCTGGTTCCTGACCCCACACATGCTCCCTGGGCACATATCTGGCTCCAGGGCTCCTGGGAGACCCCTGCCGCCATGCAGCCATAGGTCAGGACACTCACCACCGTTGTCACACACGGCCGTCTCGCCATCCCACATGCCGTTGGGGCGACACTGCCGAACAGCTGAGCCCCGCAGGGTGAAGCCATCCTCACACTCAAAGCTCAGGTTGCCGCCCACCGGGTGGGACCCCAGCCGTGGGATGTACACACCATTCTCAAAGGAAACGGGAGCTGGACAGCGAACAGCTGGAGAGAGAGAAGGCGATGATGACACCTGGACTGGACACCAAATGGGTGGTACTCAGCTTGGAGGCATGGCAAGAGCCAGCTGCTTGTCAAAATATTAGGTGGATATCTGTGAAATTGCTACTTTTGACAATTGGTTGAATATTAGCAATTTCACATAGTTCAATCTAATAGATTTAAAAACGGTTACTTCTCTCAGCCCCGTGAGGACTATGACCACCCCAGTCACTCCCTTGGCGTTCTCTGACGTCCCAGGAATGGGAAACTAGAGGGATGACACATGGCATCCATTCTGAATGGTCAGTACCATGCGGCAGATTGTCAAAACCTCTAAACATCATCTTTGGCTTTAGTACCCCACAATCTCCATCATAGCCTGCCTCCAACACCTTGCTGTGGGCAGTAGACGTTTCCTTGCTATTTTGAAAAGCCCTGTAGAAAAGGAGCTTTGCCACTCCTTGAGTCACATTAGGCCCCATGCTGAGTAAACGAAATAGGAGTCCCCAGGGTGGCCGCTGGCAGGGAGCCTCACGTTTACAGATTGCCTTTGTCGACCGAGTGGATCTCGGGATTTGCCACTGTCCGTTGCTCTTGCACAGCCTTGTCGCCACCGGGTATGGGTAATGGCCCAGGGGGCAGGAGTAGGTGAGGATACTCCCAGGGCTCCAGCCGTTGCTGAGGGTGAAACTGCCACCGGAGATATTCACGTTCTTGGGGCAGGAAAGCACGGCTGTAGCCAAACCTACGGGCATGGGGGCACGACTCAGAAATGCAGCAGAGAAGGAAGGCACGGATGAGAAAAGGAAAGCAGAAGGGGCTGATCGTTTCACACGTGGAAACTCAGTCTGGTGGCACCAGCCTGGCCCCGCAGGACCCCAGCATCCCCTCTCCCCTGCTCCTACCTGGGTACAGGGGCAGCAGGCAAAGGACGGCCATCAGTGGGTCCATGGTGTCTACCTCAGGGGCAGGGACAGGCAGAGAACCAGGAGAGAGAAAAGGTCATCTGACTTCCTGAAAACTGGAGCTGGCTCAGCAGCTGCTTCATCTGCTGCCAGAGAAAGAAAACTAGGGAGTGGCAAGGGGGAATGTTCCCTTGTTGGGGGTGGGGGTGGGGAAGCCTAATCAGGGATTAGGGGCTACCTGAGGGGCTGAAAGCTTTGCCCCGTCTCACTAGTCTCCACACATCCCTAGAATCAGTCGATCTGCACGACAGTCTATGCCCACTGCCCCCCACCCCCTCAGACACGTGTGCCCACACACTCTTACAAACCAACTGAGATTGCAAAACATTTTATTTAAGTAAAGTTTCAGTTTTCTTTTGGATTTTCCCAAGTGGATGTTATGAATACTTCCTCAGAGCCTAGATTAGTATTGTCCTCTTCCACATAAGCCCCCAAGGGATTAAACTAATTGTCTTAAAAATTCTTGGTGCCTAGGAGGATTCACCATCTTTTTCTTCCCTTAGGGATAAAAATGAAATCAACACTTAGAGACAAGAAAAGGTTGAGAACATTTTTAAGGAAAGTCCAATAGATAAAAATTCCCCAACTTATAAAAAATAAATCTGGGTCGATTATTCAAAGAAGTGAAAATATTTTTAGATTTGCAGTGTGCCTTTAAATTGCAGTGTGCAAGGGACTTCCCTCGTAGTCCAGTGGTTGAGAACCTGCCTTCCAGTTCAGAGGACTCGGGTTCAATCCCTTGTGGAGGAACTAAGATCACACATGCCACAGGGCAACTAAGCTTGCCACCACAACTACTGAGCCCACACGCCTCAGTGGAGACTTGATGCAGCCAAAAATAAATAAAATTAAAAGCAAAAGAAAAAGTTATTAAATTATCAGCCATTAAGAAAAAATAAAATTTTTAATTACAATGTGCATTTTGTATGAAATGCAGGAAGCAAAGAAACTCTGAGCTACTGTGTTAGCCTCCCCATCCCACAGAAGTCTTTAATATTCATCAAACAATGGGTATGTGCTAAGTAGCTTCAGTCTTGTGAGACTCTTTGGAACCCCAGGGATCAAACTCGCATCTCTTGAGTCTCCTGCGTTGGCAGGCAGGTTCTTTACCACTAGCACCACCTGTTTAAAGACATAATGAATGTCTTCAGAACCGAGAACACTACATTTAATATCACTTGGCTTACAAGAAGTAATTCCCTTATAGAAAAGAGGTGTGCATCATTGCAAATTTCAAGTCACTGACATGCCTCCTTTCCTCTAAAACATCTTCAGACTCATCCCACTTTTTGAGCTCCTTTGAGTAGAGTGGAGCTGACAGAGAAACAGGAGTTGAATGAACTGGAAGAATCGGGCGGGGGTGTAAGTAAATAAGATTAGGCAAAGATGAAGATGAAACATCTCTGAAGTGATCATTTAAGTTTATGAAAACTCTTTTGATTTACAAATAAATTCTCAGAAATACATGTACACAAGTGAACATACACAAAATCAGTTCCTTGGACAAAACTGACTGAATGCAGGAAGACTGACACCCCTGGTGTTGCAGTCCCAAAACTGCTGCTGTGACCGAGCTGCAGGTGCTCCTCTGTACCCAGTACCTGCTCTCCCTCCTCCTACGTAAGAGATGTTTAGCAGGACACACAGTCACCCAGCTAAAGACTACATTTCCCAACTTCCTTTGCAGCTAGTGTCCAGGTGACAAGATTCTGGCAATAGAATGTGAGTACAACTGATGTGTGTAACTTCCAAGTAAAAGGTGAGTATTCTCCCCATGCCAACCCCCATTCCCATGGGGGGAATATGAACCTGATGGTGATTCAAGAGCAATATCCTGGGGATAATAGAGTCAACAGACAGAGGAGCCTGGGTCTCTGATATTGCGTTGATGTTATAGGTCCTGCTGACCTGCTCAGATTTTTGCAAGAGAGAAAAAACTACCTTCAGAGTCATAGTATTAGAGATGTTCTGGCTTTGTCTCCTTTCTGTCATATAGTAGGTTTGAACTTCCCCATCCACTTGCTTTGACCAGTGAAACATGACTGTAAATGACATGTACCACTTCTAGATTCCCAGATGGTGGCCCAGATGGTAAAGAATCTGCCTGAAATGCAGGAAACCTAGGTTCGATCCCTTGGTCAGGAAGATCCCCTGGAGAAGGGAATGGCTACCCACTCCACTATTCTTGCCTGGAGAATTCCATGGACAGAAGAGCCTGGCAGAGACTGCAACCCTACAGTCCACAGGGTTGCAAAGAGTCAGACATGACTGAGCAACTAACACTTCACTTCTAGATGGAAACTTTGTAAGCCCATGCAGTCTTCCTCATGTTCTTTCCCTCTTTATGGCAGTGTTTGAGAAGACTGCTCTATCAGCCTAGACCCCTGGGTAACACCCAGAGCAGAACCCATGTTGACCTTTGGCAGATAGGCAATGTGAGCAAAAAAATAAACCCTTGTTGTTTTAACCCACTGCATTATCACTGCAGGGAAAAAGATGCCACCCCTAATTTAGGGGCTTAAAGAAATGATTTCTAGTTTCTCGTGATTCTGCTGGTTGGCCATGTGGTTCTGGCCTGGGCTCACCCTCACAACTGCAGTCAGCTGAGGGCTGAGTTCAGTGGGTAACAGCAGGACCCGTGGTCTATCACCCATAGTCCCTCACAGCATGGCAATCTCAGAACAGCATTACAAGAGATCCAAAGCACACATTGCTAGGCCTCTTGAGACCCATCCTTAGAAGTCACGCGACATCACTTCCACCACATCCCATTGGTCACAGCAGATCACGAGGTTATCCAGGTTTACAAGTTGGGGAAACTTCACTTCTTGATGCGAGGAGTGGCAAAGTCACCTTGCAAAGAGGCATGCACACTGGAATAAGAGAGATTTGTGGCGATATTTTGCAAACCACTGTGGCAATGAAAATTAGGGGGTTGTTTATTATAAAGACATCATGAATCCGCACTCTAAATATTTAAACCACTGAGTTATGGGTGCCTCTTAAAGCTGCTGCAATGAATTAGAGCCCCTCCCCCAAAAATGTGTATGTTTAACACCTTACCCCCAATGTAACTATATTTGGAGATAACATGGCCTGTAAAGAGGTTATTTGTATTAAACGAGGTCATAAGGATGGGACTCTGATCCAATAGGCTTAAGTCCTTGAAGAGACACCAGAGAGCTTTTTCTCCCTCCCTCCTTCTGCTCTCCCTTCTTCCTTTTCTTCTCTCTCTCTCCACACACGTATATCCCTCCTGCCCTCGTGCAAAGGACTGCCTGCGAACCAGAAAGAGAGCCCTTACCAGAAACTGCTCATAGTGGCACCTTGATCTCCAGAACTACGAGAAGATAAATTTTTGTTTAAGCCACCCAGTTTGTGGGGTTTTTTGTTTGTTTGTTTATTTTATGGCATCCCAAGCAGAAAAATACTGATACATCTGCCTGCTGCTTCTGCTAAGTTGCTTCAGTCATGTCCGACTCTGTGCAATCCCATAGACGGCAGCCCACAAAGCTCCCCCATCCCTGGGATTCTCCAGGCAAGAACACTGGAGTGGGTTGCCATTTCCTTCTCCAATGCATGAAAGTGAAAAGTGAAAGCAAAGTCGCTCAGTCATGTCCGACTCTTAGCAACCCCATGGACTGCAGCCTACCAGGCTCTTCTGTCCATGGGATTTTCCAGGCAAAAGTACTGGAGTGGGGTGCCATCGCCTTCTCCGATACATCTGCCTAGCTCGTATGTAATAGCTGTCTTGAAAAGAAAGGGCCTTTCTTTCATGAGTTTCTTTCAGAATTTGTTGAGTTAAATAAACTGCAGAGTGTATCAGAATCCACTCTCCCCTCTTTCTTAAGTCATAAAACTCACAAGTTTTTCGCTGGACCCATGGAGTATGCTTTTGAGAAAGGAGTGTGCTGCTCAGTTTTTCTCTTCCACTTCCCACCCACTGGAATACAGGCAGACTAGTGGAAATCTGAACAGCCACCCTAGACCACAAGGTGGAAGTCATGTTGATAATGAGGAAGGAACAAAGCTCCAGAAATCTTGCTCCCTGGTCATCTAGGGCTTTCATAACTGCCCCAGAACTCATGCTCAGACCATTTAAGCCAGTGTTATTCTAGCTTTTGTTTCTCCAGCAAAACCTTTACCTAACCATTATTCTTAGCCAGAAATTAAGATGGGAGCCAAAGGCAAGAACTTTGACATGTGTTTATCAGGGTATAATCTAAACTGTTGTAATAAAGACAATCCAAAATATAGTGACTAAAATAAGATAGAAGTTTACTTCTCTCTCAAATAAGAGCCTCAGTGTAAGCAGATGAGGTGATATGGAAAGGGTGGCCCTGGCTGGCAGGACAGGATTGCTCATCAGGACCATTCAGGACCCCATGCTCCTTCCATCTCATGGCTCTGCCATATCCACTGTTAACTAACTGTTCTTATCTGTGTGCTTGAACAGATTTCCATCAAGTCTGCATTTCGGCTCTAAAGAAGTGCGTGAAAGAAGTAGGGGCAAGTAACAACATGGAAATTCACCCAACTCTTCCACTGGTCCATTGGCCATTTGGCCACTTGGTCATTTGGTCCATTGGCCAAAACTCGGTTAAATGGGAGGCTGGGAAATGTGGCCTCTGGTTTGTCTATCATGAGCTCAGCTAGAACTCTGATACTATATAAGCTGAGAAAGGATTTGGGAAGACAACAAGCAATATGCAAGAGGAGGTCAACTTTGATGGGAAACTGCGGGAGCATCACACTGCGTGGTGACAGATCAAGGTGAACAAAGGAAAAGTGGCCACCAGAGCTGATTTGTTAGTCCAGTTCTCTCTGGGCCCGAGCCCAGTGTGGAAGGACCATGATCTGAGATACTCCAGGGCTGAAGACACCAGATCTTTATTCCCCTCTCTAGGCTTCTAAGTAGCTTCTAAGTAGACCTCCTTAGATGAAAATGGTTTATCCATTAATTGCACCATTAAAAACCTGGCAAGAAACTTCTATAGAAGTCCAGTGGTTAATACTCCATGCTTCCACTGCATGGGGCATGGGCTTGATCTCTGGTTTGGGGAACAAAGATCCCATATGCTGCACACTACAGTCAAAAGATGATAAAAATTATTTTTTTTTAATGTACCAGCAGAACTTGTGTCTGGTGAAGTGCTTTAAAAAGAAAGATTTTAAAAATGCTACGCAAATGCAACTTGTGTGTTCACTCCAGATGATAGAAAAGAGGTGCGTGAGTGCTAAGTTGCTTCAGTCACGTCTGACTCTGTACGACCCTATGGACCACAGCCTGCCAGGCTCCTCTGTCCAGAGGATTCTCCAGGCAAGAATATTGGAGTGGGTTGGCATGTCCTTCTCCAGGGGATATTCCCAACCCAGGGACTGAACCCACAATTCTTATATCTCCTACATTTGCAGGTTGAGTCCTTTTACCACTAGCACCACCTGGGAAGCCCAGAAAAGAGGTAAATAATGCCTAAAATGACAGACCTTCCATTCCCGTCAGCTTCTTGTCTTGTCCACATTTCTTCTCATCAGTCCAAGGCTTCTAATATCTATTTCCAGGAGACCAGTTCCAAAGACAAGAAAGCAACATCCATATTCTGCAACTTATTTGCAATTCACAGGTTAGAAAAGGAAATGATGGCCTCTCAAGATGCCTTACTAGTCCCATAGGGAGCTCAGAACCTCACAACTGAAACTTTCCTAGAAAAACTGGCTGGTTGTTAAGACAGGCAGAGCTACTGTAGTATCCTCTCCGTTTGGCCACTGTCTACTCCTTGTCCAGGCCTGACACTTAGACATGGACTTGAGATTCCAGGATCTGCTACCCTCAGACTTCCATGACAACTGCAGAGCTGAGTCCCACTTCCAGATAAACCCCTCGTTTGGGAAAAGAGGCTGACCTATCCTGGTTCAAAGCCTGCTGTGTGATTTCAGCTGAGGCTTCAGTATTACTCAACTTCCCTGGTGGTCTAGTAATTAAAACTCCTTACTTCCACTGCAGAGGGCATGTGGTTCCGTCCCTGGTCAGGGAACTAAGATCCCACATGCTTTGGGGGAGCTGAAAAACAAAACAAGCAAACCCATGAGTCACTTTGTGTTTTTAACGGCTCTGTCATTGCCCCTCTCACATCCCTTGGGTCTCACTAGTAGGTCATATCAGTGACAGCAAGATCTCTATCTCTTTGTCTGAGGGTTCTCGGGTGTCCTGTCCCATCTGTGCACAGAAAACTGGAATTGCCAAAGAATTAAGGCCCCCCTGAAAGCAGCCCCCAGGCTGTGACTGCATGGGATGGGGATGTACACATCCCAGCCTGCTCACGCCCCCCATGGGATAACTGATAGTCAGCAACTCCAGGGTTCCTAACCACCACTTGCCAACAATGTGAAATCACTAGATAGATAACACATTCTGCCTTGGCTTCTTTCCTTCCCTTTCCTACCTCCCTACTCCCCGACCCATGTTTCCTGGAACCATCTCCCTAATGTACTCTCTACACTTGAATCCTTGTCTGGGAGTGCTTCTAAGAGAAGAAGATAAATTAACGGGAAACTGCTATGTGCCACATACTATTCTAAATCCTTTGTGAGTAGGGGCTCACTTAATCTTCACAATAAGCCTAAGTCACAGGTTTTATCATCATCCTCTTTACCACTTTACAAATGAGACTGAGGCACAGAAATGTTAAATGAAGGACTTCACTCTCAACCTAGTTGTTAAGACACCGAGCTTCCACTTCAGGGAGCACAGGTTCAATCCCTGGTTGGGGAAATAAGATCCCATATGCCATGTGGTGCAGCCAAAAAATAGGAAAAAAAAAAGTTAAATGATCTGCCCCAGATTTGCTGGGGTACTAGTGATGTAGCTTCCCTGGTGGCTCAGACAGTAAAGAATCCGCCTGCAGTGTGGGAGACCCAGGTTTGATCCCTGGGTTGGGAAGATCCCATGGAGAAGGGAATGGCTAACCACTCCAGCATTCTTGCCTGGAGAATCCCATGGACAGAGGAGGCTGGTGGGCTACAGTTCATGGGGTTGCAAGAGTCAGATATAACTGAGCAACTAACATTTTCACTAAGTGGTAGAGCTGGAATCAAAACAAGACAGTACCCTGAGTCTACTCTCATAGACCCTGTGCTTTAGTGCTTCTTCCTAACATCTTCTGAGCTGCCCAAACCTCCCTCAAGTCCCAGTTCCATCCCCACCCCCTTGCCCTATATCTTCCCCAGCCCTCTCTCCCTAAGCACTTGCCTCTTGCTACCCTCTCTCTTGAAACGCCTCCATCCTTCTCAAACCCCATATCTCCCAGGGAGCTCTCTCAGTCTTCCAAATTCCTATGAAACCCGCCCACAGGCTGCACTGTCTTCTAGTTATGTGCGTGATTATCTCATGCATCCCAGAGGAAGGGTCCTACGAGCTGTTGAAACAGTGAGCATCACGAGTGAGGTCAAGACTGATGGTTACACTCCAGACTCCAGATCACACCCAGCAGAACCTTCTCCCTAGCCATAGCCTCCGTCCAAATTTTTTTTTTAATATTTATTTGTTTGGCCACAATAGGTTGGCTCTCAGGATAAGGGACCCAGTTCCATGACCAGGGACTGAACCCAGGTCCCCTGCATTGGGAACATGACTCTTAGCCATTGGACCATCAGGGAAGTCCCTCCAGGTTCCTTTAGATTGGCAACAAAATTGGTTTTGGTTTCTATTCCTTCCATTGCTTTGTTTTTATATGTACATTTATTTTATATTTTTCTGCAGTTGGTCTTAATTTCTGCCTGCTTTCTCTAGTTGCAGTGAGTTGGGCTATTCTTTGTTGGGCTCCCAGGCTCAGTAGTTCCGGTGCAAGGGCTTAGTTGCCCCAGGGCGTGTACAATCTTCCCGGACCAGGGATCAAACCTGTGTTCCCTGCATTGGCCGACAGATTCTTAACTACTGAACCACCAGGGAAGTCCTTTTCCATTTCTTGTTTAATAAAAATATTTACTTTGGGTCAGACCCCACCCCCTTCCTCTAGCACGCAATAGTGTTAGAGCACTAGAAACACAACCACCCCTGACTTAGCATGCCCCAACCTACTTACTTTGAACCAATTGCCCACCTGTGACCTTGAGAACCATTTACATAAATTATCCTTATAGCCTCAGAGAAGGGTAACGCCCAGTCCCTGGCCTCTCCCCCATCCCCAGGATCCCCCAGACCCCTGCACCCAGAGGCTACCCTGCCAGTTCAGACTCTAGGTCGGGACACTGAACCTCCTCTCCTCACCCATCCATTGCACAAGCAATTCCTGAGAATTAAGCAAGGGTGGAACACAGACCTCCCAAAAAAATAGACATCCTATCCCTGAGCTCTCTAAGGGGCCACATCAGCCTCTGGGAACAGCCTGGCCTGGGCTCTGCAGTGTGCATGTCTCCCACATTACAGCCCCAACCTCACCCCGTCCTCCCACCCCTCTGGGGCCTCCCAGTCTTGGGGGAGGCGGTGTACATATCACTCTGCCTGCTTTTACTTCTTGCCACCTTTGAGGAGGCTGCCCTGCATAGCCCAGGTGAGAAGGTGATGATCATGGCCTGTGTACTCAGGGATCATCTAGAAAAATGCAAAGCAGGAGTGGAATGGCCTCTGCCTGCAACTTCCTGGCTCCTCTCTCATCACCTCCACCTCCGGTCCCCTGTCTGGACTGAGCTTTGGTGGGAGGCGAGAACTAACTGTGATTCCTCTGCCAGTGTTAGTCGCTGAGTAGTGTAACTCTTTGCCACCCCATGAACTGTAGCCTGCCAGACTCTGCTGTCTATGGGATCTCCAGGCCAAAGTACTGGAGTGGATAACCATTCCCTCTACCAGAGGATCTTCCCAACCCAGGGGTCAAACTCAGGTCTGTCTGCATTGTAGGTAGATTCTTTACCATCTGAGCCACCAGGGAAGCCCAGTTCCTCTGCCCTTTCCTTCAAAATGCCTCTCTAATGTTTTCCTCTATTTCCCAGGGGTGCAGGGAGGGTGATCCATCTAAGTCCTGGATACCAGGTTCCTCCCACCAAAGGGCAGCCCGGGGGTTCAAAAATGGTCAGCCTCCTGCTGCCACCCCTAGTGCTGCCAAGGGACAGGGAGAGAACTTTCCAGTGTAAAAGGATAGGCATTCATGCCTTGCTTTCCTGCCAGACACAGATGAAAGGTCATACCCCAGCAGAGCTCCTCATGCCCCCACCGTTGGCCCCTGTCCCAGGATGGGGGAAGGAAGTCAGTCTTTGCCTGAAGACAGTCTGGAATCTCAGGTTCAGCTTGAAAAAATTATTAGTTGTTTCATAACCTTACTCACTGTATTTCATCACCTATCGCACCCTGCACTTAAGGATACCTCTGAAAATTAAATTAGGACTAACAAAATGAGAGGATCCTTTCCCCTACAGGTGTGGAAGGGTAAGGTACAAAGACATCCACTGCAGCATTCACTGTGAACAAGAGGAAAAGTCTGAGATTGACCCATGTCCCTAGACTGACACACAGTAGTCAGTGGTTTGGAAAATGGAAACTCTGCTGCCTCTGAAAGCTTGAGGTTTGTCTGTACCTGCAGAGTGGGATGTCTCAAGATATTATATGTAATATAACACATATGTTTTAACTCAGGAGACATTCAAAACTGTGCGTCTTGGATGCCACCATTTCTGCAAAAAAGAGGAAACAGAGAATGCAACCGTATTTGCATTTATGTGTGTGAAATTTGTCTAGAAATGTTGACAGGAAAATAGATAGGAAAGCTGCCTCTGAGGAGAACTGGTGGGGGCTGGAAAATGGAGTCTGGGGAAAGGAAAGAGTTGTGGTTTTGTTTGTTTGTTTGTTTGTTTGTTTTGCTGCACCTGGCAGCTCCTGGGATCTTAGTTCCCCAACCAGGAATTGAACCCCAGGCTCCAGCAGTGAAACGCCAAGTCCTAACCACTGGACAGTCAGGGAATTTCCGGAGATCTACTCTTCATTAAATCCCCTTTTTCTAAGCTTTTTATTGAGTATGAATGGTTCCTATTCAAATTGATGGAGGGAAACACAAAGCACCCAGGAGAAAGCTCAGGAACTAGGCAGGAGGTCTCTGAGGGAGTTGGCACCTTCTTTGTGTCTCCAATCTGTCTCCAGCAGAAGCCCCATAAAAGCTTTTTACAGCAAAAAGCAGCTTGAATGTCTGCCTACATGGAAGCAAGCAGCAAAAGAAGCACCTGCTGGGCTACTAACAGGAGATCCGGATGCAATCTCTTTCTTCAGACATTCCAAGCTTTATTTTGTAAAAGTTCAAACATATGCAAAAGTGGAGAAAATAGTATAATGAACCTTCGTGTGCCTATCACCCAGCTTCAACAGTCAATCATAAGAGAATCGTGGCTCTTCTCTGTATGCCCTCCCACTCCTTCCAGGATTTTTAAATGTAATTTATGTCGTGATTTATGTGTGGCTGCCCTGGGGTCTTTCTGCTTGGGGTGGGCTTTCTCTAGTTGTGGCAGGCAGGAGCCACTCTTCGCTGCCCCACGTTGTCTTCTCTCTGCGCTGGCTCCTCCTGTTGCAGAGCACGTGCTCCGTGCAGCCGGGCTGCAGCAGCTGCGGTGCACAAGCCTGTAGTTGCTCTGCAGCATGCGGAATCTTCCCAGACCAGAGATCACACCCAGGGCCCCTGCACTGGCAGGCAGATTCTCACCCACTGAGCCACCAGGGAAATCCCGGGACTATTCTTAAACAAATCCAAGCCATTGTATTACAGTTGATATAGGCCAACTGTATGCATCAGTATGTACCTATATAAGATAAGGACTCTTTTATCATAACACAGTTATGTATTGTATCATAATTGAATCATAATACAATTATGTATTATGTATATTACATAATACAATTATATACATACTGTATTAGATATAATACATAATACAATACTTTTTGAATCATAACACAATTCTCACATTTTTAATATCAGTAATATCAAATCTATTTTTAAACTTTTTATTATGGTAAAATACACATAACATAAAATTTACCATCTTAACTAATTTTAAGTGTACAGCTCAGTTGTATTAGATATATTCATAAAGTTGTGGCATACACAAGCAAAATAAGTGGGGGCAGAGTTGGAAAGGAGCGGAGGTTTTATATATTATTGAAGGTAAGCTGGTATAAATTCAAATTAGTGTATTATAACTTTAGGATATTAAAAGTAATCCCCATGGTAACCACAAAGAAAATAAGGTATATCAATAGAATATATACAAAAGGAAATGAGAATTTAAACATGTCACTCTGAAAAACCAACTAAATAAAAGGAAGACAGTAATGCAGGAAATAAGGGACACAAAGTCACAAGGCCTATTGAAAAGACATGTTAAATTGTGGACTTCCCTGGTGGTCAAGGGGCTATGACTCTGTAGTCCCAATGCAAGGGACCAGGTTCAATCCCTGGCCTGGAAACTAGATTCCAGGTGCAGTATCTAAAAAGAACCTGCATGTTGCAACTAAAATCTGACGCAGCCTAAATAAATAAATATTTTCGAAATGGTCTTTACAAAGAGAACAAAAAAGCAAAAATAAATTTTAAAAAAGAAAGAGCAAAATGGTAGGAGTACCCCTCACGACATCATTGTGGTTTTTTTTTTTTAACTGAAATATAGTTGACATACAATATTATGTTAGTTTCAGGTGTACCACATACAAATAATGATTAATATTTGCATACATTATGAAATGATCACCACAATAAGTCTGGTAACCATCTGTCCCCAGGCAAAGTTATTAAATGCTATTAACCTTATTCCTTATGCTGTATATTATATCCATATGGTGATATTGTTTTAAAATCCTTTTAATGTTAGGTGTGGAAACAGCAGTATTTACAGGTGAATTGATGTCATGTCTGGCATTTGCTTTAAAATTGCTAAGGGGACAGGGAAGCCAGATAAAGCAAGGCTGGCAAGCTGTTGAAAACTGTTGAAGCCAAATGATCTGTACATGGGAGTTCTGTATATTATTCCCCCGACTTTAGGTATGTTTGAAAATTTCCATAACAAAAAGTTAAAAATAAACTATTTTTAAACCCCCTTTGACTAATAAGTGACTATAATTAAACAAAGAAATTAGAAGACCAGACAAGACACCAAGACCCTGACACTGAATAGGCATTGCCAAAAATATTTAATGAATGGCTGATTAACGTAACTCAGGGAACATACATACTGAATCATCTTGTGAATTACATCTACCACTGAAACTAATAAATGAGCCATACACACACTAGTTTTTGGTAAGTTCTACTAGCATGAGTCTGTTCCCTGGGGACCATTCTGTAGGCATTTTAAAATCTCATTTCTGAGTTTATAACACCCTTTAGAAAATGACCATAGAAAAGTAAAAATAAAAAAATAAAAAATAAAAACAAGTAAACCCACCCTGTCAGAGCCGCCTCTTGTCCTTCCCCAGATGACATGCTCCTGTCTTTCTAAAAATGACCACAAACCCTGCCTCATAAGGCTGCTGTGCTACACAAGGGTAAAACGTGTTAAATTGGGACCTAGTGCAGCAACTGGCAGGAAGCACTCACTCAAGCAACATCAGGCTCCTGAAACAGCCACTCCCGGAGCCTAGCCTCTCCTCACACACCTGTTCTCTGTCGTGGCTGAGCTGTGCAGCTCTTTGCAGCTCAGTTTCATCTTGTGCTCAGTCATCCCAACCTGGGCCTTCTCTGTAGCATCAATGCCCAAAGGCAGGGAAGCTAAGCCCCAGAGTCAACCTGCAGTCAGCTGAAGAATGGAAATTGGAAGACAGAAGTTCCAGCCTCCATGTCCTTCGGGTGGACAATTTCTGGAGACATCTCTCTTCTCTCTTCAGAATATTCCAGTGGAATCGAATCCTGTCACTCTCCTAAGTTGGTTATTCCTCCTTCACAATCTCCCTCCTCCCTCACATCTACTTTCTGGAATCACCTAAATTGACTGCCTCTACCTCTGTCTCAGGCTCTGAATTCAGAAAACTCAAACCAGGGCAGTCCCTTTCCCGTCCTCCTCTCCTACTTCCCTTTGTCCTTCCTTCATAGGCTCCCTACCAGCACCCTAGTCACCCCTGGGCAGTTATATTGGCACAGAGAATCCATCGGTTTACTGGTCTCTCCACATTGCTGCAGCACAAACTGCTCAAGGGCAGGGGACCCTGGGACACGCTTGGGATCCCTCTATGTCCCTGGGGAGAGAGACATGTCCACCAGTCAGCACTGCGCTCAGCCATGGTAGTCACTGAGGCTGTGCACCAATCTTGCCATTTTCTGCCTTCCAGGCACACAGGAGATGAAGCTCTCAGTGCTCTTGAAATTAGGCATAACCACAGAGCTTGCTTTCAACAGCGAGGTGTGAACACAAGCTCGTGCTTGTGTTTTCAACACAAGTCGTGAACAACACAATGTGTTGTTTCCTCATGGCAGAAGCGTTCATTGCCAATTCAACCTACCTAACACCCTGCAGCGCCCTCTTCTGACAGAGCCTCTTTTAATCTGGACGCTCAGCAGCTATGACGATCAGAGCCACCCACTACTCCACTGACCCAATTAGGTAGCGTTAGTGAGAAGTACAACTATGTTAAGCTACTAGGATTGCCAGATGGTTTGTCTCTCCAGTGTTACTTGGCCATTCTGACTGACACAAACTGAGACAGGAATGCATTTAAAGTTCACAGAGACACTGAGGGAAATATCAGATGTCTCCAGAGGTTCAGGAAAGCTTCACAGGGGAACTGGAGATAGGCCTCAAAACATAGGTGCTCTGACTCTGTATCATTTCGATGCCTTTAGACCATGACATTTTTGCAACTTGTTTTATATCCCTGGATATGTTCCAGTGTCTCTTAGTTTATAGTCTATGGGAACTTGAATAGAATTTGTATCTTACTGTTGTATGAAAATTTGATAAATCTTGTTTGAATTGGTTCATGGTGCATTTCAGGTCTATCGTATCTTCAACTTTTCTGTATATTCATCCTATTAATTTTTGAGTATTTAATGTTGAAACTGAAACTAAAAGTCTTAATTTATCTACTTAAAAATAATTGTAATATATATTGGTACTATCTCGGGAAGATTCTCTGGTCTTGCCTGGCGAATCCCATGGACAGAGGAGCCCAGGGGGCTACAATCCATGGGATCACAGAGAGTTGGATACTGCTGAGTGGCTAACACTAACTAACCTATGCGTAACTTTGTTCTGTATTTTCCAAGTCTCCTGTAAATGTGTTATTATACTTTGATAATTTAAAACATAAAAAAGAAAGGGGGAAAAAAAAAAAGATGAGTGTTCTTAAAGGAGAGGCCACTCCAGGCAAAGCAATCCGTGGGAGGAGAGGCTTGGATTCTGGAGACCTAGAGTCCATGAAGGGAACTACATTACCCACAATTCCAAAAGTTTTAGGGTGGGAGGGGGAAGGGAGACCACAGTAGGAAGAGACCAGGGAGGAGGGTAATCCTACTGGGGAGCCAGGGTTGGTAGCTTGTACAGCAATTACGCATTTTAGATAAGGAAGGGATAGAATTTCATTTGTGCTTCAAAAATATTATTGTGGAATCAGTGTGGAAAGAGAATTGAAAGAGATGGAAGACTGGTTAGGAGACAGGGGGCTGAGAGCAAACAGAGAAGTCGGGAAGGGGAGGCAGGAGGAATGTTGAGGAGCGAATCCAAGGCCTTTCTGATGACTCCCTGGGCTCTCCAAACACCCTGGTTGCTTCACTCTCAACACTTATCTCAGTGTGTTGTGATTTCCTGTTTTTCTGTCTACAGTCTTCTTGAGGGTAGGAAATGTCTTTTTTTTTTTTTTTTTAAATAACATTTTATTATTTGATTTAAGGGCTTCCTAGGTGGTGGCTCAGACAGTAAAGAATCTGCCTGCAATGCAGGAGACCTGAGTTTGATCCCTGGGTCAGGAAGATCCCCTGGAGAAGGGAATGGCAACGCACTCCAGTATTCCTGCCTGGAGCATTCCAGGGACAAAGGAGCCTGGTGGAATACAATCCATGGGGTTGCAAAGAATCACTGAGTACTTTATTTTACTTCTTCCCTGGTGGCTCAGAATAAAGAATCTGTCTACAATGTGGGAGACCTGGGTTTGATCCCTAGGTTGGGAAGATGCCCTGGGGGAAGGCATGGCAACCCACTCCAGTATTCTTGCCTGGAGAATCCCATGGACAAAGGAGCATGGTGGGCTACAATCCATAGGGTCATAAAGAGTCAGACACGACTGAGTGACTAAGCATAGAACTTTACTTTTACTTTACTTACTTTACTTTACCTTACTTTACCTTACCTTAATTTATTTTACTTTACTTTACTTTATAGGTGGTGCTACTGGTAAAGAATCCACCTGCACATGCAGAAGACACAAGAGACGCAGGTTCAATCCCTGGGATCCCCTGGACTAGGAAATGCAACCCACTCCAGTATTCCTGCCTGGGAAATCCCATGGACAGAGGAGCCTGGTGGGCTACAGTCCATAGGATCACAAAAAGATAGATACAATTGAGCACACACCCACACACATTTGATTCACAAGGCAGTGAAATATGAGAGAGGTTTTAGCTACTGGGATACAAGCTTGAAAAAGAGAAGCAAAATATGTCCAACAAATAGATAGGTTTTTTAACTTCTAAAGGGACAGATTTCTTTGTCAAGAATTGTATTTGACAGGACAGTTTTTTTGTATTAAAATGATGGTTCACTATTAAATGAATTTATTTCTCATTTCTTTTTTAAAAAGAATGTTTTATTGTGGTAAAATACTTGTAACATTAAACTTACCGTATCAGTCATCGTAAGTGTGCCGCTCAGAGGCATTACATGCCTTCATAATATTATGCAACCATCCTCACCAACCATCTCTAAGTCTTTTCATGTAAGACTGAAACTCTTCACCCATTAAGCAAGAATTCCTCTCTCCCTCCTTCCTCCAGCCCTGGAAACCACCATTCTATTTTCTGTCTTTATGATTTTGACTACTCTAAGTATCTCATGTAAGTAGAATCATACAGCATTTGTCTTTTCTGTATGGTTTATTTCCCATAGCGTGGTGTCCTCAAGGTTCATCCATACTGAAGCATATGTCAGAATTTCCTTTTGAAGGCTGAATGATATCCTACTGTATGGTGTATCTACCTTTTGCTTCTCCATTTACCTGTTGATGGACACATTTGAGCTACCGTGAATAATGCTGCTATAAACACAGGTGTACAAATATCACTTTGAGGCCCTTTTCTCAATTCTTTTGAATATATACCCCAAAGTGGCGATTCTGGGTCATCTGATAATTTCTTTTTTTAAATTGAGGAACAGACATGCTGTTTTCCATAGCAGCTATGGAATACTAGTTTGTATTCTCACCACCAAAACAACAATGCACAAAGGTTTCAGTATCTCCATACCCTCAGGAAATGTGTCTTACTTTCTCCTTTATGCCCAGCACTAGCCTGGTTTTGGCACACTGGAATAATTCACATATTTATTTCATATTTATTTGGCTGCCCTGGGTGTTAGTTGTGGCTCATGGGATCATCGATCCTCGTTGCAGCATGCAGGATCTCTAGTTGCGGCATGTGAATTCTAAGTTGTAGCAGGTAAGATCTAGTTCCCTGATTAAGGATGGAGCCTCAGTTCCCTGCATTGGTAGTGCAGAGTCTTAACCACTGAACCACCAGGGAAGTCGCAAATTCATATACTTATTAGGTGGATGGATAAAAGACTTGGTGGCTCAGCATATATGAGGGGTAAAAGGGAAAACAGAAGTCCATCCTGAATTCCAAGTTTTCAGCTTGGGTTGGGAATGGCTGGTGGCAGCACAGTCTATACAGGAGGAGAAACAGGTTTAAGGAGAAAGAGAACAGATTCTGTCCAGGACATATTATGTCTTAAGCACCTTTAGAACACTCAGGAGGAGGTGGATATTCTAGATTGGAAATAGGAGAAAGGTCTAGTGAGAAAAAGAAACATGGATGTCTGTCTGTATCAGCCAGAGTTCTCCAGAGAGGCAGAACCCGAAGGATATATACAAAGAGACTTATTTTAAGGAACTGGCTCACTCAATTGTGGGGACTCGGGTTCAGTTCAGTTCAGTTCAGTCGCTCAGTCGTGTCCGACTCTTTGCGGGGACTAGTGATTCCAAAACATCCATAGCACAGGCCAGTAGGCTGGAAAATCAGGTAACAGTTGATGTAGCTTTGAGTTTGAATTTGTAGAGCAGCCTGACAGGCTGGAAATGGAGGCAGGATTTCTGTTTGAGTCTTGATGCAAAATTCCTTCTATGGAAACCTTTAGGTTTTACTCTTAGGGCATTCAATTGATTAACGGTCATCCACCCACATTATCTAGGGCAGTCTCTTTTAATTAAAGTCAACTGAGTACAGATATTAGTCACATCTACAAAATACCTTCACAGAAACATCCAGACTAGTGTTTGACTAAAGAATTGGCCTGTCCAAGTTGACACATAAAATTAACCATCACAGGGCCATCAAGGTGGTAACCCACCTCCTAAGAGAACACCAGGGAGAACAAGATAAAGGCAAAGAAAGTGTATAATCCAGATAACCATGATGGTATGATCACTCACCTAGAGCCAGACATCCTGGAATGCGAAGTCAAGTGGGCCTTAGGAAGCATCACTATGAACAAAGCTAGTGGAGGTGATGGAATTCCAGTTGAGCTGTTTCAAATCCTGAAAGATGATGCTGTGAAAGTGCTGTACTCAGTATGCCAGCAAATTTGGAAAACTCAGCAGTGGCCACAGGACTGGAAAAGGTCAGTTTTCATTCCAATCTCAAAGAAAGAAAATGCCAAAGAATGTTCAAACTACCACACAATTGCACTCATCTCACATGCTAGCAAAGTAATGCTCAAAATTAAATGCTTTAAAGTAAATGTTCTAAAGTAATGCTCTAAAGTAAATGCTCCAAGCCAGGCTTCAACTACTTGAACTGTGAACTCCCTGATGTTCAAGCTGGATTTAGAAAAGGCAGAGGAACCAGAGATCAAATTGCCAGCATCCACTGGATCATCGAAGAAAGCAAGAGACTTCCAGAAAAATATCTATTTCTGCTTTATTGACTGCACCAAAGCCTGTGACTGTGTGGATCACAATAAATTGTGGAAAATTCTTAAAGAGATAGGATTACCAGACCACCTGACCTGCCTCCTGAGAAATCTGTATGCAGGTCAGGAAGCAACAGTTAGAATTGGACATGGAACAACAGACTGGTTCCAAATAGGGAAAGGAGTACATCAAGACTGTACATTGTCACCCTGCTTATTTAGCTTATATGCAGAGTGCATCATGAAAAATGCTGGGCTGGATGAAGCACAAGGTGGAATCAAGATTCCCAGGAGAAATATCAATAACCTCAGATACTCAGATGATACCACCATTATGGCAGAAAGTGAAGAAGAACTAAAGAGCCTCTTGAAAGTGAAAGAGGAGAGTGAAAAAATTGGCTTAAAACTCAACATTCAGAAAACTAAGATATTGGCATCCAATCCCATCACTTCATGGCAAATAGATGGGAAAACAATGAAAACAGTGAGAGACTTTATTTTTGGGTGCTCCAAAATCACTGCAGATAGTGACTGCAGTCATGAAATTAAAAGACACTTACTCCTTGGAAGAAAAGTTATGACCAACCTAGACAGCATATTAAAGCAGAGCATATAAAGCAGAGACATTACTTTGTCAACGAAGGTCCATCTAGTCAAAGCTAAGGTTTTTCCGATAGTCATATATGGATGTGAGTTGGACTATAAAGAAAGTTGAGTGCCAAAGAATTGATAATTTTGAACTATGGTGTTGGAGAAGACTCTTGAGAGTCCTTTGGTCTGCAAGGAGATCCAACCAATACATCCTAAAGGAAATCAGTCCTGAATATTCATTGGAAGGACTGATGTTGAAGCTGAAACTCCAATACTTTGGCCACCTGATGTGAAGAGCTGATTCATTTGAAAAGACCCTGATGCTGGGAACGATTGAAGGCAGGAGGAGAGGGGACGACAGAGGATGAGATGGTTGAATGGCAGCGCTGACTCTATGGACATGAGTTTGAGTAAGCTCCGGGAGTCGGGTGATGGACAGGGAAGCCTGGCGTACTTCAGTCCATGGGATTGCAAAGAGTCAGACATGACTGAGTGACTGAAATGAACTGAACTAAACTGAAAGAAGGTTTATGGTCGGGCCACTCAAGATGGCTGTTCTCAGACTTTCCCTGGTGGTACAGTGGCTAGGAATCCGCCTGCCAACGCAGGGGACACAGGTTTGATCACTGATGGGGGAAGAGTCCACATGCTGTTGAGCAAATAAAGTCCGTATACCCCAACTACTGAAGACTCTGCACATAAGGCTCATGCTCCACAACAGGAGGAGCCACTGCTATGAGAAGCCCAAGCACTGCTGTGAAGAGTAGCCCCCACTCACTGCAGCTAGAGAAAGCCCACATGCAGCAATGAAGACCCAATACAACCATAAACAAATAAATAATTGGTGGGGGTGGGGTGGGGAATGGCTGTTCTGTTGCTCTGTGTACATCCCCTGCCTGACCAGTGCCTGCTTCGCTTACACCCTATGCACATGATTGATCTTCCTACATACTTGCCCTGGCCCTACCTAGTGGTCCTACCTTGGTCTTAAAGAGAGGGGCCCCTCTGCTAGTTTTCCTGGTAACTAATGAGCCAAACTGCTGTCACTTCCTCCTATAACAGGTAATCTCTCCTCCCCACTCCACTCCCAGGAGCAAAGCCTGCCACCAAGTCCTGCCAGCCCACCAGCTGTGCATGGTGGGGTGTCACTCCAGGATCTTTCTTGAGACACATAAGCTCCTCCATTCCATTGATGTCTCTATTGCTGAGACACTGGGCTCTTTCTTCAGTCTTAAAGCTGGGCAAGTCCAGACCTGATAGACCTGGGGGTTTAGCCCAACAGAAAGTCAAGTACAACCAACAGTTAAATGATGGACCTGGAAGAGGGTGAAGGGTCACAGAAGAGACTGTGGTTGTAGAAGAAAGGAAACCCAAAGAAAACGGTGTCATGGAAACCAGGAGAAAGCAGTGTATCAAATAAGCATGGCCAAATGTGTCACAGAAAGTGTAAGTGAGATGAGGACTGAAAATCAGGACGCCTTTAGTGAACTTTTTTCAAGAAACAGCAGCATTCCCACGGCTAGTTCGAGTGTAGATTTGCAATGTTTGATGTCGTTTCAGAAGCTCCAAAGAGCTCTGGTATCATGATCCTTTATGCCTCAGCACAAAAAAGAATTCAGCAAGAGACAAGGTGATAGATAAGAAGTAGTTTATTAGCATAGGGCGTCTGTGAGGCTTACAAGCAGTGAGCTAGACGTGCTGTGACTTCCTGGGCTACAATTTTATAATCAAACGAAAAAGGGGCAGGTGGAAAGGTCTTCTTTGTCTTTCTTGGGTAGATGTCATATTTTCATCATTAGTTCCTCCTCCAGATTGAGTGGGGGAGTTTTCTTATTGCTGTGTGGTCAAGCTAGGTCTACAAATTAGTGTTTTTTATGTGTGCAGAGAGCATGTCCCAGCGATCATCAACTTAGTAAGCTCACTCGGCAGGATGTGGGTTTTATGCCACCATGGCTTTATTGTTTGGGGGCATGTCTTATGCTACAGTTGCATGGTTTTGTTACTAAGAAAGCCTGCTTGGTTTTGTGGTTAAGCAAACCTGCTTTCTTCAGTAATCATAAACTTAAAGGGAGGGGGTCTCCCATAGTTTTTTCTACTTACAGTCCCTTAGTGGGATTAACTATTTAATCACCCACTGTGTCCCTTTACGCTATTGCTATCAGATTTATACAAATGTTTCAGAAAATACTTTAACATCAGTTGGGAGTTGAGCATGTGCCACACCCATCACCCAGCAATTCCACTCTTGGGAATATACTGAGGCTTGCTCCTCAAAGTGTGGTCCACAGACCAGCAGCACTGGCATCACCAGAAAGCTTGTAGAAATGTAAAATTCCAGGCCATCCAGAACTGCTGACTCAGATTCCACATTTGAAATGATTCATATGCATAATAAAGTTTGAGAAACACTCAAAAGTTTGGCTCATGTTAAAAGTTTTGTGAGTGTGTACCTCTTGTACATTTTCTGCTGTTATCTAGAATTTTCCTCAAGTTTTTAAATAGTTGTGAAAGGGTGAAATTTCCAGCATGTTGTAAACACTGACCTTTAAAAAAAAAAAGTGTTATTTCACTTTTGATGATACTATGATTCATTTAAAAGTACATGAACACACCCCTCTTTAACAATTAGAAATTTCACATCTGAGACTTCCCTGGCGGTCCAGTGGTTAGGCCTCTGAGCTTTCAGTGCTGAGGGACCAAGTTCAATGCCTGGTTGGGAGCTAAGATCCTGCAAGCCTCATAGCCAAAAAAATAAATCATATCATTCCATTTCTTCTGAATTCATATTTCTGTTTCTACCTCCCCAAATAAGATACTAATATGTTTTATGCTTGAAAATCTTCTATTCTCTGCAATAAGAATAATATAAAATAAAATAGTATAAAATAAAAATAAGTATATATAAATTATATAATAGTATAAAATAAAATAGTATAAAATAAAAATAAGTATATATAACAAAACTGAATTAAAAAAATTTTAAGGCTCTGAGTGTTAAACTTTCTTCTGGATTAAGTACTATGATCATCATTAACAATCAATTTGTCAAAAGAATATGAATATATTATAAATTTCACTACATAATGATGAAGCATAAAAACACTATTGGAAGCCCAATTCTAAAAAAGACAGTCGGGCCACTTCTCAATCAGTTCATGTATTTATGGATAAATATTATTTATTGCTAGAATTACCAATAAAAAGTCTTTAAAAATTAAGCTGTGTGAATTTCACCTCAATAGCATAAAGGATAGGAAAAAAATAAACAATCAGCTACTACTATTACTCCTGTCGCTTCAGCCGTGTCCGACTCTGTGCGGCCCCATAGACGGCAGCCCACCAGGCTCCCCGTCCCTGGGATCCTCCAGGCAAGAACACTGGAGTGGGTTGCCATTTCCTTCTCCAATGCATGAAAGTGAAAAGTGAAAGCGAAGTCGCTCAGTCATGTCCGACTCAGCAACCCCATGGACTGCAGCCCACCAGGCTCCTCTGTCCATGGGATTTTCCAGGCAAGAGTACTAGAGTGGGGTGCCATTGCCTTCTCTGAAGCAATCAGGTGGCACTCGATAAATCTTCTTTCAATTTTGTTGAAAGGAAAGAAAAAGTACCTCACTTGCAAAATGATGTTACTAGGTCACTCACCTCAGTGAGATTTTGAAACTGTTGCTTTGGTGCCTGGCGGTTTTTACTCTTCTGGATTCCCTCTTGGGCCTTCTTTCTGTGGTAAGGAAGAGCTGGGCAAGGGGTGGGGAAAGGGGCCCTTACAGGCCCACCAGTGTCCCAACTCATATGGGAGTGTCAGATCTGAGGACAGTTCCGTACATCTCTCCAGGTCCACCTAAGCCCTGGACAGTCCTCTCACATCACAGAAATACATAGGCCCTCTCTTGAAGACTGTAGCCCTGGAGAAACTTACTGGAGAAGAGTAAGAGAACTCACAGCAGCGTTGTGGTGACAAGCACCAGTGTAAACAAAGCAAATGTCCACTGACAGGACAAGGGATTTATAAACTGTGGTGTCATCATGCAACAGAAAGCTAATGAATGACAGCTACACGGTCAATGCAATCATAGTGCTCAGTAAAAGAGCCAGCCTCAGAAAAACAGAATATGATTCCTATGATTCTATCCCTTTGGAGATCAAACAGGCAAAACCAAAGAGTATGCATGTGTAGGAATGCCTACAAAATGCATAGAGAGTGGAACTATGAAGATAAACAAAGGAAGTGAACTAAGGAATTCAGCGTGGGGTCCATTCTCCCAAGAGGGAGAGGGATGCAGTCATTGTGAAGCATGTGGACATCTGAAATCCCAGAAATTTATATCTTGTGTGTGTGTGTGTGTGTTAGGATTTTTCAAAATTTTGCATTGTAGTATAGTTAATTTACAGGCTTTCCTGGTGGCTCAGATGGTAAAGAATCTGCCTGCAATGCAAGAAACCTAGGTTCTGTCCCTAGGTCAAGAAGATCCTCTGAAGAAGGAAATGGCTACCTACTCCAGTATCCTTGCCTGGGAAATCCCATGAACAGAGCAGACTGGCAGGCTATACAGTCCATGGGGTCAAAAAGAGTCGGACACAACTGAACAACTGACACACACGCACACATAGCTGATTTACAATGTTGTGTTAGTTTCAGATGTACAGCACCGTGATTCAGTTCTGCAGGAACTGATTTCTTAACCTTTGATCAGGTACCCAGGGCTTCTGTTGCATTCATCTTTAACTATACATATCTAACATATACTCCTATCCCTGAGTTGGTTGGTAGGGAATTCCAGAAGTTTGCTAGTCCCTTTGTGTGTATGTGTGCACACTCAGTTGTGTCTGACTCCTTGCAACCCCATGGACTGTAGCCCATAAGGCTCCTCTGTCCATGGAATTTCCCAGGTAAGAATACTGGAGCAGATTGCCATTTCCTTCTCCACGGGATCTTCCCGACCCAGAGATGGAACTCCTGTCTCTTGTGTCTCCTACACGGGCAGGCAGATTTTTTTTTAACAGCAGAGCCATGAGGGGAGCCCCATACGTACTTCTATGGGTATAATATATTCACAATAAATATTTTTAGGAGAGAGGATGAATGTGAAGAGAGAGTGAGGAGGCTGAGTGAGGAACTCAGAATGCTGGCTATGCTGGAAAGAGGAGAAGCTGGAGAGGGTCCAGGTTGAAAAAGCTCAGTTAAGAGACAGGGCTGATTGCTGAGACGGGGATCTGGAGTTAGGGTGGGGGACTCAGGAGAGTGGACAGGACTGGAAAGAAGCTGGGGGTTAGGGAGAGGTGGGAGAGGCTTTTCCAGTACCTAAAGGGGCACCCAGTGCCCAGCTAAAGGGAGCCTGCAGAGAAGAGCTGAGGGATGGACTGTGAGTGGTACTTTGGCTGGACAGGGAAGAAAGGGAGGGAGAAGGGCCTGACAGAAAAGGGAAGACCAGGTGGCTAGAGATCCCCTAGGGAAGCAGGGCAGGTATACTTGCTGCCCTCCAGAAGGGAGCAATCTGAGGGCTACTCAGAGAATGGTATGCTGGCATTTTAAATTGCAGAGAGGATGTAGTTCCAAGTGCTGATAATCATCAGAGGATGATTCTGGGAAGATCACGGATGAGAGAGGAGTCAAGATAAAAGTTGTTGGAAGGAGATCAAGAAGCTTTAAAAACCTGTAATATAGGCTGTGGAAGGGAAGGGGTCACGGTGGAGGTGGAAGGGAGAACTTTGACAATGTACCCTTTTACACTTTTCTGAATTTTGAGCCCTACAAAGAACTCTATGAAAACATAAACCAAAATAAATTTTAATTGGACTGCGGACTGGGTCATTTGCATGAACACTGGCAGAGCAGAGGCCTGGAAGTCAGTTTCATGGCAACAAGCAGCACTTTGAGGCTGGGAGGAAAGGGTGTTGGCATGAAGTGGAACAGTTCCGCTCCTGGGGTTGACAAGGAGCTAGGAGAATCCATCACCATCTCCCCAGACCTCCTGCTGAGCAGGGCAGGGGAGGTGACTTGGAGGAGGGGAAAGGTCATGGGCTGCAGGAAGAACTAAATTCCCTGTAAAGCAGGAAGGGGAGGAAAGAGTTTATCAGAAGTTTATTGTGAGAGGGTTCCAAAGAGCTGGAAGGAACAGGTTATTGGAGAAGAGGCCAGCAAAAGTCGAGGACAGGAGTACATTTTAGGAGATGGATGGGAGTTTAGGAAAGGTGGCTTTACAAATAGAGGGGACTGGTGTGAGCCTTTTGTTTTTATAGTTTCTTTTCTCAAGCTGTGAGCCCCTGTTATCATTGCCTGAACAGGCTGCCCTTTTCACCAGGATTCCTACAGTGAGGGCAGCGCTGAGTGTGGGGCAAAGGAGAGAGGGGGAGAAGCTGGAGATTTTGTTCTAAGACAGGAAAGTCTTATCGGCTGATGGATTAAAAACCAGGCGGACTTCTTTCCTCCTTTTTCTTGGTTGCTCAAGAGAGTTATTTCAGTCTGGGCGAAGCACAATTGCAAAAGTAAACCCACTGCCAAAAATACTTTGAATGCCACAGGGAAATGTCTCAGCTTTCCTACTGCTTACACATTTCCTACCGGGCCACTGCTCACCTCTATCAGTAACCAAGAGTGCTGCCCTAAGCCCTGAGCTCACTAGTCCTTGACCACTTCTCCCAAACATACACACAAGCACACATATACAGAAAGACACATACCCCTTTTCAGGCTGAACTTTTGCAGACTCATGGGGCTGGAAGTGACCTCCGAAGATAATCTCTCCATTTCACTGACGAGAATACTGAAACTTCTGGAGCCTTGAAGACTTCAAAACTGGACCAGAACCTAGACTTTCCGTCTCCCAGTTTTTTTCTGAATCCTTATTCAGATTTTACTTCTCAGTGCCAATAAAAATCCTCATTCTGGGCTTCCCTGATGGTTCAGGGGTAAAGAATCTGCCTGCCAATGCAGGAGTCACAGGTTGGATCCCTAGTCGAGGAAGATACCACATGCCACGGAGCAACTAAGCCCTTGAGCCACAACTATCGAGTTTGTGCTCTAGAGCCTGGGAGCCGCAACTACTGAAGCCAAGTGTCCTAGAACGCATGCTCCACAGCAAGAGACGCCACTCCAATGAGAAGCCCTCATACCGCAACTAGAGAGTAGACCCTACTCATAGCAACTAGAGAAAACCCAGGCAGAAAGAAGATCCAGTACCGCTAAAAATCAATATTTTTTTAATTTAAAAAAATCCTGAATTTATGATTGTGTTCTTGACACTATGTCAAGGTGGTACTGCCACCGAAGGACAGGAGGGTCTCTCATTTTACAGTGGCAGAAGTTGGGGGCCAAGACATCCTTACATGGCGGTATGTGACAAAAATAGCCCTACAGCATCTCCCCACCAGAATGTACAGGAGAAGACAAGCTTGTGCACTGCTTGTTTCCATATAAAACTATAACTGGGTGGGCTGGGTACTTAAGGATTCCCCAGCTCTTAACTCTACCTGCTACCTAGGACTATTTATATTAAACTCCAAACTGAGATTAGGCCCTCTGTCCCATTCATACTCCCAGAAAGGAGAAGTAGCAAGAAGGAGACAAGGTACAAAACTTTACAAACTTAAATTCTTACCTTGACAACTTTTAAAATTTCTGCTCTCACTGGAGTGTAAACAACTCATATTTATTATTATTTTAATTTTTGACTGTGCTGTGTCTTTGTTGCTGTGTGGTCTTTCCTCTAGTTGCAGGGAGCAGGGGGCTACTCTCCAATTGTGATGAGCAGGCTTCTCATTGCGGTGGTTTCTCTTGTTGCAGAGCACGGGTTCTAGAGCACTCGGGGTTCAGTAGTTGTGGCTCCCCAGCTCCAGAGCACAGGCTCGATAGTTGTGGCACACAGGCTTAGTTGCTCCATGGCACGTGTGATCTTCCCAGACCAGGGAACGAACCCCTGTTGCCTGCATTGGCAGGCAAATTCTTTACCACTAAGCCACCAGAAGCCTGTAAGCAACTCTTGGGAAATTTGGTAATGAGGAAAAGAAGAGATAAGATAGGGAAACAGAATTTTTAAGTCCTTTCGAAGATTTCAGTCTGTCCTCCAATTAGGCAAAGGAGAAGGGAGGTCTCATTGATTCAGCATGTACTATGTGTCAGGCTCACTTGAACTTCACATTAGCCCTGTGAGGAATCAGGGCCTCCAATTTAAAGATAAAGATACTGTGATTCAGAGAAGGAACTTTCCCAAAGGCCCTCTTTTTCATAAGTAGTTCTGAAGGAGATCAGCCCTGGAATTTCTTTGGAAGGAATGATACTAAAGTTGAAACTCCAGTACTTTGGCCACCTCGTGCAAAAAGTTGACTTACTGGAAAAGACTCTGATGCTGGGAGGATTGGGGGCAGGAGGAGAAGGGGACAACTGAGGATGAGATGGCTGGATGGCATCACTGACTCGATGGACATGAGTCTGAGTGAACTCCGGGAGTTGGTGATGAACAGGGAGGCCTGGTGTGCTGCGATTCATGGTCGCAAAGAGTCGGACACGAGTGAGTGACTGAACTGAACTGAACTGAACTGAACTGGGATACGTCTTTGAGCCTAGGTGTGTCTGAAAATCTGACATAAATGCCAACAGAATCCATGTGGCCTAACAACACATATTTCTACAGAGGGCATTTTAGAATAGAGAGAACTGGCTGAAGGCGGCTCAGGGGTAAAGACTCTGCCTGAAATGAAGGAGACCTGGGTTCCATCCCTGGGTGGGGAAGATCCCCTGGAGGAGGGTATGGCAACCCACTCCAGTATTTTTGCCTAGGGAATCCCATGGACAGAGGAAACTGGCAGGCTGCAGTCCATAGGGTTGCAGAGTCAGACATGACTGAAGCAACTAAGTAAGCATCAGCAGGGTGAAGGCAAAAAAGTCAGAGAATTTAAAAGAAAAAGGCAAAGAATAAAGGCATCATCTGAACACTTTCCAACCAAAAGGGCATCCCTTAAGTTCAGGATCCAGTTTAAGTCAGAAACAAACTTTTTATGGGTGGATGCCGGCTGAACTGAAGAGGAACGACTTCAACAGTCAGTCATTTATTGTATGACTTTTATTTGCAAAACATAACCCAGGACATGATTCATGCAATCAAGAAGCTGGCAATCTAATGGGGGAAACCATTAGACTGAACACAATTGAACATTCCACCAAAATTGATGTGTAAGGATAATGCTCTAGTCTCCTGAAGGATGTAATAAACAAATCCAGGCGGCAACAGAGGCTTCTTCACCTGGACTTGGTTGGGTGGAGAAATGAGTACAGGTACATGAGAGGTGCAAGGAAGAAGGCGGGAAGGGAGCCAGCCTTCAAGGCGCTCATAAACGCGGGTGTTGAAGCGCAGAGACGGCAGTTTGGGAGGAACAGAGAAAGAGAAGGCAAAGGGGCAGAACTAAGGGAGGACTTTGTTTAGGGCAATGGAGTTCTGACCTTGTCAGTCTGGTGGAGGAGCAGGGGTAGGATGGACGCTTGTCCTACTAAACTACATCTTCACATAATTAGAAGAATTAGTACTAGGTCTATTATATTGTAGGGGTGAAATGGGCAAGGTCGTCGACCTTTCGAGGGCGTTTGCCTTGGCAAGTTAGGATCGATTCTGAGAATGGAGGGAAGGGAAGGATGGTTGTGATTTCATAAGATTTTGAGACAGGGGAGAGGAAGTGGAGGATTGTCTGGCCTTGCATAAAGTTAAAATATCTTTTAGGCCGGGAGTGCTGAGGTGTTTACCAACTTCAGAAGTGTTGCAAACATCTGAAAGTGTGGCTGGAGGAAGTATGAACAGAATCAAACAGGGGATGCAGGCGTAGGCACCCAACAACAACCAACATCTCGGTAGCCACGGGCGGTCTAGGATCCCAGGAGGGGCCGTGGCTGCAACTCTGGATCCGCCTCGCGAAGCTGGGTCAGAGAAGTACTGCCCGCGTGAGCAGGTGGCAGCGCCACCCGCGGGGAGCCAGGCAGTGAGGGAGAGCAGAGGGCGGGGAGCGCGCGTTGAGGGGCAAGGAGCAAGCTGCTCGCCGGCTGCTGGGAGTGGGGAGGGCGGGCCCCAGCGAGCGGGGCCTCCGCGCGGCATTTGGCACGCACGCGCAGACAGGCCACGGGGCCCGGAGGCACAGAGGAGGGGGAGCCAGAAAGAGGGGGGGGTGCGGAACGTATTTCCGCTCTGGCGGACAAATAATACCGGCCAAAGGAGAGGCCAGGCTGTCCGGCCCTTTAACCGTGTGGGGGAGCTGGTGAAGAAAGGGGGTCGGGAAAGGGGGAATCCTGCTCCTTTAATTCCCTCCCCTCTTCCTCCTCCCCGAGTTCTCGACGACGCCGCCGCGCGCGGGGCCTGGAACACACTGCACGAGCCGCCCCCGCCCCTCCCCCCTTACGCCCACGCGGAGCCGGCCCCGCGCGCGCGCCCCGTGCACCCCCGCGCCTGCGCGCTGCCCAGGCCCTGCCCGCGTGTGGGGGCGCAGTCGGCCCCGGGGGGTGGGGGGAAATAGGGGGAAAAAACAGCGCGCGGAACCCAGCCAGGTGAGCGGCGCGTGCACTCAGGGTCGTGGGGCAGGGGGCGGGGGGCGTGCCAAGGAGTTCTGAACGTTGGGGGGGCGTGCACGGTGCGTGCAGGCGGGGGGAGGACGTGAAAAGCGCATGCAAACGTGCAAAGGGGCGGCGGAGGAATGGGGCAGCGGGTAAAAGGGGCGGGGTGAGAAGAGGCTGCAACCCGGGCCACTCCAGAACCCCAGGCCTCTGCTCCCGCTTCTGCCGACCTTCCCCTGTGGGCGCGGGCTAGCCCCATCATCGCGGGCGGTAGGGCTGGGGGTGTGGACGCCGCTGCCCCGCCCCCGGGAACCACGCCTCCCTTCTCCCGAAGGGACAGCGCCTCCCGGGGGCTGGGGAAACTGAGGAAGAGGCCTGAAGACTGGGTATCTGATGCTAGGGAGCCCTGCCAAGAATGGGAGTGCAAGGCCTGGAGCTTTGGCTTAGCAAAGCCAGAGACCTTTGTCTCTGACCGGTTTCCTTCCCAACCAGGGTTGCCCACCCCCCGCCACAATGGCCTCTGGGGTGGAAGTCCTGCGCTTCCAGCTGCCTGGCCACGAGGCCGCTACGCTGAGGAACATGAACCAGCTCCGCGCAGAGGAGCGGTTCTGCGACGTGACCATTGTGGCCGACAGCCTCAAGTTCCGCGGCCACAAGGTCATCCTGGCCGCCTGCTCACCGTTCCTGCGGGACCAGTTCCTGCTGAATCCCAGCTCTGAGCTGCAGGTCTCACTGATGCACAGTGCACGCATAGTGGCTGACCTGCTTCTCTCTTGTTATACGGGCGCCCTGGAATTCGCCGTCAGGGATATCGTTAACTACCTGACGGCCGCGTCCTACCTGCAGATGGAGCACGTGGTGGAGAAATGCCGGAATGCCCTCAGCCAGTTTATTGAGCCCAAAATAGGCCTTAAAGAGGATGGGGTCAGCGATGCCAGCCTTGTGAGCAGTGTCAGTGCCACCAAATCCCTGCTCCCTCCTGCCAGGACCCCAAAGCCAGCCCCCCAAACCCCCCACCCCCGCCCCCTCTCCCCCTCCACTTCTGCGGCCTGTGAAGCTGGAGTTCCCGCTGGATGAGGACCTGGAGCTGAAGGCAGAGGAAGAGGATGAGGACGAGGACGAGGACGTGTCTGACATCTGCATCGTCAAGGTGGAATCAGCCCTGGAAGTGGCACACCGGCTCAAACCTCCCGGGGGCCTAGGAGGAGGTCTGGGCATTGGAGGCTCTGTGGGCAGCCACCTTGGGGAACTGGCCCAGAGCAGCGTGCCTCCCAGCACTGTGGCCCCACCGCAGGGCGTGGTGAAAGCCTGCTACAGCCTGTCCGAGGACGCGGAAGGGGAGGGCCTGCTCTTGATCCCTGGAGGCCGGGCCAGTGTGGGGGCCACCTCAGGCCTCGTGGAGGCAGCAGCGGTGGCCATGGCTGCCCGGGGGCGGGGGGGCAGCCTGGGGGCAGGGGGCGGCCGGGGACCCCTGCCCGGAGGCTTTTCCAGCGGAAATCCCCTAAAGAACATCAAGTGCACCAAGTGCCCGGAAGTGTTCCAGGGCGTGGAGAAGCTGGTCTTCCACATGCGGGCGCAGCACTTCATCTTCATGTGCCCCGCTGCGGCAAGCAGTTCAACCACAGCAGCAACCTCAACCGCCACATGAACGTGCACCGCGGCGTCAAGTCGCACTCGTGTGGCATCTGCGGCAAGTGCTTCACGCAGAAGTCCACGCTGCACGATCACCTCAACCTTCACTCGGGAGCAAGGCCCTATCGCTGCTCCTACTGCGACGTGCGCTTCGCTCACAAGCCGGCCATTAGGCGGCACCTCAAGGAGCAGCACGGCAAGACCACAGCCGAGAACGTGCTGGAGGCTAGTGTGGCTGAGATCAATGTCCTCATCCGCTAGCGGGCGCCGGGGGCCCTGGGCGAAGTGGGGAGGGGATCCCTGGTCCAGGAGAATGGGGGGAGGGGATTCGGGGGCAGGCAGGTACGGTGGGAACCTGAGCAGACACACAGCAAGGGGCCGAAGATTCCTTGGAGAGAAGACCCTGCCTCTTCAGAAGGAAAGGATGGAGAGAGGGAGAGTTCTTTGAGAAGGCCAAGGGAATAGGGGGTCCCAGAGAAAGAGTTTCTTCTCTTGGAGATGCATGGATATGTGGAGGGAGGGAAAAGGGCTTACGGAATGAGGCGGGGGGGAAAAAAGACTGGAAAATGTTTCATTCCTGGCTAAGGCTGCCCAAGAAGAGGTTCTGACATTTCTTGATGGGGGAGGGCGGGTGGGAAGTGGGAGGGAATCTGGCAGGAGGCAGCTTACCTGCTCCTGCTTGGAATAGATCCTTGGGAGAGGGAGTGGTAGGGGAAAAGGATGACTGAATTCTGGAGAAGGGAAGGGGAGACAGTTCTTGCATGCTGGGGAAATGGGATGGGTACAAGGCTCACCAAAATTCTAAGAACAAAATAAGATGGCAGGTAAGAGAACATGGGGGTGAGCAGCCTGGGTAGATACTGGGAAGTGGGGTACAAAAGCAAGAACTACAAATAGTGGTGGGGGTGGGGGGTAGGGCACTTAGATGAGAGTACACAAGAAGGGCTGTTGTGGGGGGGAGGGAGAGTAGTACAGACTTATACAGTATTTTTTAAGAAAACAAAACGTATTTTTAGGATTTTTTCTGGAGTTTGGGGTTTTAGTTTTTCGGCTTTTGTTTTCCACAAAAAAAAAAAACAAACTTTTTTTCTTTATACTCTGTCTGGCAACTGCGTGTAAATGACTATCCGACCTTAGACCATCTCACCCTCTGATGTCATTTGCTAAGTACTCAGAGGTCACAACTCATGCAGGTCTCATGCCTAAAGGAGCCTTGACAGGGGAAAGGAAATGTGACAGGTGGGCTCCTCTAGCCAGAGACCCTGCCAGTTCTGCATCCTCAACTTCTATCAGCTCACAGCACAAGTGTTCAGTGATTTTTTGGCAGAGGTGTTAACAGAGAACCTGCTCCAGTTGAGGAGTTGGGTATGACGGCTAGGGATGAACTATAGTTGTGATCATTGTGCCCATCAAAATTGTAAGCAGAAGCCTCTGTTCGGGCGTTTGGTCTGGGGAAAGGGCTCATGTCCTGGAGAAAGCTAAAAACCACTGTTTGGATTCTGGTATGGAGAAGACTACAGTTCCCAGAAAGCTCTGAAACGGTTCTTAAAGAGAACTACAGTACCCAGAAGGCCTTGAATTGGCCTCAGGTGCCCTATATCCTAACCATTTGCCTGTGTCGAATATTTCAAGTACAGATATTTTCCAAACTTTGACCAGATGCAATACCTAAAGAGATGGTACCCTAAATACTGCTATCAAAGTTCTGTGTCTTGGTGTAAGACCATTCGTATCTCCACTACTGGCTGGGCTATGACCCACGGAGTGCCTGGTATACTTGTGAAGTGTTTGGCAAAAAAAGGTTACGTACTAGAGTGTCCGCAGATAGTAATGACTCGGTCCTCTGGGGGCTTACCTGGATCCCTAGTGCACGTGGTGGCTTAACATTTCTGGCATAAACGGGAGAGACATTCAGCCCCAGGTTTTCAAAACGGGTCGCCGCTCCAGGTTACACTGAAGCCGCATGCTAGAACCAGCTAAGACTAAAGGTGTCCTCCGCGCGTCCCCATCGCCCCCTTCCTGCTCGTTAGAGAAGCGAAGCCAAGAGGCCCAGGCTTCAATCCAGTGACCCAGAAAACTAGAAAGCAATCAGAAGCGGGAGAAACACACGCGGGTAGAATTGGATATACAGACTGCCGAGAGCCGGAAGGCTCAGACGCTCCGCTAATTACCTAAAAGCCAGGTGGGAGATGGAGAAGCCACACCTGGACCCAGGCGTGCCTCGCCTTCGGTTCCCAGCTGAGTGAGGCCAGGAAGGGCAGCAATTCTCCCCTGCCGCTCCCAGCTTAGGACAGGAACTGCCATCTCCGAGGCCGCTCTCGGGGGAAAAAATAGCCAGAAAGGGCGTAGTGGCTCCTTTAAGGCTCCTCTCAGCCCTCCCTCCCAACCCACGTGACCCGGGGCGGCCGCGCGCCGGCTCTGCCCCCCCGCGCAAGCGGCGATGGCGGCGGCGGCGGGAGCTGCAGCGGCGGCGGCCGCCGAGGTGCGGAAGGGGAGGGGGAGAGGCGGGTGCATGCCCGCGCGCGCGCCGGGGAAGCGCGCGCCCGTGCAATGCTCCGGGGGTGCAACGGGGCCGGGGGCCCGAGCGAGACTTGCAGCAATCCGGGAGGGCCAGCACCGGGGGGCGGATGAGGGGACCAGGGGGTGGGAGGTGGGGGGAGTGGGCACGGAGGCGCGCGTGCAGTCGCCGGCTGCCCCCGAGTGGGCGGCGGGCGCCGGGGCCCCAGGAGCACGCGTGAGGGGCACGAGGGGCCGTCCACCGGGCTGGGGGCAGCGGGCGCTGGAGGGGTTGGTGCCCGGGGTCCCCGCGGCCTGGGGGACAAAGGGGAGCGGCGCGTGCAGCCGGGAGGAGGGGGCGGGGCCGGGGCGCAGAGGCCCCGCCCCCCCCCCCTCCCCCTCCTCTCTTCTCGGCCCCTGAGATGCGGGGTCTGCCGAGAGGGCGGGGGCTGATGCGGGCCCGGGGGAGGGGTCGTGCGGCCCCTCCGGGCAGCCGAGGCCGCGGAAGGGGGGAGCCCATAGAGGAAGAGGTAGGCCCCGGAGCCTGCTCTCTCTACCCAGGGCCCAGGCGTCCTGGGCCCCCAACTTCCTACCGGACTGACCAGCCCTCCTATCCCTTGTGTCCCCTCCCAGGGGGAGGCCCCCGGGGAGATGGGGGCGCTGGTGCTGGAGAAGGAGCCCAGAGGAGCCGCCGAGAGAGGTGAGTGCGGCAGAAACGGGCCCTGTTGGACCTTCACCTCCCCCACAACACATGATATCGTGAGCCCTTAGCCCTGGACTTTTTCTCTTCCATTACAGTTCATGGCTCTTTGGGGGACACCCCTCGTAGTGAGGAGACCCTGCCCAAGGCCAACCCCGACTCCCTGGAGACTGCTGGCCCCTCATCCCCAGCCTCTGTCACGGTCACTGTCGGCGATGAGGGGGCTGACACCCCTGTAGGGGCCACACCACTCATTGGGGATGAACCCGAGAATCTCGAGGGAGATGGGGACCTCCATGGGGGTCGCGTCCTGCTGGGTGAGAGGCTGGGGGAGTCTGGGGAGGGGTGAGGTGGGGTAACTCCTGACTCTGCCTTCCCTCTTATCTTGCCTCCCTCCTGCCTGTGTCTTCCAGGCCATGCCACAAAGTCGTTCCCGTCCTCCCCCAGTAAGGGGGGGTGCCTGTCCCAGCCGAGCCAAGATGTCAATGACAGGGGCCGGAAAATCACCCCCATCAGTTCAGAGTTTGGCTATGAGGCTGCTGAGTATGCCAGGCGCCCAGGGGGCGCCAGCAGCAGGGCCTGAACCCCTCAGGCCACAGCCAGCCCAGAGGGGCAGCCCAAGGTTCATCGAGCCAGGAAAACCATGTCCAAACCAGGAAATGGACAGGTGAGGCTTAGGAAGATGGCTGTGGGAGTGGGAGAGACAAGGTAATTGGGCTGCTTTTTTACAATTCAGCTTCAGGCCTTTTCTTACCCAATATGTGACTGCTTCACATACTTAGCAGGGGACTACTGTATGTCAGATTCTTTACTGGGGCTTAATCTATGAACATACCAGATGCCTATCTTCCTGGGGTTTGTGCTCTTAGGGAGAAGAGAGTAGAAGATACAAATGTTGAAAAGTTAATTATGTCGTCAATGTCTTAATTACTCTTGTGACAACAACTATACTATAGAGACTTCAAACCACCTTTCCCTTCTACCTCAAAGCAAGCCCCAAGGGAACTTCTCCTTCCCTTCTTTGAAACCATCCCTGCTGTTTTAAAGGTTTTACTGTGGATCTCCACAGAGGAGACAAGGGAAGTGAAAAGAGCCCCAGAATCTCAGAAGCTTTATGACTGTTTTTAGGGCTCTGGAGATCATGTTGTTCTGGGTTTGCTTTGCGTAGCTTTGATCAAGGCCTTAATTTGTGTTTTTCCACGTGGAAAGGAGGGGCCAAGGGGCCTGCTTCTGTGTGTGTGAAGGGTTGAGTGTTAGAAGGGGAATATGGCCTGACGTGGTTCTTATTGCCAGAGAACTTTGGATGGCGTTTCTGAGGGTGTGGCTCACCACCCCCACCCCAACCTGGCGCTCTCAGCTCATCCAAACAGAACCTTAGAGGCTCCCTGACCCTAAGTGTTGCTCCCTCTTGGCCCCCAGCCCCCAGTCCCTGAGAAGCGGCCCCCTGAAGTGCAGCATTTCCGCATGAGTGATGACGTGCACTCGCTGGGGAAGGTAACCTCAGGTCAGTCCCATCCCCCACCTACCTGTGGCTTGCTATGGCCTGTGCTGAGGGCTTAGAGTGCCAGTCTCACTCCTTTCTCTGTCTCTCTTTCCAGATGTGGCCAAGAGGAGGAAGCTGAACTCAGGAGGTGGCTTGGTGAGCCGAGAGGGGCTGGGAACAGGGCCTTTCCCCCTGAGGACTGCTCTGAGGCAGCCCCAGAGCTGGGGGTTCCATCTTACCCTCCCGGGAAATGGGTTGATGAGTGAGTGCCAGCCGCAGCAATTTTTCTGCAATCTTTTCCTAGTCAGAGGAGTTGGCTTCTACTCGGAGTTCAGGAGAAGTGAGCCTGGAGAAGGGGGACCCCGGGTCCCTGGAGGAGTGGGAAACGGTGGTGGGGGATGACTTCAGCCTCTACTATGATTCCTACTCTGTGGATGAGCGGGTGGACTCTGACAGCAAGGTGAGAGGGAGCCGGCCACCCTCCCAGTCATGCTCCCCCTACATCCGGGGCTCACTGTCCAGTCTTTCCTGCCCCACTTTTTCCTCTCTTTCCTTTTCTGAACACCCACTAGTTTCACTGCCCTGTACTATCTATAACTTATTTCCAGCGTGTGCTCTACCCCCATACCATCCCCTTGCCCCTCTCCAGTGATAATCACCACCCTGGACTTGGGGTTTAACAACCTGCTTTATGGTTTATTTGTTGTTTGCTTGTTTATTCTTTTGCTTCTCGTTTGGTTTGTTTCACGTGTATGTTTGGTTTGTTTCACATGTGTGTTTGCCCATGCAACATAATGCTTAGTCTTGCCTTTTACTTTTTGTTTGTTTTATCACAGAATCTTTCAGATACACACAAAAAATAGAATAGTGAGCCCCCAGGTGGCCATCACCCAGCTCGAAGGATTACCAATACACAGCGGATCTTGACTCCTCTCTTCCTCCCCTAATACCCACACCTCCTGGATTGGTTCAAAGCAAATAGCCAGGCACCATTTTATTTTATCTAGAAATATTTCCATAAGTCTCTCTAATCATAAGACCTCTTTCTGTTTTCAAAAGATTTACAGATGTTTTTGGGGGTTTTTGGCCGAATCATTTAGCTTACAGGGATCTTAGTTCCCTAGTCAGGGATAGAATCCATGCTTCCTGCAGGGGAAGCATGGAGACCTAACCACTGGACCCCCAGGGAAGTCCCTACAAATGATTCTTTAATCCCATCGCCTTGCTACCAATCAATCTTCGCATTTTCTCAGTTGTTTCATAAGTGGGTTTTCGTTTGTCAAGTTTCAAAGGAGGTCCACACATTGATCTGATTATTTGTCTTAGGTTTCTCTTGGTATATAGATTTTCCCTGCCTTCTAAAAAATAACTTTTTTTTTTTTTTTTTGCTATTCGTTTGTTAAAGGAACCAAGTTGGTTGTCCTGCAGAATTCTTCACACTTAGGAGTCGGTTGATTGGGTGGGGATTGACATGTAATTCTCTGTCCAGTGTTTCTTCCTGTAAACTCACAGATCTAGAAGTGTGATCAGCCTCAGAGGCTGTTTTCCTTTTTAGTTTGGTAAGACTTGATAGCAGGTGCTTTTTAGTTTGGTAAGACTTGATAGCAGGTGCTTCCTGTTGTATCATCAGGTGTTGGACATTTGGTCTTTTATTAGTGAAGTTAAGATCAGTGGATTCAGATGATACCACCCTGATTTCATTATAACATTTCTAATTAGCTTTTTGTGTAGTGTTTTCAGTCTTACCCGTTTATGAACTTCATAGAGTCTCATACTATTTGTTATCATATCCATTTGTTATCTGGAACAACAACTTTTTTTCCCCCTGCTTACTATTATGTTGCCAAGATCATCACATTTTTGCATGTCACCATAGCACCGTGTTTTTCATTGCTGTATAACATGCTATAGCCCATCTTTGTCATCTTCACCAGGGAACCATCCTTGGGGATTTATGGTTTTCCTGATCACACCTCCTCCTTTGAGTCCCAGGGGATGTGTCCTCACCCCGCCTCTCTCCCAAGTTCTCCCCAAGAGCGAGCTGTGGCCTGGGGGGTAGCCACAGCTTTACCTCTCTTCCAGTCTGAGGTTGAAGCTCTGGCTGAACAGCTGAGTGAGGAAGAGGAAGAAGAGGAAGAGGAGGAGGAGGAGGAAGAAGAGGAGGAGGAGGAGGAGGAAGAAGAGGAGGAAGATGAAGAGTCTGGCAATCAGTCTGACAGGGTAGGATGGGAAGCTGGCAGCCCCAGAGGAGTGGAGACTGTAGGACCGGAGGTCTGAGTCTTCCAAGGAGGAGGTTACGGGCTGGGGGCCACCCGCCACCCTAATGCTCCTCCTCCTCCCCAGAGTGGTTCCAGCGGCCGCCGCAAAGCCAAGAAGAAATGGCGGAAGGACAGCCCGTGGGTGAAGCCATCACGGAAACGGGCGGAAACGAGAGCCTCCGAGGGCCAAGGAGCCACGAGGTAAGGAGGCTCCTCTGCCTTGGGGTCCCCTCCTCCAGCCCTCTCCCAGCCCCCAGAGAGCGTGCATGCACACTCACGCTCCGCATGCACCCCGCGTCCAGGCACCTGTGAGCTCGCACTCTCACTCTCTCTGTCTCTGTGTCAGGAGTGAATGGTGTGGGCTCCTCAGGCCCCAGTGAGTACATGGAGGTCCCTCTGGGGTCCCTGGAGCTGCCCAGCGAGGGGGACCCTCTCTCCCAACCACGCTGGTAATTGCCAATTGCCGATTGCCGGGATAGGGAGCCACTAGGGGTGCCCTCAGGGCCAGAGGGAATGGGGAGGAGGGGGACCCCTGCTGGAGCTGGGGTGTCCATGACCTGACTTTGGGGGCTCTGGAGCATGGAGGGAAAGTCAGGGTGGGGGTGAGAGGCCCCATGAGGGGGTCCTGGCAGGTGAGGGGCTGGGCCTCCCTCAGCTCCCTGCTCCCTCTATCCAAGGGGGTGTCCAATGACACATCTTCGCTGGAGACAGAACGCGGGTTTGAGGAGCTGCCCCTCTGCAGCTGCCGCATGGAGGCCCCCAAGATAGACCGCATCAGTGAGAGAGCAGGGCACAAGTGCATGGCCACAGAGAGCGTGGATGGAGAGGTGGGCCCGGGAGCTGGCTGGCGTGATGCCAGGGCAGCCGGCCCCCGAGCCCAGCCTCACCTCTTGTCACCCGGCCTCACTGCCCACAGCTCTCCGGCTGCAATGCTGCCATCCTCAAGCGGGAGACCATGAGACCGTCCAGCCGCGTAGCCCTGATGGTGCTCTGTGAGACCCACCGCGCACGCATGGTCAAACATCACTGCTGCCCCGGCTGTGGCTACTTCTGTACGGGGCGGTGAGTGACCAGCAGGGCAACCAGGCGGCGTGCCCCACAGGGGCAGGGGCTCCTGGAGCCTGACTGTGTTGTTTCCCTGCCCCTAGGGCACCTTCTTGGAGTGTCACCCCGACTTCCGTGTGGCCCACCGCTTCCACAAGGCCTGTGTGTCCCAGCTAAACGGGATGGTCTTCTGTCCCCACTGTGGGGAGGATGCATCTGAGGCCCAGGAGGTGACCATCCCCCGGGGGATGGGGTGACCCCACCGGCTGGCACTGCGGCCCCCCGCTCCCCCACCCCTGGCCCAGGATGCCCCTGGGAGAGCGGACACTTCCCAGCCCAGGTACTGGCTTTGCCCTTGCTTTCTGTCTCTTCCTGCGCGGTTCCCATCTGCCCTAGACATTCGCACCTTCTCCCACAGTGCCCGGATGCGGGGGCAGGGGGAGCCTCGGCGTCCACCCTGCGACCCTCTGGCCGACACCATCGACAGCTCAGGGCCCTCCCTAACCCTGCCCAACGGGGGCTGCCTCTCAGCTGTAGGGTTGCCACCAGGGCCAGGCCGGGAGGCCCTGGAGAAGGCCCTGGTCATCCAGGAGTCAGAGAGGTGAGTAGGGGTTGCACGCGTGGGCGCAGCCACTGGGACTGGGGCTGGGAGTGTGGATCTGTGGCTCTTGGGGCTGATACTTGAATCTGAGGGGCCCTCACCCTGGCAGGCGGAAGAAGCTCCGGTTCCACCCCCGGCAGTTGTACCTATCTGTAAAGCAAGGGGAGCTGCAGAAGGTGATCCTGATGCTGTGTGAGTGTCGCCTCGTTCATTCAGCGGACCCTACCTGTGCTCTGCTTATGTGCGCATCCTGGGCTCGGAGCCAGGAGGGCAGCCGTGAGGGACACGGTCTTTGCCCTGAAGGACTTAGGCTGGTAGGGGACGCAGACACACAGGTCGCCCATGATGATGGGGACTGTGGTGGCGATAAGCACAGAGGCCCTGGGCCCTGTTCCGAGAGCTTACACACTTTCACTCACTTGTATCTTCCCAGGGAGACTCAGAGCAGTGAACTGGCTTGCCCAGTGCACAGGGTACTGAGGGGGCTGGGGCCATTTGAACTTGGGCAGAGCTGGTGTTCTTAACATCTTACTCTCATGAGACTGTGCCACAGTGGATGTGAGCACAGGGGAGGCCCAGGAGGCACCCCTGACCTGGCTTGGGGTCCTGAGAAGCCTTCCTGAGACGAGATGCCACCCACCCCCTCGCTTGCTCACCGCGTGTCCCTCCCTCTCCCGGTGTGGAGGGCTCTTCCCACAGTGGACAACCTGGACCCCAACTTCCAGAGTGACCAGCAGAGCAAGCGCACACCCCCTGCATGCGGCTGCCCAGAAGGGCTCTGTGGAGATCTGCCACGTGCTGCTACAGGTCAGCGTGGGCCCTGCCTGGGGCCACAGCACCCCAGCCCAGCGCAGCCCAGCCCAGCCCTGCCCCTCCCTGGTGCCAACAGACCTTCCATGCAGGCTGGAGCCAACATCAATGCTGTGGACAAGCAGCAGCGGACGCCGCTGATGGAGGCCGTGGTGAACAACCATCTGGAGGTGGCTCGCTACATGGTGCAGCGCGGGGCTGCGTCTACAGCAAGGTGGGTGGCTGGACGGGCCCAGGCCGGGCTCAGGGGCCGGGCCTGAGGTGCCAGCCTGAGGGCTCATCTGTCCGCGTCTCCCCCAGGAGGAAGATGGCTCCACCTGCCTCCACCACGCCGCCAAAATTGGGAACCTGGAGATGGTCAGCCTGCTGCTGAGCACGGGACAGGTGGATGTCAACGCCCAGGTCAGCAGCCTGGTCCCCTTTCTCCCTCGTCTGACCTGTGACCCTTTCCCTGCATGTCACACTGTTCCAGCCTGTTCCTGTCTCTTTTCCCTGCTTCACTTGTATTTCTCTTCACTTTTTTCTGTTTCTTTTTGTTTTTCTTTACCAGTTTTCAAAATGACTTGCTGCCTTAATGTATGGAACTGGCCAGTATTAACTCAGTTTTTCACCTGTTGGAGGGTGTTTTAGTCTGTGTTCTCCTTGATCTTTGAGCCATTCCATCCTTTGTCCAGAAGAAGCCCCTTCCCTCAGGCTTCTGTGGCTTTGAACTGATCCAGTAGCCTTTGAGAGCATCCTTTTCAGCAGCTGTCCTGCGCCAGACTCAGACTCTACCACTTTCTAAGAAACTCTGGTCCCTTTAAGTGGGAAATATTTTTTGGAGACTAGAACAATCTGTGTACCTGGAGGTGGTTATTGCTATTGGGGTCCCTGCTTCTCTTGAGAGTGGGTAGATCTAGGAAATATTTTTTAGAAAGAGAAAAATTACTTTGCAGTCATGAGCAGTAGACACTATTAGTCCCAGTTTATAAAGAAACTGAGACCCAGAGACCTTGAATACCTGCCCTGAGGCCCCACTGCCTATGGGTGGTGGAGTCGCGACTCTGTGTGAACTCTGTGTGAGCAGGGCCGGAGCTGCATCTCCACCCTCCCCCTTCCCTCCCCGCCCCCAGGACAGCGGCGGGTGGACCCCCCATCATCTGGGCTGCAGAGCACAAGCACATAGAAGTGATCCGCATGCTTTTGACGCGGGGCGCGGATGTCACTCTCACCGACAATGTGAGTGAGGGGTTGGTGGGGATGTCAGAGGTGGGCTCAGTCCTGCCCTGCGCCTGAGTTAGCTGCCAGCTGGGTTCAAGCCTCGCCCCCTTCCGCCTCCATAGGAGGAGAACATCTGCCTGCACTGGGCCTCCTTCACCGGCAGCGCTGCCATCGCCGAGGTCCTCCTGAACGCCCGCTGCGACCTCCATGCTGTCAATTACCATGGGGACACGCCCCTGCACATCGCGGCCCGGGAGAGCTACCACGACTGCGTGCTGTGAGCCCTCACCCCATGCACACACCTCTCTGCCACCTCTCACGGCCAGGCACCCCACAGGCTCCCTGCACATCGCAGCCCGCGAGAGCTACCACGACTGCGTGCTCTGAGCCCACCCCCGCACACACACCCCTCTGCCACCTCTCACGGTCAGGCGCCCCACAGGCTCCCTGCACATCGCAGCCCACGAGAGCTACCACAACTGCGTGCTCTGAGCCTACCCCCACCCTCGCATAGACACCCCTCTGCCACCTCTCACCGCCAGGCGCCCCACAGGCTCCCTGCACATTGCGGCCCGCGAGAGCTACCACGACTGCGTGCTGTGAGCCCACCCTCGCACACACACCCCTCTGCCACCTCTCACGGCCAGGTGTCCCACAGGCTCCCTGTCCCCTCCCAGGTTGTTCCTGTCACGTGGGGCGAACCCTGAGCTGCGGAACAAGGAAGGGGACACGGCATGGGACCTGACCCCCGAGCGCTCTGACGTGTGGTTTGCCCTCCAGCTCAACCGCAAGCTCCGGCTCGGGGTGGGGAATCGGGCCATCCGCACAGAGAAGATCATTTGCCGGTGAGCCTGGGCTCTCTCCACACACAGAGCCCCCTTCCCAGGCCCCTTGGAGCCACAGAGTCCCCAGAACCACCTCCGTCCCCCCTGCAACATACACAGCTAGGGTTGGCAGATACAGCAAATAAAAGTAGACATCTGGCTAAATTAGAATTTCAAGTGAATGACGCATACTTTTTTAATGTTTAAGAGTGTTCTGAGCAGTATATTTGGGACATGAAAGTGAAAGTGTTAGTCACTCAGTCCTGTCCAACTCTGTGACTTCATGAACTATAGCCTGCCAGGCTCCTCTGTCCATGGGATTCTCCAGGCAAGAATACTGGACTGGGTTGCCATGCCCTCCTCCAGGGGATCTTGCCAACCCAGGGTTCGAACCCAGGTCTCCCGCATTGCAAGTGGATTCTTTACTGTCTGAGTCACCAGGGAAGCCTGTATTAAAAAGTTATTTCCTGATTATCTGATCTGAAATTTAGATTTTTAACTAAGTGTCCTGCCTTTGACCTGGTACCCCCAGAACACCCTCTCCCCTCCCCCAGCCCTCTCCTTGCTCCTAGGGAAGCCCTCAGCACATGCTCTAGCCACCCAGCTCCATCTCCCCTCCTGCCAGGGACGTGGCTCGGGGCTATGAGAACGTCCCCATCCCCTGTGTCAATGGTGTGGACGGGGAGCCCTGCCCCGAGGATTACAAGTACATCTCGGAGAACTGCGAGACATCCACCATGAACATTGACCGCAACATCACCCACCTGCAGGTGAGTGTGGGGCCCTGGGACCTCCTCCCAAAGGGGCACCCAGGGCCACCGAGTGGAGTGGGCAGGTTGTGGGCCAACAAGGGCGTCTGGCCAAGGTGGTGGGGCTAAAGGGACCTCTGGTGTGGGCTTTCATCCACCTGGGGAGGGGGGACCTTTTTCTAGGACACATGAAGGTGTCACAGGGGCCCATGGTGGCCCTAGAGATAGCCCTGGTCAGCACCATCTTGATTCCCCCACGTCCTGGGACCATCACCACCACTACCTTACAGTGTGGACCCTAGAGAAAGGACAGCAGTTGGGGGGCTTGTGGGGGGAATCCGAGGGACCTGGGCTGATCCTAAGGGGTGAGCTGACCCTGCCTCCTGCCGCAGCACTGCACGTGTGTGGATGACTGCTCCAGCTCTAACTGCCTGTGTGGCCAGCTCAGCATCCGCTGTTGGTATGACAAGGTGCGTGCCCTCAGCCACCTGCCCATCCGCTCCTCCGGAGCTGGCTTCTGACCCCAACCCTCTGGGGCCTGGTCCCTTGCTTTCTGTCCTGTGGGGGAAGTAGCAGAGAGGGCAGGGCGAGACCCGGGACTCCTAGGACGTTGCCAAGCCAGAGACGTGGTATATGCAGATGTGGGCGATGGTTGAGGGTTTCCTGTTGGATGAATTCAGAGTACACATGGCCTCCCTGAGTCTGGGGTGGGGTCAGTGGTGGATTTTTCGGTGAAGTCTTAAGAGTCCTGGGCAGCTGAGGGGAGCATCACACAAAAACCACTGTCTTCCCTTCCCTCAACCCCAGGATGGGCGGCTGCTCCAGGAATTTAATAAGATTGAGCCCCCGCTGATTTTTGAGTGTAACCAGGCATGCTCCTGCTGGAGAAACTGCAAGAACAGAGTAGTGCAGAGTGGCATCAAGTGAGTCCCCGCCCTCGGCCTCCTCACCCCCCTTTCTCCCTTCTGTCCTTTGGGAAGCTTCCACGTCGCCCCTCCCTCAATACCATCCTCTCTCCCACCTCCAGGGTGCGACTGCAGCTCTACCGAACAGCCAAGATGGGGTGGGGGTCCGTGCCCTGCAGACCATTCCCCAGGGTACCTTCATTTGCGAGTAAGTGGTTGAGGGGGAGGGGTACTCTGGCTCTTGGGGGCAAAAGGCTGGGTGTGGGGCCACAGCTGTCTCCCAGGCATCCCTCTCTGCCCTCCTCCCTAATGGGTCCACCTGGCCAGCCTCCTCTGACCGCCATCCCCAAGCCTCCACTCTGCCCAGGCCACAGGGCCTGCGTCTTTCCCTCCCCATTGGTATCTTTCTGAGCCTCATACTCCCTCTTCCCTGCCCTTCTCAACTGGGGAAAGCCCCAGTTTTAACACACCAGGTTTTGAGCCCCATTCTGCCACTGGAAGTCCTCAGCCAAGTTCACAACCACTTTGAGCCTCCTCCTCCTTGTCTGCAAAATGGAGGTGATAACAACTACCCTTCCATCCACCTCCTCAAGGGCCTCAGGCCTGTCCATCTGTCAGTTCTTTCTCTTCCCAGCATCTATAACTTCTCTGTGTCGCCCAGCTTTTACCCCATGGTCTTCAAACTTAATCCTCTTTGGCTTAAAAAAAAAAAAAGTCATTCAGCCTTTTGTGGCTATTTAAGAAACCATTCATTTTTCCTTCATCATGTCATCTCTGTTTGACTCAGATAAGCGGCCTCTTCCTGCTGGGTCTCAGTTTCACCCCCATCCACTCCCTGGTCATCCCTGCCCACATCTGCCTTTACCCTCTCCTGCTTCCTCTCGTCAGTCCCCACACCCTGTGTCTCAGTCTGCATTCTCCTGGCATCCGCCACCCCCTTGGTTCTGGCTCCCATGACACCATCCTTACCTGCAACTCATCCTTTCTTCCTCTTCACCAGCTCCTCTCCCTCTGTTTTCCAAACGTGGGTGCTTCCTCCCCAGGTCTTCACAGCTCCTGGGGCTGCATCCCTTTCTGCAGTTCTCACCTCTCTCCTGTCCTCAGCCTGACCTTGCCCCACCTGCTGGGTGATTCCTCATCCTCTTCACATCCACACCTTAACAGATTCCCCACCCAGGCCCACTGCCAAGATACTCATCCCTTCACCCCAGAGGTTTGGCATTTCCTTGCTCCCTCGAATCATCCTCTGGTGCAGCTTGAACCTTCCTTTAGCTTCCCACCACTGCTACTCCAGTGGCCCCACACTTCTCACCCCTGCCCCACACTGTCAGTCCTGCCTGTTGATCTAGCTGTCCCGGGGGACCCCAACTGCCCAGAGTTTGTCCTATGTGTACTCTCACATGCCTGTGTCCCCAGGCTCCTCTTCCTGATCCCCCTTCTAGATGGGGACCTCCCACCCCCCTCCCTCCCAGATCATGTCTCCTATCCTTGGGTCACCCACCCCAGCCATGTGGATCTGTGAGATTCACACACAGTGACTGGGGCAGCTGACAGACAGTGGAAGAGGAATCCCAGGCTGTGGGGAGAGACAAGGCCTGGAGCCTACTTCCAGTAACTCCCTGCTTACCTCCAGAACCACCACTTCTGCCCAACAGGTATGTCGGAGAACTGATCTCTGATGCCGAGGCTGATGTGAGAGAAGACGATTCTTATCTCTTCGACTTGGACAACAAGGTGGGCAGGAGACCCCCTTGCCCCCTTCCTCTCAAGCAGCAGATGGAAACCTGGGGAGGAGGGACCTGGTGATGGGCAAGGTTGGCCAGCCAGCAGGGTGGTGGTAGATGTGATGAGTGATGCTCCCCCTCAGGATGGAGAGGTGTACTGCATCGATGCCCGTTACTACGGCAACATCAGCCGCTTCATCAACCACTTGTGTGACCCCAACATCATCCCTGTCCGGGTCTTCATGCTGCACCAGGACCTGAGATTTCCACGCATCGCCTTCTTCAGTTCCCGAGACATCCGGGCCGGGAGGAGCTGGGGTGAGGCCTCCTGAGGCTCAGCCAGGGGTGTGGGAGATGTAGCAAGCCCCAGACCAAAAGCAGAAGGCTGGCAAGTGCCTGGTTTCCAGGCATAGATTAGAGCAGAGCCTCTCTGGTCACTGTAGACAGAGTCCTGGACCTCACGGAGTTTGAGTTAGTAGGTTTGGGGTGGGTCGTGAGAGCCTTCACTTCTAACAAGCTCCCGGGCAATGCTGGTGCTGCCAGGGCATTTGAACCTAGGAGGGCTTAGAGCCCCTCTGAAGATGGGAGTGGGTGCTCTGGAGTGGGTCTGGGCTCCACAAATCTCTTGTGCTCCTCTGACAGGTTTGACTATGGTGACCGCTTCTGGGACATCAAAAGCAAAGTACTTCACCTGCCAGTGTGGCTCTGAGAAGTGCAAGCACTCGGCTGAGGCCATTGCCCTGGAGCAGAGCCGCCTGGCCCGCCTGGACCCACACCCTGAGCTGCTGCCTGAGCTCAGCTCCTGCCCCCTGTCAACCCCCCTGAGATCGGACCACAGCCGCTGTCCCACCCCTGGATGGCCGCCAGCTCAGCAAGACTTCTGCCGCTTGGCCACAGCCCACGCCTGGGGGCTTTTACCATCTCCTCTCTCCCTTACCCCTTCACACATTCACAGCCAGCTCCCAGCCAGGCCCTGGAGGTCTGACAGCCCCTGTCTCCCAGAGCTGGTTCTTTCCCTGGGAGGGTGACTTCAGGGCTGGCCACCCCTCCCTCCACTGCGCCTCCCCCAACCCCCATTCCCCACCTTCAACTGCAGTTTGATGAAATTGACCCTCTGTGCTAATTGGCTTCCTTTGTTCTCAATAAATGTTGGGTTTATAATAAACTGGATGATTGTTGATGGAAAAGCACACTCACCCTGAAGAAATGTGGGTCCAAGGGGCAGAAAGGGGATGGGAAGGGGGCTGGGCAGGTGTGGCTGGTGTGGATAGCCCTCCAGGGCAAGGGGAAGGTTGCAGGGGATTACTGTGCAGCAGAGTCTAGTCTAGGGTAGGTCTCATCTCCATACCTCCAGTAGGAGGGTGTGGGTGTGACTGTATTACAGTTGAAAGTAGTTTACAGAATTCTAAAAGATTTTCTTAGAGTGTGTGAGTCAGGCCACGAGCCCTGACCTCACTCCCATCCCAGGCTTTCCTTCCCGCACTCCAGCTTCCAGCGCTCAGCTGAGTCCAGGAGGAACTGGAGTGTGTCAGGGACCACAGGCAGGGGAGGGGCTGTGACGTGTGCGGAGGGCGGGGCTGGTGGCAGGTGAGCCGCCAGGTCTCCTGGGCTCCAATCACTCCGGGAGACTGAGCCATGGGGGAAAACAGGACCAGGACGAGGAGGCCTATGGTGAGGCGGGAGGGCTGGGGCCCTGGAGCCCGGTCAGGGGGGGAGGCCTGCTCTGGAAATGGTGGCAGAGTTGGCCCCAAGGAGAGGAGCTGAGGGCAGTCGTGGTCCCCGAGGGGAGGATCCAGGAAACAGCTGATGGAAGAAAGGAGATAGCGTCAGGGTTCTTGGAGGAGTACGGGGTTCAGGGACTGGGGACCATTGCTGGGAGCCTTTGAGGAGTGAAGCTGTGATCTCCATGAGAAGGGAGGCTGGAGTCCCTTGGAGCAGGGGATAATGTGTCACGCCAGGATTCCAGGGGCCCCTCAGAGCAGGGCCCTCGGAAGTGAAGCCTGAAGGAATCAAGATCAGGGTCTTGAGCAGGGGAAGGAGTTCAGGGGCTGGAGGAGTTGAGCCACGCTCTGTGCTGCTGTGGGGAAGAACAGCTGGGGTCCCTGGGAAGAGAGGCAGTTTCCGCCAGGACTCTTGAGTCTGCGGGAGGGGAAAGGTGTTGGAGTCTGCCTGCCAGGGACTGTGAGGAATGGCAGGGGCAGTGGGTTCTGCTGAGAGCCCCTGTAAGGAGTTGGGGCTGCAGATGTTGGTGGAGAGGGGGCTGGGGGCCTGCCTCCAGGATCCCTGTTAGGAGGGAACCCAGAGGAAAGAGGCAACGGCCTGCTGGGGTTCCTGTGAAGGGTAAGGCCTGAGGAGGAAGAAGGCAGCTTGTCTCCAGAGTGTCTGTGAGGAACAAAGGCTGGGAGCCTGCCCCAGGGGTCCCAGGGAATAGTGTGGGGGGCGGGGGTGGGGGAATCTGCAGGGAAAGAAAATGAGGACCAGCTTCTGGGATCCCTGTGTGCAGTGAGGGCTGGGGGCCTGCCTGCAGAGAGTCCTTGGGGTTCAGGGGCCTGCCCTGGTCTGGCCAGGAGGGAACCCCAAGGGGAGGGACCTGCCCGAGGCAAGGCTTGGTCAGAAGGGAGGTAGGGGAAGGAGCAGTGGGGACGCCCCACAGACTTCCTGGAGAGGTTTTGGGTCAATCATTGACATCATGTCACAGAACCACGGAGGGACAGAGTCCAGGGCACCTGGGAGAAGGGGCCACACCCCTTCCCAGATTCTCACCCCCCGCCTGTGTCCCACATGGGACCCTGGTGGCCTGGCCCCACCTCCTCCCCGTGTGTACTCAGGGAGGACCAGGAACAGGACTTGTAGCCACAGCAATCTCAACTGCCGGCTCAGGTGTCAGCCTGACCGCTCCCCCGGAGAGGAGACTGGCGGCAGCTGGGGACTAAGGTCCCTTCGGGGCAGGAGGTCTCCAGCGTTGGGGGTGGGTCTCCTCCCTCTTCAGGTCCTACAGGAATTGATGCCTTTGGCTCCAGCTTCTTTCACCACAGCCTGGGGCCAGAGAGTGGAGGGAAGGGCTGGGGCAGACATGGGAGAGACTGTGCCCATCCTGAGTGGGGGTACAGAGAGGGGAAAGGACAAGGACTGGGATGTGAGAGCCACTGAGATGACTGAACACAGAATCCCACGTCCCAACCAGAGAAGAAACTCGGGAGAAAGGAGCCAGGGTGGAGGAAGGAGGTGAAGAGCCTTGAGGTGTGAGCATAAATGACCCATAAAAGGCCGCCCTTCCCCCCTACCTCCAAGGCCTCCTGGTTGGAGTTCACAGGGAGCAGCAAAGTTGCTGAGCAAGCCTGGATCCCACCCTCCCTGTTCTCTGCTCTTCCCTCCTGCCAGCCCTGCCCCTCTCTTTCTCCCTCCAAATTCCTGAGTGCCCATAGGACAGGGCTTAGGGTAGATCCTGCTGTGGGTAGGGATTTGGAGGGACTAGAAATTGGGGGAAAGAGATGCCTCTCAATGTCTCACTCCTCACACTCCCTCCCCCTGCCCTTCAGGGAAAGCAGCCAAATATGACCCCTCCTTTCGAGGGCCCATCAGGAACAGGTAAGTTCTGGGCAGTGTGCTGGTCGGGGGGAGGGGCTGGGCAGGGTCTTGGTTTTGCTTTCTATTTACTGGAATATTGTTAAGAAATTTGTGGGAGGAAAATCTCCTGCCCCAGGAGAGTGGTGGCCCTGGGGAGACTGTCATGGGTGGAGGGGGCCCAAGGGGCTTTCTGGGCTGCTGGTGATATTCTGTGTCTTCAGCTGGGAGCTAGCTACGCGGGCAAGTGTCCTTTGGGAAGATTCACCCAGCTAAGCACTTCTGAATTATGCCCTTTCCTGTGTTAAACTTCAGAAGAAAGTTTACCCGTCCAGGAAAAGGTTTTTCTTTAAAAAAAAAAAAAAAAAGGTTATAAAATTAAACCTACCCACGCCTACTTTCTAGCATCCCCCCAACTCTCCAAAGCATGACTCCTCTAGACCATGCTCCCACTACCGCAGCAGCCCCTCTCCAGGTGTCTTCCTCATTTCTCTCCCAGGAGCTGCACAGATATCATCTGCTGTGTGCTCTTCTTCCTTTTCATTCTGGGTTACATCGCCGTGGGGATCTTGGGTGAGTTTCTGGCTGGGCAGAGCTGGGGCAGTGGCTGGGGCACATTACTGCCCCAGGGAGGGACCATTCCATGGCTGTTCCCTCTTAAGTCCCTGTGCCCCGCTCCTGATGATTTATCTGCATGTCTCTATCTCCAGCCTGGGTGTACGGAGACCCCAAACAAGTCCTCTACCCCAGGAACTCCACAGGGGCCTATTGCGGGATCGGGGAAAACAAGTGAGTATGAAGACAGGAAAGGGGGCAGGAGGGAGGTGCAATGGGGCTTGGACTCCACCTCAGCTTCCCTGAATCTCACCGTGTAGAACAGCCCCCACTGCTGGCCAGTGGCTTCCCAGACACCCAGAATTGGGAGGCAGCAGAGTTATGGTTGAGTGCGTGGGTTTTAGAGTTCAGAGACGGGCATTTTCATCTCCAACTGCACTAAGGAAGTTCTGGTCTGTGATCTGTGGCAAGAGACTCAACCCCTCTGAACTTGGAGTTCCTCTTCTGAAACACAAGGTAAATATTTTTGTAAAAATACAGTAACATACACTCACAAACTCATTTCAACCTTGTGAGGCAGGTACTATCATTTTACATCTGATGGAACTGAGGTGGTGAGTGGTTAGAGTCATAACGTTGGGTGATGATCTGGCTCCAGAGTTCAAGCTCTTAACCATCTGTTAGCAGTGGCAATGCTGAGTTCCTCTGGGAAACTCTCGGCTGTCTCCCACACCTCCCCAGCTGGGCTGAGCTTCCTGCGGTCGGAAGCTGAGTGGTATGGTCTGGGTCACACTGGCCACATCTAGAGGTACAGCCTTGGCAGTCCTTCTCTCTCCCTGAGCTTGACCAGGTACTCATGCATGTGTTCCCTTCTCTCCTACAGAGAGAAACCATATCTCCTATACTTCAACATCTTCAGCTGCATCCTAAATGCTAACATCATCGCGATCGCCCAGAATGGCCTGACGTGCCCCACGCCCCAGGTCAGAGTCTGGGGCCTGCATCTGTACCCTGATCTCCCCCAGGGTCTGGGTACCAGCCCCTCAGCATGCTCTCTGCCCCCAGGTGTGTGTATCCTCCTGCCCAGAGGCCCCATGGACCGTGGAACAGAAACAGTTCTCACAGACGGTCGAACAGGTCTTCTACGCAGCAGATAGGAAATTCTGTCTGCCAGGGGTGCCTGGAAACATGGTGAGCGCTGCCCCCGACATCACTGCTGTCACCAGGGAGCGTCCATAATAAGGGAAGATGGGAGGGGGGAGGGGGTAGATGATCATGGTGGGAGAAAGAGGATGGCTCCTTCCTTCATCCTGCTCTGTGTCTGTGTGTCTGTCTGTCTTTCCCCACCCTCCAGCAAGTACTCCAAAGCCTGCAACAGGAGTTCTGCCCCAGTTTCCTCCTGCCTTCCACTCCAGGTGAGAAGCCACATTCCTCTCTCAGACTCATGCAGTCCTAGGTTTTTGAGGAAACCAGGCTCAGAGAGAGTCAAGTCACACAGCTACTCTGTAACAAAATAGGAACAGGCATCAGGTCTTTGCTTTTTTTCCTCTGCTGATCATCCTGGAGTCAGATCACCAGTGTTTATTATGCACCTGCTGCATGCCAGGCTCCAGGGACAGGTGAAGTGAAGATGAAAACTGCTTCCTAGATGCTGACATCAGAGGTGTTCACAAAGCAATTGCATGAGATTCCCACGAGAACATACATGGGTGAATGTACACACGTGCATTTATGTACAGGCACAGGAACAGACAGGAAGGACATTCACCCAAATGTTACAGGGACTGTGTCTAGCGATGGGATCACGGTTGATTTTTTTTTCACCCCTGTATGCTCTTTTTTCCCAACAGTGAATGTTATTTTTAACAGAAAAAAGAAAGAAAGAAAATTGAGGGGAATTTTCTGGTTTCCCAATGGTTAGGGCTTTGTGTTTCCACTGGAGGGGGCACAGGTTGGATCCCTGGCCAGGGAGCTAATATCCTGCAAACCTCATGGCAAGTATAGGGGAAAAAAAATGTTTTTAACTATAGCATGAGAAAAGATATCCAACTCTCAATGTGTGCAATAGGAAGTATCTCCAAATGAGTGCTCCAGAATCAGATAGATCTGGGTTTAATTTCTAGCACTTTCCAGGTGTGTGGTCTTAGGAAATGACTCAGCCTCTCTGAACCTTATTTTCTTATCTTTAGAATGTAAATACCAAACCAAGTATAACAAAGCTGTTGTGAGGGTGGTGATAAATGGCTTTGTAGCATATCATAGGTGCGAGGAGAGGGGTGGGGGCGGGGGGTGAGAAGGCTTCCTGGAGGGGAGATGAAGATGTAGCCAAATGGGGCATAATGGATGGAATTTCTAGAGGAGGGAGAGCAAAGGTACAGAGGGGAGGAGAAAGGGGGCTGGATTCAGATGATGGGGACTCGCAGCCTGGATGTCAAGCGTGGGCACTCTCCAGGATAGGGCGTCTAGCAGAGTGACCTTGAGCCTGGAATGCCAGGTCCCGGCTGTGCCGTGTCTCCCAGGCACTCTAGCAGAGGCTGAATTGAAGGGTGGCAGGGGTGGGAGTGGAGGTGCTGCAAGAGGCAGGAGGGTCTACCCGAGGCAGTGGCAGGGCATGGAGGAAGGGGCATGAAGAGACAGTGAAGGAAGCCGGACTGGGCTCCTTGGGGCAGGTGTTCCCTTTCTGCTGTGGATTCAAGAACTGCCTTCTGCAGGGTGCAGAGCCCTTCTGTTCTCTGTCCTAGCAGCAGTTCGGGGGTGGGGAGGGGGTGGGGCCAGAGACTTTGAAGTCAGCTCTGTGGCCCCCCCTCCCCCTGTTCTCTCCCTCCAGCTCTGGGGCGCTGCTTCCCATGGACCAATAGCACGGTGCCCGAGCTCCCAGGGATCTCCAACACATCCATCCCCCAGAGCATCAGGTGGGCACTCCCTTGCCCTTCCATCTCTGTCCCACCCCCGCTTCCCACTCACAGCCCCATCTGACTCTGTCTCTCTCCAACAGTGGTCTTCTCGACAGCCTCAATGCCCGTGACATCAGTGTCAAGATCTTTGAAGACTTTGCCCAGTCCTGGTATTGGATTCTTGTGTGAGTCACCAGGTTCCTCTGCCCTCTTGTCCTTCTTTTCTCCCCACTGTGCCTCTCTGTCCCCTAGACCACCATCTGAAACAGAAGCTTTGGGCAGGGGAGGAGGAGCCAGAGGTCCGAAAGGATCCCAAGTCCAGCAGGATTTATAAGAAAAGGGGTGGGGGTGGGGTAGGGTGGTTCTGATTTGGAGACATTAGGGGTTTGAGGAAAGACATCTGTGGGCCTCTGCACAAGGAAAGATCCAGGCAATGTGGGATGACCCTCACCTATGTTTCCCTGCCCACAGTGCACTAGGTGTGGCTTTGGTTCTGAGCCTGCTGTTTATCCTGCTTCTACGGCTGGTGGCCGGGCCCCTGGTATTTGTGCTGATCATAGGGGTGCTGAGCGTGCTGGCGTATGGCATCTACCACTGCTGGGAAGAATACCGCGTGCTGCGGGACAAGGGTGCCTCCATCTCCCAGCTGGGCTTCACCACCAACCTCAGTGCCTACAGAAACGTTCAGGAGACCTGGCTAGCTGCCTGTGAGTGCCCTGCCTACCATGATCCACTGGCTGCCCAAAGCTGCCCTGGCCCTGACCCAGGCCCCTCTGCCCCCTGTCTACCCTCAGTGATCATACTGGCTGTGCTCGAAGGCGTCCTGCTGCTGATGCTCATCTTCCTGCGGCAGCGGATTCGCATCGCCATCGCCCTCCTGAAGGAGGCCAGCAGGTCAGGCCTGCCTGGGAAGGGGAAGGGGCAGAGGGCAAAGGGTGGGCCCAAAATGGGAGCGCTGGAAAAGTGGCAGGGCAGTGGAGGAAAGGGGGTAGCATAGCATGGTGATTAACACTGCTGTGAAGCTTAGCCTTTCTGTGCCTTAGTTTACTCATCTGTAAAATGGAGGTGGTAATAGTTCCTGAATTGTAGGGTGGTCATAAGGATTAAATTAATTAGTGTCTTGTCAAGTGCCTAAAATAGGAAACAGGCCCTTACTGTCCCTAAAGCCCCCCTGGTGGCTTCTCTGTGACTCTGCTGCTGCTGCTGCGTCACTTCAGTCGTGTCTGACTCTGTGTGACCCCACAGATGGCAGCCCACCAGGCTCCCCTGTCCCTGGGATTCTCCAGGCAAGAACACTGGAGTGGGGCGCCATTGCCTTCTCCATCTGTGACTCTAGTTTCCTCCAAAGTTCTCTTGAGCCTGATTTATTCAATTCAGTTCTTCCAATGAACATCTACTATGTGCCCAGTCTTAGGGGTATGGGGCAGGCCCCAGAGAGGGCAGAGGTGTGGCCTGTACCAGGGTCACCCCAAGAGAGGATGGGGGTGGGGGTAGCCTCACTGATGGACTGCTCTCATCTCCCTTGCAGGGCTGTAGGATACATGATGTCCACCATGTTCTACCCGCTGGTCACCTTCGCCCTCCTGCTTGTCTGCATTGCCTACTGGGCTATAATCGCTCTGTATCCTTTGCCCACATGGCTCACCCCCCCGAAGCCCTTGGGAATGGGGGGGCAGGACAATACTAGTGCCATCAGAAGAAGGCACCCCTTCTGCACAGCAGACACAGCCCTGCCATGACAGAGCAAGCAGAGGCTGAATTTCAGCCCCTCTGTGCAGTGAGCAGCCTGCTCAAGCGCCTGGGAAGGGGGTGGCTGAGGAGGGAGGGGATCTGTGGAGGGCCCCCGTCACCGTGCTTTCTTTGACTCCCCTCTGGATTCCTGGCCACATCGGGGCAACCCCAGTACGTGTTCTGGGCGCCCAACAGCAGTTTGCCCGGCTGTGAGAAAGTGCCCATGAATACATCATGTGACCCCATGGTGAGGGTCTGGGGGTGTTGTGGAGGGCATCAAAAGGGCTGAAGGGACCTTAGAGGCCAAGTGGTCCAAATCCCTCATTGTGTAGAGGAGACAGGACCAGAGGGGGCAAGGGGCTCACCCAGGGTCACACAGCAGGCCCCTAGCAGACTCCAGATCTCCCACGGAACACCTCCCCCTGCCCCTTGTGCTGGAAGAGGAGGCGTGCTGTGCCACCAGGCCCTGGGGCAGGCAGATCCCAGGACATTTCTCTGCCCAGAGGAACATTAACCACTTCATCCTTTCTGTCTCACTTCACTTACCTGTAAAATGGAGATAATCTTAATATCTGTGCTTCAGGGTAGCCGAGAAGATGAAAGGACACTGGGTACATTAGAGTGCTTAGTATAATGGCTGGCACCTGATAAGAGCTGGTATCTGTAGGTGGGTTTTGTTTAGGTTATTTTTAGTCTTCCTTAGAACACACTGTTCTAGACAGTAGACAGGTGGGTTCCCTGGGTGCCCAGGAGAGAAACTGCTTCCCCAAACTCTCCTCTGTGAGCTTCCCAGGGAGATGGGGCTGAGCTGCTGGGTATTTACTGTCAAAGCTTTCATGTGGCCACTGCATCAGAACTGGGACCATGGGCTGTGCCCACAGGCATTGTTTAGTTGCTCAGATGTGTCCCACTCTTTGAGTCCCCATGGACTGTAGCCCACCAGGCTCTTCTATCCATGGAATTTCCCAGGTAAGAATACTGGAGTGGGTTGCCATTTCCGTCTCCAGGGGATCTTCCTGACCCAGGGATGGAACTTGCGTCTACTGCATTGGCAAGCAGATTATTTACCCCTGAGCCACCAGGGAAGCATGCCCACAGACATTTGCCACGCACTGAAAAAGGAGAGGGAGATCACTTGAGGAGGATCCAGGCACTGCTTATACAAAGCCCCAGATGAAGTAGTTGTTGCTTTCAACTTGCTTAGGACCTAGCGGTGGCAACAGCACAAACCCACAATTACATAAAAAGTGGAAAGTAGTTTCTCTCTTGTTATAAAATTTCAAACATACAATCCGTTTCAACAGTTATCAAGATTTTTGTCACATTTTATGGAAAAACTTTAGTTAGGTTTTTTTTTTTTTTTTTTTTTTTGCTGCATCACGTGGCATGTGGGATCTTAGTTCCCTGACAAGGGATAGAACCCAAGCCCCGTGCAGTGAAAGGATGGAGCCTTTACCACTGGACTGCCAGGGAAGTCCCATGGAAAGAGAAGTTTGTTTGTTTGATTTTTAAGTATCATTGATGTACAATATTATATAAGTTACAAGTGTATAGCATACTGACTCAAAATTTTTAAAAGGCACACCCATTTTATAGTTATTATGAAACACTGGGCATATTCCCCATGCTGTAAATATATCCTTGCAGCTTATTTTATACCAAGTAGTCATATTGCCCCATCCAGCTCCCCTCTCCCCACTGGTAACCACTAGTTTATCCTCTATGAGTCTGCATCTTTTTTGTTATATTCACTAGTTGGTTGAATTTTTTAGATTCCACATATAAGTGATATCATACAGTATTTGTCCTTCTCTGTCTGACTTATTTCACTTAGCATAACATCCCCCAAGTCCATCCATGTTGCTGCAAATGTTTCTGTCTATGGCTGAGTAGTAGTTCACTGTATATATTGATATACACCATATCTTTGTCCATTCATCTGTTAATGGACACTTGTTGCTTCCACACCTTGGCAATTGAAAATAATGCTGTTATGAACATTGGGAGAGCATGGATCTTTATTCTAATTAGTGTGGGGTTTTTTTGTTTGTTTTTTTTTGAGGGGTGGTATATATCCAGAAGTGAAATTCCTGGGTCATAATGCTAGTTCTATTTTTAGCTTTTTGAGAAACTTCCCACACTGTTTGCCACAGTGACTGAACCAATTTACATTCCCATCAACAGTGTACAAGGGTTTCCTTTTCTCCATATCCTTGCCAACATCTGTTGTATTTTTGATGAGAGCCATTGCGACAGGTATGACGTGATCTCTCATTGTGGTTTTGGTTTGTAGTTCCCTGATGATTAGAAATGTTGAGTATCTTTTCATGTGTCTGGTGCCCATCCACATTTCTTTGGAAAAATGTCTGTTCGGTTCTTCTGCCCATTTTTAAATCAGGTGTGTGTGTTTGTTTTTCTTTTTTATGTTGAGTTGTATGAGCTGTTTTAATATGTTGGCTATTAATCCCTTATTGATCATGTCATTTGTAAATGTTTCCTCCCATTCAGTAGATTGTTTTTTTCATTTTTCAACAGTTTCCTTTAATGTGCAAAAGCTTGTGAGTTTAGTAGGTCCCACTTGTTTATTTCCTTTGCTTTAGGAGACAAGTCTGTTTTTTACTTTTTATTAGAGACATTTGCAGACACACACAAACATGGAGAATTTCTATACTCAGATTCCATAACATTCAGCTTTCTGTTTTTCTCTGTCTCCCCACCCATTCCCCAAGCCCCTGCAATCTGGCCCCCTCTCCCCGGAGCTTTAAGAGACAAATTCTGAACACTGTGCCTTTTCATCAATAAATATATCAGGATGGATCTCAACAAATAAGGACTTTTAAAAGCATAACCATTACACCATTATCACACCAAGCAAAGTGAACAATTCCTTAGTATCATCTGGTACCCAGTCTGTTCAACTTTGCTAGAAAGTGTTTTGGTTGAAGCTGCAGAGGCTGCTCTGGAAGAGGACAGCTGATGGGATCCAAGGGAGAGCTAGGCACTGGTCACACTGCTTCCATACCATTAAGGCTTGGCTACAACAGGGCTTCTCAGGTGGCACAGTGGCAAAGGACCTGCCTGCCAACACACAAGATACAAGGCACAAGCATTCAATCTCTGGGTCAGGAAGATTCCCTGGAGTAGGAAAAGGCAGTCCACTCCAGTATTCGTGCCTGGGAAATCCCACGGACAGAGGAGCCTGGTGGGCTACAGTCCACGGGGTCACAGAGCCGGATACAACTGAGCCGCAGCAGCGGCACAACACAGCCTGGGAGCTCTTGTGTTATTGCAGAGACTGGAGACCGAAGGAAGCAAATTATGCTCACACAATAGGCAAGCTGAAACCTGTCTGAACCGAGATAAATCTCCTAGAAGGAACAGGCTTCCCCCAGCTCTGGGAAGCCTGTTTCCATCCTCTGCCCTCCTCCACAGGAGCAAGTGAACTCCTCTTGTCCCGGGCTGATGTGCGTCTTCCAAGGCTACCGGTCCACAGGCCTGGCACAGCGTTCTCTCTTCAACTTGCAAATCTATGCAGTTCTGGGGCTATTCTGGACCATCAACTGGGTACTGGCCCTCGGCCAGTGTGTCCTGGCTGGGGCCTTTGCTTCCTTCTACTGGGCCTTCCACAAGCCCGGGATATCCCTACCTTTCCCCTGGGCTCTGCCTTCCTGCGCACACCCGGTAAGTCCAGGGCAGAGGACTGGGAATTGTGAACCTAGGAGGCCCAGGGGTCCAGGGGTTGCCTCTGATCCCCAGTCTCCTGCAGTTACCACACGGGGTCACTAGCCTTTGGAGCCCTCATCCTGACCCTGGTGCAGATAGCCCGGGTCATCCTGGAATACATTGACCACAAGCTGAGAGGTGAGCAGAGGCTGGGGGCTGGCTGAGGCTGGGCCAATCAGCTGTATCCCTGATGGGGTAGGGGCACCTATCCGGGGCCAATGACCAAACATGAGCCTTTCTTACCCCCAGGAGCCCAGAACCCATTGACTCGCTGTATCCTGTGTTGCTTCAAGTGCTGCCTCTGGTGTTTGGAAAAGTTCATCAAGTTCCTGAACCGCAATGCATATATCATGGTGAGCGCACTATACGAGCAACCCCTTGCTCTGGGCACTCCTGACCTTGACCTCCTGCCCTGGCCCAGGTGAGCTCACCACAACTAACTCTGAAATTGCCACCTCACCCAGATTGCCATCTACGGGAAGAATTTCTGTGTCTCAGCCAAAAACGCCTTCATGCTGCTCATGCGGAACATTGTGAGGTCAGGCTGTCACCCGCCCCCCCGCCCCCAACCCCTGTCATCTAAGTGTGCTGTGCTCAGAAGGGCCTTGAGCTTGGTTTAATCTCTGCTATCTCCATCTTGAAATGTGAACAGCTTTCATTTTGCATCTATCACAGCAAATTATGCAACCAGTTCTATTCCCAGCCCAGGCAGGCCTCTTATCCCCAACCTATTCCAACACCTTATACAGGGTGGTCGTCCTGGACAAAGTCACAGACCTGCTACTATTCTTTGGGAAACTGCTGGTGGTTGGAGGTGTCGGTAAGGACCAGGGCAGGGAGTTACAGGGACAGAAAACAGGGCCACTGGACAGTTTAAGAGGCGACCTCAGAGGAGTGATAGTGACGTCCAGATTTCTCCCATAGGGGTCCTGTCCTTCTTTTTTTCACGGGTCGCATCCCTAAACTGGGTAAAAACTTTGAGAATCCTCAACTCAACTATTACTGGCTGCCTATCATGGTGAGTGACATGTTCCCACCTTCCCCCTTCCCCCAGCTCCACACCTTTCATCCTCCCACCCCTCCACCCCACCTCCCACCTCCACCTCACTCTCCAACTCTCCAAAGGAACACTATGGGGAGCCTTGTGTCTTCCAGGTCTGCATCCTAGGGGCCTACCTCATCGCCAGCGGCTTCTTCAGCGTTTTTGGAATGTGTGTGGACACTCTTTTCCTCTGTTTCTGTGAGTGACAAGACAGCCCCCCCGACACACACACACACACACACACACACACACACACACACACCTCCTCTTTAAGAGATATAACGCTTCTAGAAACAGCGACTTTGTGAGTTCCAGGAGCCAGAGCCTCTTCTAACATCCTCAGGGCAGGTGTCTGGGAAGAATGGAGGGAATGAGCTCCCAAGATTCCTGGCCTCTCTCAAGGGGGGGCATTCTACGGCAGAGGCCTCTGGTATCTTCCCAAGAAAAACTAGGGAAGAACTTAGCCCCAGGAGACTTCCCAGCAGGTGGCTGTAGTGAGTGAGGAGTTCCTTACCATACTGTAGGCGTTTATTCAGAGTTTCCTGTGTACCAGGCTCTCTGTCAAGCAACTGACATGTATTTTTCCGTTAACCCTTATCGCACTATGAAATATAGTATCGTTCATACCCCCACTTTACAGATGAGGACACAATTACATGATTACATAGGTTACAAAAACTGCCCCCAAACCAGCCGGTGGTGATAGAGTCTGGAAACCAGGCAGCTGTCTCTTAGTCCCTCATTTTCCAGGGTAGTGGGGTTGGCTCCCAAAGGTTCGCTCTTACCGTCTATGTCGCGCCTTAGTGGAAGACTTGGAGCGGAATGATGGTTCAGCAGACCGGCCCTACTACATGTCCAAGAGCCTTCTGAAGATTCTGGGCAAGAAGAACAAGGGAACCCCGGGAGACAAGAAGAGGAAGAAGTGAGAGATGCAGCCCTGATCCCGGACTGTCTCTCGCCTGTACAGCCTCCCTGCCTTCCAGATCACTCTTTTGTAGTAAAAAAAAATTTTATTAAAAAAATTGCTATCTTGTTTTCTCAAAAATTCTTTTATTTCATGCAGCCTTTTAACCTCGCCGGCTCTTTAAAGTAGGCCCCGCCCCTATGACGTGCCCCAGATGCCTTGACCAATCAAAAGGTTTCTACGGAGTAATGCCAGCCCCCTCACCCCATCCAATACGCTTCCCGCCCGGGTCACGCGCCCCAGGGCTTCAAAGATGGCCAATTGGAAGAAGTGGCTCTGACTCACTGAAGGTCACGTGCAGAGTCCTGTGAGGACCAGTTAGAGTCGCGGAAGCGCGGCTAGGCGGCTGACCGTGGGCCGAATTTGGGTTAGACATCCGACAGTTTAAAGGGCCGGGGTCAGTTGATCGACTCCAACCCGGGTCCTGGGGGCCAGGGTCGTGACCGCCGCAAGGGAGAGATGATAGAAGAGGGACCCGGTATAGTGCCCTTGGGCAAACCCAGGAGACCGCGAATGCTGCGATTATGGGGAATCTGTAGGGTTCAGATATTTTCCGCGATCTTCCTGCTGCTGTTGTCTCCTGCAGGAGTCGGGGCCGGAGCAGAGGATGACTTCAGTCTGGTGGGTCCCATTCGCATAGCTCCGTCCCCGACCCACGCGGGCTATCTGCCCGGTTGTTCCTCACGGGACAGGGGCTGCTTATCGCTTTCGCCCCCAAGGAACCCTCCGACCCCGTTTCCTCCTTTCCTAGTCCCCTTTCCCTCTCTGGTCCTTGGGGGCTCTGAGGGTCTCTGTCCTCCCTGGGGGCTCATTCTCCAGTCGTACGTAGCCCCTTCCTCGCTCCGAGCCACCAGTTTCTCTCTAAACTCTCCTCGGGTTCCCCTTCCTAGTTCTAGGACCCCAGCTCGCACACCGGATTCCCATCACCGTGCCTCTCCCAGAGAAATCTGACTCCAAGCCTCTCTTCATTCACTCTAAAACCCAAAGTCACCTTTGTTCTGTTGACCCTTCCTCTTCCTAGGTTCATCCACTTGTGACCATGGAGCAACTGCTGTGGGTGAGTGGGAAGCAGATCGGCTCCGTGGACACCTTCCGAATCCCTCTCATCACCACCACTCCTCGGGGCACTCTCCTCGCCTTTGCTGAGGCCAGAAAAATGTCAACATCGGATAAAGGAGCTAAATTCATAGCTCTGCGGAGGTCTATGGACCAGGGTATAAAGATGACTGGGTCACAAGACGTTGGATGGGTGGGGAGCTTGACCTGCCTTTAGGGCCCTAAGGCTGCTGGATCCCCGAGAAGTAGAGAGAACCTGAGGAGGGAAGGTGTCAGGGCAGTGAGCTGGAAATTAGGATCACCAAGGAGCTGAGCATACATTCAAACATTTATTGAACACTTACGATATACTTGGCATTGTTCTGCTGCTAAGTCGCTTCAGTCGTGTCTGACTCTGTGTGACCATGGCATTGTTCTAGGTTCTGTAAATACAGTTATGAACGAAACAGAGCAAAAATCCTTGCCTTCATAGGATAGGGGATGGGGGAGACAGACAATATACATAAAAAATAACTAAATGTATTTTTTTTTGTTGGGAGGTAATAAGTACAGTGGAAAAAAAAAACCAAAATAGGAGATGAGAGATAAGGAGAGTGCTAGAGCTTGACTGCAATGTTAAGTACGTGACATTTTAGCAGACTCAGAGCAGGTGAGTGAGCCTTGAGAAAGAGCATGCTAAGCAGTGTAACAAGCTTAGATGCCCCAAGGAGGGAGGGAGATATTCAATAAATGAGGAGTTTGTGTGGCTGGATGGAGTGAACAAAGGTAGAAGATGGTCAGAGAGGTAAGGAGGGGCAGATCTTGTAGGCCTTGGGTCCCTAGCCAGGAGGTGAAAATGGCAGGGAGTGGTGGAAAGGGCACCTTCAAAGTGCTTACCCTGGGTCTCTTCCTTTTTTTTTCTTTAGGCAGCACATGGTCTCCGACAGCTTTCATTGTGGATGATGGGGAGACCCCAGATGGGCTGAACTTGGGGGCAGTGGTGAGCGACACGACGACAGGCGTGGTTTTCCTTTTCTACTCCCTCTGTGCTCATAAGGCTGGCTGCCAGGTGGCCTCTACCATGCTGGTGTGGAGTAAGGATGACGGTGTTTCCTGGAGTTCGCCACGGAACCTCTCCCTGGATATAGGCACCGAGATGTTTGCACCAGGACCGGGCTCTGGCATTCAGGTCTCTGTCCTGAGATGAGTGGAAGGAGCTGCCTTATAGAGACTCTGCCCCAAAACAGACTCCTTCACAGAGACAAGATCCTGTGAAGTCAGATTTTTCTGTTTTAGATGGGATTCCGTGGAAGAAAGGGACGTCCTGGGAAGAACACTCTACCCAGGGAAGGTGGAATTTTGCCAGTGGCATTCTGTTTGGGGGTTGTCCACAGGGCTGCCCCCAAACCATGTAACAATCCATGAACCCTGGCATGCTGCAGTCCACAGACTCACAAAGAGTCGGACATGACTGAACAACCGAACTGAATCCATGTACAGATTAGAAAAAAATTAGAAGATCCCATGCAGATTAGGGAAAAAAAACCTTTCCTTCATTTGGGCAGACACAAGCCTGTGCCATGGGCCACAGCTTGGTCCATGAACACAGGTTGGGTTTAAGCTCCCATCCGATGCCTGTGGCTAGGCCTCCTTGTCCTTTGCACAGTCCAGGGTATACCCTGTATGCCCCCAAGGAGTTTATTCTGCCAAAAAGCTAAATTCAGTCAGTGGGTGTTTGCAAGGCTTGCAGGATCTGCAGCAAGGACAGAACGGAAGGGGACTGGGTGTATCCTCAAACTTAAGAGGTGAGGGGTCCCCCCTTCCCTGCCTGAGCCTCCTCGCTGTGTCTGCAGCATCCCGATGCTTTCCCCACAGAAACAGCGGGAGCCTAGGAAGGGCCGGCTCATCGTGTGTGGACATGGGACGCTGGAGCGGGATGGGGTGTTCTGCCTGCTCAGCGATGACCACGGCGTCTCCTGGCGCTATGGAGGTGGGGTCAGCGGCATCCCCTATGGCCAGCCCAAGCGGGAAAACGACTTCAACCCCGATGAGTGCCAGGTGAGGATTCCAGGGGCTGTTCCCCACCCGCCTGACCTGCTTGGCCCTCCAGAGACCTGTTTCACTCACAGACCCCGGGTCTGGCTGCCCAGCTCTGTGCCAGCCAGCCTTGCTCCCTCGGGGACGGGGCACTGGGCCCTGCCCCTGCCCTGGGTCTTCCTGAAGCCCTCTTTTCTCCACTCAGCCCTACGAGCTCCCCGACGGCTCGGTCGTCATCAACGCGCGGAACCAAAACAACTACCACTGCCATTGCCGCATCATCCTCCGCAGCTATGACGCCTGTGATACCCTGAGGCCTCGGGATGTGACCTTTGACACGGAGCTCGTGGACCCTGTAGTAGCTGCAGGGGCTGTAGCCACCAGCTCCGGCATTGTCTTCTTCTCCAACCCAGCCCATCCAGAGTTCCGTGAGTATATGCCAGGTGGGGTGGGGTGGGCGGGGAGCCCCCTGTGACCGAAAGAAGGCCGCCTTGTCCAGGAGGGAGGCCCTTTGTCTCCCTGACTCTGCTGCTGTTCCCAGGAGTGAACCTGACCCTGCGCTGGAGCTTCAGCAATGGTACCTCCTGGAGGAAGGAGACGGTCCAGCTGTGGCCGGGGCCCAGTGGCTACTCATCACTGACAGCCCTGGAGGGCAGCGTGGGTGGGAAGGACCAGGCCCCACAACTCTACGTCCTGTATGAGAAAGGCCGGAACCAGTACATGGAGAGCATCTCTCTGGTCAAAGTCAGCGTCTATGGAACTCTGTGAACTGTGCACCTCCCATGGGGGCAGAGGGCCCTGAACTGAGCCTCAGGACCGTGGGTCTGCAAGAGAGTCTGCTGGAGGAGCCTAGAGGACAGTCCCACCTTGCTTTCGACTCTAGCCTTTTGCAAAATCAACTTACGTTTGACAGGGAGATCATTACTTTAAGACTAAAAACCTGGCTTCTCCCAACCAGGAGGAGCTGCCTGTACCTGGGAGCTCTTCCCTTCCACATTGTGAACTTGCCCTTTCTGCCCTCCCGGGACAATGACTGGTCCTTTTCTTGGGCAGGGCTAGGTGGGCCTGTAGCATTAAATGATTGTGAACTCAGGGAACTGGGGAAGACCTCTTTGGGGTAAAATACTGGTTTTGGAGAGGGCTGGTGAAAGCTCTAGGAGGGCAGGACATCTGGCTTCAAGAAAGGATGAGGGGCACCATGCACTTTGACTATTTATGAATCAAAATGTTTATAAGTTAACATTTTTAATGAAGGAGAATGAATACTTGCAGGGTCTCTCTGTTTCTGTCATTGCACGTCTTCATGTTTGTTTTCCCAGTGCACACGTGTGGGATGGGGGAGTGAACTTGGGGAAGGAAGCTAGTGTGCTTATTGACAGTGAAAATCTGTGACTCTGGCAAGTCAAATCCTCCTTTTGACTTCACATTCTTTCCTATCACAGAAAAAGTTTGCTCTTCACAGATGTAATGAGGAGTAGGAGGAGGAACCTCGAAAGATAGTTAAAAACCAACTGCATTGTAATTCTAAGGTGGGATAAGAAGCTATCCTCCATGAAGCAGGAAGCAGGTGTGTAAAATGCAGGTGAGAAACTTCTCCCAGGCCAGCCTGGCAGAGAAATAAGCACTGTGGCAATTATGTAGCATTTCGTCCTAGAGGAGATGCTGTGAAAAGAGCCTGCAGCTGAGTGAGACAGCCACAGCTTTCCTCTGTATGGAAAGAAAATACAATGCCTGGATAAGATGGTAGAAATGTTCAGGACTTTCTTTTTCATTTATTTTTGGCTGTGCTGGGTCGTCATTGCTGTGTGGGCTTTTCTCTAGCTGTGGTGAGTGGAACTTACTCTCCCTAGTGGTGCTCAGGCTTCTCTTGTGGATAACAGGCTCTAAGCACTCGGGCTTCAGTAGTTGCGGCTCTCTGGCTCTAGAGTTCAGGCTCTGCAGTTGTGTCACACTGCTTGGTTCCTCCTCAGCATGTGGAATCTTCCTGGACCAGGATCAGACCCATGTACCCTGCACTGGCAGGTGGAATCTTATCCACAGCACCACCAGGGAAGTCCTCAAGACGTTCTTTATGTCTTTATCATAAAGAGATGAGGGCCACATTCATCTGCAGTTAGAGATATCTTTTACTTTCAACTGCATTTATAAGAAAATGTTAGAATAACTTACGCTATCTGATGGAAGTAGAATATATTCCACTGTATGTAAAGACAAGGTGTAATTTTGTTATGTTCTAGCCAGAGTTTGTGGTCAACAATGTAATACTTGCTATTTCAGAGTCTTTTCCAATGAGTCAACTCTTCGCATGAGGTGGCCAAAGTACTGGAGTTTCAGCTTTAGCATCATTCCTTCCAAACAACACCCAAGGCTGATCTCCTTTAGAATGGACTGCTTGGATCTCCTTGCAGTCCAAGGGACTCTCAAGAGTCTTCTCCAACACCACAGTTCAAAAGCATCAATTCTTCAGCACTCGGCTTTCTTCACAGTCCAACTTTCAGATCCATACATGACCACTGGAAAAACCATAGCCCTTGACTAGACGGACCTTTGTTGGCAAAGTGATGTCTCTGCTTTTCAATATGCTATCTGGGTTGGTCATAACTTTTCTTCCAAGGAGTAAGTGTCTTTTAATTTCATGGCTGCAGTCACCCATCTGCAGTGATTTTGGAGCCCCAAAAAATAAAGTCTAACACTGTTTCCCCATCTATTTCCCATGAAGTGATGGGAAATAGTGACCAGATGCCATGATCTTCGTTTTCTGAATGTTGAGCTTTAAACCAACTTTTTCACTCTCCACTTTCTTTCATCAAGAGGCTTTTTAGTTCTTCACTTTCTGCCATAAGGGTGGTGTCATCTGCATATCTGAGGTTATTGATATTTCTCCCAGCAATCTTGATTCCACCTTGTGCTTCTTCCAGCCTGGCGTTTCTAATGATGTACTCTGCATGTAAGTTAAATAAGCAGGGTGACAATATACAGCCTTGACGTACTCTGTTTTCCTATTTGGAACCAGTCTATTGTTCCATGTCCAGTTCTAACTGTTGCTTCCTGACCTGCATATAGGTTTCTCAAGAGGCAGGTCAGGTGGTCTGGTATTCCCATCTCTTTCAGAATTTTCCACAGTTTATTGTGATCCACACAGTCAAAGGCTTTCGCATAGTCAATAAAGCAGAAATAGATGTTTTTCTGGAACTCTCTTGCTTTTTTGATGATGCAGCAGATGTTGGCAATTTGATCTCTGGTTCCTCTGCCTTTTCTAAAACCAGCTTGAACATCTGGAAGTTCACAGTTCACATATTGCTGAAGCCTGACTTGGAGAATTTTGAGCATTACTAGCATGTGAGATGAATGCAATTGTGTGGTAGTTTGAGCATTCTTTGGCATTGCCTTTCTTTGGGATTGGAATGAAAACTGACCTTTTCAGTCCTGTGGCCACTGCTGAGTTTTCCAAATTTGCTGGCATATTGAGTGCAGCACTTTCACAGCATCGTCTTTCAGGATTTGAAATAGCTCAGCTGGCATTCCATCACCTCCACTAGCTTTGTTTGTAGTGATGCTTTCTTAAGCCCACTTGACTTCACATTCCAGGATGTCTGGCTCTAGGTGAGTGATCATACCATCGTGATTATCTTGGTCGTGAAGATCTTTTTGTACAGTTCTGAAAATACCTTAGTGAACCTCAGGTACCACAACATCTAGTTTCAGCAGTTAATCAAGATGTTACCATGCTGCATCATCTGATCCTTTTGTCTATTTCCTTTGCTGAAGTATTTTAAAACAAATCCCAGACCTCATGATATTTCACCCCTACATTCTTATGTATGCATCTCATTCCTTTTTTTTTATATACATTTTATTACATAATCATAATGCTATTGCAGTGGCCACAGGACTGGAAAAGGTCAGTTTTCATTCCAATCCCAAAGAAAGGCAATGCCAAAGAATGCTCAAACTACCACACAATTGCACTCATCTCACACGCTAGCAAAGTAATGCTCAGAATTCTCCAAGCCACGCTTCAACAGTACGTGAACTGTGAACTTCCGTATGTTCAAGCTGGATTTAGAAAAAGCAGAGAGGAACCAGAGATCAAATTGCCAACATCCACTGGATCATCGAAAGAGCAAGAGAGTTCCAGAAAAACATCTGCTTCATTGACTATGCCAAAGCCTTTGACTGTATGGATCACAACAAACTGTGGAAAACTCTTAGAGAGATGGGAAACCAGACCACCTGACCTGCCTCCTAAGAAATTTGTATGCAGGTCAAGAAGCAACAGTTAGAACTGGACATGGAACAACAGACTGGTTCCAAATTGGGAAAGGAGTACATCAAGGCTGTATATTGCCACCCTGCTTATTTAACTTATATGCAGAGTATATCATTTGAAATGCCAGGCTGGATGAAGCACAAGGTGGAATCAAGATTGCTGGGAGAAATATCAATAACCTCAGATACAAAGATGACCCCACCCTTATGGCAGAAAGCGAAGAAGAACTAAAGAGCTTCTTGATGAAAGTGAAAGCGGAGAGTGAAAAAGTTGGCTTAAAACTCAACATTACGAAAACTAAGACCATGGCATCCGGTCCCATCACTTCATGGCAAATAGATGGGGAAATAGTGGAAACAGTGGCTGACTTTATTTTTCTGGGCTCCAAAATCACTGCAGATGGTGACTGCAGTCATGAAATTAAAAGTCATTTGCTCCTTGGAAGAAAAGCTATAACCAACCTAGACAGCATATTAAAAAGCAGAGACATTACTTTGCCAACAAAGGTCCGTCTAGTCAAAGCTAGGGTTTTCCAGTAGTCATGTATGGATGTGAGAGTGTGCTTTTGAACTGTGGTGTTGGAGAAGACTCTTGAGAGTCTCTTGGACTGTAAGGAGATCAAACCAGTCGATCCTAAAAGAAATCTGTCCTGAATATTCATTGGAAGGACTGATGCTGAAGCTGAAACTCCAATACTTTGGCCACCTGATGTGAAGAACTGACTCACTGGAAAAAGACCTTGATGCTGGAAAAGACTGAAGGCAGGGGGACGACGGAGGATGAGATGGTTGGATGGCATCACCAACTCGATGGCCATGAGTTTTAGCAAGCTGCAGAGTTGGTGATGGACAGGGAAGCCTGGCGTGCTGCAGTCCATGGGGTCGCAAGGAGTCGGACAGGACTGAGTGACTGAACTGAATGCTTTTGCACACCCAAAACATTCACAATAACTGTGGTATACTCTAAAACCCAAGTTGGCTATTCAGATTTCCTCAGATGTCTTATTTTAGTTGATTTGTTCAAACCAGGATCTCAAGAAAATCTACTCATTGCATTTGGCATTTCTTAAATCTCTCTTTTTTGGATACCATCTACACAGATGTCGGTTCATTTTGTCCTGTAGAATGGAGCATCGTTTAACTTTTTCCTTCATCCCTTGTGTTTCCACTTTCCAAACCTGAAGGTTTAATTAGACTTGGATTCCACCGGGTGAAGAGGAGCATAGGACAAGATTCCTTCTCAGGTGCTGTGCCTTCCCTGTTGTGCTCCCTCAGGAAGCAAGTCCTGCTTGCTTGTCCCTCTCTTGAGTGAAGCTGAGGGTGCGTGATGTGTTCAGATGGCCGTTAACTCTGCTGTGTAAGGCTTCCCCTTCAACCTTCCAACTGACACACAGATGAGTTTTGCCTCAATCAGTTATTTCATGAGGGGTTATGAAATACTGGTTTTTGAATTATATTATTTTCTCTTCACATATTAACTGGAATGCTTTAATGAAAAATAAGTGTCCCTCATCAAGGTTGTTGGGTTACCCTGAAGCATGGTTCATATGGGAAAGGCAGGATAAATGCCTCCTTTCTCCCCTTTCGTTGCCAGTTCTCAAAGTAAACTGATGTGTTCATAATACTTTACCTTGGCCGGTAAACCACGTTGTTACCACACAGGACATACATACAGAGGCGGAGCCTGCGGGCCTCAGGGAGTGGACATGGGGATGTCTGAGAGAAGAAATATGAAGAGAGAAACACAGGCGGCCTGGCTGGGGGCAGGGGATCCGCTCTGCTTTTCTGACACAGATGGAGAAATAGATAATTATCAGAAATAACTGGACTTCCCTGGTGGTCCAGTGGCTAAGACTCCACTCTCCCAATGCAGGAGGGCCAGGTTCATTCCCGGGTCAGAGAACTAGATCCCACATGCAGCAACTAAAGATCTCGAATGCTGCAGCCACGTAAATATTTTTAAACTAAATGGTGGCGTAAGAACCCGTCTCTAAGTGCAGGAGACAAGAGACATGGGTTTCATCTCTGGGTCGGGAAGATCCCCTGGAGGAGGGCATGGCAACCCACTCCAGAATTTCTGCCTGAAGAATCCCCATAGACAGAGGAACCTGACAGACTGCAGTCCACCAGGTCACAAAGAGTCAGACACGACTGAAACAACTTAGCACACACACAAAAGCTAAATAGAAGGAAATGAAAGGAACAAATAAATAGAAGGAAAAAGAAAAATAAATGACCTCTGGGTAATTTGGCAAAAATACAGCCACAAAGGTGGTGCCCATAGTGAATGACCCAACCCACTGTGTATCGAGAGAGGGAGGTTGGAGGGAAGAATGAAGATGTACAATCACCTTTGTGCTTTAGTATCTTAAGCCCAGCTAACTTGGTGATGTTCCTATCAACCAATTTAAGGAATGTTGTTCAACCTTCACCGAGCTTGCTTTTGTTATTTTGGAATTCCTCAAGCCGTTCAAGTCCCCTTGCCGTTGGAAGTAGGAGCCTGGTATACAATAACACGGCTCACTGAGGACGTCAGTGCCAACCCCAGTGCCAGCTCCATGCTCATGGCTCTGAAAGGAAAGATCAAGGGGGAGGCCAGTGTCTCAGGATGTCTGAGTCTCAATGAGGTGTTTGATACGTCATAAGGAACCACAGGAAAACCAGTTGATGAGAGATTACTTACTTTATAGGAGAATATAAAAATAAGTATAGAAAAAGTAACCAAATTGGAAAATCATCATTTTGCAAACTTGAGTGGCAGTTCCCATTTGAAAGGTGCCATCCCTGAAACTAGACAGCATATTAAAAAGCAGAGACATTACTTGGCCAACAAAGGTTCGTCTAGTCAAAGCTAGGGTTTCTCCAGTAGTCACGTGTGGATGTGAGAGTTGGGCTACAAAGAAAGCTGAGTGCCGAAGAATTGATGCTTTTGAACTGTGGTATTGGAGAAGAATCTTAAGAATCCCTTGGACTGCAAGAAGATCAAACCAATCAATCCTAAAGGAAATCAGTCCTGAATATTCATTGGAAGGATTGATACTGAAGCTAAAGCTCCAATACTTTGGCCACATGATGCAAAGAACTGACTCATTAGAAAAGACCTGCTGGGAAAGATTAAAGGCAGGAAGAGAAGGGGACAACAGAGGATGAGATGGTTGAATGGTATCACCAACTCGATGGACATGAGTTTGAGCAAGCTGCGGGAGTTGGTGATGGACAGGGAAGCCTGGCAAGCTGCAGTACATGGAGTCACAGAGTCAGAACAACTGAGCAACTGAACTGAACTGAACTCCTGAACCAGGAGAACAAAAAGCTGAGCCCAAGAGAATTCTGTAGAAACAAAACTTGGGAATTTCCCGGAGGCCAGTGATGAAGACTCAGTCCTTTCAGTGATATGACCTGGGTTAAGTTCCTGGTTAGGAAATAAAGATCCTGCAACAAAAACAGAACTTGTTAAAAAAATCCTTATCTTCCTTTAGCCTCCCCACATAGTTTAGACACTTTCCCACAACTGCCTCTTTCATTCAACCTACCATATAAGCAAGTATGTTTTGCCATGTCTTTGGGCTTTCACTTTTTTTTATGAAGGCTTGTGTTATGTAAAACTTAAATATGTATTTTTTCTCCTGTTAATCTTTGTCAGGTTGATTTTTCAGAACGAGCCCGGGACCCTAAGAAGGTCAAGGAAAATTTTTCCCTCCCCTACACAGGCAAAGATCATCAGTGGATGCCAAAATCATTAGGTCAAGTGTGATGGAGGCTGGATATTCATTCACATGGTGCTAAAGCCAAGGGTAGTCAGCAGTTAGCTGTTAATAAGTAATAATAGTAACCTGCCTTCACTGATTAAGCTTACTTTGTTTTTACAGAAACTTGCATGTCCTCTAAACACCACATAGCTCAAACGTTTGCCCAAGTTGTTTTTTGAGACTTGGAGCTAGCTGGCTGTATCTGGTTTGAGCTACAGCCAATTAAGACCCTCCATCTGGATATGCACGAGTGTCTGCTGGATGACATTTTGACATCAGAGGGACAAAAGCTTCATTCTCAGAGCTAACAGTCATTTTCTGAACACAGGTCCCAATAAGAAGTCTGTAGCTTAGTTGTTCCCATGTAGAATGTTGATCACAGCACCTTTCTCTTATCTCCAATTACTTTTCACCACACCTCAGCTTTATCCCATGAATATCCCAAGCCCTTTGTCTTTTGGGAAGTAAATTTGAGGCTTGTCTTCTCATCCCTGGGTTGGCTGCTTTATGAATAAGCCCTCTACTGCAAACCTAGCATTTGGCTTGCTGTGCATCAGGCAGACAAACATGGTTTGGTAACACTGCCAAAGAAATAACCCATCTTGCCACTCAAAAGGGCAAAAAGTATTTCTACAAGGAAGAGATCCTGGGGGTCGCTACTTTAACCAGGTGATCAAACTAAGGTCAATAATAATAGAACAAGTAGACATTATGATCCCTCTGACACAAAGCCCTGTTAAGTACATAGCATTTGGTAGACTGAAAAAAAATGATCCCCTAAAAGATATCCCTAAAGGACAGGGAAGCCCGGCGTGCTGCAGCCCATGAGGTCGCAGAGAGTCTGACACGACTGAATTGACTGAACAACAATAGATATCCTTGCCTTAATCCCTGGAATGTGTGAAGGTTATCTAACATTGGGATAAAGGGGGTCTTTGCAGATATGATTAAATCAAGGGTCTTGCAATGGGGAGATCCTCCTGGGTTGTCTGGGAGAGCTCTAAATGCAATCACACTTATCACTCTAAGAGGGAGGCCGAAGGAGACTCAATACACACAAGTATAGAGGAGGAAGCAGTGTGACACAGAGGCAGAGACTGGAGAGATGTGGCTGCCACAGCAGTCCAAGTGTGGGCTGGAAAAGAATTTCCAGACATAGAGCATTTCAGAAGGGAGTGGGTTTATTAAGAACAAAGAGAAGAGATAATGAGAGTGCTGAGAGCACAGCAGGCTGATCTGCTAACAGACCAGGGAGGGTAAATGGAATGCTGTTTGAACAGTGGGCCAGCTCAAGGGAGAGCCGGTGCATTTCATGAGTTAGCAGTCAATTTTTATAGTCTCCAGACAAAATTCCTGCTGGAAGAGTGGCATTAGGTAATGGGTTAGGGTGCTGTAGAGTGACTACCAGGGTGGGCATTTTTGCTAACTGGGGTCAGGAAGCTTGCTGATGATGATCAGCAAGCTTTTGACAACAGTTACAAAGGGGAAACAGTGGAAACAATGTCAGACTTTGTTTTTCTGGGCTCCAAAATCACTGCAGATGGTGACTGCAGCCATGAAATTAAAAGACGCTTACTCCTTGGAAGAAAAGTTATGACCAACCTAGATAGCATATTCAAAAGCAGAGACATTATTTTGCCAACAAAGGTCCGTCTAGTCAAGGCTATGGTTTTTCCAGTGTTCATGTATGGATGTGAGAGCTGGACTGTGAAGAAAGCTGAGTGCTGAAGAATTGATACTTTTGAACTGTGGTGTTGGAGAAGACTCTTGAGAGTCCCTTGGACTGCAAGGAGATCCAAGCAGTCCATTCTAAAGGAGATCAGCCCTGGGTGTTGTTTGGAAGGAATGATGCTAAAGCTGAAACTCCAATACTTTGGCCACCTCATGCGAAGAGGTGACTCATTGGAAAAAGACTGATGCTGGGAGGGATTGGGGGCAGGAGGAGAAGGGGACTACAGAGGATGAGATGGATGGATGGCATCACCAACTCGATGGACGTGAGTCTGAGTGAACTCTGGGAGTTGGTGATGGACAGGGAGGCCCGGCGTACTGCGATTCATGGGGTCGCAAAGAGTTGGACACGACTGAGCGACTGAACACTGACTGACTGACAAAGGGCTCAGTCAGTTTCAGAGGTGACCTTGGTTTTGGGCTCCACTTCTATGGCCTTGGTGCAAGACCTCACACTTGTGACCTTGGAATGAGACTCCACAGTGGCCACAAGTCAAGTTATGCCAGCAGCCGCCAAAAGCTGGAGGAACGGATTTTTCCCTCATGTTTCTGGAGTGAGCCAGTCCTTGTGGACACCTTGATTTTTTTGTTTTGAACTTCTGGCTCCTAGAATTGTGAGGGAAGAAATATCTGTTTTTTAAAACCATCAAGTTTGTAGTAATTTGTTATAGCACCCATAGGAAACTAATACCTGGTGTCATTCATGAAGTATTCTTGCCCAAACCATGTAATCAGAATCTAATTAGGCCTTTATGGGAATTCCCTTGAGGTCCAGTGGTTCAGTCCCTGGTTGGGGTACTATTAATAAGATCCCACAAGCCGCTCAGTGCAGCCAAAAAAAAGGAATCTAATTAGGCCTTTAAGAGTAATTTCTAGGTTAAAGAAAAGCAGAAACTTGAGGAACAAGTTAAAAACACCATGAGAGTACAGTTTGATGAAACCAACATATGGAATATCCTACAAAACAACTGCCCAAGTCTCTTCAAAGGATCATTGTCACAGAAAGAAGGGGACTATTCTAGAATAAAGAGACTAACAAGATCTAACAGTAAAATAAAGTGCTTGATCCTTGATTCAAGAATACTGGCCCTTGAAAGAACAATTACCATAAAAGATATTTGGGGAACAGTTGAAAAAATTTTAATATTGATCAAGTATTAAGTAATATTGTTGTTGTTTAGTTGCTAAGTCTTTTCTGACCCTTTTGAGACCCCATGTACTGTAGCCCAACAGGCTCCTCTGTCCATAAGATTTCCCAGGCAAGAATACTAGAGTGGGTTGCCATTTCCTTCTCAGAGGATCTTCCCCACCCAGGGATCAAACCTGGGTTTCATGCATTGACAGGTGGATTCTTTACCACTGAGCCATCCGAGAAGCCCATTAAGTAATATTAGGAATTATTAATTTTCTCAGGCATAATCATATTGCAGGCAAATGTCCTTAGATTTTGGGTATGCATGCTGAAATATTTAAGCATGAAATGCCTTGATCTCTATAATTCACACTGAAATGCACCTGCTAAATATATATATGTGTATATATATATATATATACATGTATTTGCCATTTGCCATATTTTCAAATGTGGGAAAATGTTACAGTATTTGATTAGGTGATGGGTATATTCCTACTGTTTTAAAAGTTTCCTAATAAAAAGAAATATAAGAAGCAACCAGCCTCTTTTAAAAGGAGGTTATAACAGTTGCTCAGCTTCCTTTAGAAGAAATCAGGATTTCCCTGGTGGTCCAGTAGTTAAGAGTCTGCCTTGCAGTGCAGAGGTTGTAGGTTCGATCCCTAGTCTGGTCAGAGAACTAAGATTTCACATGCTACGGGGGCACCTAAGCCCGAGTGCCTCAGTGAAGATCCCACATGTCTTTGCTAAGACATGATGCAGCCAAACATTAAAAAAAAAAAAAGAAGAAGCAATCAACCCAGTGTGGAGCTCAGCCTCTCCCTGCATGCTGCTGGGAAATGGGAGGCTCCAGGTCCCAGGTGGTACCCGACATTGTTGCATGGCCTTTTAAAGACAGCTCCCTCTGTGGTTATTTATCAGCACATAACTGTTTGATAACTGGCTGACATCTCTATCATCACTATATTTAGAAGTTAATGGTTTAATGACAGGCAATAAACAGCCTTGAAATGTGACCTGTTCTCACCTGAGAGTCATCTGACAGGGGCCAATAAAATTTAACACTTTCAAGAGTCAGCAGGTACTTTAACCCTTAGGATAATCTCTTTGTCCCTATTCTTTGGGAAATAACACAATCACAAGACTATTTTGGGAAACTATGTTGTTAATGGTCAAAGTACAATAAACAAAGTAACAGGGACTTCCCTGGTGATTAGTGGCTAAGACTAGTTCCTAGTCGGGGAACTAGAGCCCACATGCCGTGACTAAGACCTGGTGCAGCCAAATAAATTAAAGGAAAGTCGGCTCAGTCGTGTCCGACTCTTTGCAACCCCATGGTCTGTAACCTAGTAGGTTCCTCTGTCCATGGGATTTTCCAGGCAATAGTACTGGAGTGGATTGCCATTTCCTTCTCCAGCATATCTTCCCGACCCAGGGATTGAACCCAGGTCTCCCGCATTGTAGACAGACGCTTTACCATCTAAGCCACCAGGGAAGTCCAAATAAATTAACTAAATTTAAAAAAAAGAAACAGATGGCCCTGAGCTGCTGAAAGCCAGATGCCCACAGATGCCACTGGACAGAACTAACCATTGTGCATGCAATTGTTCTCACTGGAGCATTAAAACAAACCAGCAAGGTGAGAGCAGCTCTAAGCAAACATTGCCAAATGCTGGAGTGGCTCATTTCATCTTTCCTGTCAACTCCTTTTCATGTTACTCATTTCTGTTTCTCTACTCCACATTAAGGATGATTCTTCAGGTTACTAATTCTCTACCAGTGGATTGAATTAACCTCTTTATCTCTTTGAACAACTTTAGTCTCCAAGCGTGCTCCCCATCTGAATGTCTGGTTGTAAACTCACCTGCTGATTTGTTCTCCTGAGGATGTTTTTTATTTTGGCTCATCTTGCAAACAGTTGTCTTCCAAGAGAGCTCCCTTTCTGGAGGTATCCCTGGGGCTGACTTAAGCTTTTGCCTGTGTTCAGCCCTCTGAGATTCACAGGTTCCAAACCACATTTAAGTTATTAAGTAGTTCGGACATACAAAAATACGAATTGCACAACAAGCTCGCATAGACACTTCCTTGAATACATCTCTCCATACCCACCCCACCTTGAATTGAGCATTTAACAATCCTATGCATTTCTTTTTGTAAAAATTTTACTATGATACTTAACTCCCAACAATGCATATATTTTAAATTTATTTACAATGTTAATTTCTGCTATACAGTGAAGTATTTCAGTTATACATGCATATGTAGTGTGTGTGTATACACACACACACACACACACACATTCCTTTTCATATTCTTTCTCATTAGATTTATCACAGAATATTAAATATAGTTCCTGTGTTATACAGTAGGACCTTTAGACAATGTGTTATTTAGTGATGTTTTTACATTACATACTATTGTTCTGTGATTTACTTTTTCCTTCATATTGTGACATTAATCCACACTGGTGTGTCAGGCATACTACCTCTGCATGTAACACATGGTATATCGTAAATATACCATTTTCCTACTGGAGAACACTTGAGTCTTTTTCTCCCCATTACTATCAGTAACATCAAGGATTCATGTACATTAATCTGTGTGACTGTATTTAGGGTGTATTATCAGAAGTGGAAACACTGAGTTGAAAAGAATACACCTCATCTTTAGTAGGTACACAGCACAAGTGAGAGAGCACAAAGAGAAAAAAGTTTATTTAAGATTGAAGTGAGGCAGAAAGCAGGGTTTCCCTGTAGACTCAGACTGGAAAGAATCTGCCCATAATGGGAGAGATTCAGTCCCTGGCTTGAGAAGATCCCCTGGAGAAGGGAATGGCTACTCACTCCAGCATTCTTGCGTGGAGAATTCCATGGAGAAAGGAACCTGGTGCGCTAGTCTATGGAGTTGAAAAGTCAGACACAACTCAGAAACATTTTCTTTCAAGGCAGAAAGACAGATGGGTATCCTCTCTGAGGAGTGCAGTAAAAATTAAATGCACATATAGGACAGCTCTGGGTCTTTGTTTACACTTGTCCAATTATCTTTTTCACACCTGACTAGTCCCTAAGACCCTCCCAAGATGTGTGCAACTTTTTGCCAAGGTGGAGTCCACTGCAGACGCCTGTGGAGGGATATTTGAGCTTATCATGGGGCAGCATCCCCTCCTTTTTTGACCCCCAAGGAAACTGCCTGCAAACGTGCAGACAGGAAAGTTTTCCTTGACCTTAGGAGTGGTCATCTTAAGTCTTTATTTTAGCAGAACTCAGCTCAGCTTCTGCCACTAGCTTTGTCCTCAGAGTGTCTGGGTGAGAACAAAGCTCCAATTTTACTCCAGCCCAGGTGCCCATCTATCTCCTACCACAATACCTGTCTGTGACCTTAGCAAATAGACCACCTGACCTGCCTCTTGAGAAACCTGTATGTAGGTCAGGAAGCAACAGTTAAAACTGGACGTGGAACAACAGACTGGTTCCAAATAGGAAAAGGAGTACGTCAAGGCTGTATATTGTCACCCACCCTGCTTATTTAACTTCTATGCAGAGTACATCATGAGAAACGCTGGGCTGGAGGAAGCACAAGCTGGAATCAAGATTGCCAGGAGAAATATCAATAACCTCAGATATGCAGATAACACCACCCTTATGGCAGAAAGTGAAGAACTAAAAGCCTCTTGATGAAAGTGAAAGAGAATGAAAAGATGGTTTAAAACTCAACATTCAGAAAATTAAGACCATGGCATCGGGTCCCATCATTTCATGGCAAATAGATAAGAAAACAGTGGCTGACTTCATGAAATTGAAAGACACTTACTCCTTGGAAGGAAAGTTATGACCAACCTAGATAGCATATTCAAAAGCAGAGACATCATTTTGCTAACAAAAGGTCCATCTAGTCAATGCTATGGTTTTTCCAATAGTCATGTATGGATGTGAGAGTTGGACTGTAAAGAAAGCTGAGCGCCAAAGAATTGATGCTTTTGAATTGTGGTGTTGGAGAAGACTCGAGTCCCTTGGACTGCAGAGATCCAACCAGTCCATCCTAAAGATCAGTCCTGGGTGTTCATTGGAAGGACTGATGTTGAAGCTGAAACTCCAATACTCTGGCCACCTGATGCGAAGAGCTGACTCATTTGAAAAGACCCTGATGCTGGAAAAGGTTGAGGGCAGGAGAAGGGGACGACAGAGGATGAGATGGTTGGATGGCATCACTGACTCAATGGACATGGGTTTGGGTAGACTCCCGGAGTTGGTGATGGACAGGGAGGTCTGATGTGCTGCGGTTCATGGGGTCGCAAACAGTCAGACACTGAGCAAGATTAAAGAACCCAAGGTCAGAGAATAACAATGGGAGCAGGTGTTAGGTACAGGTGACCTGTACCTAACAAGGCAATTTCAAGGAGGAAAACAAGCTGGCAAAACTGACTAAGGAAAACAGAAGTTGGAAAAAAATCTTTGCTGAGTGGTGACCAAGCTGTAAATGTTCCACAGAAAAATAAATGCAAAAGATGTGCAATTTTTAAAACATGACTTATTAGAGACAGAAACTGGTACACTCCAGCTAGCACAGTGATGGTAGATATAAACAGGCAGTCTGAAGGAGACTGTCATTTGGAGTATAAACTGGGATGAGGCTCCCCTTGTGGTCCAGTGGCTGAGACTCCACACTCTTAATGCTGGGGACACAGGTTCAATCCCTGTGGTCAGGACTAGATCCCTCATGCCACAACTAAAGACCCTGCATGCTTCAACCAAGACCTGGCACAGCCAACTAAGTAAACTAACATTAAAAAATAAAGTGGGACGTTATGGAACATACACTATTACTTTTAAAAGCCCACATCCTTTGACTCTGAAATTCTACTTTTGGAGAAGTATTCTGCAACACAACTTCAAAAGGTTACAAACAGGGAATCAGACTGGCCTGTAGCTTGAAAGAAACTCAAATACCCCCTTACCAAACAAATGTACAATACAGCTTTAATGCAGCATACTCTGCACATGCTAGTGAGGAATCAGCTTTATGACAGTGACAAAAAGGAGCAAAGGGTACTTTTTCTCCAATGTTTTAAATTGTGGTGAAATCACATAAAATTAGCATGTTTGCCATTAAAATTTTATTGGGGTATAGTTGATTTACAATGTGTTTCAAGTATACAGTAAACTGAATCAGTTATACATTACACTTTGTGATCCTCTTCTCTGATAGACTATTAGAGGACTGAATTTCCTGTGCTATACAGGTCTTTATTAGTTATCTATTTTATAATTAGTGGTGTGTATGTATCAATTCCAACCTTCCAATTTATCCCTCCCCAAATCTTTACCACTTTTAGGCATACAATTCAGTGGTAATAACTATGTTCATAACATTGAGCAATTATCACCACCATCCATCCTCATGAACTCTTTCACCTTGTAAAAGTGAAACAATACCCATTAAATACTTCTTCATTTCCTCATTTCCAGCTCCTGACAACCACCAGGATTATTCTTCTTCTAGAAATATATCCAGACAACCTATGTTTTCACCAATTCATCAAAAGAAAACTGGATGATTGTGTTAATAGTATGATTAGAACCTCAAAGATTGAAAATATTATGGTACTCCATCTAGAAATCCTCAACAATTTTAGTTTTTGTAATGTAGCTGGAAAGAGGTACAGCTAGATGTCAACTGATGCTCCTTTACTTTCACATCTCTTTCTGTATCCTCTTGTTTTTACTCAGACCCACCTATTTTATTTGCTTTAAAACACTTATTGCAATCTTTCTAATAAAGATCACCTAATTGATTTTGGTCCCCAAATTTCTAAGCAGCCCATCCCTTCTCCACTGGAGTTTGACAGCTGCTCACACAGGTTCATGCAGGAAACATGTGAAATTCCAAGGATCTGGCTAATACCAGGTAGGACATCCTCTGCGTCAGCAAAATCCTAAAACTTCACATAAAATACATATTAAAACCATGCAAGTAGCTGGCATTAGAGCATCAATCTGTTATAGATACAGGGACAGACTGGTAACTCTAACAGAGAGAACTGTGATTAGCCAAAAGGACTTGTGGCAGTAATCACTTCCTAGTATATATAGATATTCAATTACTACAGCATGTATCTGAAACTAATGTTAACTATATACCAATTTTACTTTTTAAAGAAAATTGCCACACAAGAAGGAAAGAAGCACGAGTGGATCAGGTGGTTTCAAAGATCCTCAGAGAAGTGCTCAGAGACTCTAGTCCAACCAGTTCATCACCACCACTCTGGAGCTGGGAGAAAAACAAGGAAGAGACTTACCATAGTACCCAGGTAGAAGGCACTGTTGTTGCTCTCCACTTGTCACAGATTGTTGCTGAAGTGGCAGGAACCATCACCTGGACATCCCAGCCACCCCAAAAGTGCTTCTCCAAGAGAATTCTAAACCTTAGGCCTTTAGTCACCAGGCTAGCCTGGAATCTCTGTGAAGGGGTACTGCCCTGGCTGGGCTTCCAAAGCTCTCAGGCTAGAAAAAAGATGAAATAGCAGAACAACCAATGGAGAAAAACAAGCAGAGTTACAGCCTTCCCACCAGCCCTTCTCAAATATCCAAGTATCCAGTTCCCTAAATGAGTCAGAAATCAATTTTGACATCAAGACCAGTATCAGAGACTCTAGTCTGAGAAATCATCATTCCTAATTTAGGGATATCTGGATCAAGGACAGCATTAGAATCTACAACATTCAGAGATGATAGCCCCAACATAAACTGAAAGTGAAGTAGCTCAGTCGTGTCCGATGCTTTGCGACCTCGTGGACTGTAGCCTATCAGGCTCCTTCCTCCATGGGATTCTCCAGGCAATACTGGAGTGGGTTGCCATTTCCTTCTCCAACATAAGGATTTATCAAATTAAGAGTTTAGCGATGGAAAGTTCAGGAGAGAAAAGGAGAAAATACCTCCATCAAGAAAGCACCGTATGTAGGGTAACTTATACTAGGAAAAGGGGTGGAGGGAAGCAGGTTTAGCAAGGCTGAGAAAAGAGTTCGAAGAGTTAAAAAAAAAAGATAATCTTTGAAGACAGATAACAGCATAGCTAACACTTACCCTTCTTTTTAAGAATAACACACCGGTGGACGTTTTAACTCCTAATGGAGAAATGAGACACACGAATACGAGATCAACAACAGGACTTGAACTTCTCTCCGCGCCCAAATACCAAAGATCCCAGCCCGGGTCGGGAGTAGAGGTGGTCAGCGCGCTGCGGTGATGGCGTCAGCGAGACACTCAGAATCACCTGGAGTCATCATCAACCCCGTCCTCCCCAGTGAAACCGCCAGCCACTCCAGCTCGCACAATCCACTCACCCTCGTGGTGCCTCGGACCCTCCTTCGAGAATCAGGAGCCTGGAAAGAAAGCAATTAGTCAGCAGAGACCAGGGCGACTCCAGACGAGTCCCCGTGCCCTGGGCTGGGTCAGTTCCAAGCAGTGGCGTCACAGAGACATCAGAAACTCTAGTCTGTATTAATAATTCATCCTGCTCAGCCCAAGACTGCGGTTCGCCCACTCAACGGGTTCCCGAGGTACCTGCACGCCGGTAGCTGTAGCCTCCCCCTGGTTTGGGGAAGGTTCCGCAGCAGACTACTGGCGAACAGCCGGATGGCCATCTTTTCTCTGCGCGTGTTCGCCACACAAAGAGAACTACACGGGCGTGGCCAGGGCTATTTATTTACGGCGGCGTGGCTTCCGGGGCCTGACGGGCATGGCTGTCTTCTGAGATGCCTGTCTCGACCAGCAGAATGTTCCTCCTCACTCGTCCACGCAAGACTAAAGCAATGTGAAAGACAGGCCACGAAAGAATGTTTTACATTCTTCCGGGCAAATATTCGGAGACGTTTTGTGAATTTTTAAATACAAAGAACAGGTGATCTGACTGGCCAGGCAGCAGAAAGTCCCCAGCGCTGTCCGGTGGGCGCACATTTCCTGGATGGCCTCCCAAGAGGTCTACTCTCAGCTTGTGTAACCCGAAGAAGGCTTGTCTTTAGTTCTCACGTGTCCCAGCAAGGCATTGGGGTCACTCCAAGGGACTGTCATCCCGCTGTGTCTAGCCAGCGAAATCTGAATTCACAACCCCCTTCCAGCCCACAGACTTGTCAGGCACATTATTTCTTGTCCTTTTTAAATAAACAGCTTTATTAAGGTATAATTTTGTCTACTGCGGGGGAGGGGAGTGCTGGCTGGGTGGGTGGAGGAGCTGGGTGGGTGGGGCAGCACAACCTGAAAGCTGAGAATTCTGATTTATTCTGCAGGCAAAACTGAAGACCTTGAAATATGTACGCTGTAATGTGTGAAATAGACAGCTAGTGGGAAGTTGCCCTGTAACCCAGAGAGCTCAACCTGGTACTCCATGAGGACCTGGAGGGGTGGGATGAGAGTATTGGGGTGGGAGAGAGGTTCAAGAAGAAGAAGGGGATATATGTTATCTTCCAATTAAATGTTAACACACACACACACACACACACACACACACACCCCTGAAGAAGAAGGGGATATATGTTATCTTCCAATTAAATGTTAACACACACACACACACACACACACACACCCCTGAAGAAGAAGGGGATATATGTTACCTTCCAATTAAATGTTAACACACACACACACACACACACACACACACACACACCCCTGAAGAAGAAGAAGGGGATATATGTTATCTTCCAATTAAATGTTAACACACACACACACACACACACCCCTGAAGACTTTAGCCCAGGTTGCAGCCTCTCAACTCCGAAGAGGAAATAGAGAAGCCAGGCTATATAGGGTTTTTGCAACAAAGACCGTGTAGTCAGAACTTTAAAAAATTAACCGTTAACTAAAGAAATGGAAGGAAATGGCAACCCACTCCGGTGTTCTTGCCTGGAGAATCCCCGGACGGGGAAGCCTGGTGGGCTGCTGTCTATGGGGTCGCACAGAGTCGGACACGACTGAAGCGACTTAGCAGCAATAAAAGAAAATCATGTGAAGAGTTGACTCATTGGAAAAGACTCTGATGCTGGGAGGGATTGGAGGCAGGAGGAGAAGGGGACGACAAAGGATGAGATGGCAGAATGGCATCACTGACTCGATGGACATCAGTCTGAGTGAACTCCGGGAGATGGTGATGGACAGGGAGGCCTGGCATGCTGCGATTCATGGGGTCGCAGAGTCGGACACGACTGAGCGACTGAACTGAAAGAAAATCAGACATCTCAAGTCCAATGAATTTACTCTTTTTCTGTGTATACTACTACTACTAAGTCACTTCAGTCGTGTCCGACTCTGTGCGACCCTATAGACAGCAGCCCACCAGGCTCCCCCGTCCCTGGGATTCTCCAGGCAAGAACGCTGGAGTGGGTTGCCATTTCCTTCTCCAATGTATGAAAGTGAAGAGCGAAAGTGAAGTCGCTCAGTCCTGTCCAAACCTCAGCGGCTCCATGGACTTCAGCCTTCCAGGCTATGGGAAGATGGAAAAGTCTGGGCTTGTAAAAATAATTCCTCAGCTATCTGAGGCTGGTATCCTGGGTTTCCCCAACCTACAAGAGGTGCACCGTTGTAGGGTAGGGGGTGGCTGCGTCCACAATTTTCCCTCTTGCACAACTGAAACTCTGTACTTGTGAACAGTTACTCCCCATTTCCCTTTCTTCATGTCTTTTTTTTTTCATCCCACAAACCATTATGAGAGACCTCTGTGAGACTCCAAATCCTTCAGCTCCTATGTCCCCGGGGAGGGCTCTGCTCCTTGTCCTAGGAAGTGGCTCCACCTATGGGTGGCTCAAGGAGTACACACACAGGCATTTCAAAACGGGCTTTAAATATTCATCAGAGCGCCATGCAAAGGGACTGGGGTGAGAGTGTCTTACATACGAGCTAGGGCTGGGGTGCGCTGGAGAGAAGGGACCAATCCGTCAGGGCACCTGGGGTCCCCCCCCCCCAAGCTGGGATAAGGGAACCAGTTAAGGCCCCTCTCTGGCGGGTCCCATGGGCCAACTGGGAGCCAGCTCTTGCTTCCAGGTGGATCATTCCAGAGGGAACCGAGGAGGACCACCCACTGAGGAACTTCCTTAGTGACACTGCTGATAGCTGGGGTAGCCTGGGGCCTCAGTACCCTCCTTTGGGGGGCAGCTGGTTGGGCTTCTCCAATAAGGGGAGTGCACTGCGGAACTGCTGGATAGTGTAGTGAGTGTGGAGGATGCCAACACGCTAGATGAGGGCCAACAGAATGCCCACCCCCGTCCCCCAATCATTGCTGAGCCCACCATTGCCAGTGGGCCACCGGGCCACCGTGGGCAGCTGGCACAGACCTTTCAGAGCTTCACTGATAATAGAGTTCCAGAAATCTTCCTTGCCCTGCAGCCACACCAGACCGCCCCACTCCTGCCCACACACCCAGAAGCTACCTCCAGTCTGAGGGGCTTTGCTCTTTAACACTGCCTCTCAGTCGGTGCCGAATCCCTACAGGGTCAATGCAGAAGCCCTTCATGGCCTGGAAGACTATCGCAGGTAACACCCATAATGAAGGTTCCACCACAATCATCCACAATTCTCCATGGGCAAAGAGAATGTCTTTTGTTGTTGTTAAGTTCTGTGTTAATTACTTTGGCCAAGACTCACGGCTTGTGGGATTTTACTTCCACTGGGTATCGAACCCAGGCCCTGACAGTGAAAGCACTGAGTCCTAACCAATGGAGAGCCAGAAAATGATGCCCTGATGTTGTTTTCTAATGAATCATTTCCCTAGTGAGGACTCATGAAATTAATTGACCCAGCTTTAGGAATTCTCTTTAGCCCATTAAGCTGTTGGTGGCAATTTCCCTAAAGCTTAGCATTACTACTGTTGCCAATGAATACACTTTAAGGCCTTTCCAGTTTTGATTCACAGCAGAAAATCCCTTGCCACCAGCTGCTGCTCCTGGAAGCACTGACACCTTCCTCTTCTCCCTCTCTCTGGTCCCCATACCTATGAAAAATAATCAGGAATAGCCTCTGGTACAGTGGTTTTTCTCAACTTTGGCTGACACATCGTGGTGGCTTTAATTCTATACAATGCCTTGGCCTACTTCCCAAGACTCTGACTCTTGTGGGGGCAGCCAGGGTTGGGGGTGCGTATCAGTATTTCTTTAGCTTCCCAAATAATCTCAGTATACCACTACATTGGCAAACCCTAACTCCAAAGATTTGAAGTTAAAAGATCTGAGGGACTTCCCTGGCAGTCCAGTGGTTGAGACTCCATGCTTCCACTGCATGGGGTGAGGGTTTAATCCCCGGTCAGGGAACTAAGATCCTGCATGCCCCTCTGAGCAGCCAAAAATAAATAAGATGGGGGTTTAAAGATGTATTCTATTATCTGGCAGGTTAAGTTTTTAAAAACTTAAGCAAGCCTCCAATTTCTGCTGCTGCAGCAGTTAAACTGCACATATTATGAAGTTATGGTCAGAGCATACAGCATCATATTATAGTTCACATATCTTGTTATTAAGACCAGCCTTTGAGAATTGGCCCAGGAAGCAGAACTATACTTTTTTACCTTTACGATCTTTTCCTTAACAAGGCTTCCCATACTTTGTCATCCCTAAAATGTTTTGGTTTCCCAGAGGGGAATGATTTATTAAAAATACACATGAAACTTTAAGTTGCATGATTCTGGAGTTGGTATTCTCAGGCTCAGTTTTTGGAAGAAAAGAGGCTGGGATTCTAATCAGGCTAAAGAAAGTGTTGCTTTGCAGATGGCTCAGTGGTAAAGAACCCACCCACCAATGCAGGAAATGCAGGTTAACTCTCCAGGTTGGAAAAGATCACCTGGAGAAGGAAATGGCAACCCACTCCAGTATTCTTGCCTGGAAAATCTAATGGACAGAGGAGCCCATTGAGCTACAGTCCACAGGGCTGCAGGAGAGTCTGGATGTGACTAATGCAACAAAGTGTTAAAGGACTTTTAACTGCTCCAGTAAGAAGCCCCTAGGGAAGGGCTTGTGTGGAGAGAACAACCATTTCCCCAGCTCTACACTGCACAGCTTTTATTTTTTTTTTTCATAATTGTGCTTTTAAGTTGCTATTGTTTACAGATTGTCCGTGAAAAGTACAAAAAGGCTACTGTCAACTAAAAAGTGTTAAGTCACTCAGTCCTGTCTCTTTGTGACTCCATGGACTGTAGCCCACCAGGCTTCTCAGTCCAGTGAATTCTCCAGGCAAAAATACTAAAATGGGTTGGCATTCCCTTCTCCAGGGGATCTTCGAGACCTAGGGATTGAACCCAGGTCTCCTGCACTGAAGGCAGACTTTTACCTAAAACTGGAGTAAAATCACCACTTGAAGCCAAACAGGAACCATACAACACCAACGACAGTGTTCAGGCAGAGTGGAAAAACACCCTGGCCCCCAAATCACTTGTTTCTCCCTAGTTTTGCCCTGGATATTTTAAGTGACCACCTCCAAATGCTAACCTCTGAAAAAAACTTCAGAATACCTAGGGTAGAGAATGGTGTGATGAGAATTACTGAGGCTAACTGGGGTGATTCAAAGATCCAGGTACAGTGCCTGGCCCATCCCTCTTTTTGCCTTGCCCCCAAACTCAGTTTCTCACTTCCCTAAAACCCTCACTTGGAAAACTCCAGTTTCAAAGACCACAGCTGAAGCCAATGCTTGCCTACAGCACATTTCTGCTCGAGATGATCTAGAACTTTGGAAGTGAGGCAATTCAGACAAATGCTTTATTTTAAAAGGAGACAACCAAAACTAAGAGGCTAAGTAATTTATACTAGATCACCCAGGTGGGATTAAGGGAGTAATAAACTGCATCTCATTTTTATTCTTTTGTCCACCCCTAAATTTATTTATATCTTAAACAAGACTGGAAGACTCACAGGTTAAATATGAACAGCTCTGCACAGAATAAGTATAAGAGAGGAAGGAACCATAAACCTCTCTCAACACTGCCTTTAAACCCACACTAATTTATCCGTCCCAAAACCCTTTGCAAATCCCATCCCTACTTTTCCCTAAAACAAACCCCACCAAAATCAAAGGGGCACCTGGAACTTGTTTTCTGTTATGGACATAATTTACTACCTACAATAAAGTCACAACAAAGTATAGCTATAACCATGGCTCCTAACATATATATATGACTCCAGAAGTACTGCCCTTTCATGGTCTATGGAATTCAGACATTCAGAGAAGCATTTATCCCTCCCCAAATAAAAATAAACAATCCGTATTTATCATTTCTTTTTATTCCTTAAGTATACAAATTTTTAATTCTACGACTTTTGGTGTGTTTACAAAGCAAAAAAACACACAAAAAACGAAAAATAAAAAGAAAAAGAAAAATACAAAGCAAAAAAACAGGACACAGGGTGGCAGTGTTGACTCACTTAAAACAAAACCAGGGAAAGCCATCCTTAAAGTACCAACTTACATGAAATGCAAACATTCTGGTGAGCACACATATTGACAGATAACAAAAGCTAGTTAAAAGGTTACAACCTAATCATAGAACAAACTGACAGCACAGGACTAAAATATAGGGCAAGACCAAAGTCCACGGGTCTACTACAGACAAACAGTAAGGCCCCTAATCCACTTCCTCAATGGTGGGGCCAGACCCAGAGCCCCCTTTAGGGGCCTGAGCCCCAAAGCCTCCAGCCCCGGGGCCGCCCGCCCCCTGGTACAGTCTGCTGATGATGGGGTTACACACCTGCTCCAGCTCCTTCCTCTTGTGCTCAAACTCGTCCTTCTCCGCCAAGGTGTTGGCGTCAAGCCAGGATATCACCTCCTGGCACTTGTCCAGCACCTTCTTCTTGTCCGCCTCGCTGATCTTGCCCTTCAGCCCCTCATCCTCCACGGCGCTCTTCATGTTGAAGGCGTACGACTCCAGCGCGTTCTTGGCAGACACCCTCTCGCGCTGGACCTCGTCCTCCGCCTTGTACTTCTCCGCCTCCTGCACCATGCGCTCGATCTCCTCCTTGCTCAGCCGGCCTTTGTCGTTGGTGATGGTGATCTTGTTGGCCTTGCCCGTGCTCTTGTCCGTGGCCGTGACGTTCAGGATGCCATTGGCGTCGATGTCGAAGGTCACCTCGATCTGGGGCCCCCCCGAGGGGCCGGCGGGATGCCGCTCAGCTCGAAGCGACCCAGCAGGTTGTTGTCCCGCGTCATGGCCCTCTCGCCCTCGTACACCTGGATCAGCACACCCGGCTGGTTGTCCGAGTAGGTGGTGAAGATCTGCGTCTGCTTCGTGGGGATGGTGGAGTTGCGCTTGATCAGGGCGGTCATCACGCCTCCGGCCGTCTCCAGTCCCAGCGACAGGGGAGCCACGTCCAGCAGCAGCAGGTCCTGCACGTTCTCCGACTTGTCCCCCATCAGGATGGCCGCCTGCACCGCCGCCCCGTATGCCACCGCCTCGTCGGGGTTGATGCTCTTGTTGAGGTCGCGCCCGTTGAAGAAGTCCTGCAGCAGCTTCTGCACCTTGGGGATGCGGGTGGAGCCCCCCACCAGGACCAGGTCGTGGATCTGCGCCTTGTCCAGCTTGGCGTCGCGTAGAGCCTTCTCCACGGGCTCCAGGGTGCTCCGGAACAGGTCGGAGCACAGCTCCTCGAACCGCGCCCTCGTGATGGACGTGTAGAAGTCGATGCCCTCGAACAGGGAGTCGATCTCCAGGCTGGCCTGGGTGCTAGACGACAAGGTCCTCTTGGCCCGCTCGCACGCCGTGCGCAGCCGCCTCACGGCCCGCTTGTTCTGGCTGATGTCCTTCTTGTGCTTCCTCTTGAACTCCTCCACGAAGTGGTTCACCAGCCTGTTGTCGAAGTCCTCCCCGCCCAGGTGCGTGTCCCCGGCCGTGGCCTTCACCTCGAAGATGCCGTCGTCGATCGTCAAGATGGACACGTCGAACGTGCCCCCGCCCAGGTCGAAGATGAGCACGTTGCGCTCCCCCTTGCCCGTCCGGTCCAGGCCATAGGCGATGGCGGCGGCCGTGGGCTCGTTGATGATCCTCAGCACGTTCAGCCCCGCGATCACCCCCCGCGTCCTTGGTGGCCTGCCGCTGCGAGTCGTTGAAGTAGGCCGGCACGGTGATCACCGCGTTGGTCACCGGGTGGCCCAGGTACGCCTCGGCGATCTCTTTCATCTTGGTCAGCACCATCGACGAGATCTCCTCCGGGTAGAAAGCCTTGGTCTCCCCCTTGTAGCTCACCTGCACCTTAGGCTTGTCTCCGTCGTTGATCACGCGGAAAGGCCAGTGCTTCATGTCCGACTGCACCACCGGGTCGCCGAACTTGCGGCCGATCAGCCGCTTCGCGTCGAACACGGTGTTCTGCGGGTTCAGCGCCACCTGGTTCTTGGCCGCATCGCCGATGAGCCGCTCAGTATCGGTGAAGGCCACGTAGCTGGGGGTGGTGCGGTTGCCCTGGTCGTTGGCGATGATCTCCACCTTGCCGTGCTGGAACACCCCCACGCAGGAGTAGGTGGTGCCCAGGTCGATGCCGATAGCCGTGTTTTTCGCCATGCCGGTACGCGCTTTTCCGGCTCCGAGATGAGTTTCAAACCTGAAATGGAGGATCCGCGACGAGAAGCTCGGGCTTTTCGGAACCCGAAAACTGAACGCGCTGGTGCCTCTCGGGGGTGGTCGTTGGAGTTCGCGTACCTCCGGAAGCTGTTCTCACGTACCAAGCCGCAAGTTTTATCAGCTCTCTCCAGGCTGCGGTTTCTCTCCAGGCGGCTCTGTGTTTATAATTCTTCATCAAGCCCCGCCTTTTCCCTCCTCAGCCAATGACCGAGCTCAGTGGGGCTGCCAGGTCGGGAATATTCCAGGGGTTTCGCCTCAAGTCCTGCCCCCTGGCTTTCTGGGACCAATCAGCGCCCTGGACGCCACTCCTCCCAGAACTCTCCAGACTCTTCCAGGATTCGCTGGAGGAAACTGGAGTCCTAAGCTGGGGGAGGAGAGGGGCTGGGAAGGTCCACCCACTCAGTCTCCGGTTTCCTGGCGACCAGCCAGCCAAGTAGTTTGGAGTCGACTGGAACGATCAGCCCTGGTCTTGTAATTAATTGTAGGGCGGTGAGAGGCTCTTGGGGCTCAAATTAGTTTGGTGGTTTAAAGTAGAATTATGGCTACACGACTGCCGGGACAGCCAAAATACAGAAAGTTCCCGAGTTTCTCGAAGAGGGTTGGCTATCTGTGGATCAAGGAGAGTGATCGGAGGCTAACGCTGATGGAAGCGGCCACGTTTGGGCTGGCTCGCCGAGCGGCCGAGCTGTCCGAGAAATGCCTTGGTCATCCGCGGCGCTTTTCCCATCTTATTTTTAAAATGGGAAGAAAAAGGAGAGAGTTGAGGCTGTTTAAGGTTTGGCTCTCTTTAGCCCTATTCAGATGGGTGGGGAAACTTTAATTTTCAGAAGAAAAGCAATTGGGTATATGGTTTTAGATTGTAGAAAGTTCCCAACGCCTTAGAAGCGACCTGCTCGGTCGGGGAGCGTGGAAAGAGCAGGGCTGGAGCCACAGCGCCCCTGTCCCTGCCCAGAGCCGCTCCCTTTCGCCTCGGGCTGGACTGGGGTTGAGAAAGAAAATATTTTCCATAGATATTTAGCTGTCTTTTGCGCTTCTCCAGATTCCTCATCTTTCCCAGCCCCGGGTGCTGACGCCCCCTCCCCTCCTCTGTACCTTTTAAATTCCTGGTTCAGCCTCCGATGATCAGTGGTGCCCGGATTAACTTGAGTCCGGAATTTGGTCTTTGCCTTGTCATTTGCGGCTCCTAGGCTGTCCTCCACTTTTAAGTAAATGTGGTATGGTGGTGAGCCTGCGAGGGTGGAGGTAGGGGTGGGGGAACGTTCAGTCCTGTTTGAAGAGCGTGCTATATAGTTGGTTGGCGGGTGGCCTGTTTTAAGCAAACTGTAATGATGCTGGAAGGTGAGAGAGGTTGGCAGGACCTACGTTCTATCTCCTTTAAAAGTTCAGGTTGTTTGCTGTGTAGTTAATTCCTCCATTTAACTTTTTATCTTAGATTTCAGCTTTCTGTTGTTACCCTCCTTCCTGTTTTAAATACAGTCACACTTGGTACTTTATTTTGGCTTTTGTTTCTTTCTGTGACTTTTTAAAATACAGTCACACTTGGTAATTTATTTTGGCATTTGTTTCTTCTTCCTTTATGGGCAATGCAAGATCCCTTATTAGGCACCTAAAGTGAAAATGTAAGGGACGTTAAAGCCACAGTAGAGGGGATTCACAACCCACGAAAGAGACTCATTACTATATCCACATGTCTTGAGCATAGAAAACATAACAGCACCAGTGGGAGGAGGCAGTTGTGGTGTTCTGTTGTTTTAAAATTAATAGCTAAGCCTTAGTTGCAGAATGGTCAATCTTAGTTGTAGCATGTGGGATCTATTTTCTTGACCAGAGATCGAACCCAGAGAGTCTTAGCCCTTCTTGACACCAGAGAAGTACCTGAGGAGGCAATTTCTGATAAAGGGAAGAAATCTCGCTTTGAACACTTTGCTTAACTGATATTTACACACACACACGCGCGCATGCGCACACACAGCCATCCATCAAAACATGTCTTTCTGAAATCTGAGGGTATTCAGTTTATTCTATAATTTGTTCAGGTTAATCAGATATAAAAATATTGTTTTAACAAATCTGTATCTTTCACTGTGCAGGTGGGTGATAACTTTTTTACCTTCAGGTGTGGCTCTCCAATGAATCATCTCCTTAACCTAGTCAAACTGGTTAAACTTTAGGAATTTTCCATCTCTTTATGCAGTGTCTGAAAGGGGATTCCCCAAACTTCCTTCTTAGCCATCCAATTTGTGAACACTTCCAGAGAAGTGTTCACCTCCAGAGAAGTCCTTAACCTCATCCTCTCTCCCCTCTCTTCCTCAGCATCAGCTGCTGCTGCTGCTGCTAAGTCGCTTCAGTCATGTCTGACTCTGTGTGACCCCAGAGACAGCAGCCCATCAGGCTCCCCCGTCCCTGGGATTCTCCAGGCAAGAACACTGGAGTGGGTTGCCATTGTCTTGTCCCCATCAGCTGCTACCAGCAGGAATTCTGGACTCGCTTGCCTCTCCAAAATTTGCAGTTCTTTTCCTCTATTGGCTTGAAGCAAAGGGCATCATTGTCTCCACTGTTGGATAGGGAGACAGGTGATAGGGCCTCAAATCTTGCCTTTGCTGGGGTGGAGGAGTCGGGGAGCCTCTCAAAAATGCTGTTTTTCATGAATCAAGCATAAATACACATTGTATTGACCTACGCTTTGCATTGTCTCTCTCTCTCTGGATGACCTGGAAACCTAAATATCCATATTTCTTTTCCATTTCCTACGAGGAGAGTCTCTTGAATTTTGTCTTCCTTTCACACTGGACGCTTCCCAAGGCAGGAACTCAGGTACAGGTTTAATTGGTGCCTAAGGAGATTTGGTGTATGACCATTTAGCAGCGTGTGTGTGTGTGTGTGTGTGTGTGTGTGTGTGTGTGTGTGCGCACGCGCGTGCGCGCCTTCAGTGGGGTTGGAGGATGTAATTGACCATATCTAAGGGCTTCCTTTGTAGCTCAGTCGGTAAAGAATCTGCCTGCAGTGCAGGAGACCCGGGTTCAATCCCTGGGTTGGGAAGATCCCCTGGAGAAGGAAATGGCAACCCACTCCAGTATCCTTGCCTGGAAAATCTCATGAACAGAGGAATCTGGTGGATTGCAGTCCATGGGGTCGAAAAGAGTCGGGCACGACTGAGCCGACTAACACACACACAAGCCTTGACAACTTTCATAAGCTTAAAATGATAGTAACCGGGCTATTAGCCTATTGAATTCTGAGATCTCTATGATGAGAAATGCAGTGCTACACAACTGCAAGACCCTTGACACCTTACAGCATCTCAGGGAGATATCTGTGGTATAATTCAAACTGAATGCTGTATTTTTGTACCTGATAAATCCTTTAATGTAACACAGTTGAACCACATGAAAAATCAGATTTCTGCTCTAAGTGACCCATTCCCTAGTCTTGACAATCTTTAAGAAAAACTGGTGTGGGAAGCTTATGGCTAAAATATTTATTTTAAATTCCACTAATGTTATTAACTATACCATTTGTATTTTGCTTGTTTCACAAGATTATTATTTCTTGTATTACCAAGTATATGACTGAGCCTTCAACGGAAATGATTACTAGACTTGAAGTAGTTGATCAAATGTATAGTTCGATATATGATCAATGATTGTAATAGTGTAACTCTAGAAGGCAATGGCAACCCACTCCATTACTCTTGCCTGGAAAATCCCATGGACAGAGGAGCCTGGTAGGCTGCAGTCCGTGGGGTCGCTAAGAGTCAGACACGACTGAGCGACTTCACTTTCACTTTTCACTTTCATGCATTGGAGAAGGAAATGGCAACCCACTCCAGTGTTCTTGCCTGGAGAATCCCAGGGACGGGCGAGCCTCGTGGGCTTTTGTCTATGGGGTCACACAGAGTCGGACACGACTGAAGCGACTTAGTAGCAGCAGCAGCAAGGAGATTTTAAGACTCCCAAGAGATTTTTCACAACTTTATTTGATGCATTTTGAAATTAGGTTTTTTAATCGGGTTTAGTGTTTGGAAGAATCAAGGTTAAGTTTGCCCAAGCCTGACTGGGTGACAGGGTAAAATTTAAGGGTTGGGGATGGGAGAGATTGCCAAGAATGCTAACTGCGGAGGGAAGGAAGTGGGTGGGGCGGAGGGAGCGGACCTCACCCTGAAGTTGCAGGATCTTTTCTGTTCTCTCCCTCTTTTCCTACAGTTTTTCATCTAGTATGGCTTTTCTCAAGTCTATTTGTTTTTAAAAGACAGTATAATACTAGGTTTTTCAGACAGAAGCAAAAGAGAACGGTGTGACACCTAGAGCCAGGCATTTTTTCATTTTATTTTTGGCTGTACTAGATCTCTGCTCTACAGAGGCTTTTCTCTAGTTGTGAGCAGAGGCTACTCTCTAGTTGAGTTGGGGTGAGCAAGCTTCTCATTGTGGTGGCTTCTCTTGTTTCAGAGAATGGGCTGTACGTGCTCAATAGTTGTGGCACACAGGCTTAGCTGCTCCTTGGCATGAGGACATGTGGGAATCTTCCTGGATCAGGAATAGAACCTGTGTCTTCTGCATTGGCAGGCAGATTCTTTACTGATGAGCCACCAGGCAAGCCCGAGCCAGGCATTTGTAACCTTCAAAGGGCAAAGGCCTGACAGTGTTAGTCACCTAGTCATGTCCGACTCCTTTGTGACCTCGTGGACTGTACCCGGCCAGGCTCCTCTGTCCATGGGATTTTCCACACAAGAACGCTGGAGTGGGTCACCATTCCCTTCTCCAGGGGATCGTCTCTACTCAGGAATAGAACCTAGGTCTCTTGCACTGTGGGCAGATTCTTCACCATCTGATCCACCAGGGAAGCTCGGCAAAGGCCTGGGAACCTAATTTCCAGCAGCATGGGGAAAAAAAACTGGGAAAGGGAAGACCTGGGTTTGTATCTGGACTCTGTCTCCTTGTTGAAGCTGTTTTTTCTTTCTTAACAATAAAGTACTTGCAAATGAACTAAATTACACAAGTCTGTATAAATTAGAATTAATATTTATTTCATAGTATGATACCATCAAGGATTACAAAGACAATATTTAAAAACTAGTTCAGTGCCTGTGATAGAATAGTACTCAAAAGTTTGTGCCTTCATTCTTATATTGGAGTAACACTCTCTCGAGTCTCATCTCTCAATCACTTCTTACTGAGGTACTTACAAGGTTGGGGATTACTACCAGGACTATGATAGTAATACTTTTCGATTTACCATAAAAACTATCTTAAGATTTTTAGGCAGAGTCCTAAGGTTAGGCTGAACCTAACCTTTCTGTTTACAAAGATGAGCACAAAGCTTCAGCGGTTTCGTGGCTTGGCTAGACAGGTAATTAACGTTCCGTTAACTGAACCAACATGTTCAATCCAGTGATTGAACCAACATGTCGGCATACTTCCTACTTTGGACTCCTCTCAATGCTGGCACATAAACCCTATCGTTCCACGCTCTATAAAAGAATAGAAAGGACCATGGAAGACAGTAAAAAGTGAATGTCAGGGCTCTACGTGCACCATGGGGGTGTGTGACCTGCGGAGACTCACCCTCCAGGCTGTTGCTTCTGACTCACGCCTATAACCCCCACACTTCCACCTTCCCAGCCCTCCCAGCTTCTCCCAGGACCGTCTCCCCTTCCCGTTAACACAGACTGGTCGGTTGTTAACAGACGGAGGGGGAGTCCCGTTACTATGGCTAGGCTGGCAAGAATTCTGGAAACTAGATGTAGTGTCGTGACTAAGCTGGATGTCTAGGGTGGCGGCGGGGCAGGGGGCGAAGGGCGGGGGAGGGGGACTTGGGTGGGGCAGTTTGTTTGTTGAAGAGTGTTCCTACGAGCCAGTCCCCGCCTCTGAGCCCAGAGAGCTCCAGAAAGTTCCTGACGCAGCCCGGAAACGGGGCCAAGGAGCCAGAGGGAGTAAGACCCCGATAGAGCGGGGCGGAGCCTGACGGCGGGGCTGGCCGCGGAGCTGCCTGGCCGGTGCCGGCATTCTTCAGTTGTCTTTTTCAAATGGGATTAAAGGAGTCAGTAAAGGAGAGACCTTTAGAGTTTCCCTCAAACTCGCTAATTTGTTGGGTGAAAACACTGGACAGGTTTGTAACTGACACAAGTAAGTTGGATGGATTGGGGCGGCCAGAAGCGAGAAGGTCCCCCGCCGCCCGAGGCGGGTGCGCCGCAGCCCTGGGCAGGGATTGGCTACAGCTGAGAGCTTGCTGTCTCCTCTGCCGCCGCTCCATCTCCCGAATCTAGCCCCTGGTTTTCATGGGGACGTCTGGAGGGGTAAAAAGGTGAAAGATCCTCTGGGGGTGACTCTGATCTTTCGGACTCCCCCGCCCTCTTACTCTGTATTACCTGTGTGCCCTCCCTCCTTCTCCACCGTGCCCTTTCCTCCGATTCTCTACTGGGCGGTACTGGTGCCCGTGGGGTGGGGCAGGTTGGCTCGGCATCCCGAATTCGCTGACCCCCTTAACGTCTCTACGCGAGCTGGAGTTAGGAGAGGACTGATGAGGTTGCTATATCCCACTGAACTGCACTGGAAACTTTGCGGGTGACCCTCGGGGATGGATTTAACGTGATCAGTTGGAATAAAGAATGATGACAGTTGCCCTTTCTTTTCCCACCTTTGAGGCTCGCCCTCTTCAGAAATCGCCAGTGTTGACTTTTCACCTGAAAACCGTTTAACTGAAAGCCCATGCTTCTGTGCATTTCTCTCACAATTATGTTATTGCTTTGGTATCCTTTTCAATGACAGAATCCAGTTAAACAACAGGAGTAACTATGTGTTAATAACTTAATAGCTTGAATTTAAAATCAGTCACATTACCATAACCATCTAATTTTTGAGGGCTGGCATAGGGAAGTAGGTGAGATTGGAATTAAGGAAGGTGTTAGATTTTAAAAATGCTTTTTATCATTATTTTTCTTTGATGCACCTCCTCCCCCCTCCACCCCCGCCCCCCGAGTTCCTGCTGCTACCGCGAACACCTTCTCCAGGAATGACTTTGCATTCTCTTTGTCCCTCAGCTTCATGTTGAAGGTGATTATTTTCATAGTAGTCTGTGCAAGGGACTGTGCAGTAACATCGTATATTGACTACCTAATAAAACACCCTGATAATCTTAACTGATTTAGCCATGGGAACTCATTTTCTCCAAGTTAATTTCTGGAGATTTCCCTAATCTCTCTTATCAAAGGTGTTTGTTAGGTCAAACTGCTTGAAGAATTATTGTATTATCTGCAGATGACAGTCACAGGTGGTACTGCAGTTCTGTGGGGGTAGAGGTCTTGTTGCAACCGAATATCCCCATGAAGGTTGACTCACATTGTGGCTACAGTCCACCGTGCACCTACCCTGAGGATTAAACCTGTGTTTATACCCTGGCCTGCAAGTCTAAGCATCTCTTAGGTTTCCATTTCCAAACTTACAGGGACAGGTCTACCTCTACATGTTATTCCCATTAGTATTAGAGTTTCTTCTAATACAAGTATTTAGTGAAAGATTTGGTGGGCCTTGAGATACACACACTCACAAAGTGCTTTTCCAGAATGTTGACACAATTTTTTTTTACTACTTTTGGTGAATTCATATAAACCATTTTAAAATGTACAGTTTAGTGGTACCTAGCCCAGTATGTGCAATCACCACTTCCACCTGGTTCCAGAATCTCTGTAATCCCCAGATACAATTGACGTTTAAAGGGTCTCATTCCCCAAGTTGTGAGGATTGTGCCAGGCCTTTTCCCACAAACAGGCTGTGGAGGGGACTCTTCCCAGAATGCTAGCAGCAGTTACAGCAAGAAGCATCTCCAGGGGAAGGAAGCCTGTGGTTAAGGCTTCCTGGTACAGTGCTGCAGGTTTTTTCAGTCACTCTTCTAAATTAACCAGTATTAAACCTCTAGCACTAACCGTATTATCTGACATAGTTGTTTTAGGATTATACAGAGTCAAAGCAGAAAGATTACTGGTTGTGAAACCTAGGGTAGACCCAGAATCAGACACGCACAAAGCCCTGTGGACAGTAGAGCAAAAAACAACAAAACCTCAGTTGGAATCCAGGTTCAACATCTTCCCTGAACCGTTTTTTTAGCCTTGAAATAAATTTTAGTCAAGCCAGTGACTTTTAAGTCTCCACATACATCCACCTGTGGAAGCCAAACACTGCCTATACTCAGTATGGTGGAATGGGAATTAATAAACATTTAAAAGGCCCCTGGTACAGTACCTGGTAGGTAAGAGCACTGAAATACTGGGGGGTCAGTCCCCTGCTGGGGCATGAAACAGTGACACCTCTCTAAGGTACTCACTGGGATACTTAAAATGTAGGTAACCAAATACTTGAAACGCAGCATTTTTATCTCAGCATTCTTTCACGAAAGTAAACTGAAGCATCAGGCCAAACCCCTCCATTTTAAACAGACTTGAGGGTCACAGTGGCTAACGCAATCATGCATAATTAGGCAAGCCAGTACTAGAATTCACATTTCCTCAGTGCCAATTTAGGACTCACCTTCTTTTTCATGCTCAGTCCAGATTAAGTAACAAGGCTCTAAGGTATCACCTGTACTTACAAGCAGCAGCTGCCATGACCTTCCAATATAACTGCCTCATTTGCCTGCTTCTCCAGGAATACTCCCACTCATTGGCTCTTTTTGAGGTCACCGGTAAAGTATGGACCCCCCAGCCTTGAGGCTACCATGCCAGTAGCCCTTAACATTTTCTGGATTCACAAACACAACCATACAAATGAGCAGTTTTATGTTTTCCAAGGATACTATTTGCCTAAAAGAAATGTCATAATGCTATATTTTCTGGATCCCTGACGATATCTAAGAGGCCAATCCCAGTTCATTTCTGGACACTGTAAAACAGACCTCTGCAGATCCGTCTAACTTCAAAATAAAAACACAGAAGCAAACATCACTCGATTTATGTGACTTTATTTACTTGAAAGTAAACAGTGAGAAACGGGGTGGGGGGGAGGCGGAATAGCTTGAGTTTGGCAAGAGTACTACAAAAGAAAAACTGACAAAAGATGGCACTATACATTAGCTCTATACTTAAAATTCTGGAAAAAAAGAGTTCCTAACTTCACCAAAGAGACAGTTCAACATCTCAAACAGCTTGCATAGCTGATGGCTGATGAAAGGCAGATATATAAGGCAATGCAAAGCCTTGGATCCCAACAGTCTCCATAACAAATATGAGCAATCCAGGGAAGGATTCCTAATCCACCTCCTCAATGGTGGGGCCAGACCCAGAGCCCCCTTTAGGGGCCTGAGCCCCAAAGCCTCCAGCCCCGGGGCCGCCCGCCCCCTGGTACAGTCTGCTGATGATGGGGTTACACACCTGCTCCAGCTCCTTCCTCTTGTGCTCAAACTCGTCCTTCTCCGCCAAGGTGTTGGCGTCAAGCCAGGATATCACCTCCTGGCACTTGTCCAGCACCTTCTTCTTGTCCGCCTCGCTGATCTTGCCCTTCAGCCCCTCATCCTCCACGGCGCTCTTCATGTTGAAGGCGTACGACTCCAGCGCGTTCTTGGCAGACACCCTCTCGCGCTGGACCTCGTCCTCCGCCTTGTACTTCTCCGCCTCCTGCACCATGCGCTCGATCTCCTCCTTGCTCAGCCGGCCTTTGTCGTTGGTGATGGTGATCTTGTTGGCCTTGCCCGTGCTCTTGTCCGTGGCCGTGACGTTCAGGATGCCATTGGCGTCGATGTCGAAGGTCACCTCGATCTGGGGCACCCCGCGGGGCCGGCGGGATGCCGCTCAGCTCGAAGCGACCCAGCAGGTTGTTGTCCCGCGTCATGGCCCTCTCGCCCTCGTACACCTGGATCAGCACACCCGGCTGGTTGTCCGAGTAGGTGGTGAAGATCTGCGTCTGCTTCGTGGGGATGGTGGAGTTGCGCTTGATCAGGGCGGTCATCACGCCTCCGGCCGTCTCCAGTCCCAGCGACAGGGGAGCCACGTCCAGCAGCAGCAGGTCCTGCACGTTCTCCGACTTGTCCCCCATCAGGATGGCCGCCTGCACCGCCGCCCCGTATGCCACCGCCTCGTCGGGGTTGATGCTCTTGTTGAGGTCGCGCCCGTTGAAGAAGTCCTGCAGCAGCTTCTGCACCTTGGGGATGCGGGTGGAGCCCCCACCAGGACCAGGTCGTGGATCTGCGCCTTGTCCAGCTTGGCGTCGCGTAGAGCCTTCTCCACGGGCTCCAGGGTGCTCGGAACAGGTCGGAGCACAGCTCCTCGAACCGCGCCCTCGTGATGGACGTGTAGAAGTCGATGCCCTCGAACAGGGAGTCGATCTCCAGGCTGGCCTGGGTGCTAGACGACAAGGTCCTCTTGGCCCGCTCGCACGCCGTGCGCAGCCGCCTCACGGCCCGCTTGTTCTGGCTGATGTCCTTCTTGTGCTTCCTCTTGAACTCCTCCACGAAGTGGTTCACCAGCCTGTTGTCGAAGTCCTCCCCGCCCAGGTGCGTGTCCCCGGCCGTGGCCTTCACCTCGAAGATGCCGTCGTCGATCGTCAAGATGGACACGTCGAACGTGCCCCCGCCCAGGTCGAAGATGAGCACGTTGCGCTCCCCCTTGCCCGTCCGGTCCAGGCCGTAGGCGATGGCGGCGGCCGTGGGCTCGTTGATGATCCTCAGCACGTTCAGCCCCGCGATCACCCCCGCGTCCTTGGTGGCCTGCCGCTGCGAGTCGTTGAAGTAGGCCGGCACGGTGATCACCGCGTTGGTCACCGGGTGGCCCAGGTACGCCTCGGCGATCTCTTTCATCTTGGTCAGCACCATCGACGAGATCTCCTCCGGGTAGAAAGCCTTGGTCTCCCCCTTGTAGCTCACCTGCACTTTAGGCTTGTCTCCGTCGTTGATCACGCGGAAAGGCCAGTGTTTCATGTCCGACTGCACCACCGGGTCGCCGAACTTGCGGCCGATCAGCCGCTTCGCGTCGAACACGGTGTTCTGCGGGTTCAGCGCCACCTGGTTCTTGGCCGCATCGCCGATGAGCCGCTCAGTATCGGTGAAGGCCACGTAGCTGGGGGTGGTGCGGTTGCCCTGGTCGTTGGCGATGATCTCCACCTTGCCGTGCTGGAACACCCCCACGCAGGAGTAGGTGGTGCCCAGGTCGATACCGATAGCCATGTTTTTCGCCATGCCAGTGCCCTGCCTTTTTCGCCTCCGAGATGAGCTTCAAACCTGAAAACGGCCGAGAGGATTCGCGACGAGAAGCTCGGGCTTTTCGGAACCCGAAAACTGAACGCTCTGGTGCCGCTCGGGGCGGTCCTTGAAGATAGCGGGTCTGCGGAAGCCGTTCTCACGGACTAAGCCGCAAGTTTTATCAGCTCTCTCCAGGTTGCTGTTTCTCCCCAGGCGGCTCTGTGTTTATAATTCTTCATCAAGCCCCGCCTTTTCCCTCCTCAGCCAATGACCGAGCTCAGTGGGGCTGCCAGGTCGGGAATATTCCAGGGGTTTCGCCTCAAGTCCTGCCCCCTGACTTTCTGGGACCAATCAGCGCCCTGGACGCCACTCCTCCCAGAACTCTCCAGACTCTTCTGGGACTTGAAGGCTGGCACTGTCTCAGAAAGGGATAATGGGAGAGGAAGAGGTGGGAGGGGCTGGTGGGTCGGGACTGGGGGCGGTGGTGTTGACGCCGCCCTGCTGTAGTCGCGTTACAATGGAGGTGCTGCCTCTGACCTCACGGGCTAGTAGAGAATTAGGGTGATAGGTCTGGACGCAGCTCAAAGTGGTAGGGGCTGGGCGGGTGGGGGGTGGGGGGACACCGCCTGCGCAGTTTGGCTATTGAAGGAGCCCCAAATTATAGGAGCTCCCCATCCAAACCGCATCAAACTGGATCGAAGGCGGCGGGACACTAGGTGAGTCACAAGTGCTGTGACTGGAATGGACTGGAAATAGGCAAGACTAGTACCTGGTTTGAGGCAGTATTGGAAACTTCTCTAGTTTTTTTAAATATAGGGAAGGGGCATCCTTTAAGGGTCGCAAACGTGGCTGGAATTGTTTAGAGCTACCAAAAAAAGTGAAGGAGCTGGTAGGTTATTGTCTCCAGATAACAGGCGTTCTTTTTTGAGATTAGAGAAAGTCTTAAGAGAGCATCATCTTACCTGAGAAAACTCAAGAGGGCTTGATTGGGTTCTTAGGGGCATTCTTCAGACTGGCCGAAATCTCAACAATCCCCTGCTGCTGCTGCTGCTAAGTCACTTCAGTCGTGTCCCGCTCTCTGCGACCCCATAGACAGCAGCCCACCAGGCGCCGCTGTCCCTGGGATTCTCCAGGCAAGAGTACTGGAGTGGGGTGCCATTGCTTTCTCCGCAACAATCCCTAATAGAGGGTAAAAGACGACCGGCAGGGTTGCTAAACCCACCTGTGGAGAGTGATGTCTCCTGAAGAGACTAGAACTTCAAATAATGAGTTCAGCAGACTTGTACCATATTAGAATAAACTATATCACAGACACAGGACAGTGGAGTCAGGCCCTGTGAGGAATTAAAATCAATATGCCACTGCCCTCCCTCTTCATTCCTGTTAGCTAGGAGTTTCTCTATCTTGTCCAAAAGCCTTGTTTGGAAGAGATGTTTGTACAGGGATTATATGGCAGGATTATTCATAATAGCCATAAAATGGAAACCACTTAAGTACCACAGAAAGAATGAATAAACAAATGTGGCATATACCTACAGAAAAAAGTTATTCAGCCGTAAAGATGCAAGAAATTATGACATATGCTGTAAAATAGATGAACTTTTAAGATATTATGGTAAGTCAGTCACAAAAGAAAAATAGTGTATAATTTCACTTATGTAAGGTATTTAGAAGAGTTAAATTCTGAGAGACAAAAAGTAGGCCAAAAAAAGAGTAGACTAGTGGTAGTCCAAGGGTTGGGTGGAAAGGGGAAGTGGGGAGTTGTTTAATGCGTATAAACTTTGTATTGCAAGATAAAAATTCTGGAGATTTGTTGACCATAAAATGTAAGTGGACTTACTTCTGAATTGTATGCCAAAAATTGGTTAACAGGGTAAGTTTCATGTTGTGTGTGTTTTACCACAGTTAAAAATAAATAAAAATTGAAAGAAAAATAAAAAAATTTTCTCACTGAAAAACTTATTTCATTCTTTTCCCACAGGCCTAGGGAAAACTATGGCTGCGGCTAAGGGAACAGCCATCGGCATCGACCTGGGCACCACCTACTCCTGCGTGGGGGTGTTCCAGCACGGCAAGGTGGAGATCATCGCCAACGACCAGGGCAACCGCACCACCCCCCAGCTACGTGGCCTTCACCGATACTGAGCGGCTCATCGGCGATGCGGCCAAGAACCAGGTAGCCATGAATCCCCAGAACACTGTCTTTGATGCCAAACGTCTGATCGGCAGAAAATTTAATGATCCTGTCGTGCAATCAGATATGAAACTTTGGCCTTTCCAAGTAATCAATGAAGGAGGCAAGCCCAAGGTAATGGTGTCCTACAAAGGGGAAAAGAAAGCTTTTTATCCTGAGGAAATCTCTTCTATGGTACTGACTAAGATGAAGGAGACTGCTGAGGCTTTTTTGGGCTACACTGTCACCAATGCTGTGATCACTGTGCCAGCCTACTTCAATGACTCTCAACGCCAGGCCACCAAGGATGCAGGTGTTATCGCAGGTCTCAATGTGCTAAGAATTATCAATGAACCCACTGCTGCTGCCATTGCCTATGGCTTAGATAAAGCAGGCCAGGGAGAGCGACATGTCTTGATCTTTGATCTGGGTGGAGGCACATTTGATGTGTCCGTCCTGACCATAGATGATGGGATTTTTTGAGGTTAAGGCCACAGCTGGGGACACCCACTTGGGTGGAGAAGATTTTGACAACAGGCTTGTGAGCCACTTTGTGGAAGAGTTCAAGAGGAAACATAAGAAGGATATCAGCCAGAACAAGCGGGCTGTGAGGCGGTTGCGCACTGCCTGCGAAAGGGCCAAGAGGACCCTGTCATCTAGCACCCAGGCGAACTTGGAAATTGACTCACTTTATGAAGGCATTGACTTCTACACATCCATCACCAGAGCGCGGTTTGAAGAGTTGTGTGCAGACCTGTTTAGGGGCACCCTGGAGCCTGTGGAGAAGGCTCTTCGGGATGCCAAGATGGATAAAGCTAAAATCCATGACATTGTCTTAGTAGGTGGCTCTACTCGAATCCCTAAGGTTCAGAGGCTGTTGCAGGACTACTTTAATGATCGTGATCTCAACAAAAGCATCAACCCCGATGAGGCAGTTGCCTATGGGGCTGCAGTTCAGGCAGCCATTTTGATGGGGGATAAATCTGAAAAGGTACAGGACCTGCTTTTGTTGGACGTGGCTCCCCTGTCTTTAGGGTTGGAGACTGCAGGGGGAGTCATGACTGTACTAATCAAGCGCAACTCCACCATCCCCACGAAGCAGACACAGATTTTCACCACCTACTCAGACAATCAGCCGGGCGTGCTGATCCAGGTATATGAGGGTGAGAGGGCCATGACTCGGGACAACAACCTGCTGGGGCGCTTTGATCTGACTGGAATCCCTCCTGCACCCAGGGGAGTGCCCCAGATTGAGGTGACCTTTGACATCGATGCCAATGGTATTCTCAATGTAACAGCTATGGACAAAAGCACGGGCAAGGCCAACAAGATCACCATTACCAATGACAAGGGCCGGCTGAGCAAGGAGGAGATCGAGCGCATGGTTCTGGATGCTGAAAAATACAAAGCTGAGGATGAGGTCCAGAGAGAGAAAATTGCTGCAAAAAATGCCTTAGAATCCTATGCTTTTAACATGAAGAGTGCTGTGAGTGATGAAGGCCTACAGGGCAAGATTAGTGAGTCTGATAAAAAGAAAATACTGAGTAAATGCAATGAGGTCCTTTTTGTGGTTGGAGGCCAATCAACTGGCTGAGAAAGATGAGTTTGATCATAAGAGAAAGGACTTGGAGCAAGTGTGTAACCCAATCATCACAAAACTCTACCAGGGAGGATGCACTGGGCCTTCCTGTGGAACAGGGTATACACCTGGAAGGGCTGCAACAGGCCCCACAATTGAAGAAGTAGATTAATCTTATGTGGAGCTGGATGGTTCTAGGGTGCCTCTAAGATGAATTTTGTTGCCCTCATCTTCAAACATGGTTATGATTCCTGAATTGACTGGACCTGAATGTAAGTGATCATACCTTTTGGATTCTGATGGAAGAGTCTCATATACCATCTTTTCACACTCCAGTAATTATCTGACACATTCCAACAAATTTCTGACTCTGGAATGAGACTCAGGAAAACTAGGCACCTCTCGGAACCATTTGAAGAATTTTAATGTCTATTATTTATTTCCAGCCTTCCCAACTTCTTTTTTCCTGTGTGGATGGTTATTTGTCCCTCAGTAAATTTGTTCCTAAAGCAAATTACTTGTGGTATTTTTTAGACTATGAGTGTATCTTGTAAAGTAGAGAAAGGGAGAGTGTGTGGAGCGACCAGGTGTGGTCTGTTTGTGAGCTAATTGTGAATGATTAAGCTGGTAAGGGCAAAGTATTTGAATTTTCATGAGCTGATTGAAGAAGGAAAAAAATTTTTTATTATCAGGCACCTTTAACCTTTAGCCCAGTTAGAGTAGCTGCTAATTTAGAAAGTGCTTTTAAGTGATTGACTGATTTAGGTGTTTAAGGTTGAGCTGGGGAGTTGGGGCAAGGACCAGAACTTCTGCTTGAGGTCCTGATGTCACTCATAGGTGGGGCGTAGGAAATCCAGCCCCTAGGCACTCAATATTACAGTCCTTTACTTGCGGAATATATTTTTAACCTCCTAACAAATGTGTACTTTTATGGAAGAAGAGAAATGAAAAACTTATGATGCACTTATTCCTTAAAAAATACCTTCACCTATTGTGTCATAATTTCGCATACTTATACAGCCTGGGGGAACATGCTCTAAGTATGTGTAACTGCATTTACTGCATTTGTGTCCCTTTGTGTTTGAGAGGGAAATATTTGGAAGTGAAATATTAGAATGGGTATTTTTATCCCCGATCCAGTGTGTTCTGTTTTACTCAGTCCTTTACAGGACAGCTATAGGCAAAGTATGAAAGAAATGTGGACTGAGAGTAATGTGTTTATTGGGAAACTTTTATAAAATCAAGATTTGCTGGCCTGCAGGCTCTTGATCTCGGGGACTTCCCAATTTTTATTTTTATTTTTTTGTTACCCAAGTGTAGCATACAGAGAAAAGTGTACAAATCACCATAGATTTTCGCAAGCTCCCCGGCAGTCAGTCTGCAATAGGAAGTGTCTTTAGGGTAAGAGCAAATCGGGCTGGAAGCAAATTTATTGTCGTAGAACGGAACAAAAACCTGAGAAGCGATGAGCCAGCCTTTGCAACCCTCCGGACGCACTTGGGACCTGCGCCTGCGCGGTGGGAGCTCGCCCCCTCCGGGAGGAAGTCGGAAGGCGGGAAGCCCCGCCCCCTCTCCCGGCTTTGGCTTTCTCCTCAGTTTTACCCGGCCGGCTCCCCCTGAGCCGCGAGCCAGCCGGTCTCTGTCCTCCATCACTCGGAGCTCTCCGCTGTGCCACCCCGCTGCGCCTGCGCAACCCTACCCCGCCCCACGCGTGGGCTCGCGATCCATTCCCGCCAGGCCTCCGGCCCACAGCACCCGGTCCGCGCCTTCCCGGTCCGGCGGAGAGCAAGCACCATGGTAGGTACCGTGACGTCACAAGGGGGCGCCCTTGGGGAGCGCGGCCGTTGGGACGGTTGGGGGCGGGGTGGGCGCCCCTTTGGAGGCTTTGTTCCTCTGGGCTGGCGGTGGGCCCTAGGTTTTCCTCTCCGTTATTGGTTCCTGCTCCTCAAGTTCTTTGAGAAGAGACTTGGAAGCAAATGGAATTTTTTACCCCCTATGAGAGTCAGCAGGGACAGTAGACCTCAAGGAGCATTTCCCTGATGGAGACCAGGCTCCGAGAAGGAGCGGGTGGAATACTTAGTACAGTTCTCTAGGAGACTTGGGCAGGACCCCAGGAGAGAGAGTCCATTGAGGCAGACCCGACGTGTGCAGGGCAGATGACTCGGGCTTTATGTCAGGGGCTCGTAGTGTTCATCATCGTCAGGGCTGCAGCTGTTCATTCGAGTATTCCCTCCTGTGTGTTCCCGTGAAGTATTCGTGTGAAGTTTAGAGAACTGCTAGAGATGGGGCGGGATCCCAGTACCAATGTTTGGTAATACTGGCAGGGATTCACACCTCTTTACTATGTCCCTTCCCATATGATGATTTTCCTCCTCTCGCCCAATAGCTCTTCTATTCCTTTTTCAAGTCCCTTGTCGGCAAGGATGTGGTCGTGGAACTCAAGAATGACCTGAGGTAGGTACTTGTTCCCACAAGTTTGTAGGGGTGGATGTGCCAAGCGCCCTGGAACCTGTTTAATTTGACGAGTGTTTGAGCACTAGGCAAGGTGGGAGAGATACCAAAGGAAGAAATGACTTGTGCCTTAAACTTGTGCAGATTAGCTGGGGAGTTGTATCATGTATTGGAAAGCAATATAAAGAAATATATAAGTAGTAAGAACCAGAGAGAAGACAGGGCAGACCCAGCTTCTAGAAATAGAAGTATCAGTTCCACAAGTAACGATGTATGTAGAAAGATGTTGGTAGATTTGTGTGTGTGTGTGTGTGTGTAATAGTCACAAGTTGAGGGGAAAATAGCCATAAATAGGGAATGGGTTCGAGTGTGGTATTTCCATATAATATAGCTGTCACATAGAAATGAGATACCAATAGGGAAAAGCTATTGCAGTAATGTATATGTGGCATAATCTCCCTTTTGTTGAAGAAAATATAAAAAGATACACAGGAGACCAGTGCAAGCTCCTTCTGTCTGTACTGCTTTACATCCCCTGTCCCTTTGTATCCTTAGCTTCTAATCATCTCTCAGGACTTGTGAAAGTTATTTCACACTATAACCCTGGACTTTCCTGGTTCTAGCCTGGTTCAAGTACACTGTTCTGTTACAAAGTCTTTTTCCTTGCTAGTAGGTGCTTCTCAAATTGTGATTTCATAGAAATGTATTAACTGTTTAGGAACCATCTTTCCTACAGTGCCAAGACCGTGTTTAAGCTTACCGCTGTGTACCTAATGTCTAACACAGGCCTGACTAAATTGTTTAACTTATTTTATTTTCAGAACATCTCTACATGACATACACTATTGTTGCTGTTTTACACATGAGGAAACTGAAGGTTGGATAGATTAAGAAACTTGGTTAGGTCTACACAACTAGTAAAAGACAAAACCAGAACTTATATTCCATTATCTGCGATTCTAATGGGCATCCCTGATAGCTCAGTTGGTAAAGAATCCACCTGGAATCCAGGAGACCCTGGTTCAATTCCTGAGTCAGGAAGATCCACTGGAGCAGAGATAGGCTACCCACTCTAGTGTTCTTGGGCTTCCCTTGTGGCTCAGTTGGTAAAGAATCCGCCTGCAATGCAGGAAACCTAGGTTTGATCCCTGGGTTGGGAAGATCCCCTGGAGAAGGGAAAGGCTACCCACTCCGGTATTCTGGCCTGGAGAATTCCACGGACTTTATAGTCCATGAGGTCGCAGAGAGTCAGATGTAACTGAGAAACTTTCACTTCACCCTTTTTAAATTAAAAACAGGGTCGTAGTCTCTATGAAGTTGTGAAACTTGCTTTTCACTTAACAGTATGTTGTGGGTATTTTCCATGTCAATAAAGTTGATGTTTAACATTGTTAATGTCTGAATGGCATTTTTCTAAGCTGGCTAGAACTGATTTAAGCAAAACCTTGCTGCTGAACACTTAGGCTGTTCCCAATTCTTCGTTTTTACAAGTGATTTTGCCCTGAACGTCCTCAAGCGTATACATCATTAGAAGAAAAAAGAATCCTTTGAATGAAATGTACATTTTAAATATCAAAACATACTACCTGACTGTCCTTTAGAAAGTTTGAGTCAATGTATTCTCTCCCCAGCAGTTTCTTCTACATTTCTATATGAGATAATTTCTTAGTGGGGGAAACATTGACATGGCGGAATGATGAAGCAAGGGATTTATTTGCCTTTTAGGTCAGAGATTTCTGATCTATGGTACCCATAATGCATGTGATATTGAGTGCATATAAATTGGGTCCATATAGAGAGACAAGTGTGGAAACCACAACTACTTTCATCACTTCTGTAAGATGACTTGTTTTTTATTTTCCTCTTTTTCTCTTTTTTTCCCTGATAGCTCAGTTGGTAAAGAATCCGCCTGCAGTGCAGGTGACCTGGGTTCAATCCCTGGGTTAGGAAGATCCCTTGGAGAAGGGCAAGGCTACCCACTCCAGTATTCTGGCCTGGAGAATTCCATGGACTATACAGTCCATGGGGTCGCAAAGAGTCGGACACGACTGAGCGACTTTCACTTCACTTCTTTCTTCCTGGGTTTTCCAAATGGCAAGAATAACTGTTGTTATAGCCTCAGACCCTAAAGCAAGGACTTAAAGATTCGAAGGTAATCCATTGGGTTGGGAGAAGTGCTCTTTCTCTCATGCTGGGTGTCAGACCACTTTTGTGCCAAGTATCTCATTCTAAAGGGATTGAAGAAAAGTTACCACTTTATGCAATTCCTGAAAGTTATTTCACAGCTGCAGTAGGTGATAGGGCACCATCAAAGGTGTTTTTTGTTTTGTTTTGTTTTTTTGGAATATGGTGAAATCACCACTGAGGCAGTTGGTCTGACACTGGATTTCAAATACTTAGAATTTTACAAAAACTAGGGCCCAACAGAGAACCAACAACTTGAATTTTGGCAAGATAAGGATGTTTTAAAAACTGCTATTTATTAACAATTTTTAAATACAAAAAGGTAATTTAAGAGCAGTTATTCTTACAAAGAAAACTACTGACAACCTCTACCACACTATACACATACTATACTAGCTTATGTTTCCTGGAATCTTTGAGCGCATATTAGTGTTTGAGAAACAGGTTCTAAGGAACTTAGAATCTGGTGATGACATGCAGGATGGTTAGGATGAAGGCAGACAGGCTGGAGGCTAGCGTGGATTGAGCTGTAAAGTCATTAGACCTTGGTTTGTCAAAGAGAATTATGGAAATTGCAGAAATGTTAGACATCAGCAAACAATGGGGATTTGTAGGACATGAAGGGTCCTCGATTTATAGGGTTTGAGGTTGTGAGAGTGTTGAAACCATTGGCAGAAATTAAAGGATTGGGAGAGAGTCTGGCCTGAAGCACTGGTATTTAGATAGCTTTCCTCTTTAACACTGCAGGAGGCTCATGGATTCAGGGACATCCCTTGTGCCTACATCATCAAGAACACTGCTAGTTTGTTAATTTATATACATTACATATGGGGCTCTGGTTCCAAACCAGTAGTATTTGAAAAGAAATGATTTGAGGGGTCAGACAGGCCTGTATCAAAGTCCTTGTTCTAAACTTGACCAAGTTACAAAATGTTTCTGGGCCCCTGGATGTTTCATAGTAGCTACCCAATGAAATGGCTGTAAAGATTACAAATACTATGGAGAATACAGGTCTGGCACAGTTGTTTGATGGCAGCTACAAGAGTGAGCTGGTTTAGGGAGAAGAGATGTGGGGTCTAAAATAACACACTGCTCTGGAAGCACTTTCTTTCCTACTCCAGAGCTTAGTCATACCCCTTTCTGGTTGTACCTTTTCTGGTTTCTTCAAGTCCTTTATTTCTCCCAACCGTGTTCTTATTCCCTGCTCTGAAGTCACCTCTGTATTGACTTTGGTATAAATTAATTTGGTTTTACCCGCTCTCTTCCCATAACAGCATCTGTGGAACCCTCCATTCTGTGGATCAGGTGAGATTAAAAGGGCCCAGAATGGGGTCTTGGGGAAGGAAATGGGAAAGCTTGAGAGCTGGGTACTTTCATCTTGTCTCTAGTTCTAATGATGGTGTTCATCTTTTCTTAGTATCTCAACATCAAACTAACTGACATCAGTGTCACAGACCCTGAGAAATACCCTCACATGGTGAGTTGTGGATACTAGAGAAGAGGACCACCTCTCAAAGAAAGCAGGGGGTCCCTGGCTGGATAGAGGACATTTTTGAGTGTTTTCACATTTGCCTATCTTTGTCTAGTTATCAGTGAAGAACTGCTTCATCCGGGGCTCAGTGGTTCGCTATGTGCAGTTGCCAGCAGATGAAGTCGACACGCAGTTGCTACAAGATGCAGCAAGGAAGGAGGCCCTGCAGCAGAAGCAGTGATAGTTCCTCCTCCCTTCCCCTCCTTCCATTGGTGACCCTTCACATCATTTCCCAGCCCCGGAGGCCTCCCTCCCATACTTCTTGAGGTGTTCTTTGTTTTTTGATAGCAAAAGCTTTTTTTTTTTTTTTTTTAAAGAATGTGGAGAGGGCTAATAATGGGGAGCTGCTGTCCTCTGTTGAGTAGGCTGAGGAACTGAGAAGCCTTCCCTGTCTGCAGCACCTGCCTTTCTCACTTTTCCCTGGAGGTGGGAGAATCTATCAGATCTCTCCAGGGTGGCACGTGATTTATTGTGGGGAGGGAAGGAATCTGTCCCGCATCGGGAATAAAATTTATGAAGCAAATTCGAGTTCTCGTTCTGTGTGCGCTTTGGGAAGAGGGCTGGAGAGTGGGTGGGAAAGGCGTGCTTAATTCGTCCAAGCCCTGTTACTCTATTACCCCAGCATTATCCGCTACTACTCTCCTGGTAAAAACCATAGCATTATCCCAACTGGACTACGCCGTGTCTTCTGGACATTTGCCTACCGAACATAGCCTTAAAGTGCGTCTACAGTGCTTGCTGTTCTTCCATTAATATGAAAGTTAATGAGACACCAAAAGTGCGTTTGATGCTGCTGGATTTTTTTCCTCAAGCCGCCCAGATCAGTACACTTTTCCCCGATATCTATTGTAGATAAATGAAAACAAGTGACAATTTTTGCTGTGGAGAGTTGCTGGCATTGAACACGCAGTTAGCAAATAAGAGTTCCAGCTACAGATAAAGAGCTCTCACCATGAAGGGACCTTAGAGGCCCTCCAGCGTGACTCCCTCTTCCCACAGAGGAGGAAATGAGGCCCGGGAGGTTAGGAGTGGGGGGAACCTGCACGCCAGGGCCTTTGGTCGAACGGACCCTGGTTCCGGGCGCCGTCCGCAAGCAGGTAGCGCTCTCCCAGCCGCTTCCCCGGCTGCCCGCTCGGCGCCGCCCTCCCTCCCGGCCGAGGACCCGCGCGGGGTGTCCGCGGCGGCGCCTGACGGGGTCGCGGTTCCCGGGGGCGTCCTCCTCCCGCCACCCCCGTGCCCGCGCCCCGCGCCATTCCTCAGGAGCGCCATCTGCGGCGGGCGGCGTGACCGCCCCCAGCCCAGGGTGCAGGAGGACCGCGCCCGCACACGCAGGCGGGGGCACAGTCGCCCGCGCCAGGACCCGCGGGCCCGGAAACGCTCTCAGTCACAAAGGGGGGACACGTGGGCGCCGACTGCCCGGGCCGCTGTCGCAGGGAGTTCGGTCGCTCAGACAACCGCCCGCCGTCCCTGCCCGCCGGATTTCTCGGCCGCAGCCGCCAGGCCAGTCCAGCTTCGGCCGGCGCCCGGCAATGAGGTGGATGCCCGGCTTAGTGTGACCACCTCCCTCCAGTACGTACATGCAGCCCGAACCCGCGTCCCACGGCCGCCAAGGGGCTCCTCCGAGCTTCCCACACTCCCCCGAGGGCCCGCGGTCACGGGAAGTTAGTTCCCCACCGTCACTGCCACTCCGAGAGCTGGGTCCTCTGGTCTTGAGGCCCAGTCATACTTAGTCCTAAATGTCTCGGTCTTACCCTGTCTCTCTCTCTCCTTAGAGTTTTTCCACCGTGTTTGGACCTCCCGCGTAACCATGTCCATTCTGTACGTCTCTCCTCACCCCGATGCCTTCCCCAGCCTCCGAGCCCTCATAGCTGCTCGCTACGGGGAAGCTGGGGAGGGTCCGGGATGGGGAGGAGCCCACCCCCGCGTCAGTCTCCAGCCGCCCCCCGCCAGCCGGACTCCTTTTCCTCCACCCCGTCTGCCAGCCCTGGAACAGGGTCCCGGTGGGCTCTGGGTGTGGGGGCCACGGCTGTGTCCCAGCTGCTGTGGCCAGCAGGCCTCGGGGGTCCCGGGGTAGTCGGGCAGCCGTCCTGGTCCAACAATGGGTCAGTTACGCTGACACCGAGCTAATACCAGCTGCCTGTGGAGCTACGCTGCCGGCCCTGGGACTCGAAGCTCGGCCCAAGACCCCCAGGTGAGAAGAAGCGCGAAGTGGGAGGGGGAAATTTAGAAGAAAGCAAAACTCGGAATGGATGGTGAGCCAGGAAGATAGCGTATCAGACGTTGAAAAAGACTGATCATATCCCGGGTTGCCACCTGGTATGCTAACTTTGGGCAGGTTAAACTCTCTGAGCCTTGGTTTTCTTATGTCTATGAAAATGAAAATTGAGAACATGTTGAGAAGGTTAAAAGATGTGTGCAGAGCACATAATCTAGTGCCAGGTGCTTTAAAAGTCTCTGAGTTTGGTGAATCTGAAACTGAGGAGGTTAGTTAGAGGTTATGAATTGTAGGAAAAGGCGGGGGTGAAGAAGAGGTGAGGAAAGGCAGTCAGAGAAGACAGTTGCTGGAAGAAGACAAAGGAGAAAAGAAATGAAGAAGGAAAGCAGGGGAAAGGAGAGACAATCACACCACATTATCAATGTAAATTCTTCCTGAATGGAGCTGTGCCTTACAGGCCTAATAACACCACCTCCTTGCAGAGTATTGAGCATATGGTGGATACTTAATAGGTTTTGAACGAATGAATGAATGAAATGAATATATGACTTAGATCCTGACTTACCCCCTCATATCCTGATATCGAAATAGAGGGCTCCCCCTCTGGGATTCTCTCTCCCCCTTCAGCCTCATTTTTTTTTTTTTTCAGGGTTTTTAAGGAGAACAATAGGGTAATGCATTATATATTTGCACATTTATTGTTGCCCCCCGCCCCCCACTAGAATGTAAACTCCAACAGGTCATGGATTCCATCTGTTCAGACTGCCTCCTTGTTCATTAGATAAGTGCTTGGCATGCAGAAGGTACTTAATACATATTTGCTGAAGCAATTACCGTGTTACCTCATGTAATCTTTAGCCTCTTGTGCTTAGTATATTGCAGCTGACATATAATAAGTGTTCAGTAGGGGACTTCCCTGGCAGTCCAGTGATTAACATACTCTGTGCTCCCCCTGCAGGGGGGCATGGTTGGATCCCACATGCCCTGTGACCCAGCCCCCAAAAAAGTTTTTGGTAGGCATTTATTGAATGAGTGGGAAGAATTTTTATTATGATGTTTTCAGTGAAGAAGAAACCGGTGATCTGTGGGGATGGAAGGAGGCCCAAATGGATTGCATGGGGGGTGGGGACTGAGGTGGGCCAAGCGTTATCTCATACCCCGTTGCCTTCCCACTAGGCTGCACTGGCGGCCCTGGGCAGAGCCCTGAGCCCCTTGGAAGAGTGGCTTCGACTGCACACCTACCTGGCTGGGGAGGCCCCCTACTCTGGCTGACCTGGCAGCTGTCACAGCCTTGCTGCTGCCTTTCCGTTATGTGAGTCACTGGGACCTGGGGAAGAATGAGGACAGATTCCCTCGGACCTCACTACAGGGTGACTAAGGCTAAATCATTTCTTCCCCCCACCCCAGGTTCTGGACCCCTCTGCCCGCCGGATCTGGGGTAATGTGACTCGCTGGTTTATCACATGTGTTCAGCAGCCAGAATTCCGGGCCGTACTGGGAGAGGTGGTTCTGTATTCAGGGGCCAGGTCTCTCTCCCAACAGCCAGGTGAGGAAGGATGGAGAGTGGGTGGAGAGGGGGTTCCTCTGGGCCCTTGCTCATTATCTTTTCTCTCTTAGGAATAGCAGAATCAATGGGACAAGAGCTGGGGGATAGTAGCTGGGAGGTCAACATGGGGGAGCCTTTGGGGAGTTAAATATGCCATCTGAGACATGGTAGCCCTGTGAACAGCGCTGTTCACAGACCTGCAGGGGCAGGTCTGCATTTCTGTGCCTCTTTACAGGCTCTGAGGTCCCTGCACCCCCAAAGACAGCTGCTCAACTCAAGAAAGAGGCAAAGAAACGGGAGAAACTAGAGAAATTCCAGCAGAAGCAGAAGGTCCAACAGCAGCAGCCACCCCCTGGGGAGGTGAGAGGCTGAGGGTGGAGCAGGATGGAGGGTTGGTGCCATGGTGAGTGGCTGGTATCTAGGCCTATATCCTTTCCCTCCCAAGCAGAAGAAACCAAAACCAGAGAAGAGGGAGAAACGAGATCCTGGGGTCATTACCTACGATCTCCCGACCCCACCTGGGGAAAAGAAAGGTACTAAAAGAAAGGAGGGAGAAGAGAGACCCTCCCCACTCTTCACTCCACCCTCCTTTTTCCTTTGTATCCTATTTCCTCTGTCCTTGCTCCCACTACTTTGCTTAGTGAGGCCTATGTCCTTCTCTGCCAGCCCCTCGTCCCTTTACCAGCTGCACCCAGCCTCGGCATTGACCCTGCCCTTCTCCCTCAGATGTCAGTGGCACCATGCCTGACTCCTACAGCCCTCAGTACGTGGAGGCTGCCTGGTACCCTTGGTGGGAGCAGCAGGGCTTCTTCAGGCCCGAGTATGGGGTGAGTGGACACTGCAGCCCAGGCCTGGAGGGGATGGGGTGGGGAGGGGCAGGGCTGAAGGATCCATGGCCTAGGAAGGGGCCAGGCTGTGGAAGAGATGACATGTGGCCTTAGCAAGCACCCGTCTTCCTCCCCGGCAGCGTTCCAGCGTGTCAGCACCAAACCCCCGGGGCATCTTCATGCTGTGCATCCCACCCCCCCAATGTGACAGGCTCCCTGCACCTGGGCCATGCGCTCACCAACGCGATCCAGGACTCCCTGACCCGCTGGTGAGCTCCTGTCCTATCCTCCAGGCTTCCCTCTGCCTTCTGGCTCCTGCTCCTTGGCTCCCTTCTCTTTGCTGACTGGGGCCCTCACCTCTGCCCCCTGGTGGTGCTACATTTGCTTCTAGGTCATTCCCATCTGATGACTTAGCATTCTCTGGTCAAGTAACCAATACTTCCACTTGCAAACTCTCTTCTCATGCCACTAAAAATAACATTGTTTTGAATTTAGAAAGAAATAATGTGAATATTTTCTTGTAAGAAATTTAAAGCTTCACGTTTCCTTGACCACCTTCCTCCAGATTCACTCCCTCCTAAGAATTAGCCGCTATTATCATTTTGATGTGTGTCTTTCAAGACCTTTCCCATTTACTTATGTATTCATGTACCCATGGGATTCCCAGCTAGCTCAGTGATAACAAATCCACCTGGCAATGCAAGAGACACAGGTTCGATCCCTGGGTCAGGAAGATGCCTGGAGAAGGAAATGGCAAACCATTCCAATATTTTTGCCTGGGAAATCCCATGGACGGAGGAGCTTGGTGGGCTATAGTCCATGGGGTCAAAAAGAATTAGACATGACTTAGCAACTAAACAACAATATCTTGAAAATGTCAGAAAGTGTCCATATCCATTACAGCATATAAGAAATACCTGTGTCTGTATGAGAAAGGAGTTGCTACAGTCTTGTCCCCAAGGAACTCCAAACCTAGTGGGGGTAAACAGATCAATACAGTAATGAATATAATGTAGTTAGATGAGTCACTGAAAACAGTGTACAAATACAGTGAACCTAATTAAGTTTACCATTGTCCTTTGATTCAATCTTCACTATCTTGTTAAAGAAAGCCTCCCTTGCCTCAAAGTTATAAACATGACCACCTATTATTTTCTTCTTTTTTATTTTTGGAAATGATACCATTTCCTAATGCTTTTTCTCATAGTTTTGTTTTCTTAGTTGAAGGGTTTTTTTAAAAAAAAAAAAAAACAATTAAATTTAGACTTTAAAATAAAATTATCTTTGTGACTATGGGGAAGTAGTGCAATTTTCCAATCAAATTAGGTACAGTCTCCAACAAATTTATTGAACAGTTTGTCCTTTCTCCACTGACATGAAATGCCACCTTTAACAAATACTAAATATGCTTAGATCTGTTTCCAGTCACTGTTTTGTTACCTTAATCGGTAACTTTGTTCCTGGTTCCTGTGAAAACTTGTTTTAATGATCATAGCTCTCTGATACGTTTTGCTATCTAGTTGGGCAGGAGCCTCCTCTTAGTTGTTTTTGCCAAATTGCCTGGGCTGTCCTCACCCATCTCTCCCTGATGATTTTAGCAAGGGGAGAGTTCTGATCCACCGCCTCTCCCTTTCCTGAGTCCATCGACCACCTGTCTGGAGTCCCTGCTTCCCTCGGGGCAGCTCCACCACCCGCTCACCTCTGCTTGTCCATGCAGGCACCGCATGCGTGGAGAAACCACCTTGTGGAATCCAGGCTGTGACCACGCGGGGATTGCCACCCAGGTGGTGGTGGAGAAGAAACTCTGGCGTGAGCAGGGGCTGAGTCGGCACCAGCTGGGGCGAGAGGCTTTCCTGCAGGAGGTCTGGAAGTGGAAGGAGGAGTAGGTGCCAAGTCCCTGCTGGCATCACAGCCCCGCGACCCTGGCTGCAGGGTCAGACCCGCTCACAGGGGGCCTGGGGCCCAGGTCCATCTCAGAGCAATGAGTGACCCCCCACCTTCTGCCCCCTTAGCTATCTGATGTCACCCGCCAGCCCAGACCCCATTGCTGATCCCGGTCTGTCTGTCCACTCCCAGGAAAGGTGACCGGATTTACCACCAGCTGAAGAAGCTTGGCAGCTCCTTGGACTGGAATCGAGCCTGTTTCACCATGGATCCTGTGAGTAGGAGTAGGAGGGGGTCTCGGGGCTGGGGTGGGAGGGGGAAGCTCCCACAGAAGAGAGCACACGCTGGGGGCCCTCCCCCAGGAGGTGGTCCACTCGTAGGAAACCACTGGGGCTCAGCTGCAAATGCCACTTTCTGCCCCATGCCACAGCCCTCTGTGTTCCCTGTTGGCCCCTGTCACTCCCTATAGGAGCTCAGACTCCTCAGGTGGTACCTGAGGGGCCTCTCTCTCACACCCCTGGGACTCTGCACTAGCCCCTGTTCCTAACTGAGCGACTTCCCTGCCATATCAGCATCACCATGCCGTTTCCTATCTGTGTGTTCCCATAGTCCCCTCTCCCTGCTCAAGAAAAGCACTTCTTCCCTCCAGCCCTTAAGGGGCCTGTGTGCTGGCAGGGGCCTCTGTGCTGCCAGGTCCCGCTGGCCTCTGGTGCCTCAGCACCCAGGCCCATCTCTGGCTTCCCCTGTTCCCACTAGAAACTGTCAGCAGCCGTGACGGAGGCCTTTGTACGGCTCCACGAGGAGGGAGTCATTTACCGCAGCACCCGCCTTGTCAACTGGTCCTGCACCCTCAACTCTGCCATCTCTGACATCGAGGTGTGCCCCCTTCCCTCCCCCAGCTCTCCACATCTCCACCACACACCCCCAGCCCCAGCCCTTGGGCCTCTTTTCTTAAGCTCTGTCTCATAGGTGGATAAGAAGGAGCTGACAGGTCGTACCCTGCTCTCCGTGCCTGGCTACAAAGAGAAGGTGGAGTTTGGGGTCCTCGTCTCCTTTGCGTACAAGGTCCAAAGCTCAGGTAGGAGCCAGGGGCACAAGGATCCTGGGCTGGGTTGGACGAGGGGCAGGAATGGCTCACTGCTGAGACCACAAGGCCTCCTGTCACCCCAGACAGCGACGACGAGGTGGTAGTGGCAACCACTCGGATCGAGACGATGCTGGGAGATGTGGCTGTAGCTGTGCACCCCAAAGACCCCAGATACCAGGTGTGGTGGGGGTGCTGCCCACAGTTGGGGGAAGAATGCTGGGCGAGGAGGGCTTCCACACTATGTGTAGGGATGGGATGGGCACTGAGAAAATTGGATTCGAAACACATGGCTCTGGCTGCTTTCTGGCCCTGTGGATGGAGTTTGGGTGTCAAGAAATCAGGACCCTGCGTAGGAAGGAGTTGGGCCCAGCCCATTGTGCGTTTCTGGTGTCTCCCTCTGTCCCCAGCACCTGAAGGGCAAGAGCGTGATTCATCCATTTGTGTCTCGGAGCCTCCCCATCGTCTTTGATGACTTTGTGGACATGGAGTTCGGCACAGGTAAGCGATGGGCTGTCCTGTGGGGACAGGAAGGAACCATGAGATGCACCTGAATTTGCAGGACTTGGGCCTGTTCTCAAGGCACTGTGTTGGGGATGGGGTGGTCTGAGAGTACATCCATAGACAAAAGGTGGGGTGCACGTGAGCAGAGACTGCACTGAGTCCTACTTGACCCCACACCCCTACGTACACCCCAGGCGCGGTGAAGATCACCCCCGCTCACGACCAGAATGACTATGAGGTTGGACAGCGGCACGGGCTGGAGGCCGTCAGCATCATGGATGCCCGCGGGGCCCTCATCAACGTGCCCCCACCTTTTCTGGTGAGACAGCCTCGGCGAGGTGGCCATGTCAGGAGACAGCGGGGCTCCTGGCACAGCCATGACGGAGCCTGTCTCCCCCGCAGGGCCTGCCTAGGTTTGAGGCCAGGAAGGCGGTGCTGGCAGCGCTCAAGGAGCAGGGGCTGTTCCGCGGCATTGAGGACAACCCCATGGTGGTGCCACTTTGCAAGTGAGGGCAGAGGCCAGGGCAGGGGGTGGGCGCCTCGGGGTGCTCCCCACTCAGCCTCCTCACCCACATGTATCTGCAGCCGCTCCAAGGACGTGGTGGAGCCTCTGCTGCGGCCGCAGTGGTACGTGCGCTGTGGGGAGATGGCTCAAGCCGCCAGCGCTGCCGTGACACGGGGTGACCTCCGTATCCTGCCAGAGGCCCATCAGCGGACATGGCACGCCTGGATGGACAACATCCGGTGCGTCAGGCCCCTCGACGTGGGGAGGGCAACCGGGCGAGGGGTACGACCGGGCGAAGGGCCGAGCCGGGCACAGCCTGGCACCCCGCCCCCTTCCTTCATGCCCTCTCCTCCCCCTGCCACTTTCAGGGACTGGTGTATCTCCCGGCAGCTGTGGTGGGGCCATCGCATCCCAGCCTACTTCATCACTGTCAACGACCCTGCCGTGCCCCCCAGGGGAGGTGAGAATCAGGCCGGGGCTGGAGATTGGCACATCTGGGGTGGGGGAGGGCTTTCAGTGCATTGGGTCTTGGTGGGGGAATAGGCAGAGGTGCCCTCTTGGGTACTCACTCCACCTGGGCATGGCAGGACCCTGACGGGAGGTACTGGGTGAGCGGGCGCACTGAGGCCGAGGCCCGGGAGAAGGCAGCCAAGGAGTTCGGCGTGTCCCCTGACAAGATCAGTCTCCAGCAAGGCAAGGCGGGGCCTTGGGGTGGGGGGGCAGTGGGGGGCCGATCCTCACCTCTACTCCTCTGACCTCTGACCTTTGGCCCCCTCAGATGAAGATGTACTGGACACCTGGTTCTCCTCTGGCCTCTTCCCCTTCTCCATCCTAGGCTGGCCCAACCAGGTACATTCCTGGGGCCAGCCCAGGGCTGGGTGGGAATCTTGGATGTGGGTGCATGACTCCCCATCACTCACGCCCTGCTCTGACCCCAGTCAGAAGATCTGAGTGTGTTCTACCCGGGGACGCTGCTGGAGACAGGCCATGACATCCTCTTCTTCTGGGTGGCCAGGATGGTCATGCTTGGCCTCAAGCTCACTGGCAAGCTGCCCTTCAAAGAGGTGTGGAGACTGCCGCTACCCCTACAGTCCCCTCCCTCACCTGGACAGCTGTGGGTGGGCTCTGCCAAGGGGGCTGGTGGGGCTGCAAACCAGCCTGCGCTCTGCTAAGCGATTCTGTCCCTCGCTTCCTAGAAGAGGGAGCACTTCTGATTCACGAGAAGGGGGCTGGCAGGGCCGCTGAGGGGCCCGAGGTTCAGAGAGGAGCAGACCAGAGGTAGAGGTGAGAGGAGAGGCATTGGCCTCTAGGGTGGGGAGACGTCCTTACAGGCCTTCCCTGCCCTGACCTCACAGGTCTACCTCCATGCCATCGTGCGGGACGCCCACGGCCGGAAGATGAGCAAGTCTCTAGGCAACGTCATTGACCCCTGGACGTTATCCATGGGGTCTCCCTGCAGGTGGGGCTGGGTGCTGGGTCAGGCCGGGAAGGGCTGTGGGGCGGTGGTCACGGGCCCCTGACTGCTCCCATGTCACCTTCAGGGCCTCCACGACCAGCTACTGAACAGCAACCTGGATCCCAGCGAGGTGGAGAAGGCAAAAGAGGGGCAGGTACAGGGGGCAGATACAGGGGTGGGCCAGTGGCTGGCATGTGGGTAGAAGGCGAGTGATCTTTGCTTAGGATACTCCCCTCCCTGACTCCTCCTCTGTTGATTCCTACCCCTCTGTGACTCTTCCTTCCCCCACAGAAGGCAGATTTCCCGACGGGGATCCCCGAGTGTGGCACCGATGCCCTCCGGTTTGGACTATGCGCCTACACGTCCCAGGGTATGGCTCCCCACAGCAGTCTCAGCTGCATCCTTCCTCCCTGGAGGCACCCCCGCTTTCCGCTGCCCAGGGCCCAGGTCCTAGGGCTGGGAGGAGAGCAGTGTAGACTCACACTTCACCTCCACCTAGGCCGTGACATCAACCTGGATGTGAACCGGATATTGGGGTACCGCCATTTCTGCAACAAGCTCTGGAACGCCACCAAGTTTGCCCTCCGTGGCCTTGGGAAGGGTTTCGTGCCCTCACCCACATCCGAGGTGAGAGCCTGGTGGGCGGTGAGGTGGGCAGCACCCACGTGGGTCACACCCTTGCCATCCCAATATCAAGCCTGGCCCTGCCCCTAAGGAGCCCATGTAGCTGGGGGGACAGGACACGGGAAGCCTCAGGCACTGCGGTCCTCCTGCACAGTGGCGGGGCCGGCCCTTTCTGGCACGTGGGTTTGCTTTGGACCCGGTCTCCTCCTGGAATGCAAATTCCCCATGGTTCCCGTTCCCATGGGGTTGTGCCCCTCCTCCTGGGCACATGGTGCCTCCTGGCTGACAGGCTCCTTCCCCCCCGCAAGCCTGGAGGCCACGAGAGCCTGGTGGACCGCTGGATCCGCAGCCGGCTGACTGAAGCTGTGAGGCTCAGCAACCAAGGTTTCCAGGCCTACGACTTCCCGGCTGTCACCACCGCCCAGTACAGCTTTTGGCTCTACGAGCTCTGCGATGTCTACCTGGTGAGGAGGAGCCACCTGCCCCACTTCCTGGTCCGTGGCCTTCTCCAGCCCTGAACCTTGTGCCCCCCTGTCCCCAGGAGTGCCTGAAGCCTGTGCTGAATGGGGTAGACCAAGTGGCAGCCGAATGCGCCCGCCAGACCCTCTACACCTGCCTGGACGTGGGCCTGCGGCTACTCTCACCCTTCATGCCCTTTGTGACCGAGGAGCTGTTCCAGCGGCTGCCCCGGCGGACACCACAAGCTCCCCCTAGCCTATGCGTCACCGCCTACCCAGAGCCCTTGGAGGTACGGCCCTGGATAGGGGCCTCTGGGGAGCTCCTCAGAGCTGCCCCAGCTTCCTCACCCCCCTTCTCCTCCCCTCAGTGCTCCTGGAAGGACCCTGAGGCAGAAGCTGCCTTCGAGCTGGCCCTGAGCATCACTCGAGCAGTGCGCTCCCTGCGTGCCGACTACAACCTCACCCGGATCCGGCCCGACTGTGAGCCTTGGGCCTGCACGTTCCCCTGTTCCCTCCCACCCCGGGACCAGTGTCTAGCATGACTGCCTCGTCTCTGTCTCCTCACCTGTCTCCCTTCCCCCGGCAGGTTTCCTGGAAGTGGCTGACGAGGCCACAGGTGCCCTGGCATCGGCGGTGTCGGGCTACGTGCAGACGCTGGCCAGCGCGGGGATCGTGGCCGTCCTGGCGCTGGGGTCTTCTGCACCCCAGGGCTGCGCTGTGGCCCTGGCCTCTGACCGATGCTCCGTCCACCTGCAGCTGCAGGGGCTAGTAGACCCAGCCCGGGAGCTGGGCAAACTGCAGGCCAAGCGTGACGAGGCCCAGCGGCAGGCCCAGCGTCTGCGGGAGCGCCGCGCCACCTCAGGCTACACTGTCAAGGTTCCCCTCAAAGTCCAGGAGGCAGATGAAACCAAGGTGTGTGGCACGTGGGGCATTTCCTTCCCCATTTCCCACCTCTTGCTCCCTCCACCATCAAACCCCCTTCTGCAGCTGCTCTGCCCGGCCAGGCAGGAGAGCAGGTGGGACCATGGCATCCCTCCTTTTACACGTGAAGGACAGCCAGGGCAGGGGCACAGCCCTGGGTCACAAAGCAGTTTGAAGTTGGAGGCAGACCAGCCAGCCAGCCAAACCCCTCATGCACCACCCAGTGCCCAGAATGTGCGTCCACACCCCGAGACCAGGACGGAGCCAGTGTAGTCAGGGGAATTCAGCAGATCACCTAGGGCCCCTCCAGCAGGGAACCATGGGCTAAACCAGGGGAACAGAGGAACAAGTGTGGAGGCTAAGAACCCGGATGGCTGAGCAGGGCTCTCTCACTCCTGTCTACCCAGAAACCCTCTCAGGGCAGGGCAGTATTACCATCACCATTTCCCAAGCAAAGGCTAAGGGCCTGCCTCGGAACCTGTGTTCCTAACCACCGTGCTCTACCTCCGAGTCAGGGCCTGGGGCTGGGCCACTGGGTGGCGCATATGAGCGCTGGGGGCCTCTTTGTCCTTGGGAACTGAACACTCTGGGAAAAGGCAGGACCCAGGAGACCAGCAATGATGGAAGAGAACAAGGTGTGGCTAGAAGTGAATGAGGATTCTAGTCAGAGGAGGAGGCTGCTGCTGGGAGGCTGGTGAGAATCAGAGGGAAGACAGGCCAGCCAAACACACAGGGCCACCACCCAGCTACTCCCCCGCCCATGGTTCTCACCCATCTTTCCAGCTCTAATCCGTCTGCTCTTGTGGGTGTTTGGGGTTCTTCTCTCCTGGGCCTGGGCCTCCTCACTCACCACCCCCTCTTCTGTCCTCAGCTCCAGCAGACAGAAGCAGAGCTCAGGAAGGTTGATGAGGCCATTGCCCTATTTGAGAAGATGCTGTGAAACACCCAACTCCAGCCCTCATAACCCCCAGTGGTCCACCATGGGGATGGCAGCAATAAAATATTTTGCCACAAAACCTGGACTGTGTGTGTGGTGGGGCTGGGGAGGGGGTGCTGAGGGGCTGGGTTCCTGGATCCTCAGGTGCCAGCGTGAGCAACAGGAGGGCAGCAGGCTGGACACGAGGCACTGGGTCCTGGTGGGTAGAGGTGTGTCTGTCTAGCCCTGGCCCTGGCCCTGAGCCAGGCCTGAGTCACGGTGCTCGCTCCCTCCTCCTCATTCACCTCCGCACTGCGGCCAAGGCTGGCCGCCCTGGTGCTGGCTGCTGCTTGTGGCCCTGGGCAGGCGTGATAAGAGGGGCTAGGGGCTGCCTGTCCTGCCCCCACCCTACCAGGGCCTCCTCCCCCTCCACTGAGTCAGGCCTTAGGTTAATTATAACTCTGACCTAAGTGCCCTGTGACGCCCGGCCCAGCGGTCCTGCCCGGAGACTCAGCAACCAGGTAGGGGAGAAGCCCAGAGAGGGGACTTCCAAAGCCTGGGGGACGTCCTCCGCCTCGGGGGGGGAGGGGCGTCCTGGGGGAGGAGCCTTAGACCCCGCCCCAGCAGGTGTAAGTTCCTATTGGTCTGATAGGCCCTCAGGTTTGCTGAATGATTGAAGGGGGAGGGCGGGGAAGCCAGCCGGAGGAGATAAAGGGCCAGAGCAGGTGCCCATGGAGACAGACAAAGCCAGTTCCGCCCAAAGTTTCTGCTGCTTCCTTTCCTCTCTCGAGTGCCTTCTGTCCCTCAGGTCCATGCCTTAGCTATGCTCCCCCGCGGACGTGCCCCTATCCCACCTGGGCCCCTCAGTGCTGCTGCTGTTGCAGCTGCTGCTGCTGCCTCCTGCAACTGCCTTCTTCCCCAACATCTGGAGCCTCCTGGCTGCCCCCGGCTCTATCACCCACCAGGACCTGACCGAGGAGGCGGCGCTCAACGTCACCCTGCACCTCTTCCTAGAGCAGCCGCCCCCAGGTCGGCCCCCCCTTCGCCTTGAGGACTTCCTGGTGAGCGTCCCTGGGTCCAGTCACATCCCGGCCAGATTCCCCCATTCCGGGGACCTCTGCTACTTAAGGGTCCTGCTTGCCAAGAGAAGGGACCCCCACACACATTCCCTCCTGTCCTCCAGGCAGCAACAGTGCCCAGGGGTCCTAGTCTTACAATCAGGAGTCCCCCTCCATACAGATGTCCAAGACTACCCTTCCCTGGTAGGGCCCAGCACCCTCAGCTCCTTTCACATCCAGCCTTGAGTACTAGAGCCGAGCCAGTGTGGGCAATGGTCCTAACCAAGGGGCTTCCCTGAAACCCCTGCCTCTCCCATTCTCCCAGGGCCGCACCCTCCTTGCCGATGACCTCTTTGCCGCCTACTTTGGACCTGGGTCTCCTTCCCGACGGTTCCGAGCAGCCTTAGGAGAGGTGTCTCGTGCCAATGCCGCCCAAGACTTCCTGCCAACTTCCAAGAATGACCCTGATCTGCACTTTGATGCTGAGCGGCTGGGCCAGGGCCGCACACGCCTGGTGGAGGCTCTACGGGAGACTGTGGCGGCGGCCAAAGCCCTTGACTATACCCTGGCTCGCCAGCGCCTGGGAGCTGCGCTTCACGCCCTGCAGGTGAGAACAGAGTTGGGGATCGTGGTCAGAGGAGTCTTCCAGTCTTCTGGACTCCTGGATGGTGCTTTCTTAGTCATGCCTCCCCTACTCTAGAAGCGGCTGGGGCCCAGCTTGCCGAGGCCCTAGGGCTATTCCTTAGCCCCCACCAGTCCAAATTGGCAGCTTCCTGTGGGAACAGCCAGGACACCTTTGTGGCTAGAGTGAGAAAGGTGCTGAGGTCCAGAGGTGGGCCGTGCAGGCCACTAAAGGGCCTTAGGTTGGGCTCTGAGAGATGGGAAGAAACAGTGGGAGGCTCCCATTTCACCAGAGCTCCATTCTGGGCAAGGGAGAGAGCACTGGAGGGGACGTGGGGTGCCTGGAGGAGCAGCCAGGCGGGAGGAGGCGTCCAGGCTGGGGAACTGGAAGGAGGGCAGTTAGGGCTGGAGACCGTGAGAGCAGTCAGCTGGTGCTTCTTCCCTGTCTTTCTCCTGGGACCAGGATTTCTACAGTCACAGCAACTGGGTGGAATTGGGGAGGCAGCAGCCACACCCTCACCTCCTCTGGCCTAGGCAGGAGCTCCAGAGCCTGGCACAAGGTACGGCCATGCCCCTGCTGGTAAAAGGGAAGCCCACAGAGCCACCTTCTCTCAGCCCATCCAGCCACTGGGTCACATCCTGAGGTCAACTAGGAAGTGACGTGGCTTCAAATCTGAGACAACCTGTGAGGTCCTTCAGTTCAACCAAAGGCCAGTCAATTAGCTGGCTTCCCCAAGATCACGCAGGGGAGGCCAGAGCCAGGACCACTCTGCAGACTGCAGGGAGTTCTCGTTCATGAGGTTTCCTCCCTGCACTGGATCGCAGGGGACTCTCCCTTTCAGTACCCCCTTCCAACTGAACTGTGACCCAGAAGCTTCCTTCTGTTTATTACAAGTACACTTCTTGTCCACAGCTCACGGAGGGTACACTCCCCCTAGGACTGGTCCCCATGATTTTCTAGCACACTCTCAGTCTCAAATATCGAGTCTCATTGCCAGCCATGAACTCCAGGGTTTAGTTCAGAAAGCCTAGAAAGGTACCCATAAAAGGTACCTGTGGGCTTTCACCTTGTTCCAGGTGGGAAGAAAAGTTGAAGAAGTTTGGGTGGACTGGGATAAACATCAGGGGCAGCAGCACAATCATGGGTGCTGGACCCCTGTCCTCTCTTCCCAGTGGGCGATCCCACCTGCTCTGACTGTGAGGAGTTGAGCTGCCCTGGGAACTTGTTGGGCTTCACACTCCTCACTTCTGGCTATTTTGGAACGCATCCCTCCAAACCTCCAGGTACCGGATGGGAAGACCCCCAAGAGTAAGGGGAGAAGTCCCTTCCTCTCCCCTGACCCTCTCCCTAAGGACCTCAGTCCTGTAGGCTCTTGTCCTAAAGTCCTGTGGTATCATTTCTTGGAAGGAAAGGATGCTGGGAAGGGGGTGGGTGGCTGGCTGAAGGCCCACTGAGGTGGCTATGATTGTTGGAGTGCAGGGGGAACAGCCTCTTACAGAGCTGATAAGACATCAATGCCTGAGGAAGCTTCTGGGGACCGACTTGAGGGATCAGGGGATCTACCACGTGCTGTGGTGACCGACCATTCCAGATTTATTCCAGATTCACCCTCTGCAAAATGTCCTAATTTTCGGCTGATCCTTTCCTGAGGAGTGAGAGGGTTAGGCCAAGTCAGAAAGGGCTTCGTTTTATTAGAAGGCAGTGGGTTTTTACCTTCACCCTACAGATCTGTTTCCCCAACCCAGGGAAATGTAGCCACGGAGGCCACTTTGACCAGAGCAGCTCCCAGCCGCCACGGGGAGGCATCAACAAGGATAGCACGTCCCCAGGCTTCTCCCCCACCACATGCTGCACCTCCAGGCTGCAAAACTGGCCCTTCTGGCCTCCATCCAGGCCTTCAACCTCCTACGAAGCCGCCTGGGAGACAGGGGTTTCTCCAGGTGAGTGGCCTCCTGCAGCTGGGCTCCTTAATAGGTAAGGGCTCTGGAGCTGAGAAACCAGGGGCTGGGGATGAGTGTGCAGACCGTGCACCGTATCTCTGGCCTGCTTCTCAGGCTGCTGGACATCACCCAGCCTCCAGCCTGAGCTTCGTCCTGGATACCACAGGCAGTATGGGCGAGGAGATCAATGCTGCCAAGATCCAGGCCCGTCACATTGTGGAGCAGCGACGGGGCACCCCCATGGAGCCCGCTCACTATGTCCTTGTGCCGTTCCATGATCCAGGTAACTATGGTCTGGCCAGGAGAGTGGAGGCAAGTCCAGGGCAAGAGGTAATGTCACTGGTAGGGAAGTGGGCCTCATGGCTTCACTTCCGTAATAGAATGGAGGCACTTCCTAGGATCCTTGTCCTTCATTGGTACCTCTATGCATTTAGGGAACTGCCAGCCACTTCTTCCACTGTTTCCAATATGACGGCACTTGCCACAGGAGTTTAATCATGATGGATGCTTAGGCAGGCAGCCTCTGAGTTGTTAGGTGTCCATCCTAATAAGTCATTTTCAATTCTCTCCATTTCCTGTGACAGAGATTGGGATGAAGATGGAGAACTTGGTGTGTCCAGGCCTCTGTGAAATATCTGAGACAGCTACTTAAATCATATTCCTTCCTCCACTGACTTAGAAGTCAGATTATCTGACCGGGGTTGACCAATCTTACTGTGTGTCCTTAGCCTGTTTAACCTCTCTTTCCTCAACTTCATCATCCAAAAATGGGTCAGTACTCATCCTGACTATCTCCCAAGGTTGAAACATTCGTCAGGTAAAATTTGGATTGAAACTTCCCTAAGGAGCGGGTTTGAGTCTGATCCACCTATATAAATCTTATGGTGACTGATATTCCACAGGAGTTTATCACATATTTGATAAGGGTATGAATAAATGAATATTTAAGAATTTAGCACTTATGTGTCAAAACACTGTTCTGAAATTGACAAAATCAACTCAGTCATCTCAATAAGCTTCTCTGAGGTAAGCACTATTATTTCTCTGGCTTTTCTGTGAAGAAACTGAGGACCCAGGTTTTTGGGTTTTTTTGTAATTGATAAGTATAGTTGATTTACAGTGTTTCAGATATACAGCAAAGTGATTTAGTTATATATGTCATTTTTAGATTCCTTCCCATTATAAGTTATTACAAGATATTGAATCTAGTTCCCTGTACTATACAGTAGGTCTTTGTTGGTTATCTATTTTATATATAGTTGTGTGTATCTGTTAATCCCAAACTCCTAATTTATCCCTCCCTTTCCCTTTGGTAGTCATAAATATGTTTTTTATGTCCTTGAATCTATTTCTGTTTTGTAAATAAGTTCATTTGTACCATTTTTTTAGATTCCACATACAAGTGGAATATCATAATGATATTTGACTTATTTCACTTAGTATGATACTCTCCAGGTCTATACATGTTGCTTCACCAGTTTTTTTATATTTAAACATATACCCAAAAAGGCCCACTCATGACCACAGGAAGTACCACCATTTTGTGAGGAAATGAGGTCCACTTTCCCACCAGAGGTATCTAAGCCCTGCCTTGTCCTATCCTGTCAGTATAAATATAAAGAATATTGTTATCTCAGTATGTGTCCACCTGAGGAACACTGCAGGGCCTCTTGACTGGGGAGATGGCCCTGGGCAGGCAAGACAGGAGCCTTATCCTCAGTCTCTCAATCTCGTTCCCCAGGGTTTGGCCCTGTCTTTGCAACAAGTGACCCTGACCACTTCTGGCAACAGCTCAATGAGATGCATGCCTTGGGAGGTGGCGATGAGCCAGAGATGTGCCTGTCAGCCCTGGAGGTCTGCTCTCCCCACCTTTTCCCTCCCCTCCCCGCTCTCCAGGCCCCACCATCAAGGGAGCTAGAGCTTCCCTGGGACCCCACCCTCCATCCCCTCTTCAGAACCTAGTCTCATTCATTTCATTCCAGATTTCAGGGCCATACTTCCTTCTACTCTGCCTTCCCTTGCTCTGCCCATTCCCCTACTGCCACCATTTTAAAAACATTTATTTATTTTTCATTGAAGGCTGCCATTTTTACCACCAGTTTTTCCTCTCCCTGCCAGCTGGCTCTGCTGCACACACCTCCACTCTCAGACATTTTTGTCTTCACTGATGCCTCCCCTAAGGACGCCTTTCTCACCAACCGGGTGGAGTCTCTGACACAGGAACGGCGTTGCAGGGTGAGCATAACTGGTGGGAGACTCAATGTTAGGAACCCAGGGATGTGGGAAACCCCAGGACAACTCTCATTACAAGGATGACACTCACACTAGGGTGGTTAAACCAGCCTTGGCTTGGAGGGGAGAGAAGTGCATCATGAGGGTAACATTTCCAAACCCCTTTAACAATACTAGAGTGGGAGGCCCTACCCTTAATGCTGTAGCAGCCCGAGGGTAGACAGAATTTATCACCAATGGTCAGCTCTGTAGAGAGCTTGAGCACAGGAGATCCTTGGTTACAATGGTACATAGCAAGTAGAAACCTCAAGTACTGGCCTCTCTTCTGGACACAGGTTACGTTCCTGGTAACTGAGGACCCATCTAGGGCTCAGGGCCGGGCCCGGCGTGAGGTCTTGTCCCCTCTGCGTTTTGAGCCATACGAGGTGGTGGCCCTGGCCTCAGGAGGAGAAGTGATTTTCACTGAAGACCAGTATATTCGGGATGTGGCGGCCATTGTTGGGGACAGTATAGCTGACCTGGTGAGTACGTGTGGAGGCTCAGCTGAGAACTGAGGGGACGGGCGACACTGCATTTTCTCTTTCTTGTAAGGAATGGTTCTCTTTGCTGATTTGCCATTCCAGGCAGAAGGGTGGGAAGGAAGTTTCTCTCCCTCTGAGATCCACTGCTACCCCCCTTCTATCCTGCTCCTTCCATATTAGTAACACCTGCCCTACCCCAAGTCTTGACCTTCAGTATTCTGTCCTCACGGCTCCTCTAGGAAGTCCTGCCATCTCTTATGGGGGGTAGAAGGTGGTTGCCTCATCCTTAATCCCTTGCCTCCAACTTTGTCATTAACCATAGCTCCACCCCTGCTCCTTCCTCTCTTACTGGGATCCCTTCTCCACGTGTTCCTTCGTTTCTTTCTGTCTCTACCTTCCTCTCTCCTGCTTTTGTTCCCACCTCATCCCATGTCTTATATTCTCCCCCATTTTTTCGGTCCTGCCCCCCTCAAGGTGACCCTTCCCCTGGAGCCCCGTGTTGTGGTGGCTGAGAGGCCGCTTGTGTTCAGAGTGGATGGACTGCTCCAGAAGGTCACGGTCCGGATCCACGGGGAGGTCAGCAGTTTCTGGATCAGAAACCCTGCAGGTACTTCCCTGTGTGTGTCTCAGGCGGTGGGAAGAATAGAGACTGAAGAAGGAGGGGTAATGTACGAGGCAAAAGGAATTCTCCTTTGCCAATCTCTCACCCCCCACACCCAGGGGTCTCCCAGGGCCAGGAAGAAGGTGAGGGGCCTCTAGGTCACACTCGCCGCTTTGGGCGGTTCTGGATGGTGAACATGAATGACCCTCCACAGTCAGGAACCTGGGAGATCCAAGTCACAGCCAAGGGTACCCCCGGGTGAGAGTGCAAGGTAAGGAAGATGACATTCCTTGGAAAGGGACGGGGAGACCAGAGAGCAGCATCAGTCACATTCATCGCGGGAGGTTCTCTGACGGCCTTCGCCCTCCTTCAGCCCAGACCTCCCTGGACTTCCTCTTCCACTTTGGGATCCCCATGGAAGATGGACCCCACCCTGGCCTCTACCCCTGACTCAACCAGTTGCAGGTACATCTAGCCCCACCCCTAACGTGTGTATATATGTAACTTTTTGTTGAGTTACAACATTTAATAAGGTGCACTAAACTTACATGTACAGGCTGGGTAGATTTTATATATTAATAACCACCACTCAGCTCAAGCTATGGAACATTTCTAGCATCCCAGAACTTGCTGCTGGCTCTGCCCTCAGTACCCCCTAGAGGTAACCCTTTTCCCCATCCACATGGCCCAGAGCTAACCACTATTCAAAGCCGTTTATGTTTTTCTCCCTGTCTCCAAGTCTCACGCCCATCTCTGTTCTCCCCCTCCCCTCCCCTGTCCAGGTCTCCAGACCCAGCTGCTGGTAGAAGTGACAGGGCTGGGCTCCAGAGGAAACCCTGGAGGCCCTCTGCCCCACTTCTCCCACGTGGTCCTCCGAGGGGTCCCGCAGGGTGCTGAACTGGGCCAGGTGCCTCTGGAGCCCAGGGGACCCCCAGAACGAGGTCTCCTTGCTGCCTTGCTACCGCCCACACTTCTGTCCACCCCGGGACCCTTCTCCCTGGAGCTGGTTGGCCAGGACGGAGTGGGGCAGGGCCTGCACCGGGCGGCCCCCCAGCCCTGTGCTGTAGTTCCCGGTCCTGCTGGAGGTGAGAGGCCACGGAAGGTGTGTCTGGGGCTGGAGGGAACGGGGGCCTGCTCCTCCCCTGACCAGCCTTCCTTCACAGCTCAGCAGTCCCCCTGGTTTCCTGGCGCCAGGCACCACGGTCCCACTCAGCCTCCGGGTCGCCAGCTTCTTGGGCTCCCAGGATCTCCATCTTAGGACGTCTGCCAAACCCAATTTCGCCCTCACCTCCAACCTCTCCAGGTGAAGCCCCTGAAACCTCCTGCTCCTTTCTGGTCCCATCTTTCTGTGCCCGGGCATGGGATCTGGTAGGTGCTCCTCTGGCCCTTTGGGATGGGGAGCTCAAATTCCTTGCTCCCCTCCCGACCTCCCGTTGGCTCCCAGCTATTCAGAGCCTGTGGCTGAAGCCAGATGGTGGCATCCACTCCCCAGGGTTCACCTGGAACAGAATGAGTCCGCCTGGGGGCGCCTGTGGCTGGAGGTACCAGACACAGCTGCCTCTGACTCCGTGGTGATGGTGACGGTGACTGCAAAGAATGGAGAAGCCAGCATGATGCCCCCGACCCATGCCTTCCTCCGGCTCCTGGTGCAGGCCCCTGCCCTGCAGGTGAGTGCCCCCACTTTCCATTGCAGGATAGGCAGGGTAAGGGGAGGGTGGTGCGGGATTAATCTGGGGGCAACCACTCTGACAGTCTCTAATTCTCCCCAGGACCAGTTCCCTGCTCCCACCTACTCAACTGACCCCATCCTTAATACCTCCCGCCCTGCCTTCCATTTTTCCACCTTGGTGACTCAGGGCGAAGCTGGGGGAGGGCTGGTGGGCAACCCCTGGTGGACCACATTTGGGGTGATGCTGCTTTTGCTCAGCTTGGGCCCCTGGTGATGCAGCAGCCCCTGGAGGGAAGGGTCTCCAGCACTGTGCACCATCTTGCCCACTGGTGAGAAGATAGGAGGGGCCTCTACTTCTCCAGGTGGGAGAGAGGTTTTCCTTCTCATCCACTTGCCACTTTTTCCAAGACTGGGATAGAGGGCAATGGATTTCCCACAATGCACTTTCCCTAACCCTTGTGGGGGGAAAAAAAGACTCATTTTTGGAGAAAGTTGCTTTCTCTTTCTCTGCAGCATCTTTATTCTACTACTTATTCATGCTCTCTCCCAAGCTCAGGTGGAGGGGAAGATATGTAGGGCAGTGACTAAGACTGGAAGTGGGGAGGAGGGTTCCCCACCTCCTACCCAAAGTGTTATTTATAGAATTGCCTTTATTGACATTCTGGAGATGCTATTTTATTTTTGAAATTCTGGAGAGGCTTCTATTTTATTTTTGTATTTAAAATTGAAGGACAATGCCAATAAACATGTCTTCTCCCCAGAGAGATTTCAGAGAAAGATCACTTACGTACATCGTATCGGAAAGAGGGGGCTTCCCAGGTGGGTGCTACTGGTAAAGAACCAGTGCAGGAGATCTAAGAAGCATGGGTTCGATCCTGGGTCAGCAAGATTCCCTGGAGGAGGGCATGGCAACCAACTCAGGTATTCTTGCCTGGAGAATCCCATGAACAGAGGAGCCTGGTGGGCTCGCAAAGGGTCAGACATGCCTGAAGCAACTGAGCATGCATGCACAGGGAAGAGTGAGAGCATGAAATACCAAAAAGATAAAATGGAAGTTTTCAGGAGCAGAGAAGAAACTTTACACCAGTATGTTTGAATTTCAGTTGACCTCCCACCCAGAGCCATTTAGTTGTTGAGTTGGAATAAGGAGGCTAGGGGTTCTCTCAGTCTCGTTGGCATGACTGAGGGGACCAAAGGAGCCTTTAGACACGGGTAGGGCCCCTCCGTCCATGGGGGCAGCCTGGTCGAGCCGTCTCCCCTGTTGGCTGAATGCCTCCTTTCTGCTGCCTTGACATCTCCTGGCGAAGAGGAGAGAGACAGTCTGGACGTCTGTGTTCCTCACCCCCACGGCCAGCCGGCCAGGGCTCCTGCCCCACCCCACCCCCACCCACCTGTTGCCGCCACACGTCCTGTTTCCTTAGCCTTCCCTTCCAGTCCTGAGTGGTGCAGGAACTAGCTTTGTTTGGGGAATGTGGGAAGAACTAGCGGGAAATGCGATGTTTTGTTAGACCAGTGCTGACCCCAAGTCCCCTCTTCATCCCCATTTCCCAAAAGTCTAAACTAAAAACAGTAAACTCACCTTCCCCTGAAGCAGATTCTGCAAGCAGATGTTCACTCTCTGAATCTGGGCTAACTTGGGGCCACCGGGCTCTGAGTGCAAATCCGTTAGAAAATTCTAGAGGAGGAATTGGAGACAGACAACATGCTGACAACTTGAGTTCCATCTGCCACTCTTCTCCTGCCTCCACAGGCCATTCTTCTCCTCCATCCAGACCCCTCAGCCCAGTTCCCTGCCAGGTAGGTGGGCAATTCCAGTACTCTCTGCTTCATCTCTGTAACAGTCCAGTTCTTCAGCCCCTCAAATGGCATAGTCCCCACTTTCTCTATTCTTAATGGATCCTCCCTGCCCATCCCAGCTCATTGGAACAATCCAGGCCACTCCCCCAGCTCTATGGAGTGATCCAAATTGTGTCCCTCTGAATAGAATGCGGACCAGCCTTCTCTAGGCCCAACTATGCACACCGACCTAACACTTGGGGGCATCCTGTCATTACAATGCTGCTTTCCATTCTTGATCCCTGTCCATTAACACTTGCCTTTCCGGGATGGTGTCAGGCTGTGTCCAACCATCCCTGCAACCCCTGCCCCCCACCCCTTGGGTCAGCCCCATACCTCACCAAGGGCCCCCACGTGCAGCTGCTCTTGCTGAGCCTCCCTCAGACGGCCCTCATACCAGGCCTGGCTATGCTCCAGCAGCTCCAGCCCCTGCCAAAGGGCGTCCTGCTCCCGCTCCAGTGCCTGCATCCTCTGCAGCTGAAAAGGCAAGGAGCAAAGGCTGACTCACTCTACAGCAGGGCGATGGGCCATGCTTGGCTTCACTGTCTGGCTGCGTTCACTGTCTGGTCACTGACTGTGAGTCCAGACTGGCCACTGAGGACCTGCAGGGCGAGTGAAAGCAGGGGGCTGGAGTTGTGAGTCCTTCAAAATCAACGGGGACTGTAGGGGAGATAGGCTTCCCCAGGATTTCTTGTGGGACTGATACTCACCCAGAGGAAGAAGCTCCGGGCCCCTGGGTCTTGGCGGCTTGTCTCCAGTGGCAGCAACAGAACCGTGTAGGGGGCTTGCACCAGGGGCCACCCACCGGGACCCCGGCTCCCCATGGCTCTGAGGTGGGAAGGGTGGAGCCACGCCCACTGGTGCAGGGCTGGGCCCTCCCTTTCCCCCAGCTTTGTACTGGTCCTGCCTAGTCTTTCAGCCTCTTAGAGCCCTTCCAGCTGGGTCTGTCTGAGGCCAGGGTATTCCTACTTTGAAGGAAAAGAACATCTCGGGCTTCTGTCTTCTTTCTTATCTGTTTTTGTAGGGCCTGATGCAGTGGCTGGTTCTCATAAAATCCCCCTGTCAGAGCCTGAGCCCTCCCTCCAGCAGTGTTACTGTATTTACAGTGAGGCAAGGCAAGTTCCTCTGTAGACTGCTGCTTCCTGTTTCATCTCTTTCCTACTCACTTCGCTTTGTTTTGGCTGGTCTAAGGAAACAACAACTTTCTCAAAATAAGCTTTATTACTAACATGTAACAGAATTTCCAGGGAAACAGAGAACTCTGGGTCTGAGGGAGGTAAGGAAACAAGGAGGCCTGGCAGCCTTCGGGGGTCTGGGACCTGGAGGAGGGCCCAGGAAGGACTCTCAGAGGATGGTGGTGGCAGCAGGCAGCACTTCCTGACTCATGAAAATGTCCAGGTCGAGGCTGGGATCTTCCAAATCCAGTTTCAGAAACTTATCTACTAATGTCTGGCAACTGAAGGGAGAGAAAACAGTGAGGTTTGGGGGAGGACGGATAACAGAGTCCCTGAGCAGAGGGGAGAGGATGCAGCACAGGAAACCCAAGACCTTGAGGATTTAGGAGTTTCAGAAAGAAACTGCATCATTAAAGGGCAAAGAGGCTGTCTGAGTCCCTGGAAGGGGCAGAGGAGCTGCAGAACATGGACCCTGAGAACAAGCACCCTGGGCCCGCACTCACTTTTCCATTTGCTTCTCCTTTAGCAGCTCCTGGACAGGTTTGATGGGCTTTCCACTGCGGATCAAGTCTGAAACCTGGGACCAAGGAGGAAGGGGTAGGGGGTGGGGGTGGGTATTGGGTAAGAGAAGAGAAAGTATGGGTCAGAAATTCCATGGGCCCAGAAATCTGGACCCCTGAGAGAAGCAGGGACAGTGGATGGGAGCCCTGATGGAGGTGGGCTCTTCGGGCCTCACCTGCTTGCCACGAGCAATGAGTTTCTCAGGAAGCCCTGCCTGGGCAGCCGTGTGGGAGGCGTGGCTTGCACGGGCAACACCTTCACAAACTTGATAGAAGAAGACAAGGTCATCCCCATCCTCACAGGTCTCCATGGTCTTCAAAGAGAATTAAAGGGGAAAGGGTTCATCAGTCATTCTGCTTCCTGCCCCCAAACCCTTGGTCAGTCGCTGTTGAGAGTAAGAAACGGAAAGGGACACAGTCCCTGCTCTGATGCAGGAGCCAGTTCCCAGCTCTGGGAAATGCTCAGCCTCAGGGTCCCTGGGGAGCTGGGTAGGTCTCCTCACCAAGTACTGCACAAGCGGCCCCTGCGGCAGCAGCTGCAGCTGAACAAGGCTCAGAAAGTTGGTGGCCACAAAGACCTGGGGACACGTGGGTCCGAGTGCCAGCCAGTGTCGGATCACGGCAGCCAGCAGCGCAAGCCCATCCACCTGCGAGGAGCGCAGGGGGAAGGTGGGAGCCACAGGTGCCCCGTGCGCCCCCTCCTCCTGCTGGGCCTTCCGCCCTCATGCCCACACACCCCTATTCTTTTCCAGAGGCCCAGCCCCACCCTCCTGCTCCTTCGCTCTCCTTCATTTTCCTCTCCTTAGTTCCTCATTAGCTTTTGCCCTTACCGTGTTGGTTCCCTTTCCGAATTCATCCACTAGGACCAGCGAGCGCTCGGTGGCATTGTTCACCGCTTTCGCCACCTGCTGGGCACCCGGTGGATAAGGGAGAATTTCATAAACATTCGAGGCCTGGCACTGACCAGTGTGCCTGCGAATAAAGATGCTTGACTACGTGTCCACCTACTGAACTGCAAGTTCTTTAATGGCGAGACCCAAGTTTTGTTCATCTTTTCACTGACAACAGTGCCTCACACAAAGCCAGGGACTGGCAAAGGTTCATGGTATTGATTCTCCTGGTTTCTGAAGTGGGTGCTCCCTGCCCCTAGCGTAAAGAACAGGCAGCAGAAGGAAATTTTTTCCTGTTCTGACCATTTTTCAGGGCTAGGGTTTCTTCCCCATTATCCCCACCCCCAACCTTGCCTCCTCTTGACCTGGTTGAGGTCGATCATGAAGGTGGAAAGGCCAAGGGAGATGGATTCGCAGCTGTGAACTCGGGTGAAGATGGCGTCTACTGCCCCAATTTCAGCTTCCTCTGCCGGCACAAAGCTGCCCACCAGGGCCATGAATGTGATCAAGCCTACCTGAACAAGGGAGGAGACAGGCACAGTGCCTGGTGGTGTGGGTGGAGCTGAAGGTGAGGCTATCTCAGGAGAGAACGATAGATCCAGATAGAAGGACACAGTTCAACAGCCCCTTCGGCTCACTTTAGAGTCAGTGAAAAGTGGCAGGGAGTGGGCAGAGGCATGCCGAGAACAGCGTGGACCTCCTCAGAGGCGGGAGAGGAGGACTCAGGTCAGAGGATGGTCATTGGCACACAGCCCTCCCTCGGGTAAATGAGAACATGGCAGGGAGAGGGACAGTGAGTGTGAGTCTGTTCATGGCACGTGGAGTCAGAGCACAGCGGGGAAGAGTGGTAGGGGCCTGGGGTGCCTGGGAGGCTGTGGGGTGGGGATGATGGAGGGGGCAGTGCAGGGGCTTGTCTACCTGTTTGAGGTAGATGCTCTTCCCTGAGGAGTTGGGTCCGGTGATGACTTTGACCCTCCCTATGTCCCCCCCACACTCTGCAGAGTTGGGCACGAAGGTTCGGGCACAGAGTTCCATCAGTGGATGCCTGCAGCCGGTGCAAAGTTACCTTGCATGTGGCCTGTGGATCCAGAACATGGGGCCTTTGGGCCCCCCGTGTCTATTCCTCCACCCATTTCTGTCCTCACCTGCCATTCTGGATTCGTACCCCGAGGAGCTGTGGGGAGTAACGGGGCCTTGAGTAGCCGTAGTCTCGGGCGGCACTGGCAAGAGCCAACAGGACGTCCAGGCGGGAGGCAAGGTCCAACACCCGGGTCAAGACGGCTGCCCGTGCCAGCACCTGGCATTGCAGCTGGTGCATCAGCAGAGTCTCCTGGTCTGGGGACAGGGGGAGGGAAGGAGCTGGTGTCAGCTCCAGGGGAGAGCAAAGGAGACAAAGAAGCCAGCAGACGAACCTAGAAACCATCTGAAATCCCAGAGACACTCAGAAAAGGCAGAGTTAGAGAGAAAAGGGAATAGCAGGAGGAAAGGAGCCTATCGGAATCACCTCCACACTGCCCAGTCCGCTCCAGCCACTCGCTTCTCCTCACCCCGGATGTCACAGTGCAAGTCCCCCAGCAGTGCGTCCAGCTCCTTGGTTCGAGCACTTCGATAGTGCAGCTTCTCCTCTGAGAGGAACTGGGTACAAGGGTTCAAAGCTATGGGCTTTGCATCTCTCCATCCTCATCCTCTCTCACCCCACCCCAGCCCTGGCCGTGATTTCTTTCTCCTTTGTCTCAGAGCTGGTAAAGATACAACAATGAAAGAGGGATCCCACACTGGGCAGAGATGATGGGGAAAGGCCCTCCCTCAGCTGCTGACTGCCTTTCTTTATCGACCCCTACAGAGGTCAAGGGACTCACCATGAAGTCCAGACCTTCAATCTCAAAGTCACTGGTCTCCACCATGGAAGGCAGGCGGGGAATAGAAAGAAGGAAACCGATCTGGGCAGAGTAAAGAAAAGATAAAGCAAGGAGTGATGCTCTGGGCACTTTCTTTAGAAGTAGCCAGAGTCCCCCAAATGCTTCCCTCAGGGGCCTAAGCACCAAAGAGTGTTCGAGTTCTTCTGATTTCTCCAGTTTTCTTGTCTACCAGTGTGTCCTTTCTAAGCCTCATGTCTCCCCTAACGCCCTCGGGGGAATGCACCGCCCCGCCTCCTGCCCTCACCAGAGGAATGTAGATGACACTGCATGAAGGAATCCGGGAATCCAGATTCTCCAGCTCCTTCCGAGCCACCTCAGTGAGGAAACTGGGAAGTCCCATCAGTCTTCGTTTTTCTAAGAGCGTGGAAGGCACGTGGATATCAAAAGTAAAGCTCCCACCCCGGTTGTGATGATCATCCCCACTTGTAGGGGTCACCTGCAGAGGACAGTACCCCATCGCAGGGCAGGTTCATGTTTCAGAGCTCAGGGGCCCATCCATACACCTAACACTCACTCTCATCAATTTCAGGATCTATGTTGGGGAGGACCGTGAAGCGATTTTCAGCAAGGCTGCCCTCAAAGTCCACCTGAGGAGATGAGAAATCCAGGTTCTTTCCATCCAGCACAATCCTGTCCTATTCCTCACCTCTACCAGGGCCCCAACTCACCCTTCAGTCCTGGCTTTAACCCTGACCCTTTAGGCCTCAAGGCACACCCCTGATGTCTGCCATCCCATCTCCTGGCCATCCAGCTGACCTCAGTGTCTCCCATGCATCCTCATTTTCCACACCATATTCCCCAGAGCTCCCACCCGTTGTTCTCCATTATTTAGATCCATCTCTCACCCCTAGTTTCCCAGGAGATCTGCCTCTTTCGTTCCACTCACCACTTTCCCAATGAGGCTGGCAATGTGGTGCAGGTCATCTGAGAACTCTTGGGCAATGTCCCGGAAGAGCTGAATGGACTGGGGCAGGGAGCGGCAGGCGTCCCTCAGGCCAAGGGCACTGTACACTGTCTGTAGGAGAAATAGACAGAGGAGAGTGGCCTGTTCCCAGGCTGGGCTGAGGCGAGGGGACAGGGCTGGATGGAAAAGAACAAAGACCAGTAGGGAAAAACAATAAGAGAGACAGAGGAGCTCTCAAAGGCAAAAAGAAACCAAGAGAAAATTGCATCTGCAAATCTCTTCACCAGGCATCACACTAACCACTGAGACTCTGAAGACAACAAAGACAGGAGGGTCCCTTGTCCCACAAGGGCTCTCAGTCTAGTGAGGAAGACAGAAATATGCCCAGAAGATTTTAAAAAAAGTGGTAGGTGCTTTGATAGAGATTTGTACAATGTCCCAAGAGAGAAGTTTGTACAGAGGAAGGAGAAAGAGAAATAGGGATATGAAAGGCAGAGGAGAAGTAAATAGGCAGTATGGGCAATGCCAGCATTTGGGTGAGAGAGCACAAAGACCGGACGGGTGAGAGTCACTGAGAGTTAATTCCCAGTGTGAAGGTCAGTGACCTGGGGTGGCTTCTCTAACCAGGGATTAGACTGAGTGCACAGACCCAATCCAAAGGACATTTACTGAACCTTACTCTGTGTCAAAGGACATATAGAGTATATAAATCAAAGGGCTTATAACCTAGCCATGATGGAAACAAACAAATAGCAAAAGCAATGGCTACTCACAAAAAGCCTGACCAAATTGTGGAACTAACTAAAATTACTAAGGAAGTTCACAGAATGAGACTTACATGGGGCTTCCCCGGTGGCTTCGTGGTAAAGAATCCTCCTGCCAAGGCAGTAGACACAGGTTTGATCCCTCGTCTAGGAAGATCTCACATGCCTTGGAGCAACTAAGCCCAAGTCACTGAGCCTGAGCCAGTGCACAACTATTGAGTCTGTGCTCTAAAACCTAGGAGAGGCTCCCCAGGTGGCAGAGTGGTAAAGAATCCACCTGCAGTGCAGGAGATGTGGGTTTGATCCCTGAGTCAGGAAGATCCCCTGGAGGAAGAAATGGCAACCCATTCCAGTATTCTTGCCTGAAGAATCCCATAGGCAGAGGAGCCTGGTGGGCTACAGTCCATGAGGGTGCAAAGAGCTGCACACGACTGAGCATGCATGCACGCACTAGAGCCTGGGAACCGCAACTACTGACGCATGCGCATCCTAGAGCCCGTGCTCCCCAACAGGAGAAGCCTCTGCAGTGAGAAGCCTGCGCACCGCAACTGGAGAGTAGCTCCCACTCACCGCAGCTAAAGAAAAGCCTGTACAGCAAAGAAGACCCAGCACAGCCACAAATAAATAAATAATTTAAAAAACCATTACATTTAAGAGATGAATAGAAATCTAAATGAAATAGTTGCCAATAAATATTCATTTTTAGATAAGACAGTGGTATTATTCTCTTTAAAAAATAATTTTCTTTTAGAAATCATATTGAAATATTTATGGGTGAAGTGACGTGATGGCTGGGAATTGCTTCAAAATAATCCAAGAAAAGGAAAGTAAAAGAAGAGAGATGTGAAACTAGATTTGCATAAGTCAAAGTGTTAAAGCTACATGGTGGGTACATGAGGGTTCATTATATAATTCTCTCGAAAATTTTTTTGACAATTTCCATGCTACAAAGTTTTTTTTTTTTTTTTTTTTTTAAGGCGTTGGGATAAAGTTGGACATGGGGACAAGAGTAAAGAGGGTTGGGGACACATGCTGGGGGCTTAATCTGGATTTCTAGGTTCAAGAAGGGAGGTCTTACCTTGTAAAGAACCTGCCAGTCACTGACCTTGGTGTGGGACAACTTCATGCGTTTAAGAATCAGCTACAGTCAGACAAGGAGAGAGTTGCTGGTTTCCTTCTCCCACTCTAATGGCCCTCAAGATGCCCACCACTCCTCAGCCTCCTTCCCCACCTCCCTACCCCCCAACCCGGGCTCACAGGCACGTTCTTGATGTGACCCAGCAATCGGTGCAGCATCTGAGCCATGTCCAGATTCTGGGGTAACAGGAAAAACTGAATGACATCCAGACGGGAATTTAGTTCCCCCAGGTCCTGGGTTGGACGTGTGAACCACAGCCTGGAAGTAAGGGATGGAGTGGGGAGACCAGGAATTACAGCTGTTCTTACCAGTGTCTTGATCTCAGCTTGGGAAAATATGCCCTTGGAGGGCCCTGAGGGATGGTGGCAATGTGTATTGGTACAAATTGTAAGTACAGTGTCCTATCTATGCAGGTGTGTTTATTCACACCTACTGAAAATCTCTGGATGTGAGCACGACTGTGACTGTGTATCTCAGTTGTGATGGATATGACCATGTGTCATTCCCTGTGGATACGTGATGGAGCTTTTCAATATTTTTAGAGGGAGAGCAGCGTGTTAAGGTATTTGAATTCCAACACTCTTGCTCTCTCTGCAGTTGAGTAGGAGTGAATCAGAAAGAGTTTGCATATCTGTATTTAGCTGTGAAATAGCACAGACATTCGTCTTTTCATGTCCTTCCTATGAAAATATGTAACTGTTCCATGTAGAATGATAAGTCCTCAGTTCATAAGTCCTCAAGGTCATGACTGCAGGGAAGAAAGTATTGGGTAGAGGGACTTAAAGAGCTTCACAACACTGTCTTGTTTTTAAACTGGCTAGTGGAAACAGAGGTTTATATTATTATTACTACCTTTTATGTGGCTGAGGTATTTCCTGACAAATTAATTATACAGAAATAAATGTCTCATCTGTGTTTCTCTAATTCAGGGAGGGTATCTCTATCTATGGCCATGAAGAGTAGTGAGACCCTATCATGACCTGGGAGGCCACGGATTCCTTCCTGCATTAGAGCAAGCCATTAGGTATACCATTTTGTATAAGAGCCAACCTGTGGAGACACTGGGGCCTAAGGATGTGTATCTCACACTGAATCTATGGCCACTTATTCTTAGTTAGAACACCCTAGGTTAGAATGAAATGGAGGACTCATTTGGATTCAAGGGTGGGTTTCAGGCACCTCTGGTTCCTGGGCACAGGGGAGCAGAGGTGCTTGAGGCAGTGTAGGCCAGTCTGTGAATACCCTCCCCACATGGGATCACCAGAGAGGCTTCCTTATAAAACACCTGAGTGTCTCCGACTTAGGTACTTCAAGCGCCTGGAGCTCTTGGTCAAGTCAGGCTCAAGTCAGTTGAGATGAGGCCCTTAGAAGATAAGCAAATTGTCCAAAGTCATGCCCCTAGTAAGGACAGCTGGATTTCAAAATTAGATCTCCAGACTGCTTGGACATCACTCTTTAGAACATACTGTGACAGTCACATTCCAGGTTCCTTGTCTGGCTTTAGATCAGCTGGGCCCTTAGCTGATCATCAGGTTGTGATTCTATGCCCTGTGGGGGTCCTATCTAGGGAATCTGCACTCTCCCTCACTTTTGATTCAGTTTTCTTCTCCTCTGAGAATTCCTTTCCTTTCACCCCTCATTGAAATTAGAGATCTGTACCTGAAGAACTAGAGAATGTAGGGGTAATTAAATTACCTCACCAATTATCTGGAGATGACTTCATAGATAATCCTAAATTAACCTCCAAGATATAGGTTGCAGGGCAGGTGGCATGGGAAAAGGATTGTGTATCTGCAGGCTAGCAAAGGTTTCCTAACTTTTTAGAGATGATGTAACCAGTGTGCTTGCATTCTACTTCATAAAGGGTTATGTGCTGAGCTAACAGGAATGTGCCATGGCATAGCATTCACTCACTTGCATAGAGGGCAAGTAGATTCACTAAGTGCTAATTCCAACCTGATGTGATAGTGCAATTAAAAAACATAAATAAGCACTATGTGACCACACAGCAAGATGCATGCCAACACACTCAGAGGTGCCTGTGAAAGCTTCACCAAAAGGTGATAGTTGGGTTGCACCTTGAAGAGGATGTAAGATTCTAATCAGTGGAGAATAGGGGGAAAGATTTTCTAAAGGGAACAGCATAAATGTAGACTGGAGGGGGAATTCTCTGGTGGTCCAGTGGTTAAGACTCCACATTTTCACTGTGAGGGCCCAGGTTCATCCGTGGTCTGGGAACTAAGATCCCAAGTCTTGTGGCAAAACAGCAGCAACAACAAAAAATAACCATACACTTGAAGAGATAAGCCTTGAAATTAAAATTGAGGGACCCTGAGCATTGTACTTTTCATCCTGTAGGTAATGAGGGAGCCTCCTAAGATCTGTCTTTTGTTTTTACTTAAGGTTTAAAAAATAGGGGAGTGACATGTTCAGATCTCTGTTTTGGAATGGCAGTTATTTTAGAATGAAGAATAGACTGAGGAAAAGAAGAGTTTAGAGGCAGAGACACCAATTTGAAGGTGAATGCAATGCTCCAGGTTAAAGAAGAAGATAGTCAGAATTAGAACAGAGGAAAGAGGGAGAAAAGGATGGCTGGGAGAGACATTTCAGGATAGAATAAATAGGTCTTAGTGAATAATGGAATATGGGGGGTGAGCGAGAAGCATCAATCCAAGGTTCAGAGCTTGAAAAGCTATATTGCCAGCAGCTCCACTAAGCAGAAAAGGGAATGCAGAAAGTAAGAACAGGGCCAGTGGGCATAGGTTTGGATGCTCTGAGTTTGAGCTCCCTGTGGAAATCGCAAGTGGTAATGATAGGCAAAAGAGTGTTCTACATGTGGAGCTCAGAACTAGAGATACTAATTTGAAAGTCATCAGAGAAGCTTACATCTGAACTGTGTTTTTAATCATTAAAGATATTACCATGTGTATATTGCTGTCTTGTGATTGTGTTTCTGCTGCAAGTACGTGTGAAAGTCTGTGTGTCATCAATGGGTTTGTATGTATCTGTGCTGACAATGTAAAATGAGAGTAACACACCACATGGGGTCGTTGTAAGGACTAAAGGCATTTAGACAGCATTTGGGAAAGGGCAGCTGTTTTCATTACTGTTAAGGGTGGTGTGTTTGAGGCTATAGGCGGCACATGTGTCTCTCGCTCACCTGAGCAGCTTCTCTCCCCACTTACAGCGGCATCTATTGAGGATTCCTGTTGGGGTAGGGAGTGAGCCTGTTACAAGCAGGGGCAGAGAAAGGAATGTATGGATGTGTCTAAGCTGAGGCATCAGGGTCAGAGGTTTGGGTGCTGGGCTGGCTGGCTTGGGGGTTAGTCCCCAGATACAGGTCACAAAGGCAGCCAAAGCCAGCGTCTGGCCACAAGTCTGAGCCGGGATTACCTTACATGGGCCTGGGGGAGGGAATGTGTTCTCATAGGAACACTCAGCCAGAAAAATATTCAGAGTAGGCACAGTTAGACTCACAAAAAGCCCAACACATATACGTAAACATTAGACCCAACCCACTGAGATGCACAGTGAAACCACGTGGCTACTTCGGTGATGTCCCCAACACAGCCTAAAGCCTGAGACAACTATAAGAGATAAGACTTTATGCAAAACAAACACAAGAGTTATGCAACTATATAACCCTCCTCTATACATAGGGTTTCCCAAAGTCCCTAGACAGGTACATCACTAGTACAAACATTCATACAAACCCAAGGAAAAAAGACGGAGTTAGTAAAGTAGGGAATGCTATACAAATGACATGGGACAACTATACTGGACAAGGCTTCGGGAGATGCCCAAGCTCATGAAGGGTACAAAGAAGATAATAAAGCTGGACTAGAGCAGAAGTGACACCTGGAAGTGGGGTAAAGTGGGAAGAGAGGGGCTGGGACCCATCTCTGGAGGCAGCTGCTTTTCTGGCAGGCCTGTGCAGTGTGGGAAGAGGGACAGGCACACCTACCAAAGAGGCTGAGCCCCTCCTTGAGTCCGCTGGCCACTTTGTACACCGAGGGGTGAGACTCACTCTTAAATATCTGCAGAACACTATCAGGGAGAAATTAGGGTCATTTGGATTTTTAAAGGTAATTGAGAAAGTGGAATGGGGATTGAGAATCTCTCTTGAGATCAAGTCTTGATGTAAAGTTTGTCCCTCACTGCTTTCTGCCTCAGTTTCTCCACTTAGAAAAGGAGGGTAACACCTTTGTGTTTTTCTTCTTCTCTCCTCTTACCCCCACTTCTCTTTCCTTCAGGGAGAGAAATCTTAATAGCCCCAGGATTAAAGAAACTGAAGCCCCATTAGGATTATTACAGCATTAAGCTTAATCCTTCTCCCTCCCCAAAGATGACAGCCTGCCTCCATCTCCTTACCTGTAAGTGTCTTGATCTATGCTCACCAGATTGGTTCTGAGAACAGAAAACAAGCAGAAAGGAAGGTGGCTGGGGTATGAGAGGTCTGAGTTCATTCCTAAGTCCCACCTGCTTAGCCTTCCTTCAAGAAGACTGTCTCAGTTTTCTCCCCAGAGCTCCACACCCTCTCAGGAACCCTGTGTGTCCCGGAGCACTTTACCAGATGGGTCACTGCCACCACTCCCCAACCTGCCTTACTTTCCCAGGCTTCCCAATCCCACCTTGCTTTGGTTGAGGTTAGGGTAAGTCACCTACAACACAAATTTCTTAAAGCCTAGGATGGGGACGCTGACGTTATATTCTTCTAGTTCAACTCCAATTCTTCTTCGACCCAGGAACTTGAGCAGTCCTCCAAGTGCTCGAACCTAGGAGATCAGTAGTGGAGCTGGGCTAAACCCCAGTGTCTTGGCTGACAACACCAGGAAGAACTATTATTTTCCAGGACTGGCCTAGTACCTCCAGGACTCAACCCTAGTGTCCAGATGCTTGTGCCTTTTTCTAGTCTGCTACATCCCAGCCCTTATCTCGAAAGACCCATCTCACCATGAGGAGGCAGTCAAAGGGGATGATGGAGGAGAGGAAGAGGATTTTCTCGGTGGTGGTCATGGAGTCTGGGATGAAGGAGTAGTTTCCAGAAAGGAGGCGCTGTTTGCTTATCTCCAGGCCTATTTTGAGGGGGGAATGGGAGGGAAAGATCTTGTAGCCCCAACTTTCATCTTATTTTAAGAATGAGAAAACAGAGAGATGATGTGGCTTGCCAAACTCACACAGGCATTTAGTGGAAAGCTGAAACAAGAACCAAATTTTAGACTCTCTCTTTAGTCTACATATAATATAAAGACGTTTGGCTGGGAACATTAGCTGAGAAAGATAAATGGCTCAGGTGAGTAAGATATCTATCTGGAATTGGGGATTTGGGGTCAAAAAATCATAATAGGGGAATTTAGGATAGAACATTCCCTGTCCTTTATACAAACCTGGGAAGATAATGGAAGTGCTTTCTAGATCAATAAGGTAACTGAGGTAGTCCCTTTTTGTTGTTGTTAACTAAGAGGCAAATGGCTTTGGCTTAAAGGGGAAAATGCCAAAAATCAAAATTAACCAAAAATACTACCACACCCTCTTTCAGGGAGGGCCCTCATCCCTAAACAAGCCTATACCGCAGGTTATTAAAGGTAGGGATTAGGAGAGATCGTGGGGAGACTGGTCATGGGGCCTGAAGAACATACAGATTTGGAATGAGCTGGGCTGAGAGGAGACCTCTGTGATGAAACTGGAATTAGGAGAAAGGGTGGGGGTGTGGGATGGGATGGGGGTGTGGGTAAAGCAAAAGGAGGAGATACCAAAATCCACACTTGGCAAAAATATGATTTCGGGTCTCTTAGGCTCCCTGTGCTCTTGGGAGGCTGTAAAGGAAACAAAGAAAGGGCCATCAGTCTGTACATCATAGTCCTTTGCCTCTTTCCCATCTTCCCTCTCACCCAGTTCTGATCTGGCTGTAGCTCCGCACAAGATCCTTTAATCTCTGGAACATTCCGTAATTTTGTCCTTCCCCATTTTTCCTCTTTCCCTCTTTCAGTCCTTACCAAGCTTCCCCAGAAACCGAGTCATATTCTCATCCTGTTTGGCACTTGTAACAACAGACCGGGGATCAATTTCATCCAGAACTTGGAAGGAGAATGGAGAGCAAATGAGTTCAAGGATCTTTATCTCTTGACTAAAAGGGAACCTGTAACCCTCCCTTTGTTATCTCCCTTCACCCCTCAAAACTTATTTCCTCCAAAAGCAGGGAGAGTCCCTCACATTGGGAGAAGTAGGATTAACATATGAAATTAGAAAAAGAAAGAGGAGTGAGACTGATGGGTAATGGGAGGAAAGAGGGGTGCCCATGAGATTATCACCGGACCAAAAACCCCTAAAGGACAGACATGACTGATTTGCTCAGGACTATATCTTCAGCATCTGATATGTTTGTGAATAATGAGATGAATTCCTGAAAACAATAAAGGGAGCCTCTAGGAGTCAACTAATAAAATAGATTGAGTCAGGTAAGGCCATATGAATGAAATACACTTCCAGTGCCAGCAGAGGGGAATTCCTAGTTCTGTCCTTACCTCTTTGGAGCAGCTTGAGGCTCTCGTGGTCTGGGGCATCTGGCATAAAGTGGATGGTGGAGTCACTAGTATCATAGTAGGCAATGCCCAGGTATCCTGAATTCCACAGGACACACAAATGAATCTGTCGGCAAGGAGGAAAGAAAACTAATATTTGAACCACTTATAAGTACAGGGTTGGGCCATGTCTTATTTAATTTTAATTATTTTATCGACTCTCAGAGAGAGGTATCATCACCCCCATTCAGTAAATGTGAAATCGACACTCAGCGGAGGGAAGTGACTAGCCCAGGTCTTCCCGGCCCCTTTATATTCTAACAATCAGGCGTTCCAATCAATTTCCGGCTCTGTCGAGCTCCTGCTCCTCCAACAGCGCCTCTCCCCCTACAAGACCTCAGCAGGCTCCTCCTCTCCCTCCTCCTCGGGCTCCCTGGGGGCCCGGCACTGAAGCCACAGTGGGGAAGCTGGCCGAGGCCTCCCTGAGTCCTGGTCCGTTTGGCGTCCTTGCTGGGGTCGCTGCTACCGAGGCCATGGCTTTGGAGGCTCTATCTATGGATGCAGAAAATGAAGACAGTTCTGGAGCGAGAGCTCACTTGCTAGGAAGCGGGGGTAGCGGCGCGAGGAGAAGCAAATCCACTGAGAACTACTGGGAGACGGCTTAAGGCAAAGCTGCGTGGGCCTTCGAGAACTGTGGTTACAAGTGTAGGACATTTGGAGGGGCCAGTTTTCCGGTATTTCACTTAAGTACAGACTGTGGAAAACACCACTCGCCCCACCCTCATTCCTGTCACGCTGAGGTTGTGTTTTGGAGACGGTCTTGAGGGTCCTTTGGGAGGCGAGTTTTACACGCCTCCTCTCTCCCCTCCTGCCAACCAAGCCCCCAAGATCCCAGTCTCACGATCTAGGCTCCCCGACCTGATTGCGGGAAACTCGCGGTGTTTTCCCGCCTTTTCAGTCACCTGGGTCGCGACGTGGGCGACACCTCGTCACTAACAGCCGCGGACCAGCGGGACTGGCGCACGAACACAAAGGTGGGGTGCGCGCGCACACGCCCCGCCCCCTTAGCCGCTATTGGTCGAAGAAACCCGGATTCTACCTAGAGATCCAACAGAATAAAAGGGAAAAAAAGGACCACAGAGAAGACTGGATGATGATTGGCCTATTCGCATACGGGGCGTTGCCAGAAGGTTCAAACTTCCCGCCCTCCGCCGTTGCCTAGCACCCGGGCCTCAGGCCCTCAGGCTTTCTGGGCTTTGATTGAGAGCCTGTGAGAAACGTTCCTTGCAGAGCAGGAGCCGGAACCCCAGCCCCCACCCCAGCCCCCGCAACGGGTCTAGGGACTTTGGGGAATCTGCAGGCAGGACCGACCTTAAAGGAACAGAAGTGCACTTTTTAAAATTTTTCCTGGAGAATGGAGATAAGCAACATTAATTCAACCTATGCCAACAAGTCTAAGTTAATATTTATAAAGAGCTTAGACCAGTGCCTGGCAAACACAGTAAGAGCTTCGTGAGTGTTTTAAATAAATAAGCTGAAATAAGAAGCGTGGCTCCTATCTCAGCCCACCTCTGCCGGTTTCCTGGGTGCAGAGTATGATTGCTGCCATAGGGGGCACCACAAGGCCTAATTAATAATTTCGGCACACCACGAGAAGTTGGAAGATTCGAATTTCACCAAATTCTGGCAGAGAGAAAAAGAAAAGAAAGAAAGTGAAGTTGTTCAGTCGTGTCCGACTCTTTTCCGACTCCATGGACGGTAGCCTACCAGGCTCCTCCGTCCATGGGATATTCCAGGCAAGAGTACTGGCAGAGAGAAGTAGACCTAATAAAAACACCTACACTTCTACAAGCACATGCCCCTACCCACACACACACTCCTAAGAACAGAAGAGTGTTATTCACTCATTCTGGACCAGGTGGTAGAATCAAAGCAGGGGACATAAGTTCGTACTCCATGAGCCTAATTTTTGAGTGTGTATATGAGGGGAGGAGAAACAAGAAGACAGAGAGACCAAAATAAGCAATCATATAATTTTAAGAGACTTCCTGGTGACTTCCTGGTGGTCCAGCGGCTAAGATTCAATGCTGCCAATACAGGGGGTCCAGTTGGATCCCTGGTCAGGGAACTGGATCCCACATGCCATAGCTAAGAGTTCACAAGCTGCAACTAAGGATCCTGTGTGCCACAACTAAGACAGTTCAGTTCAGTTCAGTCGCTCAGTTGTGTCCGAGTCTTTGTGACCCCATGAACCACAGCACACCAGGCCTCCCTGTCCATACCACCCAAACCTGTGTCCATTGAGATGCAGCCAAATACATATATATTTTTAAAGTCCCTTGAAATACTTCTGGGTACTTTTTTGTTGTTGTTGTTCTGGGTACTTTGAGATGCAGAGATTCCCATCCAAGCACTTAGGAAAGATGGTGGGGTAAACTGGCTCTGCTAACTAATAAATGGAAAATCTTCTCTAGTAAGAAAGGTGGAGGAGTGAGTTAAAGACTAGGTTAATGGTTACCCCTGGCAAATTGTTGAGCAACGGAGCTATGGAAACCTGGAGGAGGCCAGGTGACAGCTCTAAGGAGTGTCGGGGGAGGGACACACCTTCCAATCTGGGGTGGGAAGAGATTAGGGACTGGTTTACCAAGCTGAGGAAGGGGAGGAAGTGGAAAGAGAAGCCTGGAGAAGTAAAGGGGAGAGACTGAAATAGGAGAAAAGCAGGGGCAAGGAGATTGAGATGGGAGAGAAACTTCTCTGAGGCAGGATTTGGGGGTGTAGCTCCTGACTTCAAACCCATGAGACAACTGATGGATGGTACCAGGAGAGGGCAACATTACCCGTCACCTGAGAAGTTAAGGAAAAATACTTTGTGGGCAGCCATGCCAGTTAGCCAAAGTCAATATTGATGATCAAGGCAGTTCTAGCTATAAAAACTGTAGGAGAGAAAAGAGAGGCAGGGGAGAAGCTGCCAAACCTGTTTGAGCTCAGGACTGGCCCAGTTCGCCTGAGGCTTCTCCCAGAGGGGAGATTTTTGTGAGGCAGATTCTCTGGTGGACAGGGACCAGCTGGAGCAGAAAAGGACCCGGGGAAGTACTGCTGCTTTGATGGAAGGGGTCATGTGTGCAGGTTTCAAGGTCACCTTGGAGGAGATTCCTCTCAACAAACAGATATTTGTTGACTCATTCTACATTCTTCTGTTGAAGGAAAGTGAAAGTCACTCAGTTGTGTGAACTCTTTGCAACCCCATGGACTGTACAGTCCATGGAATTCTCTAGGTCAGAATACTGGAGTGGGTAGCCTTTCCCTTCACCAGGGGATCGTCCCAACCCAGGAACTGAACTCAGGTCTCCCACATTGCAGGCAGATTCTTTACCAGCTGAGCCACAAAGGAAGCCCAAAAGAGAACAAACATCAAAAATATCCCCTCTGTGAGGAGGACAGAGAAAGGCCTTCCTCCAGGGAAGAGAAAACCCACAGAAGAGGAAGCATGAGAGGAAACCACTAACTGCTGGTTCCAGCACCTCTCTGTACTCCACCCGCTCCTCCCCCAACTCTCTCCTGTTCTTTAAGTTTCAAGTCCTGCTTTGCTCCTGTATCCTTGCATCCCACCATGATTTTCTGAAACTCTAGGTGTCTTGTTAGACAGAGAGTAATAAGGAAGAAAGAGATGGCCGAATAGGACAGAGACTCAAATGTAAAGGCTGACATATGTCCTGTTTGGAGAACATATTTCGGGGCTCTTTTTCAGCAGATCATAAAGAGTTTGATAGAACCTCCAAAATCAAGGTTATTGGGGAGGGAGGGAGAGAACTATTCTTCCTCTGTCCTCTCTACTTCTTTGTGTCCCTAAGGACTCTGCTCACACTATCTTGTCTGATTTTCACCTTTCCCCCCACAGTAGGACCAGCTACCACCAGCCCAGTAGGATCAGTGCTGCTCTACTCTAGGTCTACAGTAACCCCATGCTTGCCTCCTCATCTCCAAGGCAACCTGTCACGGAGAAAAGGGCAAAAGGCACAGGCAGGGGCTCCAGATGGGAGGCAGAAGTGGAAGCATTAAAGCTGAACAGGCTACTGAATGGGAGAGGATCTCTCCCAGTGATGAGGCCCCTGGGCTCAGCTTCCTGTTTCCCCAGCACAGGGCCTGTGATCTCCCCTCCCCAACCCTGCCCTACTTTTCACCACTCTCTTCCTCCAAACCCAGCTTCCACTTCCAAGTCCCTCTTGTGGACCACAGTCCTAGCAACCCAGAATTGGGAACCGGAGTCCGGAAGAAACTTGGAGAAAGGAATAAAGGACCACTTTTCTCTTCTATAATTCCCTTTCTGGGCCCTCGGGGACGTACTCATGCAGTCAGTGTCAGATTTCTTGGGTGAAGGTGTAGTGGGAGTGTCCTCTGATTAAGCAAGCAGGGAAACTGAGGCAGAAAAAGTCCCGTGATCAAGGAGACTGGCCGGGACACAAGGGATTTTCCCGAGATTCGCCTCTAACCCCCTCCCCCATCATCAGGGAGACCCGAGGCTCCACCCCTCCCGACCCACTGCCTAGGTCGTCGAGTCCCGCCCCCCGCCCGTCCCCTCCCCAGGTTCAGGGCGGGGCGGTCTGTGAGTCAGCTCCCCAGATCGAGTCCGGGAGCGGGTAGAGCTAGAGCCGCTGGGTGTGGAGTACGCCGGGCTGGTGGGGAGGCCACGTCTGGAGTGAGCGGGTCTGATCAGGCTCGTGTGGCGCTGAAGGGCCAGCCCTAGGTCTGGGGGAGAATCACTTCTGTGAGACCGCCTTCCCTGCCCGGCCCCTCCCAGTTCCCCCAGCGACGGCCGCTTCCTGGTCCCCGTCGCAACCATGGCTGAAGAACAACCGCAGGTCGAACTGTTCGTGAAGGTAAGAACACCTTCTCCCTCCTCGGCCCCCCCTCCAAGTTCCTGGAAGGCAACTCACACTTTTCCCCAGCTCCAGCCTCCACTCCCCACTCCCTTTCCTCTTTGATTCCCATCCCCAGCCCCACGTGCAATCTTTAGTGTGTGTGGCGGGGGCGGAGGCGGGGGGAGGCGGGGGAGGGAGGTGGCGGGAGGGTTGGGAGGCGAAGATAATGTGCCCGGCTAGAGAAATCTAGGCTCAACCCTGAAAAGTTTGTAAAACTGCGAGTTTCCAGCAGCCTAAAGGACAAGAAGATAGAGAAAAGGGAGGGTTCCCAGGAGTTTAGAAGATTGACGGGGGTGGAGGTGAGGGAACAGCTGATAGGGGACAGAGAGAGAATGGGCCAGCCCGAAACCTAATAAGGTTTGGGTGGGACCGAGGGAAAATTCAGGATAAGGGCCCTACAAAAAGATCGGAGGGTGAGGTGCATGGTGGGGGAGACTTGGAGGGATGTGTGTGTGGGTGTGTGTATGTGTGTGTGGCGGGGGAGGTTTCAAGGAAGAGGGTGTGGTAGGGAGGTCTGGGAGTGGGACGAAGTGAACTGGGAAGAACTGGTGGGGTGGAAGGAGACAGGAAAGTGGGAGTGGAGTTCCAGAAGCTGGCTCAGAGTGGTGATGGGGCCGAGAACCAGTGTCCCTGGGGGCTTGGAGAAGCGAGAGAAAGGGTGGTGGCCCGGAGATGAGAGTTGAGCAGTGGCTACCGCGAGGGTAGATGGGAAGAGAGATCAGAAGGAGGAGAGCTGGGCTAGGGCGTTCAGAGTTTTAGGGTTATAGAAACGAAAGAAAAAGAGCCGTCCCAATTCCTCTCTGTGAGAGTTGATGTGGAGAGGTGGTCCCAAGGTGTTTGCATATCGAAACCTCAGGCGGCCGCTTCAGCTGCGCTCCCTTCCGCTCTCGGCTTGCATTCTCTCGCCTCTCCAGACCTCTCCTCTGTGCTCCTCCCTCCCTTTAGCGACCTCCCCCTCCGTCTGTATCTCCCCTCGCAGTCTCCGCACCCTTCACTTTCCTGCCTCCTTTCCCTCCACTTCCCCTCTTTTGTTCCTCCAGCCTTTGTGTGTCCCAGCCCGTTTCTCCCTCTCCTTTATGCCGGGGCTTCTCTGGCGGCCCCTTAGGTGTGGTCCCCACCTCACTCTCACTCTTGCCTCAGGGGCTATTTTTACTCCTGGGTGGGGCTGCGCTGCAGAGATTCCAGCCCTGGGTCCTACATGAGGAAGGTTATCTGGAGCCAGGGGACTTGCTCTGAGGGACCCCCACTACCCATCCACCCACCCCACCGCCCGCCCCCTCCCCCTGGCATTGCCCAGGGAAGAGGGAGGTGGCATTGTCTGCCCAGGCCTCAGCCTCACAGGTCCCTGCCCCCACTGCTTGCCAGGAAGGAAGCTGCTGAGACCCAAGATACAGTGAGATGAATCACCCTCAGCCTAGGGGGAGGTGTCCGTTGGGGGATGAGGTCAGGGATTAGAGAGCAGCCCCCCTCTACAAGGCCCTCCACACCTTGAGGGTGAGGCTCTGAGTCCTTTGACTCCCCACCCAGCTGCTTGGGTAGTGTATAGAGAACCAGAACTCCTGCTTCCAAACCCCCGCCCCACCTCTCCTGTGTTCAGGCTCTACTTCCTTCAGGAATCCAGGCCTCTAGCCCACACCGCTGGCTTCAACAAAGCCCCTTTCTAGGCTCTATTTCATGGGTCAATGTGAGAATTAAATGAGTTATGGCATGTAGAATGCTTAGAATAGCATGGGGAAAAGTAACTACGCCCACCCCCATTTGTCTTCCCTCTCTAGGAGAATCCTCCACATTCTCCAAAATCCATTCCCTGGGCCTTCCTCCCATTGTCCTCAGTTCTCTGGGAAACCAGAAGCTTACCTTTGCAGAAGATATTCGTAATGATCTGTCTTAGGTTTGACCCAGACCAGAGAGTGCAGAGCCCAGTTATGTGGGGAGCTTTTACCAGTGAGACCTTGAGTATGTGTCATGACTAGGCAGAAAGCAGTCAAGTCTGGGAGTAAGAGATGCAGAGAATGGCCTTAGGATGAGTGGGGTACACCAGGCCTAACCTTGGGCTGGGGCTTCCTTTCCAGGCTGGCAGTGATGGGGCCAAGATCGGAAACTGCCCCTTCTCCCAAAGACTCTTCATGGTGCTCTGGCTCAAGGGAGTCACCTTCAATGTCACCACTGTTGACACCAAGAGGTAGGCCCACTTCTGTTCCTTTAAACACCTCTTATGTGCACAGGTGCACACTCATTCACCTGAGTCCTTCCATCCTGAACCCATCCCCCATCCGGATCACCTCTCCCACCTCTCTTCATCTTCCCTTTCTGGGTCTCCCTAAAGCCCTTTACCAGTCCTTATGCCCAGTCTCTCCTCCAGGCGGACTGAGACGGTACAGAAGCTGTGCCCAGGAGGGCAGCTCCCTTTCCTGCTGTATGGCACCGAAGTGCACACAGATACCAACAAGATTGAGGAATTTCTGGAGGCAGTGCTGTGCCCTCCCAGGTAGAGGGGAACTTGGATGGGAAGTGGGGGAGCTGGGAGACTCTTGGGAAAGGGGTTGAAGAAATGGTGGGGCTAGGGCAGGGGAGCTGAGGCTCCTCCTCTGAAGATATCTTATCTAGTTTCTCCCATTGGCTTTTAGGTACCCCAAGCTGGCAGCTCTGAACCCTGAATCCAACACAGCTGGGCTGGACATATTTGCCAAATTTTCTGCCTACATTAAGAATTCAAACCCAGCACTCAATGACAGTGAGTCTTGTGGGTCAGAGGCCTGGGTCCTAGGAGGAATGGAAAAGATCTAGGGATTAGAGACACCTGGACATTCAGATATCAGAGAGATGGAGCAGATATTGCAAACCTTACTTAAATTAAAAAATAATAGCAACTCTAGATCCAGATGACCTGAGTACAAATTCTAGTAGCTGTGAGCCTTCCATTTCACATCTCTGGAAATCTATTTTCAGATCTATAAAATGAGGATAACAATACCTACTTCCCTGGTTGGTGTGAGAATTAAATGAGTTTTTGTATGTAAATTGCATAGAAGAGCACAGAGAAAATGAAACACATTAGTGTTAGCTATTATTGTTTTGGACTTTCCTCACCCCCACCATGGGCTTTCTTGGACTATGTCGATCTTCTGATGTTCTTACCAACTCCCTTCTCTTGCACAGACCTGGAGAAGGGGGCTCCTGAAAGCCCTGAAAGTATTAGACAATTACCTGACATCCCCTCTCCCAGATGAAGTAGATGAGACCAGTGCTGAGGATGAGGGCATCTCTCAGAGGAAATTTCTGGATGGCAATGAGCTCACTCTGGCTGACTGCAACCTGTTGCCCAAGCTCCACATAGTACAGGTGAGTAGTGATTGTAGGAGGAATAGGTGGGAGGTGGGATGACTCTTTAAGGGGCTCCCATGTAGGCTTCCTATGACAACCACTCCAAAGGTGGTTTCTTTCAGAGAGTAGTTTCCAATGGCAGACACCACCCTATTCCTTCTCTGCTATCTTTGCTGGGAAGACCACTGCTTGGGAGAATTAATTACATCCCACGATGCAAGCTGTGGGTGCAGACAGACTGAGTAAAACATCCCAGTACTGCTTTCAAGAATGCTCTTCTTGTCTCTATCGTTGCCACATCCCCAGATCAGACAGACCAGGCTTTTCCTAAAATCAAAGTTTTAAGTCTGTTGTTTCAGTCTCCATTTCCTCTTGTGGAAGATGAAAACTGCTGGTTCCCTTGTTTTTGTCACAGCTCAAAGCTATGGTTTAGTTTGTGAAACGTGAGCCTGGTGTCAGTCTGCTGCAGAACTGTGTATTGAAAATCTCTGTATTTATTTATTTGGCTGCACAGAGTCTTAGTTGTAGCATGAGGGACCTTTGATCTTGGCGTGCTGCAGGTAAATCCCTTCCTGCAAAGGATTTGAAATCTAGCTGAGAAAATAACTTTCATGTGAAAGTTAGTAATACATGATTAAAAGCCAAATAACAAGTAGACAGAAATTGCTGTGGAAATTTAAGAGAACTTTATGGTTTGTGAATTATATCTCAAAATCAGGACGAGAAAACAAGCACCATGGACTGGGGTGGTCTGAAAAGGCCCTAGTTATAAATGCCAGGATTTCAGTAAGTGGAGAGAAAGGGTGAAGGCCTTACCAGACAGAGTTAAGATGACTGCAGGTGATTATGTGGGAGATGAGTCATAAGGACTGATGTTGAAGCGGAAACTCCAATACTTAGGTCACCTGATGCAAAGAGCTGACTTATTTGAAAAGATCCTGATGCTGGGAAAGATTGAAGGCAGGAGAAGGGGACTGACACAGGATAAGGTCGTTGGATGCCATCACCAACTCAACAACCATGAGTTTGGGTAAACTCCGGGAGTTGGTGATGGACAGGGAGGCCTGGCATGCTGCCGTAAAGAGTCAGCACTGAATGACTGAACTGAACTGATGAGTCATAAGGAAAGAAACTAGGTAGCGGACTTGCTTAAATGCCTGGATTTTATCATGTAGGCTTTGGGATGAGGGAAGGACCAAGGGCAAGGCAGCTTGGTTTCCTGAGGCTAACCTATTGGTCCTCTTTCCCGCACCACTAGGTGGTATGTAAGAAGTACCGGGATTCTCCATTCCGGAAGTGTTTCGTGGAGTGCATCGATACCTGCGCAATGCCTATGCTAGGGAAGAGTTTGCTTCCACCTGTCCAGATGATGAGGAAATCGAGCTGGCCTACGAGCAAGTGGCCAAGGCCCTCAAATAAAGCCCTTCGTAGGGCCCCCGGCACCCCCCTCCATTTTCTCCACAAAGGCCCTGGGTGGTTTCCACATGCTGCCCAACGGACACACTCCAAAATAGCCAGTGGGCATAGAATCCTGGAGCACCTGTGCAGAGCTTGCTGGGGGCGATGAGAAGCAAGGATGGGGGATCTGTGAGAGATTTTTATTGTGGGGTGGGTTGGACAATGTATTTCAGTAATAAAATACAGAATGACAATCGAGTGTTTTTATACAAAGCTGGGGCTTGGAGTGTGAATAGCAAGGAAAGAAGGGTAGGTCAATGACCTTGAACTCCTGGCAGAAACCAGGAATTTAGAAAAGGGGTGCTTGTGATGGGCTGCCATTTTTATGTGTAGGTCCACGATAGTGCTATCTTGGGCTCCATGCCGCATTTGCAGCCCAGCTGCCGGGGCTGGCCTGATCTGGGTGGGTCTGGGCAGCGATCTTGGGGCGGGGCGGAATTCCGGAGAAGGGGGCGCGCAGTCGGGGTGGAGTGGGAGCGGCATAGCAGGGCGGAATGGGCGTGACCTTGAGGAGCCCCGCCCCGTCCCGCTTAGACAATGCCCTGGAGCCGCCAGACCGTCGTACCCCCGACCCACTGTAGTACTTGAGCTCGCCTACCCGGGGACCCCTCAAAGCTGAAGCTCCGGTCCCCGACGCTTGAAGGCTACTTCTCTCTTCTTCACCAACTCTGTCCTCAGGGGTGGGTGGGGCTCCAGCCAAGATCACTGAGCGGCAAGAGCAGCGGTGGCCGCTGGAGGTGAGTCTGGGGTGGGAGGTGTCCCTTGGACCGTGTGCAGACCGGAGTTCCGGAATGCTGGACCCGTGCTTGCGCCGGGACAGTGTGGAGGGTCGACATTTGGGTGCGGAGCTGAGTCGGGGTGGACTTTGGGGAAGATGGGTCAGGAGACTGGGGAACCATGTCCTGGCGCCCCGAGTGGCGCCTGCTCCCCAGAACCACGCCCCCCATTTCCCCGCCCCCTCGGATTTTGTTTTAGACCTCTCCCAGTCCTCCGGGACCGAGTCTGGTTTACACTGGGTCGCGCTAGGACGGAGTGACTGACGGGTGGAGAGAGGATGTTTAACTCCTTATTCTCTATTCCCTTCTCCTTGACCCTCTTCCCCCTTTCTCGTTCGGACATCCAAGACTTTCATCCCCCAGGCTCTAACTCTCTCCCCAGCTGTCTCCTCCTGTCCCATCACCCCTGTGGGTTCCTCGCCGCACTTCAGGTCCCTAAGGCAGTGAGCAGCTGAGGGTTAAGGGGGCGGGGCCGCTGCATTTTTGAGGAGTGAGCGCATCCTAGCGGCTGCCAAGAGGGACGCCTGGAGGGGACCTCTCAAAAACCCCCAAGAAGGGGCAACAGGTGTTTTGGAAATTAGGGGTCCCGATCTTGTTCCTCGGACTCCCCCTAAAGCAGCAGATCCGCGAGGGTGCGGGGGTGGAGTGAGGTCTGCAGGAGAGGAAGGTCTGGAGGGGGTGGGGCGGAGTGGGAGGGGCACCCGGAGAAGGCAGACGGAAGACCCAGGCGCTCTTAACCATCCCCCTACGCCCTTCTCTGCATGTCTTTCTCTCTGCCTCCCCCTTTTCTGTTTCTTCTCCCAGACAGGTGAAGTAGAAAGAGAAAACTAAGAAATCAGCGCAGCCGGAGGGGACGTCTGTGTGGATGGGATGGGGACGCCAGGGGAGGGGCTGGGCCGCTGCTCCCATGCCCTGATCCGGGGGTCCCGGAGAGCCTGGCGTCGGGGGAGGGTGCAGCAGCTGGCCTCCCAGCTCTGGACCTAGCCAAAGCTCAGAGAGAGCATGGGGTGCTGGGGGGTAAGCTCAGGCAGCGATTGGGGCTGCAACTAGTAGAACTGCCTCCTGAAGAGTCGCTGCCGCTGGGACCGCTGCTCGGTGACACCGCCGTGATCCAAGGGGATACGGCTCTAATCACGCGGCCCTGGAGCCCCGCCCGCAGGCCAGAGGTGAGCGCCTGGGCACGGGTTCGAGTAAGGGGAAAGAAGGATCTGGACATCCCGGGCTTTAGGGAAGAATAGGGGTGGAAATATCTGTTTCGCTCCCTCTTCTGCCCTAAGGTCGATGGAGTCCGCAAAGCCCTCCAGGACCTGGGGCTCCGAATTGTGGAGATGGGGGACGAGAATGCGACGCTGGATGGCACTGATGTTCTCTTCACCGGTGAGGCTGGGATGCCTGCACCCTGGGGTTGAGACAGGGAGGCTGACTTTGGGAGAATGGGCCACGTCGAGCCTTGTTTCCAACTCACTCGCGCCTCATACCTCGACCACCTCCCTGGGCTCAGGCCGGGAGTTTTTCGTAGGCCTCTCCAAGTGGACCAATCACCGAGGAGCTGAGATCGTGGCGGACACGTTCCGGGTTAGGAGCGGGGATGAGAGTTGGGGGAGTCGGGGGTGGATGGGGTCGGAGGGACCTGGGCGGGGAGGAGAGGGGAGGAAGTGCCTGAGAGTAGCCCGTGTTTAGGCTATCCCCGTCACTGAATACTTTGCCTTGTTCCCTCTAGGACTTTGCCGTCTCCACGGTGCCTGTCACAAGCTCCTCCCACCTGCGTGGCCTCTGCGGTATGGGGGGACCCCGCACTGTGGTGGCGGGTTCCAGCGAGGCTGCCCAAAAAGCTGTCAGGGTGAGAAGGGGAGGGGCTGGGGGTGGGGCAAGTTGGGGGCCAGCCAACGACAGTGGGCGTGGCTCTAGGCCCAGGAGGCGGGGAGCAGGGCAGCTCTGAGAATTAGCTCCAACCCCTACCCTCCTGTGCTGTCCGTCTCTGTGAGAAAACACGTGAGAAAACAAGTTACTATAAGCGGGACAGGCAGCTGGAACACCGAGCAACAGGGACAATTAACATCGTCTTCCGGGGTTTCACGAAATTCTCTGCTGCTGCTGCTGCTGCTGCTAAGTCGCTTCAGTCGTGTCTGACTCTGTGTGACCCCATAGACGGAAGCCCACGAGGCTTCCCCCATCCCTGGGATTCTCCAGGCAAGAACACTGGAGTGGGTTGCCATTTCTTTCTCCAATGCATGAAAGTGAAAAGTGAAAGTGAAGTCGCTCAGTCATGTCTGACTCTTAGCGACCCCACGGACTGCAGCCTACCTGGCTCCTCCGCCCATGGGATTTCCCAGGCAAGAGTACTGGAGTGGGGTGCCATTGAAGGGCACCTAATCTGTGTCTTGAAGGAGGGACAGGATCTATGGGTGGAGTCTGGAGTAGCCGAGAAGTGGATAGCAGGTGGAAAGAACTGCTTGTGAATCCGAGGTGGAAATTAGCAAAGTTAATTAAAGCACTGAGTGTCTGACACATAGAAACTGACATGTTATTGCTGTTATTATTCCAAAATAATGTGACTCTGTCCCCCACCCTTAGCGGTAGTAAGGCAGCAAGACTCTGTTGTGGAGAGGCTGAGCCTTGCGTTCTCCTCTCTCTTCTCCCCCAAGGCAATGGCAGTGTTGACTGATCACCCCTATGCCTCCCTGACCCTCCCGGATGATGCAGCAGCTGACTGTCTCTTTCTGCGTCCCGGGCAGCCTGGCCTGCCCCCTTTCCTCCTGCACCGAGGAGGCGGGGACCTGCCCAACAGCCAAGAGGTGAGAGAAGGCAGGAGCTCCAACCACCACTCCCAACCAGAGAAATGGGGCTCAGGCCTTCCTTGTGGAAGAAGGGGTGCCTTTTCTAGAAGCCCGAGTGGGGCCACTCTGAGCTGGCTGAAAGGGGGCCCCGACTGTGGGTCTTGGGGACTCACTCCCTTCTCCTTACATGCTGTCCTCCCTGCAGGCACTGCAGAAGCTCTCTGACGTCACTCTTGTACCTGTGTCCTGTTCAGAACTGGAGAAGGCCGGCGCTGGGCTCAGTTCCCTCTGCCTGGTGCTCAGCACACGCCCCCACAACTGAGAACCCAGCCTGTGGGTGCTGGCTGACCAGGGGTAGAATGGCATAGGAGTAGAAGGGGAAGGAAGGTTAGATAGAGGATGGTGATTAGGCATTAGTGGGGAGAAGGCCCCATATAGAGGAGGGAAGAGTGAGAAAAGGACAGAGGCCACGGGGTGAGTCGTCTCCTCAAGAACTAATAAAATAGAACTGACCTTTTAGACTGGACTGTGACTGGTGTCTTACTGAAGCAGGACAAGGGCAGGGCTGAAACTCCAGGTTGGGATTAGTGCTGGGGAGATCTCTTTCATTCATCAAACCCTCACTCTGCACACACCGACTCATTGTCTAGCCCTGTTGTGGGGGCTTGGGTACAAGATGGACAGGAAAGAATTTCTCTTGTGGTGAGCATGTACAGGGCAGAGAAGAGAAAATATGAGTGAGTCACTCACTGAATTTATCTAAATGTCAGATGATTCAGATACTTGGAGATCAATGCCCATCACCGAGCTGATAGGAGGAAATGACATTTCCAGGGACATTCATTTTCACTCATTTACCAAGGTTTAGCAGTGAGAGAAAAAGGGTCAGTCTCCTGATATCAGGGAACTCACAGTACATGAAAATTTCTTATAAATTGAAATACAGGTTGTAATGAACAATTCACAGGAGGCTGTTGCTATGAGAGAAATAAGGGGCTCAAGAGAGCATCAAAGTATAGGCAGGAGTGGGCCAAGAGGGTCAGAAATAGCTTCCCAGAAAAGAATTTGAACTGAGTCCTGAGGATAAATAAGAATTAGCCAGGCGCATGGTGAGGAGGGAGACAAAGGGTAACCCAGGAAGAAGGAACTGCACTGGGCACAGGCATATTTGTGGGCTGGGGAAAATTTCTCAAACGCTGTCATGTTCTAGGCATCAAGTGACAGAGATAAATCTGGAGAATAAGTAAAGTACTGTAGCACCTTGAAACCAAGGCTAAGGGCCAGAACTGAAATACTGCTGAAATGTAGGCGGTCAGGAGATTAGTATTCGGGAGACTGATTTCAGCGGGGAGAGTAAGGGCAGGAGAATGAGATGAGGCTATGGGAAATCCAGGGAGGAGCTGAGGAGAGTACACTCAGGTGGCCGTGCTGGACATGAAAAGGGTGTGGATTTGCCAACGACATTAAAATAGAAAGACAGGACTTGGTTTATCATATGGGAGTGAGAGGAAGGAGGTTACATGACTCCCAGTTTCTGGCTTGGGCAACAGGGTTGATCAAGAGAAGATGCATGGGAGGGAGGATTAAATAAGTGGCTTGGGAGATGACAGTGCTTTGGCTTTTGGACCCACTGTATGCAAAATGCCTAGGGTCAGCCAGGCAGGGATGTCTGAGGGACAGTTTGGAAATCTCCCATCAGAGATGGGAACTAGAAGGAATTCTGGGTGTTGTTTGCAGAGTTAAAGTAAAGGCTGAGGACTGGCTGTGGATGACAGCATCCTAGAGAGAGGAGAAAAGCAGATATTAAAAAGACAAACCTGGAATGGTGGGGAATACTGTGGGAATAGGGAGGAAGGAAACGGAGTCCAGGAGAAAGACACCAACATTAAAGAAAAACAGAGCTTAAATAAGAGAGCAATCAAAGGTCAAGCCAGATGAATGCTAACAAAACATCTAGTGGGTGTGGCTATTAATACATCACTGGCAATCTCATGGAGACCAGGTGAGTAGTAGGAGTGAAGGAAAAAATAGAAGAGACAAGTGTAGGCCCTTGGTTCAAAGAGCTTGACTGTGAAGAGAAGTGAAGAGATAAGAAAACAATCTAGGAGTTGCTGGTGTCTTAAGGTGGGGGAAATGGGTGTGAGAGACAGGGGTAAGGAAGGACTAAGTTCAGCAGCAGAGATAGCCTGGAACCTAGGTCTCTCAACTCCCAGTCTAGTGCTCATTTCTATCCCATGGTGCCTTCCTTTGTCAGGTGAAGGGCCAAGACGGGAAGGGGTGTAATGGAGATCTGGGAGCTCCCAGCTTGTGAGGTTTGCTGTAAAGGCTTCCCTTCAAACTACAACAGCATAGATGGTGGAGGCATCACCAGGGACCACTGGGGACAGTCGGCTGGACCTTCTGAGGGCCATATGATCCAGGTCTGCGTAGAGCAGGCTCTGAAAAGTGGGGAGGAAGGCAGGAGGCTCTCAGAAGTCTGACTCCCCTGGGTATCCAGGCAACTATCTTTCTCCGTGCACTAGACTCAAGGATTCTGGCCAGCCCCCCATCCCGCCCCCAAGCCCTTACCGGCTCCTGATCCAGGTCCCCTGGCATCTTGGGCTCTTCCTCCTCTTCTGGCCTCTGGGGCTCTGCTTTCACGAGTGGAACTATGTGGGGGGACAGAGCTGAAGGATTGAGAGAAGGTAACCAACTTGTCTGCTCCCAGCAAGGGCTCAGACTCAAGCACTGGGTGGGGAATGTGCAGAGAAGGAAAATTATGGGGGAGTTAGTCTCACCAAATCTGGGGTTTGGTCCAGGCGGATGAGGGGGCAAACGCCTGTAAGGGATGGGTAAGAGTCTTTGAGAAGCACTAACTTTGTCTTGCTTCGTTCTGGGCCGGTCCCCCCGCACCCGTCCCCTACGTGCCAACAACGACCCAACCAGTTTCAGGCTCTGACCAGGGAAACAACGTAGGTTCCACCCCCACAGATACATCAACCCACGCGTGGAGCCTGCTCCGCCTCCAGCTTCGCCTCCTTAGCTAGGGCTCCACCCACCAGCCCTTGGCCTCGCCCCCCAGTTCTACCCTCTCCCATTGATCTCCAAACCACACCTGATCTAGCTTTGGTCTTTGAAAGTTCTGGGCCTGCCCCTCCCTCCTTGGGTCAAGACCCTTTCAATCAGGCTCCGCCCCTTGTGCTCACCTGCGCCGCCAGCAGGCCCAGCCCAATACTCCGAGGCCCAGCACCAGCCCAGCGCCCAGTAGCGGGATCAGAATCTGGGAATACGACGACCCTGGGGGATGGTTGGAAGCGGGGTGGGAGTGGTTGATGCCGAGGTCAGGGTGCAGGAACAGAGCGTTAGCCGCACCGCCGCCCCCCGTCAGGAACCCCCAGCCGAGGCCTCTCTCCCTGCCGGGGGCATGTGTCAGAGTTAGGTCCCCTGCGCATGAAGGCATAGACCTACCCAGAGCTTTGCAGTAGGCCCGGTCTCCCAGCACATGAAGCTCCGTACGGCTCTCCTCCTCTTGGCGACCCTTGCAGATAAAGGTGCCAGAGTCCCCCGCGCTCAAGAGCAGCTCCAGTCGCCGGATACCAAGGTCCAGGGCATTTATGCGACCAGCAAGGGGCGGGGCGGGAGACACGCTGGGGGGTCCTGCTCGGTGAGGCCCACAGTATCGGGCGGCGTCCTTTGGACAGGCCTTTGCAGGCCGGGAATCTAGGTGCCCAGACCCAACGGGTGGGTTGCGAGACCCCTACGCAGGAGAGATTCACGCGGTCTCCGGGGTGGCCGTTCAGTGAAGCTATGGGAGGCCAAAGGCAATGGTTAAGGCAAGACCATAGGCAACACGACCCTCCCACTTAGTCTGATGGCTCTCCTGTGCTGTCTTACCATCCTGGATCTTCCCATATACATCTCACCCTCCTGTCGCCCCTTCCTCCCGCCTCAGTCTTTCCTCCCGCCATTGCAACTTTACTGGGATGGCTTACCCCCTGGGTCCCCCTGGGCCCTCGACAGCAGCAGCAGCGGCAGCAGCTGCAGAACCAGGGTCATGGCTGGGATGTGGTGGGAAGAGGAGGGCAATGAATCAGCCAAGGAGACCGGAGGGAAATCAAAGGGGGTGGAGGGGAGACCGCGGGTCTGGGGGCACTGATAAGCGGTGAGGGAGGGGCCACCAGCTACCCAGATCCCTCTGGGAATCCTCAGAGGCAAGTTCACAGCCCTTAACCAGTGCTCACTTAAAATTCATGCTGGGGTCCTTTACACAAGCACTTGCGCAGTCGTCCACTCTTGCAGCGTAGCAGTTGCAGGGAGCACCACGATTTCTGGATTCTGGCTGTCTGAATTCAAATCTTGATTTCACTATCTGCTAGCTGCGAGATGTGCACAAGTCACTTCTGTGAGCCTGTTTGCTCATCTGTAAAATGGGCATAAAGGCACCTACCTCATAGAGTATTTGGAGAACTAAATCAAATAATACATAGAAAACATCTAGAACAATGGCTGAGTCATAGGAGCACTATGTGCTTGCCATTGTGACTATTCCTATTCCTATTTTAGCTGCTACTTCATCTCTCTGTGCCCATTCTGTCTCTTCTGGCCCAAGGAGCTGCACCCAGCTGAGCAGGTTTTGGCTGTAGCAGATGCACAGCCCCACACCCTCGGCCTTCACTGCACCAGAGGAACCAAGGCCAGGCCAAACCCAAGTGGAGCCAGGGCAAGGTCCTGAGAAGCTTCAGGGGTTCTGAGACAGCCCCCTCCTTAACAGGCAGCTCCAGCCCTTGCCTCTGCTGCTATGACATCACACAAACTCATGGTAACATCACAAACCCTACTCCTTCATCCTGTGGCTGAGAAGGGCTTGGGAAAACAAAGTGAGGGCTGAAGTGAGACGAATTTGATGCTTAATTCCTGCCTACATGCCCCTACCAGTGGCCCCCAGGGACCAAAATTTGGTAGTCAGTTGGGGCTGCACCCCATTGTCCATTTCCCAGGAACCAGGAGATGTTCCTACCACCCCAGCCACTATAACATCACAGGGGTCTTTAGTGATACTTCTCCAGAGGATTGGGCAGACAGAGATGTTACTCCTGGGAGCCAGGAGGGTGTGTCTTAGATGGAAACCAAGAAGCAAAATGGAGTTAGTCACTGCTGCACCTGCCCTCCCCATACCTGTCTTTTCCCATCCTCATCCCACTCCTCCACTGGGTCCTGCTTAGCCCCTCCCTAAATGGGGAAGGAGGGGCCACCAGAGGCCAGGGAGGGAGGGACTGTTGTGATTATAAACTCCAAAAGGCCACTGAAGTCCCAGAGTGAGAGCCAGATCCCTGAAGTCTTGCTCTGTCGGCTGCTGCCGTTCTCAGGACCCCCACCATGAGGGCCCTTCTCCTGCTCTCCTTGTCTGCTCTGCTCTGCTGGGTCTCAGGTGAGCCCCTGGGGCCCCTCAGGATGTGGTTCACCTGGTCAGGATTTTTAAACTCTGTCCCAGCCACTGTCCTTGGTACCCATGGATCCCAAGCGCCCTTGGACCCAACTGGCTTGGCTCTCCTGTGCCCCTGTGACAGGGTCCTCGCTCTGTTCTCCCCCATCTCCATCCTTCAGCCTCTTCCCCACCTCCAAAACCCACTCTTCTAACTGCCCAGGGTTACAGGTTCCCGGTTCCCCAATTCTCATAAACTCTCATATCCAGTTCCCCTTCCAACCCCATTCCAGGATCCAGTTTACCTGCTTTCTCCTCTCTCCACTCAGCCAAGGTGTCCTCCCAGAAACCTAGGCATCCGGCTGGGGCTTCTTTGCCACCCATCCTCCCATCTACTCCATCAGGGACTTTGTGCTCTGTCCCTCAAGCAGTGGTCTTTCCTAGATCCCCTCCCCACCCCGCTCCCCCTGGGGTGCATACTTCCAGGGACACAAGCTCTGTGGAGGATTCCAGGGAGCCAGGGAGATTGCCCAGCCTTCTAGGGAGAGAATGTCAAGGTTGCTCACCCCCAGGATGAGGTGGGTTTCACTGAGAGTTGATCACCAGGCCCCTCCACCCATGGCCTGAACTCTTCCTTTTCTCAAACCTTGAATCAGATGTGGCAGGAACCTTGGGAGTGCCACCTTTTGCACTCATCCTCTCCATTTTGCTAAAGTGCTCAGATCTATTCTGATGATCTGCTTCTCAGATACTACTCCTTTCTGTCGGAGACCTACCAGGGTGGGAAGATTTATTTCGGGTCTGCTCCCTCTTCCCACACCCTTGGCAGGCCCAGGAGGTAAAGATTTGCTTAACTGCCCCCCCCCCCCACCGCCCAGGTGGCTTTCTTGCCTGCCTTAAGCTCCAAGCCATTCCTGCAAGTGTTGTAACCTCCACGATTGATTTTTTACTTTGAATATTTCTTCCTATTTCATCTCTTCATCTGTAACCTTCTGAATTCCTTCGTCTCCTCCCTAGACACCTACACATTCCTTCCAGTGGTAGTCTCACATTCCATCCGCCCCCAGCCCCATTATTGGTAACTGCCCCTCTTGACTCATCTCCAGATGGGTTGGAGTGATGAAAGATGTTTAGGATATGGGCCATTCACAGACCAACTCCACCCTCACCCACTTCTACATTTTTTTTTTGCATCCCTTGCCTGTTCTGTCTCTAGCAGACCAAACAGGTCAGAACCCCAACTTGACTGACTCCTCTCCAACCCCACCCACCAGCTTGGCTCATCCCTCGGTGAGTCATATATTCTGTCACTTGTGTCTTCCCAGCTGATATTCGATGTCACTCCTGCTACAAGCTCCCAGTGCTGGGCTGTGTGGATCGGAAGTCCTGCCGCCTGGAACCAGGACATCAATGCCTGACAACCCACGCGTACATTGGTACCATCCCTTTCGTCAGTGGGGAGCGGGGACCAGTGGGGGACTCTATGGCTGGGGCTGAGGTGGAACAGAGAACTACAACAATGATAATATTTGGCCAAGGATTACTGTTTCCCAGGCACCATCCTGTATCCTCACATGGGTTGTTTAAATTTATGTTCATGACATCCTATGATGTGGATGCTATTATTATATTGAGGAAACAGCCTCTGAAAGAGACAGGAACTGGTCCAAAGCTTCATGGGCAGCAAGTGATAGGCCCAGGACTGGGGTGAGGGGGCAGGGTAAGGAAGTGCACGAGAAAGGTTAGACTGAGAAGAGATACAGAAGGGCAGGGCCAGGGCAGAGCTGGGAAGGATGGAAGCCCGAATGGGATGCATGGTGGGGTGGGGAGGGGGAGGGAGCGAGGTTAGACGAGAAGAGAACAGAAGGGGGGGGCCAGGGGCAGAGCTGGGAAGGTGGAAGCCGAATGGGATGCATGGTGGGGTGGGGGGGGAGATGGACCCAGGCATGCCAAGTGCCTGTCTTTACTAACCTCTTTGCTCCCTCCTAACCCCAGGGAAGATGTGGGTTTTCTCCCGACTCGACTGTGGCACACCAGAAGAGCCCTGTAAGCCGGCGGTCAACCAAACCAACCAGAAGGGGGGCCTGACCTATAACACCACCTGCTGCAGCCAGGACAACTGCAATAGCCCAGCCCCTCGGCCCACGCCGGCCCTGACCCTTGTCTTCCTCACCTCCTTGGCTGGCCTTGGCCTCTGGCTATTGCACTGAGACTGGCTCCATGGCTGCCCCTCCTTCCATCTGCCTTCGCCTGAGCCTCTCTTCTTGTGTCTCCATACCCCCTGCTTCCCTTTGCTCAGAAAAGCATCTCTCCAGATGCTTCACATTGCTTTAACTAGACAGCTGTCTCTCCATCCATCTTTCCGCTCACGCCCTCTACTCTGCTTTCCCAGAGAGACCCTTCCCATTTCCCTCAATACCACTCCAGATCCTCCATTGCTTCCAGGGAGAGCTCCCCACTTTGCTTCCTGCGCTTTTCTATGCCCCGTGTGAAGAGCAATTGGGAAGCTGGGCCTGAAATGGAGTTCTGCCCTGTCCCCAGTGAAGGCTGCCAGGAAGCACCCAATAACCTCACTGACACGTCAAATCCTGGCTCCCATACATACCTCATCCCTATGCCCACCCCTTTCCATTCCGAGTAATAAATGGGTAGAGCCGATCTATTGTGTGTTTATGGTCAGAAGATCTATTGTCAGCAGCCCCCTCCCAGGAAATAACTCTCAGCCCCCACCCTCACCAAAGGGCCCTTCAGGGAGTTTCTCTGGGAGGCCAGGGTTGGGGCAAAAGGAGAAACTGGTTTTTCAGACCTGTCCTTTCTTCCAGTGTCTGGGGGTGGCCCGGTATTTGGAAAAACAATCTTTATCCTATATTTAGGCCACACCTGTGTTGTACTGCCAAGAAGGAGGTGCAAGCCTGGCTTGCGGGCTCCTCAGAAGGGGTAGGAGAGTTGCACAGGGATGGGACCTGGGCCCCTCCTTCCAGGCCGCAGTCCCTCAGGTTAGAGTCAGAGGCCTCACCTGGCCTAGTAGGTGGGGCACCACGGTTCTGTCCTCCACAGTGTTTACATTTCCTTTCTCGATTCCAAATAGTCATATTGGGAGTCAGGTTGCCAATGGGGGAAGCGGAACAAGCCCAGACAACTAGACTCACTGATTCCTGGTGGCCAGCCCAGAGCCTGCTCCCTCAGTGATCCTTGTTGCTAAGAAAGACTCTCCCTGGCAACAGACAGGAGTCACTTAGGGCAGATTCTCCATTGTCCTTTGGGGTTTACTTGGTTAAGAAGTGTACCATTGTAGCTAAGTCCACTGATCCTTGATAACCCCTAAACTAGAGCCTGGATGCCCTGTATTACCCCCTTCAGCCCTCCTATCAACAAAAGATGGAATTTTCCAGTCAGCTCTGGAGTGATCGATAGATTTTAATGGCTCATGGATCTCCTTCATTTCCTTGCTGCCTTCTCCTCCCCTGCTCCCATCACCCTCTCCAGAGTCCTGGCAAGAGCCAGGCCAGCGCGCTGACTGCTGCAGCCACGATGTTCACGGGGGGCTGCCGTGCTCGCCACAGCATCGTTGCACAGGTCACCAACGCAGCAGTCCCTGTGGGTCGTATAAGTCACGTCTCCCACCACCTCTGTCTCCACTTGATTGCAACGATGGGCTGCCACGCAGGCTGGATGGTGATGAATCAAGGTCACTGAGGCTGAAAGAGAAAATGAGACTGGGGTGTTGAACTCCTGGCTTGAGGACTTGCCTGCTAGGGCAGAGCAGATATGATTTCATGGAGCCCAAAGGGATCCTCCGCCCCCTAAAAAAACACCTCCCTGAAACCAAGTGATCACAGTTAACATGCTGACATTGTGAAGCCCTAACAGCATCCACTGAAAGGGACCAACATCACTTCTTTCCCAAAACTCAGGACCTCAGTCTAATCACAAGAAAATATCAGGTTAATTCAAATTGCAGGACATTCTTTAACGCATCAGTATCCAATATCAGAGATCAAGTAAAAGTATCAAGATCAAGAAACACAAAGCAAAGGAAAAAAGTGTCAATATCATAGACTCAAAGGAAGACTCAGCACTGTCACAGAGAGGTGACAACTAAGATAGGAGGGCAAAAGGCAGTGGACCCCAGATCAGAAAAAGGACATGAAGGGGACAACAGGCTATATCGAGTAAGACCTGTAGATTAGTCCTACTGAACCAGTGTTATTTTCTGATTTTGCTAATTGCACTGCAGTTATATGGGCTTCCCAATTGGCTCAGTGGTAAAGAATCTGTCTGCCAACGCAGGAGATGCAGAAGACGAAGATTCGATCCTTGGGTCGGGAAGATCTAGAGATGGGAATGGCAAACCACTCCAGTATTCTGGCCTGGAAAAGCCCATGGACAGAGGAGCCTGGTGGGCTGCAGTCCATATGAGCGACGAAGACACTGACTACACACACACTATGGTTATATAAGACATTAACACTACAGGAAGTTGGGTGAGGGTCACAGCGCTAATCTGTACTATTTTTTAGTAAAATTAACTTTTCTGTCAATCTAAAATTATTTTGAAATTAAAAAAATGAGACTATATATACACACATACCTCCCTGGACCTTAGTTGATGCCTGAGAGTAGAAGTTTGGTTGAATATTTTGGTCCCTACCCTCAAGGTAGAGAGTTTTTTCAACCATTTGTGAGTACATGGGCCTATGAGTCTCTTTCTGGAGGGTAGAGAGGCGGGAGGTGAGGCCACGCAGACAGCAGGCTTCCGGGGGCTCAGTGCCAGGAGCCAGAAGGGGCTCCAGGCTGCTTCATTCTGACAGCGGCACCATCTGCCCAGAGCGCAACTGAGCCTGGAAGGTTCTGGAAGCCAGAAGGACTGAAGTAGTAGAGGCTGGAGGCAGGGAGGGGCTGGGAGGAAGGGGGACACACTGAGGACTCACGGTTTCCAGACAGTTTGGTCTGTGCCAGGTCTGGTTGGGGTTTGCGCTCCAGGAAGCCGCAGCGCTCGCCCTCTCCGCAAGTGGTCACCGTCTCTTTGCAGGATCCGCTGGGGCCTCCCCCGCAGTCATAGCACCGCATGCGGTTTCCTGGTGGGAGAGAAGAGGTGCTGGACCAGGTGCTCAGGGGTGGCTGGCACAGGGCGACGGGCCTCTGTGGCAGGCGCCCCGGGTGCCTCCTTACCCAAGGCAGCCCCCAGCAAGGTGCCGAGCAGGATCCCAGCAAATAGAGGGTTCATTGCGTCTGCCTGTGTCTGTAGCGCCTCTCCCTCCCGCCCACCCCCCTCCCTGGTCTTCGCTCTGCCGGCCTTTTATCCCCCGTTGCCTTGGGCTTTATAGGGCAATAAAAGGGAGGATAGAGTCTGTCTCCCCTAGAAGGCACCAGGGCCCCAGTGAGGACAGGAAGGGCCCCCTGGGCGAGGACTCCCCAGGAGAGAAAGAGCGCTCAGCATCCTCTGATGTCCCTGAACTCTTCTATCTCAGAAACGCGTCTAAAACGGTGGCCCCAGAACTCCCGGGGTTCCTAAGACCCTTTCAGAGAGTCCTGGACAGTCTTCCATTTCCAGCTACATATCTGTCAGATTTTCTTCACATATTCAATCAAAATCCCAACAGGCTGAATGCAGAAGCAGATGTGAAAACCCAGCCATCTTCTATTTCTTCTGTTAAGCCCCATATTAAATAGATTCCCCAAAGGGTAAAGAAATGCCACTCTTCTCACTATACTGTTGGGAAAGATTATTTTTCACAACAATGTGTTTTGTTAACATGTAACAGTTTCTGACCACTGTGTGGGTCTTCTCTGGTGGCTTAGTGGTAAAGAATCCCCTGCCAAAACAGGAGATGCGTATTCCATCCCTGGGTGGGGAATATCCCCTGGAGGAGGAAATGGCAACCCACTCCAGTATTCTTGCCTGGAAAATTCCATGGACAGAGGAGCCTGGCGGTTCATGGGATCGCAAAGGGTTGGACACGACTTAGGGACTAAATAACAACAGGTTTATCGCTTTATATTTTTTAATGAATCTGTTAAAATGTTCTGCTTTAATTTCTCCTATAGCAAATATTGATATAACTTACATAATAAAAATTCTTTGGGGTCTTCAGTAATTTTTGAGTGTAAAGAGGTCCTGAGATTAAAAAATGGTTTTGAAAACTGCTACTCAGTGGATACTTGTGTCTCCTCTGTCTCACTCCCCACCCTGTCTGCCTCTTGCTCTTGGTACAGTCTGCCCTGATTCCCCAGGTGCTGACTCTTCTCCCCCAGTCTCTTAAGCCTCAGTCTTCCAGACTCTACCCCCAACTCGAATCTTATCCCTGCCTTCCTTCCTAGTCTTTCTGAACCCTACCCCTGCACCAGTGGAAATACATCAGTCCCTCTGGCCTCACCCATGATTAATTATTTCCTCTAATGTAGTAAAGCTGGGAGAGATAATTATGGGGTACGGATGTTGAAGCTTGGGGGATCAAAGGGATGGGCAGCTAGGTGGGGTCCATAGCTTCGTGTGCGGGTGGGTGGGTGGGTGGGGGCTTGGTGAGTCCACACTCAAACACCACTCACAAAACAGATCTGAGCCAGGGCTGTTTAGGAGAGTGACCTTGAGAGACTTAAATGCACAGAAAGGGAAGACAGACAAACAAAAACAAGGAGATGAAAGAGCAAAGAGCAGCTTGAAACAAGGAGAGGGAGGGAGAGGAGGAGGAGGGAAAGTGACAGACGCTGACAGACACCATTCAAGAGACAAGCAAAGCTGCAAGAATAGAGAAGACCCTCAGGGCAAGAGCAGGCTCTGGTAGGAGGCAGGGAGGGTGTGAGAGCTTCAGGGCCAGGAACTCTCCTGTTTCAGGCTGTTGAGTCTGGTCCCTGTTCCGCCTCACCCTCAGATTCACTCCCTAGGTGTGTTTGTTTACTGGTCCCTCCCTGTCTCACTCAGATGCTCCAGCTCTAGGATCTCAGGGTGCAGATCACATTCTCCCAGACTCCTGAGTCCTGGGTCCAGACATGGGTACCTCCAGCATCTTCCTCTGCATCCTGTTCCTTGGTGGGGCCCTGGGTAAGGGTGAGCTGGAGAATCCTTGGGGACAGGGAGCAGGGTAGGGCGGTGGTGGTGGCAGGGGTTTGTGGAGGAGCCTGAGAGCTAGGGATAGGGGGGTGAGGGAGACGGTGCTGACCTATGCCGAGGAGAGAGCTGTAGCGGGTTTGGAAAGAAGAGCTACTGGAAACAGTCTCAGGCCAGCCTGATGAAGTGGAATAAGAACGATTCCCTTTCAAAGGCATTTGAGAATAACTGTCTCTTTTTGTGGCATCTTTGACAAGCCTCTGTCTCCTCTGACCCTTATCTCACCTCTTGCTTCTTTGCTGGGCACTTTGGTCAATGTTAATTCCTTTTTCTCATCCGACTCGGCACCATCTGTTTGACTTCGTCACTGGCACCCCCTCCTGGCTCCAGCCCGGCTTTTTGTGTGTCATTCTCTGTGTCCACCTCTGCTTCCCTTGGCTTCTGTTCATGTCTGTGTGTTTCTCGCAGGCTCCCTGTGTCCCTCGTGCCTCTCTGCCTTTTCCTTTTCGTGCATGATCTCCACTCCCTGCTCTGTCTCTTTTTCTACTTCGGTCTGCTTCTCCCTCCGTTTCACCACTCCCCTTTCCCCACTTTGTGTATCACCTCTGTCTGTGCAGCCCATTCCCGAATCTGGGCTGGGCCTCTCGCCTGCCTTGTTTGCCTCTCCTCCATAACGGATCTCCACGGTCTCCACAGGTCTTACCGCCTCCTTGGCCCAGAGACAGCTCCGCTGTTACACCTGCAACTTTGCCAAACCCTGCTACCCTGTTCCCACCGAGTGTCAGGAGGATGAAGTTTGTGGCATCAGTATTGGTACTTCAGGTAGGAGGACTCTGGTCTGATGGATATTCCCTAGGTCTTCCCCACTGCCACCCAATCTTGCCTTTCGTGGAACCCCACGGCCCTTGCCTCCTTCCTGCCCAGCCTCAGCTCCCCCTCCCCCAACCACTTCTGTCCCATAGAACAGAGTGAGGTCATCGAGCGGAAGGGCTGCCTCCCAAGGGCTGAGTGCTCCCTGCAGGGCCACACCACCTACTGGTCCCGCTCCTACACTCTTCGACACCACTGCTGCGAGCAAGACCTGTGCAACTCGGCTACCACGCTGCTCCAGCTCCCCAGCCTCCTCTTCATCACCCTGCTTGTCCTCCTGGCCAGCTTCACCTGGGGAGGTCACCAGCCTCCAGTTCAAGACTCCTCCATTGTCACTGCGGCCCCGGCAACACCGGCACAGGGATCTTTGGAAATTTGCCCAAGAACCTGACTGTGTACAGAGATCTCAGATCCGTGGGCCCAACACCGTCACAGGCCCCTCCCCAAACCTGATTCCTCCAGGCATTGCTCCAGCCCCTAGCCGTCCAGAGGAATGTTCCCAGAGCCCAGCCTCTTAAAGAAGATGGGCCCTAAATCCTTGGTCTTTTCTAGATGTTCGTTTCTGATGCATTCTGTAATCCCCAGCTCTCTGGCAAGGCAGGTCTTTGAAGGAGCTGTGGGTCCCAGGCAAGGGGATGGAAGGAGCAGCAAGTGTGATGAGGAAGAGTCCTCCTAGGAAAGATTAATTTGGTAGATCAGGAAGGCAGGCTTGGGGAACTATGAAGAGTAAATGTAATAAAAGTGCTGTCTGGAAGTTCAGTAACACTGCTCTGTGTGTGTGTGTGTACCTGTGCAGGCATGCATGCTATCTCTAACAGCAAGCTAGAGCTGCTGAGCGGGTTGGGTTGGGGTGCTGGCACCCGAACCATGACTTTCACTTCATCCTCCATCTGTCGTTGGCATCCTCCTTCTTACCAGTAGCTTACTTAAGCCACTGCAGTGTAAAGGTTTTTAGGTGACACTTCCAAGAACGCTTTTCTCCAGTGAAGCCCAAGCTTGAGCAGGTCACAAAAGGGCCCTTGTGGAATGGTGAGGGTGTGGCTGGGAGGCCAGCTCCATGCTGCCTGAGACTAGGAACAGCAGCACCCCTCCCATTCTTCAAGCCCAGACTTGTTCCTCATCACCCAACAAGCAGAGCCCAGTTACACACCCCACCAGGGAATTCACCCACCCACCGCTGTGGACACTCCCTCTACCCAGGGAGATAGCTTGTATGTGACTCGTGGGGCCCCCAGGATGTCAGGGTGATAAGCTGTGCCCTGCTCCGGATGCTACAGGATAAGAAGGGGGAGCGCTTATGATAAGGAGGGAACCGAGGGGGTGGCGGCTGGGCAAGGGCACCCCCACCCGTCCTGACTCCATCCCCTCCCCTTCCATCTGAGGAAGTCTGGCGTCTGATTAGAGGTGCTGGTTCTCTCTCAATTTCTTCTTTGTGAGGATGAGATGGCAGTGAGGATCTGGCTTAATTTAGAGGTGAGTCTTCTTTCCTTTCTTCTGTCCTTCAATTCTCCTTCTTCATATTTCCAATTTTGCTCTCTCTCTCTTTCCATCGCTTCCCTTTTCCTGTGACTTGAGCCTCTTTCCTTCCCTCTTCTTCAGTTTCTACCATTTGTCCTTTGGTACGCCCATAACTTATTCTCTACCACTGCTTAAGTCTCTGGATTCCTGTCTCCTTTCTTCCCATCCTCACCTCTTCCCAGCCCCTGCCAGTCACCCCAGGCTCTCCTGAACTCTATGGTACTGCAGGCTCAGAGCCACCCCTCCACTGGCTACATCGAGACAGGAAACCACACCCTTTCATAGGTGACGTCATGGAATAATGCTTCTTTCCTTCAGCCCCCAGCCCCTTAACACACGCCACACACACACACACACACACATTCATGTACACAGACACACACAGCTTGGCTGGAGACCAACCGGACTGTGAAATAGCACTCCCAGCCCCTCCTCCCTTGCCAAGGTTTTCGGGAATCCTTCAGGTGCCAGATGGCCAGGGAGTCAGCAGGTCACACTTCCTAGCAGATGTCCTCGAGGTCACCTGGTTTTAGGGGCAGGTGGGCTGTGGGTTTTGCAAAGCACAAAGACGGATTAAGGATACTTCCTTCCTCCACCTCCTTGGGAACCAGCATCCCATCCCCACCCCAGCTTCAGTCTCCTCTGGGATTTAAGCCTCTGCCCCCTAGTAGCTCCTCACCTGAGATGGGCCAAATGGATGTTCTCATAGACCTGGATCTCAGGTTTGAACTGAGGAAACGAGGCATCTGGAGAGAAAAAGCCATATGAGGTGCAGCAGAGAAGTCACCAGGTGACTCAGAGCTCTCTTCCTTACCCCACCTTCTCCCCTTGAGAAGAAGGGTAGAGAGGCAAGATATGAGTCCACCCCTCTGGAAAGGAGGGACTCACTTCTATGTTGAGCCCCCAGGGCCCTCTGCCTCCAGAGCATGACGCCAAGGACTGCAATGGTGACTCCCTGACCCACTGTGAGCAACAGCGTCAGGATCCAGGCCACATCCCAGTTTGCAGAAGGGGCACAGAGGGCAGGGGAGGCATCCATGGAGGCTGCAGTTAAGGGCAGGACAAGAGGGATTAGGAGGGAGGCTGGGAGGGGAGTCTGTCCCTTGTGCCCCAAAGAGAGGCTTTCTGCCCATAGTTTGGTGGGTTTTTCCAAAAGAAGACTTCCTTGCCCCCACTATCCACTACCCCACTTAGCCTCTCACCTTGACCTCATGAACCAACATTGATAGAGAATAGTGATGCCCCCACAGGCTACACATGGACAGCTAACTTTGGGTTGGACCATCAACCATAACTGTGATTTTTTTTTTCCTCATGCCCCACACAGTAATTCACCCTTTTAAGAAAATAAGAAAGTGCCTTCTGTTTATTCATTCATCTACCCCACAGGCATTCACTGAGTGCCCACCACACGCCAGACCCCAGATTAGGTGCTGAGGATGTAGAGGGAAATAAAACCCCATTACTGCCCTTTGCTTACCAAAATAATAGCCATTTGCTCCTCCCTCCTGCCTTGTGAATGGGTTATTCTACATCCAATAACATTCTTTCTCTGTATAATGGACTTCTTATTGTAAAACAATTATATATTTTTTCTCCTTCTGCCTCCACCATCAATGGGCCATTATAACATCGGCGCATATATCCTTTCTTCAACAAACAACTGTCCCAGCAGTAATTCTTACTTTCTTCCTTTCTGCTAAGGGATATTCCACAAAAATCATAGATTATCCACCAGAATTCTTCTTCTCCCTGTTGGTTTATGGTCTAGCCCATGAGAAAGATGGCTTAACCAACCCCCTTTTCTGTTATAGATTCAATCGAGAAAAGAAAAAAGCCCTCCTCCTACAGGCAGTGGAGGAAAATAACAGCCAATAACAGATTGCCTAGCTAGCAGTAGGGGATGTGTTGGAGGCAAAAATCCCTTCCCTCATTGTCACTCAGTTCACCTGCCAGGCTAAAGCTGATCCCTTTGTTCTGAGGCACAAGGCAGCGGATGATCCCTGGTTTACGTGCCCTGGGCTCAGGAAGCCCCTCCCCAGGACACACCAAGAGCAGCGCAGCCCCATCACCCCAGAAGGATTGCACACCCCCCTTCACAGGGCCCTGCCCCTCCTGCCAGGTCACAGCATCCAGGCTCCTGGCAGGGACCACAGAGCACAGGAGGACAGAGCAGGAAGATCCATCTGCAGCCCGTGCAGAGAACTGGGATCCTGGAGGGAGAGAGGGACTGCTCAGTTCTTTGTCTGGACTTCCCTGGCTCCCAGTGGCCCCTGGTCTGCAGGCTCCCCACTCACCTCTGAGCACGGAGACATCATACACCCTCCAGTTCTGGTACCTGTAGCGCTGACCCAGAACAGCACACCAGTACCGCCCAGCATCTCCTGCCTTGGACCCTTCCAGCCACAAAGAGTAGTTTCCCAGCAGTTTGAGCCTGGATTCCCTTCTGGGCTTCCCAGGGTCTGGGGCGGGCCTGGCCACTTGGACGTGGGCCACTAAAGCAGTGGAGGAGCCTGCTGCCGGGCTGCGGAACCAGGACAGGAATTCGTCCCCATGCAGGGCAGGTGGCGAAGGACATGGCAGCTCCAGTGCCTCCCCCAGGACCACATAGATGGCCTGGATGCTGTCTGTGGGGAGGGGGTGGTGTGAGACCAGAGACCTCCATCAGGTCGGCAATCCCACCCCCTCCACCTCCCATCCCTGGCTTCCTCCCATCTGGGGTCCCCCAGCACTGGGCCTGACTGTGACTTCCTTTCTCAAGTGACAGCTACAAAAAGTGAGACGGAGAGAAGAGGGTAAGGCTTTCCCCACCTCTCCTCCAGCGAATGCGGGGATCTGAGGGCTGGAGGGCGAAGGCTGGAATAGCCGACAAGTGCCCGTATCCCTTCCTTTAGCTTTTCCTCTTCTGGATGAGCATTTACTTGTCCGCTCTTATTTTCTAAAAGTGCCTGATCTGGACACTCATTGACTCTGAATCTTTCCTAATATTAGAGGCAGGGGAGGTCAGCTGGGGTAGATCTATCTTCTTGAGCCAAACACCTTCCCAGACACCTAAGGAGAAACAGCACCAGTCCCTCCCGACCCTGTGGAGAAGTGAAGAATCCCCCTACCCCTGCTCCTTACCTGCTTCAGCCTGGGGAAGCCCACATAGGAACAGAAGGAGGAGGAATAAGACAGCCATGGGGAGAGCTTACCAAGTTCTCTTGCCTGGGACCTGCTATTCCCAGGGAGGAAACAAAGCCCAGATAAAAGCCTATGTTCCCTAGTCTGGAGTGACATGGGCCTCTGAGGGGGATGGGAATGCCGAGGAGATAAAGCCCAGCTGAATATCCACTGGGGAAAAAGTAGCAGCCACCTTTTCATGCCAAGAAAGGACCAGTTCAGGCCACTCCAAGCATAATCTCCTTACCCTTCAGACTCCACACCGGCTGAAGAACTCAGATCAAAGACTCTCCGTGCTAAGAAGCCTGTGCAGGGACTTGCCTGGTGGTCCAGTGGCTGAGACTCCACACTCCCAATGCAGGGGGCCCAGGGGTCTATCCCTGGTCAGGGAACTAGATCCCACCTGCTGCAATGAAAGATCCTGCATGCCACAACTATTCATAAAAAAAAGATCCTGCAACTAAGACCCAGTGCAGCCAAATAAATTAATTAATTAGAATAAATTTTAAAAGGACTTCCCTGGTGGTCTAGTGGTTAAGAATCTGCCTGCCAATTCAGGGGACATGGGTTTGACCTCTGGTCTGGTGGCTTAGTTGGCAGCCTGCCTGCAATGCAGGAGACCCAGCTTCAATCCCTGGGTCAGGAAGATCCTCTGGAGAAGGAAATAGCAACCTACTCCAGTATCCTTGTCAAGAAAATCCCGTGGACGGAGGAGCCTGGCAGGCTACAGTCCATGAGGTCACAAAGAGTTGGACACGACTGAGTGAGTAACACTTTCACTTTCTGGGAAGGTGCCACACGCAGTGGGCTAACAGCGCATGGGCACAACCACTGAGCCTGTGTTCTGGAGCCCATGCCCCGAAACAAGAGAAGCCTGTGTACTGCAATTAGAGAGGAGCCCCCTCTCACCGCAATTAGAGAAAGCCCTCATGCAGCAACAAGGACCCAGCACAACCAAAAACAAATACATAAAAAAATTTAAATTATAAAAACAAAGAAAAAATTTAAAAAGAGAGAGAGAAGAAGCCTATGCAGACGAGGTCATGGCTGTCCACCTCCCATCAGTCTGAAAGCACATTCCATGTTCTCTCCTCCAATTCAAGAGACTAGCCATGAGGGAAGAAGCTGAGTCTTCATGTTGGTTTCTAGGGAATCCAGCCCAAGTCAGTATACTCAGTCAGAACTCCCTAAATGACTGAGAATGACTTCCCTTGTGGCTGCCTGGCACATTCCAGACTGCTTCTGAGCCCCTGATGAATATATTAAGTCGTTACTCAAGGAGAAGAATAGCAGGGGCGTAGAGAAATCACTGAGTTATCCCTTTGCCCCAGAGAGGATTCTCTTAAGGTAGCTCTTCATATTTGTCTCATAGTGTCTTAATGTGTTATTTATCTTTAAAGGCTATTTTTGAAATTGTTTTTGATGAACTATTTCATACACACCAAATACTACATCTAACATACAACTGTACAATGGCTAAATAAACTGTGGTATATTCACATAACGATAGCAACGAGAATGAACAAGTTACAATGACATGCAACAAAGTTGAATCTCACAAACATGGGAGTAAAGTCCGAAACAAAGGGCATGTGCTGTATGATTCCATGTATATAAAGTTCGCTGTTGTTGCTTAGTCACTAAGTGATATTGGACTCTTTTTCGACCCCGTGGGGGAGAAGGCAATGGCACCCCACTCCAGTACTCTTGCCTGGAAAATCCCATGGATGGAGAAGCCTGGTAGGATGCAGTCCATGGGGTCGCTAAGAGTCGGACACGCAACTTCATTTTCACTTTTCACTTTCATGCATTGGAGAAGGAAATGGCAACCCACTCCAGTGTTCTTGCCTGGAGAATCCCAGGGACGGGGGAGCCTGGTGGGCTGCCATCTGTGGGGTCGCACAGAGTCGGACACGACTGAAGCGACTTAGCAGCAGCAGCAGCAGCGACCCCATGGACTGTAGCCCACCGGGTTCCTCTGTCCATGGATTTCCCAGGCAAGATTATTGGAGTGGGTTGCCATTTCCTTCTCCAGGGGATCTTCCTGACCCAGGGCTTCCCTGGTGGCTCAGATGGTAAGGAGTCTGCCTGCAGTGTGAGAGACCCGGGTTCAATCCCTGGGTGGGGAAGATCCCCTGAAAAAGAAATGGCAATCCACTCCAGTATTCTTGCCTGGAAAATCCCATGGATGGAGAAGCCTGGAGGGCTACAGTCCATGGGGTCAAAAAGAGTCTGACATGACCTGACTCAGGAATCAAACCCACATCTCCTTCATTGACAGGGGATTCTTTACCACTGAGGCACCTGGGGAGCACCTGTATAAAGTTCAAAACAGGCCAAAGTAACCTCTGAAGTTAAATTTAAATAGTGGTTACCCATGGAAGGATCTAGGGATTATCATACTAAATGAAATAAGCATGCATCATGCTAAGTCACTTCAGTCGTGTCCAACTCTTTGTGACCCTATGGACTGTCATCCACTAGGCTCCTCTGTCCATAGGATTCTCCAGGCAAAAATACTGGAGTGGGTTGCCACACCCTCCTTGAGGGTATCTTCCCCATCCATGTTGCTTAAGTCTCCTGCATTGGCAGGCAGGTTCTTTACCACTAGCGCCACCTGGGAAGCCCAAAAGAAGTAAGTCAGAAAGACAACTACCATATGACATCACTTACATGACACAAATGAATTTATCTATGAATCAGACTCACAGATATATTTAATTAGTGCACCTTTCTGTATATGTGTTTACTACAATGAAAAGCTAAAGGGTTTATATATTATGTAGGTGTAAGGTACAAAGAAAAAAAAACAGTATACCTTTTGAGAAATAGAATATTACCTTTTCAGCTAACGATCCTCTATGCTGTGTAACAGTGTTATACATTTGCTCTTTATCTTTCACATAATTGATCATTGAATTTTATGTGTTTTTAAATTTTATACTATGGTGTCATGTTGTATGTAATTATGGTTCTGAGAACTGTTCACGCGTAAGTGCGATAATTCATCCTTTTGTTTTTAACCAGTGTTTCACACATCTTAACGATACTGAATCTTCCTATTCATAACCATGGCGTAGCTATTTGTTCAAGCCTTTGTTTACCTCTTTCAGTAATTTTTGTATTTGTTCCTAAAATCTTGCATTTCTTTTCTTAGATGTATTCCTAGATATCTTTTTGTTGCTCTTTTCAAATGCTAATCTTACCCCTTGTTCCCACTGTCGCTCGAGAGTCTTTCAATATTAAGGGGCAGAAAAAAGTGACTTAACCATGTCTCATGATAGTTCTAACGATCCAAACGCCTCCAGCTAATTTCTGACCACTGCTGCACCCGTAGCTCCAAATGCGGGAAACCCTACTCAAGAAGCGCTGAAACTGTCTCAACTCGGCGCGAGGCGGAGCCGGTACGTGCTGACGTCAAGGGCACGCAACACCTTAGCGGCCCTGGGAGGGCGGGGCTGACAGGGGGACCTGCTGCTGGAAGAGCAGCGGCCCGGGCCGGGGCCATGGCGAAGCTGCTGAGCTGCGTCCTAGGTCCCCGGCTCTACAAAATCTACCGGGAAAGGGACTCTGAAAGGGCCCCGTCCAGCGTCCCTGGGACTCCAACTTCAGTCACTAACCCTCACTCCAGCTCCTGGGTGAGTCGATTCTCCCCTGGTTAAAAAAAATAGTACTGCCCAAACCCCTTTGCGGCCTTTGCTCCCCAGAAGCACCCATTATTGGAAATCGGGAGAGACTGCTTGTCAAGCCAGTTTTCCGCAAAGTCTGTGCTCTTTGTGCTTCCTGGGTTAAAGTCACGCCTGTGAACTGACCGCCTGCTTTACTGCTGTTTGCCAGTGCTTTCTCATTCCGACTGCCACTCCTAGCTTTTTCCTTTCGCGACCCCTCACCCTGCTCTTCGTGGTTCATGCCGTTCCCAATTGACTCCTAAATCCTGGAAGAGACCTCGCTCGGATTCCGGAGCTGGATGATTTTTGCCATCAAACTCTCAATTTCCTCGTACCCCGTGCCTCACCCGGTTCCGTTTATCTCCCCTGGCCTTGAATTTCAAAATGACTTCTGCAACATTTAATATATCCGGTCTCCCCCACCCCACCCCTAGTCTACCTGAGAGACCTCAGGATCATTGTGTTCAAGAAAGCCGGTGAGGTGGTAGGCAGTGCCCCTAAATGCACTCTTCCTTTTTATCGGTAGTCTCAAATTATGTTCATTGTACTCTACAAACTGCCCACCCCCAGCCACATTCTCTTCCTTAATGAATCTGCTCTTCTGATGCTTTTCTTTTCCTCTTAAAGTTCTCATGGTGTCGTTTCTTCCCTAACCCCGATCCCCATTCGCCCACAACCCATTTGGAACTAGGTTGTGGAAAAGGAGCAAAAGTCGGCCAAAGCTGCTTTCACTTTTGCTTCCAAGTCCCAGCCCCCTGTGTTTGTTCTCAGGATCTGGAGTGAGAGATCAGGTTATGAGTCAGGGTGGGGAAGGGGGAAGCAGAGATGACTTTGGGGGCTAGGACTAGAGTGTTGGAGAACACACATCAGGCCTTCCAAAAGGGATGGTGGAGGCCTTTTCAAGGAGCAGGGTCCTTAATTCGGCCATCTGTTTTGGCAGGATACGTACTATCAGCCCCGTGCCCTCGAGAAACATGCCGACAGCATCCTGGCACTGGTATGTCTGCCCTGGCATCTGGGACTACCGCATCTTTTCAGACCCAATTGCCCTCTTGAACCTTCTTCCCATCCTGGGAGAAGGCAGTGCCCCTGGGGGTGGGGGATGCTCTGGGCTCTGCAGCAGGCATCTCCAACACATACACACAGACAGCTCTCCAGCGTGCATACTTGGTACTCCCCTTCGGCCTATCCACAGCTTTCTCTGGGGCAGCCTGAACCGTTGGGGAAACCGTGTTTACTTTCGGGACCATCCGCAGGTGCTGAGTCCTGCAGTCCCCAGTGACCTGTCCTCCCTGGCAACTAACCTCTTTGGCTGCAGAGACAGCTGTTCTCTCTGGCAAGGTTCCTTTGGTGACATTTGTGCATCTCTTAGGGACCGGGCCAGGGACTGTCCTGAGCAGGGCTGATTGAAAAAGCTTGATTACCTTGAGTGGAAAGAGACTGGTCTTTACGTGTGATGAAATTATGTCCAGAGATGATGAGAGGAAGACAATAGAAGCCGTGCCAAGTTTTCCCAGCCTTTGTTAACTCTCTGACACACTTCCTTTCAGCAAATAATTGAGCACCTACTGTGTGCGTGGGGTCATGCACAGAATAGGTACTTGATGTGATATCCCTCAGGTTATTCACTTAGCTCAGAGCCTAGACCCGGTAATGGCAGACCTGTGTGCGTGTGTATTGATTGCTTGTCCCTGTCTCTCTGCTGCAGGCTTCAGTCTTCTGGTCCATCTCTTACTACTCCTCTCCCTTCGCCTTCTTCTACTTGTACAGGAAAGGTCAGTGTGATTTCAAAGGTGATGGGACAGGAAATGGGCAGATCGTTGGCAGCTGAGCCGATTCCCCTAATGAGGAAAGGAGACCTGGGATGAGGATGGCTTGGCTTCCCTCTTGCATCAGGCATCTTCTCCCTCTGAGGGCCTGCTGTCCCCCAAAGAGGGTGTGGTGGGGAGGTTGGGACTGAACTTGGCAGAGGGGCTGGGGGCAGTGGGAAAAGCTTTTCACATAATCCTTCTCCCCTCCCAGGTTACTTGAGTTTGTCCAAAGTGGTGCCATTTTCTCACTATGCTGGGACACTGCTTCTACTGCTGGCGGGAGTGGCCTGCCTCCGAGGTAGGTGGAGAGGGAGCCTGGTTTGGATCTGTCCATCATTGGGTAAATATTCATTAAATACCTTCTGCAAATACCATTTGGTGCTAGGCCCTGAGGGGAAGTAATCAGTAGTCAAGACATGATCTTTTCCTTAAAGGGCTTGAGTCATAAGTATGAACAAATACTTAGCAAAAAGGTTTGCTATTATCTAGAAAAGCTGCATATACCCTCCAACAGTTCCATACATATCCATGTATGTTTCTAATAATCCTAAACTGGACTCCGTGACCCCACATAGCAGGATGGATAAATACATTAGAAGGTCGAGTCTTACCACAGAACACCAAAGAGCAAGGCACTGAATGAACTGGTTACACTCAGCTACACAGATGAATCTCACAGATGCAGTGGGGACCACCAAATAATTTATGCACTGTTTCCATTTACCTAAAGTTCCAAGGGATGCATAAATAAGTGGCACAACACTGAAGAGAAACACAGGCATGACTGTCTTAAAAGTCAAAAGTAGGGAGAGTGATTACCTGGGAAGGGGGAGAGAACAGGCTAGGGAAGACCCCAGGTGGGAGGCAGCTTTGTTCTTGACCCCAGTGATCAGCCCAGGAATGTATGTACTTTAAACTGAATGTATGCTTTATGTAAATACGTTATTATCTCACAATTTAAAAATGAAAAGAGAGAAGCCAAACCATTGCCTTCTGGGCAGCTACACATGATGAAAAGCGGGTGAGGGGGATGCCTAAGAAGGGAGTGGTGGGGTCAAGAGCTGGGCGGCTGCCTTTTGGTCCAGTCTGGGGTAAGGACCTTCTACCCGTTCTGCCTCCTGATTTCCACAGGGCTGAGCTTCCTCCCCAGAGAGGCCCGCCCTGCCTATCTAAAAGTTGCTCCCATTCCTCAGTTTTGTCTTAATTTTCAATTTTATTTTATTTTTCCATTGGGGGAGAAATTAACCACAGAGAAGTCCAAAAACAAAATGTCAGAACTGAAATGCTTGGTTTTTGTGCTTATTACTTCAAATAACTTTTGTCCATAAAATACAGGATTGGCCAAAAAAGTTCATTCAGGTTTTTCTGTAAGAGTGGACAAGCCTGAATGAATTTTTTTGGCCAACCCAGTGCTAAAGCGTTACAGAGTTGGCGTTCCTATTGGAATCTTCCCCAGCCCCAGAAGTAACCATTGTCATCTGGTGTGGGTTTTTCTTTTTCCTGGTTTATATTTGTATACTTTTACAAAATACCGACCTCATTCCATCACATCTAAACTGCTATGAACTGTAAATGCATGTCAATTGAAGCGTTTTCAAATGTGACAGAAATAATCTGCATCTCAGAATCTGTGCAAAATGACAAGTATAAACACTAGATAGCATTTGGAGGGGTGCAGTTTACATTTTTAGCACAAATGACATCATTCCCTGCAAATCATTCTTCAGCTCTTTTCATTCTCAGTATTGTTTGGGGGCACTCCCTTGATGATACATAGCATTCTAGTTCCCTCTGCTTTTATTTTCTTTATAGCCTTTATCCCTCTCTTCATTTTTCTTGTTTTCTCATTTATTGTCTCTCTCCAGCCCCACCCCACTCCCCAACCAAAATGCCACCTCTCTGAGCACCAGGACCTGCATGTCTGGTTTCCTGCTGTCTCCCCCTGTCTGTCCCATGCCTGACACCTGTCGGGTCAGGAGAGGCAGAGAAGTCAGTTGAGACTCCCCAGCAGTAAGGGAAAGCAGATAAGATCAATGAGGGGCTGAGCAAAGAGAAAAAAGAGCTCAGTGTTGAGAATGGCATTCGATTCATGGAGGGAAGAGGAAGGGAGGCAGGGAGGAATTGAAAGGAGGCAAAGATGGACCCGGGAAACAGGAGAAATGAATTTGGACAGACAGGAAGAGTGCTGAGAGGCACAGTTAAAAGAGAGTGAAGACAGAGGAAGGGGGCTTGGATGTAGTGAGGAAGTAATTATGGGATAAGGACTGTGAAGTCAGATGCACGGAGTTGGAATTTGCAGGAAAGGGACAGAAAGGTAGCACTGGAGAAGCAGAGGGACAAGGAGAAAAGCCCAGTGTTAGTGAAGGTAAAGCCTGAGGGCAAGTGACAAGTGTTTTGAGACTGGGAAGAATGAACTTCCTGAAGGGTGGGAGGTCCATAGTCTAGGAAGAAACCAACTGGAGAAGTTAAAGAGGGGAAGAATGCCAATGGCTGAAATATGGAGGAAGGGAGTCGGCTCAGGTCACCTGTTTCCCCAGATCCAGGGCCCTCTGTTCTTCTCCTCTCATTTCTCTTTGCCCATGTCTGATTCTCTTCCTGAAACCCTCCCATCTTGCTTCCCAGTTTTCCTAATATGGTTTCCTATCCTCTCTCCGCCAGGCATTGGCCGCTGGACCAACCCCCAGTACCGGCAGTTCATCACCATTTTAGAGGCAACACATAGGAACCACTCCGCAGAAAACAAGGTGAGAGGCTCTGCTGTCTGCCCAGTCACCGGCCAGCATCGCCCAAGCAGGCAGATATGTTTCCCCCACCCGCCACGCTGGGCATTTGCTTGCACAAGGCTGGACCCCTCTCCCCTCCACAAGTAAACTGTCCACCAGAGGAAATTTCCCTTCCCACTTCTGATGGAATATTCCACTAGTGCAATCCTCTACCTCCATCTGCAGAGTTGTCTAGATGTGGAAACATTCCACAGCATTTCTTAGAAGGGGCTTTCCTCTTTATCACAACAGCTCGTTCTCCCAAATGTTTGTTTATTTTTTGTGTGTGCTGAACACTGTACTAGTTTTGTTCAGGGATGGGACAAGACAGACAGGTATGTCCATCCTTGTGCTCAAGAGGACACCGTGTTGCTGGGAGGGAGAAAGGCTAGGGCAGAGTGTCCTTGGAGTTGCGCCAGCCCAGCCAGTGCCGGCATGTGATTATCTTTGAGAAGGGGCTTCAGGGCCTTATAAAGCTCTTTCCTGTTACAAAGAGGTCTCTGGGTCAAACAGATCTGACCACCATTGTCAGATTACTGGTTGCTCCACACCACCACTTATGGAGCTTTGTAAGGATGCTCCACCATGCATTCTGCATACACCCTTTCTAATCCTCACAACCACAGCGTGAGGTGGCATTATTACCCTTCTTTATATGTCTGAGGAAATAGAGGCAAAGAGAGGTTACAAGACCCAGGCAGAGTCACCGAACAAGGAAGTGACTCAGTCTGTGTTTGGGTCCAGGCCTGAATAGAGCTCGCCTAAAATTTGCTTCCCTGCATTTTGTTTTGTTTCACCATTTACATTTTTGTAGAATGTTTCTATTGCTCTCTCTCAGTCCAGTTATTTTTGAAAATGTCAAAAAAAAAAAAAAAAAGGTCTGTGACAGAAAATAAAAAACTATTCTCAAAATAGAGTGCTGGGAGCTCTGGGGGCGGGGGAGGGAATACAGCAGAGTGGAAGGAATACAGCGCCGCTCCCGCTGCCCTCAAAAAGCACGTGGACTGATCGGTGGAGGGGATGGAGGCACAGAGGGTCTGGGCGACCCATGGCTGCAGGAGCTGAGGGAAGGGAGGTGGCCAGGAAGATGGAACAGTCAGAGAGAGCTCGGTTCAGATGGTGGCCCGGGTACAGAGGGGTTCCTGTGTGTACGACTTCCCTCCTTCCCTTTCACCCAGTCTTGGGACAGATGTTTCGATCCCTCAAGTCAGCATCGCGTGAAGGACCCAGGTGGGGAAGGGAGCAAGTGACCAGCCAACAGGCCCCTGCCTTCTCCCTCAGAAGCACCAGCCCCTCCAGCCACCCCTGCTGGGGGTGAGTCAGCCTTAGATTTTAGAAAAGTGAAGAGTCTTTGGCTCCTCTTCTGGAGGAGGGCAGATAGGCCAGTCTTGATACCTTAATAGGGCATCCTCTCTTTCCTGATTTTGCTGGTCCTTGCAGAACTTTCCATCTACCAACCAGAGGGTGCTGACCTCTGCATGTCCCTCCATGATGTTTGGGGGCCAGTCCTCTGGGTGGTGGGTGTGTCCTGGGGGTAGGTGGGCCTCCCCGCTCCACCTCCCCTTATCATCCCCCATATCTCTCTGCCCACCACAGAGACAGCTCGCCAACTATAACTTCGACTTTAGGAGCTGGCCAGTTGACTTCCACTGGGAAGAACCCAGCAGCCGGTGAGGCCCCCAGTTCTTTCGCTGCCTCCCTGATCTGACCTGTCCCCCACCTCCAGCCCCTCCTGGGGTCCAGTGCCTGCCTTCCAGCGCCGTCTCCTCATTCCTAGACCCCACCATCCTACGGACCTCAGACGTCCAGCTTGCTGCTCCTCACCCCATGCTCCCCTGCATCTTTCCATTCCTCAGGAAGGAGTCCCGGGGGCCCTTCCCCGCCGGGGTGTGGCCCTGCTCCGCCCAGAGCCCCTGCACCGGGGGACGGCCGACACCTTCCTCAACCGAGTTAAGAAGCTGCCTTGTCAGATCACCAGGTAGGAAGGCAGGGAGGAGAGGCGAGCTGAGGTGGAGGGAACATGGGGTGCAGCTCCAGGACGGGGTGCTCCACTGGAGGATGACTGTCATTTACTAGGCCTGGTGCCATGGCTATCGCATTGTGTGTGTGTGAAAAACAAGAGGATCAGAGAGCTCCACAGCCCCCGGGTGGGGCCTGAAGAGCTGGGATATTAACACAGTTGTGTCTGACACAACAGCTCTTTCAGCAAGACTGAGGGGGAAGGATGAGGTTGTGGGTGGGGGGGGGACGCACGGCCTTGGCTGCTGCAGGATCTTTTGGCGGCTGCAGCCCTAGCCTGGCCCCGCTGCTGCGGCCCTAGCCTGGCCCCGCTGCTGCTTGGCTTTTCCACTGTGAGGCAGTTCCAGTCTCTGCATCTGTGAACAGCCTGCCTCATAGAGTTGGTGAGATTTAACATACTCTGAAGGGCTTCCTCCTTGCCTGGATGCCCGAGAGCACGAGGTAAAGCCCAAGTAACCAGTGACCACCTGGATCTTCCAGTGGCCGGGCCACTGTGCGAGTTTTCTGTTGCTAGGGCCTAGGAGGCAGGTTGGGAGATACCAAGGAAGGGGGTGGACTTGGTAGTGGGTTTTGGACTGCGTGCTGATTGGTCAGAGGGATGAGCCAAGTTTGAGATGTTGAGGGAGGATGCTGGACAGGTTTGTAGTGTTTTCTGGGGACAGATCCTCCTTTGGGATTGACTGGACATGGTTAACTATCTTTTAAGGAGCGGCACCTGCCACATCTGATGTGTCTAAATTAGTGCATTTGTTCAAAAAATACTTATTAAGCCCAGAGTACCCTGTGCTAGGCTTTTAGCACCTACTGCATGGCAGATAACCAGGCATATCATAATAAAAAAATATTATTTCTTTGGGGACTTTTAATATATTAACAGAATCATAATTGTTAATTACTTTGCTTTTACTTGTCATATATATAAAATATTATCTCATAAAACTTTCAAGATTAATATATGCATGTGTGTGTCCTAGACCTCGATATAAAGTATCTTTAAAAGGTTAGAGAAGGGGGTTCTCTGCCAGTCCAATGGTTAGGACTCCACACTTTCTCTGCTGAGGACATAGGTTCAATCTCTGGTCGGAGAAGGAAGATCCCACAAATCACATGGCATAGCCAAAAACCAAAAGCCAAACAAAAGATGTTTGAAAAATTGGTACATATATTGTTTCATTAAATCCTAGAAAAGGAAAAACGAAACTGTGAGGGTCAGAGGTGAAGCAGACCACAGTGTGTGAGTGCTAGGGCTGGGATGGTCCCTGGACTCCCCTGTGTTTGAGGTTCATTAACCCCGTGTTCCCCACAGCTACCTGGTAGCACATACCCTGGGGCGCCGGATGCTGTATCCGGGCTCTGTGTACCTGCTCCAGAAGGCCCTCATGCCTGTGCTGCTGCAGGGCCAGGCCCGACTGGTGGAAGAGGTAAGTCCCCCTTACCCATCAACCACCCACCCCCACAGCCCTTCTCCCCCGACTCATGAATGTGGCCTCCTGCCCTTCCACCTTGGCCAATGCTTTCCCTCTGCTCAGTGTCATGGGCGCCGGGCAAAGCTGCTGGCCTGCGATGGCAATGAAATTGACACCATGTTTGTGGACCGACGAGGGACAGCTGAGCCCCAGGGACAGAAGCTGGTGAGTGGGCACAGGGAGCCCAAAGGTAGAGCGTGGGGAGGGCAGTGGAAGTGCTGGGGTCTGCCACAGCCCTAAGGAAGCCCAGTGGGGATCATCCCAGCTCCCACCTCCTCCCTACCAACCTCTTGGTGTAGGAAATCCCTGTAAGAGGGAAATGGATGGAGTTGACATGCAGGGACCCATCGTAATAGTTGTCTCTTAGTGCTTACCACATGCAGGGCCCCCAGAGGCTGCCCTCCCTGCCAGAAGGGGGATTTTCAGTCCCAACTGGGCTTCTTCCTGCTCCCTTTCTAGGTGATCTGCTGTGAGGGGAACGCAGGCTTCTATGAGGTGGGCTGCGTCTCCACACCTCTGGAAGGTAGGCCCATGGCTCAGCCCTCTTATCTCCACCCCTTGGGATGGAAGGTCCCCACCTCCCCACATGGATAGGACCTCCCAGGGCCTAACCACCTTCTCTGAGTGAGGTTTGAGACCCTTGCCTTCAAGAAAAGCCTACTACCCATTTGCTTTGCTAACCTTACATCGCCACCTTGGGCTGTGTCCCTTACCCTATTATGCTCTTGGTTCTGTTCCCACGCCTCAATAGTCACATCTCTGTCCCTTCTGCTGCATCAGAACCTTTTTTGTCATCTTCCCATTCTGAGAAGGCTTGGAATTATTTGCCTCTGAGTTGGGTGTTAAGAGTTCCAGTATCCTTCTGCTCCTTCCCCCAGAGCTAGGAGCAGAGAGTGGCCAGAAGGTCATAGGCCATGAGGTCCCAGCCCTTCCTCCCTCTGTGTTACAGCTGGATATTCAGTCCTGGGCTGGAATCATCCAGGCTTTGCTGGAAGCACGGTGAGACCTTGTCTGAAATCTCTTCTTTTTCCTGAATTATAGTCTGTCTCCCTGTGGTCAGTCACTGGAATCAGGGAAAGGGGTCTATATTTCTGTAGGACCTCCCACTCACCTGTGACCTGGGTGCCAAGGGCGGGGGAGCTGCAAGCTTCCTCCTCTTACACTGGGGGTTTGGCAGGAGGGGAGATAGTGGATCTTGTTGTAAATGACTGGTTTCTAGAGAGAACAGTCCCTCTCTTGGCCCTATTATTTATTTATTTTTAATGCCACTGACAGGAGTCTATTCCATTAAGTAAGATGATAGCTCTCTGAATTGTCTGTTCAGAGCTGCAGTTCCATCTTCGCTGTCTATTGCAGTGTAGCTGCAGGAAGGGTCCATGCTGGGAGGGTGGGGGTGGTGGACAGGTGGTCTTTGTGCTGACCCTTTGCTCTTCTTCCTGCAGGGGGTGCCATTCCCACAGAATGAGGCCAACGCCATGGATGTGGTGGTGCAGTTTGCCATCCACCGCCTGGGCTTTCAGCCCCAGGATATCATCCTCTATGCCTGGTCCATCGGCGGCTTCACTGGTACCCACCTCCTTCCTATCCTGCTACTGTAGGTGCACTCAGGCCATCTCTATTTCCCCCGGGAGTGGGGTGGAGGAGACAATAGGTGGGCTCTCTGAGTGGGTCTGGAAGAAGCTATCATATTTGAGTACACTTCACATTTCCTTCCACCCTTGTGCCCGATGATTAAAAGTAGAATCTGGGTCCTGGGGTGGGGAGATCAAGGAGTAAATGTTGCCCCTGGTATTGTCTTCAGTGCACTTCGTTGTTCTCTTTGGACAGTGCCCTGGCCGAGTGAAGCGAGAGGTTAAGGCGAGACCTGGGGCTAACTTAGTAGGGAGGATGGGGTGGGCCTGTAGGGTCAGGGGGATGAGGGTAGGTGTGGCGGTGGGCAGGAGCCCCTTGGTCCTCACCCTTTCTTTCCTTTCCTGGTACCAGCTACCTGGGCCGCCATGTCCTACCCAGACATTAGTGCCGTGATCTTGGATGCCTCCTTTGATGACCTGGTGCCCTTGGCCTTGAAAGTCATGCCAGACAGCTGGAGTGAGTGCAGCTCCCAGGCCTGCCCTTGAGGGAAGAGGTGGGCTAGACCTGGGAGACGTTCTCACTGGAGATGGTTCCCCCTCTGTGTGGGTGGGGAGTAAGCCACCGCATTGTTGAGAAGCAGGGGGACTCCCCTGTCTGGGAACCTCCGTTTTCTCTCTCCACAGACAGTGGGGACCTCTGTGTTGGGCAGGGGCTTTGTGTCTGCTGTCCTTTCATGTTTATCTCATGTTAGGGGGCCTGGTGACCAGGACTGTGAGGCAGCATCTCAATCTAAACAATGCAGAGCAGCTGTGCAGGTGAGGGCTGGCCAGTGTCTAGCACCCGACACCCTTCCCCCACCTCATCCCCTGTAGAGATGCTGCTGGGAGTTCAGATGCTGAAATTAGTACCAAAGTACAAGCATAAGCCACTGCCCTGTGTCCCCTGGAGGGACCCTCCCACCACCCGCAACCCCTCCCAGCTTCCCTGGGACCATGGACCTTCTCTTGATCTGGCAGCTAGTCAGTTCGTGCCTGGCACAGCAGGGATCTCCCAGCAAAGCCTGAAAAAAATACAGCCAGTGCTGGGGTGAGGCAGGCAGTTTCACCTGTCTCTGCTCTGAGGTCTCCCTCCCCACTGTGCTGTCCTCTGAAGGTACCAGGGCCCTGTGCTGCTGATCCGCAGAACCAGAGATGAGATCATCACCACCACGTGAGTGCCTGGGAACTTCTGCCCTCCTGGATCCCAGAGACAGCCAGGAAGCTGTCCCCCACCCCAAAGAATGCCCGCCAGAAACCCAGGAATCCAGACCCTTCCCAACCTCCAGTCCCTCCAATGTCCATTCTTCTCCCCTCAGGGTTCCTGAGGACATCATGTCTAACCGAGGCAATGACCTCCTGCTGAAACTCCTGCAGCATCGGTGAGAACCAGGGTGTGTGTGCGCACACATACATGTTTGTACTGACGTCAGTGCAGGGAGAGGGGGCGGTTCGGGGATGAGGAGTGAAGAGGACTGGGTCCTGACCTCTTGTCCTGGTGCTCTTCCATAGGTATCCCCGGGTGATGGCCGAGGAGGGTCTTCGAGTGGTGAGGCAGTGGCTGGAGGCCTCCTCACAGCTGGAGGAAGGTAAAGGGGATCTGCTGAGGGCTTGGGTTGGGGGTCTGGCAAGACCAGGATGCTGATGGGCACACGTCTCTCTCCATTACTAGCCTCGATTTACAGCCGGTGGGAGGTGGAGGAGGACTGGTGCCTGTCCGTCCTCCGCTCCTACCAGGCAGAACACGGGCCTGAATTCCCCTGGAGCGTGGGTAAGGAGTGCTGGGGCAGAAGGGGTTGGGAAGAGCCCAGGAAGGGGGTGAATACCCAGATGGGTGGCCCGTGTTTGAGCACCTTCTCTCTGCAGGGGAGGACATGAGTGCAGACGGAAGACGGCAGCTGGCTTTGTTTCTGGTGAGCTAAGGCGTGGGAAGCAGGAAGAGGGTGCCTGAATGGCCAGGGGCACAGGTGGGGCTTGGGGACGGGGGGTGCCTTGTAAGCAATGGAAGAAGCAGCTTCTTTAAAGTGGGTAGTTGGGGACTTCCCTGGTGGTCCAGTGGATAAGACATTGAGCTCCCAGTGCAGGGGACGTGGGTTCGATCCCTGGTCAGGGGACTAGATCCCACATGCCACAAAGAAAACCCGTTGCAACTAAATAACTAAAAATAAATAAATTAAAAAAAAATAATAAAGTGGGTAGTTGGTTCAGAAGGTGTCCGTGCTCTGCACCCAACCTGTCCCACCTTCTCCCCTCAGGCTCAGAAGCATCTGAATAACTTTGAAGCCACACACTGCACCCCGCTCCCAGCCCAGAACTTCCAGATGCCCTGGCACCTCTAGGGACCACATTGGGACTCATTCTGGAAGAACGGATGGACGGAGACATGAGGAAGGACCCTGTTTGTGATTCTCTGTGTTTATTTTGCTGTTTATAGTTTCTGGCAAGCAGGGGGACCACCCCCACTTCTCACTGTTCCTCTTGCACGTTTCCCTCATCCATCTGACAGTACCTAACCTTCCCAACACACACCCTGCATTAAATGAATGAATTATTCCTAATAATTAATAAAAGTATTTTTTCTACCAGCTGGCTAATTTTGTGACTTCCCAGCTATTCAGGAAGCCAGGGTTGGGAGTGGAGAAGAGTTGAAGCTCCAAATGATTGGGCTTTGAGAAACCCCACTTCAGGCAGCCAAGTTAACCCTCACCATCTCTGCTGTTGCCCCAGGAAATCAGCCCCCAACCAGAGCTGTCCTTGTCCAGTGGGTCCCCCACTCTCACCTTTCCCTGGCATGCCTAGTGCCATCACCACTGTGCAGCGTCCCGGTGCCTGCCTGGGTCTTCCTACATACAGCCACCCCAGGAGACCATGGTTGCCTCCAGTGCTCATAGTTCATGAGCTCTGTTGTTTACAAAGTGCTTCCTAGCACCTGACTTACACCTACACAACAATTCTACCGATTTCTGGGTCCAGCCTACATGGTTCCAGCATCAGAACCTCCAGTTTTTCTTGCTTAGTTCTTGCTCTTTCTGTGGGGAGCGAGGAATGGCTTGTTCCCCATGTTGGATGCAGCAAACCCTGCACAGCCTCCTCATCATGTCAAGTCTCTCTCCTCACACCCTCTTTGCAATTCAACAAACACAGGCCCTGCCAGGGACTGAGGACAAGGTGCCAAGGACTCAGGTCTTCCCAGAGCCATACTTTGCCTTATTGGAGAGCTGTTAGAATATTCTTGGTTTGAACCAGGAAACACTATTGGTTCCCTGTAGTGTTAGTCGCTCAATCATGTCTGACTCTTTGCCACCCCGTGGACTGTAGCCCACCAGGCTCCTCTGTCCATGGGGTTCTCCAGGCAAGAATACTGGAGGGGGTTGCCATTTCTTCCATTCTATTTCCATTCCTTGACGTTGGAACAGAATGAGTCCCTCTCCCACCCATCACTTTGTTGCCTGGCCACCTTCTTTCCTTGGAAACCTCTTTTCCAGATGAAATACCCCTAGGTTTACCACCCTGGGCCCACCATTTTGAACAAGATACTTAAGGTGAGCAACTACATTGTGAGGTTCAGGATACAGGCTAACTTCAGTGTCTCCTCCAACCTCAATGCACCCTGCAATCCCAGGGGCAGAGGCTGTCTGCCTCAACCAGCTCAGCGGCTCCTTCTAGGGAAACACACTGAGCCTCCACTGGAAGGAGTGATCTGAGACTTGTCAGGTGACACGATGTCTGCTATTTGGGGTTAGGAGAGACTGACTGCAGCTCCACAATGCTCCACCTTTAGTCAATACTGGAGAGCTGATACTGGCACCCCTCCCCTCTGTCCTGTCCTAGGGAGCAAACAGGGTGGAATGTGAAGCTGTGGGACCAGCTGCAGGATTCTGAACCTGGCCTTCCAGATCCATTAGGTCACATTAGTACCCTGGAAACCGAGTCTTTGTTCAGCCAAGGGAACCTCCTTAAATGCAAATAGGGGGCCCCACCTCTCACACCCTAGAGACAAAAGTACTCCTTCCTCCCCGCCGCTGTGGCCATTAGAGATTCTGTTGACCGGCCTCTACCACTACTGCCTCTCCCCTTTCTTCCTGCACTTTCTATAGATAACAGCGGGTGTGCCATGAGGGGACCTTGGATACCTGAAGTGAGTGGGGAGAGGTGAGGTTCAATATTTGAATTCCTGACCATGCCACCCAAAAAGTCTGTCTGCTCTCTTAGATGACTTCCTATCTGACAAGGCTTACAGCAGCTGTGTTTTCAGAACCACCCCCCCCCACCCCAGGGCGGGACCAGCTCCCTGTCCACTCTTCACCCTATTTATCAGGGTTCTAGCAGTCTTTCAGGAGAAGAACAGCTGATATGCAGACACCACTCCTGCTGGGGCTCTGGCTCTTGCTGTAGCGAGCACTAATCGAGGCCTGGACACCCAGGCATCCCAGAGTTGCTGAGCAAACTGGGAGAGGGGATGGTGGCTGGGAAAAAGGAGAGCTAGCCAACGGACAGGAAACATGGGAAGAAGGGATGGCCCCTGGGCTGAATCCTTTATCTTACCCTGTCTCTTCGGCCCAGACTCCACCCTAGCTGCTCCCAGTGTGAGGGGTTGGACTCCCGTTCAGTTGCTATTTGGGTTGATGGTTTGCTCCGTGTCCCCGGGAGGGGCATGTGTTTCCTGCACGGTCACGAATGAGGACCCCGAGGGTGAAAGGCTCCAGGGAGTGAGGAGCCCAGGTGTCGGGGATAGCCAGGTCTCCATCCATCCATCCAATTAGCAAGCCTTTCCAGCTCCCTCGGGAACCCAGTCATTCATTTTCTCCTTTCATTTCTATTCGGATTAAAGATGCCCTTACTAGTTCCTTTCTAGACCGCGGAGTCGCTGCCACTCCCCAACAGAACTTGGCTTTCGCCGGGCCCAATCATCTACAGCTCCGCCCCTTGTTCACGCCGATTTATTGTCCTCTAATTGCAGCATTCTGTCCTAAGGCCCGATCTGCTTTGTTTGGTAATTCGGTTTGCTTACCCTCAGATACCGCGTGTCCCGGGGAGGGGCCCTCAGCGTGGATTTCTTCAGCTGCTGCGGTCACCAAGGCGACTGTCGCAACGCCCCGCCTCTTCACCCGGGGAAAGCATCCGAAGGGCCCGTCACCGTGACAACGAACTCTGGAGGCTCTGCGCGCGCAGAAGCCGCGCCCAGTCTCGTGGACGGGGAGGAGCAAAACGAAACAAGAGCAGGATCAAAGCGCCTAAGGCCACGCCCCTTTAAGAAGGCCCCGCCCAGACCCTCTGCACCCACGGTCGCTTAACTTCACTGCAAATCTTCCTGGACCTCTCAGGGCGACCCCTTCAGGGAGCCCAACCTCAGCCCCTAATGCCTTCTCGTTGCGCTTTTATTTAAGAGAGGGAGTCAAAGGGTGCTGAACAATTCCCCTTCTGCCTCCCCTTTGCCTTTTTTGCTTCGAAAACAGCCCCCGCTGTCTGATTCTTTTTGTCACTCATTCAACATTTCTGTCGGTGCCAGGTGCTCCTCCTCAGTTCGCCATTACTCTGACTTTTCCCTAAAATAATTCTATTTTTATCGTGCCAAGGCTGTTCAGGTGAACGCAGTGGTGTGTATTTTTCTCTCGTATGTTTTCTTTCGCGTCTGCCTTTCTTGGTGTGTCTCCATCCTTTGGTCCCAGCTTCCTCATCAGCACCCCAAGATCGGATGATTCTTGAATAATCTGGCACCACAGCAGGAAATCCTCGGGCTGGGCCCGGCCCCAAACCTTCAGACCAGAAGCTGGTGCAGGTGGAGCGTTCCTGGAAGCCTAGGACTTTCCGTAGCCCATCCGACCCTTAAAGCTAAAAACCTGAGTCTCTTACAGAGACTGATCTGGCCAGATTCCGACGGAGCAGGCGAGGTGGGCCCAGGAGGCCCCCCCGGCGGAGGAAGCGAATGGGGCACCTGGAGCAGCATCCGGGTGTGGGAGGGATGTTGGCACCAAAGTGCCACCTTCCGGGGAAGCCGCATAGTACTTTAGGTGATCCGCCAGGGCAGGCTTCCCTGGTGGCTCAGTCGGTAAAGAATTTGCCTGCAGTGCGCGAGACCTGGGTTCGAGCCCCTGGAAGGAGGGCATGGTAACCCACTTCAATATTCTTGCTTGGAGAATCCCCATAGACAGGAGCCTGGAAGACTACAGTCCATGGGGTCTCCAAGAGTCGGACACGACTGAGCGACTAAGTACACACACACACACACACACACACACACCAGGGCAGGATGCCTGGGTCCCCACGAAGCGCGCGACCTTCTCAGGTTTCGGGGTCTCCAAGAGTCGGACACGACTGAGCGACTAAGTACACACACACACCAGGGCAAGAGTCGGACACGACTGAGCGACTAAGTACACACACACACACACACCAGGGCAGGATGCCTGGGTCCCCACGAAGCGCGCGACCTTCTCAGGTTTCTCTCCAGCCGCCTGGCCAAGAGCTGAGCTTGGGGGCCGCCCTTCCCAAAAGCTCTGAGGTGCAGCCAGGCACGGAGAGCGACCTCACAGCGCCAGAGCCGGTGGGCACCGGAGATCAGATCCACTGACCTGCGGTTGAGCTGAGGCGGGACCGGAAAAGCAAGGGGTGCGGGGGTGGGGGTGGGGGGTGGGGGGTGGGGGCGGTGTATGGAAAGGCTCTGGTTTTCTCAGGTGTCCTTGCTTTTGGATTTCTGACACGTCTTCTCCATCCTGAAAAATGGTATCACAGTCATCCTCTTTTGCAAGCCTATTCCCCCTTCCTCACCTTACATTCGAAGTCCAAATCTGTCTGGTCTTCCTTCTAAATGCTGCTCAGTCATTCACTTGTCGGCTTCCCTCTCTTCTGCTAGACCAGGACGCCATCTTGTGACTGGACTCAGGAATAGCTTTCTAACTGGTTTCCCCGCCTCAGAAATCTTTTACAAACAGAAAACTGCTCTTGTACTCTTCTGCTGAAATCTCTGTCAGTGGTTTACACTGCCCAAGTTCCCCCAGAAACACTCTCCCCCTTCCCCCTCATTGTTGACTTGTCTCCCACCCTAGATTGTGCTCTGTGAGGGTAGGGACTTTGTGCAGTATTGTATCCCCAATACCTGATGCAGTGACCTAACAAATGTCTGTTGAATTAATGTGAAAGAAGGTTCCCCTCTCCTTCCCTCATTCCCCCATCCTTGTTTCCAAACCAGGATGTTAGGGCTGTGGGTGAGGACACTCTGTCCCTTGGCTGTAGATTCTAGCATTGATTTCCACTCCAAAAGGATGTTGCCTCCCGCTTCCTCTTTGCCCACTTCTCTTTGGCCAATATAAGGCCAAACTGGAGGTTGGTGGGCAGTCATGTATGTTATGGAAGGCCATGCAGGTAACCAGAATCAAACCCTGTACATAGTCCTCTTAATAGTGCTGGTCACGATGAGCTTGGTGTTTGGTAAGTGGTTCAATGGGGTCAGAAGTGTTTCCTAACCTGCCGGATACAGAAACCCTGATACCAAGTATCTGAATACATGTACCAAGAATATTCAGGTAAAACCAGGCAGGAGGAAAGATGGGATGGCTGGGCTTGGTGGGATAATGCTCGGGGACTGATAACAGACTGATATTTGCTCTGAGGGAGATTTCTGGTGACTACCCCAAGGCTGTCTCACTCAACGGCAATAACCTGAATGGAGATACTAAGGGGAATCTCTTCGAATCTGAGGGCAATACAGAATGGGGAGGGTTGGGGGAACGTGATGACAGCGTCAGGATACACAGCATAGAACAAGACTAAGTTCAGCCTGATAACTCCACTTGGCTGCAAAGCACCGTCTACACAGAAACCAGATCCAAAGTGTTTGCTCAGCATCTGCCTCATACCAAGTGCTCTGCTGAGTCTGAAAGTGGGTTTTGGGGGCTCAATAACATGTGATCTAGGCCCAGGACCAGAGGAGGAGGGAGATGAATATGGTGTAGTTGGGGAGGGCTTTGGTGGACGTTTCATGAGTCTGTTCAGTGAAAGGACAACCAAACAAAGAATGTGGCCCTGGGCTGTTTGAAGTCTCTTGGCTATAGAAAGGAGAAATTCTTCCTGTCCTGTGATGATACGCTCTGAGGTTTTCACACTCTGAACATTACAGATTAAGAAAGCATATTCAAAACAGAATCTGGGGGTTGGGTGAGGGACAGTTAAACCAAGTCACAGAGGAACCACTGTCTTAACAGGGCTGCCAAAAGTTGGAATGAACTGCCTTGGCCTAACCTTTAAATTTAGAGGCTTGTCGAGTGCTAAGCATGTTAGCCCCTCAAATGCATGTTGAATGAATGAGTTCCTCATTTCAGGAGGTATGAGAGTAGAGAGTGGAGATTTTTTATGAGAACTAAAGCTTCTGATGTTAGATTAAGCCTGATGGTTTTCAAAAATTGGTCATTTTATGGTTTTCTGAGTAGGGAGGTAGGAGGGAACAATGGGGTCGATCAGTCTGGGAATCAGGTGGGTTTTGGGTCAGTGCTTCTCTGTGTTCCAGGTCAGTCTGAGATACATGATCAAGAATCCATTAAACAGAAATATTTCAACAAATACCTAAGCTGCTATCGATGCCTCTTTGAGACCAAGGAGTTGGGATGCCTTCTGGGATCTGACACCTGCCTTGTCCCAAAGGGCAGCAGCTGCATGACTCTGCTCATAAAGAACAGTAAGCTGCCTCTTCCTTTCATCTTGGGTCCAGTCCATTCCCAAAGTGAGTCTCTACCAGCCTTCTAAGCTGCACCCCAACTGGTTCCCACAACTCTAAGATACTGTTCTATCACTCCCTCTCTTCCTTTAGAGCTCCACATCGCTACTTCCATTCCTCTTCCCTTCTTGGCTCACCCTCCTTATAACACCCAGCCTCGCAGGCCTGGAGTTCACCAGATCCACTGGCCTTTCCTCGGGCTGCCTTCTTCCCGTCTGTCAGTGGTAGTTCCTGCCAGCACCATTCTTCTGCTACATCTTCCACTGCTTCTTCTCAGCCTCCTTCACTGAGTCTTGCCTTTTCATCTGGAGCTTTAACAGTTCATGTTCACCAGAGTTTGGTCTTTTGCTGTCTTCCTCTTTACTCTCCCAGAGGAATTTTTTAAAAACATTTATTTAAGGTGCACCAGGTCTTAGTTGCTTCATGGGATCTTAGTTGCTTAGTGGGATCTTTTGGTTGCAGCATGCAGGATCTATTTCCCTGACCAGGGATCAAACCCAGGGCCCCTGCATTAGGATCTCAGAGTCTTGGCCACTGGACCACCAGGGAAGTCCCTGTCACTGTGTTTTGAACGGCTCTTTCCCACCAACCTTCCATGGGAAACTTCCAGAGTTCATGGCTGGTGACTCCCTGGCATTCCCTGACCCTGTCCAGTTTCAGGGATCTGCCTTTCTGGGGTCCAGGCTGGGGTAGGGGGTCAGTGGTCTCTGTGGCATGAGGGGATGGGAGGGCTCGGGGCTTTGCCTGGGACCTCCATGTCACTGATTGCTGCTGCCCGTCCCCAGACAGTGGTTTTGAGACCATGGTGAGTGACTGCCGCAGCAAGGAACAGATGAGTGACTGCTCATACACCCGCGCCTCTCCAGTGTTTGGCTTCTGGATATTCTCTCGATGCTGCTTCCAGAATTTCTGCAATAACCCTCAGAAGAGAATACTATATGCTCCTTAGAACTTTACTGTAGAGACCTCAGGAGTACAGTCCTGCCAATTTCCAGCCGCCCTCTGGATTTCCACCTGGGGACAGTCGAGACACTGTCTAGCCTCCCCGAGCAGTCCTCCCTGCCACCCTCAGCGGCAAGTACTAGACCCCAGCCCTATCTGCCTCTTGATTGATGCCGCTCAACACCCGTTTCCACTCTGCCCCTTCCCACTCTCCCTCTGCAGAATTCTCTTCAGTTTTCCTTCAAGTCCTCTGACATCATTCCTCCTGTCTGCTCCCAACTCAAGTATACCCCTTTGCCCTGCTTCATTCTTTTCCCACAATAGTCCTCTCACCCCAGGTCCCCAGCTGTTGCTCCAAAATAAATAGATGTACAAACTGTTTGGTTTGCCTCTCTCTTCTGGTGGATATGGAGGTTGAAGGATGTAGTACTACCTGACTTCCATTATGGGAGCAGGTAAAGGGCTCCCCAACCTGCAGAGCTCAGCTCCTGCTTTGCCTTGCTGTGTCTGACTCAAGAGGAACTAGAAGCCTTCCTGTGGCTAAAACCGGAAGGGTAGTGTATGTCCTCAGAAATGCTGTCAGACCCAGAGCTGGGTGGGGACTGGCCAGGAGGTCCACGGGGGGATGCTGGTGGGAGTGGAGCTGTGAAAGAACCAGTCCCAGGGAGAGGGTAGGGAGGGAGTTCTGTGGAGAGATGCTAAGGCCTAGTGTCCTCTCTAATCCCAGGCTAATTTCCTTTTCAAGGGTCACAGTAACTTACCTCAATTTCAGGCCTTGGGCTTCTCAGCCTCTAAGGCTGCCTTCCAGTTTGACTTGCTAGAGCTGTACAGACGTGGGCCTTTTACTTATACTGAAGTCAGAGGTCATGGGGGAAAAGATGCAGGCAAAAGAGGAACATAGTGGCTTGTACCTCTTTACCTCCAACTGCTTCCTGATCTAGAAACAAACATTGGTTTCTCCCACCAGCGCACAGGCAGTTACAGAGGCCACAGAAATCCAAATGCAAAATGTTGTATAGGTAAGAGTATATCCTGTGTGATGTCACTTTTTCCAAGAACACAATGAAATTCAGGACAGTAGCTACTCCTGAGGGTTGGGACGGGAGGGCCTAAGAGGGGGCCTGAAGGCAGCTTTAGGTGCTGATAAAGGCCTTTATGCTAACTTGGCGAGTGGTATAACACAGGTGTATAAGTTTACAAAAACCCATCTAAAAGTGTGCAAACATCTCTATGGCCAAAATGGTTTAAAACTAAATAGGGCAAAACCAGTGTGCTTTGTCTCTAAGGCATATCTGTTTTTGAGCCCATAACTTCTATTTGTGTGCACACACTGATACACGTTCTCTCAATCCTGAGACACTATCTCTACTTGAGAGGTGACCATAGTGAGGCCGAAACCAACTTACCCAAGTGACAGAGGAGCTTGGGTTGGGCCACTCAGCCACAGAGGTGCACTACTTTTCAGAGGAATGTTTCATAATTCTGGTACTGGGTCACCAGATTCAGAGGGGTGGATACCTGGCTGTACTCATCTGCATGTCCTGGTGGTTCTTAATACCAGGCCTGGCTCAGAGTGGTGTGTCCAGTGTGTACTGAATGCATGGGGAAGGCTTGAGTTATGAAAATTCATTATTGCTTTCTGCATGCTTGCAGTTCTTCAAATTAAAATCAAAGGGCCGGCCTCTGCGGCCCTACCTGTGTACTCTGTACTCCCTCACCCCCTTCACCTATACTTCCCACACAGCCGGTCCTGGCTGCCAGGACCCTGGAAAGAACGCAGGTGCCTCAGCTCCAGGTGACTCTGAGACGTAGACCTGTTGTGTTTGCTCTTGTATTTTCGTGGTGGATTTTTCCTTCCTCTTGTGGAAAAACCTGACATCACCTGTGAACTTCCTAGATTTTGGAGGGTATGTTTAAGGCTGGCAAGATTCATAATCTTCATACTTTGATCTCCAGCCAAACAGAGGGTGGGATGGATGTGGGCTGTTTGAGGCAGGCCATTTGAGGAAGCCACAAGGCCAAGTGAAGTGGGCAGGGCTCTGCAATGCTGTTTGAACCCCACGCCCAGTTACCTTTAACTTGTCTACACCTGCCCACACCTGACCCTGCCCCATCAAAAATGTGACAAGGACTCTGGCCAGTTTGTTTATTATGGAGGAGGACTAGGGAATGCAGAACAAAGGACAGATCCCCTCCCTCTCCCTGGGAATCTGTGCAAGTGGATGTCATGGCTCAGGGATGTGAAGTGGAGCTGAGGAAGCCAGACACTGGGAAAAGAGATGAGAGCAGGCAGCGGACCAGGCAGGAGCATGGGTTGTAGACAGTGAAGGAGGGGCGCCACAGTGCTCAGTCAGGAAACCTGCACAAAGTCCAGCTCTCACCCTTTCTGATGCAAGGTCAGTCTGGCACAGACTGAACTAGCTAGGTATAGGAGAGTGGAAACAGCCAGACTGAAAGAGATCAGGAAGATGGGGGGTGGGGTGGGGCTGATGGGACACTCAGTTAACAGGACAGCATTGAGAAAACCACTGTGCCTTTACCCAGCCTAGGCAGAATCCACATTTGAGATTATTTTCTAGGTGGTTGAAGGGCTCTGGGTACAGTGCCAACTACTTTTTTTGGGGAGGAGACGAGACCAAAACCATATAGACACTGGAAGGACAAAGGAAAGGCAAAGGAAAGGAACTGAGAATTTACAGGCCCAAGAGTGGGAGTGTTCTGAGAAGACAATGCATCATGCTGGGGTGCCAGGACTGAGACGCTAGACCAGAGAGAAATCTATCTGTGGAGAAAGATGTCAGGGACCAGCCCAGGGCAGAGTCAAAAGTCCAGAACTGTTGAGGAACAGGTATATGCTGCGCAGGGCAGCAATGGACAAACTCAGATTCACGGGTGGGCCAGCCAGGGGGTCCAGGCCTTCAGAAGGCTCCTCCCCAGCAGGGAAGCTGGGCAGGGGCAGTGATAGGTTCAGGGTTTGGTAGAACCACAGGATCTGGGACTGAGACAGGGGCAGAGCCAGGGACCTGTCAGGGGCTCAGGCAAGGCACTGTGGAGCTGGGGACTGTACCAGGAGTTGCAGTAGTCATACTGACAGCACTGGGCCGAGTACCAGTACTCTGAGATGTAGGTGGGGAGCTTTTCTTGGCAGCGGTAGGAATTGTGTTGTCCACAGCCTCGGATTAAGAAGCGAGCTTTGTTCTCTGGAGAAGAAGGGACAACTAATAACCCTTGCTGCCTCCCATAGTCACCAAACCTGGTACCCCTTTCACAGACCTGCCCATCCCTCACCTAGACCCAATTTCCTTTCCAGACTCCTGCAGAAGAGGCCAGAAGAAATTAGCTTAATTGGCTTCCCAGAACCCTCCCCTACCAGAAACCTCCATCTCCTTAGACCTCAGGCCCCAAGCAGCCCTCATTTTCAAGAGACAATGCCATGGGCTGTCCTGCCAGTGGCCCCTTCCCTGCCTGACTCAACTCACCATAATTGATGCTGATCACCATGCACGGGGATGAGCTGCTGATAGTGCACTTCTCCGAGCCTGAAATGCATCCTACAGCAGGATTTTCTAAGAGGCAGAGGTGGCAGGTCCGGACTTCAGAAACAGGAGCTGGGGAAGTGGAAGACATAGATGGTGGTATTGGCCCAAACAAGTTCCCTGCCCTGCAACATCCCGCTCACCCACCGCCACCCTTTCCCTGTACTCAGCCACCCCTCCTGCCCTGCCCCTGCCCCACTTACCCTTTCCCACCGTGAAGCCCACCACGACCAGTGCACCTATAAGTATGTGGGCCTTCATCATGGACTTCTGGGGAGAGGGGCATTCCCTGAGGGGTGCCTAGAAACCCCACCTTCCCGTGACCACACTCCTTGAGCCTGATCTGCAGGGTGTTTCTGACAGGTAGTCTGGGCAGGAGCTGCTGTAGGTACAAAGCTATACTCCTCCCTGGGGCAGGAAGCAATTAGCTTGGCAGGAGAACATGTCCTCACCCACCTGGTCTGGTTCCTGAATGTGGGAGCATCAGCCCAGACAGGTGCAGTATCTGGGCCCCAATCCAGCAGTCTACTTTTGTCCTGAGTGTCCCTCAAAGATCTGTTCCTGCCCCTCCAGGGTCCATGGATTAGTTTCATTCTCTGGTACCATCTGCCATCCTCCCTACACAACAGGGCCAGTCCCTCTTGTTCTGGGAGAAACTTAAACCAGGATCCCAGTGACCTTCATCCTTCTGAGATGAGCATGTCTCAGCTCCCCCAGGAGGGGGCACACAGACACAAAACAGCAATTCTAGACCTTGAACCTCTTCTCCCCACCCCCTTACAGTTCAGTTTATTTTGGGACCACTTTCTTTATAAAACTTAAAGTGATATTGATTACATCCCCTAAAGTATAAACAGCCAACTGCAGGTGGCACAAAAAGAGCAAATATTTCTCCAGTCTTTGAAATCCAACTTGTCTTTTCCTCGTGATCTCCATACATCCCTACACCCAGTCCTAAAAACATCACCCAAATCTACTGGGCACAAATCTGTGCTGGCTTTCAACTTGAGGAGAGTGGGCTGGGCCAGGAGGGCTCCTGGGGGCCAGCATACCATTACCCGTGCTTCCCCAACCCCAAACACCAGCCAATCAGCCCATGGCCTTTTCTTCCACTTTATTTCATATTCCCACCACAATAATGACTCCTTTAATTTAAACTAAAAACCATAGAGGGTTCCTGAAATTGTGGCAGCAAAGGAATGAAAGTGTCAAAGACCGAGGGACAGGTGGGGTGGGGAATCAGCGAATCGTCTTCACTGGGCTCTTGAAGTTGCTGGCGGCTTGGAGCTGCAGCTGGTAGGCCATTGGATGGATCTTGAAACCGTAAAGCCTGGGTTGGGGCAGAGGTGAGAGAAGCAACAGAGTGAGCCCCATCCTGGCCTGCCAGTGGCCTGCATTCCCCCCTACCCCAGTTTCTTCATGGGCCTGCTCAGTACTTCAAGGCAGTGGTTCCCCAACTTCTCCCTTCAAGCATATTTGGAAATGTATTTTAAATATCTATTAAAACTCAAATTCAAAGCTACAAATATGTGTCTGTACATATATACATGAGTATATACACGTTAGTACTTATTTTAATATAAAAGCTGAACTTAACTTTTCTACACCAGAGCAAAAATGATACTCCAGGAAGATCACACACTTCAACCATGGCTCTGAGAATTTCCTAGCAGAAAGTTGAGCACACAAAATGGCAACAAGGCTAGCTACTGCCTCATCCTCCCTTCTTTCTGGGGGATCCCAGGCACTTCGTTTGACCCTTGGTGACTCTGTCCCTGCTCCCCACCTGGGCACAAACTGGTTGGCGGGCCTCTTAGGCCGGTACTCGGGGTGCACCATGAAGAGCATGTGAGGAAACCGGTGCCGAAGTAGGCGCCATCCGTGTGGTGGTGCCTCGATGACTTGGGTGTGTACACGTCCATGCACTTGGGGCAGTACAGCTTCACCATGGCCTCACCTGGGATGTCTGAAAGGCCTGGGAGACAGCCAGACTCAGCAGGCCAGGTTACCCAAGCCTGCCCAACCTCCCTCCTGGTCTCAGGCCCCAACCTGCTTAGCCCCAACTCCATCCCAGCCTGCCATGACCCTCCTTTCCCTTTCCCAACACTCACCGATGGGAAGCATTGGCTGGTTCTCACAGTACACACGGGGACAGTATCCAAAGTCTCCCTGCTGGTACTTTTCCAACTGATGTGAATGAAATTGAAGGAGTTGGTGGGTAGGTATGAAGAAAAGAGGCAACCCCCTCCTTAGCCCAACCCACATCACTGTGTCCCCAACTCCTTCTGCCTCTTAATGTCCAGAGGCCCCTCCTCTGGCTCAGATGGGCCTTCAGACTCCCCTGCTTCCTTTCATCCAGTCAGGCAGTCTGAAGATCATCAGACATTCACTGCTTATTCCCTGAAAAAGAGGCAGTCTACAACCTTCTGCTCTAGGTCACATCTCCCTCCCCCAAAACACTCCTTTCACCTCAACCCTCAATCAGGTCTTAACCCATAGGCCCAGATTCTGGGGTTCTTTCCCCTCTTCTCAGCTAGATTCCATGACAAGTGACCAAGTGACTTCTTGCTGAAGGAAACTCTGCTTCCCTATTGCCTCTGAAGGAACCGAGTAGGAGTAGAGAGGCCTCACCATCTGGGCGATGCCACGGTTGGTGAGGATATAGCGGGCGTGGATCAATCCATAGAGCATTTCAGCTGCTTGCTCAATCAGATCACTCTGGTTGGGGTTGTCTTCCAGCTCCTCATCTGAAACATGGCACCAGTCAAATGCAACCACTTGCCTTACAACTTTTTAAGGTGCCCTGCCCACTCCCGGGGGCTGCTGGCTTTTCAACCCAGCATCCAACTTGGAGCCTCCACCCCCACTCACAGCCTGGGCATCTGAGCCAGAAACATGGGCCTCTGACCCTTCCACCAACCCAAGGCCTTCTTTCTATCCCTCTCAGCCTCTGCTTCCTTCTCTTCTTTAATAAATAAATGCAAAGATGTCAATATGGAAGATAGAACTCCTAACCAGGAATGGGCAAGGAAGAAGATAACACCGGTGGAAAAACTACCATTTTCGAAAAGTGCTAAGTTATAGGATCAGAGTATGAGAACAAGTTGTAAAAGTCACAAAATTAGGCAAGAGTGAGACAAAATGAAGTAAAAGATTTGGGGTTAAAAGGGTTAGAGAACCAAAAGGAAATTTAGAAATTCATGAAGCAGATAAACAGGGTGTGAATAGGGAAAAAACAGCACACACACAAAACAACCCTGAAGGTGTCTCACCAGGCTCCAGGTCCAAGATCATGTCTAAAGCTTGTCGATAGTGAGGCACCTGTTCATTGAGTCCAGTGAGATTGAATTTGTCTTGGATATAGTCTTCATCCACCTGTCAGGACGTGAAGTCAAAAGGAAACCCAAAGCAGAATCCTCAGCTTTGACCTGGGCAGGTTGCTCTAACTCGTGTCTTATCTTCAATACAACTGCTTCATTCCTTTTGTTCCACACCCCCAACTCAGCAGAAGTACTTGAACCTCTCTCCCTAGTTCGTGTATACTGCCCACCCAGAAGAGGTCTGGCTTTTCTCTCCTAAACATAAGCAATCCCCTCCTTACAGAGGCAGTCCTTTCAAGATCCCTGTCCTGATTCCTGTGACTAGCTCTAGGAATCAGTTTTGGCCTCTCCTGAGGGGCAGCTGGCTCTCTGAGGAAGGTGGGGGCTGAACAGCTTGGATTCTGAAGTCAGTTACACTCCCTTATGTTAACACACAGGCATGCTATGGAACATTTTAACGTTAAGTGTTTTAATTCTCCTAATAGCTACCAGAAACATGTACTACCAATACTTCCGTGGTAAAAAAACAAAAACACAGGTTGATACGTCCAACCTTAGACTGCTGGAGGGTGGCAGGGTTGACTTGGGGTCTCAGTCTTGACCCTTTACCACAAGTTAGAGAGAGAGCTACTTAAGGGGACTCCTCCTTGACAGAGTTTTTACTGAAGTATGTAAGAGAAGTGTGTGGAAGCTTTATGTGCAGAATATGTGGCCAGATTACATGTGGAGGTGGATGGTAGGGTTGAGGAGAACTCACCTCACAGAAGAATTCATTGCCACGGAGCCCACAGAACCAGGAAATCCACGACACCTCCTCTGAGCTGCTCATCTTCACGTCGGCTAGAGACAGAAGAAATGTAAGCCTAAACTCTCCCTCCCAACCTCTGGTATCCTCACTCCTCCCACACTTTGCCCTCCAACCATGGACGAATTTGGGGCCACCCTTTTCTTAAAGAACCCGAGACTGGAGCACGTCTCTCTAGCTCCTTTTATTTACATTCCAGCCCCTTTTCACTGAGATTATATACAGACATTCTTTGGGGTCCACCACCTGTGAGAAACCGACAGGTCTTGACCCCACTAGTCCTACCTACATCCCTGACGCTCCTGAAAGCCAGGTCCCTCTCTCCCCGGTGTCAACTCCGGCAGGGCCGTGGCTCAGGCTCCCTACCCTCGCAGGTCTCTGGCCCCATTCTCAAGGGTTCCGAAGTTTATCCTTTCCAGGCAAGAGCTGGGCCCCTCCTTTTCTCATGGCCTGTGGGTGGTCGTCAGGTCCGTTTCATGGGAGTCCCGACATCTCGCCTCCACCCTTCAAGCCACCTCTCCTATCCTCGGTGCCGGACCGGGTCATTTCCTTTCCCACCCCCACATCAAGACGCGGAGACCCCATGTGCCGCGCCCAGGGACACGGGACATGGCGCGGCGACGACCACCACACTCACCGACTGGACGGGGACTGGGACCGGGGGACGGGGAGGGGAAGGGGGAGTTTCTACTTCCAAAGACCGCGACGACGGCTACAACGCAGGCCGCGGACCCGACCGCGGCAGCCAAAGTGGGGTGGGGGAGTGGAAACTGGGGAGGGTGGGGAAGAGGGCAAACGCGCAAGCGCTTAGAGTTAGGAGCCGCGATGCGTGCCGGGAAATGGAGTCCTCGGAAAGAAGAAACTGACGAAACTAGGGAAAAGCGAACTACGAATCCCAGGATGACCCGCGCACGACCCTGGTGTCACGAGGCCCGGGGGGAGGGGGACGCTGGGGGCGGGGCGCAGCAAGGCACTGCGAACTGCCACCGGAAGCGGAAACTCAGTACCGCGTTCTGGGCCAGGTAGCCTGGGAAATATAGTCGTGTGATTCCGGGGGCTGTGGGGCTATGGAGGGGAGGGGATGGGCCGGGAGAGGAACTAGGCTGGCTGGTTGCTTCTTGCCTCTCCTATCAAACAGCGAGCCTCAGGCCTCGGCGAGACTTTGCTACCCGGGGCATTGATCTCATCCCCAGCCAGCCAGCCCTCCTGACCCTTATCGCCTTGCTCCTTGGAGTCAGCCCGCTAAAGAGACCTGCGACGGGGCCCATGTTTCATCCGGGGTTCGCGCTCCGGAGGCGGGAGGTGAGGCCGGGCTCCATGCTGAGGGTCCTGGGTAGGGTGTCCTGGGATGAGCTGAGCGGTGTGAGAACCAGGACGGCCCCGTGGGCTAACCTGAGGTGGTGCCAGCCATTCTGCTGCTTGTCCCCTTGCACTTCTCCATTTCCTCTTAGGGCTTGAACGGGGCTGCTGTGGGCGCTAAGTGCGACCTTCGAACCCTGGTCAGAGTGATGGTGAGGGGCTGCGTGACGTTATTTCATTTCAGGGTTTCTGGGCATTCTCCGGCTCAGAGCCTTTTTAACCCTGAGAGTGGTTTCCCAGGTCCAGAAAATGAGCTCGGAGCGGGGGCCACGTTGAGGGAGGAGGCGAAGGGCATTGTGGGGGCGTTATGTAAAAATAGGACCCCAACCGACGGTTCTTTCTCAGTCCTCGCGCTACGCCGGCACGTGGTGCGTTGTGCTTCTGCTATGGAAACATTCCAGGGCGGGAAACAACCCGGCACTTGCGCGCACCTGTACCCTCAGGTATTTTGTTTTGTTTTTCCCCAGCCACGCATGCGTCTTTGTGCCCTGTGATTATTTCTCGATTCCTTTGCTTAGAGTAGCGCCATTTTGCAGTACGGAAGCTACAAAGCGACACAGACTGGACCCTCTTCCTGAAAGCTGCTTCCTGCTTCCGGAGACTTGTCGCGTTTGTTTTTGTTTGGGAAGAACTTACCCCGAAATAGGAAGATTTAAAGAGCCAATTTGATTGTTTTTCTTAATGGTATGTTTTACGCTGTGATACAGTTGTCTCCGGAGTAGGCAATGGCACCCCACTCCAGTACTTTTGCCTGGAAAATCCCATGGACGGAGGAGCCTGGTAGGCTGCAGTCCATGGGGTCACTAAGAGTCGGACACGACTGAGCGACTTCACCTTCACTTTTCACTTTCATGCGTTGGAGAAGGAAATGGCAACCCACTCCAGTGTTCTTGCCTGGAGAACCCCAGAGACAGGGAGACCTGGTGGGCTGCCGTCTATGGGGTCGCAGAGAGTCGGACACGACTGTAGTGACTTGGCATAGCATAGCATAAAGTTGTCTCAGAGAGGCTGGTATTGTTGGTGTGGATGGAGGTAGGGGCGGAGCGCAAGGTCTCTGGGCAACTGTCTTACGGAGACTTCTTTCTTACCTTTCCTGAGGGGCATTTTCTGTTACTGGCCCTGAAGGGTCCCAGGTTATGGGGTCTCTTTGGGTTGGGAGGGGATTTTTGACGCTAAGGATACTTTTTGTTTATCTCATTAGGTGTCTGGAATTGGCTCTGGTCGCTGCAGGACCACCAGGGGCTTGGCTTCCTAGTCTCATTTCCCTAGGTTTCCCAAAAGCCATGTCTGGGTCTTCCCTCATTAACTTTACCCCAGCCACTGATCCCAGTGATCTGTGGAAAGATGGGCAGCTGCAATCGCAGCCTGAAGAGCTGGAGCCCACCCTGGATGGGGCTGCAGTCCGGGCTTTCTACGAAGCCTTGATTGAAGATGAGAGCAGCACCCCTGAAACCCAGAGAGCTCAGCCTGGTCCTGCCAGGAAGAGGAAGAAAAGAATGACGAGGGAGACTGCAGCAGGAGCAGCAGGAGGACATGGACAAAGGAGAGCCCTTGACAAGGACAAGATGACCCAGCAGATACTGAGGGCAGCCCAGGAGGGGGACCTGGCAAAACTAAAAGGCTGTTGGATCCCCCGTGAGGCAGGGGGAGCTGGAGGGAATATCAATGCTCGGGATGCTTTCTGGTGGACCCCTCTAATGTGTGCTGCCCGAGCAGGCCAGGGGCAGCTGTGCGCTATCTTCTGGGCCGTGGGGCTGCCTGGGTAGGGGTCTGTGAACTGGGGGGCAGAGATGCTGCTCAGTTGGCTGAAGAAGCAGGTTTCCCTGAGGTGGCCCGCATGGTCAGAGAGAGCCCTGGAGAGACAAGGAGTCCAGAGAACCGGTGAGGGAAGCCTTATCTTTTATTATTATTTAAACTTTTAAATCTATTTTTGTTTTATTGAAGCATAGTTCAAGAATAATTATATAAATTACATGTGTACAATATAGCAATTCAGGATTTTTTAAAGTGACATTCCATTTATAGAAGTGAAGTGAAGTCGCTTAGTCGTGTCCGACTTGTTGCGACCCCATGGACTGTAGCCCTTCAGGCTCCTCTGTCCACGGGATTTTCCATTTATAGTCATTAAAATATCTGCTAAATTTCTGTGTTGTACACACTGGGTTTAAATCCTGATTGTACTTCTTGGGCAAGCAACCTAGTGTCCATGTGGCTCAGTTTTCCTATCTAAGAAATTAAACTATACTTCTTATAGAGTTGTTAGGGTTAATTAAATGGGTTAATATACATAAAATGCTAGAACAGTGCTTGTATTTAATAGCATAGTAAGCACTGTACAAATGTTAATTATAGTAATTATTATTTCTCACCCAAGAAACTTGTGAGGCCTTAACCATTCCTTCAGGTCCACTGTTGCTAACTGGGGAGGAAAGGCAATTTGTTTCTTGGCAGAAATACTGGAAGGACCTTGTCCCACCCTGCCACCCACCTCTGAGGCCTCTAAACCCTTGTGCTGCCCTTAACCTTTCTCTTTTTTTCTCTCCAGGTCCCGATCCCCCTCCCCCCAGTACTGTGAGACTTGTGATGCCCACTTTCAAGACTCTAACCACAGTACATCCACTGCTCACCTGCTGTCGCTGTCCCGGGATCTCCGGCCCCCATCCTGCCACTTGGGGTTCCTACCTCCAGCCCAGGCTTCAAGCTGCTGCTGAGGGGGGGCTGGGGAGCCTGGAATGGGGCTAGGACCCCGGGGTGAGGGCCGTGCCAACCCTATCCCCACTGTCCTCAAGAGGGACCAGGAGGGGTTAGGCTACAGATCAGCACCTCAGCCCCGAGTTACACATTTCCCAGCTCGGGATACACGGGCAGTGGCTGGGAGGGAGAGAGCCCCTAGGGTGAACACACTGAACCGCAAGGAGGAGAAAAGGCAGGAAGAGAAGGACAAGGCCTGGGAGCGGGATCTGCGGACATACATGAACCTTGAGTTCTGACTTGGGCAAGTTCTGACCCTGGTGTGTTGCTGAAGTCTGAACTTGGGCCCCGAACTTAGACACTTGGGCTTCTCCTTCCTGATGTCTGCCCAGGTTCCACACCTTCTGGTTTGGATCAGTGGACTCTGCCTTCAGTAGAAAGAAGCCAAAACTTAAATAAAATCAAGCTTTTCTCCCTCTTGGTGTTTTATTCACTTTTCTGGAAGCTATTGCAGGGAAGCCAAACGAGACCGGGGACCACATGAAATTCTACCAGAGCCAGAAGAGGCAGCTCCTCTACGTGGCCTGATAGGGTTGCCTCTGCCAGTCTGGTTCACTTCTAGTCCCCAGCCACTGTCATTAGTGCCCCACCTATTTTTTCAACCCCTGAACCAGGAATTACATCTCTATGCAAGTCTATGCAGAGCTTCCCTGGTGGCTCAGATGGTAAAGTCTGTCAGCAGTTCGGGAGATGCAGGCTTGATCCCTGGGTTGGAAGATCCCCTCAAGAAGGAAATGGCAACCCAATCCAGTGTTCTTGCCTGGAGAACCCCATGGACAGAGAAGCCTGGTGGGCTATGTTCATGGGGTCACAAAGAGGCATGACTGAGCGACTAACACTTTCATGCAAGTTTACCTCCCCCAGAAAGCACCCTCTGTCCACTCCAGCCAATTCAATCACTGATTTCACAAGTTTGTATACTATGTGCTATGAATGGGAATGAGACATGCCCGATCTTCAGGTTGCTTGCACCTAGGAGATGAGATGTGCTAAAAGAATGCATGGTGATGTGGAAGTCAGGAAAGGCTCAGAAATGATCACAGGTGGTGTCTTGCAGGAAGAGGGCAGTGTGATAGGAAGACCAAAGATGCAGCCTGTAGGCTGTTAGCTGAGCTGGAACCATAATTTCTGGCCTCCCAAATCTACACTCTAAGCCAAGGTTCTTCATTTTGATATCCGAAAACTCCTAAGGGCAGGAAGCACATCCTTTGTCTACACTTGTCTTCCCCATACTTCCTCTCCTGCTCCTGCCTCATACCGGGTGCCAGGCACGTGAAGTGCCCACTGTTGTCAAATCCAAGAGGTAAACGTCTGTGCATGGAGGAGCAAGGAAGGGCTACTCAAGCCCCAAGCCTCCTCTCAGCTTTCTCTTCTGGAAAAGCCTTTCATGAAACCGTGAACTAGAAGAGGAGTGGAGCGGGATGCAGGGAAGAACTCAAGGGAACTAAAGGGGGCGGGCGAGCTAAGGGGATACCGGCAGTCGGGGGTCTTTAGGGCGACGAAAATGGAGCCTGGGCTTATATTCATGCTTTTGGCTCCTGTGAACCCGGCTGTACGCCCCTTGGATACGGCCGGTGCGCACTGTTGGCGCGCACAGGCAGCTCGGGCCGGGGGCGGGGGTTGGGGGCGGTCGATCGACAGGGTCCGCCCCGCGAGCTAGGGCTCCGCCTCCGCCTGTCCTCTAGTCCCGGTGCGGCTGCTTCCGGGCTCTGCGGCTCCGGGCGGCTTCGTGAGGCCGAGGCCCCGACGCTGGGCCCGGGAGGGGCTGCATCGCTTGGATGCCTGGACGCCAGGCTCCCCAGGCAGGCGCGCGCTTTTCCTCGCTCCCGGGATCTCCCAGGACATCTCCGGCCTGACCTTGCGAAGACTGAATCTCAGCTGCGGGCTGGGGTGCCAGTGGGGCCACTTTATAGGAATCACAGCCCTCTGAATCAAAGCAGGAACGTTGCTGGCTGGAGTTTGCCGGATACCTCACCCCCACTCACTTAACAGGAGACTTCTTTCTGAGCTGCCTTAGGGCAGCAGTTAGGACTCTCCTGGTCGGTTTGGAGCACCTAGGATCCGAGGCCACCCTTCCTTCCTTCCTTCCTTTTTGGATGGAGAACCGCCTCCCCAGTTTCTGGGGCACCTTGGGGCGTGGCCTTGGTGAGTGAAACTTGGGGTGCTGCCTGCTGGGAAGGAAACCTGGAAGACAGGGAGGACTCTGTGACGATGTCCCAGGCTTTATCATATCCGTAGACTTTTGGAATCTTGTGTGTGTGTATAGTGGGGTGGTGGTGAATGGATTTGAATGTGCCTCTCTTTACCTTAAAACTGAAACGGAAACAAGCCGCTTCAGGCTGCATGACCATCCCGGGAAGAGGAGAGCCACTCCTGAGTTCCGAGTAGGACTCTCCAAGCAGATACCTGTTCTTCTGAGCCTAAACACACTCTGGTTTCTGAGGAAATCCTCAGTCCCCCACCCAAGAGCCTAAGCCGTGCCAGGAAGCAGCCCCAGAATTGAGGGGCTCATTGCACACCCCAGCCATGTTCCTCCGACGCCTTGGTGGCTGGCTCCCTCGCCCCTGGGGCCGCCGGAAGTCGACGAGACCTGACCTGACCACCCCAGAACCCAGACGGATGGACAGCTCCTCTGAGAATTCAGGGAGTGACTGGGACAGTGCTCCAGAAACCATGGGAGATCTGGAGTCTCCCAAGACCCAGGACTCTGGGGCTGCTCCAGAACCAAGCAGGGAGGCCCAAGTTGAGAAACTGGAGTACAAAAGAATGGATTCTCTCAAGTGGGAGAAGACTGCTTCTAGCACCCAAGAGTCTGGGAGACCAGAGGCTGGGGAGACCATTCCCAAACTAGGACAGGATCCTGTGGACTCAGATGGCACTGGGAAACGTGGAGGGTCCCCTGAAGAGGAATTGAGCCCCTCAGTGGCTGAAGCCCCATTGGAGAAGCCTGGCCGGCGTCAGAAGCTGCTGGGCTGGTTGCAGGGGGATACAGGTGGGGGAGCAGGGGCTCCCTACCAGTATCTGGGGGACCCAGAGGAGTGTCTGCAGATCTCCACCAACCTGACCCTGCACCTGCTGGAGCTGCTGGCCTCAGCCCTGCTGGGGCTCTGCTCAAGGCCCTTGCGGGCAGCCTTGGACGCGCTGGGCCTGCGTGGACCACTGGGCCTCTGGCTGCATGGGCTGCTGTCCTTTCTGGCTGCTCTGCATGGACTCCATGCCGTGCTGAGCCTCCTGACCGCTCACCCCCTGCACTTTGCCTGCCTCTTTGGTCTTCTACAGGCCCTGGTGCTGGCTGTCAGCCTCCGGGAGCCCAGTGGGGATGAGGAGGCCACTGACTTGGAGGAGGAGAAGTTAGGGAGGGATGGGGGAGGAGCAGAGGGGAGACCCAGGCAAGGGGCTGTGACCAAGGGGTACGGTGTGACCCAGGGTCCTACCTTCAGTGGCATGGGAGCAAGGATGAAGATAGTGTGGGAGGTATGATCCAAATTGTAAGCACAGGGACCTCAGGGATGGGGCAGAAACCCCAGAGTATGAGGGCACAGAGCCCCCTCCACACACAGGAGAGCTGTTCAGGGTGTCTGTGTTTATGGATAGTGGGGCCTCGCCCTTGAATTCACCAGCTGTTGTTAATTTTTGCTTTTACATTTTTCCCACTTTTTTCTTCCACCTCCACTTTTTAAAAGCAAAAAAATAAGTGTGGTGGTGAGAATAAAGACTGAAGTGTCCTCTCTACCTTTTAAAACTCTCCAGGAGTGGAGAAAACCAGTCAGGACAGACAGACCTCTGGGTAGGGTAAGAGGGTGGTTGAGAGACTCGAGGGATCCCTTGGATCCTGGGATCTGCACCATCTGGGGAAGAGCAGCACTCCTAGGTGGGTGGATCAGGGAGTCTGGATGGGGTTCCCACAGGTGATGGGGAACCTGAAGGGAGGATCTGAGGATTCCTAGGAGCCAGGGGAGTGGGGCTGGGTGCAGGCAGTGTTGGCAGGATGGCCAGCTCATAGGGGCTGGCAAGCTCACAGGCAGCATGGGGAGCACTGGAGTTTGCAGACCCCACTAGGGGGTTGGGTTTGCTCACTCAGCAATAAATAACTGTGTCACACCAAATGCTAAATATACCACTACAAAGCGAGTTACCACCGCTCAGTGTCCTTCCTGACGCCGTCCAACTGGGGGTTGAGGTGGGAGAAGGTCTAGGGGGAGGACTGAAATGAGGGGAGTGGGACTGATGTTGGGAACCCCCAAATGAGACGAGGATTGGAAAATCATCTTTATTACTTTTGAAAGAGAGTTGGGAGTCCAGCTTCTCCCCTCACCATACAAGTTCCCGCTGTATCCATCTGGGGGCACAGGTGAAGCCACAGGTCAGTTAATGGACAGCTCGCAGACGTCTGATGGGAGGAGAGAGAAAGGAGGGTGGACAGGAGGGAGACCCACGGAGAAAGGCAAGAATGATGGCAACGGGATGAGGCAGAATGCAATCTCTCACGCCCCATGTCAGACAAAGTCTCTGAGGTCTTTTTCCCCTGCAGACCTCTGCCCCTCTGTGCCTGTCTGACCTTCTGCCCCTTTTATCCACTGCAATAACCCAGAGTCCATCCTGGCTCCCTCTGGTACCATCAGTCTATGACACAAGTGGAAGTGTCAACATAGCCAGTGTGATGATGTCAGCCTTCAGCCACGCCCCCTGGTGACATCACTTGAGTCCCTTTCATCCAGCTCTCACAGAAGACTTGATAAGTCCTAGTTGTCTTCCATAAGACTTTACCCCCTCACCTTGATTCCTGGGGGTCAGTAAGAAGGCCTTAAAGTCCAGGCAGGAGGTCAGGGACTGGAATTCCTCCACACACTTCTCAGGAGGGTGGGGTGAGCGATCTGGAAAGGGAGGGCCAGGCTCATCAAAGCCCCTGCTTCTCAGCATAGCCCCTGGTGAGGAACTTAGGGAAGCAGCCAGCTCTTCCTGGGATGATGTCATAGGACCCAGATAAAGGGACTCTATTGCCTCCTCCCAACCCCCATCTCTCCTCCTCCTCTCTTTTCCCCCAGATCTTGCGTGGCCTCCCCACTCACTGTAGAGGAGGAAGCGCTGGTAACCCTGGCCTGTCTCTTTCAGCATGATTCCACCTGGGCATGCACTGGAGAAGAGCTTGGTCTTCATGTCAGGGCGGCCTGTCATGGTTGGGGGCGGTTAGTGTGAAGACAGAAGCAAGCAAGCCCAGGGGGCCTAAGGAGAGTGAGGGCTGGAGAAAACCAACCTTCGGTTCTGAGATCTGTGCTCCCGTCAGACAGGTGGTAGATCCATTTCCGGGGCACACAAAGCCCGTTTTTCCTGCATAAGTGGTAGTGGCAAGGAGGAGAAACAGTGACACCTCAACCACTCAGTGCCAGCCTCTATTCCATCTTACTCTTTCTGGAACCCTGGGTCCCCTTGGGTTTCAGGTTACAAAGGGATGGTTAAGTCCATCTTTCTCCGGAGGGAAACTAACAAAGCTATTGAACTCAAGTGGGCCAAGAATAATGGTATGCCAAAGAGCCCAGTTCTTTGTGGGTGGGTGCTCACACTTTAGGCAGAGACCGCACCTACTGGTGCCTCTGCCTCCTCACCACTCACGTGCGGATGGTCGCTCGAAGCTGGAGCTGCATGGGGGCAGAGCCCACAGCCATGTTGAAGACAATATTGTCCACAGGGTCAAAAGTTGCCAACTCCTCCTTGGTGGGAGCTGCTCCTGCGATAAAGTACCACTGGCCCAGGTGGGGGTCTGGGAACTGGAGAGACAAGGAAGGGAGCAGAAGGTGGGTCTCACTACAGAATCCAACCTCTTCATCAGTTAGAATGACAATACTTAGGGATGAGGGTGTTGGCTGCCTTTTTCCAGCTAAAGACAATCCGTGACAAGGAGTCACTAAATGACTTTTCCTCTTTGCTCCTCTTCAGTAAACCCCACTCTCCGGTTCTACATGTCTCCATATTGATGGCCATAGTACTTATATATTTTCAACTTATTGCTTTCATAATCACAACACTCACATCCTTTCTTCCTTCCAGTGTGGCTTTCTGGTCATGCTGGGCCTCTTAACCTAGTCCATCAGAGCCCCCTCACCCCCAACTCAGCAGCTTCCATGCTCAGTGCATACCTCTTTCCCATCCACTCCTTCAGTTGTCAGCTGGCTGTGCTCAGGGCACTGGTAGATGGAGTTAAGGAGAAAGCCATAGAGGTAGAGAAGAGCTGCCCAAATGTGGTGGAACATCTTCAGGCAGGAGGGAGCTGGTGCTCTGTGTGGAGTGGCTGGTGCCTTAACTGCTCTCCCCAACTCACTGCTCAGTATAGTCTGCTTCCAGCCCACTTGCCTCGACCCTTGACCCTTTCACCTGCTAATGAGTAACTTCAATCTTGTTTTCCAACCCAACCATGGATTGCTTACAGTGTTTGGGACTTCTCCCCCTCTTTGAAACACAACCACTCCACAGTACATACTGGCACAACCAGGGTCTCCCAGGAGTTAAGACAGCTGAGACCTCCAGGTGATCTTTCAAACCCTATCTAAGCTGGGACATCTGCTGTGCTGTGCAGCACTGAAGAGAGATGGATTGATTCTACCAGTCACTCACTCACTGAGCAAACTGTTTTTGAGTTCCAGTTGTTTGTCAGGAACTGGCTAAGCCCTGGGAACATAAAAGTAAGAGATAGTCCCTGGCCTTGAAGAAGTCAGTCTAAGGAGAACTAGCTGTGTAAACAAATCATTGCAATACCACCTGGTAAGTGCTTTACAACAGGTATGTACCAGGTGCTGAAGTATGTGGATGGGAGGCTTTCTCTCTCAAGTTGTTCACTGGAAACTATGTACACCGTCCAGAAAAGTCTGCTGACACACGAGTTCATTCACTTAATGTTTATTACTGCAAGAAGTTACAGAATCTAGTGGTTATAGACAGTGGTGTCAAGCAGGGTGGGTCCAAACCCTTACTTTGGACAATTTTATTAATCTTGCCTGTTTCCTCATGGATAAAATGAGCAAATCATCAACCTCATAGGATTAAAAGAGCTAAGGCATATGAAGCCCTTAGCAAAGGCCTGCACATAAATCCAAAGTAAATATTCCCTATAATTAATAGTAATGTTTGTAAAACATTTATTACTCTCTCGTGGGTATTATGTTCTCAAGTAATAGGAGGTAGGCAAAGAATTGTCAAGAGGCAATCATTGGGTACTGCCAAGAAGATGGGACTTCCTGGATTATTTATAACCCACAGGCTGCCATAAAGATTTGTTCTGAGAGGTGAGGCTTGCTCTGGGCTTGCGATTTAGCTAAAAGAATAAAATTTGGGTGATGAATAGCTGAGGGTTCATTATATTTTTTAACAAAAAACTAAAATGCAAGCTATTGGGGCAGTAAAATAGAAGTGCTTGACCCAAGGGAGTCTGGTAGGCCTGATTTGTCAGTTCTGCCACTAACATTCACCTATAAAAGGGATGTAATAGATGTTGAAAGGCTATTAAATGTTAACAGTATGTGAAACCCTCAGCAAATTGGTTGGCACCAACTAGGGGCTCACTATACAGACGTTTATTAAAACTTTTAGTACCGGGACTTAAGTATAAGCTACAAATCCCAGAAAGGACAGGCACCGGAGGCAGGTACACCAGCAGCAACGGCTTTGGCTGGAGGAGTGGCAGCACTGCGGGGCCCAGGCCCTTGCCCGAGGGGCGGAGGGGAGAAGAGGGCAGAGGGACGGTAACTCTACCGGACCGTCCACCTGTAGAAGCCCTTAGGCGGCCCTCTCAATCCCCCAGGGTCAGAGTCTTGTGTTTCACTCCAGTCTGACCCCATGTTTCCAATTCCAAAACTCGGAGTCGTCCTTTTTAAGACAAAGTCCTGAAAGGTCCTAAATCCTTGGTTTCTCCAAAACATGGCGTGTGCCCTCGGCCACACACCGCCGGGGAAGAACATGGCGCCACAAAACGCCCACCGGGCAAAACCGAGGTCAGGCCCAACGACGCCACCGCACGTAAATCAGCTCGAGAACCACCTCCAACCGCCCATGGAAAGGGTGACTTCCGGAGACGCCGAAGGAGTGGCTCAGCGAGGACGATGGTAAGAGAAGACAGGATTCTAGGTGGCCTGGACAGTGCCGCCTCAAATTCTCTGCCGACCAAGACTTTAGCATAGATTAGCGAGGCACAATCCCCAGTCTCCAGACTCCAAGATCCACACAACTGCTTAAAGCCTCTCTCCAGGCAGTCGAAGAGTCCCATCTCGTAGTGTTTTTTCAGGCATCTATAGCGGCCACCACAACCCGCTATTGCTTAAGCGCGCGCAGGGGAGTACTGAACAGCGCCAGCTGTGGTGGGGAGGTGCCTAAGTGTGCACGCATGCGTAGTAGGACGCACGCAGGCGCAGTACGGTCACCCGGGCGACGGCGGTGGCGGCGGCTCTTCAGGGTGCTCGGCTCCCTCCCATCTAGGCCGGCCCCGGCCCGTCTCGCCCCCAGGAACTCACTATTTGGGGCCGCGGACTTTCGGGAAAAGCCCCACAAAAGTAAAGCTTGGGGACCTGGGGGAGCCGGAAGTACCGCCTCGCGATCCCCAAATACTATCGGGGAAACGGAAGTGGCCGTCGGTGGCAGGTTGGGGGAGACCGGAAGTGACGGTACCGTGGGGAAGTCGGGGGCGGAGTTGTGTGGTAGGGTGTGTGTGTGTGTGTGTGTGTGTGTGTGTGTGTTTGGAGTGTGTGTATGTGTTTGGAGTGTGTTGGTGTTGCCTTTCTGATAAAGCACCGAGGGTACGTAGAAGAGGGAGACAGCTCTCCGATCTAGCCCTCCGTGAGTGTTCGTCATTTCGGGTCTCTAGTGACTTAAGCGGGTTCGATGGGCGTGGCGCGGCGCGGGCGCGCGTGCGCGAAACCACTTTCTCCGCAGAGTCTGGCGCGACCCTCGCCCTCTGGTTGTCCCCTGGGTTTGCCGACTTCTCGAGCCCTTGTCCTACCGCGACCGGTGATGACACCGGTCTCTGTGTTTCCTTCCTTCGCGTCTTCCTAGCTCTTCTGGCCCTTCCTTACTGTGATTGGCGTCGTTGAGCCCCTCCCACCTGCCGCCCTCCAGCTCCCCGTGCCGTCGATCTCTTACCCTTTGTGTTTCTCTCCCTGTGCCCCGGAATCAGAAGGGGGATGGGGGCGGGTGTGAGTGTGTGTGCTTGTGTGGGAGAAACTCTTTAGGTATGGGGCGGAGTCTCGGGCAGGGGAGGCTTCCGGGTATATAAAAATTTGCTCTAGGCGACAGCGGGCCTCCTCCTAACATTCTTCCTTAGAGAACTGTCGGCCATGGAGCCCAGTGATAGTACCAGTACCACTATGGAGGATCCTGACAGCCTGGAGGTGCTGGTGAAGACCCTGGACTCTCAGACCCGGACCTTTATTGTGGGGGCCCAGGTGAGATCCCAGTACTTCTGGGATACACAAATTAACTCTTCCTCTTACAGGTTCTTTGTACTGAAAGAAGAGCCTGATATCGTTTTTTGAATTTTCTCTCAATTGATTCTTTTGTTCATGTTGTATCCAGAACATTTTCTGATGTATGCTCTTTGGCTTTTGTTGGGTGAGGTAGATTTTCTTTGCCTTCCTCCACCTCGATAAAACTCAACGTAGAGGGAAAGAAAGGAGGAGGAATCTGTATGTCAACATGATAGATGAGCCCCAGTCCAAAGGGACAGATGTGGCTCCTGCCTTTGGGAAGGCAAACAGAACACTAGGACCTAAAGTAGAAGAGTGTCTTAAAAACTGATGAAGTCTGTGCTGTGTTTCTAAAGGATAGGAGTCGGATCCCATAATGCTCATAATGCAGGTAGATCCTTAATAGACAAAATCGTAAGGAGGTTGATCCATAGTTTTAAACACATTGTTACATGTATTTAATGAGACTGTGTAGGCTTTTGTGATTAGGTGTTTGTAAACAGCTGGGTACTTCTCACAAGTCAATTGTCTAGTTAGGAAAAATATTTTTCTGACTTTGCCCCTTTTTCTTGCTTGAGTCTGCCTTCCTTAACCTGATTCTCTACCACATCTTCTTTGTCATTGCTTTTATCTTTAAGATTACAGTGTTGTATCATTTTGTGTTTGTGGAGGGGTCACCGGTATCTCTAGGCATACACATTCCTTTTGGAGCCAGGCAGAGAAGGAGAGAAGAGAATGTCAGTTGGTGTTTCTGCTCTTCAGCCCTGTAGTTTTCTCCTGGGCCTGTACCTGAAGTTCGTTACGTTTATTGTATGTATTTTGACAAGTATTGCCCTAGTTCAGGGCTTTGCTCAATAATTACCTCACAATTAATACAGATGGGTAGTAATTTTAGGATGGGATGGTTTTTACCCCTTACAAGTCAGCTGTCCCTCTTCTGTCCTTTTTCTTCCACCCCCTGATTCCTCGTCATGTTTCTTCCTCCCTACAGATGAACGTAAAGGAGTTTAAGGAGCATATTGCTGCTTCTGTTAGCATCCCGTCTGAGAAACAACGGCTTATCTACCAGGGACGAGTTCTGCAGGATGATAAGAAGCTCCAAGAATACAGTAAGGGGGTGGGGGAGGCAAAGCAGAGCTTGAGGCTGCTGTCCAGAGCAGTGAGCTGAGGCCATGGGTTTCCCCGATCATGTAATGTTTTGGTGTGTATTTTTTTTCTGCAGATGTTGGGGGAAAGGTTATTCACCTTGTGGAACGGGCTCCTCCTCAGACTCAGCTCCCTTCTGGAGCATCTTCTGGAACAGGGTCCACCTCAGCCACCCATGGTGGGGGACCCACGCCTGGTACTCGGGGCCCTGGGGCCTCTGTTCATGACCGGAATGCCAACAGCTATGTCATGGTTGGAACCTTCAATCTTCCTGTAAGCTTGTGTTCCTCACGGGAGGGTTTTTGTGGGGGCAGTTTTGGTTGTGGTAGCAGCCAAGAGTTCATAAGAGAGGTGTCTCAGTCTTTAGAAGGGCTTTGGTGGGCTCTCTGGTCTGGTAACAGCCTCTAAGAAGCTAGAGGGGTCGGGCACCAGAGAATCAGTTGGAAGTGTGGGGGCCTTAGTATTTGGCTTCTCCCAGAGCAACTTCCCTTACCCTTTCCCCAGAGTGACGGCTCTGCTGTGGATGTTCACATCAACATGGAACAGGCCCCAATTCAGGTATCACAGGGCCTGGGAGGGTCAAGGAAGGGGATCTGGGAGAAGGAGGCCACGAAGTGGGGGATGGGTCTAGCTGAAGAGATGGGGCTGGGTCCTGGTTTAGTAGGTAATGGAGCTTGTGGCTTTATCTCCAACCTGCCCTGATTTTACCTCTCTCATTGTAGAGTGAGCCCCGAGTGCGGCTGGTGATGGCTCAGCATATGATCAGGGATATACAGACCTTACTCTCCCGGATGGAGGTGAGTGGGCAAGGCTGGCCACTGTTGACCTGTCTTACTCCATCCTCCCTACCCCTTTTGTCTCAGCCTAGGGATGAGGGCATGACTGGTCACATCCACTGGGTTCTCCCCTCTTAATCTAATCTCTTTTCTGCAGTGTGTGCTCTTTTGGGCAGAGAAAGTATCTTTCTATTGAGGCTGTCCTGTCCCTGCTGATTCTCTTTGCAATTAAAGAAGGATTCCTTGCCTTCCTGTTCCTTGGTTGTCATACTTGATGCTGGGATGGCTTAGCTTCATTAGTTTGTATTTGCAGCCAGTGTCCTTTCCTTCTTTTCTCTTGGAGGTTAGGAAACCACAATCCCTAGTTTTTGTTGATAGTTTATTTGTAAGTATCATAGGTGTTTGTCACATATCTAACTTGTGTACATTTTAGGGAGTCATAGATTGAGATGCAGAGCCCTGCCTTGGGGGTGCCTAGTTGGTGCCCCTTCTCCACTCAGTCTGCTCTGACCTGAGGAATCTGCTGCAATCTCATGTTGCCTTTGTTGCCCTGACTCTTCCCCCGCTTCAGTGCCGAGGGGGGCCCAAGCCCAGCACAGTCAGCCGCCACCCCAGACGCCAGCGGTGGCCCCAGAGCCGGTGGCCTTGACCTCCCAAACTTCAGAACCGGTTGAAGTGAAGTGCCTCCTCGAGAGCCCATGGAGGCGGAAGAAGTGGAGGAGCGTGCCCCTGCCCAGAGCCCGGAGCTCACCCCTTCTGGCCCAGCCCCAGCGGGCCCAGCATCTGCCCCAGAGACAAACGCACCCAAGTGAGAGAGAGGAGAGCACCTTTTGGGGTGGGAGTGGGTTGGGGATTCTAAGTGAAGTGTAAGGACCAGGAAAAGGTCTGATGAGAGAGAAAACATTGTTCAGAGGTGGTGCTTGTAGAGTTAGTGTTGAGGGGCAGGGGGAGCTCTGGAGTAGGTAAATGAGATTGAGACTGGCCACTGAGCCAGAGGCACTACCCTTCTTCGGGTTAGGAAATCCACATGGTGCTCCTGGAGGTGGCAAGAATCTCTCCCCTGAGTACCCAGAGGCCCCATCTGGTTTTTAAGAGTTGGTGTTTTGCCGTTATAGGTACAGGATTGTCTTGTGGGAAGGGTGAAAGCAGTTTGTCTTTTCCTGTCCTTCCCCCTGGGTGAGGTTAAAGAACAAGCTCTGCTAGTTCCAGGGGCTGGGGTGGGGGTTGGGCCGGGGCTCTGGGAGGCCAGGGAGAAGTGGGGCACGGGTGGCAAGGGCAGGAGTCTAGGGAAGCCTCAGCTCACGGCCGCTTTGGGGTTTGCCCACAGCCACCCTTCACCTGCAGAGTACGTCGAGGTGCTTCAGGAGCTGCAGCGGCTTGAGAGCCGCCTCCAGCCCTTCCTGCAGCGCTACTATGAGGTTTTGGGCGCTGCTGCCACCACGGACTACAACAACAATGTGAGCCCACATACCCCCTCACCTCCAGCGCCCCCAGATGGAGCAGGGCGAAGCGTAGATCACTTCCCTGCCCCGCGCCCCAAAAGATGTCATCTTCTACAGAGCAGCTTCTCTTTAGATTAGGAAGGAAGTGATTGTTTCCTACCTGGCAGGAAAACGGGATCTTTTCCTCTTTGACATCTTTATGGTGTTCACTGTCTTCTCACTTTCACGATCCCCTAAATTAGTTATTTAGGAAGTTTATAAAATAAGAGAGATTAGCAGGTGATAGCTTACTGATTCACTGTAGGACTTATTATCAAAGGAAGCTATTTGTGTGTATAAACTAGAGCTTACTTGCAAAGATTTGGTGTATACAGAAGCTTCAGAGGATGTACCTAAAGACATAGTGCTCACTTTCTCGGTTGTGTCTAACTCTTGGTGACCCTGTGGCCTGTAGCTCTCCAGGCTCCTCTGTCCATGGGATCTTCCAGGCAAGAATACTGGAATGGGTTGCCATTTCCTTCTTCAAAAGACAAAGAGGATGTGATAATCTCAAGAAGGCATTACTTTTTTACAAGCTGGATCCTAGCCTAATGCTTTCTGCCTTTCTGTGTTTGGCCCCGGGGAGTACAGCAAGAGGGCCGTGAGGAGGATCAGCGCTTGATCAACTTGGTGGGGGAGAGCCTGCGGCTGCTGGGCAACACCTTTGTGGCACTGTCCGACCTGCGTTGCAATCTGGCCTGTGCGCCCCCTCGTCATCTGCACGTGGTCCGGCCCATGTCTCACTACACCACCCCCATGGTGCTCCAGCAGGCGGCCATCCCCATCCAGGTGGATCAGGGGAGCCTGGATGCGGGCATATGGGGGGCTGTGGATGAAGTGATCCATCGTAGCTGTTGGGCTCCAAGGAGGTTGGGAGGGGAGCAGACTTGGCAAACATGGTGACCCAGAATGGAGGAGACTTTAGAAGTGTGTCATGGGGTGCTCTGGGTTAGGCTCTTGTGTTTTTCTCATGTCTGCCCCATCATCTCTGTTGTCCAGATCAATGTGGGGACCACTGTGACCATGACGGGGAATGGGACACGGCCCCCCCGACTCCAAGTGCGGGAGGCACCTCCCGCTGGTGCTGGGCAGGCCTCGTCCCTGGCCCCCTCTTCTACCGCTGTTGAGTCTTCGAATGAGGGGGCTTCCCCGCCAGGGCCAGCTCCCCCACCGACCACCAGCCACCCGAGGGTCATCCGGATTTCCCACCAGAGCGTGGAACCCGTGGTCATGATGCACATGAACATCCAAGGTGAGCTGGGAACAGCCGCTGGCAGAGCAGAGCAGTGCAAGGAGGGGTCTGGGGTTGGTGCTGAGATGTGGGGGCGCCAGGGTGGGAAAGGAGACACCGGGGCTGGTGGCGGTGGCTGATGGTACAAGAGCATAGGCTCTCTAAGTTGGCGTGGTGTGGGGAAGGGTGGGAAGAACGGCTTGTCCTCAGAGAGTTGTGTGCGTGGTGAAGGGAGCGTCTCCTCTCCATCTAGATGGAGTGAAAGGGCATTTTTCTGGTCGGGGGAGTGGAGGCCTGAAGCACGCTGTTCTTGGGAGGATCCAGTTAGACCTTGGCCCTGCCTGTCTCAGGCCACCGTCTCTGTCTCCTTGCCCAGATTCTGGCACACAGCCTGGTGGAGTTCCGAGTGCTCCCACTGGCCCCCTAGGACCCCCTGGTCATGGCCAGACCCTGGGTAAGAGTGAGGGCATCAGAGCAGGCTGAGCTCTGGGTAGAGAAGGGGTAGGGCCGAGTGGGTGGGTTGAAGGGGGTCCAGAGTCAAGGTTACATCAGACCCACCCCCCAGGCTCCACCCTCATCCAGCTGCCCTCCCTGCCCCCTGAGTTCATGCACGCCGTCGCCCACCAGATCACTCATGAGGCCATGGTGGCAGCTGTTGCCTCCGCGGCCGCAGGTAACAACCTGAAAGGGGAAGCCCGGGAGGGGGTCCCAGTCCACGGTGGTGGGCGTCGTCTGCTGGCCTGCTCGGACTGGGCCCGCAGCCCTCTTCGGTCTTTCCCCCTCTGCCACCCACAGGACAGCAGGTGCCAGGCTTCCCGACAGCTCCCACCCGGCTGGTGATTGCCCGGCCCACCCCCTCCACAGGCTCGGCCTTCCCATCCTGGGGGCCCCGGTCTCGGGGGCTCTGGTGAGTTAGGGGGTCGAGGAGTCCCATCAGGGAAGAGTGTGGGGAGAAACTTCTGTGGCAGGGCATGGAGAGGCCAAGTCTGAAAGCCTGCCCTTGTCTTCTCCCCTCAGCCAGGCGCTGGTTTGGGTACCAACGCCTCTTTAGCCCAGATGGTGAGCGGCCTTGTGGGGCAGCTTCTTATGCAGCCTGTCCTTGTGGGTGAGTCCGTGTCCTTCCCCACCTCAGATGGAAGCAATTTCCCAGTTCTCCACTAGAATGGAGATGCTGTGCGGTCTTGTTTTCCTTGAGCTTTCCACTGTCGTCTTTTGCTGTCTAGCTCAGGGGACCCCAGGAATGGCTCCATCTCCAGCCCCTGCCACTCGTCAGCTAGTTCTGGCACCACCAACACGGCTACCACAGCTGGCCCTGCCCCCGGGGGCCCGCCCAGCCTCAGCCCCCTCAAGCCTCCGCCTCTGATCTTCAGTTCTCTCAGCTCCTGGGGAACCTGCTGGGGCCTGCTGGGCCAGGAACCGGAGGGCCTGGTGTGGCTTCTCCCACCATTACTGTGGCGATGCCTGGTGTACCTGCCTTTCTCCAGGGCATGACGGACTTCTTGCAGGTGAGTGGCTGGCTGACTTTCCGCTTCAGCCTTCGTCTTCCTGAGCCCAGCCAGGTCCTGGGTGTCTTGTTGCCACTGGGAAGGAACCTTGGGAATTGATTGTCTCAGCACCCTCCATTTGGTAGATGAGGAAAATGGGCTGGGAGAGAGAAGCACAGTAATTGTGTCACTGCTTTCCTGAGCTAACCCGTTCAGAGGGTAACTGCTCAACCCGACTCAGCTTATGAGAAGCCACCATGTGTATTCTGCTGTAAGGCGCAAAGACTGGAACAGAGCGCCATACCTTCCAGACTCCTGTGGATTTGTGCCTCCCCAATGGCATTTTTGGGGCTTCCCTGGTAGCTCAGCTGGTAAAGAATCTGCCTGCAATGCAGGAGGCCCCGGTTCGATTCCTGGGTCAGGAAGCTCCCCTGAAGAAGGGATAGGCTACCCACTCTAGTATTCATGAGCTTCCCTGGTGGCTCAGCTGGTAAAGAATCTGCCTGCAGTGCGGGAGACCTGGGTTGGGAAGATCCTCTGGAGGAGGGCATGGCAATCCACTCTAGTATTCTTGACTGGAGAATCCCTTTGGACAGAGGAGCCTGGCAGGCTACAGTCCATGGGGTTGCAAAGTCGGACACGACTGACCGAGCAGCTAAGCATAATGCTGTTCTATGTCCTTATTCTAATTTCGCTCTGTGTTCTTTATTCCTTCTGTCTCGTGCAGGCAACACAGACAGCTGCTCCCCCCCTCCTCCGCCGCCCCCACCCCCACCGCCCCCTCCGGCCCCAGAGCAGCAGACAGCACCCCCACCGGGGTCCCCTTCTGGTGGCAGCGGGAGTCCTGGCAGCGTGGGTCCTGAGAGCCTGCCATTGGAGTTCTTCACCTCAGTGGTGCAGGGTGTGCTGAGCTCACTTCTGGGCTCCCTGGGGGCCCGGGCTGGCAGCAGTGAGAGCATCGCTGCTTTCATACAGCGCCTCAGTGGGTCCAGCAACATCTTTGAGCCTGGGGCCGATGGGGCTCTCGGTGAGCAGATACGGGTACCCTGCCTTCTCTAGGGATCGGGCAGCCAGGGGAGAGTGGGTGGCCTTTGTTGATGGTGGGATGAGGCTGATGGGCTCGAGGGCAGGCCAGGTGGTAAAGGCCACTGCTGACCTCAGTCCCTGTCCCTAGGCTTCTTCGGGGCCCTGCTCTCTCTTCTATGCCAGAACTTTTCCATGGTGGATGTGGTGATGCTGCTCCACGGGCATTTCCAGCCCCTGCAGCGGCTCCAGCCCCAGCTGCGGTCTTTCTTCCACCAGCACTACCTGGGTGGCCAGGAGCCCACACCTGGTAACATCCGGGTAAATGAAGACCTTGGGCCCAGAGTTCTCCATCTCACCTTTTGTTCCTTATTTCTGACTTCGTTTACGCCTTGCCTAAAGCTGTGACTGCCCCAGCCAAAGCTCTGGGCTTGCTAGGGGAGGAGGGGGACATGTCTTGAGGGGGTGGGGTTTGTTCTAACCTGTGCTGTCTCCACCCGCCCGCAGACGGCAACCCACGCATTGATCACAGGGCTTGAAGAGTATGTGCGGGAGAGTTTTGTGAGTACCCCTCTTCCAGCTGCTCCTTCCCTGACTGTGGGCAGGGTGGCTGCTGTTCCAGCCACTGTTTCCCTGACTCCCAGTCTGTCTGGGTTTCTGATGGGGTCTTTGTGTGTCGTGTTTCTCAGTCTTTGGTGCAAGTTCAGCCAGGTGTGGACATCATCCGAACAAACCTGGAATTTCTCCAAGAACAATTTAATAGCATTGCTGCTCATGTGATGCACTGCACAGGTCAGGGGCTGGCTGAGCCAGGGTGAGGGGCACGTTGGATGTGCAGGGCTGCCAGGTACCAGTATTCTGTCCTTCTGTGTTGCCCACAGACAGTGGATTTGGGGCCCGATTGCTGGAGCTGTGTAACCAGGGCCTGTTTGAATGCTTGGCCCTGAACCTGCACTGCTTGGGGGACAGCAGATGGAGCTTGCTGCTGTCATCAATGGCCGAATTGTAAGCATTACTCAGCCCCAGATCCCCAGCCTTTTGCTTTTCCTCAGGTTTTCTTTGGTATCCTGCAGTTTTCTCTTTTTTTCCTCCAAACTGCCACCCTTTATGCTTTGGCGCCCGTTCAAAGGCCAGCTGAGGGTCTTGTGTCAAGTCTGCTCTTTACCCCCCAGCGTCGCATGTCTCGTGGAGTTAATCCGTCCTTGGTGAGCTGGCTGACCACTATGATGGGACTGAGGCTGCAGGTGGTACTAGAGCACATGCCTGTAGGCCCTGATGCCATTCTCAGATATGTTCGCAGGGTTGGGGATCCCCCTCAGGTAAGAGGGCCCTCTTGGGCTGTGGGCTTAGGGGACTTGAGGGAACCAGAGAGATCTGAGAAGAGGGTCTTTTGTGGTGGTCTTTCTCTGCCCCCTTTCACAGACACTTCCTGAGGAGCCAATGGAAGTTCAGGGATCAGAGAGAACTTCCCCTGAGCCTCAGGTACCAGGGAGAGGTTGAGGAGCCAGCTAACGTGGAGTGGAGGGCTGGGCGGAAGGGCTGGAGGCTGAGAAATCTGAAGCCTGGGTCTTCCTACTGTCTGACTCCCAGCGGGAGAATGCTTCCCCAGCCCCTGGAACAACAGCAGAAGAGGCCATGTCCCGAGGCCCACCTCCTGCTCCTGAGGGGGTCTCCCGGAGACGAACAAGATGGAGCTTCCTCTGAGACAGAACCTTGGGCAGCTGCAGTCCCCCCAGTGAGTGTCAGGAGGGGGTTGGTGGGTTAAGACAGCTGAAGGCTGTGGCGATTGCTACTTTCTCATCGTCCTTCCCTCCCCAGGAATGGGTCCCTATTATCCAGCAGGACATTCAGAGCCAGCGGAAAGTGAAACCGCAGCCCCCTGAGCGATGCCTACCTCAGTGGTATGCCTGCCAAGAGACGCAAGGTTGGTTTGCCTCTTCCCTGAGGATCCCTCTGTATCCGATTTCCCCTGTTGTGCTTAGAATCAAACTAGAGACATTCCTGGTTTTCAGTCCCCTCATTTAGTTGACAAGGAAACCCTTTGCATTGCTGTTTGCCAGCAGTCTTATCACCCCACAATTGCCCAAACCCTGTTTGAGTAGGGCCCATCTTTCTTAAGGCAGGCATCCTCTTCTGGGCTAGCTGAGAATGCTGGATGGCTTGACCCATCCTCTCTCCCTTGCTTTGGAGACCAAGTCCAGCACATTCAATGCCATTTTTGGCCAGAGCCAGACAAAATTAGGAAGGCTTCTGTTGTCAAACTATACATGGACTGTCTCCGTTCTGTCCACTAGCATGGAGACTCAGTGGTTGACTCATGCAAAGGGTGAGCTGGGTGGTGGCATTGGATCTGACCTTGATCCTCTTTTCCCTCTCAACCCCCTATCCCCCAGACGATGCAGGGTGAGGGCCCCCAGCTGCTTCTCTCAGAGGCCGTGAGCCGGGCAGCTAAGGCAGCCGGAGCTCGGCCCCTGACGAGCCCTGAGAGCCTGAGCCGGGACCTGGAGGCACCAGAGGTTCAGGAGAGCTACAGGCAGCAGGTGCCCCCACCTTGAAGCAGCATAGGGATGGTCTAGTGGGAGGGGTTGGGCTAGTGTCCCTCTCCCTGGATCCGTTCAGAGGTGAACTGGTGAGTCTGGGACTGCCACTTGGTTTTACAGTTTTCCTGGAGGCATCTGGGAAGGCTCAGTGATGCCATTACTGGGTTCCTGGACAGTGTATGGCTGGTGGGGGAAACGGTACCTCCTAAGGGATGGCTCATGTGCTTGCTGGGACCTTAGGGTCTATGACGGTACCACTCCAACCTCCTTTGCTTTTTCTAGCTCCGGGCTGACATACAAAAGCGACTGCAGGAAGACCCCAACTACAGCCCCCCAGCGCTTCCCAAATGCCCACAGGGCCTTTGCTGACGATCCCCTAGCTCCATGGCCCTCCATCATCAGGGGACCATTTCCCCTCCTTCTTCCTTTACAGTATTTAAGAAATAAAGTCAGATTTTCCTGGCTCTCTGTCTGTAAATTGTCATTAAATAGTTTAAACGCTTTAATCTTCTATGAAGTTGGTTTTATAATTTCCAGCAACCCAGCTATACTAGACAGCTTTTAACATTTCACCATGAACAGATGAGCAGTATCCTGTTTTAAGAGTTGGCCATTTTCAAGGAATACTTCCGTGCAAAAACGATGAAAGAAGCCTGCTCAGGTGCACACTAGGATAGGACTCTCAAAACAGTAAAAAAACACCACTCATTTGCCACGTAGCTGCAGACCTATGTAAGTCTTGGCTCGACTAGCATGCAGTGGTACCAGGGTAACTCAGCCAAGTTTGAGTATGGTGGAACTGGTCTACCCAATTCAAGCAGCCCACTGTTCCTGTTTGTTCAGAGTCTGACTATAAAGACACTGCTGGTTTGCAGACAGGACCAAAGTGACATGTGGCTGTGGGCTGTCCACTATTTCTTTTTAGAAGCAGTTGTCATGCCCCTCCTCTAGCTACTTGGTGCTGGACAAACAAAACCTGGCAGAAACAGGGCCAAGTCATAACCTTTGCAGCGTCTGCCAAGACCTCTGGAACGTTGGCTCAGGGACGTGAAAGGCCTGATGACTCAGAATATCTTGCTCGAGGAGCCATGTAAAGACACTGGTTGACAATCTAATGGCCTTCTACCATCCAGATGTCCCACATGGCCCCATACATGCGAGCAAAGCTCTATAGGACCGACCTAGCTGTCAGGTACAAACCAACCTCACTGGCACAAAAAAAATTCTAATTCCTGGCCCACAAAACTTCTAAGATAACACCAGGAACTTGTTTTGAGGTAGTTCGAAGTGGTCACCGAGATAAAGTAACAAATACTTGCCTAACTGAAACCAGTCTACAGATCACTTGGCATTGAATATGCCATAAGAGACTGCAACCAACCAACCCATCCCCAAAATGATTTTGGATTTTTTTTTTAATCCTTTTATTCTTTTTAACAAACGGCCCCAGGGATAGGGGACGAGGGGAGGGGAGAGGAGGGAAAGCGAGGCACCAGCCCCACAACCCTTCCCCACCCACCCCTTTCCCCCTTATATATTTATAATCTATATACAAGCCCCGGGGGTGGGGGGGCAAAGGGAACTCCCTCAGTGGGGTGGGGGCAATCCAGGCTCCTTGTACCCTCTGGACCCAGGCTCCTCTGCCCTTTGGGATGGCCCCTCTCGAGAAGATGGCCCTGTCCGCTCCCAAGGCTTCGGCATCCAGCGCAGGGCATCTGGTGGGGAGGCCTGGGGGGGTGGGCACACGTGGAAGAATTAAGTCAAACAGGGAGGTCAAAGATGGAAGAGCAGGAACTCAGGAAGAAACTCCTCAACTCGGACTTGTGCCTACAAGGGTTTCTCCTTCACCTGCTGGTAGAGGTCGATGCGCTGTGTGCGGAAGACTCCGCTATAGGTGGAAGGTGGGGCCTTGAGACGGGAATTGAGGCCAGAGAAAGACCTGGAGGAAAGATATTTGAGGCAACCTTCAGACCCACCTATGGTCCCCCAAAGAAAGTAAATCCTTGGGGATGGATGGGCACTCTGCACCCTCATTCCCTTCTCTTGCCTTCCAGATGGGGGAGTCCGTGATGACCCAGGTCCCCCAAGGTTGCTATTCAGTTTTCGATAATCCTGGAACGGCTTCAGTTCTACTGGGTGCAACTGAAGGAAAAAAGACTCATGAGCGTCCTGCCTCTCCACGTCTTCATCCTGATACTGAATCCTTACCCCTGAGTCTTGGGGTTCCCTAGCACTTCAGCTCCTGTACCTTACCTCTGCTCGCCCCAAGCTAGGGGCCAAAGGGCCTGGCAGGTGAAGGCAGCACCCGAGTAGCAGGAGCAGGTGGGGGCCGCACAGCCAGGCTGGGGGGCTGCAGAGGAGGGCCCACAGGTAACAGAGAGAGGGGGGTGGGGCAGGAGGCGGCGCTGGTGGCAGGGAGCCAAAGTTCACCACAGGCAGCTGTGAGTCCACCATGGGCAGAAGCATCTGTCATGAGAAACATGGGAGTGTGTGTTGGGGGTAGGGAGGAATGTCAGAAAACCAGGAAGAGTCCCAACAAGCAACAAAATACGCTACAGAGTTGGAAAGCAAAGTGCACAAAGGGGACTGGGAAGATAAAAGGTACCTGCTGGGCAGGGGGCCTGAGGGGAGGAAGCCGCTTTGGCCACCAGGCTGCAGAGGAGCAGAATAAAAATCTGAGGGGGATGGCAGATCCTGTCGCACCTGTTGGGGAACAGGGAGGACAATGTCAACTCCCCCCAAGCACCCCACTCCTACCCCTAAGCCCAGCATCCGGCCGCCTCTCACCTGAAGCAAGGGTGGGTCTGGCAGAGGGCTAGGGCAGAAGGCTGGAGAGTAGAGGAAGGAAGGTGGAGGGTAGAGAACCCCTCCAGCTGGCAGCTTCCCCAGCTCTGTTGCTTGCAGTGCAGAGAAATCCAGAAACTGGCCCTTGACAGCTACCCCCGAGAGCAGTGCTGAGGGTGGGGCTGGGCCGGTGGGGGAGGTACAGGGGCTGTGATCTGGAGGGAAATTGGGCCAAGGTGGAGGAGAAGTATCAGGAACCAGTCAACTCCTTTAGTCTGAAGTGGAAGTCCACCACCCTCCAGGTACCTTAGAAGTGTCTTCCCCTTCTCTTTCCCTGAACACAGTTCCATGTCCTTCTGAAGTAAGTCTTACCTGTAAGGGTGCAGTGAGGGTGTCCCAGGACGGAAGCCTCCACTGTTGGGATGTAATTGAGAGTCTATGGCTCCTCCTGAGACCTGCAGGAGAGCAAGAATGGAACAGCTCCAGTTTTCCTGGTCAAGAAAAATTCACCCACCCCACCCACTACAGCAAAAGCAGGAAGGAAAACTTTAAAAACTGCAAATGGGAAAGGCTTGATTTTAGGGGACAGCAGACAGAGAGGGGTCCTTGAATAGGAGGCAGGACCCACCTGAGAACTGGGAGGCCCAGGGCTGCCATAGAAGATCTCCGGGTGCAAGCGCTGGCCTGAGGAGCTGGTCTCAGGGCCACAGTGCCCAGAAGCCAGGTTCTTGGACTGTGGCTCAGCTGAGGCAGAAGCACTGGGGAGCAGCTCCCAGTCGCGGGCCATGGGAATGGCCTGGGAAGAAGTCGTCTTGTCAAGAGGGCCATCTGCACAACCTGGATGCCCAGGTCACTCCCACTCTCCTCCAGGTGTCCAAAGCCTGTCCTCAAAACCTCTCTCCCACTTACCTCAGTAACTGATACTGTTAGCTCCTTCTCTGCTTTTAAACTGTCTCCCACCACCAGGCACAAGTCTGAGTCCTGTGATCACGAGGCAGGGAGATGGTCCATGATTCAGACATGTGTCCTCCCCTACTTCCAGTCCTTCCCCTCTCTCCACCCAAGCCAAGACACCCCAATCCAGTCCACACAGACCTTATCATTGGTACCAAACTGGACTGGAGGACCAGGTCGATGGGACGGCCGGAGGGAACCAGGCTCTGGGCCTCGGTCTGTACGCTGCAATCGTTCTGTGCCAATGGGCCCAGGGGCAGAGGCTGCTCTCGGGGCAGCTCCTGAGTGGGGCAACACAGTGAAGTAGTGGTGGGGGGGGAGGAAAAGGAAGCTCAAATCAGCACACACAGGCAGAGGAAAGGGGAGACAAAAGCAAGGCCAAAGTCCCAGAAACATTCTTATCCTTTCTTGGTCGTTTACCTTTCTGTCCCCATCACGGGGGCAGGTGGCCGTCTCCTAGGAGGTTCAGAGGGTTCAGAGCCAGGTGGACCCTCACCAGCAACAGCATTCAGGGGTGAGGGGCCTCCAGGTCGCTTGGGGGCCCCTCTGTTGCCCCCTTGAGTCCTCCATCAGGGAACTTCGCTGGCTGCAGGGACCTGATGACACCTGAGAATCCCCACTCAGGTCCACCCCACTGTCAGACTGACTCATCTGAGAGGAGTGGAGAAGGAGTTAAGTCAGAGCAGGAAGCACCCCAATACCTGAATGAGGTACACACACAGACAAACTATAGAAAAGAGACGACTATGTGATGGAACAGCCCCACGCTCATCCCAGAAGAGTTGGGCAAGTAGGGCCGGTACTCAACAACATCCCAGCTCAGACACTCCTCCCACTCTCACTCACCTCTGTGCCAGCCACATCCTCAAAAGGACTCAGGGTTCCATCCAAGGCTCCATAGAGCCAGGCTGGTAACTCTTTCGGCTAGTGGCTGGGAAAAGCACCAACATACCGAAGTGAGAGAAGACAGTTCTATGGTCCATCTTGCTCAAGTCCTCTAATATAGTCCTTCCTTTTCAGCTGAACTCACCAGTATGTAAACGATTCCAGATGTGAGGGGTCAGGGCCTCTGTTCCTGCATCTCTGGACTCCCCCTGAGGGCCTGAGCCCTCGGGTTTGGGGCCCAAAAATCCAGAGCTATGAGGAGGTGGCAGTGATTCCTAAAGATGAGAGTCCAGAAACAAGACACGCATGAGATGGGAACTGGGCAATGCAAGCAAGTAGGACACAGAACCACACGTGTGTGGGGCAAAACGGGAGATACGAGAAATAAGCAGTGACCAACACTGAGAATTTGGGGTGAAAACACAATGGCAAAAATAGGAAAAAGAGTGGAGGAAACATGAAGTTAGAGCTTTCAAAAGTGACAGCAGTGAAATACTTCAACCCAGTTCCTCACCTCCTGTAGCAGCTCCGGTTTTCTAGGTGGCCGCTCTCGCCGTTTAGGGGGAAGGGATTAACTCCAGCAGAGTCCGGGAGGTCCCACCCATCCCCCTCACCATCGGCCCTGGCTCCTCGAAATGGGGGTCTGGGGAGAAGGGGAAATTCATCAGCGTCTGCCTTGACTACCACCAAACTGAGCTTTGCCCTCTGTACTCCACCTCCCAATCCTATACCCTCAGTGCAGACACCCAGCACCAGGACTCCTGGGCCACACATTTTCCCCTTCAACACCCTGGGAACCCTTAGCCCCTCCAGCTTACCTGAACTGACGTCGTCATTGTTGGCCCTCTGAGAGTCATACCGGGAGGGGGGCCGAGGAGAGGGGCCTTGAGGGGGCTTGGGAGGCCCAGGCTTGGGCCTTGGGTGCCCCACTGGTGCAGCTGCACTTCCCTGGCGGCTGCTGAGCTGAGCCAGAGCCTGCTGGATGCCAGCAGGGTTGCTGTGGATAACTTGGTCCAAGCGGAAGACCGCAGAACTGCTGGGGGCGGGGGAGGCAGAGGGAGCCCTGGGGGACGTTCCTCTGGGGGACGGCTGCAACAAAGAATCAGCTGTCTTTACAAAATTGTTACCATTTTCTCTACAACGCTCTTCCACCTGTTCACCTTCAACCTGTTCTGTGCTAAAATCCAGGTGTTTCTGGAGCACTTTTTTTCTGGCCGCACCACCCAACTCCTGGGATCTTGGTTCCCTAACCAGGGATCAAACCTGAGCCCGGACAATGAAAGCGCAGAGTCCTAACCTTGGGACCGCCAGGGAATCCTTGTTTTCCCACACTTCTAAGGAAATTTTACTCGTACAGGTGCACAAAGGAAAACAAGAAATACGGGTGTTTCCGATGCTGTCCACTGCTTTCCAGCCACTTTACCTAAACAGATGACCTGGTACCTAAGCTCACCCCATGTACTGACCTCCAATTCCACTGCATCCAACCCGACTTCTCTAACAGGTTTTCTCCCCTCCCCCAACCTAACAACTCAAAAGAATAAACTTAACCACCTGGCTGTACCCACCTTCGGTTCTTGGGAGAGGGCCAGCTCCTCTTGTCCCCTCGGCCTGGGCCGGCCCTCCCTCCAGGACCCCCGCCACCTCCTCCACTGCTGCCACCACCACCGCCAGACTTGCTGCTTGGGCCTGGGCGCCGGTTCTGCCTCTCCATGCCAGGTCGCTGACTCGAAAAGCTCCGCTTGCTCAAATCCTTGGCTCTCTGGCTCAGATCTCCACGGGACATGGTTGAGATGCCTGGTCCAGCACCACCCCCACTCCCTCCATGAGTCCCCACAGCTTTGGGGGTCAGCAGTGCTGGTGGCGGAGCCTCCTTGTCCCCCCCGCCGCTCGCTGGCAAAGTCACTGCTCTCAGAAGCTGTCTCCCACTCCTCATTGGCTTGGTCCGAGTTCTGGTTTGACAGATCAGGAGACTTGGCCGCTGCCCGGCGAGGTGGTGGGGGCACCGCTACTGTTGTGAGGGCCTCCTCTGACCCGGGTGTAGAGGCTGGAAGAGCTAGGGAGGAGGGCTTGCCCTCAGCCCCCTGGCAGCGTTCTCTCGCTCCTGTTTCAGTCTCCGGAAGCGAGGTGGTTTGTCCTGCTGCTGAGCCCTCCCGTGTCGCCTCCTTCTGGGCCGCTCCCCGTCTTCCACACCCACGCCTCCATTGTTGCCTCCATTGCTGCCTCCTCGGGCCATAGGGCACAGAGGCCCCGGGGTCAGCTTCTCTTTCAAAGGCTCCTTAGTTGGTGGCATAGGACCTGTTGGAGGCTTCTTTGGAGCCAGGGACTTTGTTGGGGGGCTCCAGCCAGGGCAAATGGGGGAGGGGGGCGCCCACCCCTCGACCCCGACGGGATGGCACCCCTCTGGGAGTGAAGACTCGGCCACCTCGGGCAGTGGAAAAGCGGGCTGGGGCTGGTGAAGGGGGTGCTCCTGATGATGGGGGAGCGAGAGGGACCTGCGTAGGTATTCCTTCCTTGGGAGTGGGGGCCTCCTTGTCCGAGGGGGCCAGGTCGCTCTCGTGGGTCTCACTGCCTGTCTCTGAGCCCCGTTGCCGGCGGCGCTTGGGGATTTCTTCATACTCCGAGCCCTCACTCCGTGTCTCGCTGGCAGTGCGGCCTCGGGGAAGAGGATGGTTTGGTCCCCCTGTCCCACCTCCACGTCCATCATCTCCTCGAAACTCTCGGTAACTGCGGAACTCTCGGCTTCGGGTTCCCCGCCCCGTCCCCCATAGGTCCCCCGAAAACCCCTCCCTCTGGCAAAATACTCCCCTCGACCCCGACCCCGGCAAGACGTGGGACCTACTCTTTCATAGGAATAGTCCCTCCGAAGCCTTGGGGCAGGGGGAAAGATTCCCACTGGGTGGGGTCTCCTTGGGGCCACCTATCTTTCCCTTCACTGTCTTCAATGGGTCTGGCTTTGGAGCCTTGGGGGTTTCATCCCCCTGTTCGAGGGGCTTGGGGTTGGGGGCAGCTCTTCAACTTTCGCAGGCGGTGGGGGTTTCTTTATCGGCCCGGCCCGGCGGGGAGGGGCCCCTGACTCCTCTGGAGGGATCCCACGACGACTGCTGCCTGGGCGTGGGCCCCAGCGGGTCTCCGTGCGGCTCTCTCTGCGAGGTGGCGGGGGGCCTTGGCCGCCAATCCCTCGGGAAGGTTTTCGACCAGTTTCTGGCCCTGTCAGCTGTGGAGCCTCCTCCTTGGGGGTTTCCTTCTTGGGTGGCTGAGCTTGCATCTTGGCTGTCTCCTCATTGCCTGGGGGCCAGGGGAGTGGACGGGGGCCTGGGGGAGCTGGGTCCTCCAGAGGAAAGCGAGGGATTGGGGGCCCAGGGGCTCCATTCTCAGGAAAGCCTGGATAACTGGCCAGATAGGGTGGTGGGGGAGGTACTGGAGGGGTCTCGCTCCTGAAGAGGGAGACAGAAAAGATGGAAGTAAGTATCTGAAGACAAGGAAAACGAACTAGGTGGGGAAACACTTTATTATTATGACCCAAACACTCCTTTCATGTTTATTCCTATCGCTTCACTGATAATCCAAAGTACCTATTCTTCTAGATATGCTTGCTAGAAACCCTTGCATTTCTCTACTCACACTCACCTCATCCCCTTCTCATCCTCATCAGCAGCCTGGCGCAGTGGTGAAGTAAGTGGGCGGGGGTCAGCAGGTGTGGTGGTGAAGACATCTCCTACCCAAGCCAACTTTGGATCCACTGGTGGGGTGCCCCGATCCCGTAAGAGGGGGGTGCGTGGCGTTCAAATGGCTCTGAACTTGAGCCCCCACTGTCTGAACGCTCCCGGGGAACTAGGCCTGAGAAAACCAAACAGTATGAGAAAAAGTGTCTTTTTTTATGTTACAGGGCCTCTAGCCCCCAAAGCACCTCCCCAGTTCAATCCCCCACATCAGTCTGGTCAATGTCAGTACCTCCATCTCCTGGGAGATAATGCCTGCTCTCCTAAAACATGGTGAACCACTCAGCTTCCCTACAGATCAATCTATCAATCCCTCCACCCAGGGGAATCTTGGTTTAGATGGGCATCACTACTTCACTCCTGCAACAAAAAGCTATCTCGGGAGTGCTGAGCTCCCCTCTTGATTGGTTGCCCTTCATCCCCATAGCAAGATGAGGATACCTACTTCCCAAGACTAAGGGGTCCCCGATGCCCACCTCGTCTATGGTGCCTTACCAGAGGGATGCACACCAGGAGGGTAGAAGTCCAGAGGGGGCCGGCCCTGGAGGAGCCGAGGGTCCACATAAGGAGGAATCATCATCCAGCGGGGATCAAAGTTCATAGGGGGCATGGGCGGGGGCCGGCCCAGAGCACCTGGGTATAGGGCCTTGGGGGGCGGGGGGGCGGAGCCTGTGGAGCTGGCACGGCCCCCATGGTCACAGGCTGCGGTGGTGATGGGGGCACTGGGGTAGGCTGGGCAGAGCCCTGCTGATGCTGCTGCCACTGCTGCTGCTGTTGCTGCTTCAAAAGCTGCTCCTGGAGAAGGACAAAAGGGGTGAGATGCATCAAAGGACCAACCAGAACACAGGACGAGCAAAAACAAAACCCACACCGATGTGACACTTGGACTAGACAGAAACTAGAGTGACACAACGGAGACAGAACTGGTAGAGGGACCCAGGAAGTAACTTATGGGTAGGCTAAATATAAGCCCTTAAGAGAAGTAATTTAGTTTCACCTGCTGCTGCCGCTGGAAACGAGGAGGCAATGATTTCTGATACTTGGGATAGCCCAAGCCTTGGCTGGGGTGTCTGCCGGGTGGGACCAACTCCATCACCCTTGGGTTCCACCTTTGGGGCTGGGGGTGTGGCAGGGGAAGGAACCTCTTCTGGTGGTTCAGGACCCTCTTTTGAGGGCACTTGAGGTTCCACTGCATTAAAAAAAGATAATCAGAGCGATCTAGTCCACCAATAGATATTCCATGAACACCCCATAATTTCAGCACTCACTTCTAGCAGCCCCTCTAACAATAAGACCATCCCATTTAAAACCTATGAACACACTTCAAGGTCTCTCAAAAGCCAACGGTGGTGGCATTAATTTCCCATGAAATCATCAAAAGGAACACTTCCTTCACCCTTGCTCCACTCTAGGCCTATAGGGAAGTGGTTTTAGGTTACTACTTATTCAGGAACTCAGGTAAGAAAACCTTTCCCCCTCAGATGTCCACAGAAGCAAAAAGATCCATTTCACCCATACCAGTGACAGTCCAATGAACCGAAACTGCCTTTTATTTCCTTTATTCACATCCTTTCCACCTGCACCCTCAACCCCAAGCAGACAGAAGGTCTGCCCATCACCATCTCCATCATACCTGCACTGGCTTCAAGCTACCACTGCTGGGGCTACTGGCGCTGCCCCCACCACTCACTGTGGTGGGAGCTGGAGCCACACCTGGAGTGGGGGGTGGACTGGGCAGGAGAGGACTGTGCCGGCTCTTCCGGTTCTTTTTCAGGTGTTGGAACTGGGGCTGGTGGAGGAGCTGGAGGCGTGGGGAGTTCTTTGGGGACTGCAGGTGGTGGAGCAGGAGCAGGAGGGGGAGCAGGTGGTGCAGCAGGCTCTGCTTTGAGCCGCTTGTCAGGCGCCCCAAACTTCTCATCAAGTCGCTTGAGCTTCTCAGCACAGGCTGCCCTGCGCTCCTCCTGCATGCGCCGCTCCTCTTCCTCTCGCCGGCGCCGAGCCCGCTCCACAGCCAGGGAGATTTCAGACGAAGACTGCTTTCGCCGCTGCCGCCAAGCCTCATCCTCATCTTCCGGTGCTGGGGGCTTGCAGGGAGGGGCCCCGCGATCCTGTCAGTGGGCAGACCCAGCAGGGCCAGAGGAGTCAGTTACTATGTTTCTTACGATCTCTTTCACAGACTAATCAACTGTCTCTAGCTACAGGTACAAAGAACAGGCCTTGGGGTTGAAGGCCTCTCGTGGTAGGGACAAACTCATCATCCTAGTCTTCTTTTCTTCTTTTTCAAGACCCGAAGACCCCAGGCATCCTTGTTTTTCCTAACTAGCATTCCAATTTCTCGCTTCACCCTAACCCGCCTAACACCAACAATATTCCAAACCTTTCCAGATATGCTCCACAGCTCTATACTTACTGCAGCCCATTTTTGGCCCTCCCTCCAGCTTCCTCTTATTACTACTGCTTCAATTACTCAGCTGAAACTAGTCTCCCCAAAATGACCCTCTCAACCCCTCATTGTAGACACTCACTGGGTAGTCCCCAGGGGACCCCAGTTCCGGCGGGGCCCTCGGTGGGGTGGAGGTGGAGGAGGCTTTGGGGCAGGAGGCCCCGGTTCTGTCTCCGGAGGCCTAGGAGGTCTCTGCCCAGGCCGTCTTGGGAGGGGGGCGGTTCGCTGCCTGGGGAGTTGCCCCTTTTGCCATCTGCTTCAGGGGGCCGTTCCTCACCAGCAGCTGACTGGGACTCCTTGCTGTAAGTAGACCAACAGTGGAATTAAAATCAGCTGCAACCCAGCTCCTTTAAGAGTATATTACCATGAGACAAACAGCCTCTCCACTCCCCAGAGAGCCCCTAAACTCACTGGCCCTCAGCTCCCTCCTCATCGGAGTCTCGCCCATCTTCCTCATCGCTGAACTTGAGCTTCTCAGTGTAGTCGACTTCCTCATGGGCCCCTAAGGGGAAAAGTGAAGCATGGTAACCCAAGCATTCTGCTCTCCCATCTCGAGTATCACTAAAGGATCGGATGCGCTACCAAGGCCAACTGCCTTCTTCCCACTGGCATCTAGATCCATCACAACTGTCAATTTCACTCCTCTGACTCCTTCTCCACCAGGATTCGGCTTTCCTCCAGGTATCTGCCCTATCCCTCAATGTCTATTCCCACAATGATCCACTGTATTCTCATCAGATTTTGCTTTTTAAAACTGAAATACTTGGGAATTCCCTGGCGGTCCAGTGCTGAGGAATCCACACTTTCATTGCCAAGTGCCTGTGTTCAATCCCTGGTCAGGGAACTAAGACCCCCACAAGCTGTACAGTGTGGCCCAAACCAAACCCCCAAACAAAACTGAAATACTTCGTCCTTAATATCCACTCACCTGCCCAACCATCATCATTCTCCTGGTCCAACTGGTCAAACTCTTTGAGATTATCTTCTTTAAGAATGGAAGGCCGACCCACAGGCTCTACAAGACGCATTGGCGGCCCTGACCCTCGAGGGCCTGCCACACGGGGGAAACGGCTGTGTATGAATAGAGAAAGGAGAGAAGAAGATAAAAGAAGGCTGGATTGTATAATCACAGACCGAGCCTCCTGGCTAGAAAACCATCTCCTCCTCAGCAGGCTTCCCCTGTCCCCAGGCACAAATCCAGACCTCGATTACTCACCTGGGCCCATCGGGGGTGGGGTATCTGTAAGGCCCCTGGGGTCCATAGGGTGGAGGGAACGGGAGATATGGGGGATACATCTGCAAGAGCCCAACAGTAGCCGCTTAGAGGAGCAGCCCAACAGCCTACCACAGTCCTAAGCCTCTCATCCTCCCACCCTCACAGACCTCTGCTATCCAGCTGTCCCCTCCAAAGACTAAGTTGTAACTCCTAACTCTAGCTTCCAGCACAATCAATCCAAAACAAGATATCCAAACTTACGAAGGGCGGCATCATTCCGCGGTAGGGAGGGAACTGGGGTGGGCCCGAAGGCTGCAGTCCACCCCGGGGATCATGGCCGTGATGAAGTTTGGAGTCCGGGACCTCCAGCTCATCAGGGGCCACGCCCACCTCCGTCCCTCCAAGTTGTAGAATCTGTATTTTGAAAAAGACAGAGAGTGAACATAGCTGAAAACAATGGGGAGAAAGATGAATAAGCCAGCACTTCACTCTGAAATGGAATAAGGTGATGTCCTGGTCAAAAGGTGGGTTCCTAACCCATTCACTCACTAATAGCAGCCACTCACTTTGGGGGCGGAGGCTTGGTCCGGGCCCAGACGACTGCTCGGCAGACTCCCTTTCCTTGGCAGCCTTGTCCTGGTCGCCAGCCGCCTGCAGGGTCGGAAATTCCTCTCGAGAGAATCGTGACAGTAGGCTTGATGCCCTTCCACCTGTTGGGGTTGAGGCATAAGAGTAAGAGACACATGTATCTTTACTGAGGATGCACTGTGAAAGTGGAAGGCTCTGACAGGTACCAGATCCAGTTTGGTGTTAATTCCTCAAGAAACAAGATCAGTTTGGGGATACCCACCTCTCACTTTCATATAAATCTGCAACAAATCTTGCTCATGTGTTTCCCAAGAAACCAAATATGTGATCCAAAATTTTACCAAGAGTATGAGGACACTTTGCTTGAGGTATAGTGCAGGACTCCTGCCTACTATGGTGCCCAAAGAGACCTTCTCAAACAGCCTCACACTCACCATCTCCATGTGCTCCATGGGTGACGCTGGCTTGTGCCCAGGACTTTACCCCGCTTGGAACCGAAGGAGTGTTCTGGGGAAGCAGAGAGATAATGGTGACATGATGAGGAGCTATAAGCCATTCTTGCCCTGCTCCCTAAAAAACATCCAGTTTTTCAGATACCTCGGGGGCTGCTGGCGGTCGTTTCGATTGGTTGGAGGCAGGCGTCTGTGAAGCCGGCAGTGGCTGCGATTCCGGCTGCTGAGCGGTTGAGGCATCGGAACTAAGGGGATGGTAAAATGGGAAGGTTATTCAGAGTCTGAGATGGTACCGGCTCCTCTGCTTCTCCAACTGGTGGAGGACAGGAACCGAACCCAGGCCTTCCTACTACTTTTTACAAGTTTTAAGACAAAATACCATAAGCTCATCAAGCTTGCAAAGACTGTCATCTGTTCTTCAAGCTTTCCTTACGCCTGACAAAAAGCTAAAGGTACCATTCCTTAGTCATTTAACAGGAATCCTGCAATAGGCAGGAGAGGGTCTTTCCTCTGTCTCTGACTCTCATCTGGCCACGTTAGACCAAGCACCAATTCATCCTGAAGTTCAAAGTTAAAATATTCCTAAACTCTAGATCCCCTAGGTCTCCACCTACCTCTTGGGGTCGGACTGCTCCTGTTTGCTTGCCCATCCTGTTCCGTCTTTCGGCACTAGTGAGACATTGGGGTCATTGCCTTTGTTCTCAGCTTTCAGGCTTGGAAGGTTGGCCGGGGGTGGCATACGCCGAGCAATGGCAACTTTCCCGAGACTCTGCAGGCCATGGCGAGGGGCAACTGGAGAAAAGATGGAGAGAGAATGGGAAATCTGACAGCATCCTACCTGAGGCCCCATTTACAGACATCCCCAACATCTTCTCTTAGAAAGCTTCTCTCCCTTCACCCTAGGCAGTCTCTGAAATTCTATCAACAAGGAAGGCTGAAAGACTTTACACTCAGTAATTCTATGTGGGATGGTTGATCTTGAGCCTGCAAGGAGCAAGCTGGCCCTAGACTTCTCCAAGTCCACATCTCTTTGCCTCCAATTCTTACGTGTCCAAAGACAGGAAACCACAGACACGCCTTTGTAGGAGGATGCTTGTGTTCACCAAAAGCACAACGTCCCCTACGGGATCCAAGATAAAACTGGAAAGTCTCCAATGTTCCTCTAACCTTTTGATATATGTATTACAGGTGTTCCCTTCAAAGAGCTCTGAAATACATGACCCCATTCATGCTCATCCTCCAATAATTAGGAACATCAGTGCAGGACCCTCACCAGCGGGTTTCTGGATCTCTAAGGACTTGCCCTTATACGTATCAAACAGGTTGAGCGAGGAATACTTCTTTCCATCCTTCCCCTTGGCAGTCGGCCCCGAGCGATCGGACATTGCGCTGGAAGCTCATTGAGTACGTTGGGTCCTGCAGGCGCCTCCCCCAAAACGTGCCGGAGCCTGTGACCAGACACCAAGTGTTTCACTCTCTGCTCCACCAAAGGCCTCCCAATAGAAGCCTAGATGCTTTTATTCTTACTGGGGCCCAGATATATGGCCCTCTTATGCCTCTTCCTCCAGCCTATTCAAACACCCCAGTCAGTTCCTTTAATCAACTATCGTATCTTCTTAGTTCCCCACAGAGCCCAAATGCCATATTTATTCCCTCTTTCCCCCAGACACCCCTTGCCAAGGAAACCCAAATAAAAATCCAGTATCTTCCTAGTATAAACACTCTCCCCTTTGTGTCAGTCTATAAAGGGTAGCAACCTCATTATGTCCACAAGTAATAATCTCTCTCCATCAAAATCATTTCAGGTACCTACAATAAAAACAGCAAGTCCAAGCCCTAGAGAAAACCAGAGAGAGGCATACAGCTCAGTCATATAAGTAAGAGAGGTTTAGCTCTCCTACTCATTAGACACTAGCTTCCTAAGTTTGCCCTGGGTTCTAGTCCCTGCAGTCTCCTCCCATCCGGGGAGGTTTTGCAGGAAGGTATGCAGGAGTTTAAGGATTTTATGAGCTTGCTCAGCCAGACTGGGGGTTGGTGCCAGAGAATTCCTCAGGAACAACTGGGGCACTACATACTCCCAAGCTACAGAATCAAGTATTTTCAATATTCCATCTTTTCCTACACTTGCCCCCATCCCAGCTCCTGGAAAAAGTTTGTCTCCAGATGGAATACTGGTGGGCTCTGGTTTACCCTACATACACGTGGGTAAAACAAAGCATTATGGATCCACGTCAAGAACACCAAGTAACCATGGGGCCAAGGCTAGAATCAACTTCATTTTCCTACCTCCCCCCATCAGCAGTCATTTTCCCTGATTCTCCTTGATCCCTAAGCCGACCAAACGCTTCAACATCAGTTAGTGTTGCTGAGTGACCAGGCATTTGCTTGTAGACAACGGTGTAAAGGAAAGAGATAGGGAGTTGGTGAGATATCCTGACAAGACCAGGATGATAACTAAAATCAAGAATTTTAGGCCACATTAGATGAGGAGATGGGGGTTGCTTTGGAGGTGTTTAAGGCCAGTCTTTGAAAATTTATGAAGGGAAGGGGGATAGAATAATGAAAAAAAAACTAATAAGAGAATTATGAAAGCCGGTGGAAAATAATACACGTAAGCGGGAATGGCAGGAAAAGGATGCAGACCAAAGGGAGCAATGTCAGAAGACTCAGGAGAAAGGAGGAGTTGGGATAAAAGGTGATAAGGAAGATGAGAAATGAAAGAAGCAGAGAAGATACTGAGGAACGTAGAAAGCACAGATGCGGGATAAAAGCAGGGTTCCAGAGTGGGAGTGACTGGACGCGAAGTGGGGCGTCAAAAAGGGGGACCTTAGCGCTGGGTGATGGGAGGGGTCCACTATGGAGGAAAGGAGATTCTTGGGAGAGTAGGACAGTCAGGGGCGGCCCACCCCAGAGCGGCAGCAAGGAAGGGGACCCATAAATAGGGGTGATAGTCCAGGAGCGCAAGGCGGGTGGGGAGTTACGGCCCAGAAGCCGGGGGGAGGTCTCCCCATGAAGCCAGAAGGTGAGTGGGTACGGGGAGGTTATAGACTCAGAGATGGGCTAGAGATGCGGGTCCCAGGGTGGGAGTATCGGAGGGGGGGGGCAGGCAGGGCCCGGCAGCAGGAGGACAAAATGGCGGCGGCTAATGGCAGCTTCTCCTCCCCCGGCCCGCCGCCGCCGCCGCCGCCGCCGCCGCCGCCGCCGCCACCACCGCTCCCGCGCCGGAAAACGGCGTTAGCATTCGGCTCGCCCAGACTCACCTGGCCGGGTGCGCGGGGGTCCGGGACCGGGTCCTAGGGGCCTCCCCGGGGTGGGATGGCGGTGGGGCGGGGGCGGATGGCGGCGGATGGCGCCGGGTTCGGCTCCTCCCGTCTCCCTCGCTCACTCCGCGGCTGGGCTCCGACTAACGGCCCATCCGGGCAACCGCCGCCCCGGGAGCCCCCCTCCCGCCTCCCTCTGCGACTAGACACGCCCCTTTATTTGCATAAAGGGCGGGGCGCTTTCTACCCTATCCCTCTTTACTTCCAGGGCTGTCCTTTTTAAAAAAAAGCAGAGCATGCGAAGCTGACATAAGTTATTTGCATAAGGAGGAGGGACTTATAGACGCTAGGAAGCCGGTTGGCTGAAGAGGCAGGCTCCCGGCGTCGGCCGTTGAGACGTGTAGAGGGGGCGGGAATGCGGTGCCGGTCGGCCAGGGTGTTGGGACGCAGAATTTGCACGACGACTAACAGGAGAAAGAGGTGGAGCGTGCGTAGTGCGTTCGTGGAAAGATGGGAACGGAGAGACGTAGAGACGCCAGGAGTGGAAGGAAACGATGCTAGGCCTATAGTACTATCCGCGAAGGAGAAGAGCTAGAAGACTGGGCGGAAGGGATTAGCTGTCGGAGGGCGGAGCTGACGTAACCAGGGAAGAGCTCCAACTCACGCTTATCTTCGCGAGAGGTGAAAGCATGAGGGGCGGGGCCTTTATTTATTAAATCACGTCATGCAAATAAGGTAGATTGACAGGCCAATCCAAGAGTCCAGGGAGTGCATCACGGAGCATAGGCATTCTGTGAGTAGTTCTACTTATTTGCATAATATATGCAAATCGTTTGGACAAAGATAGGGTACAAATAACCTATTCCTCAAACTATTGGCAACTAATGACTAAGACAGGCATTTAATTTTATAATCTATAATTTTCATGAATATATTTGTATATCTGATATTATTGACAGTTTCCTTTGCTGTACCATTCCTCTCCTTTGTCTCCTATTACGTGTGTGTGTGTGTGTGTGTAGTCGCTCAGTCATGTCTGACTCTTGGGGCCGCATGGACTGGGACTACATGGACTGTAGCCTTCCAGGCTCCTCCTCTGTCCGGTGGAATTTTCCAGGCGATCTTGAACTGAGTTGCCATTTCCTACTCCAGGGATCTTCCCAATCCAGGTATCGAACCCATGTCTTTTTGCATCTCCCACACTGGCAGAGAGCCACCTGGGAAGCTCTGTTACTCGAGTGTGTGTGTGTGTGTGTGTGTGTGTGTGTGTGTGTGTGTGTGTGGGGGGGGGGGGGTGTGTGTGTGTGTGTGTGTGTGTGTGTGTGTGTGTGTGTGTGTGTGTGTGTGTGTGTGTGTGTGTGTGTGTGTGTGTGTGTGTGTGTGTGTGTGAGAAAGAGAGAGCGCGCGCGTGCTGAGTCCTCTCCGACTCTGCAAACCAGTGGGTGTGTGTGTGTGTGTGTGTGTGTGTGTGTGTGTGTGTGTGTGTGTGTGATGTGTGTGTGTGTGTGTGTGTGTGTGTGTGTGTGTGTGTGTGGTCTGCTGTGAGTGTGTGTGTGTGTGCGTGTGTGAGCAGATTGTGTCAACAGCTGTGTGTGTGTGTGTGTGTGTGTTTGTGAAAAAGCGGGCGGTGAGTCCTCTCCCCCAAACCCGTGGATTTATTCTCCTGCGTAATCAACCCCCCCGGCCGGAGATTTTCAACAGCTGTTTTTTACCCATTGGGTTATATATTTTAAAAATAGGGGTTTCCCTGGTAAAGAATCTGCGTGCAACGCAGGAAACCCAGGTTGGATCGCTGGGTGGGGAAGATCCCCTGGAGAAGGAAATGGCAACCACTCCATTTCTTCAGTGTTCTTGCCTGGAGAATTACATGGACAGAGGATTCTGGCAGGCTACAGTCCATGGGGTTACAAAAGTCGGACACGACTGAGCGATTAACACACACGTAAAAATAGATTTTTATTAAATCGGTTTTAAGTTTACAGAATAATTGAGCAGAAAGTACAGGGAATGCTAGTATATTCCTTCCCCACCTCAGTTTTCCCTATTATTAACATCGTGCATTAGTGTGGCACGTTTGTTACAATTGATGCACCAACGGTGATACATTATTTTTTCTTCCAGTTTTATTGAGACAGAATTGACACACAGTACTACATAAATTTAAGGTGTATTCGCTCAGTCCTGTCCGACTCTTAGCGACCTCATGGGCTGCAGCCCACTAGGCTCCCTCTGTCCATGGGATTTTCCAGGCAATAGTACTGGAGTGGGGTGCCATCGCCTTCTCCGACTACATAAATTTAAGGTGTACAGCATAATGATTTGACTTACAAACATCATGAAGTGATTACCATATTTAGTAAACATCCATCATCTCATACAGTTACAAACTTAAACAGAAAAAATGTATTTTTTTCCTGTGATGAGAACTCTGACAGTTTACTCTTAACAACTTTCATCAGTTTCAATTGTTTTTATCATGCTGTATATTACATGTCTAGTATTTACTTATAACTGGAAGTTGATATTTCTTGACTGCCTTCATTCATTTCCCTCTCCCTTCACCACGAGTCTGATTTCTTTCTCTATGAGTTTGTTTTTGAAGTATAGTTAGCCTACAATACTATGTTAGTTCTTGGTATTCAACACTGTGATTTAAATATCAATATTTCAGAATGATCATCATCATAAGTCTAGTTATCATCTGTCACCATAAATAATTATTGACTATATTCCCTACAACTGTACATTTCATATGTAGGACTCAGTTATTTTGTAACCGGAAGTTTCTGTTGCTTAATCTGTACCTATTTCTCTCCTTACCCTTCCCCCAACTACCTGTTTGTTCTCTGTATCTGTGACTCTATTTCTGCTTTGTTACATTTGTTTTATAGATTATACATAAGTGAACTCATACAATATTTGTCTTTGTCTGACTTATTTTACTTAGCATGATACTCTTTAGGTCCACCATGTTGACACAAATGGCAAGGTTGCTTTCTTTTTCCTGGCTGAGTAATATTCCAACACACACACACACACACACACACACACACACATCTTCTTTCCATTACACACACACACACACACACACACACACCCATCTTCTTTCCATTCACACACACACACACACACACACACACACCCATCTTCTTTCCATTACACACACACACACACACACACACACCCATCTTCTTTCCATTACACACACACACACACACACACACACCATCTTCTTTATCCATTCACCTATCGGGACTTAGGTTGCTTCCATATCTTGGCTATTATAAATAATGCTTCAGTGAACATGGGGTAAATATATCTTTTGAATTAATGTCTTCATTTCCATCAGATAAAGACACAGGACTAGAATTACTCTATTGTATTATAGTTCTATTTTTGAAACCTCTATATTGTTCTCCATGTCTAGTCAGGTCCTCTGCCCATTTTTCAATCTTGTTCTTTCTCAGTGTTGTGACTCTTCATTTTGTGTGTGTGTGTGTGTGTTTCTACACAAATTTTCAGATTATTTGTTCTAGTTCTTTGAAAACTGCCATTGGTATTTTGACAGGGATTGCATTGAATCTGCAGATTGCCTTGAGTAGCATAATCATTTTAACTATTTTAATTCTTCCAGTCCCTGAGCATGGTGCTTTCCCATTTGTTTGTGTTGTCTTCAGTTTCTCTCATCAGTGTCCTACAGATTTCTGAGTACAGGTGTTTTGCCTCCTTAGTTTGATTTGTCCCCAGGTATTTTATTCTTTTTGATGTAATTATAAATGGGACTGTTTTCTTACTTTTTCTTTCTGATAGTTCATTGGTGGTATGTAGAAATGGAACAGATATCTGTGTATTAATTTTATATACTGACAATTTTATCAGATTCATTGGTAAAGTTGCAAATTTTAAACTTACCAAATTCATTTAGAATTTTCTATGTATATCATTTTCAAACTGACAGTTTTACTTTTTCCTTTCTAATTTGAATTTTTATTTCTTTTTCTTGTCTGACTTCCTATAGCTGGGACTTCCGATACTATGTTGAATAAAGTGGTGAGATCTTAAAGGAAATGTTTCAGCTTCTCACCATTGAGTATGATGTTAGCTGTGGGACTGTCATATATGGCCTTTATTATGTTGAGGTGTATCCCCTCTATGCCCACTTTCTAGAGAGTTTTAATCATAAATGAATGTTAAATTTGTCACAAGCTTTTCCTATATCTACTGAGATGACAATATGATTTTTCCTTCTCAGTTTGTTAATGTGGTATATCGCATTGATTGATTTGCGGACATTGAACCATCCATGCATCCTTGGGATAAATCCCACTTGATCAGGGTGTACATGTGTAATGTATTGTTGAATTCCATTTGCTAATTTTTTTTTGAGGATTTTTGTATCTCTTTTTACCAGTGATATTGGCCTAATTTTTATGTTTTTATGGTATCTTTACCAGCCTCATTGAGTGAGTTGAGAGGTGTTTCTTCCTCTTCAGTTTTTGGGAATAGTTGGAGAAAGATGGATGTTAAATCTTCTTTAAATGTTTGGTAGAATTCATCTTTAGTAGAAACATTTTGGTTCTGAACTTTTGCTTGTTGGAAGGTTTTTTTTGATTACTGAGTCAATTTCAGTAACTGGTCTCTTCATATTTTCTGTCTCTTCCTGATTCACTCTTAGGAGACTGTACATTTCTAGGAATTTGTCCATTTCTTCTAGGTTGTCCATTTTACTGGCATGTAACTTTTTGTAGCAATCTCTTATGATCCTTAGTACGTCAGCTGGTAAAGAAATCCTCCTGCAACGCATGAGACCCCTGTTCGATTCCTGGGTCGGGAAGATCTGCTGGAGAAGGGACAGGCTACCCACTCCAGTATTCCTGGGCTTTCCTGGTGGCTCAGCTGGTAAACAACCCTCCAGCAATGTGGGAGACCTGGGTTTGATCCCTGGGTTGGGAAGATCCAGTGAAGAAGGAAACGGCTACCCACTGCAGTATTCTGGCCTGGAGAATTCCATGGACTGTATAGTCCTTGGGGTCGCAAAGAGTTGGACACGACTTAGCGGCTTTCATTTTCACTTATGATTCTTTCTATTTCTGTGGTGTCAGTTTGACTTCTTTTACATTTCTGATTTCATTAATTTGGATTCTTTTTCTTGATGAGTCTGGCTAAAGGTTTATCGATTTTGTTTATCTTTTCAAAGAATAACTCTTAGTTTCATTAGTGTTTTTTTTCTTTATTTCATTTATTTCTGTTCTTATCTTTATTACTTCTTCTTTTCTACTAATTTTAGGGTTTGTTTGTTCTTCTTTATCTAGTTCCTTTAGGTGTAAAGTTAGATTGTTTACTTGAGGTTTTTCCTGTTCCCGTGAAGTAGATTTGTATCACTATAAACTTCCTTCTTAGAAATATTTTTGCTGCATCCCATGGATTTTAGATCATTGTGTTTTCATTTTCATTTGCCTCCAGCTGTGTTTTAATTTCCTCTGATTTCTTCAGTGACTCATTAACAACAACTATGTTCTGAAGGCACCAGAGATATGAACAGAAAATTTTAGAAGTTGTTGTTGTCCAGTCAGCTGCTCAGTCCTGTCCAGCTTTTTCGACTCCATGGACCACACCATGCCAGGCTCCTCTGTCTTTAACTATCTCCCTGAGTTTACTCAGACTCATGTCCATTGAGTCGCTGATGCCATCTAACCATCTCATCCTTTATCTTCCCCTTTTCTTCTGCCCTCAGTTTTCCCAGCATCAGGGTCTTTTCCATTGAGTCAGCTTTTTGCATCAGGTGGCCAAAGTATTGGAGCTTCAGCTTTAGCATCAGTCCTGCCAATAAGTATTCAGGGTTGATTTCCTTTAGGATTGACTGGTTTGATCTCCTTCCTGTCGAAGGGACGCTCAAGAGTTTTCCCTAGTACCACAAATCAAAAGCATCAATTCTTCAGTGCTCAGTCTTCTTTATCGTCCAACTTTCACATCTGTACATGGCTACTGGAAGAACCATAGCTTTGTCTATACACTTTGTTGACAAAGTGATGTCTGTGCTTTTAATACGCTGTCTAGGTTTGTCATAGCTTTTCTTCCAAAGAGCAAGCGTCTTTTAATTTCATGACTGTAGTCATCAACCACAGTGATTTTGAAGCTTGAGAAAAGAAAATCTGCCACTGTTTCCCCATCTATTTGCCATGAAGTGATGGGATCAGATGCCATGATCTTAGTTATTTTAATGTTGAATTTTAAGCCACCATTTTCACTGTCTCTTTCACCTTCATCAAGAGGCTCTATAGTTCCTTTTCTCTTTCTGCCATTAAAGTGGTATCATCTGCATATCTGAGATTGTTGATATTTCTCCCAGCAATCTTGACTCCACCTTGTGCTTCATCCAGCCTGGTATTTAGCATGAAGTACTCAGTATATAAGTTAAATAGGCAGGATGGCAATATACAGCCTAGACGTTCTCTTTTCCCAGTTTTGAACCAGTCCATTGTTCCATGTCCAGTTCTAACTGTTACTTCTTGACCTGCATACAGGCTTTTCAGAAGGCAGGTAAGGTGGTCTGGTATTCCCATCTCTTAAAGAATTTTCCATAGTTTGGTGTGATCCACATAGTAAAAGGCTTTTGTATAGTCAGTGAAACATGTTTTTGTAGAATTCTCTTGCTTTTTCTGTGATCCAGTGGATGTTGGCATTTTGATCTCTGGTTACTCTGCCTTTTCTGAATCTAGCTTGTACACCTGGAAGTTCTCAGTTCACATACTGTTGAAGCCTACCTTGAAGGAATTTTGAGCATTACCTTGAAAGTGAAAGTGAAGTCACTCAGTCGTGTCCGACTCTTTGCGACCCACAAACTGACTGTAGCCTACCAGGCTCCTCTGTCCATGGATTTTCCAGGCAATAGTACTGGAGTGGATTGCCATTTACCTTGCTAGCATGTAAAATGAGTACAATTGTATGGTAGTTTGAACATTCTAGCCTTAACTTTCTTTGGGATTGGAATGAAAACTGACCTTTTCCAGTCTCGTGGACATTGCTGAGTTTTCCAAATTTGCTTGCATATTGAGTGTGGCATTTTAACAACATTGTCTTTTAGGATTTGAAATAGTTCAGCTGGAATTCCATCATCTCCACTAGCTTTGCTCATAGTAATGCTTTCTGAGGCCCACTTGACTTCACACTCCAGGATGTCTGGTTCTAGGTGAGTGAGCACACTGTTATGGTTATCTAGGTCATTAAGACCTTTTTTGTATAGTTTTTCTGTGTCTTCTTACCACTTCTTCTTAATAGCTTCAGCTTCTGTTAGGTCCTTGCTGTTTCTGTCCTTTAGTGTGCCCATTTTGCATGAAATGTTCCCTGGGTATCTCCAGTTATCTTGAGATCTCTAGTCTTTCCCATTCTACTGTTTTCCTCTATTTCTTTGCATTGTTCACTTAAGAAGGCATTCTTATCTCTCCTTGCTATTCTCTGGAACTCTGAATTCAGTTGGGTGTATCTTTCCCTTTCTGCTTTGCCTTTTGCTTCTCTTCCTTTCTCAGCTATTTGTAAGGCCTCCTTGGACAATCATTGTGCCTTCTCGCATTTCTTTTTCTTTAGAATGGTTTTGGTCACTGCCTTCTGTACAGTGTTATGAACCTCTGTCCATAGTTCTTCAGGCACTCTGTCTACCAGATCTAATCCTTTGAATCTATTCATCACCTCTACTGTATAATCATAAGGGATTTTATTTAGGTCATACTGAGATGGGAATACCAGACCACCTAACCTGCCTCTTGAGCAATCTATATGCAGGTCAGGAAGCAACAGTTAGAACTGGACATGGAACAACAGGCTGGTTCCAAATAGGAAAAGGAGTATGTCAAGGCTGTATATTGTCACCCTGCTTATTTAACTTCTATGCAGAGTACATCATGAGAAGCGCTGGACTGGAAGAAACACAAGCTGGAATCAAGATTGCCGGGAGAAATATCAATAACCACAGATATGCAGATGACACCATCCTTATGGCAGAAAGTGAAGAGGAGCTAAAGGGCCTCTTGATGAAGGTGAAAGAGGAGAGTGAAAAAGTTGGCTTAAAGCTCAGCATTCAGAAAACGAAGATCATGGCATCCAGTCCCATCACTTCTTGGGAAATAGTTGGGGAAACAGTGGAAACATGTCAGACTTTATCTTTTGGGGCTCCAAAATCACTGCAGATGGTGACTGCAGCCATGAAATTAGAAGACGCTTACTCCTTGGAAAAAAGTTATGACTAACCTAGATAGTATATTGAAAAGCAGAGACAATACTTTGCCGACTAAGGTCCGTCTAGTCAAGGCTATGGTTTTTCCTGTGGTCATGTATGGATGTGAGAGTTGGACTGTGAAGAAGGCTGAGCGCCAAAGAATTGATGGTTTTGAACTGTGGTATTGGAGAAGACTCTTGAGAGTCCCTTGGACAGCAAGGAGATCCAACCAGTCCATCCTGAATGAGATCAACCCTGGGATTTCTTTGGAAGGAATGATGCTGAAGCTGAAACTCCAGTACTTTGGCCACCTCATGTGAAGAGTTGACTCATTGGAAAAGACTCAGATGCTGGGAGTGATTGGGGGCAGGAGGAGAAGGGGACGACCGAGGATGAGATGGCTGGATGGCATTATGGACTCAATGGACGTGAGTCTGGGTGAACTCCGAGAGATGGTGATGGACAGGGAGGCCTGGCATGCTGCGATTCATGGGGTCGTAAAGAGTCGGACACAACTGAGTGACTGAACTGAACTGAACTGAGTGGTCTGGTATTTTTCCCTGCTTTCTTCAATTTAAGCTTGAATTTTGCAATAAGAAGCTCATGATCTGAGCCATAGTCAGCTCTGTATCTTGTTTTTGCTGACTGTATAGAGCGTCTCCATCTTAGGCTGCAAAGAATATAATCAGTCTGACTCCGGTATTGACCATCTGGTAATATCCATGTGTAGAGTCATCTCTTGGGTTGTTGGCAAAGGGTGTTTGCTATGACCAGTATGTTCTCTTAACAGAACTCTGTTAGCCTTTTTGCTGCTTCATTTTGTACTCCAAGCCCAAACTTGCCTGCTATTCTGGATATCTCTTGACTTCCTACTTTTTGCATTCCAGTTCCCTATGATGAAAAGGATATCTTTTTTTGGTCTTAGTTGTAGAAGGTCTTGAACTGTTCAACTTCAGCTTCCTCAGCATTAGTGGTTGGGGCTTAGGCTTGGATTACTTTGATGTTGAATGGTCTGCCTTGGAAACGAACCAAGATCATTTGTGAGATTGCTCAGGTACTGCATTTTGGACTCTTGTTGACTATGAAGGCTGCTCCATTTCTTTTAAGAGATTTTTACCTACAGAGTAGATACAATGGTCATCTGAATTAAATTCACCCATTCTCGTCCATTTTAGTTAACTAATTCATATTATAGAAGTAGAGGAATAAGAATCAGACTGTGCCTGGGTAGGTTCAGAAATGTTTCTGGGAAAGTCTGAAAGTGATTAGGGAAAATTGTTAACTGGTATGAAGAACTTGTTAAGATTTAGCCAGGTTTGAGGAGCGAGTGCACATCTCGGGCCCTGTGAACTGATAAGCAGAGGCATGGATTTGGAACCTACGACTGCCTGTCCATTATAGAAAATGAGAGTGGAAAATTTAGTAAGAATCTGATAAGAATTTTATCCTGAGGCTCATTAAGATGGTTGAGATGGAAAAAAAAAAAAGATGAAGATGGTTGAGATGACTTCAGTTCTCAGACTTTGAAATGATTCTCTTGTCCCCTTCCCCTGGACAGTTACCACAGCAAAATTTCTTGGAAGCTCTCTCTGTACTCAATATCTCCAGTTTCTCTCCTCTCTTTCTTTGTTAAAGCCACTCCAGTCAAGTCTTCATCCCCACCTTCTACTCAAACTGCAAATGTCAAGGCTATCAGCCTCATGGCTTGAAATAACGTTTATATGCTAATAACTTCCCAATGTGTATCTTCATCAGAGACCTCACTTCCAACACCAGACTTGTATACACAGCTGTGAACTTGCCGTCACCTCTTAGATGTCTAACAGATGTTTCAAATTCCGTATGTCCAAAAGCAGACATTTTGATCTCTGCTGCTGCTGCTGCTAAGTTGCTTCAGTCGTGTCTGGCCCTGTGCGAACCCATAGACAGCAGCCCACCAGGCTCCCCCTGTCCCTGGGATTCTTCAGGCCAGAACACTGGAATGGGTTTCCATTTTCTTCTCCAATGCTTGAGAGTAAAAGTGAAAGTGAAGTCGTTCTGTCCTGTCCGACTCTTTGCGACCCTATGGACTGCAGCCTACCAGGCTCCTCCCTCCGTGGGATTTTCCAGGCAAGAGTACTGGAATGGGTTGCCATTTCCTTCTCCATTTGCTCTCTAGTCTTTCAATAACTTCTCTGTCCACAGCCTTTACCATCTCAGCTGATGACAGTTTAAAAATTCCAGGGACTTTCCTGGTGGTCCAGTGGCTAACATTTCACACTCCTAATGCAGGGGGTCTGAGTTCGATCCCTGACTGGTGCGCTATATCCCACGTTCCACAACTAAACATCCTGCATGTCACAACGAAGATCAAAGATCCTGTGTGCTAGAGTTAAGACCCAGCACAGCCCAATAAATAAATATAAATAAGTAAATGTTTTATAAAAATGAAAATTCCAGTTAAGTCGAAAACCCTGGAAACCTCATCAATTCCTTTAGTTGTGACACTCTACACTTTCAATCAGACAGGAAATCCTAGCTTGAGAAAACATCCATTATCCCACCTCTTCATTTCCACTGCTTCTGCCTTGATCTGAGCCATCCTTATCTCTCACCGGGTTTACAGGAACAGCCTCCTAACTGGTCATCTTGTGCTTACCTCTGCTTCTACAGTGTTCTCTACACTGAAGTCAGAGTGGGCCTTTTCTCAAAGGAGGTTGCAGAGCATTCCTGCAATGCCACTCCATTTCTCTCAGAATAAAAGCTGAAGTCCTTGCTGCAGCCTACAAGACCCTAGATGAGTTGGCCCCCTATTCAGTTCAGTTGCTCAGTCATGTCTGACTCTTTGCAACCCCGTGGGCTGCCGCATGCCAGGCCTCCCGGTTCATCGCCAACTCCCGAAGTTTGCTCAAATACATGTCCATCAAGTTGGTGATGCCACCCAACCATCTCATCCTTTATCTTCCCCTTCTCCTCCTGCCTTCAATCTTTCCCAGCATCAGGGTATTTTCTAGTGAGTCAGTTCTTCACATCAGGTAGCCAAAGTATTGGAGTTTCAGCTTCAGCATCAGTCCTTCCAGTGAATATTCAGTTCTAATTTCCTTCAGGATTGACTGATTTGATCTCCTGGCCCCCTATTGGTTTTTTTATCTTATTACTGTCTCTCTTGGAGAAGGCAATGGCACCCCACTCCAGTACTCTTGCCTGGAAAATCCCATGGACGGAGGAGCCTGGAAGGCTGCAGTCCATGGGATTGTGAAGAGTCGGACGCGACAGAGCAACTTCACTTTCACTTTTCACTCTCATGCATTGGAGAAGGAAATGGCAACCCACTCCAGTGTTCTTGCCTGGAGAATCCCAGGGACAGAGGAGTCTGGTGGGCTGCCGTCTATGGGGTTGCACAGAGTCGGACACGACTGAAGTGACTTAGCATGACTCTCTGTCTGCACAGGCCTTTCTCACTTTAGGGCCCTCTCTGCTCCTTTGCTTGTGCACAAGTGGCTCTTCCCCCAGAAACCCGCATGGCTTGCTGCTGTATTTTCTTGAAGTTTTTGTTCAGTGTTGGTCACCTCACCAAATCCTCTCCTGATTACCCTTTCAGCATTTTAATCTTCCCTGACCATCTTGGCACCCCCTGATTCCCTTTAACTTGCTCCTTTTTTTTTTTTTCATAATACTGTCATTTTTAAATAGAGCATAGAAATTTAAAATATTTATTCATTATCTGTCCTCTTCCCATACCAGTTACTGCAGTAGAAGATAAACTTCATAAAGGCAGGAATCTTTGTTACTTTTATATCCCAGGCGCCTGGAATAGGAGATGGAACATAGTTAATGCCCAATAAATGATTTTTTAAATCTTATCAAAGTATGTGTGTGTGTGTACATTATATATATATACACATACATGCATGCCAAGTCAATTCAGTCCTGTCCAACTCTTTGCGACCCCATGGACTGTAGCCTACCAGGCTCCTCTGTCCATGGGATTTTCCAGGCAAGAATACTGCAGTGGGTTGCCATGCCTTTCTCTCATATATATATATATGAAATTTTCATAACTTTTCATGAACTGAGCAGAGCATGTAACCACAAACAGAGCCTTAACTAGCACAGAAGCTGCCAAGGGCTCTTTTAGTCACTGTCCTCCCCAAGGCTATTATCCTGATTTCTAATAATATATATTAGTTTTACTTGTTTTGTACTTTATTCGGCTGGAATTGTACAGTGAGGGTTCTTTTCTGTCTGCTTTTTATCAACATTGTATTATTGAAATTAATCTGCATTGTTGCATGTAGTAGTCTCTGTTCATTCTTATTGTTATGTAATAATAGTCCATTGTATGAATATAACCCAGTTTATCCTGAATGAACAAATTTAAGCCCCATATCCTTTCTGTCCTTTGTATCACCAGAGTTGTTGGGAAGAATTAATACACAGAAAGCATCTATCCAGTATATAGTAGGTGCTCAATTAAGGTTAGCTATTAATTTTATTATATGCAGATATTTTATTGAACCCACACTGATCTCTTCCTTGTCTGAAATCCTATACAGTTACTATAGCACTCTTAAGATGCCAACCTGGCTTTACCCTGGAAAGGGCCAATACATGTGACCTGACGGGGCCTGGTCTCTCCTCGGGACATGAAACAAGTTGGGCCAATTTGATTTTTGCTTTCCAGGGAGTAGGGAAATCTGAAACAGTGGCCAGCAACTCGGAGTTGCTGGAGTTAACCGGACTGGACCCTTTGGGGAAAAGTTCAGGAATAACCTCACCAAAGGCCTGGGAACTCTCAGGCTTCTTGCCTTCCCTGAAGTTGGCTATTTAATCCTATCTGCCATCCAGGGATCCTGTATTCCTGGAATCTGCCCTCACTAGTCTCCTAGTACAAGCCCCTTTTCCTGTTATTAGGCTCAGTTTTTTGTAGCTTGCCTCCGAAAGGACCTCAAGACTCATTTTCACTTAGATTATCAGCCATTATAGTGTTGTGAATCCTTAACTGAATAACACCAGTTCTTTAATCTATCCATCCATCCATTCAAGTTTTAAACATTATTGAGGATTTATGATATGTCAGGCACTCCAGGGTAGATCCTCTTATGCTCATTTTCAAATGAAAGAGAGGCTGAAGGATTTTCTGAGGTTACAAAGCTTATAGTAATAGAGGATGTTGGTTCAAGGTAATCTTTGCTCTTCATCATGAACTTGAGTGATCTTTTTTTTTTTGGTCTATACATGTCTTCATCCCACTTAAATTCCTTGAGGTCAGGCTATCTTACACATCCCCCTGATGGACAAAATCATCTGCTATGTGGTAAATGTACTACAGAATTGTTGATAGACTGCTCATATGGGCAAATCCTTGCTACCCTTCTCTCAAAGATGCTTCACCCCTTCCCAAACCCAGGGGAAAAAAAATCAAACAGTGACCAAACTGAATTCATCTGAAGGAGGGTAATTTATTTAAGTTAGTCTGGCTCTGGTTCACAATTTTGTCTTCTTTTCTATGTTGGAGTCATTAGAAGCCCCTTCAATCCCACCACATCTCCCTCACCACAAGTCAGGGCAACTCAGAGATAGCTTTCTTGGCTGGGAGACCTGTTGGCTTCTCCTGTTCTCTTGCTTTCTCTTCATACATCAGGATCCTGGTTGAGATGGGAAGAGACACGGGGATCAGAGGACAGTCTTCTCAAGAGAATAAGTTTTAGTGTGCTGTGAAAGTTCAGAAAAGGATGAGGGTTGTGAGGGTGGGAGAAGGAGAAAGGGCAGGAGTGAGAGTCCTGCAGGCTGTGGGGATCAGAATCATGGATAAGAATAGGACCTGGGAAGGGTCTCTCAAAAGACAGAAGAGAAATGCACGCTGGGCTATGTGTAGAAGGTGAGCCTGGGGATGGAGGCAGGGGGAAGAGAAAACAGATAAATGTAGGAGAGGCTGGAACTGGACTCTCACATTTTTAGAATGGCAGATCTCTTGCCCAACATCATCTTGAGAAAGTCAGAGTAGCTGAAAGTCTCCCCAGGGCCACTGGATACCTCCATGATTAATTTCTTTAGCTCCAGGTGGGTCTTGGGGACCCCAAGTTTCTCCATCATTCGCTTCAGGGACATAATATCTGGAGGCGCAGAAGATGGGGGTGAGAAAAGGGAAGCCTTTCTCTCTCTCTCTCTCTCTGTTACCTCCACCTCCTCATTACCATTCCCTATCCTACTCTGGTGGAGAAGGAAACGGCAACCCACTCCAGTATTCTGGCCTGGAGAATTCATGGACAGCGGAGCCTGGCAGGCTACAGACCATGGGATCGCAAAGAGTCAGACACAGCTTAGCAACTAACACATACACACACACACACACACCCTACTCTGGTCACTGTCATCTCTCCCAATGGAGAAATGGAGCACTGTAGGAAAGACTTTCCTCTTCCTAGATCTGCACACTTCCCCCAAATCACCCTTTTCTCACCGATACCTCCGTCTTCATTCAGGTCAAACTCCATGTATTTCTCTGGATGAGGAGAGAAAGCAGAGAGGGTCAGCACTGGCTGGAGGGTCACAGGCAGAGGCAGGGCAGGGACTGAGAAAGGGGTTGCATATGGGAGAAGAGGAGGAGGAAATGGGGCAGGTAGAGGAAGTAGGGGTTGGGGAGCTGAGGGTCCTGTTAAGATGTAGGGAACTAGAGAGGGTACTGAGAGAGGGGCAGGCCAGGGAAAGGGGCTGTTACTAGGGGCGGCAACAGAGGCAACCTTCCTTTTTCCCACCTCAAAAGTAGACTTTGTGTGCTTCCCTAGTGGCTTAGTGGTAAAGAACCGGCCTGCCAATGCAGGAGACACGGGTTCGATCCCTGGCCCAGGAAGATCCCATATATGCCACAAAGCAAATAAGCCCAAGTGCCACAACTACCGTGACTGTTCTTTAGAGCCCAGGGAACACAACTACTGAAGCCCTCTTGCCCCCAAAATGAGAAGTCCGTGCAGCACAACTAGAGAGTAACCCCTGCTCCCTGAAACTGGAGAAAAGCCTACTGAGCAATGAAGACCCAGCTCAGCCAAAATAAATAAATATTAATAGATAAAATTATTTTTAAAAAATAGACTTTGTTTGTTCTGTTCTCTCTCTTCCTGGAGAAGTCCTACCCTCCTTAGCCCCCTTCTCCACCCCTACAGTTGTCCCCTCACTCTTGAAGGCTTCCAGTTTGGAGGGCAGGTCCTCATCACTGCTGTATTTGGGATCATCCAGGAATTGCTGTAAGGGGAAAGAAAGAACCTGGGTAGGGGTAGGGACCCCACCCAGATCCAACAACACTCCCCCATCCACCCCACCCACTGCCCTGGCCAAGGCCCTTCCTTTTACCTGGTTGATTTCATTGATTCTCTCTTCCTGCTGGGCCTTCAGCAGCCCAAAGGCTTTTCCTCCTGAAGGAGCGCAAAGGTTTATGTAGCCTCAACCCCACCTTTCTCTCCTCACCCCCAGCTCAGCCTGAAGCCATTACAGTTCTGCTTTCATAGGCCAGCTTCCCAGCCCCCGAGCCCAGTACTGTCCAGCTCCTTTTTCCCATTTTAGAATCCTGCCTATTCCACCTTCCCTACCCTGTAAATCCCTAGTTTCGCTCATGGCTCAGCAGGTGCTGGTTGAGATGTTGGAGGAAACAACCCAGACTGGATGCCTTCTCTGTCTGCCAGCTCTCCTCTCCCATCAGCTTCCTGGAGGCCTGCCTCCCAAACTTCCCCCTTTCCCCTCATTCCCTCCTCCTCTAAGTCCCAGGCCTCACTTCCTCATCAGCTTCTGCTGACAGTAGCACCCAAGATGAAGGGGGAGTGGGGGCTAGAAAGGAGACGAGAAAATAACATTCTTAATTCCTCTAAAGGAGAGCCCAGTGTGCACATGTAAGCAATGTTCTGGTAAACCATGGGGGAAGGTCTGTAAGACCCCAGCAGCACTGATTCTCAGGAAGAGAGGATCTCTGAACAGGTCTGGAATTTCAGGTGACTGAGGCCCAGGTTTCACAAGTCTGGACACACAGTTTGGATAGGAAGCTGAGGAAAGGCAGACTAAATTTTTCTGTACTCTGGACTGGAGAAGAACTTGAAGTCGCTGGCAGATCTGGGAGGGTGGTGAGATGAGTGCAGGGTCTTGAAAGGGAGAGACACTTCACTTCTGGCCTGGTGGCTCCAGAGAGGCACTTGGAAATACACGGAAGTGTCTGACAAGGGAGTCTTAGTTTGTTTGCTTTAGGATATGCAATGTAATCCCTTCATCTTATCTCCTTTGAAATTTTCAGTGAAGTCTACAGATCTCTGAAATTTGAGAATTTAAGTAGATTCTTTGGTGGGAGAATTCCCTGATGATTCAGTAGTTAGGATTCCTCTCACTGCCTCAGGCCCAGGTTCAGTCCCTGCTCGGGGAGCTAAAATCCCACAAGCTGCATGGCATAGCCAAAGACAGTGGATTCTTTGGAGGCCAGTGTTGCTGAAAAAGACAGTGTTAGTGGATAAAAGAGCCAAAAGTGAGGCTAACCTTAGGGATGTGAAGGATGCTGGTCACTGTGGGTTCGACAGAGTGGGAGTAGCTCCCCATTCCTTACTCAACAGAGTGGGCAGCAGCTCCTGATAAATCCCTCCTAGGCACACTTCTTTGGGCTAGTGGCTTTAGGGGAGACGAGGACTGTGCACCCCCCCACGGAGACACTTCTGTCTAAACTCTCTGCGCTGAGCTCCAAGCCACAATCTTAGCACTGATGGGCACACCTTTCCTTTTCTCTGCCCCCCCACCCCCACCCCAACCTATTTCCCCTTCTGCAGAAGGGAGTTTTCACTTCTCACTGCCCTTGCCCTGACCCATATGGGTTGGGGAGATGCTGAGAGGACTCTAGCCTCTTGAGTTCCCTTTATTGCTATCTCTTCCTCTGAAGGGAAGACTGCAAACCTGCCCTCCCGAAGGTCTCAGTGCCTAGTGGAGGAAATCTATTTTTAAATTCATACACTCATTCAACAAATGTTTACTGAGTACTTACTATATGCCAGGCATCTTGCTTGGCCCAATGAGGTCCTCATGGACAATCTAATTAAGGAAGACAGATAAGAAAAACAAGTATATCAAAGATGGTAGGTGCCTATGGAGAAGAGCAAAGTAAGGAGGGAGACAGGAAGGGCTGCATGGACTGCAGATTTAAATAGGGTGCTCAGGGGGACTTCCTCAGTGGTCCAGTGGCTAAGGCTCGGTGATCCCAAAGCCAGGGGCCCAGGTTTGATCCCTGGTCAGGGAACTAGATCCCACGTGCCACAACTAAGAGTTCTCATGGCTCAATGGAGATAGAAGATCCTGTGTGTTGCAACTAACATCTGGTATGGTAAAATAAATAAATATTACTTAAAAACTAAATAAGGTGCTCAGGGAGGCTTCCCTAAGAAAGGGATATTTCAGCAAAGATTTCAAGCAGGTAAAGGAACAAGCCTCGTGGATATGCAGGAGAAGCACTTTAAGCACAGGGAACAAAAAATGCAAAGGTCCTAGAGAGAGGACATGTCTGGATGTCTCAGTATTCGTGAAGCAGCAGGAGGCCAGCGTAGCTGGAGCTGGTTGTGTGAGGGGAAACAGAGGCAAGAGATGAGACCAGATTGCCTACGGCCTTGTAGGCTGTTGGGGAGAATCTGGCTTTTATTTGGACTGAGATTGCCTCCCCACGCAGCCTTTCCCTAAAGGTGACTTGGCAGATGACCAAGGCAAAGCTGAGATGCTCAGGAGGACTCCCTGGGAAAGAGAAAGTGATAGCTACTCTGACCATGGGACAAAAGTGAAGAGTAAAGAGCAACAAGATAGGCAAATGAGTGAAACTCAGCATAAACACAGACATGGGAAAGCCTGTGAAGAGCAGTGATGCAAGAAGACGCCTCCCACCCAAACCCAGGGGCCTCTGCCCACCCCACCCTCCACAGACCGCAGAGAGTCTGCAGTCAGAGCTGAAGGGGAGGCGGGGCCTCTGGGCAGAGAGCTGCCAGGGAGCCAGGAATCCACCATGAACCTGGAAATAAGGGAAATGGGTAACTTTCTGACAATGAGGCTGCAAACTCTAGATCTCAGCAGAGACAAGCAGTCTCCTTAAAGCAGTGGCTCTCAATGAGTGATCCTTCCATCAGCATATGTCAGAAATGGATCCATCCTAGACCTACTGAATCAGAAACTCTAGGGGTGGCATCCAGCAATAGCTTTTCAACAAAGGCCTCAGATGATTCTGACACACACTCAAGGTTGAGAGCCACGGGCCCTGAAGTGATTGACTGACTCCCCAGCCTGCAGGACTTACTGTACTCACCAAAGGTATAACCGTGGCTGAAGTATGTGATATTGGGCAGTGGGGCTGTGGGTCTTGGAGGCAGAAAAAAGGAAGTGTCTCCAAGACCAGGGTTGTTAGTCTCCAAGCAGTCAGGGAGAGAATGCTGAGCTGGCTCAGGAGATGGTCCTCTAGAACCCTGTGAGGTTAGCATCCTTTATGAGCCTGGTGCCCTGTTGCTAAGGGGTAGGGGCCCTTGATATGGTTCTACACTCTGCAGGGGAACTCCTGTTAGAATTAGGCCCCCTGGGTACCTCCGCAAAGAAAATTCACTGGCCAGAAAGCTTGTGTGTGTGTTGGGGGTGGGCATGATGTCTTCTGCTTGCCCCCTCCATTTTCCCTCTCCCACTCTATTCTCTGTCCCAAGAGACTAACCTGTACAGACCATGCCAAGGGCACCTCTGACTTCTGGCTGTTTTGGCTGATGGGGAGCCTGGCAGGAAAGAGCAGGGCGGGAGAAATTAAGTTAAGGGTATTCATTCCTCTGGCTCCTTTCCTACAAGGTCACCTCAGGCTGGCTCACACCTCCATCTATGGGCATTGCTCCCCTCCAGGCAACCTGCTCTACATGACTCTGTCCTTTTCCAGGTTTCAGAAGTCCAGGGAATAAGTCTCAGGAGGTCTGTGAATTTGGAAAAGATAAAAAGCACATCCTCTTCTCACATCCGGCATTACATGTGTCACCTTGTCAAAGACCACTTCACAGTTTAAAATTATTTTTAAATTAATTAATTTTATTTATTTGGCTGCCTCAGTCTTTTTAGTTGCAGCATGTAGGATCTAGTTCCCTGACCAGGGATCGAACCTGCGCCCCCTGCCTTGGGAGCACAGAGTCTCAGCCACTGGACCATCAGGGAAATCCCTAAAGTTCTTCCTCAAGCCAGCAACAATGTCTTTTATAGTGATAAACCTTTATTAAAATCTAACTTCAACTTGCCTGCATTTTAAATCTCTTGTCTTATCATGTGGTAGTAAGTACATGGTTTATTCTGTCCCAACATTTATTGATATTTTGATAACTGAAACTTAGTGTAATGGTTTTACTTTGTTATGTCTTTTTAATTTGATGTACCAGAATGCCAAAGAGATTTGTGGCACAAAATGCGTTCGAGCCTCTGCCGTAAGCTCTTCTCTGCTCATCCCTTTGGGCCGGGGGTTGCAGTATCCCCTGTGATTCCCTAAACCCTTCTGTGCTGTGCTGTGTGTGGTCAGTCCGTTGCAGACGACTCTCTGTGACCCCGTAGTCTGTAGCCCACCAGGCTCCTCTCTGTCCATGGGGATTCTCCAGGCAAGAACACTGGAGTGGGTTACCATGCCCTCCTCCAGGGGATCTTCCCGACCCAGGGATCAAACCTGGGCCCCCCTCATCACAGGCAGATTCTTTACCATCTGAGGCACCAGGGAGGCCCCTAAACCCCACTACACCCTTGTAAATAAATTATCTCCCAAATTAATCAAATTTGAGGATGTGATTTCCAGCCAGGACCCTGAATGATGGGTGTGTGTGTGTGTGTGTGTGTGTGTGTGTGTGTGTGAGAGAGAGAGAGAGAGAGAGAGAGAGAGTTGGGGGATTGGGAAGTAACGGGTCTCTGGTCTCTACAGGCTTATTTCTTATTGTAAATGAACAAAGGGCATCCTGGTGTTTGCACCAGACAGGAATTGGTTAACAAAAGGCTTTCCCTGAGGCTGGAGAACAAGTGAGGATTCTGAGCTGACAGGGGACAGCTCCATAGAACCATAACCAACTCATCAAGGTTGCTACTGCCAAAGACTTCTTTTCTAAAAAGCCTCCTTGTGGAGCTTTGAGGGGAACGTGGCAGCATTTTATTTCTAAATTTCTCTTCTTGATACCTGTAAAGAGATTGGAAACACACACACATACTACATTTTCAGTGAAGCTAGGAGATACAGAGTGCCTCCAAGCTCCAACTTATGCATCTGTGTGACCAAATTCCCCACTGAGCAGGCAGTTTCAGGCATCCTTCCAGAAAACCAGGAGAATAGTGGGGGTCCCAATGACTGCTTTAAAAAAAAAAAAAGGCAAATATTCCTTCCTGGGAGGAAAGGCCTAACACCTGGAGAGAAAATCTGAGAGCAGTGCTGACTGAGCAGATTCAAATACCAGTAAAGGTGGAGACAGAATGCTTTTTGTTTTTTAAAAATATTTCTTTATTTGTCTGTGCTGGCTCTTAGTTGAGGCACGCGGGATCTTCAATTTTCACTGTGGCATGTGGGACCTAGTTCCCTGACCAGGGACCGAACCTGGGCCCCCTGCCCTGGGAGCATGGAATTGTAGCCACTGGTGCAGTTCAGCTGCTTAGTCATGTCCAGCTCTTTGCGACCCCATGGACTGCAGCACATCAGGCCTCCCTGTCCATCACCAACTCCCAGAGTATGCTCAGACTCATGTCCATCAAGTCAGTAATGCCATCCAACCATCTCATCCTCTGTTGTCCCCGTGTCCTCCTGCCTTCAATCTTTCCCAGCATCAGTCTTTTCCAATGAGTCAGTTCTTCACATGAGGTGGCCAAAGTATTGGAGTTTCAGCTTCAACATCAGTCCTTCCAATGAATATTCAGGACTGATTTCCTTTAGGATTGTGTGGTTGGATCTCCTTGCAGTCCAAGGACTCTCAAGAGTCTTCTTCAACACCATTGAACCACCAGGGAAATCTGAGAGAATGTTTTAAAGCACCCAGAGGGACCCAGAGGCAGCAGATCTCAGAAAGTGCCAGCAAAATTCTCCTTTTAATATTAAGTTCATCACCTTAGGTGAACTTGGGAGATGGCAGCCTGTGAGGTCTTCTGTGAAATAAAGAAGCCTAAGGTTGGGGTTGGGTGGTAAATGCTTGCTTAACTGGGAGAGGTTCTCAGAGGTCGTGGAAGTAGTGGCTATACAGAGGTACCAAATTTTAAGGAAATAATCCATTGTTATGGCAAAAGAGGGGCTTCCTGGTAGCTCAGATGTAAAGAATCTGCCTGCAATGCTGGAGACCTAGGTTCAATCCCTGGGTTGGGAAGATCCCCTGGAGGAGGGCATGGTAACCCACTCCAGTATTCTTGCCTGGAGAATCCCCATGGACAGGGAGCCTGGCGGGCTACAGTCCATGAGGTCGCAAAGAGTTGGACACAACTGAATGACTTAGCATAGCACATGGCAAAGAGAAGGAGTCCTTGAACTTATAAATCTGGAAAGCCATCCTGCCCCCTGCCCCAAAGGTCCTCCCTGCTATTAGTTTAGAAGAATCTAGCTCATTTTTTTTTTTAACTTAAAAGTTCCTCTTTCTGTTTTTTAAAAGACATTTATTTTTGGCTCTATTGGGTCCTTATTGCAGTGTGAGGGCTTCTCTTGTTGAGCACAGCACAGACTGTAGAGGGCGAGCTCAGTAGCTGTGGTACTTGGACTTAGTTTCTTCCACATGTGGAACCTTTCTGGAACAGGAACCGTGTCCCCTGCATTGGCAGGCAGATTCTTAACCACTAGACCACTAGGGAGCCCTCTGGCTTATTTGGATGAGTAACAAAAAGAAATGACCAAAGCTTCTGTTCAATTAACTATGAAAAAAAAAAAAAAAGGTAAAGAAGAGGAACACAATTTTCCGAAAGATGACAACACACCAGAAATTTATTGCCAAAAGCAGGTGGAAATTGTTTCCCAAAATTCATCATGAATTGAAAAACAACAAAACTTAATGTCAACTTCTAGCAGTGAAGGAAGGACACATGTCAGAAATGCAAGTATACCCAGAAAAGATGATGGGTAACATCGAGTATTAACAGGAACAGGAGAGGTGTAGAAGGGACAAAAGACAGTCATTTCAAAAATATACACTAAATTTAATGAGAGAAGGAAGCATTTTATATACAGTCCTAATTTTTTAAATCATAAATAACTGTTGTGAAATATTTTCTATTTTAAAAATCTGAGTCGTTTATCATGAACAGCTTTTGTAAAATGTTCTAATTGTCCCCATGCCCCTTGCAGTGGAAGCAAGAAGTCTTAACCACCAGGCCACCAAGGAATTCCTGGTTATGTTTTATATTATTTAGTAAATTCTGGTTTTAGATTTTTAGGTGTTTTCTGACCACTCAGTTCAGTTCGTTCACTTAGTCATGTCCGACTCTTTGTGACTCCGTGAATCACAGCACGCCAGGCCTCCCTGTCCATCACCAACTCCCGGAGTCCACTCAAACTCATGTCCATCGAGTTGGTGATGCCATCCAGCCATCTCATCCTCTGTCGTCCCCCTCTCCCCCTGCCCCCAATCCCTCACAGCATCAGATTCTTTTCCAATGAGTCAACTCTTTGCATGAGGTGGACAAAGTTTTAGAGTTTCAGCTTCAGCATCAGACCTTCCAATAAACACCCAGGACCAGTCTCCCCTAGGATGAACTGGTTGGATCTCCTTGCAGTCCAAGGGACTCTTCAAGAGTCTTCTCCAACACCACAATTCAAAAGCATCAGAAAACAGAAAAAGTTTTGTGGTGGTCAGAAAACAGAAAAAGTTTCTCAACTTACTTCACAAGTTTAATATAACCTTGCTCCAAAAGCTAGGCAAGGCTTTTGAGAAAGAAAAATTATTAAACAATTTCTTTCATGAACATAGATGCAAGAAAAAAAATATTAATAAAGCTGGTAAAGAATCTGCCTGCAATGTGGGAGACCTGTGTTCAATCCCTGGATTGGAAAGATCCCCGGGGAGAAGGGAAAGGCTACCCACTCCAGTATTCTGGCCTGGAGACTTCCGTAGACTGTATATAGTCCATTGGGTCTCAAAGAGTCAGACACTACTGAACAACTTTCACTTTCAGGATCATTTTTATATGATAGGAGTGACCTCTGTTTTCGATGATTTTATTTATAGCTATCTGGGCTTGGTGATCTTTTTGGTGGTTAAATTTTGAATGTCTGATTCAACTTCTTTAATGGTCTTAGGTATATCAGGATTCTAATTTTTTTGAGTCAATTTTGGTTATGTATTTTTCTAGAAAGTTATTTTGTCTTATCAAAATTTGTAATATAAATAATGTATCAGATATTGCATTCCCTATAAATTACTTTTCTGGGTATATGTGTATGCCTTTTCTCTTCATGCTTTACCAATTTGATGGGAGATTTTTAGTATAAGTAGTCTCTGTAAATATGTATTTTTCTGCTCTGTTGTTTCTTTTCTCTAGTTCATTAATTTATTATTTCCATCCTAAATTTTGGGTTGTTATTCTGTGTACTTTTTCTAATTTCTTGAAATATCTGTTCAATTCATTGATTTTCAAACTTTCTTTCCTAAGCCTCACATTTACTTTCTTCCATGAATTGTTTTAGCTACATCTCACAGCAGTTTAGATAGGCAGTGTTTTCAGCCATTCAATTGAAAATAATTTTTTTTTTTTTGGCCATGCCTTGTGGCTTGTGTGATCTTAGTTCCTGGATGATCCAGACCCTGGCAATGAAAGCACTGGATTCCAACCATTGGACCACCAGTAAACTCCCATTCAAAATATTTTAAATTCCATTATATTTTCTTTTAACATTTCAATTATTCAGAAGTATGTTTTTAAAGCTTATAAATATATTAAAAATGCATTTTTAAAAAGAAAGTTTGCCTTCTTTTTTAAAATCTTTATTGAATTTGTTACAGTATTACTTCTGCTTTATGTTTGGGTTTTTGGCCACGAGGCACGTGGGGTCTTAGCTCCCTGGCCAGAGACTGGTCCCACACCCCCTGCACTGGAAGGTGAAGTCTTAACCCCTGGACCACCAGGGAAGTCCCAGAAATGCAGTTGTAAGTTTTCCAAGCCCATGATAAATATTCTTTGTTATTATTTTATGTTGTCGTGGATGTTGGTCAGGAATTGTAGTCTAAATGATTTTGATTCTTTTTTTTTAACATCTATCTGTGTACCTGAAAATAATGGATATTTTCTAATTATTCTAATATTCTATATAGTCCCATTTGATCAAGCTTGTTAATTGTCTATTTTCACTCTTTCGTGTCTTTAATAATTATGTGCTTATTTATCAGTTTCTGACAGATGTAAGTTAAAGCCTTCCTCTAATATTCATTTTTTTAAAAAAGAATCCCTGCACAAGAGTCTTCGGGCACCCAAAAGTGGTCCCAGCCAGCTAAGCAGCAGAGTTAGGAAAGGCTTCTCAGTGGGGGTGGTGGGGGCCGAGTGATCAGCCCCAGAGGGAAAGGTGAGCACTTTGCCATCCTTAACTCATTCTCCCACTCAAAGGGAAATCAGGGAGAAGGAGGGTGAGAGATGGAGTAGGGGAAAGAGGTATCCTGATGGAGAGGGACAATGTGGAGAAAGATGGGAAAGCAGAAGGAGATGCAGCATGTAGGCAGAGAGATAGGGAAGACACTAGTGATATTAATAAGGATGGTGAAACAAAAGAGTTGTGGACAGAGACGTATGAGAGACAAGGAGAGAGGTGAGAGCAAGATCAGGGAGGATGAAGATAGGTGCCTAGCACATGGAAGGCACTCAGTAAAGGCATAGTTGAATAGATGGATGAGCCTTGATACTCAGTGAGGGAGGCGTGGAATGGATATTGAGAAGAAACCCACTGTCCATCAGAGAAGCAATGTCCTAGTTTCATCTTGAGATGATGAGGGCCTTAACTAGAAGTGAGAACCAAGAGACAGAGAAAGACCCTTAAATATCCCAGAGGCAGAGTGGTTAGCACTTGAGGATTGTTTGGATGGGGTAACGGAAGGAGAAGGCAGCATAGGACAAGTCCCAGGATTTTGCTTTGAGTGTCTGGGTAGATTGTGTTTCCGTTCACTGAGGTGGCGAATGTAGAATGCTGACCCAATTTGGATGGACACTGATGATTTTGAAATGCCTGTGGAACATTCTGGAGGAGATGCCTAGAGGGCAGTTAGATATTCTGGACTCAGATTTCAGAAAAAGGCCTGAGGGAAAGGTTGCAGATTGAGATGGAGATATAGGTTGAGAATAGCATTAGTTAAAACTGTGGCTGTGCCATTCCTTTCTCCAAGGGATTTTCCTAAACCAGGGATCAAACCCTGGTCTCACAAATTGCAGGCAGATTCTTTACCATCTGAGCCACCAGAGAAGCATCTTGAGAGAACTGCCTGGGTAAGCCCATGATAGATGCTCAGTTAGTTGAATGAAAGTAGGAGAAATAACCCAAAAGTCTACCAACAGGAGAATGGTGTGAAAGCACGTGTGGTGGGTACAGGAGCTGGGAGGCACTCGGGTCTGGTTGCTTTTGTGTCCTTGAGAAAAAAAGAGGTAAGATGGAGAAAAGATCACATATGTCACACAGAGTCAAGGTGATAGTTGGAGTAGCCAAGGAAAAGCAACTGTGAAATTGGTGTATTGAAAAATAATTGGCAAGTTATGTGCAAGAATGTTCACAGGAGATATATGCATAATATCCAACAAATAGATGCTTTTGAACTGTGGTGTTGGAGAAGACTCTTGAGAGTCCCTTGGACTGCAAGGAGATCGAACCAGTCCATCCTGAATGAGATCAACCCTGGGATTTCTTTGGCAGGAATGATGCTAAAGCTGAAACTCCAGTGCTTTGGCCACCTCATGAGAAGAGGTGACTCATTGGAAAAGACTCTGATGCTGGGAGGGATTGGGGGCAGGAGGGGAAGGGGACGACCGAGGATGATGGCTGGATGGCATCACGGACTCAATGGACATGAGTCTGAGTGAACTCCGGGGAGATGGTGATGGACAGGGAGGCCTGGTGTGCTTCGATTCATGGGGTCGCAGAGTCGGACACGACTGAGCGACTGAACTGAACTGAATACATCATCAAGTGAATGGATAACCAAGCTGTGATACATCCATAAATGAAATACCACTCCAGCAACAAAAAGGAACAAACTACTGGTGTACCTGGATCAAAACAGATGAATCTCATAGGCATTATGCAGAATGGAAGAACCCGGATACAGGAGTGTACACGATAGGGTTCCATTTGTATGAAGTTCAAGAACAGATTAAACTGGGACTCCCTGGTAGCCCAGTGGTTAAGAATTTGCCTCGCAATGCAGGGGACTCAGGATCGATCCCTGGTCAGGTAACTAAGACCCCACATGCCTCGGAGCAACTAAGCCTGCGTGCTGCAACTACTGAAGCCCGTGTGCTCTGAGCCCTTGATCAGCAACTACTGAGCGGATGCACCACAACTAGAGAACCTGTGTGCTGCCGCAGAAAGATCCGGCATGACACAGCGAAGACTTGAATCAGCCAAATAAGTAAATTTTTTTTTTTTTTTAAAGAACAGACTAAACTAATCTATAGGAGTATAAATCAGTAGTTGCTTCTGGGAGAGGGAAAGGATTGACAAAAGAGGGGCATAGGAGAATTTTCTGGAGTGATGGAAATAATTTGTATATCAGTTGCAGTACTGTTTACATTGGCGTGTATCTTTGCCAAAGGTCATCAAACTCTACACTTAAGATCTATGTAATTTACTGTATTTGCGGCTCATGGGCCGTAGAGTTTGGGGCTCAGTGGTTGTGGTATATGGGCCTAGTTGCTCCATGGCATGTGGGATCTTCCCAGACCAGGGATCGCACCCAAGTCTTCTCCATTGCAAAGCAGATTCTTATCCACCAGAGAAGTCCTTGGATGGAATTTTTTCAAAAGAAATGTTTACCAGCTACTCAAGAAGAAAGGCAAGAAGTAGGAATAAAAATGTTGTGGAATGGATGTTACAGATATCTCTGGTTCGATAAATCTGACAGTGGTCTGTCTTGAGGGTGGTCAGGGGCAATAAACTCCCAACTTAGAACAGGAAAGAGGTGAAAAAAAACAAGCTCTAGGAGTTCTGGACTCCAGGAACTGGTGATGGACAGGGAGGCCTGGCGTGCTGCAATTCATGGGGTCGCAAAGAGTTGGACACGACTGAGCGACTGAACTGAACTGAACTGAGAAGTTGGTGGTGGACAGGGAAGCCTGGTGTGCTGCAGTACATGGGGTTGCAGAGAGTAGGACAAGACTGAGCAACTGAACTGAACTTTACTGTATATATTTATATCTGTATATAAAAATATCATATACATGGATATTAAGTCTTCTAGAGAGATGGCAGAAGTTGAAATAGAAAGCTGGGGAGCCAGGGGCCTGCTCTTGGTGAATGTGAGGGAGTTGGACCATGACAGTGAGAAGGAGGAAGCAAGAGACTTCCCTGGTGGTCCAGTGGCTAAGACTCTGTACTCCCAGTGCAGGGGCTCAGGTAGGATCCCTGGCCATGGAACTAGATCCCAGATACTTCAGCTAAAGATCCCATGAGCCACAACTGAAAGATGCCACAACTAAGACCTGGTACAGCCAAGTAAATATATATATATATATATATATATATATATATATTTAATTTTTTTTTAAAGGGCCAAAGGTGAGGTGAACCTCTGAGAAGTCATGGTCAGAGATTGAGTGTATAACCTGGGAGCCATTAATTAGTCAAAAATATTTATAAGGACTCGACTGGAGAAGGTGGAACAGCATGGGACAACAGATTGGTTCCAAATAGGAAAAGGAGTATGTCAAGGCTGTAGATTGCTTATTTAACTTATATGCAGAGTACAGCATGAGAAACGCTGGGCTGGAAGAAGTACAAGCTGGAATCAAGATTGCCGGGAGAAATATCAATAATCTCAGACATGCAGATGACACCACCCTTATGGCAGAAAGTGAAGAGGAGCTAAAAAGCCTCTTGATGAAAGTGAAAGAGGAGAGTGAAAAAAATTGGCTTAAAGCTCAGCATTCATAAAACTAAGATATGGCATCGATCCCATCACTTCATGGGAAATAGATGGGGAAACAGTGGAAACAGTGGCAGACTTTTTATTCTTTTGGGCTCCAAAATCACTGCAGATGGTGATTGCAGCGATGAAATTAAAGTTGCTTACTCCTTGGAAGAAAAGTTATGACCAACCTAGACAGCATATTAAAAAGCAGAGACATTACTTTGCCAACAAAGGTCCGTCTAGTCAAGGCTATGGTTTTCAGTGGTCATGTATGGATGTGAGAGTTGGACTATAAAGAAAGCTGAATGCTAAAGAATTGATGCTTTTGAACTATGGTGTTGGAGAAGACTCTTGAGAGTCCGTTGGGCTGCAAGGAGATCCAACCAGTCCATCCTAAAGGAAATCAGTCCTGAATATTCATTAGAAGGACTGATGTTGAAGCTGAAGCTCAATACTTTGGCCACTTGATGCGAACAACTGACTCATTTGAAAAGACCCTGATGCTGGGAAAAGATTGAAGGCAGGAGGAGAAGGGGATGACAGAGGATGAGGTGGTTGGATAGCATCACCGACTCAGTGGACATGAGTTTGAGTAAACCCTGGGAGTTGGTGATGGACAGGGAGGCCTGGCATGCTGCAGTCCATGGCGTGCAAAGAGGCGGACACAACTGAGCGACTGAACTGAACTGAACTGACTGACTGGAGAAGTTACCCACATCTCGCCCTTGCCAACACTTACAGGAGGAAACACTAGGTGAGATGGGGTCACCTCATCTGCTATGATTCCAGAAACTCTTCTGGTTTTTCACCTCTTTCCCTGTTCTATGTTGGGAGTTTATTGGCCCTAACCAACCTCAAGGCAGACCACTGTCAGATTTATCAAACAAGAGATGTGTGTACATCCATTTCACAATGTTTTTATTCATACTTCTTGCCTTTCTTCTCGAGTAGCTGGTAAAAGTTTCTTTTGAAAAATTGCATTCCAAGACTCCCTTAGTGGATAAGAATCTGCTTTGCAATGGAGGAGAAACAGGTGCGGTCCTTGGTCTGGGAAGATCCCGCATGCTGTGAGCAACTAAGCCTATGCACCACAACTACTGAGCCCCCAAACTCTAGGGCCCACGAGCCACAACCACTGAAGCCCATGCTCCTAGAACCTGTGCTCTGAAACAAGAAAAGCCACCGCAGTGAGAAGCCGCGCACTGCAACATAGTGTAACCACTGCTCGCTGCAACTAAGAAAGCCTGCAGAAAGCAACGAAGACCCAGCACAGCCAAAAGTAAAATTATTAAAGAAAGAAAAATCCATCCTTGAGTTTGCTGAGCTAATTAGCACAGGTTAAAGTTCTTTAGAGGCTCTCAGAGTTATGGCAAAGGGTCCTTGAATCCACACATATACCAGGATTTATTCTAGATGGTCTTTAAAACAAGCCAAGTCCTGTCTTCAGAATCCACATTTTGGGGTATTGGAAATCTTAGGTAGCAAAAAGAGGTGGAAAGAGTGAAAAACCTTTGAGTTTAGGCCCAACTGTACCACTGGTCATTCTCTCCCAGACTGGGAGGGAGATAAAGGCTAGCATAACATACATTGACCCTCCGCTACATTGGGGTCTGGAAACCGACAAAAGCTACTCCTATTTTACAGATGTGTAAGTAGTGGAACCATGATTCCCATTTACGTTGCCTTGACTTCTAAGCCTCATTGCCCTGAGACATGGAGTAGTGCCATGTGATTGAGTCTGTGAATTATGGAGTTTTATCTTCAGGCCAGGTGCCCATTACAGCCCCTCACCCCCAGTCCACTGGTGGTGAACTTCCCCTTTTTCCCAAACCATGGGATTCTCACAGTTGAGTGGAAGAGACAGTTTGCTCCACATTCACCCTTTGGGTGTGAGGATGGGTTATTGACAGGACAAGGCAAGGTATGGAATAGAGCGAAATCTACAATTTAGGCCCAGTTGTGAAGAGCCGTGTATTGGGGCCTCAGGCTCCCATGCTCTGTGGCCACCAGGGGGCAGTCCTTGCCTTGCTATGTCACCTCTTCTCCACACCCTCTGGTTAGATGGCCCTGAAGAGGCGGCCACTCCACTCAGTGAATGGCTGAGTCAGTCCTTCCCAGAATGTGAGGTACCTGTGCTTGTCTAGGTGGTTCAGAGAGGTTCAATAATTTGTCCACGATTGAGTAACTAGTTTGTAGGGGAGCTGCCATTTGAGCACAGCCTGACTCCAAGTCAGCATTCTTAACCATAAAATTACAACTTACCAAAAAAAAAAAAAGCTCCAGATCACTGCTGTGGAAGATGGAGAACTGCATGATCCAGGAGTGTGCTGCGAAACAGCAAGAAACTTGGTCAGAAAGAAAGGATATGGACTGCTATAAAGGAGTCACGGAGAAAATGTGCGGCGAGGGCTGGGCAGATTTCACCCAGCATTCGTATACGTCATCTTTCTTTTCTGAGTGTTGTGTTATCTCATGTAGGTGGCTTATACATATACAGAAGTGTGTGGCACACTTGTACTAATCCCTGTGTAACTTTGGACCTATGTGTAACATAAACTGTCTTTTTAAACAATAATTAAGTAATCTTGGCTGTGTGGGTCTTTGTTGCTGTGCGAGGGTTCTCTCTATCTGTGGAGAGCAAAGGCTACTCTGGTTGAGGTGTGCAGACTTCTCATTGAAGTGGCTTCTCTCACTGTAAAGCACTGAGCCTAGGCGCGTGGCCTTCAGTTGCTGCAGCACGTGGGTTCAGTAGTTGCAGTGAGGAGGCTCTCGAGTAGTTGCTCTGCAACAGGTGGGACCTTCCCGGACCAGGGATTGAACCCTTGTCCTCTGCATCGACAGGCAGATTCCTATCCACTGTACCACCAGGGAAGTCCCACAGCGTGTCTCCTTTCCTTTGTGTCAGTAAAAAATGCATTTCCCATAGTGGGGATACCTTGTAATTTCTCAAGAAATGTTAGCTAACGAATGAATAAAATAATAAAGATGAATGACTTTACCTAAATCTGTGTAGAACACACTTGGTCAAGTGGACCTCTTTGAGGAGTGTATTCCTTTAATGGAGATTTGAATCTGAATGAATCCAAACTTCTCCATCAGCTGCACCCAAGTCAACACAGACTAAGTGAAACAGTGTGTGTGTTAGTCGCTCAGTTGTGTCCGACTCTCTGCAACTCCATGGAGTGTTGCCCACCAGGCTCCTCCGTCCATGTCATTTTCCCAGCAAGAATACTGGAATGGGTTGCCATTTCCTTCTCCAGGGGATTTTCCTGACCCAGAGATCAAACCCAGGTCTCCTGCATTGCAGGCAGACTTTTTACCATCTGAGCTACCAGCAAAACAGGGTGATTGCTGTGCAAATACAGCTTTCAGACAAAGCCCCTGGCAACTCGCTGCTGCCGCCGCCACCAGTCAGCTGACTTTTGCTAATCTTCTCATTTACAGAATTTCTTGAGCAGCCTTGGCGGAGAGCCCTAACTCAGAGGGGAGGGAATGAATGGGGTGGACCTGGGTGCTGTTGAGCCAAGGGGAGGGGAAGTGGGTTAGCTCTGGGCTCAGAAAAGCTCGTGAAGGCTTGTTCTTGGTAAAGGGTTAGTCTTCTTGAACCTTAGAAGATGGGGGAACCACATCCTGATCTCACCCGTCCACCCACCTACCTAAGCATTACCAGCCATCTAAGCCACACCTTCCCCTCAAACACTTATGCAACCGCCCCCACTCTGCCCCCTGCTCCTAGCAATGCAGACATCACTGTCAGCAGCATCCTCTTTCCTCAGGGAGGGATGCGTTCAATGCCCGAGGTCCCAGGGCATTAAGGTCCTTGTTAAGTAATGTGTGAGTCCTGTGTGTCATAGGAAGCTCCCCACCCCTCTCCAGTGACCAAAGGCTGGTCACCAGTAGTGGGTCATTTTCCTTCACCCAGACCTCACTGCTCGTGTCCCTCCTCATCAACAGGAACACCCTCCGACATGGCCCGGACGCTGTTGTTCATCTTTATCACCATTCAACCAGGTGACAGGGCTTTCTCCCAGGAACCTAAGGGGTGTGGGGCTGGGAGGGAGGAAGGATGGGGGAGGCTGGACACAGGGGAGCAGATTGGGTGGGGGCTGAAAGCACGAGGTCCCTCTGTAAAGCTGAAACCCAGTATACTCCTCCAGTTTGCAGTTCCCTCCATATCACCCGCTGGGAGGGTCATTCCCAGCTTCCCACACCAGAACTCTTTTCTTCCCAGTGAAAGTTAGTTGCTCAGCTGTGTTCTACTCTTTGCGTGACCCCGTGGACTGCAGCCCGCCAGGCTCGTCTGTCCATGGGATTCTCCAGGCAAGAATACTGGAGAGGGTTGCCATTCCCTCCTTCAGGGGGTCTTCCCGACCTGAGGACTGAACATGAGTCTCCCACATTGCAGGCAGATCTTTAACCATCTGAGCCACCAGGGAAGCCTTTTTTCTTCCCAGCCACCTTCCTAACAAGATAAAGTCTAAAGAACCAGTAAAAGGGCTTGAAGGAAGGGGTCAGATTTTTTTAAGGGGTCAGTTTTAATTCAATGAGTTTAATAAGCTTATTAAACTAGGCTTATTATCTAGGATTTAGATATAATTAGGAGTTTAGGAATTTAATTAAATCTAAGTTAAGTTTCTTAATGAAACTGACTTTAATTATCTGATCTACTCATGAACTAAATGCAGTGTGGACTCCAGACCTACAGCTTCAGCATCAGCAGGGATATAGGGCTAATTCAAATATTTTATTCAGAACCACGGAATAAAATATTCCAGGAGTGGGGCCTGGGAATCTGGTTTAAAAAACAGTCCAGATGTTTCCAATGAGCTCTCAAGCTTGAGAATCACTGAAACAGAAGGAGTGGTAAATTTCATTAACTAGAGAATTTAATCAAGAATTTTAATAGTTGATATAATTCATCGATTTAGATGAATTCAATAGGGATTCCCGTCAATTATAGCCACAGCTTCACCTGGAGATTTGCTTAATGATCTTTTAACAAAGAAACAGTAGTAATGGTACAGAATGCTATTAGTACTAAAATAATACCTGGCATAATATAATTAATGATATTAGTTAACTAGGCAGCCACATTCATTAATGAGCCTCACTTTAACTGTGACAAGTTAAATTTCAGCAAAATGTTACTAGTGGACGGAGCTAGAGAATGATGGGAGAGGGTGAGAATTGGTATGAGAAAGAATTTGAAAAACTATTTAATAAGCAATTAGATTGGTAAAAGGGTTTAATGGGACATCTAAAGTGCTTGTCCCTGAGAACCCTCTGGGGGTGGGGGGTACAGTGGGGACATTCTTCCACAAGCTCTCAGGTCTTTTTCCTCTAGAGTAACTGGGAAGGCACTCCTCTGGGTCTTCTCTCTGCCCCCAGGATCTTGTGTTCTCTGGGTGTCCCAGCTCCCTGAAATCTGTACCCAGGAGGGTTCCCCTGCCTTCCTGCCCTGTTCCTTCAATGCCAGCCAAGGGAGTTTGGTCACATGGTACCGGGACAAAGTAGCCCCAGAGATGGAGGTGAGGAATGAGACCGCAGAGTTCCAGGGCCGCCTGGCCCCTCTCCCCTCTTTCCACTTCCTCTGTGACCACCAGGCTGAGCTGCACATCTGGGACACCCGAGGCCATGACACCAGAGTCTATGCGTACAGGGTGGAGGTGCTGGGCCTGGGTGTTGGAACACGGAATGGGACCCTGCTGGTGGTGGAGGGTGAGGTGCCAGAAAGCCATGTCCCCTTGACTGGAGGCCCCACCCTCCCTGATACTGGAGAGTCCCTCCCCGAGGCCTGCTGCCCTCCCCGAGCCTCTGCACACTTCTACCCAGGGCCTCCTCTCCTGAGCCCTTCTACCCCTCTTCCCCCCACCGCAACATGCAGGATCTGCTCAGCTAGCGGCTGGCACAGTGCTCCTCCTTCGGGCTGGATTGTATGACTTCAGCTTTCTCTCGGTGTTTAGGGGCAGCAGCATGTATTACCAGGGCAAATGTGAGTGTTGGAGCCGGGACACATGGGCATGGAGATGGCAGGGCAAGTGAGAAGGCTGGAGCTGGCAGAGATAGAGACCAAGAAAGAGGAGGAGGGCTGCAGCACTGAGCGATTCCTGTGGCCTCTCCTCCAGGCCACTGTCACAGAGGAACACCCTGTCACTCCTTGGATGGCCTCTGATGAGTGATTCCAGACCCCAGTGATCCCAAGTTCTTCAAGAGACCCTAATAAATTCCTCTCTACCCCACCATCATCCTTCTTATGAGTCTTGTGTATTTCCTGCTCCATCTCCAAATGCTCCAATATGTCTCATTCTGGATTCTCTCAACTCTTACCTCCTGCTACTAAATCTGGCCTGGAAGGGTCCAAGGAGGGAGCTTTCTAGCAATCCTGCCCTCTCCCACCATCCTGGGACTCAAAACACCTCTCTTTCCTGCCCAGGAGGCTAAGGCCCTTTGTCCTGAGAAGAGCAGAGTATCTGACGTGACTGGTCCTACTTGTCAATGGCCCACAGGCAAATACTCTTCTCTGAGCTTCAGAGGAGCTTGGGTCCCCAAACACACTTCCTCACCCAGTGAATTCCCCTACCTGATCCCAGAAGGAGTGGGAGGGTAAATCGCTTAGGATTCTGTTTTGCTTTTAAGAAAGGCCACTTTATTATTATTTTTGGCCACTCGGCAGGTGGGATCTTGGTTCCCTGACCAGGGATCAAACCTGTGCTCGCTGCAGTGGAAGTCTCCAGAGCCTTAAGCCCTGGACAGCCAGGGAAGTCCCACTAATTTCGGTTTTGATCTTGGCCCTGTGGAGCTGGGGCTTGAAATAGATGAAGAAGCCTGAGACACAGAGGGTGGCAAGACCATGGTCTTTACTGGGTGAACTACAGGATGGCCGTGGGTTGGGGGGAGCATCTGCAGGTATTCAGGTGGGTTTGTTCTTGGCAATGCAGGCATAGTCCCCGCTGAGGTCCTCCTTGTTGCCTTCCCTTTCTCGGACATCAGGTCCCTCCCGTTCAGGCAGCCTCAGCAAGGACGCGTAGTGGAGCTCCTGTTTTGAGGCCTGGACCTGGGGCCCGGGCAGAGGGCTCTGACGGGGTCCCCAGGGGCCTCCCTGCCCTGTCCACCCCCTCCCTAAGTTCTGCCACTCCCTGCCCCCCATTGCCACTTTCTTTTTTTTTTTTTTACCTCATTGCCTCTCTTTGTGCTCATCTATAGCTCTCTCTTCATCTCTCTTTTGTCTGTCTTGTCCTTTCCTCTTTGCATCTCTCTCATCCTCTCATTTTCTCCCACTTCATCCTGCTTAATCTCCTCTTCCTTTTTTTTTCTTGGTTTCTCTCATTTTCCCTGTGTTTCTCATTCTCCCTCTGATTTCTGTCTCACTCCGTCTCCAATCTCCCTCATTTCTTCCCCCTCTCTCCTTTGTCTTATTCCCTCTTTCCATCTCCACACCTTTCCTTTCCTCTCTTTTTCTCATCCCTCTTTTCCCTCTTTCTGTTTCTCTCTTTTATTTCCTGTCTCCCTCATGCTCCTGTTTCTGCCTTTTGCTCCCCCAACTCCATCCCCTCTTGTTGCCCCATCACCCTCTCCCCTGACCCCAGACTCACCCAGCTTCTCTCCAGGCTCCTCACTGCAAGGAAAGAAGCAGCTCAGCTTGGCCGTGCCCCCGGCCCCCTGGCGCCGCCTCCCAGCCCTGCTCACTCACTCTCCCCACCCCCGCCAGGTGTTTCCTCACTTGCCAGCCTCCCTGGGGTTCCCACGGCCAAAGCCACGGCCTCTCTCTCTGGACTCTCTCCGCCCTGCTCCATCTGACTTCTGCCCCCTTCCTCACAGAGGGGGCATGAGGGGAGGTGTGGGTGGGGCTCACCTCTCCTGTGGAGCCGACACAGGCAGATGGACAGAACGACCGCAAGCAGGAGCACCCCCAGCCCTAAGCCCCCAAATAGGTAATACTCCATTTCTTTCCACGACATTCCTGCGGGGAAAAGGGTAAATATTAGAGGGACCTTTTTTTGCTTCACTTCACTCCATCCCCCTCTTCTGTTGTGAATCTCAGCTTCTCCCTCTAATAGTTTTAGAGACAAAAAAATTATCCCAGAGATTCTTCACCCCAGACTGTGTTGACTCACTTCTTGCCATAGGTGGCCATCCCTCACCAGTTACCTCACTCTTTCCCAAGACCATTCACCCTCCAGAAGCTTACCACCGCCACCCCTGCCATCTCTGGGCCTCCCCATGAAGTCTGTTGCCCCCCGGCACTGGTTGGTCCCAAGAGGCCCTGGCCACCTACCCACGAACCGCACATGCCACTTTTACCCACTGCTCCCTGTGCACCCCCACCTCCCCGCCCCTTGCAGAGGGTTACCTTGCCATTTCCCCATGCTTTCCAGGACTGAAGACTAGCCTGTAGGTTGGGAAACCTCGCACAGCTCTTCCAGGCTAAATGGCCTGGGGTGAATCACGTGCCCCAAGTTCCTCATCAGTAAACTCTGGTGTCTCTGTTACAATAGTTTCCCAAGCCGAGGAGCCTTAGCTCTGTATTAACCCTGAACAGGGCACTTTCTGTTTGTCACTGCTAATCTGCATAACAATGTAGGGTACTACGGTGCCCATTCCTGGTGAAGGACCTGAGACTCCGGCTGGATCCTGACAAGGACATCCAGCCCAGAAGAGGCAGAGTTGGGGTTCAAGGCCAGCTCTGTCCAGCTCCAGAGCCTACCACCTTTCCCCTTCCCTAAGCTGACCAGCTGGCTCATAGGAGCCTTTCCAGCACCAGGTAGCTCCAGGTTCTCCTGAGGGGGCTGAGGGAGGAGCCGAGGCCTGGCAGAAAAATAGGGAGGGCGATGTCCAGCACCACCTGGCAGAGCAACTCAGGAAAGGGGGGGCCCCAGCTTGGCTCGTGTGGAGAGCCGGTCCCCTTGAGCAGATATTGCTGGGGCTAAAGTGGGGCACGGAGAAGTGTCTGGGGCCCATAACTTCCCCTAAGGCACTTCCTGTCTTACAACCACTGGTTCCTGTTTGAGGGCAAAGAGGGGGCTGCTGACTTCACCCAGAGCCAGATGCTCTGACCAGTGTGTGGAAAAAGAGACTGACTTGGTTTCAAGAGGATTCCTGGGATGTGTAGGGGTGGCAGGTGGGGAGCAGAAGCACAGGTGGAGAGGAGGGCCTGAGGTGGCCATGCTGGGAAGTGGGAGCAGAAGAGGATGGTTTACACTTCTTTGGGGAGCAAAGACAGAGGCTGGACAGAGGAGTCCTCCAGGGCCCAGGGAACCTCAAAACTATATTTTCCCTTCCCTTATCTTAGACTCACCTCACTCTGGGGTATGACTGTTCTCTCCCTGAGTTTCCCCCTGGAGGGTCTCAGCTTACCCAGAGCCTGCGGCCTGCGGATGAACGGACTGCAGACTGGCCAGAGCTGCCCTGGAGTGCTGTTGCCGCCTCAGACATTCCTGCCCCCTCCCCTGGTTTAACTTCTCCCCCAGCCTGGGTTCCTCCCCAGCATGACTGGGAGAGGAAGTTAGGCTCTGAGGGTTGGGGTTACAACGTCTTTTCCTTTCATACTCCCAGGACTGTAACTCAGCCTGTCATCCCCTTCTACCCCAGCCCTCCCTATTGATCCTTCAAGTCGTCAGTGATCATGTACCTTCTAGATGCCTGCCCTGATTCACTTTTCCCAGTTATACTGGGTCCCTGAGAGCCATGATCTTCGTATGTGTGGACATACACCCCCAGCTCCCAAGACAAACTGGGAGTGCTGGTGGATTTGGGTAACTCTCCTGGTATTCTGGAGCTGAATCTAACAGCGCACTTGATTGACGGATGAAGAACAGGAGAGTCAGAGACAGCCAGACTAGATCTACTTGAGCACTGCTGATAGGCCTAAGACAGAAAGTTGGCGACAAGCTGGTGTTGGGAAAGGAGGTGCTGGCAACCCATGTGGATTTCCTGCAGGGAGCAGCATTCTGATGTTGAGCGCAAAAGTAAGGGCAGTAGTTGAAGGCCTTCTGGACAGAGACCTGGATGAAGGAGAGGGAGATGGATGCTGGAGGATGGCATACCTCGTCCTTGAGGAAGGTGAAGACTGGGAGCTCACGTGGTGCCTGGGCCCATAAGCATTTGCATTTCCTTCTCCAAATTCAGAAACGTTCTGCTAACTTCTTTCCCTCCCCTCATCCAGTGTCCCCCATGCAGGACAGTAGGCCAATATATATATATATTTTAATGTTTTATTATTAAAATGTTCAAACAGAAAAATTGTGAAGGAACTATACAATGAACCTATTCCTACCATCTAGATTCTACAATTAATATTCTTCCATATATTTGCTCTATCACATATCTATCAATCCATCTCATTTTTTGATGTTTTTCAAAGCTGCAGACATCAGTACATTTTACCTCTAAACCCTTTACTATGCTTATCATTGACTCGAGTTCAGTATTTATTTCCCCATTTCTTTTTAGGGGGTTGGTGAGGAAGGCAAGATTTACATATCCTGAAATGGACAAATCTGAAGTCAGCACTCAGTTTTTAAACTGTCTTGTGGTTAACGGTATAGAGCCAGACTACCTGGGTTCAAATCCTGACTCTGCCACTCCTGTGTGGCCTAATAGAAGTTCTTTAACTTCTCTGTGCCTCAGTTTCCTCTTAGAGTGTTTATTAGGATTAAAAGCATTATTATATAGGACTTCCCTAGCAGTCCAGTGGTTAAGAATTCGTGCTTCCATTGCAGGGCGCGTGGGTTCCATCTCTGGTCGGGGAACTAGGATCCTGTATGTTGTGCATTGTGGTTCCCCCAAAAAGCATTCTTGTATATAAAGTGTGCAGATCAGTGACAGGCACATACCAAATGATATGTGTATATATAAAAGCTATGTTATTATTATTATTATCTGAACACACAGAGGACCTTTGCTGACAAAGGTCCATCTAGTCAAAGCTATGGTTTTTTACAGTAGTCATGTATGGATGTGAGAGTTGGACCATAAAGAAAGCTGAGTGCCAAAGAATTGATGCTTTTGAACTCTGGTTGGAGAAGACTCTTGAGAGTCCCTTGGACTTCAAGGAGATCCAATCAGTCCATCCTAAAGGAAATTAGTCCTGAATATTCATTGGAAGGACTGATGCTGAAGCTGATGTGAAGAACTGACCCCTTGGAAAAGACCCTGATGCTGGGAAAGATTGAAGGCAAAAGAAGGAGATGACAGAGGATGAGATGGTTGGATGGCATCACCGACTCACTGGACATGAGTTTGAGAAAGCTCCAGAAGTTGGTGATGGACAGGGAAGCCTGGCATGCTGCAGTCCATAGGGTTGCAAAGAGTTGGAGATGACTGAGCGACTGAACTGAACGGAATGGAACCCACAGAGATATCAAGAATGGGAAATGATCTGGGACCACTTCCAACTCCCTTGACCTGGTCTTTCTTCCCTTCATCTCCTACTGCTCTGTCTCCTATACCGTTCATTTTGTCCTTACTCCATTCTTTTGCTTACTCATTCATTCTTCTGTCCTTTCTTCACTTAACACTTAGTCAGCATGGGGCTCATCTTAGACTGCAAAGCTCTTTGTGGGTGGGTGCTCATCGCACTCCTGTCTACACTGAGTAACAAGGAAAGTGATGCTCTATTTCCATCCCTCATCAGTGAGTTAAGAGTCTGTGGTGAGGCTGAGGACCTCTTCAGCTGCCATTACCATGGACTGGCTTAACTCTGTCTTTCTCACACAGGTCTGGGGAGTTGGAGGGAGCAAGGGAATGGGAAGAGGAGGTCAGTCCAGCATGGGGACAAGTTCTTCTTAGGGACCCAGACACCCATCAATGAAGACTCCAGTTCTCGCTCTTGGTCTCAGGGGTGTGGATGCAGCCTTCCCCCAAGCACCCACATCTGGGGTACAGCAGATTGCAGACCCCACTGGCAATCTGGAAGCGATCAGTGTGTTCTCACTGTAGCTGCCCGACTTACGGCAAGCCAGCTTCCCTCCCAGGGCCTCAGTCAGTTTTCCTTCCCACTGAGTCAGAAGATCTCTGTCCCCATCCAGCTCTACCCTGAAAGCCTGTCTCTTCACCTCCGACTCCTTCCCCAGTTCAGAGAACCCAGGCATCCAGCTGCCTCACCCCAGCTCTGGGTAAACAGGAAGCAGGGTGAGGGGTGTGCGGAAAGTCCCAGCCAGGTGTATGGGTCTTTGGGGAGAGGGTGGCCCCCACCCCTGAGGTATGAAAGCCCCCTGCCCGGGGCCCTAGCTCAGTCTCCATGGGGGAACGGGGGCTGGAGGGCCGGGGGTAGGAGGCCCCAGAGGAAAGGATGCCTGCTGCTGGCTGTGGCAGGAGTCACTTCCCTGGTGACCCTCCTGCTGGCCGTGCCCATCACTGTTGTGGCTGTGCTGGCCTTGGTGCCCCAGGAGCAGGGAGGATTGGTGAGTGGCTACAATAAACCCCTCCACGGGGCCGGCTATTGCCAATGCTCACTCACCTCTGGCTCTGCCCCTTGCCTTATCCTGCTCAGCTGGCTTGGCTGTCTCCCCGTGTGGGGATGTCTCGTCTGTCTCTTTGCTGGTCCTCTTTTCATGTTCGTGTGATGCTGCTGTGTCCCGGTGTCATCAAGCCCCTTCCTGGTCGTCTGCATGTCTCTTCTCCTCCTCCCAAGACATACTAGGGCCTCTGTCTCTCTGCTCAAGTACAGCCACCTCGCTTGCTCTCCATTCCAGGGAGGTGTGTGTGGAGGCTGGGGCTGGTGGGAGAAACCCCAAGTCTGGAGCTTGGATCTCTGCTGGGAATGGGAGGGCTGTTGGTTGGCATCAGTTAAGAGGGAACTCTGCGCTGTGACCCCACCCACTCAGGTAACAGGGACGGCTGACCCAGGCGCCCAGGCACCTGCCCATCAGCGATTTGGTAAGAGCCCACCATTTTACCCCTCCCTCCCCTGTCTCTGCCCCTCAGGGACTCCCAGCTCCCAACCATCTGCTTCCCTAGACACTCTCTTCCTCCAGGAATCCAGATGCCCCATTCCTGGGCCCTGACACCTTGTCCTCTGGGGGTGACCATGCGTGGGTGGCCGCCCTGCCCCCAACCGTGGACTCTTCCTACCCTTTCCAGAGTCCGGGGAGCTGCCCGAGGAGGACTCAGAAACTGATCTCAGCCCTAGGCTCCCAGCTGCCCATCTCATTGGTAAGGATCCGATCTCATTGATAAGGACCTCACGGACCTGAAGGGTCCAGGGGTGCCAGTTCTGCTCACCCATGGTTAGAGTCCCTTTGCTCTGTCATTGCGGTGCTCCCTTGCCCACCCACTTGACTGCAGCAATCTTGCCCAGCATTCTAGCCTCTTGCTTTCCCGCCCCACTCTCGGGAGGAGGGAAAACCCGGCCTGGATCACCCCACCTCAGCATTCCGCACCGCAGTCCCAACTCGCACTCATTGCAGGACAGCGCCATCAGCCCGCTCCCCTACCCAGCTGGGCTCCTGCAGGGGTTTAAAAGCCCCCAGTGTCCCCCATGCCCACCCTCCCAGAAGCCCCGGCCTGGATCACTCCTTTCAGGATCTGATTTCCGAGAGAGCCGACGGGCCCGTTTCTCTGCAGGCGCTTGGACCACGGGGCAGGGGCTAGGCTGGGAGGCGAAGAAAGAAGAGGCGTTTCTGAGCAGCGGGACGCTGTTCTCGGGTGCGGAAGGGCTGGCCCTCCCGCAGGACGGCCTCTATTACCTCTACTGTCACGTCGGCTACCGGGGCCGGGCGCCCCCCTTCCGCCGTGGAGCCCCTGGACCGCTCGGTCACGCTGCTCAGCCGGCTGTACCGGGCGGGGGCGCCTATGGATCGGGGACCCCCGAGCTGCTGCTGGAGGGCGCGGAGACAGTGACACCTGTCTCGGACCCCGCCAGGAGGCACGACTATGGGCCCCTCTGGTACACGAGCGTGGGGTTCGGTGGCCTGGTGCAGCTCCGGAGGGGCGAGAGGGTGTACGTCAATATCAGTCACCCCGACATGGTGGACTACAGGAGAGGAAAGACCTTCTTCGGGGCGGTGATGGTGGGGTGAGGGCTAGCTGCATCCCTAAGAACAGCTACTGCCTGATGAGAGTATGTGAATGACACAGCGCAGTTACTTGGGACCCAGAGACCAGGGACCCCTTGGCTGTGGGGAAAATGTAGATGACTGTTTGGAAATTGATTTTTGAGCCGGATGAAAATAAAGACTGTAAACTTCAATGTTGCCAATACAAACGCAGAGATGCTAAGGTGTCTTCATTCAGGGTAGGTACACAAGTGTGGGTTAAATATTCTCCTTATTTTTTCTGGTTGCTTGAAATAATTCATAGCACTTGGCATGGCCTCTGTTCCCTGGGGGTGGGGGATCTGTGGGTCCCACCCACCCTTGCCTCTGAATGACTTTTCCTCGACATTAGCCCATTTGGAGGAAAGGGCCCTCCACAAATGCCAGAGCATCTCCCAGCACCCTGATTCTCAAGGCCACACGGTCCCCCTAGACTCAGCACTGTACTCTTCTCTCTTGGGCCCATCCCTGTAGTGGTGGGGTCATTGCAGGGGAAGGCAAGCACCACTCAGAATGGCCCAGTCTGCAGAGTAAACCTGCATAGGGCTGATCGTGAAGCGCTGAGATCAGCACTTCTCTGCTAGCGGCCGGGTTAGCCACAGTCAAGAGCCACAGCTGAGGGAGCAGGAGTGGGTGGGTGGGTGGTGGTGAAGGATGAAGTAAAGGGAGGAGGCTGAAGGAGAGAGTTGGGAGGGTGATTGAGAAAGGGAGATGTGGGGCTTGTGGGGGGCAGGGGGTGGGGGAGTGGTGCCTGAGGACACCAGGGAGAACCTGGAGAGGAGGGAGAGGAAGAAAACCTGATGTCACCTGGCCCTGTCCAGGGAGAGATGGCACATCCTCACCACTCATTCACACTTCAGGTCCCTTTTCCTTGAGTGGGCAAGTGTGGGGGCCTCAGGGTGAGCAACAGCAGCCCCCTCGCTCCCTGACTGACTTTCAGCCTGGGGCTGGAGGAGATGGAGGAGGAGCCAACCCTCTATCTAGGTTACCCCAATGGGTCAGCCCACCTCTGCGGTACATCGCGTGGTTTTTCCCCTTGCCTGGCAACCCTAGCAAGAAGGAAAGCCCAGCAAGGGGTCTCACTCTCTTAGTCTTTATTTCTGACTCCATATTTGTCTTTGACTCTGTGTCCTGAAGAGGGTCCCTGGAGGGGCAGAATGCATTTCTCTTTCCACTTCACCCACCTCACGTCCTTCTCATCAGTCACCAAAAATCAAGGAGACCAAGCTGGCATGGGGGAGCAGGGTGGTCCTTCACCTACATCTTATTATTTGTTTTTCTTTCTTTCTTTCTTTGTTCTTTCATCTTCTTCCTCCTCTTCACTTCCATCCACTGAGAGATGGAAGCGGGTAGAAGACTGGGGCCTGGAAAAAGGAGAAAGCCAGAATGCACAGAGCCCTCCTTGAGGCGCTCCGGTGTCGTTTCGGTCTTTTGTTCATGTTCCTCATGTGGCCCCATGTGTGGTGGGGGTCCCTACTTCTCTTTGATAGATGAGGTTCGGGTGACTGATACTGAACCTTTGGTAGACCGAGGTCCAGTTCAGTTGCACAGTTAGGACTGGATTGGCAGAGGGAGGGCCGGGAGCAGGAGCTTCAAGAGCCCAGTTGCCCAACTGTCTGAAAGTCCCTTGGCTGTGATTCAGGTACCTGAGAATTTGGCCGCTCCCCGGCTCTTTCTCTCAGGCCACAACAGCCGGAAATCTCACCTGAACAGGATTTGCCCCGCCTGGATAGGAATTCCCAGAGTTGGAAATTCCCATGTCCTGAGGGAGAGGTAATTAAGTTCAAGTTCCTTTCTTGGGGTAGGGGCATATTCAGCTGGGCTTTGTCTTAGGTAGGATCTCTTAAGCCCCAGAAGTCCAGGAGTGAGGTCCAGGGATCTTAAGCCCTGTGGAGAACTTCGGTTAGCAGCCTCTCACCCTCAAGTGGACTTCCTGGTGGCTCAGACAGTAAAGCGTCTGTCTACAATGTGGGAGCCCTGGGTTCGAGCCCTGGGTCCGGAAGATTCCCTGGAGAAGGAAACAGCAAGCTACTCCAGTACTCTTGCCTAGAAAATCCCATGGATGGAGGAGCTTGGTGCAGGCTACTGTCCATGGGGTCCCAAAGAGTTGGGCATGACTGAGCGACTTCACTTCACCCCCAAGAAGAGGCCCATGCAGAATTAATTTCCAGATAGAGGCATGTTTCTTTCTCAGGACATTTTATTTCTCGCCACTGACCAGTAGGGCGGTTACAGGCATGACTCCCTGGGGAGCGGAGGTTCAGTGATGTAGCGACGAATCAGTCACCAAATCAGCATCATTTAGACAACTCGATCACATAAATATTTTTAAAAAACAGAAGCAAAAGGAGGCACAAAGGCCAGGAGGCATGGTGGGAGCAACCTGCAGTTCAGCTCCGTTTTCACAGAAAACACATCTGAGCCAAGGCAGCGCTTAGTTTGTGTCTCCCAGGACACCTTGGCTTCCTGAATAAATACATTCAATAGTAAATAAATAAATAATAAATAAATAATAAATAGTCACAAGTGCAAACATAAACAGAGGGAGTGGGCCCAGTGGGGTTGGGGCTGGGCTTCCCACCTCAGGGGAATCTGGAAACATTGGCAGGAAGGGAGAGTTGAGGTCCACTTATGTCAAGTTCTAGGCGAGAACTTCTCAAGGAATGTTGTGAAGTGTTCTGGTAAGAGCCCTGGCCTCACATTCTGGGTGTCCCAGGTTGCATCCGGGAACCCAAAGTTGTGGACCCCAGGGAGTTCCGGAAGTTCCAGTTCCAGTCCTTGATGGTGGTTGGTGGCCTGTTGTCCAGCCTTCACTTCCCTACATCCCTAATTTCTAAGTGCAGCTGTTGTTTAAAGTTAGACGCTTGGAGCCCAGCCCTGAGCCCCTAATTCCCTTTCTAAACCAGAAGGGGATGAGGAGGGTCTGAAGGATTAAGTAATAAGGTAACTGAGGTGGGAGAGGATGCATGTCCTGCGCCCTCACAGGGCGATGATCCCAAAGTAGACCTGCCCAGACTCGGCATAGTCCAGGTACTGTGGCAGGTTGATCTCAGCACTGAGGCGATCTCCCTTCTCCAGCTGGAAGACCCCACCCTGGTAGATGGGTTCGTACCAGGGCTTGGCCTCAGCCCCCCTCTGGGGTCTCCCTGTGGCAAGGGCTCTTGATGGCAGAGAGGATGTTGACCTTGGTCTGGTAGGAGACTGCAATGCGGCTGATGGTGTGGGTGAGGAACAGGGGGTGGAAGGGGCAGCCATGGCCCCTGAAGAGGACCTGTGAGTAGATGAGGTAAAGCCCGTCAGTGGGCACCACCAGCTGGTTGTCTTTCAGCTCCACGCCGTTGGCCATGAGGGCATTGGCATAGGAGTCCCCTCCACCTGAGCTGCCCCGGAGCGTTGATGTTGGCTGGAGGGAGGGGGAAGAACAGGGAGGGGTGAGTCAGTGCGACCCTGTCAGTTCTACTCTCCACATCCTGGCCCTTGAGTTCTGCCCACCCCCCACATCCGGTTCCTGTCCCCTCTGTCTGTGTTCCCACATCCCATCTGGCCATGAGGTTCTGAGTATCCCCCTCAAGTTCTAAGTATCCTCTACCCTCCCCCTTGAGCTCATGAATCCTTCTCACACTGTCTCAGTCTGGATTCCAGCCCCCAAATCCTACCCCGCCCTGTGTCTCTGCTTCTTCATGCCCCAGCTACATTCTCAGAACTCTTACCTACAACGTGGGCTACCGGCTTGTTACTTGAGGCTTGAGAAGATAACCCTGAGGAGGAAAGAGGAAAGGAAAAGGTAAGCTTCCCAGAAAATATCCCATACTTTAACCTCCATTCCTTCTCCCCCTGATCCCAAACACTAAATTTCCCTACTGCTTCCATCCCTGGACTGAACCCCACCCACACCCACCCCACAAGTCCAGAATTAGAAAAGAGGTTGTGGAGACACTTACTGAGTGTCTGAACCAGAGGGCTGTTGATGGAGGGGCCAGCTGGGGACTGCTGGGGAGAAAAAGGAGGATGAGTGTTAGAGCAAGTCACCCCTGAAGGAGAAACTGCTGGCTGCTTCTCTAGCTTGTACTCTCTGCCCTGATGGGTCTTGTCTTCTCTCTCCATTCATCCATTTTTTTCATTTATTCATCCATTTAACAGCTCTTTCATTGAGTTCCTTCCACGTGCCCGACACGCTTAACTTCATCTTTCCTTATCTCTCTTTCATATTGTCTGTATCTCTTTCTGTCTCATCATCTTCATCCAGATTACTTGTTTGAATCTCCATCTTCCCACTCACACCCCTTATCTGTCTATACATCTCTGTGTCTGTATCTCTGCTTACTCATTCGTCCAACAAATATTTAGAGGGCATCACCCATGTGCCAAGTGTCTTATTTCTCCGTCCTTCTCCCTTTTCCCTCATCTCTCTCCATGTCTCCTCCTGCCTCCCCATCTTTCTCCACTACTTTCCTCCACATTCTTCCCCCATCAGCACACCTCTTTCCCCACTCCATCTCTCACCCTCTTTCTCTCTCATTTCTCTCTGGGTGGGAGAATGAGCCAAGCCGGCCAGAGACTCACCTCTTCCCTCTGGGGGCCGATTACCCGAAGTGCAGCAGGCAGAAGAGCGTGGTGGCTCCTGCAACCAGGAGGAAAGCGAAGAGGCTGAGGCACAAGCAACTTCTGGAGCCCTGGGGGCCCTCTGCTTTCTTGGAGAGCACCTCCTCCGCCAGCTCCACATCCCGGATCATGCTTTTGGTGCTCATGGTGTCTTTTTCAGAAGGGTTCAAGTCCAGACCGGAGACAGGAGAGCCTTGTGGCAGGGTGTATGAGAGAGAGCAAGTTGCCTGGCTGTCTCTTGGGGGTGTGCTCTCTGGGAGGTTATCTCCAGGGGGTTCTGCAGCTGCTTGTCTCTCTCCTGGCTGGTCCCCTGGTGTCCCCGCTCTGGGAGCTTCTGTTGGCTGGGTGTGCAAACAGCTGCATTTATACGCTGTGGGGTGAGAAGAGGGCGGGGAAAGGCTCTCATTCAACCAGCGGAAAACTTCCTTGGTGGAGAAACCCATGAGCTCATCTGGAGGAAGCGGTAGCGGGCCCTACACCTTCTGTCTCGGTTTCTTCTCCATCGCGGAGGCGGGGGTTTGGAAAGTTGGGGACACCCAGGCATCAAGAATACTTCCTACACTCCCCTGCTCGGATTCTGAGTGGGCTTCGCTAGGCCAGTTACTGCTGTAAATATGGGATCCTGAGGGCTGGACCCATTTCCCTCTGCCCCCAGCTCCCACTGTTTCCATTCCTTTGGGGGTAGGAGTGAGTTCTGTGGTCTGTTCCTTCTGATTTCCAGACAGGAGTCATGTAGGGGTAGAATTAGAAATGGGAAGGGCTTTATAAAGCTGAGTCCTTCATGGACAGAAAACTCAGAGGAAGCTGTGCTGGGTCCTGAGATGTGTGTTTGGGACCCTGGGGGGTGAGAGGAGCTGGAGAAAGGGAAGCTTGAGGATCTGCAAGAACTGGGGGCGGATGGCAGGTCCAAGCCTGGGACAGCCCCAGGGGCTGAAAGTAACACTGGGAATTCATGAACTCCAGCACGGCTGGGCTTCTCCTTTCACTCTGACCAGGGACTCACTGAAACTCTGGGGCTGGTTTCAGTCTTGGTTTCCAAGGGAATGTGACTCCCCACCTTTTGCACGGAGCCCTCCCCCTTCAGAGTCCCTGTGTGTGGCCATGTATCCCCAAAGAATCCCTGCTCCCTCCAGTTTCCTGGAGACAGCACTGCCCTTGAGAGCCCCCGTGTGTGTGCCCAGGTCTCCTGAAATGCCCCCGGTGTTCTCCAGCCCCCAGCCTTGGAGGTTGTCCCATTTCTCGAGGCCCTGGCATGGCCATGTCTTCCGGGGGGCCCCATGCTCTCTCCATCCTCCTGAACTCTCTTTAGTGTTGTCAGTGCTCCTTAGGAGCCTCCTGTAACCCCCATTCCTCAGGGGCCCCGACCCCGCTTCTCCAAACCTTGGACCTGCCTCTGTCTTCTCATCTTATCCTCTGGTTCCCCTGCAGCGAGCTGGCTGCCCCACCCCGTGAGCCCCCAGTTTCCCGAGCCCCTCAGGCCTCTGATTCCTGTCCTCCCTCCATTCCTCAGAAACATCTGGGGAATTCTCCCCCCCAACAGACATATAGGCAGACAGCATTTCAGAAAAAAGTTTATTTGGCTTCATTGAGGGTCAGACATCTCCTTTTGGGATGTCCAGTTAAGCAGCGGCTGGCTCTTAAGAGTTTTCACTTCCTTCCAGAACCCCTTGGTCCCTCAGAGCCACGCTTTCTCTCTCCCACTGGGTCATCCTTGCGCCCACTCCCTTTCACTCGTCATCTCTTGGGTGTATTAGCTCTTTTTTCTGATGTCTCGCTATTATTCCCTTCTCTCCATGCTCCATAAATAAATAATTTAATTGTTTTCCCTTCATAAATAAGCCCCCCCTGCCTTTAGTCATCCACCCAAGCTCCCTCATGTGTCAGCTCCCCCCTCCATGTCCAGGACGAGGCCCCCTAGATGGGCAGGGCCGAGGAAGGGATCTGGGTGGGCATTTCGAGGCAGGCTTGAAGTCCTTGGCTGAGCATCTGGGGTGGTCCAGGGAGGTCTGGTCCCCTGGTGTGCCTAGAATTCCTTCTTTGGAAGCTCCAGGTGCTGAGAACCGAGTGGGGAAGACTCAAGACTGTTGGAATGGTCAAAGGAGAGGTGCGGTGACCCCTGAAGTGGTCAGAATGGAGGCAAAATGGGGAGAAGGCCTTGAAGAGTATTTGTTTCTTTCTGGATGTTTCTATAGAGCGAAGGCTCCAAAGAAGACACTGCTGGGGCTGAGGAGCAGGTGGGAAATGCCGTCTGTGTGAGTGGATAGCTGGTCTCCCCGGGTGAGCAGGAATACAGCCCCCTGATACACCGAGCGCACCCACGGCCCCTGTGGCCCTGGGCACACAGACTTCTGAGCGCTGAGGAGGGGCACGTGGAAGGGGTACTGGGGGAGAAGAGCTGGACCTCATGGGCCAGGTAGAGAGGGGTGGGGGTGCCCTTGGGGAAGCAGCCTTTCCCGGAGAAGACCACTTGGGAGTAGAGACGAAGTACAGGCCACTGGTGGGGACCAGGAGGGAGTTGTTGCTCAGAGAGAAGCCGTGGCGGAGGAAGGCGCGGTCCGTGTTTGCCCTCCAGCGCAGCGAGTCCTGGGTGCTGGGGTCTCCTGGGAAGAACCAGAGGGGATGATGCTCAAGGACTTGGGGGTCAGTGGTCTCAGTCCCTGAGGCAACAGGTGCTGGACTGAGTTCCCGGGGGTGGCTGGGAGGACAGACGGAGTGGGAGAGGGGTGAGCTGGTGGGGGTGGATATTGGGTCTCTGAAAGGGGCAGGAGGAGAGCTGGGGGCTACTTGTTGGGAGGGCAGGTGGATGTTTACCAACAAGGTGAGCGGCGGGTTTGAGGGTGCCACGGGTGAAGGGCTTCGGGAGTTGCTGATGGGCAGGCTCTGCAGCTGACGGTGTGAGGCCAACACCACGGAGCCCCTAGGGGAGAAGACAGTCAGACAGGCTTTAAGGCCCAGGGTTGGGCTGGGCCGCCCACGACGGCGGCCCTGGTCCTGCTGCCTCACCTGGGCCTCCGGCGGCAGGGCCAGCAGCAGCCCCAGGAGGAGGAGGGGTGGGGTGCTGCACACCCTCAGAAGGCAGAGACGTCCAGGTGGTGTCATGGGGAGAACCTGCGGGGAGAGAGACAGTGAGCGGGGCGGGGCACGATGAGGAAGACGGGCCTCCTGCCGGTGGAGACAGCCACCCCGAGAGACCCACGGCGCGACAGACAGAGAAGGGGATGAGATGCAATCAGGGAAACCCCAAGGTGAGCAGGGGGAGAGAGAGAGACAGATAGGAGGGGAACAGAAAAGGCTCAGGGCCTGAGACACAGACAGAGAGAAAGAGACTGACAGATGGAGTCGGAGAGAGGGGAACCAACCAAAACCAGCCCCACCAAGGCCCTGGCCCTGGCTGCAGGTGCAGGAGGGGCTGGGGTGTGAGAGGAGGGACTGAACACCCCCGGGGAAGGAGTCCACCGCCCCGGCAGCCTGAGGAGATGGGCTGGGAGAGTCTCACCTGCTGTGCGGGGGCCCCTTGGCCCGGACGCCTGGGTCCCTTTATAGAGGAAGCGGCAGTGGCAGCGTGGCAGGCGGCGGGCGGGTTCTAGGCCGGGGCTGGGGCCTGGGGAAGCCCCCAGGGCTTAGAAGATGCTGCTGTTTCAGTCGAAGGCAGGAAAGGCTGAGGCCTAGGACAGAACCGCAGGCTGGGGGGCTTAGACGACTGAGTTCTGGGAAAGGGAGTGGGGTCAGGGGAACCGTGGGCTGGGAGGGCCAGGGAGCGGGGTCAGGCTTAGGAGTTCTAGAGAAGGGACAGTAAATTCAGAGGAGAAGGGGAGCTGCCAGGGCGTGGGCTGGAGGCCCGGTTCCCTGAAGAGTGATTTTGTGTAACACCTCTGCACCCTTGACTGACTGCGGCCTTCTCTGTGTGCCTGTTTCCTCCTCTTGTACCCCACGTCTTTGTCCCAAAAGACTCAAGTCAACTTGTCCCAGTCTGTGTATTTTCCAGGTCATCTGGCAGGTTTCATATCAAGAAGTTCCACTATATACCCTCCCGCCTGGGACATCCTGGTTTATGCCTGTTGTTCTGGTGGAAACATTCGTGGAGCTCCGTTCTGCTCTCAGAAGTGTCTTGGTTTGGAAAATCCCACTCAGGGATGAGGCTACGAACTCACATATGATGAGGTCTCATCTTACTGAAGGACTCCTTCCACCTCATCCCAAACTTAGGTGGGCTCGGAAGATCAGATTTATATAATCCCAAACACATTCCAGCATCAACTGCTCAAGTTCTCTACACTGCAGGCTTCGGAATTCCACACAGGTGGAGGTCAAGGGTGGTGATGTAGGATGGGGTGGGGATAGCAAAATGACCTGTCTTGAAGCTGCATTTGTAAAGCCAATACATTGTTTTGTTTTTATAATTTTCTTCCTTCCTTCCTTCCTTTCTTTATGGCTGCGCTGAGTCTTTGTTGCGATATGGACTTTTCTCTAGTGCGGTGAACAGGAGCTATTCTCTGGTTGCAGGTGCGGCCTTCTCTGCTGCGAAGCACCGGCTTCAGGGCGCATGGGCTCCAGTAGCTGTGGCTCCCAGGCTCTAGGGCACAGGCTCAGTAGCGGTAGTGCATGGGCTCAGTTGCTCCGTGGCAGGTGGGATTCTCCTGGACCCAGAATCCTGTGTTGGCAAGTGGATTCTCTGTCACTGAGCCACCAGGAAGCCCCCAGTACACTGCTGTAAAATCATTAAGGATTTCCCATTTCTGTCGATCTGGAACTCAGGTACAGTGAGGTGCACTTCTCCTAAGTAGACAGCCTGATGAAGTTTTCCATCTGTTTATAGCCATACAGCCACCATCCAGTTCAACATATTTTTAGAACCTTCCCCAGAAGGTTCTCTCATGCCCTCTCTCAGTTCAAACCTCCCAAAGATAACCAACCAACTTTTTGACCTCTGCAACTACAGATTAGTTCTTCCTATTAAAAAAAAAAAATTTATCTATTTATTTAGCTGTATGGGTCCTAGTTACAGCACATGGAACCTTTAGTTGTGGCGTGTGGGATCCAGCTGCCTGACCAGGAATTGAAGTCACTTACCGTGGATTGGGATCTTGGAGTCCTAGCCACTGGACCACCAGGGAAATCCCAGTTCTTCCTACTTTTGGACTTCATATAAATAAATCACGTAGACAACTCATCTGTGTTTGGCTCCTTTCTCTTGTGTTATGTTTGTGAGATTCATCTACACAGTTGTGTGTCAGTAGCAATTATTTCATTGTGATGTGATGCTGTGTGAATATACTCTTTTTATCCATTTTTCTGTTGATGGGCATTCAGTTTGTTTCTAGTTTGGGGCTAGTATGAAAAATGATGATATGAATATTCTTGAACACGAGTGAGTTTTCGCTTAGCTTGTAGGTTGCAGATTAAAAAAACAGCAACGTTTCTAAAGATGATTTTAATCACATTTCATAAGACTGAGAAAACAATTGGCCCCCTCAAATATTATTATTACTCTTATGACTTGTTATGCTTTCATATGGAAGGTTTTGGAGGGGCTAGGGCCGAGGACGGTGGTGATGGAAATTCAAGCCCTGAGGAATTCAAGTCCCTGAGGGGTCATGGTGTCCTGTGGCAGTAAGTCACATTCAGGGTGTGTATGAGCTAGTTCTGTTTTTCTCCCCCTACTCAAGGCCCTGCAACTTTGCCTTTCATGCCTTCCTAGTCTAATTACTTCTTTTCATTCTTTTTTGGGGGGCGTGGGGGGCATGCCTCATGGCTTGCAGGATCTTAATTCCATGCATGACCAGGGATTTAATCTGGGCCACGGGAGTGAAAGTGCAGAGTCCTAACCATTGGACTGCCATGGAATTCCCTTATTCCTTCTCTTCAGCTTTCTCTCTGTTCCACAAACATTTATCAAGGGTCTGCACAAGGCATTTGAGGAAACACGTGTGGAAGACAGTCTCCTAACCTCTGGGAGCTCAAAGACCAGTGTGGGACACAGGTTAGTTAAAATTACAATGAAGTGTGGTAAGTTTTTCTGACAGTGTGCTTATGGCTGCTGCTGCTGCTAAGTCTCTTCAGTTGTATCCGACTCTGTGCAACCCCATAGACAGCAGCCCACCAGGCTCTCCTGTCCCTGGGTTTCTCACAGTCCACAGTAAAGCCATCAAACTTGACCTGGGGGAGAGGTGATCCAGGCATCAAGTATCAAGGTAAAGAAGATGATGAAGGGCATGCTTGACAGAGGGAACAGAAGGTGCAAAGACTGGAGGTAAAAGAGTATGAAGTGTGCTAACATGTGCAAGTGAACACATACAGAAGGGACAGAGATGAGGCTTGGGCGGCAAGCTGAGAACACATCCTGGGGGTTTAGAGCCAAGAAAAGATTTCATTCTAATTGGTTTGGATTTCATTCTGAGGGGAAGCCACCAAATTTTTTAAGTGAGAGAGGGACCCACCCAAATTGGTATATTTAAAACACAAGTCTGGAAGCTACAGGAAGAATGAATTGAGGTATGGGAGCTGGGGTCTGGAGGGGAAACCGGACGTGAAAAGACCAGTTGGGAAGGTTTTGCAACAACTCAGCAAGGAGGTGACAAGAGCCTGCAGCATATAAACTGAGGTAGTAGCAGGAGAATGGAAAGGAGACAGTTTCTAGGCAAAAATCTACAGGTGGTGGCGTACCAGGTGCGATGGTGGAAGAAGGGCAGCTACAGGTGCCTCTTTTTAAGCATCTTGGTCTCTACTGGCATCAGTTTCTTTCTTTTAACCTGTGTCCTGTGTCCCTGCTGGCCTCCCTCTTGGTCCCTGTTCCTTCTCTTTGCTCTGGGCCCCTCTTTCTCTGGAGTCCCTTTTCCTTCCTGCTATCTTTTTTCTGCCTCTCCAGTGGTAGGAGCTGATGGACTCGGAGACCTCAGCTATATTATTAATAAAGTGTTAAATGATGTTGCAATTAATGGTGAAAAACAGAAGTGAAGAAGCTTTGGTCGAGAGGAAAATTGGGACATGGGAGGGCAAAAGGGGGAAGGCAAGGAGGAGAGAGGGAGACATGAGAGGGAGGAAGGAAAGGGGAGAGCTGGGTCTGTGTCACAGGCATTTGCGATGCGCTGAGGGACGCTCCTCGAGATGGACCAATCTTGGTTTCAATCTTAGTTTCGGAGGTTGTGTGAAATTCAGTTTCTTTCTTGAGGAGGCCAGCAGTTGGTTTGGGGCTTTCCCTGAGTGGGAGGGGTGATGACTAGAGTCTTGTGCTCCAAACCCAAGGAAGTACAGTTTCTACAGTGGTCTCTGTGGAGAAAACTAGTGAAATCGCTGAGTCCTCTAAAATGAGGTTGAAATGATACCAGCCTCAAACCTGAACTTAGCCTCAAAACCTAAACTGGGATTTAACGTCAACTTTGATCCTAACCCATATTTAACCTCACTCAACCCAAATCACAACTCAAAATCAACCCTAACCTCAAATCTAAACACATCTCAATAATGAACCCCCTAAATAAACTTATGCATTAAACTAACCTAGCGCTGTTTCTAGAGCTCATCTTGGAATTAACTCATCTCCATTCCTAACCCTATAGTTAAACCTGACTCCTGACTTACACCCTAAATGTAAGTTCAATCTGAGCTACAAACCTGAGGTTGAGCTATCCTGCTTTTCCCGTTATTCATTCATGCTTCCATTTAACAAGTCTTTTGGGGAACTTAAAGCATTGGACTTGACTTTGACCATCAGACAATGACACTGCTGCTTTAGCCCAATCTCGTCACTCTTTCTGGAGCTGTTTCTCTGCTCTTCCCCAGTAGCATACTGGACACCTACTGATTGGGAGCTTACTGTGTGCTGGGCACTGTTCCAGGCAGTAAAGATATAGTGGTAAACAGGCCAGACAACGCACCTGCCATCAGGGAGCTTTCCTTCTGATGAGGCAAGGGAGAAAGGAAATACACTGAAGAAGAAAGCAGTAAGTAGTGCTATGAGGAAATAAGATAGGGACGTGTGCTAAGAGCGGCAGGGATCTACTTTAGACACGGTGGTCAGAAAAGTTCTTTCCGAGTAAATGGCATGTTAAGCCGAGATCCAAATGACAGGAGTGGCTGAGTGAAGGTTTGGGGGAGAAGCAGTCCAGGCAAAGGGAACAGCTACTGCAAGGGCCGGAGGATGGAAATGAGCTGGGGGTGCTGAGGAACAGAAAGGAAGCCAGTGAGGCTGGAGCAGAGAGAGTGGGAGATGGACAAGCTCAGAGAGGGGGCATGGCAGGGACCAGAGCACGCAGGGACTTGCAAGGACAGGGAAAGCATCTCAACTGTCGTCAACCAGAGGAAGCTTTGGAGGGTGTCAGGGTGTGTCCATGTATGTGGGTGAGTGGGGGAGGAGAGAAGAAGGTGTGAGGTAAAAGTGATTGGATTCATGTTTTTAAAAGAGCACTGTGGCTCCTGTGTTTAGACTGGACTGTGGGGAGAAGACTGCAAGCAGGGACACCAGGTAGCAGACAACTGCAGTAACCCTCGGGAGAAGACGGTGGCTGCCATGAAGATGGGACAGAAGTAGACAAATCTGGGACATACTGAGATACATTTCAGGGGTAGAATTGACAGGCCCAGATGATGGATTGATGATGAGGGCGGGTGGAAGATGGGGAGACTGAGAGAGAAGCAGGATTCTGATGGGATGGGAGAATCAGAAGTTCAATTTTGGATTTAAATCTATTGGCCAGATATCGAAGTCTTGGATAACATTTGAGTTATGTTGCCAAGAAATGTCACCTGGCAATTCTATCAATATATGTGAGTCTAGATTTCAGAGGCAATGTCAGAACTAGGTTGTCAACGGTGGAAAGTGTCAGCACAAAGCAAGCCATGGAGATGGAAGAAATCCCTTACACACACTCCTAAGATCCCTTCGAGGTATTTATGTTTTCCTTCATGATAAATGCAATGTATCTCCTATTCTAAATGTCAGAAGCAGCAACCTCTTTCTTCTAGAAGCAAAACCCTCCAGACTTAAGTTTTCTCTAGAACTCTCACTGGGATTTAACCTCCCTGGATTCGATCCCCTATCCAAAACAGGATGCTTGTAACAACCCATTCCACAATATTTTATGGAACTCCTCCTATATTTAAACTATCTATTTCACTTTTGAAAGCATCTTCCTCTGGGACATTGAAACCTGGCTTTTCCCTAAGAACGTTCATTCTGTTTATGGTGAAGGTTGCCCTTTCTTCCACACCCATCACTAGGAGCAGGGGGCAGGAGAGGGCACTGTTCTCCTCTCCCCTCGGCACCACTAATAATCTTCTCCTCTCTTGAAATCCATGCCTTTGCATCTTCCATGTTCTTCTGGTCTTCATAACACAATCTCCTCCACCACCATCTCTACCACGCATCCAACAATTTGTGTATCTACATCAGTCTTTCTTCACTTCTCCTTCCCTACCTGGTATTCTACCAATAAGATCTTGAAAAACTTGATTTGGGTAAACTCAGTGGTCTCATTCTTAGGTCCTTCTCCTGGATTGCCAAGCGAGTCATATCCTCAGAAGAGGCCTATTATTAATCCTGGTCATCTAACCTCAGGGGCCCTTAAGGTCCCCTAATCTTTGTTGACTTCCTAGTTCTACTCCTGCAGGAGTACTATATCTACTCCTCCATGTTCTAAATCTACACACCTCTCTAGCTCTCTACTCTCAGTGATGCAACTTAGGGTCACCTAAGGAGTACCCATTATTGCCTTATTTTCCCTTCGTGTTTCCTTTTTCTTCTCGAGTCAGAGGACTCTTTATCCTAAGGTAGACTCTGTACTCCATATTTCACTTCCCCATGTTTACCATTCCCTTTCCTCTCTTCCTTGTTTTCAGTATCTCTTCCCATGTGCCTTCATTTTATATACTCAACTTTACTTCTCAAAAACTAAAAGCCTTTCCTGGACTCTCTCCCTTAAATGTCCATTCCACCTCTCACCTTCCTTTTCTGTGTGATGTCTCGAGAGACTAGCCCTTTAACTAACCACTTTTTCGGGAACTGGTAAAAATTTTCCTCACTGTAATATTTGTGGGTTGAAAGAGAGATGGTTCTCGGTTACCTTCAGTATTCACTATTCTATGACTTTGTACACAGCTCCTCCTTTTCCTCACCTCCCACTCATTCCTTAACCTATGTAAAGCGATTTCTGCCCCTCTGATAAGTGGAAACTGTTTTCTCAAAATTTGTAATCGTCTAGTCCTGAACCCAAAGGATCTTCTGAACTCTCACCTATTAGACTTCTTTGAAGTGTCAGATGTGGCTGCCGGGTCTCTGCTTGGCACACCTCTCTTGCCCTACTTTTCTGTCCCTTCAGTCTCTCTCCTTTATTGGCTTCCCTCCCTTTGATCATCCTCAAGGTTCTTCTGATAACCCTCTCTTGGAGGGATCCTGTCCACTCAGAAAAGGATGCCCAGATCTGTGTCTCCAGCCGCTCCAACTTTTCTTGTGAGCTCCAGACCTGCCTGCTGGAAACCTGCACTTCAGGGTCATGCTGCTACCTCCAACCCTGCAGGACATTCCCAAGCACTGTATTACTCTGAGCAGGTGCACCTCCCGTCATCATATGTGGCTGGTGCTTGTTTGTACACAGAACCCTGGAGAAGTCCCTTGGATTTCTGTTAGTTTGTTCCACCCACATTAGATCATTTGGTTCACCGTAGCCTAAACATGAAATGTGTGCTCAGCCGTGTCTGACTCTGCCACCCCATGGACTGTAGCTTGCCAGGATCATCTTCCATTGAATTTTTCTGCAAGAATCCTGAAGCGGGTTACCATCTCCTGCTCGAGAGGAATCTTCTCGACCCAGGGATCAAATCTGCGTCTCTTGCATCTCCTGCACTGGCAGGTGGATTCTTCACCACTGAGCACACCTGGGAAGCCCACTTGTTTGTATATTTCAATAGACTACAAGCCCTTTGAGGGCAGTGACTTTATTTCATTTATATCCATTGTCTAGCAGAGCACTCTGCTCCTATCAGGTACTTAATAAAAATTTGGTTGTCTGAAATCCAACTCATTTTCCCCTCTGCCACATATCTCCTTGGTTTAGGGTATTCTGGTCTTTCTTATCCCCTTGGCTCAAAACTTGGAGTCATCTAGGACTCCTCTTCCCTCACTCCCACCATCCAATCAGCTGGTACATCCTAATGACTTATCCCTCTCAAAGTTATAAGATTTGTCCCTTCCCTTAATGCCACTTGGAGTTATTGGGACTTAAGTAGAGAGTACACAGGCTTTGGGGTAAAATGAGTTGAACACTAATTCCACTACTTTGTAGTTGTATGACAGTAAGTTACAGTAATTTATGAGCCTCAGTCTCATCTGTATAACGGAGGTCCTCCTGGACAGTTGCTGGCAGGATTCTGATGTTGGGAAAAGGGTGCAACATGGTTAACACGTAGTATGTGTCCCCCCACTGCCCACGGAACCTGTTTTCTTTACTCCTTGTCTGCACATATGATGCAGTCCCTGCCCCCAGCCCCCTTCTCTACAGCTGTCACAGTGCCACTGGCTGCCCAGTCCACACCCCTTACCTTGACATTCTTTGTCCTTTCCTCAGCACATGCTCCCTCACACCTGCACTCCACCTACCGCAGGATGCTCGCCTTTCCTGAACAGACAGTTTTCTGACTCTCAGCCTCTGCTCAAGCTGTTTCACTCCTCTCCGGGGCCCTTTCATGCACCCCCTCCCCCAGAAATCCCACCTGTTCATCAAATGCCCTCTCCTCCCTCAGAGCCTGCTGGGTGCTTGCAGATGGAACACCCACCCTCCCCCTACCTTCTACATCCACTGTACCTTACTCTATCTGGTTCACTCAGCATGCCTTGATCAGTTGATTAGGTCTGCCTCCCCTACTGGACAGCAAATTTGAAGCAGTTTGCATTTATCTTTGGGCTACTTAATGCTCAGCTGAACTGCACTGAAGACAGTCCCTCCCACACCCTTTTCCTGACTTAACCAGACCTGCCCCAACCCCAATCTCCCAAGGGACCCTCTTCAATTTCATCAGTCTCATTCCCAACCCCGTGTCTCTAACTGAGCCCCAATGCACCCCTCCACTGAGAAGCAATTCCTTGTTCCAGCTCTAGAGCAAGGCTGCACATGTCCATGTCCCCAGGGTTGCACGGAAGGCTCTGAGTCACCCTTGGGGATCCCTGCTTCCCCTCCCTACCCCAACTGTGGAAGACAGGATGCCTGCCGCCTGGCCCCAGGGGGTCAGAGGAAGCAGGGCCTCTAGGGCTCAGTATTTTTATCAGCTTAGGAAATAAGAGACACAGAAGCCGGAAACCGTGTGGTCAGAGAAAGTGAACAGCCCTCATCTCAGGGGAACCCCCAACCGGGCTGGGGGCCAGACACCCGGGAGAGACGTTGAAAAGAGGGAGGTCGGGGGGTCGGAGAGTGGGACTTATTTTGCTTGAGTTTTATGTGACTCGCACAGAGGGGCCAATGATGTGCTTAAAAACCAGACTGTCTCCTGGGTGAAGGAACAAATCTGGACACCAGAGTTTTCTGTTGCTCACTTCTCAAGCCCCAGCTTAAAGATCCTAACCCCAACTCCACCCCCGCCATTTCAAACTTGAGCTCTTTGCATGCTACTTCCGAAGTCTCCGGCCTGTGAGAGGAACCGGACGCTTGGGTTGCTCACAGCTCAGTCTCTTCTCTGAATCACGGCAGCTTCCTCTCACAGGATCTTTCTCATCAGCCCTCCCTCCTCCTGCCCCCTGAACATCTGCCAGGTCCTAGGAGACCTGGGGCCTCTTGGCTCTCTGTCTTCTCCGAGGGTCTCACACCCACCTCGTGTGCCCATGCTTCCAGAGACTTCCCCTCCCCGTCCCCCATCGCCCTCTGCTTCCACACCTGGGATTCTCCTGTGTAGACCAGCATTCCATTCCAAACCTGAAAAATAAGTTCTGATTCACAACATTCTCTGATGCAGACATGTGTGGACTGCGCACATGCCGGCGCATGCCCATATTCTCCTGAGTCCTGCCCCTGAGTTCCTGCTGTGTCCTGCTAGTACTATGGGATCCTGCCGGTGGTGTAGGGTACGGAGCTGTCTGCAACTTCCTCCTGCCCTCGTTCAAGGGAGCTGAAGAGGGGACTGAGTCTAACGAGTGGAAGAGATGGTGCTCCCCCTACCCTCTCACCTTAGGAACCCTAGACCCTCTCCTACCACCCGCCAGGAGCTTTCCTTAACCTCAGGGAAAGGGGATGCTTATCTGGAAGGCCAAGACTGGGCTGCCCAGAGATGGAGCCCAGGTTTGGGATGGGGGCAGAAGGTGGCTGGAGGAGTTGAGAACTGGAGCCCTGGAAGAGAGTCAGGACTGAGAAGCCCGCGACTGATGGCCTCGGGTGTGGATCTCTGGTTGCCCAAGAACAGACAACCCAAGTTACATAATTTGGCTCTTTCCGCCTCCTTCCCCTACTCCTAATTTTAGTAGCTGAAATTCCACTCCCCCACAAGGGCTCTTCCCTTCTCCTCTCTGCTTCTACCCCCATCCTCCCACCACATTCTCATGGTCCCCCAGCTCCAGGTGCCCCCAATTCAGATCATTCAGTGACTCAGCAGAGGGAAAGCCCTGTGTTGGGGGAAGAGGGTGTTAAGTGGGGAGGAGGATGTGGTTCTGGCTGGGGAGGGGAGGGAAACCAGCTTTGTTCCCCTTTTGCCCCTGTTCACATCTATTCCTCCAACCGCTGACTGAAGAGTGGAGAGGAGCCCAGCATACAAAGTGGAGAGACTGGAGGGCAGACAAGCTGGGTCCTCTTAGTGCCGCCCTTATGGGCGGGTGGGCAGGGGGCTTCTAGTCTGCAGCAGAGGGCACCAGTCAGTATGCGCCTGCATGGTGCAGGGGTATAGGAGCTGCGGGTTTTGGCATGTGGAGTGGGAAATGAGAAGTCATGGGTGATGAAAACCACAGTGATGGAAAAGGCAGAGGAGACACCGGGTGTGCAATGTGGAACCAGGTCTTATTAGGAAATGGCAGAGTCAAGGAGCAGGGTGGTGGCCCGCATCCCCCACCCCCACTCATGACAAGTTTTGCTCCCACCCTATATCCTCTGCCCTTCGGTAATGGCCTCCCTGACCTTAACCTTCCTACTGTCCTGTCCTTCCTGCAGTTTCTCTCGCTCCCCTCAGGGTCACTTGAGGGCCTCTGCGTGGCGATTCAGGGCCTGAGAAAGGGCTGTCACGGCTCCCATCACTCGGCCCAGCTCCCAGGTCTCAATCTGGCTTCGGAATCGCTGCAGGAAGCGGTCAGGGTGCCAGCGGACCTGCTGGACCCGCAAGTACCTCCTCAGAGCCCCCTGTTCCTCCAAGGGGGGACCCCTGGCCACCAGTGCTGCAGCCATGGCTTCTGGGTCCCCTCCCCAGGGCAAGGCCAAGGCACATCACCGAAGCGCCAGAGTCTGCCCCGCCCTACGCCTCTGGGGTGCTCTGCCCGGGGCCCGGCTCTGGCCGGCTCCGGAGCGCGATCCCCCGAGCGCCTCCTGCGCCCTCCGAGCTCGGCTCTCACGAAGTTCCTCCTCCTTGGCCCGGGCTCGCTCTCGAAAGAGCCGCTGCTCCTCCTCCTGCTGCCGCCAGCTGTGCCCGGAGCCCTCAGCCCGTGGGGGTCGGCAGGCTCCCTCTGCCTCAAGCCGCTGCTGCTGGCGCTTCTGGGCATGTTCCCGGGCCATGCGATCTGACCAGGCTGAGAAGGACTCGGGTTCCTGGGTCTCATGGGAAGCATCATCTGTTTGGGAGGGCAGGTGGGGGTGGTCTCGGAGAGGCCGTGAGGAGGTGGTGGGCAGCACGGGAGAAGGGAGCACAGGAAGCCAGTGGGGAAGAAGGGCGGCTGTGGATGGAAATGGCATCCTTACCTTCAAATCTCCCGATGACCTCCTGCCACTCGTCCTCCAGCTCTCCCTGCAGCTTCTGTCTCCATTCCTGTTCCTTAGAGGCCTCATCTTCCTCCTCCTCCTCAGCAGAATCCCAGGGGGTCCCCAGCCCAGAATCTGCCCTGGGGTCTCCCCATCCTTATTCTTTATCCCCATGGCGGAAGGACAGCGACTCAGCAGTGGCAGGAAAAAATCCGTGTAGGCTGTTGACGGGAGAGCAGTGAGCACAAATTAGCTGGAGGGCCGCCATCTTGAATCCTGCAGGTCACTCACTCCCTCGGTCTTAGAGCAATGGAAGGGTTGCCCACAGGGATGCCTCCTGGGTACTACCAGTCATCCTCACTGACAAATACTTATTGATACTTTACATCATGAGTAACTGTGGTAGTTTAAAATATTCTGTCTTTGCAGACCAATTTGGTGTCTTGGGAGCTCCACTACGGCAAATGATATTTTCTAGCTTGCCTCCCTTTGCCCATATATTCCATTTTTGGCTTGAAAAATACTCTTACTTAATACTTTTTATTGTGTTCCTCATCCAAAACTATATCCTGTATAGAATACCTGAACACCCTGATTTGTACCATTATAAATATACAAATACATATTTTTCTTTTTATATCACTTTTCAATAAACTGAGAAAAATATTCTCAGGGAAATTTCTCTCAGCCAGCCTTAGCCAGGGGATGCTGAGAGGATAATAGAGAAGTAGTCCAGTAATGAATTTAAGCCATTGATGTTCCCAGCAGCAAGGCAAACTCTTTCCAAATGACTGCTGACCTAAGGCAGGGGAAAGGGGTTGAGACAGAGGGTCCCAACCTGGCTGACAGGAGGCTGGGGGAAACCAAGAAAGCGACTGACATGCCTGAGCTCCCCTCTTCCTGAGTCCTGACCTCAACACACATGCTCCATTATCAGCTGAGTGCCAACACTGCACCTACCAGTGCCCCCTGCACTCCCAGGACAGAGGAAGGTGAGTGAGGCACCCTCCCTTCCTATAGACCTACTTTTTCTCCCTAGGGCAGGAGGAAGTGGGCCGGCAGTCTTTCAGTCTTTATTCACTGATGCTAGAACATACTGGCTGCCTGGCAAAACGATGGGACAAAGGAAGGGCTCTCCTGTCAGTACCAGGAAGGCGCAAGATAGAATGGGTCCAGCCTTGGCTGGCCAAGGCCCACTGCCCCCCACCCATCTCCTGGCACACTTGAGTGTCACTCAACGCAAACTACATCAGGATGAGGGGGTGGGGGAACTTCTCTTTAGTACTGATGTGACCTGTCACAAGCCCTCCCAACCTGTCCCACCCAGCAACTGGCCTTGTCTTTCAACAGCCTATTTCCCACCAGGGCTCACAGCAAGTGTGAGGGTGGCTGGGTGCTCGGGTTTGCATGGGAGGTTTTTAAATTCATAGGTTTGAAGGGGTAAGGCCTCCAACTATAAAACACTATGAGTAAAATCTGGTAGAGCATATTAAATAGCCACTAAAGATTATGTTGGTGTGGGGAAAAAGCAGGCTGCAAAACTGTATATAGGATCCAATCACAACTGTGTGAAAAAAAGAGACCAAATCAATGGTTGAAAAAAAGATTGGAAAGAAATATGTAAAAATTCTAGTTTCAGGGTGGTAGACTATGAGTAGCTTTCCCTCCAAGTCGTACCTGATATTTTAATGTGAAAGGGACATAATTAATATGAAATTTTCTTTTCTTTTTAAAGATTGAAGAATAAATTTAATCACTGTTAACAGCTAGGTGTGGTCCCTTTTCAGTCCTGTCTTGGTGTATATAAACACATATGCACGACAATTTCTTTTCAAGAGTTACATGATGTTTGGTAACTTGCTTTTTTCATTTAGCAGTTCATTTATAATTTCCACAGGAGTATACATAGACTACCTCATTCTTTTTGTGAGTGTGTAGTGTTCCATTGTGTGTATGAAACAAATCTTCCCACCCCCAACAGAAAGACTTTGTTTCCAAAAATGATCAGTCTTATACATATGTGTTTGTGGACTCCTTACAGTACTTCTGTGGGGTACATTCTCAGAAGGGGAATTTCTGAGTCAAACAAAATGTGCAATTTTGCCAAATTGCTTTCAAAAAAATTTGTGCCAAGGTACACCCTATCAAGAAAATAGGAGTGCCTAATGAAATTATAGGTTTATCACTTTCAGGAAACTTTTCATATGTGATAAGAAATATTATTCAATTATTCTTGAAATAAACTAGGTAATTATCAAAGTATTTTAAAAAAGAATATATGAGTGTCTGTGAAGTCCTTTATCCAATCTGAATATCGCCAACCCTTTAAATTTTGCCCATCTGATAGATTAAAAAAATGACTTTATTAATGAAAGTTTTTCACATTCATATTCTTTGTTTACTTTTCCCCTGGATAATATACAGATAGATATGAGAACTATTTATATAATATGGATACCCATCCTTTGTGTTTATTTCACATATATTGTAAATATTTTTCTCTATCTTTTCAAAGTTTTTGTCATTAAATCTGTGTCTATTTTCAACTTACAGCTTTTGACTTTATTTCATTCTTAGAAGGGTTTTTCTCCACTCCGAGATTATGCCCTTGTGTTTTTTTCCTACTATATTTATTCCTAGAAAAAAAATTTTTTTCAAAACAGGAAAAAGTACCAAGTATATATGATAAGCAGCCTATTCCTACCACAAAGTATGTTAATGTATTTTCATTTCTGCAACATAATTAAAAAAAAAAACCATCAGAGATAAAACTAAAGTTTTCTTTGATACTGTCTTCCAGGTTTTATCTCCCCAAAGAAAACCCTCTAGTGAATTTGAGACCTTCCTGTTGCATTTAGATGTTTAATCTGCTGTAATTAACTTTTGAGTCAGGTGTAAGGTAAGACTATTTTTCTCCAGAGAAGACAAAAGGTCTGGTATCATTTATTAAACAGTTCACCACCACCCTCTCCAGTTATTTGAAACACCAAATTTACTGATAATTTAACAGTACAGATCAACTTTCCCCAATGTTCTGTAATTCATATGTTGTACTTTTATACTGGGAAAAATAAATGTGAAAAAAAGCTTTGTGGCGTAAACACGTACTTCATCTTAGTGATGGAAGCACTGTTCTTCACCCTAAAACGAGACACGATTTCTGTCTTAGTGAGATGTTGATACGAGTTGGTACAGAACACTTTTAAAAATGCCAGATCAGAAGTTTATATTCAGTGATGATTGAGATACAGAGGAAGAAAAGGTAACAGTGGGCGGGCTAGCTGGAGAGGGCTTCTAGCAGGAGGTGGAGGCCTACACTGGGTTGTGAAGGGAGAATAACTTAGCAAGGTGGAAAACTTACTAGGGCGGGCAGGAAGGCGACAGGCAAGAGGCAGATAAAAGACAGGCCTTCTTGTTGAAAACAGGCTCGGGGTCACTGAAGACAGTCATGGAGCAGGAGTCTCAGGTTTGTGGGTGTGCCGTGGGAGGTTAAGTTGGAAAGGCAAAGGGAACGTAAACCGGATGGCCCAGTCATCTGTAAAGCAGAGCCACAGCCTACTTCTACTGAGCAGATCAAAGTGGGTAATGGATGGGAAATGTCTCATACTGTGCTGGCACAGAGCAGAGGTGCAGTGAATGCTACACCAAGGAGATAAAACAACAAAATCAAGCTGGCTTTGGACTTATTCTTTTTGCAAAGATGGTGACAAAACGACCCTGTTTGTCATTGTTCACTCATTCTTGCTGAAGGCAGAGAATGGCTATTGTTGGATTATTATTATTGTGTTTATACGGGGGTCTCTGTCAGCTAAGACCACCTCTCTAGGAGGTGTTACCAAAAGCCTCAAAGGTAGTGGCCATTTACTGGCATCTCACTGGGTGTGACAATCAGCCCAGCCAATTCAGAATGAACTGACACATCCCTTGGACCCATCATGGGAACTGAAGAGAAATCTACCCTCCCCAGAAGATTCTGGGTCATTTCACCTGTTCAAAGAAAATACCTGGATTTTTAAGGCAGAATGGTCCCTAGAGATGGGTCTTCCTACCAAGGAGTTAGAAGGCCACCTGGTGGTAAGGATGGCAGGGGACCAGGCGGAAGGAAAGCCTGAGAGGACGTGGGAGAGACCTGAGTGTAGGTGAAATTTCAGCAAGGTCCTGAAGTTTCTGGGCCCTGTGTTCCTCATCCTTAAATGGAACCATAATATCAACCTCATATGCTTCTTACAATTCAATACAATGAAGGAAGCATCTACCATAAGAAACACTTCTGTCACTAACGAAGCCTTAACCGAGTAACAAAAGAATAAAAAAACAGTACTTCTCATCTTTTGCTGTTGTTTAGTCACTAAGTCGTATCTGACTTTTGTGACCCCATGGACTCTAACCCACCAGGCTCCTGGGTCTGTAGAATTTTCTGGAGAATACTGGAGTGGGTTGCCATTTCCCTCTCCAGGGAATCTTCCCGATCCACTGATCGAACCCACGTCTCCTGCACTGCAGGTGGATTCTTCACTGCTGAGCACTGGGGAAGCCCCACTTATCATCTAGTGAACACCAAAACTGCACCAAGTGCTTGCCTCACTCGCCACAGCCTCCATTCTGGAGAAGCAAATCAGGTTCACGCAGGCTGAACTGGAGAGGGCTTGACACACAGCCCATTAAGCGGCAGGGCTAGAACTTGACGGGGTCTGAGGTCTGCCTCAGGGCATTCTGCTCTGTTGTCATATACAGTATCAACTGTCAAGTTGGGTGCCTGCACTTTGTAAACCTCCTCTCTTTGTTCTAAGTTTAAAAATATCTGAATAGGTCAGCCTATCTCACTATGTTAGGGGAACTAAACAATAGGGGATTTTTGACTATATGGGGGAGGTTTCGGGGTGTGGGTGAGGTTCCTGTACATTCTTGGGGAGATGGGGGGATGATAATAGCAATCAAACTGAGTTCAGATTGCTCATCCACCAAGAGATTTTCATCTAACGTTCTTACTCTAGAAGGAAAGTCTCTAGAAGGGAAAATGGCATTTCACCTGTTATTTTCTTAGGGAGAGCTGCGCCTCTTCTGAGCTGCCTCTACTGCCACTACAATATCAACAAGCCCCCATCAATATCAAAGGCTTTCCAGAACGCAGATATTTGGGGGATTTGATAAGAGAAGATCTGAAAGTACATATAGTTGACCCTCCATATCCTTAGGTTCCACATCTGCAGAGTCAACCAACCATAGACCTAAAATATTGAGGGGGAAAAAAAGTTCCATAAAGTTCCATAAGCCAAAACTTGAATTTGCAGTTTGCCTGCAACTATCTACATAACATTTCCATTCAATTAAGTATTTTAACTAATCTACAGGAAGACAGCGCATGGGTTATATGCAAACATCACACCATTTCATAAAAGGGACTTGAGCACCTGCGGATTTGGGTATCCTGGGAGTGGGGGTTCTAGAACCAATCCCTCTCAGATATCAAGGGACAATGGTACACTGTATATCAGGTAGTCTGGAAGAGCATGGCTAGCTCTGGCAACCAAACATGTGAATGTTTCTGCAGTGAAATGTATGAATATTGACATCAGTAAGATAACAGCATATCATAAATAGCTTAGCTTCAGTTTAGGTTAGATTCTTGTCACCAAATGAGTTTGGTGGCAAGCTGATGAAAAATATGGTTCTTAAGAGTGTTTCTGAGTTTCAGAACTGTGGGTAAAGGAGTATGGATCTATTAATACCCACAGGAACAATGGCCAGTATCTAGAGTGCTTATCATGTGCTGATCACAACAAACTGGAAAATTCTAAAAGAGATGGGAGTACCAGACCACCTGACCTGCCTCTTGAGAAACCTGTATGCAGGTCAGGAAGCAACAGTTAGAAATGGACATAGAACAACAGACTGGTTCCAAATAGGAAGAGGAGTACGTCAAGGCTGTATATTGTCACCCTGCTTATTCAGCTTACATGTAGAGTACATCATGAGAAACGCTGGGCTGGATGAAGCACAAGCTGGAATCAAGATTGTCGGGAGAAACGGCAATTACTCCTGGCAATTACCTCAGACATGCAGATGACACCATCCTTATGGCAGAAAATGAAGAAGAGCTAAAGAGCCTCTTGATGAAAGTGAAAGAGGAGAGTGAAAAAGTTGGCTTAAAACTCAACATTCAGAAAACTAAGATCATGGCATCCAGTCCCATCACTTCATGGCAAATAGATGGGGAAACAGTGGAAAGTGGCAGACTTTATTTGGGGGCTCCAAAATCACTGCAGATGGTGACTGCAGCCATGAAATTAAAAGACGCTTACTCATTGGAAGGAAAGTTATGACCAACCTAGATAGCATATTAAAAACCAGGGATATTTACTTTGCCAACAAAGGTCCTCCGTCTAGTCAAGGCTATGGTTTTCCAGTGGTCATATATGGATGTGAAAGTTGGGACTGTGAAGAAAGCTGAGCGCTGAAGAATTGGTGCTTTTGAACTGTGGTGCTGGAGAAGACTCTTGAGAGTCCCTTGGATTGCAAGGAGATCCAACCAGTCCATCCTAAAGGAGACCAGTCCTGGGTGTTCATTGGAAGGACTGATGTTGCAGCTGAAACTCCAATACTTTGCCTACCTCATGCGAAGAGCTGACTCATTGGAAAAGACTCTGATGCTGGGAAGGATTGGGAGCAGGAGGAGAAGGGGATGACAGAGGATGAGATAGCTGGATGGCATCACTGACTCAATGGACGTGAGTTTGAGTGAACTCTGGGAGTTGGTGATGGACAGGGAGGCCTGGCATACTTCGATTTATGGGGTTGCAAAGAGTTGGACACAACTGAGGGACTGAACTATCACGTGCTGGGTGCTTCATTATGTACTGTGTCAGTTGATGCTAAAAACATATGTCACAACATGGGTACTTTGAACACAGGTGTTATCACTGTGTAATTCTATAAAGTACCACAGAGCAGAGACTACCTAGTTAGGCTGCTGGGATACAATCCTTGCTCTACCACTTAATAGTTGTTTGACTATGGCAAATTACTTCTCTGTGCTGTTCCCTTATCTGAGAAGTGAAGGTTGATGTTAGTGCTTATATTTTCACAGGGTAGTTGTGAGGATTAAATGAGTTGCTTTGTGAGAAGTGCCTGTGTGCTTAGTCCCCCAGTTGTGTCTGACTCTTTGCAACCCCATGCACTGTAGCCCACCAGGCTCTTCTGTCCATGGGGATTCTCCAGGCAATAATACTGGAGAATAATACCTCCTCTAGGGTATCTTCCCAACTCAGGGATTGAAACCAGATCTCCCTCACTGCAGACAGATTTTTTACTGTCTGAGCCACCAGGGCAGCCCTAAATGAGTGGCTTTGTGAGAAGTGCCTGGCACACAGCAAAGGTTGCTACTAATTAATTTTGCATAGGGGCAAATTAAGCATCAAGAAAGTTTAGTTACTTGCCCAAGAACACACAGCTGTTAATTGTGGAGCTGGGATTTGAATCCATGCATTGTAACTGCAGAGAGTACCCTCTATCTTACTTTTCATACTATAAGCAAACAACCAGTTAAGAGAAAGAAGTAGCTACTAACCTAGATATTGTGGCTCAGACTGTATAGAAACTGCTTGCAATGCAGGAGACCCGGGTTTGACCCCTTGGCCAAGAAAATCCCCTGGAGAAGGGAATGGCAACCCAGTCCAGTATTCTTGCCCAGAGAATCCCATGGACAGAGAAGCCAGGTGGACTACAGTCTATGGGGTTGCAAAGAGTTGGACCCTACTGAGCAATTAACATACAACAATCTAGAGAGATGTGAAATTTGAGTACTAGTTGATGTTTGGGTAATGTTGGGCTCCTCAGACAGTGGTAGCTCAGTAATGTGAAGGCATAAATGATAGCCATAAGCCAACTTGGTCAACTACTTCCCTGAGTCCCAGGACCAAAAAACTAGCTTATTTCTTCTACCACTGGCCTTCATCTCAGATCCCATCAGTTGCTCATGACCTTGTTCCCCACCAGGCAGACTCACCATCAGGGCCCTGGCGGGCAGCGGCATGCAGCGCCGTGTCCCCATGGCGGTCCTGGTGGGCAGGGTCAGCCCCAAGCCGCAGCAGAAGGCACAGGGCAGGGGCATCGTGGCGGGCGCATGCCCGGTGAAGAGGTGGGGGCTGCCCAGCATCTACATCAAGGCCTGGGTGTCGCTGGAGGAGGGCTTGGGCCCGGACCAGCCGTCCTGCAGACAAATAGCGACGGAAGCGACGCTCTCGGCGTTGGCGACGGGAAGTGGAGGCCATGGAACTCTTGGGCTGAGGAAGAAGGACAAGAAGGCAGCAGTCAGGACCCCAGCCTTGGATGGTCCCTCCCCCTCCATCTCTGGCATTCTGTTTCTCCCTTCGGTTCCCCATTTCTTCTGACAATTTTCAACGAGAAATGAGGCCAATCCTAACCTTCATCCCTTTACCAGATGAGAAGTTTGAAAAAAATTTTGAGGGGCGCTTGGGTCACATTTTTTTTTTAATGTAGAATTTGAGAAGAGGATAAATGATTACTTAAAGGCTCATTAGCCCAGGTAAATTTCCATAAAGGATTTTATTATATAATACAAAACAGAATGATAGGGGAAATTTTTATCAATAGATACCTGAATTTTAAAGTCACAGACAATTTCAAATAATGATCTAGAAATTGAATATAATGTACCCGGCAGACAGATGTAGAGGCTTCTCCCTCTGGGACTTGGGGGAGGGGTTACTCATCAGACCTGCCCCCCGCCCCCAAAGTACCCCCGGAGCAGCAGGCCCGAAGCCCGTGTTTAAGAAGCTCGGAGGAAGGGAGGCGGGAAGGGCGGAGACATTCTAGACTGACGGAAGTGGCGCAAGCAGAAAAGCAGGTAAAGGACGGAAATGAACTGTGAGGCGTGTTACCGGATGTCGTTCCTCCCCGAGGGGGCAGGAGGTGTTTCCTTGGCCCAGCCTCCGGGGGAAACTAGGGAGCTTAAGATAAAGGGTCCGTCTGAAACCGGAAGTCTGGAAGACAGGCGAGGAAAAGGAACAGAGGCAAAGGCTGTGGGGAGTTTAACCTCGCCTCCTTCAACTGGGAGGAGAGAGGAGATAGTTCAGTGATAGACGAAAAGATGAGACGAGAGAGAAAACAGGAGATAAAGATAAGAAAAAAACCGCAGTGAAAATGCAAAACTAAACCCCAAACCACAGTAAGGTCAAGGAAGGGACAGATCATAGAAGAAAAATACAGTAAAAAGGAAAACAACTGTAGGACAAAGCAAATGAGATGAATGGAGAAATTTGGAATTGGAAAGATGTGGCGAAAAAGATGGAAATGGGAGGGAGAAAAAGAGGGGAAGAGAAGTTGGAAGAATTCAGAGAAGCCCAGATATTCTATTCCCAACATACCACGCGTAATTTCCTTACCTCCTCACCCCATTCTCAATCTCTCTTTGCCGCCTTCTTTCTTAAAAACTCTTCTTTCGTCCGCCGACCCCCATTCCTTCCAACTGGGAAAGCTCTGCACCTGCTGTAGTTAGCCAGCAGCTTTGGACCTGGTCTCTGCTGCCACCAGGCGGTAATTCTGAGTACTGCCAGTGTGAGAGGTGGGAAAGGAGGACCAGCCATCAAAGGGAGGATCAGTTTGGGGGAGACACCCGGCACAGGAGGCTGAGCGAAAAGGGGGAGCACTAAGACCCAGGGGAGTGAAAGTCTGCAGCAACAGCTGGAGGAGGATTAGGCGTTGTGGGGAGAGGGAAGAGGGGGAGCCATATGGTACCTTAGTGGCTCCTGAAACAAACAACATCGGTCATAACATCAGAAATGGCCAGTCAATCCCAGGGTATCCAGCAGCTCCTGCAAGCCGAGAAGCGGGCGGCTGAGAAGGTGGCAGATGCCAGGAAGAGTGAGTCTCATTTTTCCCTTAGGATTTTGGAGAGAAAATTGGGGGTAGAGGGACAGCAGACATTTGAGTCCTTGGGATAACCTAAGACTGATGGAGAGAGCTGGGGGCTGTGGTTGCTTTTAGGAGGGACGAAATGGGTGGGTGATGAGAATCCAGTTCTTGGCTGACAGAGAGAAGGCAGTAACTTTGGGGAGACACTGACCCCCTACTCTCACAATGTGTGGGGGGCGGGGGGTCCTACCCCCACTTTCAGCCCTTCTTCTGCCTCCAGGGAAGGCCCGGCGTCTGAAGCAGGCAAAAGAGGAGGCACAGATGGAGGTGGACCAGTACCGCAGAGAGAGAGAGCAAGAATTCCAGAGCAAGCAGCAGGCAGTGAGTCGTGGGGGGTTGAGATGGGATCCCCAGTGTGCATGTTGGTGGGTGTATCTGGTGGGATGTGTACAGGGTGATTCCACAAGAAAAAAGGTGGTCAAGGGTCAAAGGGGACCCTGGTGAGGTCAAGCTTAGTTGTATGTAAGAGAGTCTGGGAGTTTTGAAGGACTCATGTAGCTGGTGGAGGTGGGGGTATTGCTGAGGTCTGTGCAGGGCATGATGATATTTGGGGTGGAGGGCAGAGTTTTATGGGCACAGATGGTGAGGATCCTACAGTCTGTTGTAGGATGCTGCTGCATGTCAGATCTTACAGGAGAGGGCATTATGTTGGTCTCTTTGGTGTCCAGATATTTCTGTGAATGCGAGTGGTGTCTATCTAGATATTTCCATGGGTGGGCATGACTCTGGAGAGGGCCTTGCTTCCTGGCCTTGCTCCAGGACCCTTCTTTCCACATGCCTGGATGCCTCTTTCTCTGTTTCTGCTTTTTCTCTCTTCCACCCTTTCTCCCACTCTCCAGGCCATGGGCTCCCAAGGGAACTTGTCAGCTGAGGTGGAGCAGGCTACAAGGCGCCAGGTGCAGGGCATGCAGAGCTCCCAGCAGAGAAACCGCGAGCGCGTCCTGGCCCAGCTTCTCGGCATGGTCTGCGACGTCAGGCCCCAGGTCCACCCCAACTACCGGCTTGCTGCCTAGGACCTAACCTAGGGCCTGACTCCTCCTCCCAGTTGCCTCCTGCCAAGAAATCCTCAAGTCAAAATCAACTTCCACCATAATCCTTCTCTCCCTTGCATTCCCTAGAAATTCTAGGAAGCAGGATCCAATGATTTTCCTGTGAAACTTAGACATACCCTGCTCAGGCCTGAATCTCCTTATTGCTCTTTTACTGGGACTGTGTAAACTGCCAAGTCACCTTCACTCAGATCCTTTGTGAAATTTGTAGCTTGGAGAAGTAGGGATGTGGAAAACACTGACTTCAGGGCCAGGCAGGCTGGGGTCCCTCTTCTGACTTTGCCACCTGCTGGCTGGGCAACCATGACAGTTACTTAAACTGTAACTCCCGTGTCCTTTGAAAGGCTGGAATAATGCTACCTTGTTGTTGCATTAACTAGAAATCATTCTGTAAAGAGCCTAGCATGGTTTCTAGTAGCTGGATTCAATAAGTGACAAATCTGTGATATTATTTTGACCCCCTGCCCACCTGGCAAAACCTAAACACAGCTGTTTTCTCACTTCTGTCTGTGGCTTTCTAATTCTACTCATTCATCTTGTGACCCTCCTAATTCTCTAGAGAATTGGTTCTTTCCATCTTTCTTTTCCCAAAGACCTTATGATCCCTGAAAAGATGAAATGATGGCTTTATTTAGCCTCTCTATTGTGGTTCCAGGAAGGTGTTTGCATTTTTAGCCTTTTTGTCTCTTAAGATGGTCTTTCTCTCTACTGGCTTTCCCCTTTTCCTATTTCCCCAAAGAACCATCAGTTGCTTACTGCTTCCTGAGATCTAAAGTGATGTTGTGTCCCCTTGTGTGCATGACCTTCCTTTTACACCCTCAACACCATACTTTCCCTTTGTAACAATAAAAGTGTCAATAAAATAATTATGGGCAAATCAACTGGTGGGTTGAGTCAGCTTCCTTTTGGTTCTCATTTATCATTTTCAGTCATTTTTGTTTCTTGCTTATGTGTGCCCCACTCAAAAGGGATGTCCTTTGAAGCTTGTTGGAGAAACAAAAGCAAATGGCACGTAAGTTTTTCTAAGTGAGAAACACATGGCTCCTCCTTTACAAACCTGAGGACTGTAGATGGTAACTAGAGAGAAAATCTGAGCTGTAGTAACATAGCTTTGGAGTTACTTTGTAATGCCATTACTTTTTAAAGTAAAGTAAAGGTAGTAACATTACTTTGGCCACCTGATGCGGAGAGCTGACTCATTTGAAAAGACCCTGATGCTGGGAAAGATTGAAGGCAGGAGAAGGGGACGACAGAGGATGAGATGGTTGGATGGCATCACCGACACAATGGATGTGGGTTTGGGTGGACTCCGGGAGTTAGTGATGGACAGGAGGCCTGGCATGCTGCGGTTTATGGGGTCGCAGAGTCGGACACGACTGAGCGACTGAACTGAACATTGCTGTTTTTCTTCATAGCATTTATCTGTACTTGACATGTCTCCCCTGTTAAATGAACTCTGTGATAATAGGGCTGTTCATTGCTATGTACCCAGATCTTAGGCTAGCACTTGACGCAGGACTGGTAGTTGATAAATGCTGTTGAAAAAAAAGATATTGTGTGTTGGAAAAACTGCCCTTCTGTAACATCATCCTTGAATTACTGTTACTTCTTTTGGCCACAGAAAACGAGCCTTGAACCAATGAGGCTATCTGTAGGGTATTTATGAAGCACTCTTTAATCAGGGAGACAGGATACAGTGGAGAATAAAGAGGTGTCTTCGTTCTGGCTCTGTCACCTTGCTAGCTGTATTACCTTGGACATGTTGATTTATTTCTTTGACTCTGTTTGCTTGATATAGAATGGGAATAATGGTACACCTTGGTGTGAAATGGTTAAGTGATAATAGGTAAAAGGTCAAACGTAAAGGTCAAACGTTTGTTATCAGTTTTGTTAAGTCACATCTGACTTCTGTAGCATATAAAAGTGAGGCCGGAGATAGCAAACGTTTCATTCAGGAAAAATATCCAGGATGAACCAAGGGAGGGGTAAGGGTTAAGCACATTCTGTTTGAAATAACATTTATAAAATGTTATGTAACACTCAGGTTTCCCTGGTGGTTCAGGAGGTAAAGAACCAGCCTGCAATGCAGGAGACATGAGTTCAACCCCAAGGTAGAGAAGATCCCCTGGAAGAGGGCATGAAAACCCACTCCAGTAGTCTTGCCTGGAGAATCCCATTGACAGAGGAGCCTGGTGGGTCTGACACGACTTAGCGACTAACCCACCAACATGTAACCCTCATGCTCTAGTATTTATCGTTAACACTTGGGGCAGAATCTAGACGCCCAGTCCTGCACGCAGTGGCTTCAAAACACCTTCCTGACTTAGAGCCCAAGCCCACGGCCCTTAGGACATCAGCCAACCATTACTTTGGGTAAATGCCGTTCCAAGGCTGGGGAAAAGGTAGGGAGTAGGATACGTGAGAGCTACTCACTACCTACACCTGGGGCTGGCCGTTCCCTAACTCCAGCGCCAGCGCCCCCGGGTCACCTTGACTACCGGGCCAAGGACCCCGTGGGAAATCCAAGTCCCGCCACCTTGGGTCCTCCTGCGCCCAGAGGAGGGGTGCCCAGAGAGAAGACCTGAGTGGCAAGAATCTAAATAAAGAGACAGGCGCGGGAAAAGAACTGGACAAGCGGAAAAAAGATAACAATGGAAAGGATTATAGTTTCCTTGATGCCTTTTGTTACTGGTAGTAGCAAAAGAGTAAGAAATGGCTTAAAAAATTTTTTTTCACGCAGGCATTTTCTAAAGGCAACCCTAGAACGTTCAGACCTACACAACCGTAGAAGGCCCGTCTTCCGGTTCTTTGCGCCTGCGCGCTCGCATCAGCGAAGGCGGGAGGCCGGGTGGAGGGAAAACCGGGAACCGGAAGTGAAGGCAGATTCCCTTCTTCGTCGCTGTTGCCGCCGCCATACGTCTTTGCCTTGCTCAGGTAAGCTTTGGGCCTTCGGCACCATCCGCCTCCATCTGCGTTTCTCTGCGGCCATCCGGTCGCACGAGCTCCTGATAGCACTTGTACAGGCCATGGTCTGGTTGCTGGAGTCTGATTGGGTCGTTAGTTCCATCGCTTGCGTCTTTTTCGAGATGAAGAAACTTTGGGGGAGGTAGGGAAGCTAGGGGGCCCCAATCCAAGATGGTGGCGCCGGCGCCATTGTGTTTTCTTTGCTTCTTGCTCCTTCGGTGGCGTCCTCGATTACTCGAGGCCCCAGTGACATTGAGAGGCGGCGCCAGGCGTCCTCTGGTCCTGGGTATTTGCGGAGGGCGGGGTCTTCTCACTTTCCCGCTTATTTCTGGGTCCTCGGTCCGCGGCGGGAATGGGAAGAGGAGCCGGCTTCTAGGCCTACCTGGACGTTTCTCACCTCGATTTGCCCACCGTTATTTGGAGCATTTCCTAAATGTTTACGGGTGGTGGTGGTGTGTTTTTTCGGAAACGAGCCATACCAGAGGACTGATGGAGGAGTGGGTTTTTTCTCCTGACCGAGCCATTCTCTAGTTCCCCACCCTCCTCCGCCACCCCCGCCGAAGGATTTTTTACGCACGAGTGTGAGGTGTCTGAGGAGTGGGAGATGGAGAGTTAGGACAGGTGGATGGCAGCCACATGATGTTTCCATTTTGAAAAGTGAGCGCTTTGCGCAGTGACGACCGTGAATCTATCACCCTTGACTGATGGCTGCTGTCCACACCTTGAGATTATAGGGAAAGCACAAGGTCTTTCGTTGAGGATTTTTCGTTTTGTCACTTAACATTCTCCAGTCTTGTAAGTTGTTAGTAGCAGTCCGGTTTTTATGTGTCTTTAATTTGTATCCTTACTGCTGTCCTGGAGCAGAAATTTAGAAGCTGGCCTTGCCTTTCTAGCTTTCCGGTTTCTGCTTCTCTGATCCTGTCTTTTTGGAACCTATGTCCTAGTCACCACTCCTGGGAAACACTTTTCCCATTCCGTGTGTTATGTTTATCTTTTGTTTCTTTGTCTTGTGTTTTTTTTTTTGTTGTTGTTATTTTTTTCCCCTTTGTTACTTTTGTTTACAGGTACATGTGTCGGTTTAGGGAAAGGAAGAGTGTGGGGATGGATGGGATAGATGGTGAAGGCTCTGCTCATGACTGATGTCTTCTCCCTGTTTTTCTCCCCTCCCAGCTCTTCTGTCAGAAATTAGTGTGTTTCTTTTCCTCTTCTGTTCCTCAAGCCCCCATTCTCCTCCTCTTGTCTTCCTTTATTCTGCGCTAACTCATCCGGAGACCCTTCCCCTTCTCCTGCCGGCTCAGTTATGGCGGAGAACGATGTGGACAATGAGCTCTTGGATTATGAAGATGATGAGGTGGAGACGGCAGCTGGGGGAGATGGGGCTGAGGCCCCTGCCAAGAAGGATGTCAAGGGCTCCTACGTCTCCATCCACAGCTCTGGCTTTCGTGACTTCCTGCTCAAGCCAGAGTTGCTCCGGGCCATTGTTGACTGTGGCTTTGAGCATCCGTCAGAAGGTAAATTTCCTGTTGGACATGGAGTATTCATTGGCACTTTAAGGATACAAGAAAACAGATAATAGCCATGGTCCCTTACAGTTTTATGTATAGGATAGATCAGGAAATAAGTACCAGAACCTATTTCAGCAGTAGAAGATGTTTATATAGGTTAGTCTTTGTTTATGATAGTAAGTGCTGGTGATTTCAAAGTAATTTAGAGTGGCTTTTCTCCTTGTCTCCTTGTTTTAAATTTTGTCTTTTAATTTAAAATTTCTAAAGAGGAGCTGGTTGGACCCTTGGACCAAGTCAACTCTGGTCTCTGCAAACCTTTATGGCTGGTCTAAAGACAGCTGTCTTTTGGGTCAAGTACCAAGTTCTTCCCTGGTGGCTCAGATGGTAAAGCGTCTGCCTGCAATTCAGGAGACTAGGTTCAATCCCTGAGTCGGGAAAATCCCCTGGAGAGGGAAATGGCGACCCACTCCAGTAATCTTGCCTGGAAAATCCCATGAATGGAGGAGCCTGGCAGTCTGTAGTCCATGGGGTCACAGTTGGACACGACTGAGCAACTTCACTTTCACCAAGTTCTTCATTTTGCCCAAGGTTGCAGAGTTGTGTCACCCAAAGCATGACAATCTAAGTAGGAGAAGTAGCCTGTGACAGGCACTCAAAAGTCATGGATTGTTACAGATTAAGGAGCATTGGGACAGAGGGGCACCTAAGATGACCTATTGGTAGATGCCCAGAGGTTTGATGGCAGGACTTTGGGCCCTGGAGTTAGAAGAGGCTAATACTAGAAGGAACTGGGAAGGTCTTGATTTGGGAATCACTTTGATTGAGGGACTTCCCTGGTGGCTCAGACGGTAAAGCATCTGCCTACAGTGCGGGAGACCTGGGTTCGATCCCTGGGTCAGGAAGATCCTCTGGAGAAGGAAATGGCAACCGACTCCACTATTCTTGCCTGGAAAATCCCATGGACGGAGGAGTGTGGTAGGCTACAGTCGATGGGGTCGCAGAGAGTCGGACACGACTGAGCGACTTCACTTTCACTTTGATCCAGGGAGCAGAGAGAAAGGGTGTGGAAATTGACAAGAATTACTTAAGAATTGAGTGGTGAGAAATGGGTTTGGCCTGGTGCAAAAATGTGGTGGAGTTCTCTGGAGATTGGAGTCTAGTTTACCTTTTCTTCCCTACTTCTAGTCCAGCATGAGTGCATCCCTCAAGCCATCCTGGGAATGGACGTCCTATGCCAGGCCAAGTCAGGCATGGGAAAGACAGCGGTGTTTGTGCTGGCTACACTGCAACAACTGGAGCCAGTTACTGGACAGGTACACCTGGGGAGAGTGCTGGGCAAGGCCTTTTGGCCAGTAGTGTTCAGGAGGGGTGTTGTCTCAGCTACATGATGCTTTCACAGCTGTGAATTCTTGCTGCTAAGATGACCTTTATCACTCTTGACCGAGAGCTCTGGGGAATATTCTGTAGTAATCATGGGGTTAATGATTTAGACCCAGAATTGTAGCTGCTTGTGATCTGCTGGGTATGCTTTTGTGGCATCCCTTGTGAAGGGGTGTGTCTCTGTCTCCATCTACTGCCCACCTCCTCCCCCCCCCGCCCCCGGCCAGGTGTCTGTACTGGTGATGTGCCACACTCGGGAGTTGGCTTTTCAGATCAGCAAGGAGTATGAGCGCTTCTCCAAATACATGCCCAGCGTCAAGGTAAGCCAGGGTCAGAGGCTTGGGGGAATGAGGGTGTGGGGAGTTGGAGGCATTGTGAACTTGCTAGATCAGGAGTCTTCACGTCCCACAGGTATTAAATACCTGTACACAAATAAACTTGTAGGACAGTAAGTTCCTGCAATTTAGGTGTGTAAGAGATTTATGTTCCGACATGAATTATACTTGTTAGAGGTGCCTGCTATATTGAATTGATATGTGTATATGTGTATACATTGTATCAGTATGTCTATACACGGTCAATATGGGTGTGCATTGTGTAGCTGTGATATTCAAGGTGTGGTTCCCAGACCTGTGGTTTCAGTGTCACTTGGGAGTGGTTGGAAATGTAGATAACATGGGTTCCACCCAGACCTATCCAGTACAAACATGCATTCTAACAAGATTCTCAGGTGATTGGAGTTTGAGAAACATATGTATATGTTTGATGTATATAATTTTTATTCTCCTTGGGTGAAAAAATATAGTTTTGTTCAGATTAAAAATTTCCCCCTTAATTATTATATTTAGAACTAGGAATATTTGAGTAGTAGCCCTAAACTAAAAGTAATTTGTTTAAAATAGTAATAGTAGTACTTGAGCTTGGTAAAATGTGTAGTTAATCCAAAAGATCTTATGATGAATTTGTGTTCTCCTGTCTAACCATACACACAGAGTACCACTTGTTAACTTTTTTTTTTACTTCTGAAGTTCTGTGAAACCAAGTATTAGGCACTATTTTCTCAATTTGTCTACTTAAAAGGCATTTTGACTTTTCATGTAAGACTCTTTAGCTTGTTTACACGGTTTTTCCCCCAGAACTTGGGAAAACTATTAATTTTCTAAATATAGTGAAAGCTCTGTGTATGTGTATAAAGTATATCTGTGTTCTTAACATTGTCAGTTTTGTTAGCATTTACTTTCTGTCCTTTTAGCAAGTAGACTTTCCATAACTTTCCATTGTTATGACTATGAAAACATTTGTTGTTGAGCTCAGTAGAGAGCTAAGACATAGTTCCACCTCAGTAGGTTTAATTCATCACCTGTGGACTCAAAAGAGGATGTTCTTGGTGTCAAGATCAAATATAAATTTGATGAGTCTGTTTGTCCTTTTGCTCCATATTATGCTTCAGTGATTTGATAAAGAGATTGGGCTAGTTCTGCAAAAAGTCCTACCTCTGGATTTGTCTGGTTACTCTCCTGTGGTGGTGTTTTAACTTGTTTTTCGCTCCCAGTGTTTCCTGTAAACTGAATTTTGTGTGTGTGTGTGTGTGCTGTGGCACCTAGTGTGTGGGATCTGAGTTCCTCTACCAGGGATCAAACCCATGCCCCCTGCATTGAAAGTGCAATAACCACTAGACTGCCAGGGAAGTCCCTAAACTGAAAGTTCTGTTTGAAAGCTTAACTTATTCAAGTTAAAGATTTTGGGCAAGAATTCTTCATAGATGATGCTGTGTATCTCCTGTTTTCTTGCAAACCACTTGTCCCACAATTAATGGTTTTAGATTTACCCTAGACTTAGGGTTATGGTAGTCTGATCCCTTGATTGGTCTCCCCCTTTGAAACTAAAAAGCAGTTTCTGTTGCTGTATTAAAGGCTCAACAGCCATTTCCCTAATGGTTTTAAGGTGGAGTAACATGTGTAGCCTAAACAGGGTTTATTCAAAGGAATTTAAAAATCTAGGGTCAGTTAGGAACACTTGATACTTGTGAGCTTTTTTTTGGTACTTGACACTGTTAATTTCTTGCCATCCTCATTTTTACAGTGAAGCCTGGCTTTGGAGTTGGAGAAGGAAAATTGTTAGATTAAGTCAGAAGAACTAAATGCTAGTCCTCAGAGCCATGATCAGCCATATAGTTTAGGACAGATCACTTTTGTTTCGTAGCTTCAATGTTTGGGGGATGCAATAATTTTAGATTAGGTGATCTCATGTTCCCTTTAGCTCTGAACTGTTCTGAGAATTGGTTTAGAGCAAATTGAAAGGATGAGAACCTTGGGAAGGTTGTCCCTTTTCCTTCCTTGTGAAATATTGTTCTCTTCTGGGTTGGCAGGTCGCAGTGTTTTTTGGTGGTCTGTCTATCAAGAAGGATGAAGAGGTGCTGAAGAAGAACTGCCCGCATATCGTCGTGGGGGACCCCCTGGCCGCATCCTAGCCCTGGCTCGAAATAAGAGCCTCAACCTCAAACACATTAAACACTTTATCTTGGATGAATGCGATAAGATGCTTGAACAGCTCGGTGAGTTGTCCCAGTCGGGCTAGGGCTGATCTAGTGATCTGGGAAGTTGCCTTTTGGAGCCAAATGATGCTTATTTGATACTGGAGCACTTTAGTGCCAGGACGACTCTTAATCTATCACCCATGACTGATGGCTCTGGCTTCCCTGGTCAGTCTCTGTTAGGCTTTTAAGCTTCCTTGGTGATCAAGGAGAAGGGGATCATGTTGTTCCTTTTGTGGTAGATGTTTATCTTTGAGAGGAGGGACTTAGCTAATCTTGGATGTTAGTCACACCACCATTGTGTCCTTTGTAAATCTCTATAGTGGGTGTCATAGGGAAGAAAATGGAGCTGGAAAAGGAGACAGTCTACTTGTTTGGCATCCTCAACTCAGCGTGTGTCATCAGATTACAGCTGAATAAACGTTTCGACTTAAGTTCTGGAATGAATGTGGAGAGTGTGTGTGTGAGTCTGTGTGGTGTGGTGTTTCAGTGTGCTAAGTGCTGTGAAGAAAGGAAGATGTTTTATGAGAACTCAAATTTGGTGAATGAGACTAGGGATGGGCATATACCCAGGGATAAGTCATTCCAAATGATCTTTGGCTATTCTAGATGGCGAGCTATAAAGTGGGCTCCAAGTAGAGATGTCATATTTGCCTGACTGGATAGGACAGTGTGATCCAGAGGAAGCATGGAATGGACTCTGACAGCTGGAATGTAATAGGTGCGCGATATTGGTAGACAGTTGGAGTTTGGGGAGAGAGGAATAAGGAGAAGGGCTTTGTAAGGACTTAATCTTTGTGAGCCTCTGCAGTGGGCTTTATCCCCATTTTCCAGTTGTGGGCTTTGGGGTTTCATCTAATTTCTTTTGTGGTTAAACTACATGGCTGGAACCTGGTCCATAGTCACTGTTCTTCCCGCTGTATTACAACCCTGGACATGATTACATGGTGGTTGGAGATAATAGAGTAGAGAGAGACCGGAGGCAAATCTTAACCCTGACCCGCAACTCTCAGCTCACCCATTTCCAGCAGTCCTTACCTCATTGGTAAGCCTGTCTCTGATCTTCATTTATGATAATATGTCTCTTTTCTACCATAATTTTTTTCTTCTTCCTGTAGACATGCGTCGGGATGTCCAGGAAATTTTTCGCATGACCCCCATGAGAAGCAGGTCATGATGTTCAGTGCTACCTTGAGCAAAGAGATTCGTCCAGTCTGCCGCAAGTTCATGCAAGACGTAAATACCCTTCTACCTTCTCTCCCTCCACTCCCCGCCCGCTGCCTTCTCCCCCTCCGCGCCCTCTTCCTCCAGACTCCCTTGTCCTTCAAGCGCCAAGAAGGGGGCACGTGCCCGTTTGAAAGTGATGACTCCTTGAAGAGACACACAGAGGCAGAGACAGTTAGTGTTAGGGTCTGCGCGGCGCCAGGGAAACTCCGGAAGACTTGGTCGGGTTAACGTGAGAGCGGGTAGTGTTCGACATTTTTTTTTCATCACAGCATTTTTGAACCTCTTCTCCCTTTTGGGGGAGGGCAGAATTTTCTGCCCTACCACCCACACATCGTCTTCTACATACCCCCTACAGCCACGCACCCTCCAGGTGGCATCAAGCATACAGCTGGAGCCTTCTGCTCCCCAAAGTCATAACCTCCCGGTGGCAGGAGAGCAAGAGAGGGACAGACAGATGGCAGGGCATGTCCAAAAGAAGAGCAAACAGCACACACGAATCCGCTCCCTCCCCACCTCCAGGGGTGGGGGCCTTTGGCACCTCAATCCCCGAGTCCATACTCCTTCTACCCGTACCTCCTCGCACGTCGGAACCTCGGTTGATGTGAACCAGCAGCAGAGAAGCACCATGGCGCGGCGGGGGAATGCAGAAGCACCCGGCGGTGGATGGCGGCAGCGGAGGCCGCGGGGAACCTGACCAGGAAGCTGAGGACCAAAGCAGCCTCTTTTTCTGTTCCCGGTTTTTTTCCTGAACCCAAGGCGTGCCGTGCTCCTGTTTCTTTCCATTTGTGTTGTTGGGGAGGGGTGTTCTGAGTAAGGTGGTAGATTTTTATTTTTTCTTCTTTTCAACTCTTAATATTCAGAGGGATATGGAAAAAGTAAAGTGAGGAGCTCCACTTGGGTGTAACCAGGTGGTGGTAGGGTCTGGGCTAGGTGGGCCCTTGTGTAAGCAGTGGAGTGTGTTCTTTCCCTTCCTCCCTGCTGTGCTCCTTCCCGTGGACCATAACTCTTACCTTTAGCTGTACTGGGGGGTTCAAGTTAGAGTGGAAGGAAGCCATGGAACTTTTCTTTGGAAATCCTTCCTTTGCTAGTCTGCATTCTGAAGTTCGGCTTCTGGTTTTCTCCTATGACACACTTATCCTTTCCCCAAATCTTGTACCCTGGGGTTTTACGTTAACCATGGCTTCCTGGTGGCTCAGATGGTAAAGAATCCACCTGCAATATGGGAGGCCTGGGTTGGGAAGATCCCCTGAAGAAGGGAAAAGTTACCCACTCCAGTATTCTTGCCTGGAGAATCCTCATGGACAGAGGAGCTTAGTGGACTTCAGTCCATGGTGTCACAAAGAGTCAGACACGACTGAGTGACTAAGCACAGCACACAAGGGAAATTGGGCTTTCGAGTTGACTCGTGCCAATTACCACTTTTGGGGGGAGTTAAATGCTATCTACCTTCCCTTTAAGGGTATGTGTGTGTGTGTGTTTTGTTTTTAAAGATGACTGAGTAACTCTGCTGCTCTGAATTTGCTTCTTACCACCACTCATGGTACTTTCCTCGTAATGCTATAGATGGTTTGATTTTTCATTCAGAGACCAATCTCATCTAAAACTGTTTCCTTGTGGTCCGAGAGCAAGTTGCTCCTCATCTTGAGTAATCTTTGCCTCTCTTTTCATGGCATTTTGACCTTAAGTCCATTGAAGTATTCTGATCTTCCACCTTCCTAATGGGGATATGGGAAGACATCTACCTTCTTTATGGAGATATGATTCTCCTAGTTGAGAGAATATGCAAATGGAGCTCTCCCCCATATTAAACCAGCTCTAATGGAGTTATTCTGACCTCGAGTCACTGTTGCTGTGATTTCCCAGGTGTTTGCTTCATGTTCTCACTTTGAGAACCACTTCCCTTTTTTTCTTTCCTCCACCACCTCAGTTTGAGGTAATGGCATCTTGCCATTGGATGGTTGGACTCTGACCTTTCCTCCCTGCAGAGTTCCTTTCCTATAACAATTTTCAGTTGGGAAATCTTAAAACTCAACTGATACGAAGGAAATCAGATCTAATGTCTAAAAGACCACATTAAAATGTGGGTATTTTGGGGGTGGGCCTGGGTTTTCAATCTTCTCTCTTCTCCCCATCCCCCATGGGGTGTATTGGAGATCAACTTCCTCCACCCCCCCAGGTTTAACCCCCCACTCTGCCCTCCTCCCGTTCCCCCACCCCTTCCCTCCCCCCTCCCCCCAGCCAATGGAGATCTTCGTGGATGATGAGACGAAGCTGACGCTGCATGGATTGCAGCAGTACTACGTGAAACTGAAGGACAACGAGAAGAACCGGAAGCTCTTTGACCTTCTGGATGTCCTTGAATTCAACCAGGTTAGTTGTCCAAGGTCCAGTAGGGAGAATGAGTACATCTCCAACTGTTGGCAGAAACCTTTTTATTGAGGAAGCCATGTATGCCATGTGAAAGAGAATGGTGGAAAAATTTTTAGAGGCTGAGCGTGAGCACGATGGGAACTGCTTTTCTGTTCCATGCCTGACACAGAAAGTAAACCTCAAATTACAAAATCCTTGAGTCTTAAAGTTGATGAGAGTCTCACAATAATTAGACATGTTAGGTTCTTAAATTTGTGTTTTGCACTGCTCACCAGGGAGAAGAGTTTCATTACTTTACCTGTTGTGTGATTTGTTTGCACTAAAAACCATGTTCTATAAGCTCTTAATTATGTTTGATGTTTTGGTGAGTGGGAATAATGGTCATGTCTTCCCGACTTAGGTCAGATTTTTACTGTTCTCATGTGGTGGCTTCATTCTTGTCTCCTAATGTATCTGGTAGTTTTGGTTACTGGTTTCCATGTCCTCTGCAGCGTGTTTGTCTGCTCAGGAAAAGTCAGAGCGAAGCAGGAAAGACTTAGTGTTTAGAGCAGAAGAGGAAGTATGTGATGGGGACTAAGGAGTTCTTTTAGAAGAGTGTAATGACTGAGAACTCCTGCTCGTAATCTTTCTCACACACACCCACATGGACGCACATCCCTCCAATCTCATACACACCACGCACGCACACAGGTGGTGATATTTGTGAAGTCTGTGCAGCGTTGCATTGCCCTGGCCCAGCTCCTGGTGGAGCAGAACTTCCCAGCCATTGCTATCCACCGTGGGATGCCCCAGGAGGAGAGGTGAGTCAGAGATGGGAAAGATGTTTTGTGTCCTTGTGAGCAAAAGGGACCATTGAGAGAAGAGAATCTCAACACTCTTTCTGCTTTCCTTTCTCATAAAGGCTTTCTCGGTATCAGCAGTTTAAAGATTTTCAACGACGGATTCTTGTGGCTACCAACCTGTTTGGCCGAGGCATGGACATCGAGCGGGTGAACATTGCCTTTAACTACGACATGCCTGAGGATTCAGACACCTACCTGCATCGGGTAAGCCCCACACCTGGAGGATAGCCCAGTGTCCTCACCCCACCCTTCAATTTCTTTATCTTTTCATATCTTGCATTTCATCCCTCCTTTTGTGTGTCTTCCTTCTGTGGGGCCTGCTGGTCCTATCACATGTCTCCTTCCAGGTGGCCAGAGCAGGCCGGTTTGGCACCAAGGGCTTGGCCATCACATTTGTGTCAGATGAGAATGATGCCAAGATCCTCAATGATGTGCAAGATCGCTTTGAAGTCAATATAAGTGAGCTGCCTGATGAGATAGACATCTCCTCCTACAGTGAGTAATGATCTCATGGAGCTGCTTCCCCCAGTCCTTTAGATTCTCTTCGTTGCTTAGTGGGTTTTTTCTTAAAGCCCCTGGTGCATAGTGGCCACTTGACAAGTCATCCATATTTCTGCTGTCCCCACCTTCATGCTCTGTTGGGATGTTTAGTTGACCTGTGTATGGGGGTCTCTTCTCATCAAATTATTTCTCTTTGTCTACCCTCAGACCTATCCTCTGACCCACATACCACACAGACATCTGGATGTCTTGAGAGAGGGTTGTTTGTGCTGACTTTGATTTTTTAAAATTTTTTCCCACGCTCTACTTAACTGCTGTATTTTCTTTTCAGTTGAACAGACACGGTAGAGGACTCAGCCACCCATTCTGGAATGTGACAGTCCTCTTTAGGAGACCGCACCAGGCGTGGGGGTGAAGGAGACACTACTGGCCCCGGCCCCCACCCCATGACTCCCTCTGCCATCACCACCACTCCTAAACCCCATTTCCCCGATTTGTTGGAATTTTTTTTTTTTTTTAAACAAAACTAAAAACTCATGCGTCTGTGGTGTCTATAAGCATTCCATCCCTTTATTGGATTTGGGGTGAGGTGGTTCTGGGGCATAATCCAGAGTAAATTCCTTTGGGGACACTGCCCTGCTGTGGGCTGAGGTCAGCGGGAGGTGTTGAATTGGGATGTGAGTGAAAAGACTGCAGAGGCCATGACTTCTCATGACTACCCAACTTCTGGCCCTTTTGTGGCAGTTTCATCTGTTTTCTTAGGGCCTGGGAGAGGCTGGGATGTTGCTGATCCAAGGCCTAGGGAGGGTGGCAGGCAGTTTTCAGGGCTGGAGGGTGAAGGGGCTGCTGATGGAACGCTTAGGCGACTTCTCCCAGGCTCTGTGTCTCCGCATCTGTTCCTTTAGCTTCTGTGTCTTGAGCACCAGGGCCTGGGCTTCCCAGGACCCCTCTTGACCTTCCACCAGGGCCTGGTACAGCTCCAGCTGCTGCTCCAGCAGCTCCTCCGCCTGGGCCAGCTCAGCTGTGGGGCGAGGCTGGCACTCCTGGGAGGGCAGGGCATTAGGGAGAGGTCATCAGCCAGGGCTGTAGGCTGAGGCTCACTGAAAGTCAGGAATTCTACCTCTGCCCCATTAATTTGAGGTCATCTTACTGCAAAGCCAAAGCAGTTTCCTGTCTTGGGCATAGTCCTGGAGTTGGGTGTGGGGTGGTGGTAGTTAGAGATCACAGACCAGGTACTGTAACTGGACTTGAAGGTGCATTTGGGAAGGGGGGAGAACTGGCTGTCCCAACCCTCCTGAGAAATAATTAACTGTTAGATGAGGGGAAGTTGTTCTGTTCAAGGACTTGGTGAACTGCAAGGAGGGTAGGGTGCAGATAGAGGGTGTCTTGTGGTCTTGAGTGGGGTGGGGGCAGGGCTTTAGGGAACTGAGGGTTGGGACTAGGCCACAAGCTAGGGGTGGGGGGCATGTACTGTGCTCTGGTCACTCAGTCATCTAGGACTGCGATCACATGAATTGCAGCCCTCCAGGCTCCTCTGTCCATGGGGATTATCCAGGCAAGAATACTGGAGTGGTTTGCCACGCCCTCCTTCAGGAGATCTTCCCAACCCAGCCATCGAACCGGGTCTGCTCAGCTGACCTGTGGTGACACGGAGGGGACACTGCCCCCAGTACAAATTTGCCCTCATGCCCTCCACCTTCCTTGGTGCCACTTACCCTGGAAGGTGACATCTCACTGCACATGGAGCTCGTCTCTGCTGTGCTTCTCCTGGGACCCTGGGAGCAGCACCTCCAGGAGCCCTGGAGTGTGGGGGCCCAGGGTGGCAGGAGGAGGTGACGGCAGCATTGGGAGAGCCAGGCCAGAGGGAGGACCATGGCGGGTGAGGCAGGGAGCTGTCTGAGCCACCCCACAGCCACCAGGAACTGGCTCCCTCCGGGCTGTGGCCTCGCTTCAATGCCTGGCCCTGCCCCTGCCCTGCTCTGTTGCACCCACCCGCCTCCCAACCTGGCCCCAGAGTCCAGGAACTCAGGTTCCCTAGTATGAAGTTGTTCCTGCCAGGCTTTAGAACTCTGGTCCCCAGCCTGCCATGTCTTGTGTCAGTAATTCTTAGCACTGTGTGTTTCTTACTCGTTCCTCTCAGTTCTGCAAGGGAGAATGAATTACATGACTGGTTGGCAGATGAGGAAATGCTCAGAATTTCATTCAGCACTCACTCATTCAGCAAGTATGGGCTGGGACCTGCTCTGGGCCGGAGGTGCTCAAGGCTCCACAGCCTGCTGGAAAAGCCTAGGTCTGCCAGACTTGAAAGCTCACACCCTTGACCTGGCTCAAGTATTGATTTTCACTTTATTTCCCTTTCCTCTTCTTGCCGGTGACCTTTCTCTTGTCCCTGTTGTACATTGTACATTGTTGGGGTTCGCCTCCTGTTAAGTCGGCCCCATATACAGTTAACTGGTTTCAAGCTTGGTTGAACTGTTGAGCCCTCCCATCAAATCCGCACTAGAACAAAAGCCTTGTCTATTCACTGAGGCTTGTGTATTCTATTCACTGAGGCTTGTGTATACATACTGGACTTCCTGCAGTGTGTCCTGAAATGTCCTGTTGTGGCTAGAGGGCACAGTCATACCCCTGGCTCTCAGAGTGGTCTTCTAGGAAAAAGTAGGTCCTCAGAAAAACATGCCCCAGAAAGCAAGGTTGCTGGACAGTGGACAGCTGCAGTTTGCTATCTGGGACATCACTGAATTTGGAGGGAAGATGGCCTCTGCCATAGTGTGGGGATCAGAGGAGCAGAGAGGGAGACCTTCCTGGAGGTCAGTGATTCTTGAACTTGGGCTGAAGCAACTTTAGATGAAGTCAGAGATCTCTGGGTTCCCCATTAGTTGGCAGGTTCCCATTTATTAGTGGAAAAAGAATGGAGAGTCTCTGTACAGTTTTGGAGGAGACAAGCCTTCCCTCTTGTCAGTGACAGGGTTATATATGGAGGCTCATTTTTGAACTGCAGTGTGTGCACAGCTTTAAGTCTTACTTGAGACATAAGAGGCCCAAACTACTGTTACAAATAAGGGAAACTAGTACAAGGTTAAGCAAGCCACAAGTAACATTGAAGGGAAACTAAACTAAGCACAATTATAAGTTAAAAGCAAGATTAGCAGCTATTAATTGAGAAACTTCTGTAAAACAGTCTAGATGAGGCACTAGTAACAAAGTATCCTACCTGAAGATTAGACATTTCTATCATCTGAATTTCTGTTTCAGGTTAGGAACTCCAAAACGGACCAACATCGAGTGATTTGCAGTAGGCAGTCCTAAGCCATGAATTATAGTAGAGTCTGGATTTGGCTTTGTCTGGGAGAGCTTAAAAAGAAAAGACTGGTATTTGGATCAGTTCAGACTGGATGAGCTGTGGATCTCATAGTCACGGAAATGAAGGGATGAAAGTAGATAAATGTAAGCCTAGAGTTATGTCACTGTGTATATTTATTCTTGTTATTCCTGAGGGGCTAATATTCTTTTTCTTTATGTGGTGCCGTTTTATTTATGTCTCATAGTCGTAATCAAATGAGAGGTCTGGCTTGGCCTCTGCGGGAGGGCCCTGTCTTCAGCCAGGGGCGAGCAGAGGATTATGGGAGGGGTCTGGCACAAGGTCGAGGGGCGGCTCTGCTGATGCCACCTTCACTACCGCATCCTGCCCAGTGGATGGGCAGGCCTGGGGGACTGACGTGAGTCACGTACCCTTCATGCGAAACTTGGGGAGATGGGTACTTAGGTAAGTTTCAGTTCACCCACTGCTTTAATGTGAGAAGTTCACCGAGAGGCACTTTCTGTTCCTGTCACAGGTGACCTTCACGGTAACTTTTCAAGAGAACTTTCTCATTTCACTTTTTTGGCATGTGAGTGTCTGGTTGTCCCAGCACCATTTATGTATTCTGTCCCTGGGTTCTCTGTCCTGTCCACTGACCTACTTGTTTTTTTCTTTCATCAATATCACATTGTCTTGATTAGCATAGCTTTATAGGAAGTCTTGAACTCAGGTAGGGTTTTCAAGTGTCCACTGACGGTTCTATAGTGTGCTGGCTGTTCCAGCTCTCTGGCCTCTCCATACGCATTTTAGAATCAGTTTGTCAATACAGGCATTCTTTGGAAGTATTATGGCTTTGCAGACCGCTGCGATAAAGTGAGTATTGCAGTAAAGTGAGTCACATGAATTTTTTGGTTTCTCAATTTAAATATATAAAAGTCATATTTATACAATGTGTACGTGTGTGGGCTCAGTAAATTGTAACCCCATGTTCTACACCCCACCAGGCTCCTCTGTGCATGGACTTTTCCAGGCAAGAATAGTGGAGTGGGTTGCCATTTTCTTCTCCAAGGGATCTTGCCCACCCAGGGATTGAACCTGTGTCTCCTGCATTTCCTGTATTGACAGGCAGATTCTTTATCTCTGAGCCACTGGGGAAGCCCGTATATACTTTATACTGTAGTCTGTTAAGTGTGTAATAGCATTATGTCTAAAAAAACAATGTGCACACCTTAATTAAAAAATAATGCTGTTGGAAAAATGGCGCTGATAGACTTGCTCAACACAGGGTTGTCACAAACCTTTGATTTGTAAAAAATGCCAGTATAATTTATTTTTTATTGAAGTATAGTTGAATTACAATGTATTAACTACTGTACAGCAAAGTGACTGCCTATATATATGTATATTTTCATATTCTTTTCTATTATAGTTTATCATAAGATATTAAATATAGTTTCCTATACAGTAGGACCTTGCTTATCCATTCTATATACACCAGTTTGCATCTGCTAATTCCAAACTCCTAACCCAACCCTCTCCCACCACTCTCACCTGATTCTGTTTCAGTTTCATAGGTTGATTAGTGTTGTATTTTACATTCCACATATGGATAATATCATATGGTACCTTTCACCCAGCTTCCCTTAATGTTAACATCTATCAAAAACTGTGTTGAGACCAAGAAACTAAGAAGTTAAAATTGGTACAATACCATTAGCTAAGCTATAGACTGTTTGGATCTCACCAGTTTTTCCACTAATGTCCTTTTTCCGTTTCAGGGGCCAATCCAGGGAACCTTAATGCATTCGGCTGTCATGCCTTCTTAGTCTCCTCTGATCTGTTGAGTTTCTTACTCTATCTGTTTTCATGAACATTTTGAAGAGTACCATACAGAACGTTTGGAGAATGTCAGTCAGGTTGGGTTTGTCTGATATTTTCTCATGATTATAATAATTGGGTTTATGGGTTTTAGGGAAGAGCACTGTAGATAATAAAGGCCTTTCTTATCACATCCTATCAAGGGTACATGATATCAACATGATCTTTATCTGCCAAGTTTCTCCACTCAGTAGTAGTTTTTCCCTTTCCATTCTCTATTTTTGGCTTCCCAGATGGCTCAGTGGTAAGGAGTCTGACCGCCAGCGCAGGAGACACGGGAGGTGCAGGTTCAACCCCTAGGTTGGGAAGATCCCCTGGAGAAGGAAATGGCAACCCATCCCAGTATTCTTACCTGGGAAATCCTGTGGACAGAGGAGCCTGACGGGCTACAGTCCAAAGGGTCACAAAGACCCTGACACACCTGAGTGACTGAGCACATAGCACGTTCTATTCTTTGGAAATGAGTCACCAAGTCCAGCCCACACTCAAGGGAGGGAAATTAAACTCCATCTCCTGGATGGGGATTCTCTTCATATGTTACTTGGATACTCTTCTGTAAGGAAAGTGTGTCCTTTCTCCCTCCCTTTAAAATGTTTTCCAGTCATTTATGTATTCCAATATGAACTCGAATCTTTTTTAAAACTTGTCTTTGTTTGGCTGCACCGGTCTTAGTTGTGGCATGGAAACTCTTAGCTGTGGCATGTGGGATCTAGTTTCCCGACCAGGTATCAAACCCTGGCCCCCTGCACTGGCAGCATGGAGTTTTAGCCACTGGACCACCAAGGAAGTCCCTGAACTCAATATTTTTTATCTTGGGTTATAATCCAATATTTATTGTTATTTTGCTGCTGAAACTGTTCCAGCTTTGTTCATAGGGAGCTTTTTCAGGTTGGCTTCTGTGTCCCTTTGACATGCTCGATTTTGGGGAATTGCCTTCCTTTCTGGCATTACAAGGTGTTCCAGGCTCATCTTGTATTCTTTTGTGTCGTAAGCCTACAATCAGCTACTTTTCTAAAGACCCATGGTTCCTTTTATTGGAGGGTGTTTTAGCCAAGATCTGGGCATTGAGTGCTCATTTCACTTTTCTAAAGAGGACAGTTTCCCAGAGCTGCCCAAGCTCATACAGGCAATGAGAGGCTGTCCTTTCAGCATCACATTAGAGCTTATTTAGGGCAAGCTTTACTACCTAACACAATGGCCAGTTTTCCATATGTCCCTTCATTCCTTAAAGCTTCTGGGCTTTTTTCTTTTTTTTAACCTGTAGGGCTGAAACATTAATAATTTAATTTCCTGGTATTTGGAGACTTCGCTGAAAGAAAAATTTCAAGTTTCATTAAGAAGTTCCACTTACAAAAGTAGAGTAGCCAAGAGGAAGACGGCAGAGGGAGGAATCAGTTACATTTTTCCTCCATTCCTGCCACTCTTTCCATGTCCCTGCGCCGGGCAGGGCGGGGGAAGGATGGCTCTCGGACTCTGAGAGAGAAATAATGGTATGGAATCGCCTTCCCAAAGGCCTTGATTTCTGCTCTCTCTGTGCCCATCCTCTCTCCCAGTCTGCCTTTTCCTTCTTCCAACCTCAGCTAGAGCCCAGCCTCTTGCCTGCAGCCTGCTCCTCAGGGAGAACTAGCCATTCTTACCACTGGAGGGCAGAAGAGAGGCCGGGTCCTGTGGATGTGCGAGAAGGCGCCGCAAGAATCACACGTGGAGCATGCACCTGTGGACCAGGGGGGAAGTGGGGGTGGGGGCCCACTGGGAGATTAGGACCGACATACATGCACTGCCGTGTGTAGAGCAGAGAGGTAGTGGGAAAGTGAAAGTGAAGTCGCTCAGTCGTGTCCGACTCTTTGTGACCCCGTGGACTATATATAACCTACCAGGATCCTCCGACCATGGGATTCTCCAGGCAAGAATACTGGAGTGGGTTGCCATTTCCTTCTCCAGGGGATCTTCCCGACCCAGGGATTGAACCTGGGTCTCCCTCCTTGCAGGCAGACGCTTTAACCTCTGAGTCACCAGGGAAGGGAACCTGCCATAAAGCGCAGGGAGCCCAGCTCCGTGCTCTGTGGTGACCCAAAGGGGCCCTGAGAGGGAGGTCCAAGAGGGAGGGGATATATAAATACATATAGCTGATTCTCTTCATTGCACAGCAGAAAGTAACACAACATTGTAAAACGATTATACTCCAATTAAAAAAAAAAAAAAAAGGTTAGAACTAGAAGGGCTTTCAAATGAGGGTGAAATGTGAGTGACCAGAGGGCAAGTGAGGACACTTCCAAAGTCTCCATTTAGGAGGGGAGGGAGGGCCCTTGAGTACAGGAGCAGAGAGCCTTGCCCGGGTCTGGATGAGCTTCACCCCGACTCTCACCCATCCTCTGACAACACCTCACCCACAACATATGGGCGGGCCCTTCAGGCCCAGGTGCTCCACCAGCCAGAGGTATCGCAGATTTTCTTCAAGGAGGACCCCCACAGCAGCCCAGCTCTGGCAAGTCTTGTCACCCCTCCACGGTGGAGCCCTGAGTCCTGAGTTCACCATCCGTTCCCTCCCTTCCTGCAGCCAGGTCAGCACTCTGTCGACAGCTCAGCCTCTCAAAGCTTGATTGCCCTCAGGGTCCTCCTTTGTCAGTGACCACAACCCTGGGTGGAGGGCGCGGTGGGGGTGGATCCAGAGAGAGAGGGCAGAGAGAGGGAGGGGGGTTGCCGCCTCACCTCCCTCCCCACCCCCAGTCTTCCTCCACAAGCAGTGCCTTCTCCCTCCCCCACCCCACCCCCAGGACTGTTCACAAGGGCGCCCCTCCAATCCCACTGAGGTTTTACTGCCCACTTGGGGCAGTCCTGGGTATGCAGAGGGTGATCCAGCAATGCTCTTGCTTCACATATCTTCACGACTCGGTTCCTCACCTGCTTCAAGTCTGCTCAGCTGTCATCTCTGGGAGGCCCACCCTGACCACCCTCTTTAAAAGTGCCACCTCTCCCATTACCTTGCATTGATTGTTGACTTTGTGTTATTTTTCTCTGTATCCCCTATCATTTTCGAACATACTGTGAGATCTCTTTTCCCAAAGAGGACCTCAACAGCACTGCCCCACATGCTCTTTACAATTCACCTCTCTATCCCCTGTCTACAGCTGAGGGCTACTTCCCCTCTTCTTGAATCAACAACCTGTAAGCATCAGGAAAGCAAGTGTTTTGCTTATTTTGATTAAATAGCCATCAGTCCTAGAACAAAGCCTGGCACAGAAGCACTCACTCACTGTGACGGGATGAATAAATGCTGTGACAAGATTCCTTAAAGCTGGGTCTGAGGCTTGGAAGAGGCGAGTTTGCTGGTGTTTGGTTTTGGAGGTTATCTTGGTCTGCTTAGCCTGCCATAACTAAAAACCCCAGGCTGGGTGGCTTAAGTGACAGACATTTGTTTTCTCACAGTTCTGGAGTCTAGAAGTCCAAGATCCAAGTGCTAGGAAATTTGGATTCTGTTGAGGCTCTCTTCTTGGCTTGTAACTATCTGTCTTTTCGCTATGTCCTTACATGGCCTCTCCTCTGTACAAAGTGGGGGTGGAAGGGAGGAGAGCACAAGCTGGTGTCTCCTTCTCAGAAGTGCAAGCTTTCTCAGACTAGGGCCCCACCCTTATGAGCTCATTTAACCCCGAGTGTGTGTGCACGTACGCCGTCACGTCTGACTCCTTGTGACCCGTGGATGGTAGCCTGCCAGGCTCCTTGTCTGTAGGATTCTCCAAGCAAGAATGCTGAAGTGGGTTGCCATTTTCTACTCCAGAGGATCTTCCCGACCCAGAGATCAAACTCATATCTCTGTGTCTCCTGTGTTCTCAGGCAGACTCTTTACTACTGCTGCCACCTGGGAGGTCTACAAATGTAAGGTGGGAAACCACAAAACTCCTAGGAAAAAACATACGTTTAATACTCTTTGACAGAAACTGTAGCAATATTTTCTTTTGGGTCTGTCTTCTAAGGCAAAGGAATAAAAGCAAAAACAAAGGGGAGCTAACTAACATTAAAAGCTTTTGCATGGGAAAGGAGACCACCAGCAAAGTGCAAAGACAACCTGTGGAATGGGAGAGAATATTGCAAATAAAATGACCAATAAGTTAATATCCAAAATATATAAGCTGCTCATACAACCCAACATAAAAAAACAACCCAATTAAAAAATGGGTGGAATACCTGAATAGACATTTTTCCAAAAAAGACAGACAGATGGCCATAAAAGACGCTCAGCATCACTAATCATCAGAGAAATACAAATTAAAACCACAATGAGATATCTTCCTTACCTATCAGAGTGATTATTATCAAAAAGAACACAAATAACAAATATTGGCAAGGATGTGGAAGAAAGGGGGAATTCTGTAAACTGTTAGTGGGGATGTAAATTGGTGCAGCCTTGTGGACAAGTGTGGACGCTTCTCAAAAACTAAAAGGAGAACTACTATGTGACCCAATAATTCCACTCCTGGATACATATTCAAAAAATTAAAGCTAACTGGAAAAGATGCATGCACCCCAATACTAATATGCATCATTAGTTATAATTGCCCAAGTATGGAGACAACCTGTGTCCATCAACAGAGGAATAGATAAAGAAGCTGTGATACATATTCACAGTGGAATGCTACTCAGCCATTACAACAACATGGATTGACTTGAAGGGTATTATGCTAAGTGAAATAAGGCACAGAGAAGGACAAATAATACTGTGTGATATCATTTATATGTGGAATGTAAACTGTAAAAGAAACTAGTGAATATAACAAAAAGAAACAGATTTTCCTGGCAGTCCAATGATTAGGACTTGGCGCTTTCACTGCTGTGGCCCAGGTCGAATCCATGAAGTGTGGCCTAAAATACAAAAGAGAAAGAAAGAAAAGAAACAGACTCACAGATATAGAGAACAAACTAGTGGTCACCAGTGGAGAGAGAGGCGGGAATAGGGGCCAGACAAGGGTGGGGATTAAGAGGTACAAACTGCTACATATAAAATAAAGTACAAGGATAAAGTTCAACATGGGGAATATAGCCAATATTTTACAATCACTATACATGGAATATAACCTTTAAAGTTATGAGTCATGTTGAACACCTGGAACTTTTATTGTACATCAACTATACCTCAATTAAAAAATACAACCACACGGAGGGGATTAGGGCTCCAACATATGGATTCTGAGGGCCACAACTCAGTGCATAACTGGGGTCTCCTGAGATGTGTATTTGTTACCCACCAATTGGTCTTGGTTTTCTGAGTCTCCCCTCTCTCAGGGCCACCCCAAACTGTTGGTCTTGCCACATAAGCTCAATGGACAGGCTGTGTCTGTGTCTTGCTGCTAAGTCGCTTCAGTCGTGTCCAACTCTGTGCGGCCCCAGAGACGGCAGCCCACCAGGCTCCCCGTCCCTGGGACTATCCAGGCAAGAACACTGGAGTGGGTTGCCATTTCCTTCTCCAATGCACTAAAGTGAAAAGTGAAAGAGAAGTCGCTCAGTCCTGTCTGACTCCTAGCGACCCCGTGGAGTGCAGCCTACCAGGCTCTTTCGTCCATGGGATTTTCCAGGCAAAAGTACTGGAGTGGGTTGCCATTGCCTTACCCACCATCAACTGCCTCTGACGTCTCTTGGGCCAGGGAAGGGGGGGTCCGTCTAGATTGTGGGGTCATGGGTGGCTGCTGTCCAAATTGCAGCCGTGGCTCAGTTGCCTCATGGGGGCTCCGGGGAACCCTTCCTTGGCTTGTGAGTCCCGTGTCTGCTCAGGCTGCTATAACTGAATATCATAGAGGATGAGAAGTCCAAGATCAAGGTGTCAGCAGATTTGGTGTCAAATGAGGGCCCTCTTCCTGATTCACAGATGGCTGTCTTCTCACTGTGATCTCCCATGTGGAAGGGGAAAGGGAGCTCTCCGAAACCTCTCTTTGTAGGGACAGGTATACCATTTATGTAGGTTCCACCCTCGTGACCTGACCTACCAAATGCCCTACCTCCAAATACACTGGGGATTTGGTTTCAGCACAAGAATTTCTGGGGACACAAACACTCCGTCTATGGCACCTGAAGTCCTGGGTCAGTCATGAGGGTAGAACTGAGACTTGGGGCTGGGGTTGCCGAGCTCCTAAGTTCAGGGGGTGGGGGTAGCAGGGAGCAGGGCCTGAGGGGTCCAGTCTGAGGATCTGGGTGGTTGGGTCACCAGAGAGGAAGGAGGTGGACTCATTCCAGAGTCCTCTGGAAGTGAGCTGTGGAGGGTGTATGGATCGCCACTAAGAAATGGGTATTTTTGGTCATCTGGGTCTCATTGCTGAGGTCCCTGAAGCCCATGGTGGTGTCCGGTCCCCACAGCGTGCTGAGCACATGATCCTCAGGTGCCCCTTGACCTGGCATGGAGGCTCTGGTTGTCTAGGGGAGGGAGGGATAACTGAAGAACGTGACAAGCCATTCATTGAGGCTGGGCTCAGACATGGCAGTGAGGTCCTAGCACAGGAAGTGGGACCCTAGAAACCCTGGGAATTTGATGCCAGAGTTGGTCCCCACAGGGACAGCCCAGCACCTGCCCTTCACTCTCTATGGCCCAGAGCCCAGAAACCCTCTCCAAACCCAAACCGCAGGTTAGACTGGCCTTTCTCAGGTCACGCTCCTCCCTGGCTCCTTCCTCTCTCCTCCTGGTAACCTTCAACTCCCTGATGTCCTTATATCCGCCCTACCCTCACTTCCCCTGGAGCATCCGCTCCTTCCTGAACCCAGCTCACTGGGGGCTTTTTCCACTCCAGGATCCCACCTCCTGTCCTGAAATGCACTGGACTGATTCCCAGGTGCAGAGGTCCTCCAGCTTGAGGAAGCAGCAGAAGCAAGCAAACGATAAGGACTCAGGAGGCCTAGGTCCCATCTCAGGAGACTGAGGGCACCGTGTTTCTTGTGGGGTCCATCTGGGAGCTGGGAACTGGTTGTTATGTCCTGGAGGCACTGTGCTTTGAGGCAGAGTCCACGGTGACTCAGTGGGAAGGAAACGTGTGTCAGTGTGGAATTTGGGGAAACACCTCATACCCCCCAAACTGATAGAGGATGGAGGCCCCTTCTTGTGTTTAAAGCCATATTCTGGTTCTGGAGCCGCCAGAGACCCTGGGGAGTGTTCTGGCTGAATAGGAGAAAGAGAGCTACGTCTCCTGTCCCGGAGCCCTGTGGCCACACGGGGCGCCAACACATTGCTCTGCGTGGGCTGGAAGGGTCTGCTGCTGCTGTTAAGTCGCTTCAGTCGTGTCCGACTCTGTGCGACCCCATAGATGGCAGCCCACGAGGCTCCCCCGCCCTGGGATTCTCCAGGCAAGAACACTGGAGTAGGTTGCCATTTCCTTCTCCAATGCATGAAAGTGAAAAGTGAAAGTGAAGTCGCTCAGTCGCGTCCGACTCTGCGACCCCATGGACTGCAGCCCACCAGGCTCCTCCATCCATGGGACTTCCCAGGGAAGAGTACTGGAGTGGGTTGCCATTGCCTTCTCCAGAAGGGTCTGAGCTCCAGATTAGTCAGAGACGGCTGACCTCAGGACTGAGCACCAATGTGGGGGAAACAGCTTCTGAGCAGCTCTGGACTCCACTGGTGTCAGGGTCAGGGGTGGTCTAGAGATGGAAGGAGAACAGAGTGCTTATGCTAACTCTGAGGTTACCATCCCTACACTGTGACTCTTGCCTCTTGGTGACAACGCCTGGGAAAACGGAAAATAAGTATTTTCTTCTACTCTATTTCTTTTCAGTACTTGATGTAGCAACAGTAACAATATCTGTATACTCAGGAAGAATACGTGAGAAATTGATGAAATGCTCACCTCTGGCAGAGGACCTAGGTGCCAGGGATCTGGGGAAGGAGGAAAATTTTCCACATGCAAATCCTTTGGAATATCTTGAAAGATTTTTGAAAAATATGTTGCATTAAAAATCCCTCTTGGGGGAAGGTATATGTGTATATCTATGACTGATTCATGTTGATGTTTGGCAGACCAACAGTATTATATAAAGCAATTATCCTTCAATTAATAAATAAATACATTTTAAAACAAAACAAATGAAACAAAAATCCCTCTAGGGAATTCCTTGGCAGCGCAGTGGTTAGGACTCTGCACTTTCACTGCAGAGCAGCCCACTTTCAATCCCTGGTCTGGGAACTAAAATCCCACAAACCACAAAACACACACACACAAATCCCTCTCGGTAACAATAAGGAAAAATATAAAGAAAAGAAAATCTATAAAAGAAAAAATCTTTCTCATTTATGAGACTCTTTCCTATTTACTTGCAGTTCACACGCTGTGGTCCTATGATATGATTCAGGCCTCACATGTGTGGTCCCTCCAGCACTCGCAGGATATTCACACCTCAGAGCCATCCAGGCTGTTCTCTGGCCTGAGAACTTGACCCGCAGACAGCACTTCCCTTCCTGACATGCTCTTCAATTGTCCTTTCGGAGAGCTCTTCCCTGCGTGGCTCACCGCATCTGGGTGTCCAGCCTCCCTCTACCCACTGCCTTGCATTGATTTTATTTAAACCCTAGTTGTTGTCGCTAAGTTATGTTTGACTCAGTGGCCCCATGGACTGTAGTCAGCCAGGCTCCTCTGTCATGGGATTTTCCGGGCAAGAATACTGGAGTGCATTGCCGTTTTCTTTGCCAGGGGATCTTCCTGACCCAGGGATTGAGCTTGCACCCCTGCACTGGCAGGTGGATTCTTTACCACCGAGACACCTGGGAAGCCTCACACCATGGTCACTAATGCACATTTTCAAGTGTAATGATTTAATTATTTTCTCTCCTTCCTCTAGAACATAAGTTTTATGAGCACAAGTATAGAGACTTTGATTGTTCACAGCTGCAGTCCTATCTCCTTGAATAGTGCCTGGTGGTTGCTTTAGAAATACTTGTTGAGTGAAAGAATGAATGAGTGAATGAATCAGTGAATGAATGCACAAGCAGCCTGGCACATGCACAGACACACACTGCCACACACATACTGTCACCCACACTGACACACACACATGCAGAACGCACTCACATACACACATTGTCACATTCACACATTCTCACATGCACACGCTCTTGAAGCCTAATTTTCATTCAACATTAGGTTGTGGACATTTCCCATGCATTATTATTTCTAAAAGTTTTCTCCAACTTATTGTGAAACTTTTCAAAGATATCTCAAGTTTCAAAGAATAGTACAATAGCCACCCTAGATATAGTGATGTTAATATTTTGTCATATTTTCTTTGTGTATGTAATAAATTGTATTTCCATGATTTTTGCTGAAATCCTTGAAAATCACTTGCCAACATCCTGACCTCATCCCTAGCTATTTCAGTGTCATCTCTTGAAAAGGAAACTGTCCTCAAATAAGATTATTATCATACTGAAAATAACTGTAATTCCCTAACATTATAAAATGTCAAAGTAATATAAAATTCTCTTAATTATCCTTCACGTGTCTTTCATTTGGAGAGAGGAATGCTTGGTTGTGCTATCTTTGAATTTTCCTTCTCTTACCTCTCTCCAACCCCTAATGACACCTCCAAATAAAACTGAAAAGTAGACACACTTTTTTTCTACTTCTTTGCAGCTTTTTGACACTCAGTTTTCTGAAATAAATCATCTCTTGTTTGGGAGCAACATCTTAACGTCTACATAACATCCCACAGTGTGATGAGCATCTTGGGACAGTTGGGAGTTGGGACTTGGGACACAGTTGCCCTGGGCCTTCTGTTCTCCTTATGAGGGTAGAAGAGGGGCCCTGAGCCAGGGTCACCCCTGGTTCCCCAAGAACTCACACCTCCAACAGCAGGTGTCAGGGCAGACCTGAGCCCTCAGGGTGAGAGTGAACTCACGTAATCCTCGAAGACCACTTCTCCCCTTCAGGCGTTCCATCCCAGAGTCAGGGGATCCCGAGGGGTCCACACACAGGGACAAAGACCCAGCCACCTCAACCCTTGTCATGTCCACCATCTTCTTCACCCCCAGAGCCCGAGTGAGCGCCCCACACCCCTGAGCCCCCTCCACCTCCATCTCCCTGTCAGCTGCCTTGACCCGCCAGGACTAATCTCCTCATGCCCTTTCCCTGTTTGTCTTGGTCATGACAAGCCCCACATAGTCTGGCCTCTCATCTGCGTTAGAGGCTCGGCACACCTCTCTCCTGTCTCCTCTTCCACTCCTCCTCAGCTCCTGAGGGTATCCACAGCGCCCCCCCGGAGTTCTCAGACACTGACCAGGAAACTCTTCAGAGTCCTTCAGGATGTTCCCTTCCCCTCACAGCTCTGAAAGAACCTGGGTGTCCCTGAGGACACAGTCCCTCTGAAGTCCTCTGGTACTGTTTCCTCGTCCATGGACCTCGTACGCCTGTACCTGGGTGTGGGGTGGGGTCCTTCTCCTTATGACTCCCTGCAGACCTTTCTCCCGCCCCCTTCCCTAACATCCTCCGGTCTGACATGAGGTTAGAGCCCCCACGCTGCCCGTTGTGGGCCTTCCCCATGGACACCCAGGCCGCTCCCCGCATTCCTCCTCTCTCATGGCTCCCGACTCACCATCACTGACTCCGACAATGCTAGCTCCTTGGTCTCGGGTGATTTCAACATGAGATGTAGGCTGAATAGTGGCCCTCCGTGTGGTCCATGGCCAAATCCTTGAACCTGTGACACGTTCTGTCTACACAACTCTGGGTTTTGCAGGGTAGGAGGTCGCAGTTCCGCAAAGGTGGCACTCTTACAAGGGGACACGACAAGGGTCCCATTGAACCATACCCTGTGACTGCCACCCGGGAAGCTTGGATTCCATGTGCCGGAGACCAGCAGGTGAGAGGAGGGGTCCCCTCTTCTCTAGGCAGGAGGGACTGAGTCTGGTCCTCAGGAGAGACAAGTTGCTGCTGCATAACTGGTGCAGGAGGACTCCACGGGGAACTCAGGTGAGAGACCTGGGTGCTCGCTGCTTCTCCCTTGTCCCAATGAAACTATGAAGGTTAGGTGCGGTGACCCAGACTGAGAAGGGTTTGATTTCCAAGGGTCCAGACGACTCAGGTGAACACAGCCCCCAAGTGAGGCACAAGGGTCCCTGCTGCTGTGCCCTAAGATCCAAGGCAGCATTTATGCAGAGCCCCTGCTTCCCACGGGCTGTTCCCAGACAATGACAGGTCGCAACAGTGACCCTAAGGGAGGCTCGTTCCGGGAGACACAGGGCTCCTCCCAAGGCCATCTGTGGCCCAGGGACTCTCTCTATGGCCTTGCCCAACTTCACTTCCATTGCCTAGGGGTCTAGGATAGTCCAGTGACCCTTCCTCCTGTCCGCCTCTAGGGGTCCGATTGCATCTTGGTCCTGCAGGCTCTCCCAGTGGTTTCTGCCTGCCTCACATTCTCTGACAAGTGTTTCCCTAATAAAACACTGGCGAGTTCAGTCTCAACTTGGCAACTGCTTCTTAGAGGACAGGGACTAACAAGATCATCTTCATTTGTGCACCCGTAACATATCACTTTAGCACTCCAGTTCCCTATAATGAAAAGGACATCTTTTTTGGGTGTTAGTTTTGAAAGGTCTTGTAGGTCTTCATAAAACCGTTCAACTTCAGCTTCTTCAGTGTTACTGGTTGGGGCATAGACTTGGATTACTGTGATACTGAATGGTTTGCCTTGGAAACGAATAGAGATCATTCTGTCGTTTTTGAGATTGCATCCAAGTACTACATTTTGGACTCTTTTTGTTGACCATGATGGCTACTCCATTTCTTCTGAGGGATTCCTGCCCACAGTAGTAGATATAATGGTCATCTGAGTTAAATTCACCCATTCCAGTCCATTTTAGTTCACTGATTTCCTAGAATGTCGACGTTCACCCTTGCCATCTCTTGTTTGACCACTTCCAATTTGCCTTGATTCATGGACCTGACATTCCAGGTTCCTATGCAATATTGCTCTTTACAGCATTGGATCTTTGCTTCTATCACCAGTCACATGCACAACTGGGTATTGTTTTTGCTTTGGCTCCATCTTTCATTCTTTCTGGAGTTATTTCTCCACTGATCTCTAGTAGCATATTGGGCACCTACTGACCTGGGGGAGTTCCTCTTTCAGTATCCTATCATTTTGCCTTTTCATGCTGTTCTTGGGGTTCTCAAGGCAGGGATACTGAGGTGGCTTGCCATTCCCTTCTCCAGTGGACCACGTTCTGTCACCCTCTTCCAACAACACAAGAGAAGACTCTACACATGGACACCACCAGATGGTCAACACCGAAATCAGAGTGACTACATTCTATGCAGCCAAAGATGGAGAAGCTCTATACAATCAACAAAAACAAGACTAGGAGCTGACTGTGGTTCAGATCATGAACTCCTTATTACCAAATTCAGACTGAAATTGAAGAAAGTAGGGAAAACCACTAGACCATTCAGGTATGACCTAAATCAAATCCCTTATGATTATACAGTGGATGTGAGAAATAGATTAAAGGGCCTAGATCTGATAGATAGAGTGCCTGATGAACTATGGAATGAGGTTCGTGACATTGTACAGGAGACAGGGATCAAGACCATCCCCATGGAAAAGAAATGCAAAAAAGCAAAATGGCTGTCTGGGGAGGCCTTACAAATAGCTGTGAAAAGAAGAGAGGCGAAAAGCAAAGGAGAAAAGGAAAGATATAAGCATCTGAATGCAGAGTTCCAAAGAATAGCAAGAAGAGATAAGAAAGCCTTCTTCAGCTATCAGTGCAAAGAAACAGAGGAAAAGAACAGAATGGGAAAGACTAGAGATCTCTTCAAGAAAATTAGAGATATCAAGGGAACATTTCATGCAAAGATGGGCTCAATAAAGGACAGAAATGGTCTGGACCTAACAGAAGCTGAAGATATTAAGAAGAGGTGGCAAGAATACACGGAAGAACTGTACAAAAAAGATCTTCAAGACCCAGATAATCATGATGATGTGATCACTCATCTAGAGCCAGACATCTTGGAATGTGAAGTCAAGTGGGCCTTAGAAAGCATCACTACAAACAAAGTAGTGGAGCTGATGGAATTCCAGTGGAGCTGTTTCAAATCCTGAAAGATGATGCTGTGAAAGTGCTGCACTCAATATGCCAGCAAATTTGGAAAACTCAGCAGTGGCCACAGGACTGGAAAAGGTCAGTTTTCATTCCACCAAGGAAAGGCAATGCCAAAGAATGCTCAAACTACTGCACAATTGCACTCATCTCACATGCTAGTAAAGTAATGCTCAAAATTCTCCAAGCCAGGCTTCAGCGATACGTGAACTGTGAAACCCCTGATGTTCAAGCTGGTTTTAGAAAAGGCAGAGCATCCAGAGATCAAATTGCCAACATCCGCTGGATCATGGAAAAAGCAAGAGAGTTCCAGAAAAACATCTATTTCTGCTTTATTGACTATGCCAAAGCCTTTGACTGTGTGGATCACAATAAACTTTGGAAAATTCTGAAAGAGATGGGAATACCAGACCACCTGACCTGCCTCTTGAGAAATCTGTATGCAGGTCAGGAAGCAACAGTTAGAACTGGACATGGAACAACAGACTGGTTCCAAATAGGAAAAGGAGTACGTCCAGGCTGTATATTGTCACCCTGCTTATTTAACTTCTATGCAGAGTACATCATGAGAAACGCTGGGCTGGAAGAAACACAAGCTGGAATCAAGATTGCCGGGAGAAACATCATTAACCTCAGATATGCAGATGACACCACCCTTATGGCAGAAAGTGAAGAGGAGCTAAAGGGCCTCTTGATGAAGGTGAAAGAGGAGAGTGAAAAAGTTGGCTTAAAGCTCAACATTCAGAAAACGAAGATCATGGCATCTGGTCCCATCCCTTCATGGGAAATAGATGGGGAAACAGTGGAAACAGTGTCAGACTTTATTTTGGGGGCTCCAAAATCACTGCAGGTGGTGACTGCAGCCATGAAATTAAAAGATGCTTACTCCTTGGAAGAAAAGTTATGACCAACATAGATAGCATATTCAAAAGCAGAGACATTACTTTGCTGACTAAGGTCCGTCTAGTTAAGGCTATGGTTTTTCCAGTGGTCATGTATGGATGTGAGAGTTGGACTGTGAAGAAGGCTGAGCACTGAAGAATTGATGCTTTTGAACTGTGGTGTTGGAAAAGACTCTTGAGAGTCCCTTGGACTGCAAGGAGATCCAACCAGTCCATTCTGAAGGAGATCAACCCTGGGTGTTCTTTGGAAGGAATGATACTAAAGCTGAAATTCCAGTACTTTGGCCACCTTGTGCAGAGTTGACTTATTGGAAAAGACTCTGATGCTGGGAGGGATTAGGGGCAGGAGGAGAAGGGGACGACAGAGGATGAGATGGCTGGATGGCATCACGGACTCGATGGACGTGAGTCTGAGTGAACTCCGAGAGATGGTGATGGACAGGGAGGCCTGGAGTGCTCTGATTCACGGGGGTCGCAAAGATTCAGACACGACTGAGCGACTGAACTGAACTGATCTGAACCTATCACTTATTTCAGCTTATAAAACCTTTCTCTTTATCCAGCTTCTCCGACCAACATCTGCTTCATTTCGCTTGTCTTTTTAGTATCTGAGTTATATTTGTTGCTTTATGACATTAAGTTTTAGGATAATTTTCTGTTCAATAAAGCTAAGTAATAAAGCTCTCTTAAGTCTTTATTATTCTATGGATATTATCTAAATCTATTTCCTTAGATTTAAAAAATGCTATCTATATATTTCTAATTGCTCTCCTCTTGTTCTCTCTTTTACTAATTTGGATTTATATCTTTCTTCTCCCCCTCCTCAGCTTTCTTCCTCCTTTCTTTCTTTCTTTTTATTTGAGAACTCCAAATATATAAATTAATACTATATGGCTGTGCTAAAGGACGCATTCTCAGGACCCATATGCTGAAAATGTGATGCCATTTATATACACATTCATTTTCTTCCTTTTAAAAAAATAATTTGATTTACTTATTGGTTGTGCTGGGTCTTTGTTGCTGCACAGGCTTTTCTCTAGTGGCAGTCATCGGGGGCTATTCTCTGGTTGCGGTGCACAGGTTTCTCATCTCGACGGCTTCTCTTGCTGTGGGGCCCGGGCCCTAGGGCGCTCAGGCTTCTGTAGTCGTGGCATGTGGGCCAGTAGTTGCGGTTCCTGGGCTCTAGAGAACGGGCTCAGCAGTTGTGGTGCACGGGCTTAGTTGCTCCACATGTGGAGGCAACGGAAGTGAAGCTGAGCAAGGCCATAGAAGAGTCCCTGAGCCACAGATGGCCTTAGGAGGAGCCCTGTGTCTCCTGGAAGCGATCTTCCCAGACCAGGGGTTAAACCCACGTCTCCTGCACTGGCAAGAGGATCTTTACCACTGAACCACCAGGGGAGTGTCAACACATTCTTTTTCAATGAACACCACATTGCAATTCAACTATACTTCAATAAAAATAAAATTTATAAGTACAGTGCCAGATATACAGAATAAAACTAGAAGAAATGAAGTGTTTGTTAGAGTCAGAAAAATATGCCAGGGTGATCTGCACCGCAAGTGTTTCAGCACAGGAAGTGGGTTTTTATCTTTTACTTTCTGTCTTTCTGCTGAAAACAGCTTCCTCTGGAACAACCACACCAACAACCTGAACACTTACACAGACCTAGTGAAAATTTAAATTGACAGTAGAACTTTGGAAATCAAATTAGCCTTATCTAGAATGGTTACAGTACATATATCCTATAACCCAACAGTCTTACTCCTGATCATGCACTCTGGGGGCTGCTTGCCTGTGTGTCCCAGGATACAGGGACACTAATGTTTATGACAAAAATTGAAAGACCATATATTCATCCAAAGCAAAATAACGGTGGTACAATCACAATCTGTAAAGCTTTTCCAGCAGTAAAATGAGTGAATCTTTCTATCAGTAATCAGATAACTCACCTACCCATAACTGAGTCACAGAAGAATATAAGCTGTAAGTGTTCACTGAACAGGAAGGTCTAAAACAGGCCGAACTAAATAACATTTGGTTTGGGGGCACATGCACTTAGTGTAAAATCATTCAGTTCAGTTCAGTTCAGTCGCTCAGTCATGTCCAACTCTTTGAGACCCCATGAATCACAGCAGGCCAGGCCTCCCTGTTCATCACCATCTCCCAGAGTTCACTCAGACTCACGTCCATCGAGTCTGTGATGCCATCCAGCCATCTCATCCTTGGTCGTCCCCTTCTCCTCCTGCCCCCAATCCCTCCCAGCATCAGAGTCTTTCCAATGAGTCAACTCTTTGCACGAGGTGGCCAAAGTACTGGAATTTCAGCTTTAGCATCAGTCCTTCCAAAGTAATCCCAGGGTTGATCTCCTTCAGAATGGACTGGTTGGATCTCCTTGCAGTCCAATGGACTCTCAAGAGTCTTCTCCAACATCACAGTTCAAAAGCATCAATTCCTTGGCACTCAGCCTTCTTCACAGTCCAACTGTCACATCCATACATGACCACAGGAAAAACCATAGCCTTGACTAGACGGAACTTAGTTGGCAAAGTAAGGTCTCTGCTTTTGAATATACTATCTAGGTTGGTCATAACTTTCCTTCCAAGGAGTAAGCGTCTTTTAATTTCATGACTGCAATCACCAACTACAGTGATTTTGGAGCCCCCAAAATAAAGTCTGACACTGTTTCCACTGTTTCCCCATCTATTTCCCATGAAGTGATGGGACCAGATGCCATGATCTTCGTTCTGAATGCTGAGCTTTAAGCCAACTTTTTCGCTCTCCTTTTTTACTTTCATCAAGAGGCTTTTTAGTTCCTCTTCACTTTCTGCCATAAGGGTGGTGTCATCTGCATATCTGAGGTTATTGATATTTCTCCCAGCAATCCTGATTCCAGCTTGTGTTTCTTCCAGTCCAGCATTTCTCATGATGTACTCTGCATAGAAGTTAAATAAGCAGGGTGACAATATACAGCCTGGACGTACTCCTTTTCCTATTTGGAACCAGTCTGTTGTTCCATGTCCAGTTCTAACTGTTGCTTCCTGACCTGCATACAGATTTCTCAAGAGGCAGGTCAGGTAGTCTGGTATTCCCATCTCTTACAGAATTTTCCACAGTTTATTGTGATCCACACAGTCAAAGGTTTGGCATAGTCAATAAAGCAGAAATACATGTTTTTTCTGGAACTCTCTTGTTTTTTCCACGATCCAGCGGATGTTGGCAATTTGATTGCTGGATCCTCTGCCATTTCTAAAACCAGCTTGAATGTCAGGAAGTTCACGGTTCACATATTGCTGAAGCCTGGCTTGGAGAATTTTGAGCATTACTTTCTTGCATGTGAGATGAGTGCAATTGTGCGGTAGTTTGAGCATTCTTTGGCATTGCCTTTCTTTGGAATTGGAATGAAAACTGACCTTTTCCAGTCCTGTGGCCACTGCTGAGTTTTCCAAATTTGCTGGCATATTGAGTGCAGCACTTTCACAGCATCATCTTTCAGGATTTGAAACAGCTCCACTGGAATTCCATCAGCTCCACTAGCTTTGTTCGTAGTGATGCTTTCTAAGGCCCACTTGACTTCACATTCCAGGATGTCTGGCTCTAGATGAGTGATCACATCATCATGATTATCTGGGTCTTGAAGATCTTTTTTGTACAGTTCTTCCGTGTATTCTTGCCACCTCTTCCTAATGTCTTCTGCTTCTGTTAGGTCCAGACGATTTCTGTCCTTTATTGAGCCCATCTTTGCATGAAATGTTCCCTTGATATCTCTAATTTTCTTGAAGAGATCTCTAGTCTTTCCCATTCTGTTCTTTTCCTCTGTTTCTTTGCATTGATAGCTGAAGAAGGCTTTCTTATCTCTTCTTGCTATTCTTTGGAACTCTGCATTCAGATGCTTATATTTTTCCTTTTCTCCTTTGCTTTTCGCCTCTCTTCTTTTCACAGCTATTTGTAAGGCCTCCCCAGACAGCCATTTTGCTTTTTTGCATTTCTTTTCCATGGGGATGGTCTTGATCCCTGTCTCCTGTACAATGTCACGAACCTCATTCCATAGTTCATCAGGCACTCTATCTATCAGATCTAGGCCCTTTAATCTATTTCTCACATCCACTGTATAATCATAAGGGGATTTGATTTAGGTCATACCTGAATGGTCTAGTGGTTTTCCCTACTTTCTTCAATTTCAGTCTGAATTTGGTAATAAGGAGTTCATGATCTGAACCACAGTCAGCTCCTAGTCTTGTTTTTGTTGATTGTATAGAGCTTCTCCATCTTTGGCTGCATAGAATATAGTCATTCTGATTTTGGTGTTGACCATCTGGTGGTGTCCATGTGTAGAGTCTTCTCTTGTGTTGTTGGAAGGGGGTGTTTGCTATGACCAGTGCATTTTCTTGGCAAAACTCTATTAGTCTTTGCCCTGCTTCATTCCTCATTCCCAGGCCAAATTTGCCTGTTACTCCAGGTGTTTCTTGACTTCCTACTTTTGCATTCCAGTCCGCTGTAATGAAAAGGACATCTTTGGATGTTAGTTCTACAAGGTCTTGTAGGTCTTCATAGAACCATTCAACTTCAGCTTCTTCAGCGTTACTGGTTCGGCATAGACTTGGATAACTGTGATATTGAATGGTTTGCCTTGGAGACAAACAGAGATCATTCTGTTGTTTTTGAGATTACATCCAAGTACTGCATTTCGGACTCTTTTGTTGACCATGATGGCTACTCCATTTTTTCTGAGGGATTCCTCTCCACAGTAGAAGATATAATGGTCATCTGAGTTAAATTCACCCATTCCAGTCCATTTTAGTTCACTGATTCCTAGAATGTTGACGTTCACCCTTGCCATCTCTTGTTTGACCACTTCCAATTTGCCTTGATTCATGGACCTGACGTTCCAGGTTCCTATGCAATATTGCCCTTTACAGCATCGGATCTTGCTTCTATCACCAGTCACATGCACAACTGGGTATTGTTTTTGCTTTGGCTCCATCCCTTCATTCTTTCTGGAGTTATTTCTCCACTGATCTTCAGTAGCATATTGGGCACCTACTGACCTGGGGAGTTCCTCTTTCAGTATCCTATCATTTTGCCTTTTCATGCTGTTCATGGGGTTCTCAAGGCATGAATACTGAAGTGGCTTGCCATTCCTTTCTCCAGTGGACCACCAGGTTCTGTCAGAGCTCTCCACTATGACCCGCCCGTATTGGGTTTCACTGCAGGCACGGCTTGGTTTCATTGAGTTAGACAAGGCTGTGGTCCTAGTGTGATTAGATTGACTAGTTTTTTGTGAGTATGGTTTCAGTGTGTCTGCCCTCTGATGCCCTCTTGCAACACCTACCATCCTACTTGGGTTTCTCTTACCTTGGGTGTGGAGTATCTCTTCACGGCTGCTGCAGCAAAGCACAGCTGCTGCTCCTTATCTTGGACGAGGGTTATCTTCTTACCGCAACCATTCCTGACCTTCAGTGTGGGATAGCTCCTCTAGGGCCCTCCTGCGCCTGCGCAACCACTGCCTCCTCGGGTACTCCTCCGGGCCACCGGTGTGGGTGGCTCCTCCCAGCTGCCGCCCCTGCCCTCGGGCTCGGGGTGGCTCCTCAGGGTCACCGCCCCTGACCTCAGACGCGAGGTGTCTCCTTCCAGCAGTCACTGGCCTCGGAAGTGGGGGGGATTAACTTTATAAATTATTCTTTGAGCACAGCTGCAGAAGGCTTTATGCCTTCTCATGCTCCTCTCAAAAACAATAAGCACCTTAATATTCTCTTCAGTCAGCTCAGCTGAGGAAAGGAAATAACAAATCAGAATCACATTCCGGGTCCATGCCTACGGAACAAAGGGAGGAGGTTTAGGGCCGTGCCTCTATTTTGTCAGTAATGCCTAATGCCCCGACAGATTATTGCATTTTACTTTTGATCTGTTGTAAATTAATAGGATGTTAAACATAGGGCTTCCCTGGTGTATCAGATGGTTGAAAATTTGCCTGCAATTCAGGAGACCTGGGGTCGATCCCTGGATCAGGAAGATCCCTGGAGAAGGAAATGGCAACCCACTGCAGTATTCTTGCTTGGAGAATTTCATGGACAGAGGAGATTGGTGGGCTATAATCTGTGGGGTCACAAAGAGTTGGACACAACTGAGTGACTAACACTTTCTATTAAATATACCATTTAGTTTTAAGATTTAAGAAGAATCCTCACGGTTAAATGGACAGAAAGCATGCTATTACTATTTACAAAATGTTATTTATTTGAATTTCCATTACCAACTGTAACTCAAACCCAAAGGAAGAACAAGGCTATATTCAGCAGATTCTAAGACAGCCAGCGATAATCAGCTGCTGGTTATTCACCTTCCCCCAGTTGTTTGATCAAACACTAATGCAAGTGGCACTGTGAAAGGATTTTTCATATGTAATTAAGGTTCATATCAGTTGAGTTCACAACAGGGGATGATCATGGGTAATCCAGACCTAATCAAGTGAACTCTTAACCAGACTAGGTTATTACTGAACAAAGAGTGAAAGGGATTCAGTGTGAGGGAGGACTTGAAATGCAGAGGGCCACATAGCAAGGCATGCTGGTGGCTAGAGGCACTGAGAGCAGCATTCTACCAACCTCAAGAAAGGAAATGGGGACCTCAGTGCTACAACTATAAGAAGTACAATTCTGCAGAGAGTTCTGCGTGAGCTTGGAGGAGGACCTTAAGCTCTAGTTGCAAACACAACTTCATGAAATGCTGAACAGAGACCCTCTCCATACTGCACCTGGACTTCTGATCCACAGAACTGTGAGCATTGAAATGGCTCTTGTTAGAGCCCACTACATTTGTGGTAACATTTTATGCAGCAATAGAAAACTAATGCACAGGTTCAGTTGTGCAACATATAAAACATTTTCTCCACTGGAATGAATTTATGAACTCTCACATATACTATTTAAACAAAATAAAATCTTTCCTAATTTTTCTACTTTAAAAAATTTTCTGATATGTATATGATGCCATCAGACTTTAATACAGTCAGGTTTGTTTATTTCATTTGTTCAACAATGATTAATCTAGTGCTCACTATGTATTAAACATAGCTTTATGTGCTGGAAGTACAGCTTTACCCAAAACAGCTTTAACACAAAGCCCCTGTGCTCATGTGCCTTACATTCTAGAAGCTTTCCAAGAATGAGATGGAGCCACTGGAACATTAAAAATGTCTGAAATGACACTCCTGACCACTGTGGGGGGAATAGTCCATGGGTGGCAGGTGAGGTGGTGGCTCTTGTGCCACAGTTCAGGGATGAGAAGTTGGTGGAGACTAAGGGGAGAAGAGGGCCTGAGGGATGAGAGAGACAGAGAGAAGGGCGAGAAGCAAGAGGTATGGAGAAGAAGCAGATGTAAAGCATTCTAAAGCAGTGACACTCTCAGGTTGAAATATGATGTTACATTGATTTGCTTAACAGGTATTCTTTGCATCTTGTATTTGCTCTGTTCTGTGAGGCAGCCTAAAAACCAAATGTCTCCTTATGTCAATCAGGTTGAAGAGAATAATACCAAGTGCCCAATAAAATGTGCACATCGCTTAGGTGTGGATCACAAACATAGACGATGCAGGAGTGTTCGTGAAGGACACTTTGATTGCACTGAACATTTGCAACTTTGAGGGGATTAAAGTTTGTACACTCTGGTTGAAATATAATGTGTTAATAATATTTCTTATTTTCTGTATTCTTGATGCTCTGCCATTTGTGGTCTGGATAACTGGGGAGAGACTTGTGCTCTAGAGCTGACCAGTTCTTAGAGACAGCAGAGGGCTTACCCAGGAGCAGCCTTTTCTTTGCAAACTAGATAATCCAGAGTCCATATCTGGAACCACCTCTTGTATAGCAGAGCCTGGCAGGCTACAGTCTATGGGGTTGCAAAGAGTTGGACATGACTGAGCGCGAACACACTCACATACACACTTTTTCAGGTCTTACATTCCAGGAAGCAATATTCCTCTGCTCTCATTATCCCGGGCACCTAGAGACAGGCCCTGTCTCCCAGAACCTGCCAATGACCTTATTCAAACCAGCCAATCCTAAGATGTTTCTCCAGCCCTCCTTTGCTTTCCCTCAGCCCTGAGGAAAATGCCATGAAAGTTCTGAGCCATGCTTGCTCCCTCTCTTTGACCTTCTGATCAACCTTGGTGCTTCCCCCTGTGGCCTTGTGTGGTATGCCATGCCCCCTCCTCTCTGAAAGTGTAATTAGTAAAATATCTTCTTTCAATGGTTTAGCCTCTCTTGTCATCACCTAGTCACTGTAGTAAATTACCGCCTAGGCACAGGTCTTCTGCATGAAGAACCTGCGCTTCCATATGCTTTTCTGTATTGACCATATGCTGAGACTCTGACAGGAAAACTCAGGGCTATGGAATAAAAGTAATTTTAAAGTATAAAAGCCTGGAGCCACAGTTTGAAAAAGTGAAGTTATGAATTTTGGTTATTGCAGATGTGTTTAGACACATTCACACGGGAAGGGTAAAATCATTACTTTTACAGATTAGATGCTCAATCATTCAGGGGACATCAGGATTATGGTTAACATCAAACAGGAAGCTGGTCTGTATAGGAATCTCTACATACACAACTGCCCCCAGTTTAATGAGCATACCATTGTTTCTTCACCAGCTTTCCTAAGACCAGGTTGCTCTCTGGCACCCTATTCCTTGGAAGTTTGTTTTTCCTAGGAGAATGCCTTAGGGATGAGTGAATAGGGATGCAAGTCAGGGAGAGGGAACTGGGGAAGGGAAGACATAGGGGCTGAGCCCACCCTGGGGGTTTCTCCTTGGTTTTCTCAAACAGTCCCAGCGCCAGGGAGACTGTTCGACCAAGGGCTCTTGGTGCATCCTCGAGGTGAGGGGCGGGGCACAAAGTCCCAGGTGCCCTGGGTGTGGCGCTCAAGGTCTCAGGTTCTAGGGGCGGGGGCTGGCGTCTGGGACGTGGAAGCTAAGCACTGAAGATTCTCCATCTCCCTCCCCACAGTTTCACTTCTGTCTCAAGCTGTGTCGGGTCCTTCTTCCTGGATACTTATGATGCTGCTCCAGGTCTCGGTCTACTGGTTTCTAGGGAAGCCAATCAGCGCCATCGCGGTCCCCCGTTAGGAAGTTCTCAGACTAGTTCGAACTCACATTCGCCCCAAATCCCAAGCATGCGGGTCACCGAGCCGCGAAGCCTCCTCTGCTCCTCTCGGGGTCCCTGGCCCTGACCGAGACCTGGGCGGGTGAGTGCGGGGTCCAGACGAAATAGCCTCTGCAGGAGAAACCAGGGGACCACCTGTCTGGGGCGATGGACAGCCGGGGAAGACGCGTTTCTATGCCCCGAGACCAGACCCACTAACTCGTCCCCTGTCCCTTCTGAGCCTCCAGCCCTCTCCTTTCACCACTCGAATCTCCCACTGGCCCTCTTCTGTCTCGCACGACCCCTCGTCCCCTTATCCCCTATAGGTCACACTCACCTCGGACATGGGGCGCCCGAAGGAGCGTCGGTCCGAGTGGCAGCCCCTCCCGGTCCCAGGGGTCCACTCCTTGAGGTACTTCCATATTTTGGTATCGCGTCCTGGCCTCGGGAGGGACCTTTATCAATCTGTCAGTTACTTGGACGACACTCAGTTCGTAAGATACAACAGAGACACCGCGAATCCGAGGATGGAGCCGCGGGCGCCATGGATGGAGCAGGAGGGGCCGGAGTACTGGGACCGGCAAACCAACATAGCCAGAGAACATTCGCAGGCTTCGCGGGCGAACCTGCAGGTCGTCGTTGGCAACCACAACCACAGCGAGTTGGGTGAGTCTCGAGCCCTGCATTCTCCTGCGATGAGCCGGGGTCCCCCTGAGTTCCCTGGTCCAAGGTTTCGCCCCGAGGTCAGGAGATCCTCCGACCTCTCTTCGGTCTGGAAGAGCCCGCTAGCAACTAGGATTCACAGGGATTGCGTTTTCAATTTAGGAGAAAACGGGCTCTGGGCAATCACTGCCCGGGAGTCTGGAGCCGGAGGGAAGCTAAGTTGATCGCTGGGCGGGGCTAAGTGAGCGGTGCTAACCGTGGGGGCGGGGCAGAATCGCACAGCTTCCTTTGGCTGTCTGGCTGCGATGTCGGGCCGGACGGCCCCACCGTCGGAGGGTAAGAGCAATTCGCCTACGACGGCGCGGATTACATCACGTTGAACGAGGACTTGCGCTCCTGGTCCGCGGCGGGCACGGTGGCTCAGATCATCGGGCGCAAGTGGGAGGTGGAGGGAGCAGCGGAACGGTACCGGGCATACCTGGAGACCGAGTGCGTGGACTGGCTCCGCAAATACCTTGTGGGTGGTGCTGGGCCCAGAGTATCCTGGGGCTGGTGCCTGCCCACTGAGGAGTGGAGCTTGGTCCAGAAGTCTCTGGCTGCAGGGCCCTGGGAGTCTTGGGTCGAGAGCCTGTGCCAGTCTGTGGGGTACATCCTGGACCCTCTGGTGGAGGGCAATGTTCAAGGGAGCCTGTGGGCTCAGGGAGTTTTAAGGCAGCCTGCCTGGGAATCCACATCCCCTTATTCTCACCAACCCCCGCCCCTTATATACACACACATAATGATCCATATGAGGTCTGTGCAGCATTGCATTGCCCTGGCCCAGTTCCTGGTGGAGCAGAACTTCCCAGTCATTTCTATCCACTGGGGGATGCCCCAGGAGGAGAGGTGCGTCAGAGATGGGGAAGATGTTTTGTGTCCTTGGGAGGAAGAAGTCAAAAGAGGCCTTTCAACATTTTTCAACTTTCCATCCTCACAAAGGCATTCTCAGTATCAACAGTTTAAAGATTTTCAGCAATGAATTCTTGTGGCTACCAACCTTTCCTCTGTGAGCAGAGGGGAACTGAAAAAGAGAGGAAATTCCCTGATGGTCCAGTGGTTAGGACTCCAGGCTTTCACTGCAGGGGGCAGAGGTTTGATCCCTGGCTAGGGAACTAAGTTTCCACAAATTTCAATGAGCATACCAAAAAAAAAAAAATTGGGAGTGGTGGGAAGAGAGATAGAGAAAGCTATCCCTGGTTTTCTCTCTCCTCTTTTTTTTTTTTTTTGATCAAGATACTAGACCCATCCAGGAATTGGTGATGGACAGGGAAACCTGGCGTGCTGCAATCCATGGGGTCACAAAGAGTCGGACACGACTGAGCAACTGAACTGAACGGAACCAGATCTATCATAATGCCCCAGATCTATCATTTTGGGGTAATCTTTACCATCTTATTTAGTCCTTAAGGGCCCCATCTTCAAATTCAGTCTCATTGGTCTTAAATATTCAGCAGGAGCATTTGGTTGGGAGGGATGTAATTAAGTCCAGTAACAGAAGTGTTGATTTGATTTCCAGAGGCCCAGACTCATTAGGTGTGAAGATGTGGGTCACACTCCCAGGTAAGGAACAAGGGCTGGGGCTTCTGTGTTCTGAAATCCATGGCAGCATGTGTGCAGAGGCTCAACTTCCCTGGTGGCTCAGATGGTAAAGAATCTGCCTGCCATGCAGGAGATGTGGGTTTGATCCCTGGGTTGGGAAGATCCCCTGGAGAAGGGAATGGCAACCCACTCCAGTGTTCTTGCCTGGAGAACTCCACCGATGGAGGAGCCTGGGGGCTACAGTCCATGGGATCACAAAGAGTCAGACACGACTGAGCGACTAACACTTTCACTTCACTTCACTTCACTTCACCTGCTTCCCATGGGTTGTTCTCAGATAGTAACTGGTCTCAGCAGGGACACCAGGGGAGGCTCATTCCTGGGAGACATGGGTGGCTCCTCAGATGACCAGCTGTGACTTGAGGACTCGCTCTGGCCTTGTTTAACCTCTGGTCAGATTGTCTGATGGTCTTGGAGAGTCCAGTAAACCTCTCCTTCTGTCCGTCACTTGGGATCAGAGTTGCATCGTGGTCTGCGAGCTCTCATTTTTACTGATGCCCTCTCCATATTCTCTGACAAGTGTTTAATAAAATTCTGCCAGTCTTAATCCCATTTTTGGCAATTGTTTCTTCTCCTTTTTAAAAATCTTCATCTACTTGACTTCTTTGGGTCCTAGTTGCAGCACTCAGGGTCTCTTGCTGCAGTGTGCAGACGCTCTAGTTGCGGCGTGCAGGCTTAGCTGCTCCCCTGAGTGTGGGATCTTAGTTCCCTGACCAGGGATCCAACCTCGTCTCCTTCATTGCAAGGTGGATTCTTAACCACTGGACCACCAGGGAAGTCCCGGCACTTGTTTCTTGGAGAAATGGGACTAACAAAATAATTTCCATCTGTATACCAATACCAATATACTTATTCCATTTTGTAAAATCCTTTTTTCCAACTTCTCCTACCAGCGTTTGCACCATTTTGCTTGTTTTGTATTAGCTCTTTGAGGTAATAGATGATTTTTTTAAAAAAATTGAAGTATAGTTAATTTACAATGTTGTGTTGCTTTCAAGTGTACAGCAAAGTGATTCAGTAAATACATATATATATATATATATATATATTCTTTTTCAGATTCTTTTCTATTATGGGTTATTGCAAGATATTGAATATAGTTCCTTGTGCCATAAACTAGATCCTTGTTTTTTGCTTATTTTATATATAGTAGTTTTTAACCTGTTTTATATGTAGTAGTGTGTTTATGTTCATCCCAAACTCTTAATTTATATGTTCCCTCATCTTTCTCCTTTGGTAACCCAAAGCTTGTTTTCTATGTCTGTGAGTCTATTTCTGTTTTGTAAATAAACTCATTTGTCTCATTTTTTTTTAAGATTCCACATGTACGTGATATTGTATGATATTTGTCTTCCTTTAACTACAGATATTTATTGTTTCAAGCTACTAAGTTTTAGAAGTAGTTTGATACACAGCAACAGATAACTAACAAAGCTCTCATAAATCTCTGTTATTCTATAGGTATTGCCTAAATTTGTTTTATTTCCTTGCAACTTGAAAATGTTATTTATACGCATTTCCAATTTCTCTCGTCTTCTTTCGTTTTTATTTTCTTTTGTCTTTTCTGCTTCCTCCCTTCCTTTCTTCCTTCCCTCCTCTCCTCCCTCCTTTATTCTTATTTTTGGATATTTCAAACATATTAAAAAAATACTACGTAGGTATACTAAAAGGAAGCACTATTTGTACATAATAAAAATATAATGCCAAGCTATATGGACTAAAAGCAAAATAAAAGAAGTAACTAGTTGTCTGAAAAGAAAATGCCTGGTTGATTGTGCAAACAAGGAAGTGACTAACCCTTCCTTCCTTCCTTCCCTTAAGCTGAGTTTGTTTCATTTTTAGAACAAACACATCAGCTACATGAACACTTAACACATTTCTGATAAAAGCTTAAGTTGGTACTAGCACTTTGTTGTTGTTTCATTTTGTTTAACTGTAATGTAGTTGATTTATAATGATGTGTTCCGTAGCAGCACTTTAGAAATCAAAATAGCGCTATTTAGTATGGTACTCTTGCCTGGAAAATCCCATGGACGGAGGAGCCTGGTAGGCTGCAGTCCATGGGGTCGCTAAGAGCGGGCACGACTGAGCGACTTCACTTTCACTTTTCACTTTCATGCATTGGAGAAGGAAATGGCAACCCACTCCAGTATTCTTGCCTGGAGAATCCCAGGGATTGGGGAGCCCAGTGGGTTGCCATCTATGGGGTCGCACAGAGTCAGACACGACTGAAGCAACTTAGCAGCAGCAGCAGCAGTATGGTTAAAGTATATATATGATCTACTCTAGTATTTGACTTTAAAAATCCTGAAAAAAAATATAATTTTAATTTTGGTTTTAGCACATACATGAAAGCTTTGATGTCCCTGCCTTCTACAGATGAAGCTTAATTTTTTTCTTCTGAATGTGGGCTACACTTAATGGCTCACTTCTACCTGAGAGAGTAAGGCTGATGTAATGATGTGTGACTTTGAGTCTGGGACATAAAACTCACTTCCGCTCCCATCTTTGTTGCTCTCTCTCACTCAGATCACTTGTTCTGGGGAAAGCCAACTGGTATGTTATAAGTATGCTGGTGAGGCTAGTGGTACAGAATCTGCCTGCCAGTGCAGGAGATGCAAAAGACACGAGTTCGATCCCCCGGGTCAGAAAGATCTGGAATAAGAAATGGCAACCCACTCCAGTATCCTTGCCTAGAAAATTCCATGGGCGGAGGAGGGTGGTGGGCTATAGTCTACGTAGCCATGGGGCCACAAAGAATTGGACATGACTGAGTGACTAAGCACACACAGAAGGAACATGTTATAAGCAGCCCTATGGAAAGGTCCGTGTGGCTAGAAACTGAGGCCCTATTCCAACAGCCTGCAGCCCAGCCAAGCCATCAGATGATGCAACCCTGGCTGATTGTTCCCTTTCCAGAGACCCAGAACCAGAGACCTTCTGGAAGATGATACATATTTGTTGTTTTGAGCAGCTGATTTTTAAATAATTTATTATGCAGCAATAGGCAACTGATATAGTGTCTCAGGAGGAAAACAAATTATTGCATGTTTGCTGTAAATTTCTTTAAATGCCTACTCAGGTCCAGGATGTACTGAAAGAGCATTGGATGGGAACTTGCAGACTTGTATTTTGCTTGAACTATGTTAACTGGGCAAGTTATTCAACTGCCACAGTTCTCTGCTTGTTTCCTATAAATGGAGGGTTAGATTATGACCCTGCAGGTCTCTTCTGTACCAGCTGTCTCAGATTCTGAGCGCACGTTCCTGAGCAGAATCACAAGGCATAGCATTCATGTAAGAGGACACCCTGCTCAATACACTCATCCTTCAGGTGCTGAGATGCAAACAGCTCAACACTAACAAACACCAAATGTGTGCTGAGAAAATTCCTGAATGGATTTCAGAATTAAATACAAGTAATTCTAGGGTTGCTTTCCTGGTGACTCAGCAGTAAATCATTCGCCTACCAAGGCAGGAGACACAGGTCAGGTTTGGTCTCTGGGTCGGGAAGATCCCCTGGAGATGGGAATGGCAATCCTCCCCCCTCTTCCCTGCTTATTTCCCCTCCAGCCACCAGAGCAGACAAGGCTTGAGCATCAAGTGTGTGCCAGACACTGTTCCGAGCACTGCATGTATCAGCTCCGCCAACCCTCACCACATCCCTAAAATGTCGCACATTATATTAAGTCCCAGTCATGTCTCCTCAGGCTCCTCTGGCTGTGACAGTCCCTCTCACTTCTCTTGTTTGATGACCTTGATCCTTTTTAGAATTCCTCGGGGATATTGTAGACTATCTCTCTCTTTGAGTTGGGTTTTGGGAAGAAGACCACAGAGGTGAGTGACACTTTCCGCACATCAAGGGTGTATACTTGTCCACTGAAATCTCACTAATAAGTTCACCTCATCACCTGGTTGAGGTGCATTTCCCCCGGTTTCTCTCTGTGAACGTTTTATTTTTAGTTCCCCACTCTCCATACTGTAACCTTTAGAAGGAAGTCACCGTGTGCGGCCCACACTGTGTGCGGCCCACACTGAAGGGGGGATCTGCTGTAAACACTGGTGTGCAGGGGTTTGTCTAGATATACGTTTTCAAATGAGTTGGGGAAACACCAGATGAACTAGCAGACTGGATGGAGAGCCACGTATACCCTCATTACTCTCTTATGTGCAGGGAAACGATGCTTTTGAAAAATGACCTGAAAACTCCTTGTACTTGTAAAACCCTTGACAGATCATCTTCAGAATACATGTTAGGACACGCATTCTCTGCTCCAGTACCCATCATATTTTGTCTGAGTTGTTCTTCCATAGAAATTCCATCACTGGAAAAATGGGCTGGATTCTGCCCACTGCAAATAGCTGAAAATGCCATGTAGTATACAAAGACCATATTAAGAGCATCAAAGAAGTGATGACGTTCTAATAAATGATGACACCCTAAAAAGAAGGGAAAGAACCTGCTTGGCCTCCACAGAGAACTCAGTCCTGAGAAGAGAAGAAAAGGCTGTGTGAGTTACTCCCCAGAGCCCAGGAATGGAGCCCAGCAGGTCCAGCTCCGTGCCCCCAGCTCTTTACTTTTCTACCTACCTGCCTTCCTTCTTAAAACTTTAGGCAAACCTTTGTAATTCTGATTATGATGTATATGTGTAATGTATGATATATGATTTAATGTATATTCACAGTAAAACAAGCAATAAAGTGTTGAAAGTGATAAATGACAAAGTAAAAAGAACTGTAATCCTCATGTTGGAAATACTTTGTTCCATTGTGCTTGCCTTTTTGTTTCTTATGCATCTTCCTGCTGTTGGAAGTACCGGAAGCTCTCTCTCTAAGTTGATGAGCACAGACCTCAGTGGCCCACACCCTGCACTCTCCAGATGCCATTTCCCAAGTCAGCTCACACTCCTGAGTAAGAGGGGATCTTCAGTTCCACCTCCCTCCTCAGTCCCCTCCACTCCTTTTAAATTTTTTCTAAAAAATTAATAATTTTTTTCTATTTTTTTCTCCTCATTTTTTCTGAAATAAAATTTATTTATTTGGCTGTGTTGGTTCTTAGTTGCAGCACGGGCGATCTTCCTTGCATCATGTGGGAGCTCCCTTGCAGCACACAGGCTGCGGCACATGGGCTGCAGGGAACATGGGTTTCAATTGTGGTCACAGGTGGACTTCACTCCTCCATGGCAGGTGGGATCTTAGTTCCATGACTAGGGATCAAACCAGTACATCTTGCATTAGCAGGTGGATTCTTAACCACTGGACTGCCCAGGAAGTCCTGTCAAGCTCAAAGTCCTGTCTTTGAATTTGAATAGGAGCATGTGCTCATATTAGTATCTTTGTGAGTGTCTGGTTGACACAGAGATGATTTTTGGTTTTCTATGATTTTTCATCTTTGGGTCATACAACTCTCTATTCCCCAAGTGTAAAAAATTCATGTGTATTTTTGTCTACAAGAGAAGGGTCCAAGGGTGAAGGGAAAAAGAATTCATTGAATTTGAAGGGAAACTATAGAAGAAGTTAAGAATTTTAAGGTGGAGCTTTCCTGGTGGCTCAGTGGTAAAGATTCCACCTGCCAATGCAGGAGACAGGTTCGATCCCCGGCCGGGGGGAAGATTCCACATGCTGTGGAGAAACTGAGCCTGGATGCCACAGCTGCTGAGTCTGTGCTCTAAAGCCTGCATGCTGCAACTTCTGAGCCCACAAGCTGAAACCATTTAAGCTTGCAGGTCCTAGACCCGGTGCTTTGCAACAAGAGAAGCCACCACAATGAGAAAACTATACACTGCGACTAGAGTGTAGCCCCCATTCCCAGCAAACAGGGGAAAGCCCATGCAGCATGAAGACAGCACAGCCAAAAATAATACATAAATAAAGTTATTACAAAAATAACTTTAAGGTGGTGGATTCTAAGGTTACCTCTTCTGCTTTAATTTTACAAGTATGTACAAGGCCTACAAGATATTTGATATCTGTTGTGTTCAGTAAATACTTCCTCTGGGGCTAAGTGAAGACTTCTGTGTCTACTTATGTTTAAGTAGGTTAAGGAAAGCAACAAGTGCTCAGTGTAATAAGGACAAGGATTATCTCCAGTATGGGCAATTTTGAACTCTTATGACCTTAAGGTGATAAACCAGGGTTTGCTTAATGTTTGAACATTCTCGTTGTTAAAATACACAAGACACGCATGGGCAAATCCATGATTTCCATGTGAAGATTGTATTTAAATATACATCAACCTGTGAGTCACACAGTATCTTTTGGGAGGAAGAGACTGAAAATTAAGAATACTCTAGATATGCACTATGGCAGAAAATGAAGAAGAACTAAAAAGCCTCTTGAAGAAAGTGAAAGAGGAGAGTGAAAAAGTTGGCTTAAAGCTCAACATTCAGGAAACTAAGATCATGGCATCTGGTCCCATCGCTTCATGGGAAACAGATGGGGAAACAGTGGAAACAGTGTCAGACTTTATTTTGGGGGCTCCAAAATCACAGCAGATGGTGACTGCAGCCATGAAATTAAAAGACGCTTACTCCTTGGAAGAAAAGTTATGACCAACCTAGACAGCATATTCAAAAGCAGAGACCTTACTTTGCCAACAAAGGTCCATCTAGTCAAGGCTATGGTTTTTCCAGTAGACATGTATGGATGTGAGAGTTGGACTGTGAAGAAAGCTGAGCACTGAAGAATTGATGCTTTTGAACTGTGGTGTTGGAGAAGACTCTTGAGAGTCCCATGGACTGCAAGGAGATCCGACCAGTCCATTCTAAAGGAGATCAGTCCTGGGTGTTCTTTGGAAGGACTGATGCTAAAGCTGAAACTCCAGTACTTAGGCCAGCTCATGGGAAGAGTTGACTCATTGGAAAAGACTCTGATGCTGGGAGGGATTGGGGGCAGGAGGAGAAGGGGATGACAGAGGATGAGATGACTGTATGGCATCACTGACTCGATGGACGTGGGTTTGGGTAACTCTGGGAGTTGGTGATGGACAGGGAGGCCTGGCGTGCTGCGGTTCATAGGGTTGCAAATAGTTGGATGCGCCTGAGCGACTGAACTGACTCAACTGAACTGAGATATGCACTGGCCAATATGCTAGCTACAAGTTATACATGGCTATTGAAATTAAATAAAACAGAAACAGACTCACAGATATAGAGAACAGACTTGTAGTTGCCAAGGGGGAGGGAGTTGGGGAAAGTATGACCTGGGGGTTTGGAGTTACTAAATACAAGCTATTATGTGTAGAATGGATAAACAGGGGACTTCTGTGTTGGTCCAGAGGTTAAGAATCCACTTTGCAATGCAGGGGATGAGAGTTCCATCCCTGGTCAGGGAACTGAGATCCCACATGCTGTGGAGCAACTGAGAACGTGCCCCACAGTGAAGCGATCTTGCATGACACAACAAAGATCATTCATGCTGTAACTAAGACCAGCCAGAGCCAAGTAAATAAAAGACAAATATTAAAAAAAATAGACTGGATAATAACAAGATACTGCTGTATAGCACAGGGAACTGTATTCAATATCCTGGGATAAATCATAGTGGAAAAGAATATAAAAGAAAATATATATGTGTATAACTGAGTCCCTTTGCTATACAGCAGAAATTAACACAACACTGTAAATCAATTATACGTCGATACAATAAATAAAAATATTTTAAAAGTTCACTCAGTAAATAAAATTAAAGTGCTCAGCACAATAGCCACTTTTGAGGTGCTAAGTATTGTGGAAAATTCTGAAAGAGATGGGAATACCAGACCACCTAACCTGCCTCTTGAGAAATCTGTATGCAGGCCAGGATGCAATAATTAGAACTGGACATGGAACAACAGACTGGTTCCAAATAGGAAAAGGAGTCCATCATGGCTGTATATTGTCACCCTGCTTATTTAACTTCTATGCAGAGTACATCATGAGAAACGCTGGGCTGGAAGAAACACAATCTGGAATCTAGATTGATGGGAGAAATATCAATAACCTCAGATATGCAGATGACACCACCCTTATGGCAGAAAGTGAAGAGGAACGAAAAAGTTTCTTGATGAAAGTGAAAGAGGAGAGTGAAAAACTTGGCTTAAAGCTCAACATTCAGAAAACGAAGATCATGGCATCTGGTCCCATCACTCCATGGGAAATAGATGGAGAAACAGTGGAAACGGTGTCAAACTTTATTTTGTTGGCTCCAAAATCACAGCAGATAGTGACTGCAGCCATGAAATTAAAAGACGCTTACTCCTTGGAAGAAAAGTTATGACCAACCTAGATAGCATATTCAAAAAGGGTCTATTCAAAGGTCCGTCTAGTCAAAGCTATGGTTTTTCCAGTGGTCATGTATGGATGTGAGAGTTGGACTGTGAAGAAGGCTGAGCGCTGAAGAACTGATGGTTTTGAACTGTGTTGTTGGAGAAGACTCTTGAGAGTATCCTTGGACTGCAAGGAGATCCAACCAATCCATTCTGAAGGAGATCAGTCCTGGGATTTCTTTGGAAGGAATGATGCTGAAGCTGAAACTCCAGTACTTTGGCCACCTCATGCGAAGAGTTGACTCACTGGAAAAGACTTTGATGCCTGGAGGAATTGGGGGCAGGAGGAGAAGGGGACGACTGAGGATGAGATGGCTGGATGGCATCACTGACTCGATGGACGTGAGTCTGAGTGAACTCCGGGAGTTGGTGATGGATAGGGAGGTCTGGCATGCTGCGATTCATGGGGTCACGGAGAGTCGGACACGACTGAGCGACTGAACTGAACTAAACTGAAGTAGCCACATGCAGCTAGTGGCTCCCTGACTGGACAGCACAGATATAGAACGACTCCTTCATTACAGAATGTGCTGTTGGATGGGACTGCCCTTCATGCTTTGTGGGCCTCAAGTCAGATGCATTAGCCATGTGAGGTGAAACAGTCAATATTATTTCTCTTAGGCGCTATGTCAGATTTCTGTCTGGGATATGAATACATAGTCAGTTGTGAAGTTGCTCAGTCGTGTCCGACTCTTTGCGACCCCATGGACTGTGGTCTACCAGGCTCCTCAGTCCATGGAGTTTCCAGGCAAGAATACTAGAGTGGGTTGCCATTTCCTTCTCCAGGAGATCTTCCCGACCCAGGGATTGAACCTGGGTCTCCCTCATTGTAGGCAGATGCTTTACCGAATCTGAGCCACCAGGGAAGTTCATAGTAAGTTGGTGTGAAACTAAACCAAAATTAGAGCACGTGGTGCCTTCAAGGCACAAAGTATTCCAATCCCAAAGCAGAAACACCTGTCTCCCCACCTCCCTTCCAGACTGAGCACACTCTCCGGCATCACTTTCTAGGGGGGTGAATGTTCTTCTGGAGCAGCCAGGGGGCAGGACCCTCAGCTGAGTTTGGGAAGGCAGGAAGTCCAGTTTAGGGAGAATGATTTTCCACAATGAAGAAGAGGCAAAGGGAGGGATGAGTTGGGAGACTCACTGGTTTATTCGAAACAGCAGTTCTCAGAGTGTGGTCTTTGAAATCCATGACATCACTTAGACCCTTTTATGAGATCCATGGGGTGCAACCTACTTTCACAGTATTATTAAGATATGATGTGACTTCACTATGTTGACATTTGCTTTGAGGTAAAACTTCACAATAATGAAGACTATGGCAGCAAACTGCAATAGTAATTATTTTCACCACAACTTACTTGCAGGGGAAAAAAAAGTAAATTTGCTTCAAAATATCCTGATTGATACATTAAAAATTCTTATTTTTTGTTCATAAATAATAATGGAAGAATATGAAAAAGAATATATATATATACAAAATTGAATCACTATGCTGTACAGTATGAATTAACACAATATTGTAAATCAACTATAATTCAGTAAAATAAAGTTTATAAATATTAATAAATGAAAATTCTTATCTTTAAATCCACACTTGTACAAAAGTAATTTCTCTTTTTTCTAAACGTCCTTGACTTCATTGATGTTTCTCTTATTTCCCAATGCACGAGTTTGAAAAAGCAGTTATTTCTTTATTTAGGCTGGGCCAGGTCTTAGTTGCAGCTCGTAGGTTCTTTACCTGCCGCATATGGGGTCTTCAGTTGGCAAAGGGGATCTTTAGTTGCAACATGTGAGATTTAGTTCCCCAACCAAGGATTGAAATCTGGCCTGCTGCCTTGGGAGTACAGAGTCTTAGCCACTGGACCACCTGGAAAGTTCTTTAAATCCACATTGCAAAAGTATCTCCTATAGCCACTGAGGTGCTGGAGTTCCTGGAAGTCCCTCATCCTGAGGAAAGGGAAGCTGGAGACTGAGATGGTCCCCATAATGTGACACTCATGGTGCAGGAGCAGGGCAAAGTTGAAAGCATCACTCTTGAAGTAGTCCAGAGACACCCCCAGGAGCACTCATGGAGTCCTCCCCCAAACTGGTGCCTGGTACCAGCATGAGCCCTCTGACCCCTCCTGCTTCTCAGGATTCCTGGGTGCTTAGATCTCATCCCCACCAGCATCCTTCAGCAGGAGGAGAGAGAATGTGGAGAAACGCATGTGAGAGGTCATGATGGGCCAGATCTGAAAGGACACACATGAGGTCCGCCCCTGCTCCATTGACAGCAACATGGTCCCATGGCAAGAAAGGAGGCTGGGAAGTCTTCCCCACGTGTCCTCAAGAGAACAGAACAATTGTTGTCAGCAACAGTGAGTGTTCATTTCAATTTATTTAGCTTTCAAATGTTTAGTGACTGTTTACCACACTCCAAGCTCTGTGCAAAAAACGGCCTAAGAACGGATTGAGCAGCATCTTGTTGGAGAGAAGCTCTGAATCCGCAGAAGGAGAGAAGATATGGTGGGAAGTGCCTGCCATCTCAGGAGAAAAGGAAAAGAGAACACCTTCTGGAAGTTCATAGAGTGATACTAGATTGGAAGGTGCCTGGAGATGATAGGATTCGGACTCTACTTTCAGAGAACAGGATCCTGGTTGGAGAAGCTAGAACAGGAGCTTGGAAGTAGGGCCTTTAAGTACAGGGTGTCATAAGAAATAGTACAATATTGAATTCATTAAATTTGTACACTCCAAAGTTATGAACGGTCAGAACAATTACTCATATTAAATGAAAAAGAATCAAGTAAGATAAGGTAATCCAATTTTTTACAAAGCTATGTAAGTCCAGATGAAATCATAGATACGTTGAGTGATGGTTTTCTATTTTCTAAAGTATTTTCTTGTTAATATAAACAGAAATGTGCCATAAACTGCTTTGCTTGGATAGACTAACTTCTCCCCAGCAGACCACAGAGCTGGGATGAGGATAAGTGAACTCGGCACGTTTCCACCCTCTCTCTGCGGTTCCCCTGAGGCAGAGACCTCCTCTCTAGCCTCTCCTGTGGAACCAGCGCTTGACTCAGGGGCTCAATCAGCACTTCCCAAAACACTACACTTGGTGAGTGGCCTCTCGTGTTCTAGTCAAGACAGTAACTTCCTCTAGAAGGCACCTTCAAAACACTGAAACTTACAGAATTTGGTTTCCTCTAACAGCAGGCCCGTGATGGTGGCGAGTTGGAAAATGGGCTTCTTTTGCTGATTTGTCAAGGAGCCCTGCAGCGCTCTTCCATTCCTCACATTGCCCTAGAGGACAGTGTATTGCTGCTTATGACAAGCACACTGCCCCATTCCCTAGCTGTCCTCTCCAAATTAGGCTTAATCAGAGTTTTATAAACGTAGAGGATTTCTTTAAGGTACATCGATTTGCTTTTCTTCTTTAATCTCTCTTGGAAGTTATTGAAAGTCCACGACAGGTAACAAATACAAGGTGTGCCCCTGACATAAGTTGCCTCTGTGACACACAGACATGTAAAATTATGTGTCCAGGCCCTGATCGTGTCCACCTCTGTCCTGTCTCTCTAGCCATCTATAAACAGCTATTTGTGTAAACCAGCTTTTGACAGTCTGTGTAATGTACTAGAGATGTTTTTCAATCATGTTGCCCCTGCTTTGTAATATGCATCTCTGGGTACCAAGTGGTCTGCTCAGAAGACAATGGGAATGTCCCCGACACCCTAGGAGACCACGTGAGGGTGGGCAGTAGATCTCAGTGGCGTCAGGCAAAGGGAGAGATCTGCTGAGCAGAGCCAAGGTCCATGCTGTCTCCTGTCCCCAGAGCACAAAGTCTGCCTTCCTGGGGGAACTTTGCTAAAATCCTGTATATTCTAAGAAACATCAGGGTGAGAAGAATGAGCAATGGTTGTAATAACTGTGAGAGAGAGATGAGGTGATGATTTGAGTTACCTGGTTTGTTCTCTGCCAACAACAGCATACGCTGTATTCCTTTATAACCAGTGCTTAGCCACGTGAGAACATTGATTCTGAGTGTATGACGGGCCCCCAGACCAGCACTGGGCAAAGTAGACATGCCAGTACGGCTGAATGAACACATTTAGGATCAGGACCTGACAGATTTGAGAATGTATTTGAAATCAGGACTCTCCTGGAGCTGTCCTAACAGGAGGACATCATAAATCAGCTGCCACCTCACCTGCCAGGCCCGGGACACTGGAGAGCCTTCTATAGCACCCCTTAGTCGGATCCCACCTGGTTCCAGGTATTCCCCAGATCAAATCTTTCCATCTGCTCTAACTTCTCATGCTCACTTTGGCCTCCTTGATTGTCCTGCTGTTTGTTCTCCACTCTAGGAATATGGAGACACCTCTAATTCCCTTGGGGAACTAATAAATACCAGATCCTATGGAGTAAAGCTTAAATATGGGCTTTAATTGACTGCCAATAATTACATGGACAAGTTCTACATGACTCTATCTTAATGATGCTGCTTTTCTTGAACAATGAATGGTAAACCTGATGTCATAGAATAGGTATGTGCTTTCTTTGAAGTGAGCATGCTTGGTGAATGTCACACTTTCTCTGATGATGCTCTAAAAGACCTGATATATTGCAAGAAAACAGAAGTAAAGCATGTCATGTTATAATGCGATATAGAATGCTATAATTCTAAAATCTGCTATTATTCACTTGTGCTAGAGTAGTTTTTAAAAAGTGTGAATAATGATCTGTCAAACTTCTCATGCTTAGATGAAATTCAAAAGATGGTGTTCTAATCTTAACATGCATCTTGCACAAATATTGTTATGTTGCATTTCTTATTGCAAAAACGAGCTGTTTCCTTAAGGAAAATCAACTTTATGGTCACATCTCAAAATGCTAATATAGTTTTTTTTTCCTCAAAAAAACAAAAAGTATGTTCTATGATGACATGGGAAGTATACATTAAGAGCTTCTGCTACATTCCAAAGTCCTCTGATTCAAGGAAAATAATCTGTATGAGCTGAACTACCCTCTCTTGTATGGAATACAGTCTTCACTTTAAAGAGCGAATGACACTGGACGATTTATGTAACTTAGCGAAACAATGTATTACTTACAAAAAATATTAGTATAAGAGATTCAATATGGAAAAAAGCCTTACGGATTTTGATGTAACAGAGAAGTAAATAGTCAGTGATATAATTTCAGGTCCACTTTGAAAATAACCTTTAAGAACCTACCAGTTCTGTAGTTTTAGATTTGTATCAAAGATGAACTTACATAATTACCTGAAAAGGTTATTAAAAATACTACTCCTACGTATGTGTGGTAGTGGTGGTGTAGTTGCTAGGTCATGTCCGACTCTTGCGACCCCATGGACTGTAAACTGCTAGGTTTCTCTGACCATGGGATTCTCCAGGCAAGAATACTGGAGTGCATTGCCATTTCTTTCTCCAACATATGTGTGGGCCTTTTTATTTTCATAGATTTCAATCAAAATAACAGATTCAATGTAGAAGCAAACATGAAAATCCAGTGGTCTTCTAATGAAATGGCAAGAAAAGGAATTGCAAAAATATAAAAATGTAAAAAACTGTAGCCAGCATATTAAAAGCAGACATTACTTTTTTGGTAAAGGTCCATATAGTCAAAGCTATGATTTTACCAGTAGTCATGGATGGATGTGAGAGGTGGACTATAAAAAAGCTGAATGCCGAAGAATTGATGCTTTTGAACTGTGGTGTTGGAAAAGACTCTTGAGCGTCCTTTTGACAGCAAGGAGATAAAACCAGTCAATCTAAAATAAATCAGCCCTTAATATTCATTAGAAGGACTGTTGCTGAAACTGAAACTCCAATACTTTGGCCACCTGATGTGAAGAACTGACTCACTGGGAAAGACCCTGATGCTGGGAAAGATTGAAGGCAGGAGGAGAAGGGGACGACAGAGGATGAGATGGTTGGAGGGCATCACCAACTGGATGGACATGAGTTTGAGCAAGGTCCGGGAGTTGGTGATGGACAGGGAAGCCTGGAGTGCTGGAGTCCACGGGGTTGCAAAGAGTCGAACACCACTGAGCGACTGAACTGAACTGAACTGAAGAAGCTTCACTGTTGCCCAAAAGCCAGGAAATGGAAATTCAGAGAAATTGAAACTCCTGAGTAAAGAAAGAGCCCCCTGAGTGTGTGCTGGCATCTGGACCGCAGTTGCTCTGTCCCCACCATGAACTGCACATCCCAGCCCTTATTCACTGGGGCACACGGTGCGGTGCCCCCAGCCTATGAGATGATCAAGGAGGACCATGAGGTGGCCGTGCTGGGGGATCCCCAGAGCCAGGCCCTCATAATGATCACGGTGATCAACTTCCGCAGCAAGACCTCTTCCCGACCACATCGTCTGGTCCCTGTTCAACACCATCTTCATGAACTGGCGCTGCCTGGGCTTCGTGGCATTCACCTACTCTGTGGAGTCTAGGGACCGGAAGATGGTTGGTGACATCATTGGGGTCCGGAGCTACGCTCCACCGCCAAGGCTGCCTGAACATCTGTGCCCTGGTCCTGGGCCTCCTTCTGATTATCGTTCTCATCATCATCGTGTCCACTGGCTCCCTGATGATTGTTCAAGCAGTTTTGGAGCTCATACAGAACTATGGAGGCCACTAGTCCCTGCCCACAGCCCAAGGCAGCCACCTCTTTTCCTGCAGCCTATACTGGCATCTGTCCACCATGAAATAAAATGAAGCATTTGTTTAAAAAAAAAAAAACAAACCCCAAAACCTTCACTGTTCTCACTCCCATTTTGTTTTGGGAAATAACTTGTTTTCCATATTAAATGCATGGGTTATTAATATTATTCTAAACAAATTAATTAAAGAATTCAAACTTTATTATTTCTACCATGGAAAATGTCGATTGGACTCAGGCAGACAGTGTAACAAGGAGCTCTCGGTGTAGGCGGGGAGGGATCAGGGCAAAGTCCCAGGTCCCCCGGAAGGCGAGGGTCTCAGGGTCTCAGGGTCAAGGGCGGTGTCTGGGACGGGGACGCTCCATCTTGAGGATTTCTTTCTTTTTCTCTCTCACAACCTGTGTCGGGTCCTCCTGCCCGGATATTCGTGACGCGAGCCCAGTTCTCACTCCTATTGGATATCCGTTCGGTTTCTAGTTGCCTGTAAGAGTCGGGCACGACTGAGCTTTTCACTTTCCTGTATCGGAGAAGGAAATGGCAACCCATTCCAATATTCTTGCCTGGAGAATCCCAGAGACAGAAGAAGCTAGTGGGCTGCCGTCTATGGGGTCGCACAGAATCGGACACGACTGAAGTGACTTAGCAGCAGCAGCATAGTCGTCCCCGCGGCTCCAGGTTACAAAGTCTCTGAGCGCCCGCCGGACTCTCTTCTTCCGGGATGGCGCCGAGAGCCCTCCTCCTCCAGCTGCTGCTGGATGCACTCGTCCTCACCGAGACCCGGGCGGGTGAGTGCGGGGTCGGGAGGGAACGGCCTCTGCGGGGAGGGGCGAGGGGACTGCCTGGGGGTCGGGGGGGCAGGACCCCCAGGGAAGGACCCCGCCCTCCCCGACCAGACCCACCCCCTCCGCCAGGTCCCGTCCCGTCGCTCCCTTGCTTCCTCGCCCCCAAGGCCTAGTCCTTCTCCGACCGTTTCCGTCTCACGAGCTCCTCTCCCCCCTCCCCCGCTCCCTGCCCGGTCACCTCGGACCCGGGACCCGCGTCAGGGGAGGGTCCAGATCTCACCCCTCCCCCGCCCCCAGGCTCCCACTCGCTGAGGTATTTCTACACCGCCGTGTCCCGGCCCGGCCGCGGGGAGCCCCGCTTCATCTCCGTCGGCTACGTGGACGACACGCAGTTCGTGCGGTTCGACAGCGACGCCCCGGATCCGAGGGTGGAACCGCGGGCGCGGTGGGTGGAGCAGGAGGGGCCGGAGTATTGGGGTCAGGAGACGCAGAGAACTAAGGACGCCGCGCTGACTTTCCGAGTGTACCTGAACACCCTGCACGGCTACTACAACCAGAGCGAGGCCGGTGAGCGACGCGGGCCCGGGTCCGGGTCACGACCCCACCCCCAGGGACCCGCGGGGTCGCCCCGAGTCTGCAGAGTCTGCAGGTCCGAGGGTCACCCCAACCCTGCGGGAGGAGCCACCCCACCCGGGAGGAGCCAGGGGGCTTGACCCGGTTTCATTTTCAGTTTGGGTTTAATCCCTGCGGATGGTCGGGGCGGGTCAGGGTCTCACACCCTCCAGGAGATGTATGGCTGCTACGTGGGGCCGGACGGGCGCCTCCTGCGCGGTTATGATCAGTTCGCCTACGATGGCAGGGATTACATCTCCCTGAACGAGGACCTGCGCTCCTGGACCGCGGGCGGACACGGTGGCTCAGGTCACCAAGCACAAAGCTGAGGTGGCAGGTGATGCGGCGCGTGTGAGGATCTACCTGGAGGGCAAGTGCGTGGAGTGGCTCCGCAGATACCTGGAGACCGGGAAGGACACGCTGCAGCGCGCAGGTACGAGGGGGCGCGGGGCCGCCCTGATCTCCCCTCGGGCTGGAGCTGGCTTCCCATGAAGAGAGGAAAATGGGTCCCTGTGGGAACAGACGGAGAAGGCAATGGCACCCCCACTCCAGTAGTCTTGCCTGGAAACTCCCATAGACGGAGGAGCCTCGTTGGCTAAAATCCATGGGGTCGCTGAGAGTTGGATACGACTCAGTGACTTCACTTTCACTTTCCACTTTCATGCATTGGAGAAGGAAATGGCAACCCAGTGGAGTGTTCTTGCCTGGAGAATCCCAGGGAGGGGGAGCCTGGTGGGCTGCCGTCTATGGGGTCGCACAGAGTCGGACACGACTGAAGCGACTTAGCAGCAGTGGGAACAGAGCCGTAACTTCCTGTCAGGAGAGGGAGGAATGCGCCCAGGTTTTCATATTCGGTACAAGACGGTGACTCACCAGTGGCCCCACGTGTTATTTAGTCACTCAGTCGTGTCCGACTCTTTGCGACCCCATAGACTACAGCACGCCCAGCTTTCCTGTCCATCACCAACTCCGGGAGCTAAGCTCAAACTCATGTCCACTGTGTCTGGTAATGCCATCCAACAATTTCATCCTCTGTCATTCCTTCTTCCTCCTACCTTCAATCTTTCCCAGCCTCAGGGTCTTTTCCAAAAAGTCGGCTCTTTACATCAGGTGGCCAAAGTATTGGAGTTTCAGCTTCAGTATCAGTCTTTCCAGTGAATATTCAGGGTTGATTTCCTTTAGAATTGACTAGTTTGAACTCCTTGCTGTCCAAGGGACTCTCAAAAGTATTCTCCAACACCACAGATCAAAAGCATCAATTCTTCAGCACTCAGTCTTCTTTATGGTACAACTCTCACATCTATACATGTCTACTAGAAAAAACAGCTTTGACAATATGAACATTTGTCGGCAAAGTGATGGCTCTGCTTTTTGATATGCTGTCCAAATTTGTCATAACTTTTCTTCCAAGGAACAAATGTCTTTTAATTTTGTGGCTGCAGTCACTGTCCACAGTGATTTTGGAATCCAAGAAAATAGTCTGTCACTGTTTACATTGTTTCCCCGTCTGTTTGCTGTGGAGTGATGGGTCTGGATGCCATGATCTTAGTTCTCTGAAGGAGAATTAAGGAATCCAGTGTCTTTGACTAAGAAGCAGTAAACCATCCCTGAAAAAGTTGGTCAATGCTGCCCTTTGACCCTGGCCTCTATCTTGTGAACCATGACTTTGTCTCTCGAGGCTTGTTCTCACCCTGAGAACATCTTAGGAGCCCTGACTCCAGCTTTTCTAAGTCATTCAGCCTCCTCGCACGTCAGGACCATTACTCTGTATTCTGCCTCTTACACGGAGCCTCCTCCATTAGCTGTCACCCTGACTCCAGAACTTTCCAAGGACTAAGAGCTGTTCCCAGACCCTGGAGTCCAGGCTGGTGTCTGGTGTTTGTGCTGCTTCTTTTCAAACCCACTCTCCTGCTTATTCTCAGGATGGTCACCTGATACTGCTTCCAGTGGCCCATGGAGGTAACACAAAATGTGAGTTTTCTGATTCTTCTTCCTCAGACCCTCCAAAGACACATGTGACCCATCACCCCATCTCTGACCGTGAGGTCACCTTGAGGTGCTGGGCCCTGGGCTTCTACCCTGAGGAGATCTCACTGACCTGGCAGCGTGATGGGGAGGACCAGACTCAGGACATGGAGCTTGTGGAGACCAGGCCTTCAGGGGATGGAACCTTCCAGAAGTGGGCGGCCCTGGTGGTGCCTTCTGGAGAGGAGCAGAGATACACGTGTCGTGTGCAGCATGAGGGGCTTCAGGAGCCCCTCACCCTGAGATGGGGTAAGGAGGGGGTCACAATGGAGCTTCACCTCAGATAAAGCAGGAGCCCTTCTGGACACGTTCAGCAAGGTCAGGACTGAAGCCTGAAGTTTGGGCCCCTTCCCTTTCTTCCATAGAACCTCCTCAGCCCTCCATCCTCACCATGGGCATCATTGTTGGCCTGGTTCTCCTCGTGGTGGCTGTGGTGGCTGTGGTGGCTGGAGCTGTGATCTGGAGGAAGAAGCACTCAGGTAGGGAAAGGAGGGAGGGATCTGAGTGTTCTTGTCTCACTGGGCAGGTTTCTGACCCAGGTTGAAGTTTGCCTGCTTCATTAATGGAAAGTACCCTCTACATACGTGTGGAATCTGAGCTGATGCTAAGACTGACCCTTTTGTAAAGTACATGTGAAAATGAAAGACACATTTTTCATCTTCATAATTCCAGCTGGGGGCCTGTTTCTCCAAAGGTCAGGAGGGAATGTCCCTGCTGAGGACAGAGCTCCAGGAGGGGAAGTGGTCCAGTCCCCCAACGTCTCCTTGCTTCATGTTCCTCAGCCTGTCCTGGATTTTAGGTTACAGTTCTGAAAAGTTCTTTGTCGTCGAGGACTAGGGAGTTCCTCTAGGGTCTCAATGACTCGGTCTCTCCCTGGTCCCCACGTGATACTTTCTTCTTACAGGTAAAAAAGGACAGTCCTACACCCAGGCTGCAAGTAAGTACAGAGGGGGCGATTCCTGAGATCCTTGTGAGGTGCAAACAGGAGGCCATGGGGGCTCACCCTCCTCAAAGTGCCTTCTCCAGTTTCTCTCCTGTGGGTTCTGACCACGTCCTGGTCTTGTTCTTCTCCAGGCAGTGACAGTGCCCAGGGCTCTGATTTGTCTCTCACAGTTCCTAAAGGTGAGACCCTGGAGCGACTAGATTGGGAGAGTTGGGGCAGAGGGGACACACTGGGTGGTGGGGGTCTCTGAGTGGGACATGTGAGCGTGTGGGGGGCTGTGGAGAACGTCAGCCCTTACATGACTGACCAAAACTGGTTCCTGATTCTTTTCTCTCTCAGTGTGAGACAGCTGCCTTGTGGGGACTGAGTGATGGTTCGTCCCACTCTGTGACGTCAGATCCCGGGACCCTTCTTTCTGTAGCTGCATCTGAATGGCCTGTTCTCCTATTAGCGTAACGTGGGGAGGTGTAAGTCGAGGATGGGTTACCCAACCTGCGTTCTCGTCCCTCATGCACATTCCTGTTCCAGAAGAGACAGCGCTGAACCCTCTCAATCACTGTCTTTGCTTCACATGCGCTGAGTAAAGATGTCTTATTTTCCTATTGGAAATAAAATCTATATTGAATTACATTTTTCTAATATCTGCCAAGAGAGTTTACTGGGAAACTAAAGTAGAAGATTCCTTCAGTTTAAGAGAGAAAATGAACAGAAGCACCTGGAACCTTCCAGAATGGTTTTGATTGCTGTGCTCAGTCTGTTGCACGAGGGACAGGAGACTGAGGAGCTGGACAGGTCAGAGCCTGTGTCCACTCAGTGCTTAGTGCATCGGGGGCTTTGGTGTGGTCACTCCTGGGCTGGGTCATATTCTCAGCCCCTTTGTCCTTATCCCTTCAGTCCATCCTTGTTTTACCAAGACCTGTGTTCACAGGGACTCGGAAGTCACCTGGGCCTTGTCCTGTCTCTAGGATGGTGGGCAGTGAGGACTTCCATCACCATATAGCCTGGGCTCAGCCTAGGTCCTGCCCCCAGGGCTTTTTTGTGTATATGGGTTTATATTTTGCTTCTTTAGGGTTTTTCTGAATAATGGTTGTTTTTTGCTCATGTTTAGAGCTCTGTTATTCTGCTCTGTGTGTCCCCCATCTGACAGGGACAGGAGTCATTGTCCCCAAAGTCCTGCGTAGAGGATCCTCAGCGCCTCCAAGAGGGAAACTCTCATCTCACTCAGCTCTTGCCAGCCTTCTCAGGCTGTTTGCTGGATTCTTCTTGACATCCTTTCTACATCTTTGTTTAAGGTACCAGATTCTGGGGTTATCATAGAGGAGGGACCCAGTAGTTTCCAGTCTTAATTCTTGCTGGATTTCTATCTTCTCTGAAGCCTGTCACCTCTTCCAATCCAAACTCCTGAATTTATAAAGCAGTGCCTAATAGTCACAGCAGGTTGGAATATGTGATCTGTCCACCTGGGATCATCTTTTCTGAAGAGAAAATATTGTGTGTAGAGTGTAGACCGGTCGGTGTGGGAGGGAGGGTGGTCCGCTCGTGGGGAAGCACAAGGCAGCACTGGTGTCAGTGTGAGAGGAGGATGAGCTGTAGCTGCCGTGAGAGTCAAGTGCCCTGAGTCCACATCAATGAAGATGGGATACAGAGGTGTCTACACTGATCGTTCCTTCATCTGGTATTTGGTGTGTGCCTGATGGATGATGCTCTATTTTTGCATCTGAGAAACCTCAGTGGACTAACAACAGACACCCTTTGTTGACCGTGTGCAGTGTGTTCTGGTGAGGGGGTGGAGTGAGCCTAATAAGTGAGGGAAGTGTCTGCCTAGAGATTGGCAAGTGCTCTGAGGAAGGTGACCCAGGGTATAGCGTGTGGGTACAGGGAATGTGGCTGTTTCACCAGGGTGGTCAGTGTAGGCCTCATGGAGGAGGTGATATTTGAGTAAAGATGTGAAGGACATGAAAGAATGTCCACAAGCGTGTCTGGGGGAGTTCCCTCAGGCAGAGGAGCCTCGAGTGCAAATGCAGGCGGGCAGGAGAGTGTGTGTGTTCAAGGAAGAGCCAGGAGGCAGGTGTGGCTGGAGGAGCAAGGAATTGCGATGAGATCCAGTGTCTGGCCAGATCATTTGGGCCTCCAGCATATTAGAAGGTGTCTTATGTCTGTGAAAGATGTGGACTCAAGATGGTTTGAATAGAAGATGACCTGGTGTGACTGCTCGCTAGAAGCGGCAGTCTAACTGCTGAGCAGAATCAGGAGGTGAAGGGTGAGCGATGCAGTGGAGGAGCCTGTAGGATTAGTGCGGTGTCCAGGGTGGGGATGCTGGTGCTCCCCTGGACCCTCATTAGATCTAGACAGTTGGGAGTAGAGCCTGAGAATCTTCATTTGTAATAAGGTTGGGGCTGATGCTGCTGGTCTTCAGATCACACTTTTAGTAGCAGGAACGTACGTAGACCAGGATTCCCACATGCTGTGTGTCAGCCTCACACACAGAGGTTGTTAAAGAAGCAATCCCTTGGTCTTGTCCTAATACTCCGAGAAGGTGGTTCTGGCTGAGCATTTCATAAGAAGCCCCACAAGCAATTCTGACCATTTGGGAAGCCCTGAGGTATATGAGATGGAGTGGCCAGAGAAGGATCTTAAATCCACATTTAAAAGCATTTTTTTTCCTTCAGAAAGAAAATAGAATACCTATATTGTCAATTATGAGGTGTGATGTTGAGAAATAATGTAGTTCTTATTCCACCTCAAGACTTAGGCAATGGTTCACAGTTCAGCATAATGAAATCCTCGCTCTCTGAAACTGTTCTCCAGGTTGAATTCTCCTCACTCATTCTTGGAGCTAACAATGGTATCCAAATAAAGTTAGACATAGAGTACTATATATATATATATGGTTCCCCTGGAACAGGATCCACAGTGTCCACTCCAGGCCAGATCCCAGAAAGGCAGTTTCGCCCCTGCTGGGGCACAGTGTCCCCTGCTCACACAGTGAGCCCCTCGTGCTGGGTGTGGACCCCGCACTGTGGACGGCTATCGCTGAGGCGCCAGACAACTGGAGGTGGTGTGACTCCCACTCTCGACACCCTTCTCAGATGCATCTTGCATGGTTCCAGCTTCTCTGTGTCACAACGTCCTGAGTAGAGTCTGGCATGTGGTCACCTGAGTGGTGGGACCTCATCATCATGTTGTGCGCTCTGGCAAAAATATTTGGGAAAGTGGGTTTTTAACGGAGGAAGGTGATCTCTGCCTCCTACCAAGATTCTTTCAGTGTGGAATTCTCTTAATGTGGAAATGCTCCTAATTAGGTGATAGGGAGAGGGATGGACAAGAATGTCAAATTCCAATTGTTAGAGCAAAGATCTGGAACTGGAACTTGACCTGGTACATGCAGGCACTCGGGTTTGGCTGAAAGAACAAGTGACTAATAAATGCCATCCAGGGTAGCGATCTAGAGAAGGAAATGGCAACCCACTCCAGTGTTCTTGCCTGGAGAATCCTGTGGACAGACGAGCCTGGTGGGCTGCCATCTATGGGGTCACACAGAGGCGCACACGACTGAGCAACTTAGCAGCAGCAGCAACAGAGTAGAGATCTGCTTGCTTGCTTGTTTGTTTGTTTTGTTTTGGAGTGTAATTAATGTACAATACTGTGTCACTTTCGGCTGTACAAGACAGTGAATCAGCTCTAAATATATTCAGTCGTTTTTAGATTCTTTCCCGTATACGCCATTAGAGAGTGCTGGGTAGAGTTCCCTGTGCTATGCAGGATCCACAGCACTTTAAAGCGCAGCCCAGATGGTGGTGGAGGGAGATCCTACGAGGATGGCTCTGCTCCAGATGCAGAAGAATCCAGACCAGGTGGGAGCACGTCAGTAGGGTCCAGGATGACATTTCCAAAAAAGGAAAAACTGATGGAATATCCAAAGTATCCCCACTTCTTCAAAGAGTCATGCAAACAGGGGGATCATTACAGCTGAATTCATGAGAGCTTCATAGAACATAATCAGCAAGCACAAAGGCGATTGTTAACTCAGGGAGAACAAGAGGTTGTGCAGAAAGTGAGAGGTAATAGAGTTTACACATGAGCTAAAATTGTGTGAGCTAAAATTGGCACTTGCTGAGGGCATCTGCTCTCTGCCTCTCCAGAGATTGAATCCTGGGCTGCTATAGCTGTTGACCTTCGACACACCCTGAGGAAGTGCAGGGAGGAGAACGAGGCCCTTTGTGCTCCAGGGAAGCTAGAGGAATGGGTCTTTAGAGAGATTATTTTCAAGAACTGATTTTGTGTTCTCAGTTCCTGCATCTCATATCTGTTCCTGTTGTTCAGTCGCTAAGTCGTGTCTGACTCTTTGTGACTCTGCAGCATGCCGGGCTTCCCTGTCCTATGCTATTTCCCCGGAGTTTGCTCAAGGTCATGTCCATTGGCTCAGTGACACTGCCTAATCATCTCATCCTCTGTCCCCACCTTCTTTTGCATTCTATCTTTCCCAGCATCAGGGTCTTTTCCAATGAGTCGCCTCTTCTCTTCAGGGAGTTCAGCTTTAGCATCAGTCCTTCCCACGAGTATTCAGGGTTGATTTCCTTTAGGATTGACTGGTTGGATCTCCTTGCTGTCCAAGGGACTCTCAAGAGTCTTCTCCAGAACCGCAATTTGAAAGCATCAGTTCTTTGGCCCTCAGGTTTCTTAGTGGTCCAGCTCTCACATTTGTACATGACTACTGGAAAAACTGTAGCTATGACAATATAGATCTTTGTTGGCAAACTGATGTCTCTGCTTTGTAATATGCTGTCAAAGTTGGTCATAGTTTCCCTTCCAAGGAGAAGGGTCTTTTAATTTTGTGGCTGCAGTCCGTCTCAGTGATTTTGGAACCCAAGAAAATAAAATCTGTCACTGCTTCCACTTTTTCCCCTTCTCTATTTGCCTTGAAGTGATGGGACTGGATGCCATGCTCTTGGTTTTTTAAATGTTGAGTTTTAAGCCAGCTTTTTCACTCTCCACTTTCACACTCATCAAGAGGCTCTTTAGTTCTTCTTCACTTTCTGCCATTAAAGTGGTATCATCTCCTTATCTGAAGTTGTTGATATTTCCCTGGCAATCTTGAATCCAACTTGTGATTCATCTAGCCTGGAATTTTGGTTAATGTATTTTGCATATAAATTAATAAGCAGGGTGACAGTGTGCAGCCTTATTATACTACTTCCCAATTTTAAACCAGTCCACAGTCCCATATCTGGTTCTACCTGTGCTTCTTGACCTGCATACAGGTTTTCAGGAGACAAGTAAGGTGGTCCGGTATTCCCATCTCTTTCAAAGGCTTTAGCATAGTCAATGAAGCAGAAGTAGATGTTTTTCTGGAATTCCCTTGCTTTCTCTGTGATCCAACACATGCTGGCAATTTGATCTCTGGTTCTTCTGCCTTTTCTAAACCCAGCTTGTACATCTGGAAGTTCTCAGTTCACATACTGCTGACGCCTAGCTTGGAGAATTTTGCTAGCATGTGAAATGAGTACAATTGTACGGTAGTTTAAACATTCTTTGGCATTGTCCTTCTTTGGGATTGGAATGAAAACTGACCTTTTCCAGTCCTTTGGTTCTCCACTTCCTCATATGTAGAAAAACATTAAATCCTTTCACGGTGAGATCAGGTCCTTGTGACTAGCAGAAAACCTCTGGAAGATAAGTATTTGATTGCACTGAACTCCCCCCTTCACCAAAATCATATACACTGACCTTCCCTCCCTACCTCTTTGGAGCCGTTTCTGAGCTCTCTGAGGTGCTGTCTCCCAGGCTGCAGTCCTCATTTTGCCCCAGATAAATCTTAACTCACAAGTCTTAAGCTGAGCATCTTTTAGTTGACAAGTGTAGTAGTCAAGGAAAAGAAAAAGCTGAATGAACTAAGTATGATCAATATATAAATAAAGCGGGAAACCGAAGGGATGGGAAGAATGAAAGAAAGCCTTGACTAGGAACTACTGCATCAGCCACTGTGTGATGCAACAGACAGTGGCTGTGACAGAAAAATCAAGCAGTTCTAACAAGGCACCATGTTTAGAGAATTGGAAATAAAAGCCAAAAGAATCAGCTAAAAATCATTCAAAGTGGTCACCAATGAGAGCAGAAATTGAGAAGAATCAGGATTATAATAAGAGTCTGTATCATGAGAAATCAGGCACAGATATTTGACTTCTTAATTTACAGACAATTGTGCCTTTGATTAATCACACAAGAAAATGAGGATGAAAGTTTATGCTTAATGAAAGCTGAGTACAACAAATGACACTTGAGAGTTTACTAAAATGCAAGAATACTCGAAACATGCATGCACAACTGCGTGAATGAGGTTAACCTTGAATAAAACCATGAAAGAATATATCATCCCATTCGGATAAACAGATAGGGAATGAGTTCTCTGTTCCCATTACCCTACTGTGCATCGTGTGCACCAGGCAGGGAGGGGACAGTCCCTGCCTAGGAGAACCCTTTGCTACCCTCTTGCTGCCAGTCAGGTCCTGCTGCAGAAAGTGCTCCTGTCCCCTGTCTTGGGTCTATCGGAGGTGCCCCTTAGAACACGTGTGCCACAGATGCTTTACCTGGGTGGGACTAAGGTTGTCCTGACCAAGAAGAGCACCACTCAACTGTGTGCCCCCAGACCAGAAATCAGGAATGACTGTGGGTCCGATGGAGAAGTCTCACCTCCTGTCTGCCCTGTCTGAGCTGATGGAGGGAGATGCTGCTTCTTGATTTATGCCTCCACATTCTGGGCTCCTTTACCCTCTCAGTTCAGGACACTCACCCCAACAGTCACGGTGCCCTCGAAGCAGACGGTCCCATATGTAAGGCTGGACCGCAGGGCCATGATGGGCCACCCCTCCTCTCTCCCACCAGCCCGGCGCAGGAAGTCCCTAACAAAAGGAGCCTACCAGATCCCGGGGACCAATGACCCCACACTTCACCAGCTAAAGCCGCCCCGCACCAGCCACGTAAAAGGACCTGTCAGCCCGCAACGCCTTGGCCTGGCCACCTCTCCGAACTCGTTTTTGGGCGATGTAGCCTGATCATCCCCCACAATGAACACATAAACCACTCCCCAAAACAGTCCAGGCGCAGAATTCCTCAACCTGCCTCCTTTGGTCCGGGAACCCCGCCCAGGAGTGCTTCCCCATTAAGGCCTGTTAGACACTCTTTTTCGGTGTCCTGGTCGTCTTTTACCTAACATTTGGCGCCCAATGTGGGGCTCGAGGCCAGGGCCCATCCCGCGACGAGCGGGATTTGCAGCCCCTCTCTGGTCTGACCCGTGCTGGACTAGGTCACCCCGTCACCCTTCTGGGACCATTCAACCGTCTGGCAGGATATGGGGTAAGTTCCATCGGTTGGGTTCTAGGGGTTCTTGCTCCCATGGCGATTATTCCTAGGGTGTTTCGGTTCCTTTAAATCACGGCCGCGTCTGGACCCCTCCTCTGCAGGCTAGGCCTGCTATTCCCTTGGCGCCAGTCAACTCGGAGACGTCCGTCTTGGCTGAGTGGCTCTCTCCTCACTGGCTGAGTGGCCCTCTCCTCGCTGGGTTGACGGCCCGTTCGGGGACGCCGACCAGACCACTCCCAGCCTCACTAACAATTGGTCCAGGACCTTCGTTTCATAGTCGCCATGGGGGCATCTGCCTCCAGGGCCGACCAACCCTGGTCTACACCACTAGAATGTTTACTCGCCAGCCTCAGAACTCTACATATCTCTGGAGAAATTCCCTCCAAACGCTTACCCTTCCTTTGTTCTGAGGCATGGCCCCAATATTCTTTAGATAACAGCTCACAATGGCTGCCAACCAGAACTTTCGATTTTAACATCCTCCGTGACTTAGATAATTACTGCTAGAGGACGGGAAAATGGTCTGAGGTACCCTACATACAGGCTTTCTGGCTGTTGCGCTCCTGTCCCACCCTATATACCCACTGTTCCCCTTCCGAAATTCTCCTAACCATGGCCCTTCCTAGCCCCATGCCAACTTCCCCTCTGTCGCCCTCCCCTACTTCCTCCATAGCCACTCCTCCCCCATCGTCCTCAGAGCCCAGCCCTCTGACTAAGCCGCCTCTATACCCACCCCTTCCTTCATGCCCTGCCTCACCAAACTCCCCCACACCAACTCCCCCTCTATCACCTTCACCAGTTTCCGCCATTATCCTCCCTCCCCCATCGTCCTCACAGCCCAGCCCTCCTCTGACTAAGCTGCCTCTATACCCACTTCCTTCATGCCCTGCCTCACCAACCTCCCCCACACCAACTCCGCCTCTATCACCCTCACCAACTTCCTCCATTATCCTCTCCTCCCCCATCATCCGCACAGCCCAGCCCTCCTGTGACTATGCCTCTCACTGCCCCCTTGGCTCCGCCTCAATATCCACCCCTTCCTCCATGCCCACCCCTTTCTGACTCATCAGTCAGCTCACACACAAGGTCATAGACTGCTCCCAATCTGCCGCCAGCTCCCCTGCTTCCTCTCCACCAGGTGGCCGGCCCGGAGGGTCTCACACATGTCCACGTACCCCTTTTCACTCCAAGACCTTGCCCATATCAAACAGCGGCTAGGTTCCTATTTGGCCAACCCCTCCAACTACATCAAAAACTTTACCCAGCTGTCTCGGTCTTATGCCCTCACCTGGCAGGACGTATTTGTCATGGGATCCACTACTACCCCAGAGGAAAAAAAGGCCATTTGGTCCACAACAAGAATGGTAGCAGACTGGAGACATCTAGCCAACCCAGCAGACCCTGCCCGGCCACCTGGAACGGCTGCTATTCCATTTGTAGACCCAGACTGGGACTATCAAGAGGGACAGAGAGGAAGAGCCAACATTCAGTACATGGTAAAATGCCTATTGGAGGGAATGGAGACCACCTCCCTCAAGGTAGTAAACCTACTTAAGCTAGATGAAGTAACCCAGGGCCCAGATGAAAACCCGGCAGCCTTTCTTAACAGGCTGACAGAGGCTCTCACCACCTATCCCCGGATTGCCCCAGACTCTCCGGCAGGGGGTTACTACCCTAGCCAACCGTTTTATATCCCAACTGGCTCCAGACATCAGAAAAAAAAAAAAATTCTCCAAGGCTGAGGATGGGCCTCAGACCCACCTCCGAGACCTGGTAAAAATGGCCTTTAAGGTTTATAATGCCCGAGAGGAAGCCGCCAAAGCCAGCTGCAAGGCAAGGCTTAAACAAAAAGCCGAACTCCAGACTAACCTCCTTGAGGGACACACCCAGACACTGATAGCAGCCCTGTGGCTGGCCACTGGACAAAAGGTGGGTCCCCAGAAGCCACCGCCAGGAGCCTGCTTCGAATGTGGTTATGAGGGCTACTGAGCCCCCAATGCCCAGACCCCGACCCCCGACAAAGCCGTGCCCTCGTTGCAAACAACCAGGACATTGGGCGAGTGATTGTCCCCAGGCAAACCAGGCCCTGGCATTACTGAGCTGAGGTCTGGGCTCCCAAAGGACATTTCCTCCCCGCACCCCGCCTTAGAACTTCTCTCCTTTGATGAAGATTGATGGCACCCAGACTCGGGGACCCCCATAAACCAAGCCGAGCCCAGGATAATGCTTCAAGTGGCGGGTAAGTCTATCAATTTCTTGATAGATAAGGGGGCGGAGGGGGGCTACTTACTCAGTCCTTCCCTCCTTCGGGGGCACCTTGCATCCTTCCCAGGCCTCGGTGGTGGGTATAGATGGCACATCTTCACGACCCTTGCAGACTGGGCCATAGCCCTGTCAACTTGATCACTTCCTGTTCACACACTTTTCTGATAATCCCTTCAAGCCTCACTCCCCTGCTGGGGCGGGACATTTTAGCTAAGCTTGGGACCACCATTCATCTACCTCTCTCACTTTCCCAATCTCTCACCTTGCCCCTATTCCTCCTTTGCTCCCCTGAGGCTCCAGTTGTCGACCCTAACATTTGAGACACTAAAATCCCTCTGGTAACAACCCATCACACCCCCGTCCTGATTAAAGTACATGATCCTTCCCGCTTCCCAAGCTGCCCTCAATTCCCCATCTCTCAGACTCACCTATGTGGTCTTAAACCAATCATAGACCATCTCTTGGGCCAGGGTCTCCTAGTCCCCACAACCTTGCCCTGCAATACCCCCATTCTCCCGGTGTGGAAAACTTCTGGCGGCTACCGACTGATCTAGGACCTTTGACTGATAAACGCGAGGCTGTAATCCCTGCTCATCCGATTGTCCCCAATCCCTATACCTTACTTTCCAACATCCCTAGCATTACGACTCACTTTACTGTCATAGACTTCAAAGATGCCTTTTCACTATTCCCTTACACCCAGACTGCCAATTCCTCTTTGCTTTTACATGGAATGACTCAGAAACCCAACAGTCCTCCCAGCTGACATGGACGATCCTGCCCCAAGGGTTTAGAGACAGCTCCCATTTTTTTGGCCAGGTTCTGGCCCAGGATCTGACTACATGCCCTTTGGCTCCTAGTGTCCTCTTACAGTATGTGGATGACCTTCTGCTCTGCAGCCCCTCACAAGCTCTCTCTCAGACACATACCACTGTTTTTCTTAACTTCCTTAACTCTAAAAGACACCAAGCATCTCAACAAAAGGCCCAACTCACCCAGACCTCTGTGACTTACCTAGGTCTAAAGATTACCCTGACAACCAAGGCTCTGACTACTGACAGACTCAGCCTTCTCCGAGACCTCTGCCCCCTTCCACTGGAGAACAAATCTTGTCCTTTTTGGGGATAACAAGATTCTTCCGACACTGGGTCCCCAACTATACTTCCTTGGCTAAAGCCCTCTACGCAGCCACAAAAGACACCCCTACTGGACCGCTCTCTTCAGAAACAGAGGTCCAGGAGGTTCCACTCAGCTTTGCCGTCCTCTTCCTCAGTCTTCCTGCCCAATCCCAACCTCCCCTATCACCTGTACACTAATAAAAAGGGGGCATAACCTTGGAGCCCTCATACAGCCTGCGGGCCCTGAAATGCTGCCAGTGGCATTTATCTCCAAACAGTTAGACCCCACCGCCTGGGGATGGTTCTCCTGTCTACGTGCCCTGGCAGCAGCAGCTTCTCTATACGCAGATGCAAAAAAGCTAATTCTAGATCAACCCCTAACTATATTCTCACCACACCGCCTGGCTGATCTCCTGGCTTGCAAATTCCTGTCAGGCCTTAGCGACTCTTGGCTCCAACAGTTCCACCTGGTCTTTCTGGATAACCCCCAGGTTACTTTGGGCTGCAGCTTCCAGATAAACTCCCTATCTTCTCTCCCTTGCTTCCAACTTGTCCTTCAGGCAAAGACACAGAACCTCACTCATGCATAGAGGTCCTGGACACTCTTACCCAACCACCCCGACCCTTTTGGCTACTCCGCTACAAAACCCAGACCTCACGCTATTTGTAGATGGCAGTTCAAAAGGAGACCCTAACGGTCGTCAGGCTGCTGCATATGCAGTTGTGACCACCAATGACATCCTCGAGGCTAGCCCGCTACCAGAGGGAGCCATCTCCCAAAAGGCAGAACTAACAGCGCTCACTAGAGCCTTACACCTGGCAACGGGAGAACGGGTTAACATCTATACTGACTCTAAATATGCCTTTTGATTGCACATTCACATTCAGCTATTTGGGAGAGAGGGATTCCTCACCACCAAGGGACCACCCATCTCTAGTGCCCCCTAATTGCCAAGCTTCTGAGGCCATCTCACAGCCCACACAGGTAGCCATCCTGCACTGCAAAGGACATCAGACGACTCACAACACGATTTCCCTAGGCAACAATAGGGCTGCCCAGGTGGGCGGGCAGATAGCCTTGCAACAGGGGCCTCTGCCTATACTATTTCTCAGGACCTCCCTTACACCTAACTACTCAAAGGCCGAAATAGAGGCCCTCCTCTCACAGGAGAGCACTTCCAAACACCCCTTGGGATGGATCACGCTCCACCACAAACTAGTCCTACCCGAAAAACAGGCAATGTCCATTATCACCCAGATCCATGACTCTACACATTGGATCCCGTGCACTCTTGACCTTCCTTAGCCCTCTCTTTTCCCTGTTATATCTCCGACCTACCATTCAGGCAGTCCATCATCGCTGCCTAGTCTGTGCCAAGACCTCTCCTCAAGGAAGACTCCGGGTGCCACAAGAAACTCAACAATTGAGGGGACACTTGCCGGAACAGGATTGGCAGATAGACTTTACTCACATGTCTAGACATCAGACCTTCTGATATATGCTGGTCTGTGTTGACACTTTTTCTAGATGGGTAAAAGCATTCCCCACTGCCCAGGAGGCAGCCGATACCATCGCCAACACTCTCTTAACACACCTCATTCCACGGCCTCGATCATCAGGCAAGGTAAAACGGGCTAACGGCATCCTCAAGACTCATCTGACCAGATTAAGGGCAGAACTTTGTCTCTCCTGGGTCGATCTACTGCCAGCAGCCCTGACCCACATACGGACAACTCCTCATGCCAAGACGGGTTTGACACCTTTTGAACTGCTGGACAGTAGGCCATATCTGCTGACTAACCTTCTGGATCCCCCAACCCCCCCTCTGGGGACTTACTTGCCCTATTTCATGTTCCTGAGGTCCCTACTTAGAGAACACGCTGACCATGTCCTCCCTCAACCTGGCAGAGACACCCCCAGGCAATCCCATCCCCCACTTTGGCACCAGGAGATCAGGTCCTCCTAAAAACACTGACACCTCAACTCCTTCAGCCCCGGTAGACTGGGCCTTTCACGGTAGTCCTCACCACCCCTAAGCAGCCAAACTGTGAAGATATGAGCCATGGTGTCACATCACACGGCTCAAACGGGCTCCACTACACGGCCTGCCTTCTCCCAAACCCCTGGAAACTTTCACCTCTAAAATCTCGGGACCTACCAAGATCACCATTACTAAGACACCCCTGCTTCCCGCCAGTGACTGACATGCCCCATCCAATGCTTGTCTGGTCTCATCCACTGTAGCCGTTGCCAGTCGCAGCTCTGGCTATACTCTTCACCATTGGACTGGCTGTCATGGCTCCCCAGGACTGGCCACTCACATTTCGACTTTCACTGGCCCTTGCTTACCTTATTATATGTTCACTACTCCTAGGGTGCTATTCCTTTGGGACCGCCTGACCTGGCCATATGTCTCTCACCCTAGCCTGCCTTGAAGACTTTATCCTGACTCTATTACAGAACCTTTGGCTGGCTACCCCGATTATTGACTGTGACTCTTTCTTTCAGGCAATTTCTGATCTACACTTACAAGAGACCTTCCCTCCTTTTTTACAGAATCTCAAATTGACTTCTTCTCTTTTATCACTCTCCTTCTAATACTCTCCTTTCATACCTAAACATGGTCTTGCCACTATTCCTCCTGGCCTTGATAACATGGGCAAGACAACCTACACCCTGCCCCTGGGGCTGCACCGAACGAGACCGCTGGGGAACTGGGTTCACAAGTGACACTTATGTCCACCAGGACTGTTATGTCTCACCCGCCCAGCTGTGCTCCCATGGAGGGAAATGGTGTTGGATGGCCAAGAGCCTTGGGACTGCCAAATCAAGCTAGAGGCAAAGATCTCTGTTTTACCATGCAAACTCACTATGGAATGACAGACGGGAAGGGGGGCCCAAGATAAGAGGCAAGAACAAATCCAACATGAGGTCCAACAGGACCTCATAAAGTTGGTGACTGAAGCCTCTGATCTACACCATGAGCCCAACATACTCCTAGACCAGGTTCATCAGGCGCTCAAACCCCTGGATTTTTCATCTCAAATTTTCACCAGCCTCAGTAACACCTATCAGACCCTGACTGAAACCTCACCAAACCTCTTATGTTGGCTCTGTCGTCCCTTGAGACCTCAACCGTTCCTTGCCCAACTGATCCCCAGGAAATGGATAGAGGCCCAAAATCTCACTTAAGATGCCACAGAAGTAACCTTGCCAATGGGGCCCTTGACCTCTGAGATACTGTACCTCCCAGCCAATGCCTCTTGTGTTCTAGTCAACAACACCTCATTAACCACAGTGGCCTGTGACAGCTTGTGATGAGAACCCCTATCCCCAAACCCTCCGATATGCAGAAAACCCGGATATTCTTTCTCTGTAATTAAACCACCCAGGAGCTGAGAGAGCACATCAGACTTAGACAGGTCAAATCAAACGGTTTCGATTTCTCGAGATAATAGAAGTCATCTTGGACAAATTGGCTTCTCCCACTTCCCGGTCCCCTAGCAGCCTTGCTCCTCATCCTGTCAATAGGATCTTGTATTTTTCAGATCATCCTCCAGAGGGTCAGGGAGCTGACCCAGACAGCTTACAGGACAGATGTTGATGGTGGCCGCATACTCCCGACTCCCATCCAGAGACCCTGAGGTCACCGGGATCTGGCCACGACCCTCAGCCCCAGTGACACCCCGTTCAGCAAGAAGTCGCCAGAAGGGACAATGATGCCCCTTATCCTATCAAAAGGTCAGAATGTAAGGGCCAGACCCCAGGGCCATGATGGGCTGCCCCTTCTCTCTCCCACTGGTGGAGGAAGTCCCCTAACGAAAGGAGCCTCCCAGATCCTGGGTACCAATGACAGCACAGTTCGCCAGCTAAAGCCACCCCACCCCAACCATGTAAAAGGACCTGTCAGCCCACGACGCTTCGGCCTGGCGAGCTATCAGAACTCCCGTCCATTAACCATACCTTTTTTGGGCGATCTAGCTTGACCATCCCCCACAATGAACACATATAAAACACTCCCCAGCACAGTCCGGGCGCTACTTCCTCGACCTGCCCCTGCCTCGTTAGGGTCTTGGAACCCCCACCTGGGAGTGCTTCTCCATTAAAGCCTGTTAGACACTCTTTTAGGCGTCCTGGTCATCTTTTACCTAACACCATATTCCTCCTAATCAGAAGCCCCCAAGCCCTGTCTTTGTGAGCCCATGAATTGCAGCACGCCAGGCCTCCCTGTCCATCACCAACTCCTAGAGTACACTCAAATTCATGTCCATCGAGTCGGTGATACCATCCAGTTGTCTCATCCTCTGTCATCCCCTTCTCCTCCTGCCCCCAATCCCTCCCAGCATCAAAGTCTTTTCCAATGAGTCAACTCTTCGCATGAGGTGGCCACAGAATTGGAGTTTCAGCTTTAGCATCATTCCTTCCAAAGAAATCCCAGGTTTGATCTCCTTCAGAATGGACTGGTTGGATCTCCTTGCAGTCCAAGGGACTCTCAAGAGTCTTCTCCAACACCACAGTTCAAAAGCACCAGTTCTTTGGTGCTCAGCTTTCTTCACAGTTCAACTCTCACATCCACACATGACTACTGGAAAAACCACAGCCTTGACTAGATGGACCTTTGTTGGCAAAGTAATGCCTCTGCTTTTGAATATGCTATCTAGGTTGGTCATAACTTTCCATTCCAATTAGTAAGTGTCTTTGAATTTCATGGCTGCAATCACCATCTGCAGTGATTTTGGAGCCCCCAAAATAAAGTCTGACACTGTTTCCACTGTTTCCCCATCTATTTCCCATGAAGTGATGGGACCAGATGCCATGATCTTCATTTTCTGAATGTTGAGCTTTAAGCCAACTTTTTCACTCTCTTCTTTCACTTTCATCAGGAGACTTTTTAGTTCCTCTTCACTTTCTGCCATAAGGGTGGTGTCATCTGCATATCTGAGGTTATTGATATTTCTCCTGACAATCCTGATTCCAGCTTGTGCTTCTTCCGGCCCAGCATTTTTCATGACTCCTTTTCCTTTTTGGAACCAGTCTGTTGTTCCATTCCAGTTCTAACTGTTGTTTCCTGACCTGCATGCAGGTTTCTCAAGAGGCAGGTCAGGTGGTCTGGTATGCCCATCTTTTTCAGAATTTTCCACAATTTATTGTGATCCACACAGTCAAAGGCTTTGGCATAGTCAATAAAGCAGAAATAGATGTATTTCTGGAACTCTCTTGCTTTTTCCATGATCCAGTGGATGTTGGCAACTTGATCTCTGGTTCTTGTGCCTTTTCTAAAACCAGCTTGAACATCTGGAAGTTCATGGTTCACATATTGCTGAAGTCTGGCTGGGAGAATTTTGAGCATTACTTTACTAGCGTGTGAGATGAGAGAGATCCAGGAGTGAAAACTCAAAGCCCCCTGCCTTAAACGCAGACCCATCTCTTAATGGTTTCCCTTTTCAGTTCAGTTCAGTCTGTCAGTCACCTCTGACTCTTTGGGACCCCATGGACTGCAGCACCCTGACCATCACCAACTCCCAAAGCTTGCTCAAACTCATGTCCGTCAAGTCGATGATGCCATTCAACCACTTCATCCTCTGTCATCCCCTTCTTCTCCTGTCTTCAATGTTTCCCAGCATCAGGGTCTTTTCCAATGAGTCAATTTTTTGCATCAGGTGGCCAAGGTATTGGAGCTTCAGCTTCAGCATCAGTCCTTCCAATGAATATTCAGGACTGATTTCCTTTACGATTGACTGCTTTGATCTCCTTGCAGTCAAAGGGACCCTTAAAGGTCTTCTCCAACACCACAGTTCAAAAGCATCAATTTTTCAGCACTCAGCTTTCTTTGTAGTCCAACTCCCACATTCGTAAGTGACTACTGGAAAAACCATAGCTTTGACTAGAGGGACCTCTGTTGGCAAAGCCATGTCTCTGCTTTTTAATATGCTGTCTAGCTTGGTCATAGCTTTTCCTCCAAGGAGCAGTTAATTTCATGACTGCAGTCACCATCTGCAGTGATTTTGTAGCCCCCTAAAGAAAAGCCTGTCACTGTTTCCATTGTTTCCCCATCTATTTGCCATGAAGAGATGGGACCAGATGCCATGATCTTACTTTTTGAATGTTGAGTTTTAAGCCAGCTTTTTCACTCTCGTCTTTCACTTTCATCAGGAGGGTCTTTCGTTTTCTTCCTTTTCTTCTATAAGGGTAGTGTCATTTGCATATCTAGGGTTATTGATATGTCTCCTGGAAATCTTGATTCCAGCTTGTGCTTCATCCCGCCTGGCATTTCACATGATGTGCTCTGCATATTAATTAAATAAGCAGGATGATAATATACAGCCTTGATGCACTCCTTTCCCAATTTGGAACCCGTCTCTTTTTCCATGTCCGGTTCTAACTGTTGCTTCTTGACCTGCATGTAGATTTCTCAGGAGGCAGGTAAGGTGGTCTGGTATTCTCATCTCTTGAAGAATTTTCCACAGTTTGTTTTGGTCCATAGTCAAAAACTTTGGCGTAATCAATAAAGCAGAAGTAGATGTTTTTCTGGAACTCTCTTGCTTTTTCTATGATCCAATGGATATTGGCAATTTGATCTCTGGTTCCTCTGCCTTTTCTAAATCCAGCTTGAACATCTAGAAATCCGTGGTTCATATACTGTTCAAGCCTGGCTTGAGAGTTTTGAGCATGACTTTGCTAGCATGGGAGATGAATGCAACTATGTGGTAGTTTGAACATTCTTTGGCATTGCTCTTCTTTGGATTGGAATGAAACGGAACTTTTCCAGTGCTGTGGCCACTGCTGAGTTTTAGGACAGACTAACATGGTTCCCTGATTCTGACTTCTTTTACTTACTGTCAGCTCTACAGTGAGGAGTGGTCTACAGCTGGGTACAGGATGTTTTGAAAAAGCACTGGATGGAGACTTTCAGACTTGGACTTTGCGTAAACTATGTTAACTGGGCAAGTTATTCAACTCCCACGGTTCTGTTTATTTCCCCTAAACGGAGGATTAGATTACGACCCTGCAGGTCTCTTCTGAGCCAACGGTCTGGTATTCTGAGCACACGATTATGAGCACAGAGTCACAGGGCAAGAATTCACAGAGGAGGACAACCCGCTCAGTACACTCATCCTCCAGGTGCTGAGATACAACAGCTCGGCACTAGCAAGCACCAAATGGGTGCTGAGAAAATTCCCGAATGAATTTCAGAATCAAATACAAGTAACTCTGGGGTTGCCCCAGCCTGGATTCAACACACCCTGCCTGGGCTCCAGAGTCTCCAGCTCCAGATCCTCGACCAGCACTGACACACTCCCAGCATCCCTGCGTGTCCCCCTCCTCTCACACTGTGAGCCCTTAGAAGGTGGGTCTGTGCAGGTAAGTGGGTGTGACCACTGGAGAAACCTTGGTTGAATTCTTGCTCCCGTAAGGCTCAACAGATAAGAGCTGAGCAGCCTCACCATTCAGCTTGGATTGTACCTCTGGTTTATGTCTTGACTTGGTTGCAAGGCCTTCCACACACTGTTTCGACAGAGCTGAACCCTCAAGTGACATCAATGAGAAATTGTTAAACTACAATGTCTTCCCTGGACGCACTGTGCCTGATTGCACCCCCTACCTTGCTGCACACTAACTCCCGACTGCTTGCAACGTCTTCATTTTCTTTTGCTTTTTGTCTTTTATGATTATCCTAATCATCCACATGGGTGAGGTTCTATCCAAAGTTCCACCTCATTCATTAAACTCTCTCTAACCGCTGGGGTGTCTGGCCTATGAACTTTAGGACACTATTCCCCTGCTTCACTTTTTAGCCTTGAAGGAGGTTCTGGTCTGGGACGTCTCTGCACATGCATCAGAGGGTCCATCAGGAGTTCCCAGAAGTAGGGGAGTAACATCCACACAGTCATTGTCAGCCCTCTAATGACCAACACTAGGTTATAATCTGGTTCCCCCATCTCCAGAGCCCCCACAGTATTTGCTAAGCATGCATCCTTGAGCAGTGAGATTGCTGAATTAATAATTAATTAATGGCACACAGACCCCAGCCGTCATTCTCAGGTGATGACTTGTGTTCACTCATCTGCCTCACCTGATGCTACGGGAAGCCCATCCCGAGGGCCTCTCGCTCCTGAGGACTGGGGAGAGGTGGAGAGCATCGCTCCCCCTGCTTTCTCCCGGGCTCCTGCCTGCTTTCATCAGTGGGTGCTCTTTGATCAGCCCAGTCTCCAGGTTTGGCTGTGATATCACTGCACATTTCTCAGAGTTATGGGAAATCCTCACCTGACTCGTCAAGAGTTTGGTCTCCTCGACAAAGTAGTTTGGCTCCTCCATCAACCACGCAAGACTCCACCCACCCACCTTGCTGTTCTGGAGGATGAAACTTCCTGATGAAAGTGTCCATCCACAAACCAGAGGCAGTAAGTGTAGGGAGTCCTCCATCTGGTTCAGACATAGCCATGCAAAAATACTGTAGAGCTGATCCTGAGGTCAGAACCAGTGGAGTGAAAGTAAATTCTACTATTTATGAGTAATGATCCCTTCCCAGTGTGTGAGAAATGTTGTGTTGTGTGTGTGAAAGAGAGAGAGAGATTTATTTTAAAACTTGGCTCATGAGCCTAGGGGTCTTGTGCGTCCAGAGGTGCAGGGCTGGCAAGCAGGCTGGAGACTCAGAGAAGGACTGATGTTACAGGCAGAGTCCAAACGTGGTCTGGACAAAGCATGGCTGGCCTGACTCTGTTCCCTCTGAGATTTAGGAAAATCGTGAGTTTATCATCACCTTCATATTGCACAGCCTTTAAAAGGCCTGTGTGTTTGGCTTTCCTTTGTTCTTATTGTTAGTGTGCTGCTATATTTGTGGAAAGAATAGTTGTGCAATGTTCTGACTTCTGTAAATTCATGAACTTACAATAGCGAGTTCCCTGAAGGTTCAGTGGTTAAGACTGCACTTCTGAGGCAGGGTTGCAGAACTAGGGATCAGTTGAGGTGGGAGAAACCTGGATCCCACAAGCTGCAGGGCATGGCGAAAAAAAAAAAAATAATTTTTCAAGAACCTACACTAGATTACTAAGAATAAATAAATTATTAGTCATACTGGAAGAGAATGGAGAAGGTACTATTATCAAATTAGGTAGTGAGACTGTGGGTGAATTTGTTTCCATTTAAAAAATTATTTGCTGTTGTTGTGGGTATGTGGTGTGCAATCAGAAAAAAAATGAAAGAAGGAAAAGAGCTGATTTTGGCTGTTATGATGCAAAAAAAAAAAAAGAAGAAGAGAAAACCAAAATGTACATGTACTATCCAATTTATTCCATTTATTACTCTGAAGTCAGTCAGATATAATCACAGCTGAAGTATCAAGTGTTTGGAATGAGACTCAGAAGTGCCCAGCCCAGGATCACACCGCTGGTGGAAGCCAGGTCCTGAGACAACCGGCCCAGTGTTCCATCGCTATGGCAACTTCAGAGAGGAAGAGGGCTTCAGAGACCATGGGGTTGATCCTCTCACAACATCACCCTTCTCTATACAATCTCCAGAGGAAACAGCTGAACTCCTTTAGTGATGGAGAATTCAGCTGCTCCCAAAGAAGCTGATTCCTGTGTAATTGTAATTGTTAATTAAAAACAATACCTTATGATGAACCCAATTCTGTCTCTCTAATGCTTCTACAGAAATGACCAATTTTTGAAATCTATGGTCAGACAGAATTTTTAAGCCTTCAGATAACACTCTTCAAATATGAACAGTTTATTTTTAAGCAAATTATATCTCATCGGGTGGGAGGTTATTAAGTGGGAAGTTTGGTCCAAATATTTCAGCGAAGCAATACTATAAACATGAAGTTCTCCCTAATGACGCTTTGCGTGCGTGCCGGCAAAGTCACACAGTCGTGTCCGCCTCTTTGCAACTCCATATGCAACCCCATAGACTGTAGCCTGCCAGGCTCCTCCATGGAGCTTCTCCAGGGGAGAATACTGGAGTGAACTGCCTTGCCCTCAGGGGATCTTCCCAATCCAGAGATCAAACCCGCGTCTCTAACGCCTCCTGTATTGGCCGGCGAGTTATCACTAGGGCCACCTGGGAATCCCAATGATGCTTTGAAGAAGTTTATTAATTCTTTAACTGAAATGATATTTATTTAGCACATGCTTTCTGCCAGGCCCTGGGGGATGCATTAGGTGAAAGTGAAAGTCGCTCAGTCGGGTCTGACTCTTTGTGACCCCATGGACTGGATAGTCCATGGAATTCTCCAGGCCAGAATATGGAGTGGGTAGCCTTTCCCTTCTTCAGGGGTCTTCCCAACCCAGGGATGGAACCCAGGTCTCCCGCATTGCAGGCAGATTCTTTACCAGCTGAGCCACAACGAAAGCCCAAGAACGTGCCCTGTGTGTTTCAATGCTAAATAGTCCAGCTGGAAAATAGGCATTTGGAATAGAGAGCAAGGGCGCCTCTCTAGTCTGGGAGTAGCTCAGGACATCCTTCCTGAGGAGGGGATATTTGAAATCAGCCTTGAGGATGAACAGGAGTTGACGGGGCAGCTGTGGTCTATATAGAGGGAAGCCGCTGATCAGGGGTCGTGTGTGTATATTGGACGGTGTGGTGGTGTCACAGGACGGACCAAGTCCCTGGAGACTGGAGAGTGGGCGCTCCACCTGGGGACTCTGCACCCCAGCGCATCCTCCCCCACCCTCTTAGCTGTGTTACTCCAGACAAGTTATTTTCCCTCTCTGCTCATCTGTATCTGCAAAATGGGTGACATTTCAGGGATGTGGTGAGGGCTGGTTGAGTGGATATGGGAAGTGCTCAGGACACTGCCCGGTGCATACTGGATGCTCAAGTCTTGTTTGCTCTGGTGGCTGGAGGGAACCGAGGTGCGAGAGAGTGGGAGGCTGAGGATGGAGGCTGGGCCCTGGAAGTCCTCCTTGCCTGGTGGGATTTCATTAGCTTTTCTTTTTGCTGACCCAAGAGCATATCAAAGTGGCAGATTCATGTCAATGTATGGCAAACCAATACAGTATTGTAAAGTAAAAAAATAAAAAATAAAAAAATTAATGATCAATAAATTTTAAAATAAAACAAACTCAATGATCTCAAGTACAAAGTATAATGACAGTTGCCTTTTTAGGATACAAAAATTTGTATATTGTTTTCTTCTATGAATTTTTAATTTTGTTTTTATTTTATATTGGAGTATAGTTGATGTACAATGTTCTGTTAGTTTTGGGTGTACAGCAAAGTTATTCAGTTTTTCATATACATATATCGATTCTTTTTCAGATTATTTTCCCATAGAGATTATTACAGAATATTGAGGAGAGCTTCCTGTGCTATGCAGTCGGTCCTTGTTGACTACTCCGTACATAGTAGTGTGTAAATATTCATCTCAAACTCCTAATCTACCCCTCTCCTCCCACTTTTCCCCTTTGGTAACCAAAGTTTGTAGGAGAAAAATAATTGTGAATTTGATTTCTCTCACAATCAAAAACTCAAGCGCTATGTGAGTATGTTTCAACTGTATAAATAACTCAGTAGCTTTATAAACTGTGGGTTTTTAGGAGTTGGTCAGTTTTAACATCAAAACACCCCAGATCTCTGTCACTCAGGGGTGCTTTCACATGTGCATTTGCTCAGGGCAGGCTCCTACCAGCATCTTCCGTCTAAGAGCTGCAGGATGCTTGGGGCCTTGCACAGGAAGCAGGAGGTGGAGAAGCGACGCTCCCCCAGGGCATCTGGAACATCAGCCAGCCTGCCACCATCTTTGATAGACTGTCAACCTTTAGGCTGAGAGGCCCCATCTGCTGGTGACTCCTAGCCACAGTCACTTCCAGCAGGCTGCAGAGTGGGAGATGGGTGGGTTTTCTTTTAACAGCAAAAAGAAGAGAGACTCATAAAAACAGGTTTCTCCAAAGCATCAGTGTCCTAAAACCAGATCCTGTATGTATGGAGCTGGAAGCTGGAGAAATTAGCAGAGTGGAATAAAATCTCCAAAAATGAAAAAAAAAAAAAAAGACAAACGATATAAATTAGGTTCTAGTCATGTCTCCTTCAAGCTCCTCTGGCCGTGACAGTCTCAGACTTCCCTTTTTGTGTGATGACCTGGATGGTTTTGAGAACTGCTCAGGGATAGTGTGGAATGTCTCTTTTGAGTTGGGTTTAGGAAAGAAGACCACAGAGATGAAGTGACATTCTCCATGCATCAAGGGTTCATACTGTCCACTGGAATATCACTAATAAGTTCTCTCCAGCACCCGCCTAAGGTGTATTTCCTAGGTCCCTCCTTGTGAAGTTCTATTTTTACTTCCTCACTGTCCACACTGGAGTCTTTGGAAGGAAGTCACCACGTGCAGTCCACACGTAAGGGGCGCTCTGATAGAAACTCTGGTGCGCAGGGGTTTGTGCAAATATGAGTTTTCCAGTGAGATGGAGAAGTACTGGACTGATGAGCAGACTGGATGGAGAGTCTCTGTGTAGCTTCATGAGAAACTGCTGACTCATTTCTAGCGACTGAGCTGCTTCCTATTCCTGCCCCAGTGAGCGAGGGTTTCTGCTGCTCCATGTCCTGGTCAGCACTTGGCATCCCTGGTTCTTGGATTCTAGCTACTCTACTAGGTGTGTAAGGATGTATCATTGCCGTGTTTATTTGCATGTCTTCATAACATGTGATGCTGAGCATCTTTTGTATGTATTTCCATATCATCTTGAAGAGGTGTCTGTTCACACGTTTCCCTCATTAAATTGCTGCTTTTTTTTATACTGTTGAATGTAATGGTTCTATGTATATTCTAAAGCAAGTTCTTTTTCATATATGTGAATTTACCAATAATTTGTTCCTATCTGTGCCCTGAGCTCTTTCCCTGACATAACAGTATTCATTAATGTCTAGATGTACATTTCTGAGAAGAGAAATAAGAAATTCCTAACTGCAGTGGTTTCTAAATAGAGGACTTGGGTGACTGGGGATTGAGGGAGAACATGAATTAGTTATTTTGTTTATGCTGGAGTATCTTCTCAATCCTTTGTGTGCAGTTTGTTATGCCCGAGTCCCCAGAACTGAGAGAATAAGACGTCCACAGCAATGCAAAAGCATAAAGAGGTTTTATTTCTAGCCCAAGCTAGGGTTCCCGTCTCTTCCAGCATAATGGAGGCTTGACGGGAGCCCTGAGCCCTGGATTACAGTAGTATTTATAGTTTTAGGACAAAGACAGGGAGTTGGTAAGGGTGGATTGGTTGCAAGGGTTTCTTGGCATCTACTAATTGGCTAGATTTCCGCACTCACGGGCTTTCTTAGGGGATTTCCATCCTCCTCCCGATTGGCTCAGGTCTGGCGCTGGCTGGGAGGGGGTGGGGGTGGGGGGTGGGGGTGGGGGGGTGGCTACCGGGATTTTTTTCTGATTGGTCCAGCTACACCGCCTGTAGGAGTTCCCAGTGCATCAGCTTTCCTAGACACTAAACCTCAGACCTTCCCTGCCCCTTAGAGCCTGTCCTGGCTCCAGTTAGGTCCTAACAGAGTTAAATAATGCTTTTGAAAAATGAGCTGAAAATACCTTGCCCTTGTAAAACCCTTGACCAGTCACCTTCAGGTCCCGTGTTAGCACGCACATTCTCTGCTCCAGGACCCATCATATGTTGACTGAGCTGTTCTGCCATAGAAATTCCACCACTGGAAAAGACGGGCTGACTTGTACGGACAGTTCTTCCCACAGCAAATAGCTGAAAATGCCATGGAAAATACAAAAACTGTCTTAAAAGCATCAAAGAGGTGACAAAGCCCTAACAGACGACCACACCTCTCAAAAGAAGGTTAAGATTCTGCTTGATCTCCACAGAGAACTCGGTCCTGAGAAGAGAAGAAAAGCCCGTGTGAGTCACTGCCCGGAGCCCAGGCACGGAGCCCAGGACGTCCAGCCTCAGGTCCCCAGCTCTTCATTTTTCTCCCCACCTGCCTTCTTTCTTAAAAATTTAAATGAAGCTTTATAATTCTGATTATGATGTATATGCATAACACATGATATAATAAAGATTCACTGTAAAATAAGTTACAAAGGGTTGAAAGTGATAAAGGACAACGTTAAAAGAACTGTAACCCGCACACGGGAGATATTTGGTTCCATTACTTTTAGCTTATTTTCATCTTCTGGCTGCTGCCCAGGTGCTGGGGCCGGCTCTGTCTAAGCTGTTGAGCTCGCATCTCAGGGGCCCCCACCCTGCATTCTCCAGAAGCCACTTCCTGAGTCAGCTCACTTCCTCCTCCCTCCTCAGTCCCTTCTTCTACCTCCTTCCCTCTTCTTTACTCTTTTTTTTTTTTTTTTAATATGTATTTGTTTGGCTGCTTTGGGCCTTAGTCGCAGCACGAGGGAGCTCCCTTGCTCCTTTGCCGCACACGGATTGTGGCGCGTGGGCTCCGGGAGCAGCTGAACTCCCATAGCTGCGCCGTGCTGGCTCAGTAGCTCCGTGTCCTGTGGGGTCTTAGTTCCTGACCCGGGACTGCAGGTGCGGATCCTGCACTGGCAGGCGGATTCTTGGCCCCTGGACCAGCAGGGAAGTCCTGTCACAATTGTTTCTGCATCTTTGAGTTTGAACAAGTGCATGTGTTTGTGTCTTTGTGAGTGTTTGATTCACACAGAGAAGATTTATGGATTTCTATGATTTTTCATCTGTGGGTCATACAACTCTTCATTTCCCAAGTGTAAAATAGTCATGTATGTTTTTGTCTAGGAGACAAGAGTCCAAGGGTGAAGGAAAAAGAATTGCTTGAATTTGAGGGGAAAGGTAGACAGAGAAGAATACCATGGAACTCGTTCTTTCCAGCTAGAGAAACCCCTGAAACGAGAAGCTGTGTGCCACAGCTAGAGAGTAGCCCCCATGTGCCACAGCTAGAGAAAAGCCCACAGAGCAATGAAGACCCCGCACAGCCAAAAATAAATGAATAAAATTATTTTTTAAAAAGAATTTTAAGGTGGTGGATTCTTAAGTTACATCTTCTGCTTCATAATGTTGCAAGTATGTACAAGTCCTACAAGGTATTTGATTTATCTTGTGTTCTACAAATACTTTCTCTTGGGTTGAGTGGACACTTCTGTGTCTATTTATGCTTACCAGCTTAAGGAAAACACTAAGAGTTCAGTATAGTAGAGCCAAGATTTCGCTCCAGTGATGGGCAGCCTTGAACACTTATAACCTGAAGGTGCTATACCATGGTCTGCTTAACATTCTAGCTGCTAAAACACATATTAATGAAACTTTCTGTGCATGCTACATTTTAAGGCTGTACCTTAAATAGACAAACCCACTGTATTCATATAAAGTGAAAGAAGTTGCTCAGTTGTGTCCAACTCTTTGGGACGCCATGGACTGTAGCCCACCAGGCTCCTCGGTCCATGGGATTTTCCAGGCATGAATACTGGAGTGGGTTGCCACTTCCTTCTCCAGGGAATCTTCCCGACCCAGGGATGGAACCTGGGACTCCTGCATTGTAGGCAGATGCTTTACTGTCTGAGCCACCAAAGGCTGTATTTTAATATGCATCAATCTATGAGTCACACAATAGCTTTTGGGACGAAGAGACTGAAAGTTAAGGACATTCCAGACACGCACTGTCCGCTATGCTGGTGACTAGTCGCATATGCTATTTGAATTAAATAAAATTAAAATAGACACAGACTCACAGGTACAGAATAGATTTGTGGTTGCCAAGAGAGAGGGGGCTGGGAGGGGGCTGGGGGTTGGGGGTTGGTTAGCTGCAAACCATTACATAAAGAATGGATGAACAGGGGTCTTCCCTGGTGATCCAGTGGTTAAGAATCTGTCTCTCAGTGCAGGGCAAAAGGGTTCACTCTCTGGGCAGGACACTAAGATCCCACATGCCTTGGAGCAACTGAACCTGCAGACCAGGATGAAAAGGATCCCTCATGATGCAGTGAACCTCCTGTGTGCTGCAACTAAGACCCAACACAGCCAATTAAATAAATAAATAAGTATTTTAAAAAAAATAATAGAATGGATAAACAGTGATAGCACAGGTAACCGTATTCAACATCCTGGAGTAAATCATAACGGAAAAGGATATAAGGAAGAACCAATAAATGTGTATAACTGAGTCACTTTGCTACGCAGCAGAGACTAACACAATGTTGTAGATCAACTAGCCTTCAACAGAATAAATAAAAATATTTGAACAATTAATTCATTAAATAAAATAAAAGTATTCATCACAACAGTCATGTTTGAGGTACTGAAATAGCCACATGTAGCCAGTGTCTCCTTCACTAGTCAGCACAGATATAGAACAATTCCATCATCACAGAACATTCTGTTGGACAGGCCTGCCTTCATGCTTTATGGATCTAAGTCAGATGCATTAGACCATGTGAGGTGAGGTGAAAGAGTCACTGTTATTTCTCTTAAACACTATGTCAGATTTCTGTCCAGGACATGAAGACATATCAAGCTGGTGTGTAACAAAACCAACCCAGGTCATTAGTGTGTGCAGGGCCTCTAGAAACAAACTGTTCCCACTTCCAAAGGGGAACCACCTGTCCCCCGATTCCCCTTCCCAGACTGAGGTACTCCCTGGTATCCGTTCCTAGGGGGTCAGTTCTCTTGGAGAGGAGCCCAGAAGAAGGCCTTCCGCTGGGTTTAAGGAGGCAGGGAGTCCAGTTCAAGGAGAAGATCTCCAAAACAAAGAGGAAGGAAAGACAGGGATCAGTTGGGAGACACCCTGGTTTACTCAAGACCACAGTTCTCAGAGTGTGGACGCTGGAACCCCTGGGGTCGCTGAGATACTTTGTTCACTACATGGACATTTGCTTTGAGTTAAAACTTAGCGACAACGACAATTACGTCAGTAAACTTTACTAGTAATTATTTTCACTAAAATTTACTTGCAGGTAAAAAAGGGAAGTTTGCTTTAAAATGTCCTAGTTGACGATTTAAAAATTCTTATCTTTCCTTCGTAAACCATACTGGAAGAGATATGAAAAAAATATATATATATACACGTATAACTGAGTCACACTGCTGTACGGCACAAACTAACACAACACTGTAAATCGACTATACTTCAGTAAAATAAATTTTAAAAATAAAAGAATAAAAGTCTTCTCTCTCCTGAATTCATCATCCTTAAATCCACGTTTTAAAGCATCTTTTGTAACCGCTGAGCTGCTGGAGCTGCTGGAAGGCCCCACCCTGAGGAAAGGGAAGTTGGAGACTGAATGGTTCCCCCACTATGTGTCACTCCCTGGGGGAGAAGCACAAAGACGGTGGCGAAAGCATTATTGTTTGAAGAGTCTGAAGACACCCCAGGGGACACCTGGAGTGCACCCCCAAACCTGTGCTAGGGACAAGCATGGGCCCTTTGAGCCCCTCCTGCTTCTCGGATTCCCAGGTGTTTTGGACGTTAATCCCCACCTGCCTCCATCAGCAGAAGGAGAGAGACCGTGGAGAAACGCATGTGGGGAGGAGTGATGGGCCAGGTCTGAAGGGACACACACCAGGTCCTGCTAATGCAGCAGCAACATGGTCCTGTGACCACAGAGAGGCTGGGAAGTCCCCTCCCAAGAGGGGAGAACAGTTGAAGTTATCAGCAACAGTGAGTACTCATTTCAATTTATTTAGTGTTCAGATATGTATTGACTCTTTACCACATGCCAGCTCCGTGCAAACAGCAGCCTGAGACTTGACTGAGCAGCATCTTGGTCTGGGAGAAACTCTCCCACAGCACAGAAGACCTGTTGGGAAGTGCCTGCCATCCCAGGACAGAGGATAAAGAAAACGTCTTCTGGAAGTTCATAGAGTGATTCTAGATTGGGAGGTGCCTGGAGATGATAGGATTTGGACTCCACTTGCAGAGAAGAACAGGATACCAGTGGAGGAAGCTGGAACTGGAGCTTAGAAGCAGGGCCTATAAGTACAAGTTGTCATAAGGAATACTATGATATTGAATTCACTGAATCCATACATTCTAAAGTTATAAATGGATGGAATAATGACTCTTTGAGTGCCGCAGAATTGATGCTTTTGAACTGTGGTGTTGGAGAAGACTCTTGAGAGTCCCTTGGACAGCAAGGAGATCCAACCAGTCCATTATAAAGGAGATCAGCCCTGGAATTTCTTTCTTTGGAAGGAATGATGCTAAAGATGAAACTCCTGTACTTTGGCCACCTCATGTGAAGAGTTGACTCACTGGAAAAGACTCTGATGCTGGGAGGGATTGGGGGCAGGAGGAGAAGGGGTCAACCGAGGATGAGATGGCTGGATGGCATCACCGACTCGATGGACATGAGTTTGAGTGAACTCTGGGAGTTGGTAATGGACAGGGAGGCCTGGCCTGCTGCAATTCATGGGGTCGCAAAGAGTCGGACACGACTGAGCGACTGAACTGAACTGAATATAAGGTGAAAAAGATATCAGTAAGATGAATTCATCCCATATTTTGTAAAGCTATATAAATTTAGATGAGATCACACAGATATGTTGAGTGAAAATTTTCTAATTTTCAAACTGTTTCATTGCTAATACGGGCTTCCCTGGTGGTGCAGAGGTTAAAGCATCTGCCTGTAATGTGGGAGAACTGGGTTCGATCCCTGAGTCGGGAAGATCCCCTGGAGAAGGGAAATGACAACCCACTCCAGTATCCTTGCCTGGAGAATTCCATGGACGCAGGAGCTTGGTGGGCTACAGTCCATGGGTTGCAAAGAGTCGGACACGACTGAGGGACTTCACTTTCACTTTCATTGTTAATATAGAGACAAAAGTGCCACAGACTGCTTTGCTTGGATAGACTAACTTCTCCACAACAGATACTCAGTGCTGGTGTGTAGACATGTGAACTCAGCACGTCCCCAGCCTCTCCCTGCAGGTCCCCTGAGGCAGCGACCTCTTCTCTAGTCTCCCTGTGGACCCAGTGCCTGACTCAGGGACTCAGTCAACACTTCCTGAAATGCTACACTTGGGAAGTGGCCTCTTGTGTCCTAGTCAAGACAGTGATTTCCTCTAGAAAGCACCGCCAAAACACTGAATCTTACAGAACTGGGTTTGCTCTAACAGCAGAACTATGACGGTGGCAAACGTGAGTGGCAGCTCTCTTACTGACAAAGCCATGGAGCCCTGCAGCACTCATGCCATTTCTCACAAAGCCACCAGAGGGCGGTGTGCAGCTGCTCATGACAAACCAGCCCCATTCAAATATCCTTTCCAAGTTAACCTTGTCAGAACACTTTACAAAGTTAGAGTATTTCTTTGGGAAGATCCCCTGGAGAAGGAAATGGCAACCCACTCCAGTACTCTTGCCTGGAGAATCCCATGGAGGGAGGAGCCTGGTAGGCGACTAGTCCATGGGGTCGCAAAGAGTCGGACATGACTGAGCGACTTTACTCACTCAGAGGATTTCTTTAAAGTACAGTGATTTGCTTTTTGTCTTTAATCTCATTTGGATTCTAGTGGAAGTCCACTATAAGTAACAACTATAAGGTGAGCCTCTGACAGAAGTTGACACTAGGATACACAGACGTGTAAACTTGCATGTCCAATCCCACATTAGTCCACCTCTGTCCAGTACTCCCTCCCTCTCTTCAGTTCAGTTCAGTAGCTCAATCTTTGGGACCCCATGAACTGCAGCATTCCAGGCCTCACTGTCCATCACCAACTCCCAGAGTTTACCCAAAATCAAGTCCATTGATAGGTGATGCCATCCAACCATCTCATCCTCTATTGTCCCCTTCTCCTCCTGCCTCCAGTCTTTCCCAGCATCAGGGTCTTTTCAAGTGAGTCAGCTCTTCAAATCAGGTGACCAAAGCATTGGAGCTTCAGCTTCAGCATCAGTCCTTGCAATGAACACTCGGGACCGATCTCCTTTAGGATGGACTGGTTGAATCTCCTTGCAGTCCAAGGGACTCTCAAGAGTCTTCTCCAACACCACAGTTCAAAAGCATCAGTTCTTCAGCACTCAGCTTTCTTCATAGTCCAACTCTCATATCCTACATGACTACTGGAAAAACCATAGCCTTGACTAGATGGACTTTTGTTGACAGAGTAATGTCTCTGCTTTTTAATATGCTGGCTAGGTTGGTCATAACTTTCCTTCCAAGGAGTAAGCAGCATTTAATTTCATGGCTGCAAACATCATCTGCAGTGATTTTGGAGCCCCTCAAAATAGCCACTGTTTCTACTGTTTCCCCAACTATTTGCCATGAAGTGATGGGAACTGATGCCATGATCTTAATTTTCTGAATGTTGAGCTTTAAGCCAACTTGTTCACTCACTTCTTTCACTTTCATCAAGAGGCTTAGTTCCTCTTAACTTTCTGCCATAAGGGTGGTGTCATCTGCATATCTGACATGATTGATATTTCTCCTGGCAATCTTGATTCCAGCTTGTGTTTCTTCCAGCCCAGCGTTTCTCATGATGTACTCTGCATATAAGTTAAATAAGCAGGGTGAAAATATGCAGCCTTGACGTACTCCTTTTCCTATTTGGAACTAGTCTGTTGTTCCATGTCCAGTTCTAACTGTTGCTTCCTGACCTGCATACAGATTTCTCAAGAGGCAGGTCAGGTGGTCTGGTATTCCCATCTCTTTCAGAATTTTCCACAGTTTATTGTGATCCACACAGTCAAAGGCTTTGGCATAGTCAATAAAGCAGAAATAGATGTTTTTCTGGAACTCTCTTGCTTTTTCCATGATCCAGCAGATGTTGGCCATTTGATCTCTGGTTCCTCTGCCTTTTGTAAAACCAGCTTGAACATCTGGAAGTTCACGGTTCACGTACTACTGAAACCTGGCTTGGAGAATTTTGAGCCTTACTTTATTAGCATGTGAGATGAGTGCAGTTGTATGGTAGTTTTAGTATTCTTTGGCATTGTCTTTCTTAGGGGTTGGAATGAAAATTGACCTTTTCCAGTCCTGTGGCCACTGCTGAGTTTTCCAAATTTGCTGGCATATGGAGTGCAGCACTTTCACAGCATCATCTTTTGGATTTGAATGGAATTCCATCACCTCCACTAGCTTTGTTCATAGTGATGTTACTTATAAACTGAAGTTAGCTGTGATTCAAGACAGAAAGGGCTACTTGTTGCTTGTAGTCTACATTGTAAAGGTATTCTAGCTGCCACCAGTATTCAAAAACACGTTCAATTTAAACATTTCTCCCAGGAAACTGTCAAAGAAGATAATATTAGAGTATTTTGTCCATTTGCTACAAGTGTATAATAGCTTCAAAGCGGTAGGTCAGAAGTGAAAGACGATGATCAATATTTAATCACTATAAACTTAAGTCATTGCTCTTTAAATGTCCAGTCACTCAGACCAAGTAAAGCAGAGGACTCCTACAGTTTTGGATCTGGTGTTTTCTCTTTATTCATGTTTATCCTAACTGTAAAACATTTTATGTGGAATTACTGAAATGAAAGCTTATTGTGATATTTCACGTGCACATTTTCCTGGAGACAAAATGAATTATAGAACAAAATGAAGATGAGAAAACACACATGAAAGGTAATAAAAGCCAGCAAAAATAAACTGTCATTTTAGGGACCTTTAGAAGTCTGAACGTCATCTGAGAACAGTAATTGTTCTCAGTGTATCTTCAAACTTCCAAATTTCTTTGTTCTTCTGAAAGGAACTTATTTAACATTCTTTTTGTTGTTCAGTTGCTCAGTCCTGTTCAACTCTGCAACACCATGCACTACAGCACACCAGGCTTCCCTGTCCTTCACCATCTCCAGGAGCTTGCTCAAACTCATGTCCATTGAATCAGTTTTGCCATCCAATCATCTCATCCTCTGTTGTCCCTGTCTCCTCCTGCCTTCAATCTTTCCCAACAGCAAGGTCTTTATTAATGTGTTGGCTCTTTGCATCAGGTGGCCAAAGAACTGGAACTTCAGTTTCAGCATCAGTCCTTCTAATGAATATTCAAGACTGACTTCCTTTAGGATAGACTCGTTGGATCTCCTTGCAGTCCAAGGGACTCTCAAGAATCTTCTCCAACACCACAGTTCAAAGCATCAATGCTCTTTTGCTCAGCTTTCTTTATAGTTCAGCTCTCACATCCATACATGACTACTGACCATAGCCTTGACTAGACAGATCTTTGTTGGCAAAGTAATGTCTCTGCTTTTGCATATGCTGTCTAAGTTGATCATAGCTTTTCTTCCAAGGAGCAGGCATCTTTTAATTTCATGGCTTCAGTCACCATCTGCAGCGATTTTGGAGCCCAAGAAAACAAAGTCTCTCACTGTTTCCATTGTTTTCCCATCTATTTTCCATGAAGTGATGGGACCAGATGCCATGATCTTCGTTTTCTGAATGTTGAGTTTTAGGCCAACTTTTTCACTCTCCTTTTTCACCTTCCTCAAGAGGCTTTTTAGTTCTTCAATTTCTGCCATAAGGTTGGTGTCATCTGCATATCTGAGATTATTGATATTTCTCCCGGCAATCTTGATTCCAGTTTATGCTTCATCCAGCCTGGTATTTCTCATGATGTACTCTGCATAGAAGTTAAATAAGCAGGGTGACAATATACAGCTTCGATGTACTCCTTTCCCAATTTGGAACCAGTCTGTTGTTCCATGTCCACTTCTAACTCTTGTTTCCTCGCCTGCATATAGGTTTTGCAGGAGGTAGGTAAGGTGATCTGGTAGTCCCATCTCTTGAAGAATATTCCACAGTTTGTTGTGATCTACACAGTCAAAGGCTTTAGAGTAGTCAATGAAGCAGATGTTTTTCTTGAACTCTCTTGCTTTTTCTATGATCCAAAGGATATGGCAATTTGATCTCTGATTCCTCTGCCTTTTCTAAATCCAGCTGGAACATCTGGAAGTTCTTGGTACACATACTGTTGAAGCCTAGCTTGGAGAATTTTGAGCATAATCTTGATAGCGTGTGAAATGAGTGCAAATGTGCGGTAGTTTGAAGATTCTTTGGCATTGCCCTTTTTGGGGATTGGAATGAAAATGGACTTTTTCCAGTCCTAGGGCCACTGCTGAGTTTTCCAAATTTGCCAGCATATCGAGTGCAGCACTTTAACAGCATCATCTTTTAAGATTCGAAATAGCTCAGCTGGAATTCCATCTCCTCATCTAGTTTTTTTTTCATAGTATTGCTTCCTGAGGCCCACTTGACTTCACCCTCCAGGATATCTGGCTGTAGGTCAGTGATCACACCATCCTGGTTAGATGAGTCTTTAAAATCTGTTTTGTAGAGTTCTTCAGTATATTCTTGACACTTCTTCTTAATAATCTTCTCATTCAGTTCAGTTCAGTCGCTCAGTTGTGTCCGACTCTGCGACCCCATGAATCAGAGCACGCCAGGCCTCCCTGTCCATCACCATCTCTCAGAGTTCACTCAGACTCACGTCCATGGAGTCCGTGATGCCATCCAGCCATCTCATTCTTGGTCATCCCCTTCTCCTCCTGCCCTCAATCCCTCCCAGCATCAGAGTCTTTTCCAGCGAGTCAACTCTTCGCATGAGATGGCCAAAGTACTGGAGTTTCAGCTTTAGCATCAGTCCTTCCAAAGAAATCCCAGGGTTGATCTTCAGAATGGACTGGTTGGATCTCTTTGCTGTCCAAGGGACTCTCAAGAGTCTTCTCCAACACCACAGTTCAAAAGCATTAATTCTTCGGCACTCAGCCTTCTTCACAGTCCAACTCTCACATCCATACGTGACCACTGGAAAAACCATAGCCTTGACTAGACGGACCTTAGCCGGCAAAGTAATGTCTCTGCTTTTGAATGTACTATCTAGTTGGGTCATAACTTTTCTTCCAAGGAGTAAGCGTCTTTTAATTTCATGTCTGCAGTCACCATCTGCAGTGATTTTGGAGCCCCCCAAAATAAAGTCTGACACTGTTTCTTCATCTATTTCCCATGAAGTGATGGGACCAGATGTCATGATCTTCGTTTTCGGAATGTTGAGCTTTAAGCCAACTTTTTCACTCTCCTCTTTCACTTTCATCAAGAAGCTTTTAGATCCTCTTCACTTTCTGCCATAAGGGTGGTGTCATCTGCATATCTGAGGTTATTGATATTTCTCCCAGCAATCTTGATTCCAGCTTGTGTTTCTTCCAGTCCAGTGTTTCTCATGATGTACTCTGCATATAAGTTAAATAAGCAGGGTGACAATATACAGCCTTGACGTACTCCTTGTCCTATTTGGAACCAGTCTGTTGTTCCATGTCCACTTCTAACTGTTGCTTCCTGACCTGCATACAGAGTTCTCAAGAGGCAGATATTCCCATCTCTTTCAGAATTTTCCACAGTTTATTGTGACCCACACAGTCAAAGGCTTTGGCATAGTCAGTAAAGAAAAAATAGATGTTTTTCTGGAACTCTCTTGCTTTTTCCATGATCCAGCGGATGTTGGCCATTTGATCTCTGGTTCCTCTGCCTTTTGTAAAACCAGCTTGAACATCAGGGAGTTCATGATTCACGTATTGCTGAAGCCTGGCTTGGAGAATTTTGAGCCTTACTTTACTAGCATGTGAGATGAGTGCAATTGTGCAGTACTTTGAGCATTCTTTGGCATTGTCTTTCTTTGGGATTGGGATGAAAACAGACCTTTTCCAGTCCTGTGGCCACTGCTGAGTTTTCCAAATTTGCTGGCATATTGAGTGCAGCACTTTCACAGCATCATCTTTCAGGATTTGAAACAGCTCAACTGGAATTCCATCAGCTCCACTAGCTTTGTTCGTAGTGATGCTTTCTAAGGCCCACTTGACTTCACATTCCAAGATGTCTGGCTCTAGATTAGTGATCACATCATCATGATTATCTGGGTCGTGAAGATCTTTTTGTACAGTTCTTCTGTGTATTCTTGCCACCTCTTCTTATTTAATATTAATGAATCTTACCCTCTTTTCTAGAATTATTTTGTGTCAATCTGAACGTCAGCTTTCTCATTTTGAGATATAACATTTTAATAACATATATGCTCTAACCGTTTTTAATGCTTCCTTCAGAAATGTTGCATTTGCAATTCTTTCCCTTAGAACAATCTTTCTGGATTACCCAGTATCTAGTGTCTTAGCATCATTTGAGACTTTATTGACTACTAGTACTTAATACAGGTTGCTCTCCTGTTTCCCTATTGGAGAAGAAAATGGCAGCCCACTCCAGTGTTTTTGCCTGGAGAATCCCAGGGACGGGGGAGCCTGGTGGGCTGCCGTCTATGGGGTCACACAGAGTCGGACACAACTGAAGTGACTTAGCAGCAGCAGCAGCTCCTGTTTCCCTGGTTTGCTATTTCAAAAGTATCAACAACTATCAATACTTAAAAAAAAACTGGTGTGAATATTGCCCCTTCAAGTTTTTCATGCTTAAGCAAAATTCAGAAAATGGTGTTCTAATCTTAATTTATGCCTTGCACAAATATTGCTCTGTTGTTTTTCCTAGTGTAAAAATGAGCTGCTTCTTTTAGGAAAATAATAGGCTTGTGGTCATATCTCAAAATGCTAATAAATGGTTATTTTTCTTAAAAAGAATTATCTTCTATGATGACATGGGAAGTATACATCAAGCATTTCTGCTACATTCCAAAGTCCTATGTCCCAAGGAAAATCATTTGTATGAGCTGAACTACCCTCTCTTTCATGGAATGCAATTTTATTTGAAAGAAGGAATGACACTGGAAGATCTATAAAACTTAGTGAAACAATGAATTACTTTTAAACAATCTTACATTAGTACAAGTGACATCCAGTGTGCAAAATAAGCTTATAGATTTTAACGGAACAGAATAGGAAATAGTGATAATGTTTCAGGTTCCCTGAGAAAATACCCTTTAAGAAACTATCACTTGCACAGTTTTAGTTTTGTATCAAAGATAAACATCCACAAATAACAGGAAAGGTTATTAAAAATATTACTCCTACCTATGTATGGTCCTTTTTATTTTCATAGATTTCAATCAAAATAATGGATTCAATGCAAAACAAATGTAAAATCCACTGAGACAGACAAGGAAAAGACTTGCAAAAATATAATAATGAGAAAACTTCCACTGTTCCCACTATAGTGTTTATTTGGAGAAATTGTTATTTTTCATATAAAATCATGGGTTATTAATATTATTTTAAAGAAAATAGGTGAAAATGTTTAAACTGTTATTTCTACTACGGAAAATATCGATAGAAGTAACCACATAAACAAAATTATCCTTGGGGTCCTCACTAATTTGTAGGACTGTATAAATATCCTGACCAAAATGTTCTGAAAATCTCTGACTACACAGTCGCTGGGCCAGGACTGGGACAGTGTGACTGCAGCGTTCTCGGTGCAGGAGAGGAGGGATCAGGGCAAAGTCCCAGGCGCCAGATGCGGTTCTGAAGGTCTCAGGTTCTGAGTCAAGGGCCTTGTTTGGGGCGGGAACTGTCCATGTTGGGGATCCCTAGTCTCCTCGAGTTTCACTTTCTCTTCGCAAACGGTGTTCTGCCTTTCTGCCCGGACACTCGTGTCGCGGCCCTAGTTCTCACTCCCATTGGGTGTCTGGTTTCTAAAAGCCAATCAGCGGCCCCGCGGTTCCACGTTTTAAAGTCTCCACCTGTACCGCTCCCACTCCCACTCTCCACCAGATCTCAGACCCCGCGGATACGGGTCATGGGGCCGCGAACCCTCCTCCTGCTGCTCTCGGGAGTCCTGGTCCTGACCGAGACCTGGGCCAGTGAGTGCGGAGTCGGGAAGGAACGGCCTCCGTGGGAAGGGGCGAGGGGACCCCCGGGGGCCGGGGGAGTGGGGTGGGCAGGACCCCCAGAGAAGGAGCCACCCCGCCGCCCTCGCCCAGACGCGTCCTCTCCCACGTGGTCCCATCCTGTCCTTCCCCTGCTTCCCGCCCCCTTTTCTCTCCCCTAAGAAGTCCCGGTCCTTCTCCGACCTTTTCGGTCTCACGTGCCCTTAGCCCCATCCCCACTCCCAGCCCCATCACCTCTGACCCGGGACCTGCGCCAGGAAGAAGGTCGAGCCGAGTCTCACCCCTCCCGCCCCCAGGCTCCCACTCCCTGAGCTATTTCGGCACGTGCGTGTCCCGGCCCGGCCGCGGGGAGCCGCGTTTCTTTGCCGTCGGCTACGTGGATGGCACGCAGTTCGCCCGGTTCGACAGCGACGCCCCGAATCCGAGAATGGAGCCGCGGGCGCCTTGGATGGAGCAGGAGGGACAGGAATATTGGGAAGAGATGACACTAGATGCCAAGAAAGCTCAACAGAGATTGCGATCAGGCTTGAACACCATGCGCGGTTTCTACAACCAGAGCGCGGCCGGTGAGCGAGACAGGCCCGAGTCCAGGTCACGACCCCCATCCCCAGGGACTGGCTGGGGTCACCCCGAATTGCTGGGTCCGAGGGTCACCCCGACATTGCGGGACCCTCACCGCCCCCCCGATCCGGGAGGAGGCGGGGGGCGGGGCCGGGGGGCTTGACTTGGTTACATTTTCAGTTTGGGTTTAATCGCCATTGTGTGGTCGCGGCGGGTCAGTGTCTCACACCGCCCAGTGGGTGTTTGGCTGCGACGTGGGGCCGGACGGGCGCCTCCTCCGCGGGTTCTGGCAGACCGCCTATGACGGTGCGGATTACATCGCCCTGAATGAAGACCTGCGCTCCTGGACCGCGGGCGGACACGGTGGCTCAGATCACCAAGCACAAGTGGGAAATCTCCGGTGAGGCAGACTTCCAGCGGAACTACCTGGAGGGCAAGTGCGTGCAGTGGCTCCACAGACACCTGGAGACCGGAAAGGACACGCTGCTGCGCGCAGGTATGAGGGGCACCGGGCCTCCCTGATCTCCTCACAGGCTGGAGCCGGCTTTCCACGAGGAGAGGAAAATGGGGTCCTTCTGCAAACACCGCCCCAACTTCTTGTCTGGAGAGGGGGAATCCCCCAGGTTTTCATATTCTGTACAAGACAGTGACACACCAGTGGCCCCATTTCTCTGAAGGACAGTTAAAGCATTCAATGTTTGTGGAGAAGCAGAAACCCATCCCTGAAATAACTGGCCAGTGGTGCCCTTTGACACTGACTGCCATCTTGTGAATCATGAGTTTCTCTCTCAAGGCCTGTTCTCACCCTGAGACCATCTTAGGAGGCCAGACTCCATCTTTTCTGAGACAGTCAGCCTCCACTCAAGTCAGGACCATTACTCTGTATTTTCTCCTTACATGGAGTCTCCTACCATGGCACTCACCCTGACTCCAAAACTTTCCAAGAGCTAGGAGTTTTCCCCAATCCTGGAGTCCAGGCTGGTGGTGTCTGGTGTTTGTGCTGCTTCTTTTCAAACCCATTATCTTGTCCATTCTTAGCACGGTCACGTGGTTCTGCTTCAGTGGCCCATGGAGTGTGAATTTTCTGATTCTTCCTCTTCAGACCCTCCAAAGGCACATGTGGCCCATCACTCCATCTCTGACCATGAGGTCACCCTGAGGTGCTGGGCCCTGGGCTTCTACCCTGAGGAGATCTCACTGACCTGGCAGCGTGATGGGGAGGACCAGACTCAGGACATGGAGGTTGTGGAGACCAGGCCGTCAGGGGATGGAAACTTCCAGAAGTGGGCGGCCCTGGTGGTGCCTTCTGGAGAGGAGCAGAGATACACGTGCCGTGTGCAGCATGAAGGGCTTCAGGGGCCCCTCTCCCTGAGATGGGGTAAGGAGGGGGTCGCAATGGAGCTTCCCCCTCGGATAAGGCAGGAGCCCTTCTGGACATGTTCACCAAGGTCAGGACTGAAGCCTGAAGTCTGGCTCCTTCCCTTTCTTCCACAGAACCTCCTCAGCCCTCCATCCCCATCATGGGCATCATTGTTGGCCTGGTTCTCCTCATGGTCACGGGAGCTGTGGTGGCTGGAGCTGTGATTTGGTGGAAGAAGCACTCAGGTAGGGAAAGGAGGGAGGGATCTGAGTTTTCTTGTCTCACTGGGCAGTTTTCTGACCCAGGTGCAAGTTTGCTTGCCTCGTTACTGGAAAGTACTCTCCACACACTTGTGGAGTCTGAGCTGATGCTTAGAATGACCCTTTTGTAAAGTACATGTGAAAATGAAAGACAGATTTCTCATCTTCATAATTCCAGCTGGGGGCCTGTTTCTCAGCATTTGAAGGTCAGGAGGGAATGTCCCTGCTGAGGACAGACTTCCAGGAGGGCAGCTGGTCCAGTCTCCCCACGTCTCCTTGCTTCATGTTCCTGAGCCTGTCCTGGATTTTTGGTCACAGTTCTGAAAAGTTCTTTGTTGTCCAGGACTAGGGAGTTCTAAGATCTCATGACTAAGTCTCTCCCTGGTCCCCACGTGATACTTTCTTCTCACAGGTGAAAATGGAAGGGGCTACCACCCCGACTGCAAGTAAGTACAGAGGCAGTGATTCCTGAGACGCTTGTGAGGGTGCGACAGGAGGTCGTGCGGGACTCACCCTCCTCAAAGTGCCTTCTCTAGTTTCTCTCCTGTGGGTTCTGACCACATCCTGGTCTTGTTTTCCTCCAGGCAGTGACATTGCCGAAGGCTCTGATGTGCCTCTCTCAGTTCCTACAGGTGAGATCCTGGGGCGTCTAGATTGGGAGAGGAGTTGGGGCAGAGGGGACACACTGGGAGGCGGGGGTCTCTGAGTGGGACATGTGAGCGTGTGGGGGTGTGTGGAGAATGTCAGCCCTTACATGACCATCCTGAACTGGTTCCTGATTCTTTTCTCTCACAGTGTGAGACAGCTGCCTTGTGGGGACTGAGTGGTGCTCCGTCCCACTTTGCGAATTCTGACCCCGGACCTCTCTTTCCGAAGCTGCATCTGAAGGTGTCCGTGCTCCTATAGTGTAACATGAAAACGTGGGGAGACTGCTGACCTCTTCCAATCCAAACTCCTGGATTTAAAAAATGCTGCCTAATAGTCACAGCAGGAGGAATATGCGACCTGTCCGCCTGGGATCTTTTCTGAAGAGAAAATATCATTGTGTGTAGAGTGCAGACGGTCGGTGTGGGAGGGAGGGTGGTCCGCTCGTGGGGAAGCACAGGCAGCACTGGTGTCAGTGTGAGAGGAGGATGAGCTGTAGCTGCCGCGAGAGTCTAGTGGCCCGAGTCCACATCAATGAAGATGGGATACAGAGGCGTCTACGCTGATCGTTCCTTCATCTGGTATTTGGTGTGTGCCTGATGGATGATGCTCTATTTTTGCTCTGTGAAACCTCAGTGAACTAACAACAGACACCCTTGGTTGACCGTGTGCAGTGTGTTCTGGTGAGATGGGGCAGAGTGAGCCTAGTAAGTGAGGGAAGTGTCTGCCTAGAGATTGGCAAGTGCTCTGAGGAAGGTGACCCAGGGTATAAGCGTGTGGGTGCAGGGAATGTGGCTGTTTCACCAGGGTGGTCAGTTAGGCCCCGTGGAGGAGGTGATATTTGAGTAAAGATGTGAAGGACATGAAAGAATGTCCACAAGTGTGTCTGGGGGAGTTCCCTCAGGCAGAGGAGCCTCGAGTGCAAATGCAGGCGGGCAGGAGAGTGTGTGTGTTCAAGAAGAGCCAGGAGGCAGGTGTGGCTGGAGGAGCAAGGAATAGAGATGAGATCCAGTGTCTGGCCAGATCATGTGGGCCTCCAGCATATTAGAAGGTGTCTGATGTCTGTGAAAGATGTGGACTTATAAGATGGTTTGAACAGAAGATGACCTGGTGTGACTGCTCGCTAGAAGTGTCAGTCTAACTGCTGAGCAGAATCAGGAGGTGAAGGGTGAGGGATGCAGTGGAGGAGCCTGTAGGATTGGTGCGGTGTCCAAGGTGGGGATGCTGGTGCTCCCCTGAACCCTTATTAGATCTAGACAGTTGGGAGTAGAGCCTGAGAATCTGCATTTGTAATAAGGTTGGGGCTGATGCTGCTGGTCTTCAGATCACACATTTAGTAGCAGGAACGTATGTAGACCAGGATTCCCACATGCTGTGTGTCAGCCTCACACACAGAGGTTGTTAAAGAAGCAATCATTAGTCTTGTCCTAATACTCTGAGAAGGTGGTTCTGGGGAGAGGCTGAGCATTTCATAAGAAGCCCCACAAGCAATTCTGATGATCAGCCAATTTGGGAAGCCCTGAGGTATATGAGATCGAGTGGCCAGAGAGGGATCTTAAATCCACATTTAAAAGCATTTTTTTTCTTCAGAAAGAGAAAGGAATTTATATTGACAATTCATATTGTCAATTATGAGGTGTGATGTTGAGAAATAATGCAATTCTTATTCCACATCAAGACTTAGGCAGTGGTTCACAGTTCAGCATAATGAAATCCTTGCTCTCTGAACTGTTCTCAAGGTTGAGTTCTCCTCACTCATTCTTGGAGCTAACAATGGGATCTAAATAAAGTTAGGCATACAGTACTTATATATATGGCTCCCCGGGAACAGGATCCACAGTGTCCACTCCAGGCCAGATCCCACAAAGGCAGTTTCGAGGCTCCTGACAACTGGAGGTGGTGTGACTCCCACTCTCGACACCCTTGTCAGATGCATCCTGCATGGTTCCAGCTTCTCTGTGTCACAACGTCCTGAGTAGTGTCTGACATGTGGTCACCTGAGTGGTGGGACCTCAGCATCACACTGTGTGCTTTGGCAAGAGTATTTGGGAAAGCGCATTTTCTTCTTTAATGGAGGAAGGTGGCCTCTGCCTCCTACCAAGACTCTTTCAGTGTGGAATTCTCCAAATGTGGAAGTGCTACTAATCAGGTGAGGGGGAGAGAGGGATGGACAAGAATGTCAAATTCCAATTGTTAGAGCAAAGATCTGGAACTGGAACTTGATCTGGTACATTGTAGGCACTCGAGTCTGGCTGAAAGAACAAGTGACTAATAAATGTCATCCAGGGTAGAGATCTGCTTGTTTACTTGTTTTGTTTTGTTTTCATTGGAGTGTAATTGATTTACAGTGCTGTGTCACTTTCTGCTGTACAAGACAGTGAATCAGCTCTAAATATATTCAGTCTTCTTTAGATTCTTTCCCCATATATGCCATTAGAGAGTGCTGGGTAGAGTTCCCTGTGCTATGCAGGATCCACAGCACTTTAAAGCGCAGCCCAGATGGTGGTGGAGGGAGATCCTACGAGGATGGCTCTGCTCCAGATGCAGAAAAATCCAGACCAGGTGGGAGCACGTCAGCAGGGTCCAGGACAACATTTCCAAAAAGGAAAAACTTATGGAATATCCAAAGTATCCCCACTTCCTGAAAAAGTCATGCAAACAGAGCAATCATTAGAGCTGAATTCATGAGAGCTTCATAGAACATAATCAGCAAGCACAAAGCCTCAAGAGGCTCTTTAGTTCTTCACTTTCTGCCATTAAAGTGGTATCATCGCCTTATCTGAGGCTGTTGATATTTATTTGTCTGGCAATCTTGATTCCAACTTGTGATTCATCCAGCCTGGCATTTTGCCTGATGCTTTCAGCATATATGTTAAATAAGCAGGGTGACAATGTTCAGCCTAATTATCCTCCTTTCCCAATTTTAAGCCAGTCCGTAATTCCGTGTCTGCTTCTACCTGTTGCTTCTTGACCTGCATACAGGTTTTCAGTAGGCAAGTAAGACAGTCTGGTATTCCCATCTCTTTAAGACTGTTCCACAGTTTGTTGTGATCCACACAGTCAAAGCCTTTAGCATAGTCAATGAAGCAGAAGTAGATGTTTTTCTGGAATTTCGTTGCTTTCTCTGTGATCCAACAAATGCTGGCAATTTGATCTCTGGATCCTCTACCTTTTCTAGACCCAGTTTGTACATCTGGAAGTTCTCAGTTCACACACTGCTGATGCCTAGCTTGAAGAATTTTGAGCCTAATTTTGCTAGCATGTAAAATGAGCACAATTGTACAGTAGTTTAAACATTCTTTGGCATTGTGCTTCTTTTGGATTGGAATGAAAACTGACCTTTTCCAGTCCTTTGGTTCGCTTCACTTCCTCATATGTAGAAAAGCATTAAATCCTTTCACAGGTCCTTGTGACTAGCAGAAAACCTTTGGAAGATAAGTATTTGATTGCACTGAACTCCCTCCTTCACCAAAATCATATACACTGACCTTCCCTCCCTACCTCTTTGGAGCTGTTTCTCAGAGCTCTCTGAGGTGCTGTCTCCCAGGCTGCAGTCCTCATTTTGCCCCAGATAAAACTTAACTCACAAGTCTTAAGCTGAGCATCTTTTTAGTTGACAAGTGTAGTAGTCAGGGAAAAGAAAAAGCTGAATGAACTAAGTATGATCAATATATAAATAAAGTGGGAAACTGAAGGGATGGGAAGACTGAAAGAAAGCCTTGACTAGGAACTATTTCATCAGCCACTGTGTGATGTGACAGACAGTGGCTGTGACAGAAAAAATCAAGCAGCAGTTCTAACAAGGCACCGGGTTTAGAGGTTTGGAAATAAAAGCCAAAAGCATCAGCTAAAAATTATTCAAAGTGGTAGCCGATGGGAAAGCAGTAATTGAGAAGAATCAGGATTATAACAGTCTATATCATGAGAAATCAGGCACAGATATTTGACTTCTTAATTTATAGACAATTGTGCCTTTGATTAAATAATCACACAAGAAAATGAATGAGGAAGGTTTTGCTTAATAAAAGCTGAGTACAACAAATGGCACTTGAGAGTTTACTAAAATGCAAGAATGCTCGAAACATGCATGCAAACTGCGTGAATGAGGTTAACCTTGAATGAAACCATGAAAGAATATATCATCCCATTCGGATAAACATAGGGAATGAGTTCTCTGTTCCCATTACCCTACTGTGCATCGTGTGCACCAGGCAGGGAGGGAACAGGCCCTGCCTAGAACCCTTCGCCACCCTCTTGCTTCCAGTCAGGTCCTGCTGCAGAAAGTGCTCCTGTCCCCTGTCTTGGGTCTGTGTGAGGTGCCCCTTAGAACACGCGTGCCACAGATGCTTTACCTGGGTGGGGCTAAGGTCGTCCTGACCAAGGAGAGCACCACTCACCTGCGTGCCCCCAGACCAGAAGTCAGGAGTGATTGTGGGTTCGTTGGAGAAGTCTCACCTCCCGTCTGCCCTGTGGAAATCAGTCGAGCTGATGGAGGGAGATGCTGCTGCTTGATTGATGCCTCCACTTTCTGGGCTCCTTTACCCTCTCAGTTCAGGACACTAATCCCCAACATTTATGGCGCCCTCAAAGCAGATGTTCCTGTATTCCTCCTAATCAGAAGCCCCCAAGCCCTGTCCTGTCCCCTCCCCCACATCCCCCTTCAGCTCTGCTTCATTACATGAGGGTGACAATTTCAGGGGAGATTCTCCCAGGGTTAGGCACTGAACACTGGCCCCAGATGTCCCACTGCATTATCCCCCAGCCCTTTATGCTGAGCCTGCCAGACAATGGGAGCTGGAGGAGAGAGAGGTGGGAGATTATTAGAGCCTTTTCAAGGCTGAGAGAAAACTCTCCTTTTCCCCAGAATCTTACACACTGTCCCTTCCCAGCATGCAAAACAAAATGCAATCCAGATGTGTATATTTAAAGAACAGTTAAAACTTTTAATATGAAGTTATACAGTTGTTGCAGGCATGAAGTAATGCATATATGACTGTGACAAGGGTGAAGGGAACCTTAAATTTGCAGAAATCTGCTAGTAGTCATCTCAGGAGAAGCCACAATAAGGAAACTGGCAGATAAAGCTTATTGGTAATAATTTACTGTCCATGTGTTCTATTATAATTAAAAAGCAAAAGTAATATTAGAACTAGTATGGTGCAGCTGCAACCACCTCAAATATATTAACACTTTTAATCCAGTCCAGTCACGACTGGAAAGAAACAGTAGTTTTCTCACTTCATAGATGAAGAAATGGAGACTTCAAGAAAGAATGTGTTATACTGTAAATCAACTACCTTCAAAAATATAATAATAAAACAAAAAATACATCTATATGGAATCTAGAAAAATTATACTAGTGAACTATTTACAGAGCAGGAATAGACACACAGACATGGAGAATGGACTTGTGAGGGAAGGAGAAGGTGGGACGAATTGAGGGTAGCGTTGAAATATATACATTACCATGTATAAAAAGCTACTGGGATAAACAGATATGGAATGAGTTCTCTATTCCCATTACCTTACTGTGCACCAGGCATGGAGGGAACAGGACCTGACTATGTACTCAACCTGGTGCTCAGTGACCTAGAGGGGTGGGATGGGGAAGGTGGGAAGGAAGTTCCAGAGGGAGGAGATACATGTATACTTGGCGGAGGCAATGGCACCCCACTCCAGTACTCTTGCCTGGAAAATCCCATGGACAGAGGAGCCTGATAGGCTGCAGTCCATGGGGTTGCTGAGGGTCGGACATGACTGAGCGACTTCACTCTCACTTTTCACTTTCATGCATTGGAGAAGGAAATGGCAACCCACTCCAGTGTTCTTGCTTCGAGAATCCCAGGGACGGGGGAGCCAGGCGGGCTGCCGTCTATGGGGTCGCACAGAGTCGGACACGACTGAATCGACTTAGCAGCAGCAGCAGCAGCATGACTGATTCACACTGCTGTATGGCAGAAACTGATACATTATAATGCAAGCATTCTTCAATTAAAAATAAAATATAAAATAAAAATAATTTAAAAATGATAAGATAAATAACAGAACACACAAAAAAGAAAAAGTGCTATTAAGACCAGAACTAGGAACTGAATTCAGTCCTCCTGGCTGCAGATTCTAAGCTTCCCCTGTTAAACTGATGGAGCTGGAGTCTGACACAAGGACTGAAATTCTGGGTGTGTGAGGCCATTATGATCAGTTGGTTCCGTCTGGAATTGATACTGGTCTTGTAGTCTAATAGGCTCTGGGGAAAAGAAAAACCAATAAATCACTGATTAAGTGGTTGCAGAATACTGCTTTTCATTCCCTCAGAGCTTCTCCTTTAGTTGCTTCGAAGTCAGATTCTGCCTTCCTCTGAGGGAAGACACACCTGTTCTTTTTTGCCTTTTTCTCAGCTCTTGCTGAACTCCTCCCCTGACTCCATCAACATCATCACCTGTCCCTGATGCCACCACGCTCCACGACAGGCACAGAAGTCACAGGACACAAGGAGACGATCTGGAGTGAAAACCCAAGGTCTTTCTGCCTTGAACCCAGATCCATTCTCTAATACAACATGAGGCTCCCTCACAGACAGGACCCAGCTCGATGTTCCTCTAGCCCGGGAGTGGTCACACACACAACTCCTTTCTCTCCTCAGTTCTCAGCCTCCTCACCCGCACAAGGACCTGCTCCACCGCTCGGCTCCACCTCAACCCTGACCTCCACATCCTGCAGCTCCCCTCCCCCTCACCCCCAGCCCTGAGCCAGCAGCTCCGAACTAGAAAGCCCATCCAAAGGCCCAGGGGACAGCAGCCCCGTCTAGAAACACTGGACTGCCACAGACTCTCCCCCTGACCGGACCCTAGAGCACCCCTGGCCTCGCCCCCAACCCTCACAGCTCCTAGGCTGCACTTGGACTTTCCTGCTCCTTCCTGGGAATCCCAGCTCCACTCTAAGTGCTGGGTTGGGCTGAGGCAGAGCAGGCCCTCCTGCCTTGCTCAGCCAGAGAGTCAACCAGGACTCGCCCTCACTACCTGCAGGGGATCTGCTTTTCAATGTGGATTGAGATTCTTGAAAATTTCCCCAGAATGTGGCTGTACCTGGGCCCCTCTGCACTCTGGGACTGCCATCCCACCCTCCACCTCCCAGCGGGAGCACCCCATTTGAATTCCTGTTTTATTCAATATGCATGGAAATCCTATTAAGGTTTGTCACCTGAAATCATAAACAATTTTATTGCACACTAAAAACTTCAAAAGTAATTTTGAGAAAATAGCACATGATTTTCACAGTTTTCCCAGCAAATGCCCCAATACATACAAGATAATCATTTCTGCCCCAGAGTCACCAGAACTGATGTTCCCCAGATAAAAGCAGGAGAAACTACAGATCTGCTGGGTCCCTGCTCCGGGTGCTACACGGACAGTCTGCTGCTGTGAGAACTAACCACCCCTGTATGCCCAGGCCGAAGGCCAACTGGTAAGGGGATCAGGTTTGGGGATAAGAAACCATGCCCCCAACAAGGCACCTGACATAGAAGGAGCCTCGACAGAAGGAGCCGAGTCTCTGCCACCTGTTTACTGTTCCACATTCTGCCTTTGCTCTTTGCCACACACAAAAATCTGCTTCTCTTTTCCTCTCCCCTCAACTCACTTGATTATGGGGGAAGTAGTCACAGAGCCCATCCCTTCCTCCAAATCTACAAGGCAGTGACCGCCATGAGGAAAGGAACTGACTTGTGGGTAGGGTGAGGCCACAGAGCGCAGACCCAGTGTCCTGCTCTGAAGAGTATCCCAAGGGGCTAGATAGGAAAAACCTGGAGATAGGGTAAAATCAGTGACCCCAGTTGCCTGAGGACTGACTGGTCTCCTCTCCTCAAATGGTCAAGGGATATCTACTAGTCCTCCATATTATGGGGAAGGAGAGCCCAGCTAGCATGGGGGCACTTGATGGGAACTTGAGAAAGGTGCAGGCTGGGGGTGATCCAGCAGAAACTGAACTCAGAAGCTAGTTCATGGGGGAGGAATTTGAGAGGTTGCAAGACATTTCTAAGTGGGGCCTGGAAAGGGGACATCACAGGCAGGGCTCTGACCATCCACTGACCCCTAGTTTGAGCCTTATGATTTTTTCACTTGGATTCTTAATAATGACTGAAAACCCGGGGGCGGGAGAAATGCAGACAGGCACTTAGATCATCTCCTTTCCTCTGAATTCTTCTTCAGTTTTTACCCCCTCCTCACCAGGTAGACAATTTACTGAAGGTTCTCTCTGATTCCTGGATCACCTAGACCCTCCCAACCAGCACATAATCCAACACATGCTCCCCGACAGGCCCCGGTGAGCCTGCCAGAAAACAAAGAGAGCTGAGAACAGGGCAGGGGCTGAAATCCTCGTCGCTGCCGAATCTCACACAGAGCACCCCTGCCCAGATTTCTCACCTGGCCTCCCTGTAGCTGATGCTGTCTTCCTCTTCTTGATACAACAATAGACACAAAATCCGATGATCAAAAAAACAGCAACGCTCATGATCCACCATGATCTGTGGCGCACCAGGGTCTTTCCTGGAAAAGGACCTTATTATGTACAACCCGGGCACCCCAGAGCCACAGCCTGCTCTCCTCTCCCTGACCCTGGCCTCTGAACCTCCCAGGGTCACAACCGCCCCAGGCCCACCCCAGTCTCACCCAAGGGGGCGAGGTGTGCACTGAGATTTCCGCTGTGTTCCACAATGCACTTGACCCGCTGCTCCTCTCTTTGGGGAATTCTTATGGTCTCCCAGGTGTAGTAGGTCCCATTCCCATCAGGCAGGACACCCCCAGACTCCTGGGCGTCCCGGCTCATGGGTTCCTCGTCCCGAAACCAGACCACTGAAATATTCCGGGGAAAGAAGCCAAAAGCCTTGCATGTGAGGTGGACCATGCCCTCTGAGTCCTGGCTGCGGGTCACGGTCATGGCTGGGGGCACTGTGGGGAGAAAGCACAGAGCCAGTGAGGCCCATGGCCAAGCCCTGCTCCCTTGAAGGAAGACGGAGCGCTCAGGGCTGCTGCTCCTCACTGTCCACCTCCGGCTGAGCCCTCATCCCCCCGGCCTGCTCCAAGTTCTGCACCCTGGGGCCCAGGTCCTCTGGTGGGGAAGGGGAGGCGTGGGATGGGCCTCACTCTCTTGGGTCCACTGTTGATGCTGGGGAGAGGGCTGTGAAGGGTGGGCTTCTGGGGATTAGAGGGAATTTTCTGGATCAGGCAGGCTGGGAGCCAGGGGCCCACCCCCATGTAAGGGCCTCCTCTGCTGCCTGACACCCAACTCCCCTTGTACAGTTTCTGTCAGAGGACCTGCTGCTCCCCTGGACAACTGTCAGAGGGGCAGTTCATTTTCCCCCAACCCACCCATCTTTCTACAGTGGATTTAACAGAACAGGAAAGAAACCCCAGGACACCACGCCAACAGAGCACATACATGCCCAGAGGACAGGGAGGGCCTCCGTGGGCAAGTCGGGATGGGAGGCTTTAAGAACAGGGGCAGAGGAAGAGCCTGGCCCAGCATCAGTACCTTTCCTCTCCATGAAGCCCGTCCAGGATTCCAGGTAGTCTCGCAGTCTCCTACAAAGTTCTCCCTGCACGTGGGCCTGGTAATGCTTGCTTAGAAAGCCATCTGTGTCCCAAGACTTCACCATTTCCATTTCCAAGGTCTGAGCCAAGGACTGGGGCAGGGTACATCCGTGAGCCTCCTGGTAACAGGAGAGGAGGAGCTCCCCGTTGAAGTGGAGAAGCCGGAAGCCCCGGGGTGGCTGTCTTCATGGATCTTGCAGCCCACGGTCTCCTGGAGGGAATGTGAGCCTGCCCCATCCCCACCCCCTATCAGTGACTCCTCTGGTCCCCAGGGCCTCTGTCCTCCCAACCAAGTGAGAAAGTCCAGATAGAGGGCTCCCCCTGCCCCCCTCCATGTATTCCCTGTGCTGCTGAACTCACAGACCCCACTTCCTCACCCCCCACCCCCAAATTCAGAGGAAAGAGGCCCATGCTCTGGCTGCAGATCTTCTGGGAAAATGGCCCACAGCACTCTTGCCCCCTCTGCACTCTCACCTCTTTTCTCCTTCTGCAGGGACAGGATGTCTGCTAGAAGTCTCTTGAGCTCCTTCCACATCTCATTCAAGTCCTTGGACTCTGTCTCCCAGGTCTCCGATCCTAGCTTTTCAGCCCATTGTCCCCAGGGCTCTGCCCTGCCTTTTTGTGATCATAGAGCAGGAAGGTCTGACCATCCAAGTGTCCCCCAGCAAAAAACTGGACTGCACAAAGCCATCCCGGGAAAGCACAGTCACGTTGTATAAAAGAATGTGGGATCCTGGGGAAGGAAGAACCACAGATGAAGCTGCTTTCTGGAGACAAGTGCACATCACATGTTTAACAGACAAGTTCTGCATCCTGACCTGCTCCAGGTGCTGAGGATGCAGAACATGCACGTGTAAAGGGACCAGAATGAGGAGTTCCATACGGGAAAAATGGGAAAAAGAAGAAAGGAGAGGGGACATGAGGAGTGGAGGGAGAGGGTGGAGATGGACACACGTGTAAGACAAGTGCCAGGACAGGGAGGCACCGGCTCCCTATGGGCCCAGGCAGGAGGGCAAGGGGAGAGGCAGGAAGAGCAGGGTGAGGGGGAGGTGGAGTCAGAGGGAGGGAAGGGCAGTGTCAGACCCAGGACCAGAGGGATCCCTGGTCAGAGGGGGGGCAGGTGAGATGGAGAGCGAGGGCTGCTGCCCCTGGTGCAGGCTCATGATGGACAAGGCGGGCTCCAGGGAGGGTGAGGCAGGAGGCAGAGGGGCCTGAGGGGCTGGGCTGTGGCCCCAAGAGAGATGAAGGTGGGCCAGTAACCTGGAGGAGCTCAAGGAGTGGGTCTGGGCTCAGAGTGGTCTGGGCTTAGAGTGCAAAGAGGCATGGTGAGGCCCCAGGTGGGGAGGTGGCTGCACCTGCCCGTGTCCCTTGGGAGAGGAGTCAGTGCCATGCACACAGGGGTCATAGAGAATTAAAATATCGGAGTGGCAAGAGAAGACAGAACTGAAAGCCAAGGTGCACACTGGAAGCATCTACATGGTGGGAGGGGTTTGGGGGAGTGAGGTCACACCTCCACAGAGGGTTTGGGTCAGGCAGCCAGCAAGCAGGGGGTGGGGGCCTGGGAGTAGACTCCCTGTAGGAAAAGCCTGCTGACCAAGTGGCATAAAAAGGATTTCAGATACAAGATTGAGATAGTGACAGCCCACTGGGGTCGTGGAAGCAAAGAGAGGGTGATGAAGGCTAAGGAGGTGAGCAGTGGACCAAGGGCAGTACTCTTACTGTGGGGGAAGGGAAGAGACTGCAGAGGAGATGTGGTGAGGGCCTGGGATTGAGGGGCAAGAGATGAGCATGGCTCAGGGGTGACCCTCCCTTGGGTTAAGGTAAAGACAGAAGAGGAGGGATGCCCTGGGTGAGGGAGGGTGAGAGTGAGGTGGAGATTCTGGGCACCACAAGAGGGGGCCTGTGATTGATGACTTGGTGAGGGCCAAAGGCACTGGGACAAGGGTGAGAGCAGGGCAAGGTGCCATGGAGGAAGCTGGAGAGGGACAGGGACAGTGGGGTCCGGCCCCCGGAGCCTGGAGAGGGGAGGGACCCAGAGGGTGAGGCTTAGGACGCAGGAGTGGGGAGGGGCCGTGTTGGGGGAAAGGCCCTCCTTGGACGAGCGCCAAGAGCAGGTGCCTGCACGGGGGGCGGAGGTAGGAGGGTGGGTGTCAAGTGGGGGACAGGTCCTCCTCCAGGGGCTGGGCACTGTGCTCAAGGCCCAGGGATCATTGGCAGGAGAGCTCCCCCTGGTGATGGGTGGAGGGGAAAAATCATGGGTAAAAGTCATCCCAAGAAAAGTAAGGTTAGTGAAAGCTGAGGGGAGGTAGGAGCCTTGCAGGTGACTGATCCTCGCAGGAAAAGACCCATGAGGGGAGGGCAGGGACCCGTAGTGGGAAAAGGGATGAGGGTGGGGATGCCCTAGGAAGAGATCAGAGAGCGGTAGAGAGGAGGGGGCAGCAGGGGGGGAGGGGGCTGCAAGGAGGGGGGGGGCAAATCCTGAGGGGGCCTGAGGGCTAGCAAGGGAGGAGGTAAGGAGAGATTCAGTCGTGGGACCACAGGCACAGCGGAAAATTAGAGTTCGCGTTAGTGGGGGAGGGGGATAACGGGGGAGGGGAGGGGGAGACCACGGAAGTCGCAGGAAGAATCCTTTGGTCCCAAAGCCCTCAGACCTAACCTCCGTCAGTGATTCAGGAGCCGCCACAGTGCCCATAGCAGTAGGAAGAGTGCGGATCGAGCTTGCCCCTTCCCAGAGGCCCTGGTCACTAGAAAAAGGGCCCTAACTCTCGGGGCTGAGGACCCCTGAGCGCCGCCAACCTGGAAACTCCTTGTTTCCGGCGTCCAGAAGTGAGAAGAGACGGCAGAGCTAAGAATAGGAGAGAACAGCTTTCAGGGGCATAAGAGGGCGCCCCATAGACGGCTAAGAAGTGATCGCCTGAGCCTGGGACCTGGAAGAAACGCCATTCAGGAGAGCAACGGGCGGGGCGAGGAGGCGGCGGCGGGAGTGGGGGGGCAGCGGCAGAGAGCGGGGTGGGGACCAGGCTGCCTTGTCAATCAGGAGAATCTGAGGACTGAGGCATGTGATGAGGACACCGGGGAGGGCAGGTGGGGCAGGGAGAGCAGAGGCTAGGAACTGGAAAGAGACTGAAAAGCGGGATGCAGTGCTCGCTACACGCCGTGTGAAGTTCCCGGCCGCTCCTATACCTTACACCTCCCTCCCCCCGACCTGCCTCCCACCCGCCCACCTCCTCTATTCGCTCAACCCCAGCCGCAGTTGAGACGATCCCCGCGACGCTCACCGAATCCTATCGAATATTAACCACCCGAACCCCTGAAACCGCCCCGGGCTTCGTCCGGACTGAGACTTCAATGAACCCCACTCACCGGCGGCGTTACCCAGGGATACAAAAAGGCAGCGACGGCTAGAAACAGCCAGACACGAGAGAGCCACATGGCCCAGATCTTGTCTCCCTGCCAGAGGATCCGGGACCGAAGGAAAGCTGGCGGACCCCTGAGGAACCGCGGCGGAAAACTGAGGGGGTGGTGAAGTTGCGCCAGCAAATCCATTCACTTGGCCGGGCCCTAGACCCGGCCCGCCAGGCCGGCCCCGCCCCCGCCCCCGTCCCGCCCCGCCCCCTCTGCTTGTCTGTTTCCGCTCCTCAGTTCAGTTCAATTCAGTCGCTCAGTCGTGTCCGACTCTCTGCGACCGCATGAACCGCAGCACGCCAGTCTTCCCTGTCCATCACCAACTCCCGGAGTTTACCCAAACTCAAGTCCATTGAGTCGGTGATGCCACCCAACCCCCTCATACTCTGTCGTCCCCTTCTCCTGCCCTCAATCTTTCCCAGCATCCGGGTCTTTTCCAATGAGTCAGTTCTTCACATCAGGTGGCCAAAGTATTGGAGCTTCAGCTTCAACATCAGTCCTTCCAATGAATACCAGGACTGATCTCCTTTAGTCCAACTCTCACATCCATACATGACTACTGGAAAAATCATAGCCTTGACTATTCAGACCTTTGTTGGCAAAGTAATGTCTCTGCTTTTTAATATGCTGTCTAGGTTGGTCATAATTTTCCTTCTAAGGAGTAAGCGTCTTTTAATTTCATGGCTGCAGTCACCATCTGCAGTGATTTTAAAAGCCTGAAGGCTAGAAAAGCCAGGGAGGTGAGACGGAGGGTGAGCTTTAGAGACATTTCAATGTTTCCGGCCTTTGGGGGCTCTTCCTTTAGACACAACTTCTCTTCCAATCCAACCCACCTCCATCTCCCTCCACCTCGCACAGCAGAGTTACTGGCAAAAGTCTACTGAGACCAGCCAGGGTCTTCCCCGGTGGTCCAGTGGTTAAGAATCCGCCTGCCAGCACAGAGGACACAGGTTCCATACCTGGTCTGGGACGATCCCACGTGCCTCGGGGCAACTAAGCCGGCGCACAGCAACAACTCAACCCTTGAGCTGCAACCACTGAAGCCAGAGTACCCTAGAACTCCTGCTCCACAAGGGAAAGCCACCTTAAATGAGAAGCCCGTTCAGCCCAACTAGAGAGTAGCCCTCACCTTCTGCAAGGAAAGAAAGCTCAGCCAAGCAAGGAACAGACTAGGTGCCACAAGGAAGAATCACTGCAGCTGAGGAAACAAACAAAAAGTCTACTGAGACCAGTTTTGTAGATTTCAGCAACTCTGCCTCTCAGAAGTCACTACCCCAGATGAATGACCAAACCCTTCTCTCCTTTCATTTTTAATTGGAGGACACCTGCTTTACAGTGGTTGGTTTCTGCTGTACAACAACATGAATCAGCCATAAATATACATATATCCCCTCCCTCTAATCTCCTTCTCCTCCTCCGACTGACTGCTATGTGTCTTCTGGTGGCCTCATTCTACAAGTATCTGCATTCTCTCAAGGAGACTCTTGGTTCAGGCCCTGGGGAATCACAGGTTCAGTGACATGACTCCCCAAGATCCACTCCAACACCAACCTCTCCAGATTCCCTTTTCAAGCTGCCTCAGTACATCTGCACCTCTGGGCCCATCCTCCCCTCAAACCCAACAGGTCTACAAGCAAACTCCACACACCAGCCTCTCCGAGTTCTCTTTAAGCATCACCAGCTTGGTCCCTTCTGATCCCCTTTCCCCTGCCTCTCATGGACTCATAGTCAGCTCCTCCAACCCCTGTTCAGTCCCACAGCAGCTACCTTAGTCCAAGCTTTCATCTACCTCAGCCTAGAGAACTGCAAAGGCTTCCTGAACACAGGTCTGTCCCCAGTTATAACCATAATGCCCCAAGCCATCCACAGCTGCCCCATCTGCAGAATTAACACAGAGTGTCTCTACTTCATCTTAAGTGGAAGCTGCCACAACCAGCTAGGTGGCACCATTTTCCATTTCTCTGTGACATCAGGATGCCATTGCTTACACATCACTCTCCTGTGGGTTACCCTCCTCTGCCTTCCAGCCCATCAGAACAACAGATCCTAAAAGAGCATCCCAATTAGATGGTGGTAAGGGTGGTACAACCTTGGGATTATACTAAAAACTACTTGTTTTCTTTTTTTGCTTTTATATTTTTTTCTTTCTTTAACTGTTTGCTTTAAAAGGGTGAATTAAGTGATATACAAACTATATTTCAAAAATAACAATAATACCATCCTGAAAGTCTTCTTCTACTGAAAGCTGTGCTTTATCCCCAAAGCACATCTTTTGGTCTTTGGAATATGTACACCATGGTCCTCAAACTTGACTGCTTATAGAACCACCTGGAGAGTTTTTACTGTCTTTATCTCTAGGCCATGGCCCAAACCAATTGAATCCCTTGGGTTGGACCTAGGTTTCCTATCATTTAAAGCCCCCTCAGTGATTCCAGTTTTAGAATAATTGGTCTCGCCCTTGTTGACACCTCCCTGATGGAACAAAGTGTGCCCTGCCTTGAACCCCATCTGACCATTTTATACATCCCCCGCCCCCACCCATTAGACAATGAGTCACTTTGGGATCAGGAACTGTGTTCATTTCATGTTTGTGTCCGTGCAAATGCTTTTAAAAAGTTGTACTCTGTCTCTCATTACTAACCATTCCACTAAGATCTTTTATGCAATACTTTTGCTGTGGACCCAAATGTCATGCCTCAGAAAGTTTTAACATTTCTTAGATTTCACATCATTTTTGTTAATTACTTTGACCATCATAATTTATTTAGCAGGTCAGAGACTGGGTCCTGTCCCATCCCAGAGAGATTCTTTTTCACTGCTAAAGCTCACAAGCGAAAGTGGACCTCCCCCGTGTAGTAGAGTGGAGGGAGTTTGCCTCCCAATGCAGGGAACATGGGTTCCATCCTTGGTCTGGGAAAATTCCACATTGCCCGGGAGCAACTGAGCCCCTGTACCACAACTGGGCTTCCCTGGTGGCTCAGACAGTAAAGTGTCTGCTGTAATGCAGGAGACCTGGGTTCCATCCCTGGGTCGGGAAGATCCCCTGAAGAAGGAAATGGCAACCCACTCCAGTACTCTTGCCTGGAAACTTCCATGGATGGAGGAGCCTGGTAGGCTACAGTCCACGGGGTCCCAAAGAGTCAGACAGGACCGAGCAACTTCACTGGTTCACCAGAACTACTGCACCACCCCCTCTCAGCTCTAGACCAGCTCCTGGCCACTAGAGAAGCCTCCCCCTCCCCACCCGCGGGGCGTGCAGCAACAAAGATTCAGAGCAACCAAAAAGAAAGAAAGAAATGAGTCGTGAAGGCATAGAGAGGCAGATGGAAGCCAGTTCTCCTGACAGCTAGACAAGCCCTTTCCTCCAAGTCAGTCTTCTTCCCAAGACTTGCTGGGTGTGTCTGCTCCAGGAAACTGGTTCACTTAGGTGAACCCTCTCCCTCTCCCCTCAAAGACTTTTCATAATATTGTTAACATGCTACGTTTGTTTCCCAGCATTTCGGGATGATTGTAATGAGAGATAAAGCCAACTACTCTCGGTGGGAAGTAAGACTCCAGATTTGGGGGCTCGCCTGGATTTAGCCGTAGCTGCCTCCCCCCGCCCCCTCCCCCCATCACACGTCGCAGCTAGTCCCGGGTACCAAGTGCTTTTCCTCCGCCCACCTGGCCTCCAGACTCCCCTGCTTTGCTCTATAAACTACTTTTCCTCCATTCTTCCTTTTGTACCCCTGGACTCACCGGCACACCGGCCCCTTTCTCTCCGCTGACCTCTGGTACCACTACAGGGTCGAGAAAGGAAACAGAAAACGATCCGAGTGTTTGGAGTTTACATAATCCAGGGCGGAGCTTGGCGAACCCTCAGTGGATCACCCCTCCCCTCCAACTCTGGCTTAAAGGGAAGAAACTCTGTTCGTGGGTTAAAAAAAAAAAAAACCAGAATGAAGGCATTTATGGGCAGGTTGGGAGAGGAGTGAGCTGCATTTAGGTTTCTGGTTCTCAAACTGCTCAACAATTAACATCTGCAGGCTGTGAAAACGCAGATCTGCCCGGGTCCGCGGAAATTCCCAGTGGTAGGTCCGAAGGGAGATCCCGGAACCCGGAACCCGATTTATTTCAAGCACCCTCTTGATCGATTCTGAATAGGGAGATACTTTTCCGAGCCCCCGAGCCCACGAGGCTGCTCTTGAATTCTAGGATCCAAGTACATTCCTTACCGCCTCGCGTCCCTCTGAAAGGAAAGCGCCCGCCGCGGAGCTGGCCTTCGAATCCCGTCCACCCACACCAGAGGAAAGCGAAAACTGAGAATCCAGGAAAACACACACTAGACCCAGTGTGACTTTCTTCAAAGACCAGGGTGAGTTCCTGAAATGATGCAATAGCTGCAGAGCCGAGCAGATGCTGGCGAAATGCCAGAGTGAGCTCTGACTTGGGCTTTGGTCCTGGACCAGTCCCAGATGAGTGACGTGTGATTGAAAATGCGGGGATAAACTGTAAAGGTGAGAGTGGAAAAGGAAGGAGGGAAGGGAGGAAGGGTTGAAGAAAGAAAAAGAGAAAGGGAGAAAAAGCTACAGAGGAGATGAATTTTTAACAGTGTAATTTTATGATTTCTAACATATTTATTCTTTATCTAGATCTGTCTTTTATTCAAAGTTTGCCGTAACTGTTTGATCTCTGTCTAAACGCATAAGTAGACAGCTGTTTTGTTACTGCCTAACCACTGGGGAGGCAATGGCACCCTATTCCAGTACTCTTGCCTGGAAAGTCCCATGGATGGGGGAGCCTGGTGGGCTGCCGTCTATGGGGTCGCACAGAGTCGGCCTCGACTCAAGCCAGTTAGCAGCAGCAACCACTGGGGAGTAAATTGCCCAGTCTCTCCCCTCCAGATGTGCAAGGCATAGCTCTCAGCAAAAAGACAAGTTGTCTTGTTTCTTTTGTTTACCTAACCAAAAGACTCATTCCAAAGAGATTTATATTTTAAAAATCAACTTTGAAAGTACATACTTTACGTAAAACACCTATTGGAAACATATAGTTGGTTGAGTTTTGGCAGTTTACATGCCCATGTCACCATCACCACGATGAAGATGTAGAACTGTTGTTGTTTAGTCGCTAAGTTGTGTACAGCGACCCCATGGACAGTAGCCTGTCAGGTTCCTCTGTTCATGAGATTTTTCCAGCTAAGGATACTGGAGTGGGTTACCATTTCCTTCTCCAGGGGATCTTCCCAAACCATGGATCGAACCTGGGTCTCCTGCATTGGTGAGTGGGTTCTTCACCACTGAACCACCAGAGAAGTTCCAGAGCCACCTAAGGTGGATGTCAAATTCCCTCAAAGAAATTTCGTTAAGAGAAAATCTTTGTGACACTTTGAGCCCACACAAATGCTTAAACAGAACCAACACCACAAAACCAAAATCCTAGTTCAGATGAGATCTCTGAAGCTGGCTGTAATTCTTTGTGGGACGTGTTAGGTAGAAAGGAGAACTCTATTTAGGGCTATAGCTCAGTAGCCCCTACATCCTGGGAGCCTCAGAAAGGACTCTGGATCTTCAGCTGCCCACAGTGAGGTCATTCCTGGGACAAAAGTAGAATCTCCTTGAATTCCTGAGGATTTTACATTTACTCAGTGACACTGTGGATGTTGATTTCACCTTTGAATATTTTGAAATTAATTTGCTTTGACTCTAAATAAGAACCGGAAACAGGAAGCCAGGAACTGATCTTGAACCTAGCCCCACCCATGACTCATGCAATAATCCTAAGAGTTTTTGAGCCAATGAAATCCATGGTTAGATAAACAGTAAATTCTCCTTTTCAACACGTTTCAGATATCCTAGCTTGCCTAGTAACATTCTAACTTGAACCCCAGACTTAACATTTAAGATTTATATTTTTGTTGGCACTGATTTTTATTTTTATTTTTAAAAATGTTTATTTATTTGTTTTTGGCTGTGCTGGGTCTTTGTTGCTGCATGGGCTTTTCTCTAGTTGTGGTGAATGGGGGCTACTTTCTAGTGGCAGGGCACAAGCCTCTCGTTGCTGTAGATTTTCTCGTTGCAGAGCACAGGTTCTAGGGCGCACCGGCTTCAATATTTGCTGGCACATGAGCTCAGTAGTTGAGGCTCCTAGGCTCTAGAGCACAGGCTCAATAGATGTGGTGCATGGGCCTGTTTCCCTGTGGCATGTGGGATCTTCCCAGATCGGGGATCAAACCCGTGTCTCCTGCATTGGAAGGCTGATTCCTTACCACTGAGCCACCAGGGAAGCCCTGATTTTTAAATAATTCCTGTATTTTACAGTGAGTTTGTTGCAGTAAGCTGTTGCAGCCTGGCGCAGCAGAGACCAGACCTGCCCCATGACTCAAGGATACGGCAAACTGCGCCACGTGATTGTCCTAGTTAGCATGCTAATTGGCGGGACGGGCTCTCTGCTCCCCTTCACTGCCTACCCCTGTGTCTGTCCCCATGGAAATAAAACAAGATGTTCCTGATCAACTGCAGAGCCTTAACTTGACTCTTTATGGTACGCTAATCAAACTCCCCAGTATAGCTATTCCCTAATGATCTGATGTGACTTCTGCCAGTAAAAGTACAGGCTGAAAGGAGCCATTTTGTCTTCCGGCCATTGGAGAGCAAGGCCCCTGACTTTCCTGCTTGCCAAATTATATATGTCTGTCTTTTCATTATGCGCTCGCCCCCATTTCAGGTCTTTCTCACCCACTGTGCTGGATGGGGCAGTAAACCATCTGAAATTACCTGTAAAATTAAGTGAATAGATGTGTAGTTCTTCACTGGCTTTCTGCTAACCTCGTCTTTAAAATGTATCAACACTGAAATCCAGTCACTTCTCACACCTCTACTGCTTCCATCCAAGAACCATCCTCTCCTCAGGAGTAACAGGCTAGTCTTCCAGGTGGGCTCTCTGCCCTGCTATTACCCACATAACAGAAGACAAGACCCTTTTTCTCTTATTTTTATTTTTTAATGAATGGCACCTTCCTTTTTATTTATTTATTTGGCCTCACTGGCTCTTCTTTACCACCTGTGGGATCTTTCACAGCAGGAGGGCTTCTCTGTAGCTGTGGCTGCAGGCTCAGTAGTTGGGGCCTGTGGACTTGGTTGCTCCCAGCCACGTGGGATCTTAGTTTCCTGACCAGGGAGAGTTTCCTGCATTGGAAGGCAGATTTTTAACTCCTGGACTGCCAGGGAATGATCTTTTAAATTGACCTTTTAAAAGACAACATGATCTTTTGAGCTGTGAATTAGATCATGTCCTCACCACCACACCCCAAAGAACACTGCAGTGTCTACCCTCCTTAGAATGAACTCCCAGCCCCTTACCACTGCCTACAAGCCCCTCGTGACAGGGCCCCTCTGGCCACCCTAGCCTCAGTCCACCACTCTCAGCCCAGCTCCTTCGTCTATGCACACGGGCCTCTAACACTGGTTGGTCCTGCCCAGGGCTCCTGGCCCTGCTGTGACTCCCCAGATGCACCCCTTCTCCAGAAACTCACCTGGTTGGCTCCCCCCTTCCATTCAGGTCTCTGGTCCAGTGGCCCAAGGTCAAGGCCTCAGAAGTGCGGTGTCTAACAAACCCTGAATTATTGGCCCTGCCATCACCACTACCAGTCTTCTAGCCCAGCCATAATTTTCTCCAGAGCAGTTATCAGTGATATCAGAATATTTGTTTTTGTCATCTGTATCACTGAAATATAAGAACCTCGGGGCTTCCGTGATGGTCCAGTAGATAAGAATCCATTTGCCGATGCAGAGGACATGGGTTTCATCCCTGGCCCGGGAAGATTCCTCAGGCAATGGAGCAAGTAAGCCATGTGCCACGGCCACTGAGCCCAAGCGCTGCAACTCCCGAAGCCTGTGCACCTGGAGCCTGAGCTTGCAGCAAAAGAAGCCCCTACTTGCTGCCGCTAGAGAAAGTCTGCCCACAGCAACAAAGACCCAGCACAACCGTAAATAAATATGTGCTGGGCTTTGTTGCTCAGTTGCGTCCCGCTCTTTGTGACCCCATGGACTGTAGCCAGCTAGGCTCCTGTGTCCATGGGGATTCTCCAGGCAAGAATACTAGAGTGGGTTGCCATGCCCTCCTCCAGGGGATCTTCCCAAGCCAGGGATCAAACCCAGGTTTCCTGCGTTGCTGTTAGTATAGGCATATATAGTAGTCTGCCTCAGGGAACGCTGTCCTCCTCCTCCTGACCCTTAAAGTGCCTTTGTTTACATCACAGGGAGATAACCTGAGCCTGCCCATCTGTGGAGGGACTGTGACATTCTTGGGTTCTTTGTGTGGGAAATGGCACCGCTTGTCTGATGCTTACCGGTGTGGCTTAGAAGTTCAGGAGGGGCAGGGGGCGGGGGCAGAAGGGGCAAGAATCATGGATAGCTGTGGCATCTTTGTTTACTGATATGGCAGGAGATATTCCATTTCATACCACCTCTGAAATAGCTGTAAGGAAGCAAAGCTAACAACGCCCCCTGCCTGAAGCTTGCCATTCTAAGAGATATTTGCAAGAGTTAAGTAGTCTTTTTACCTTGTTTCCTCACAGCCCCCCATCTCTGATCCATAAAGGAACCTGGCATCCAGGCATCAACAAGATGGTTATTTAGAGACACTAGTCTGCTGTCTTCTTGGTCAGTCGGCTCTCCAAATAAAGTTGGATTCCTTGCCTTAACACCTTGTCTCTTGGATTTATTAGCCTATTGTGTGGCGAGCAGAGAGAGCTTGGACTCAGTTACAGTAGTACACACTGGAAAATATAGGGTAGGTTCAAGCCAAACAGTACAGTAAGAAAGATTTGAGACAGGCCAAGAGGGGTGGGCTGACCAGGAAAGGGTAAATTTTGGTAAAGGTAAAATTCAGAAAGAGAAGGAAAATATGGGAAAATATGGGTATGGGAGAGATGCCTCAGGGAAGAAAGAGCTGAGCAAGTTGGACCAACACAGGGCATGCCACGCACGGCATGCCAGGGTGAGCAAGCGTAATCTGTCAGGGTGAACTAACATGACAGGCGGGGTACAGCAGAGAAGACTGAAAAAGAAAAATCTGTATACTGCTAAGAACAGAGTATAAAAACATACTTGAAAGGTAAGTGTCATGTGGGTTACAGCAGGGCACAAACATACCTGGCAGAGAATGGAAGGGCTAAATAAATACAGAAATAATGAGACACAGAAGGCTTGGGTAAGGTGAGATGCAGCTGGAAAGGGTAATAAATAAAAGTTGAGTCTGTAAAGAAATGTTGATCCCACAATGAAACTAAGAAGAATCTGTTCCCATTAACTCATTAACAAGAATTATGTGGAATATAGTTGTGGTTGATGTGGGTTTTCAATATTGGTAGCATATATTAAGCAGGTCCTAATACTGATTATCCCAAATTTTATATATATATATATAAATACGGGAACCTTGTCTATTTGTCACCACTTGTATCTCTGGAATCTAGAACAGTCCCAGTACATAGTAGGGGTTCAATAAATATGGGTTGACCATAGGCTGGCACAGTGTTTCGCAGGCTGCCAGTGTGCTCCGTCGCTTCAGTGGTGTCTGACTCTTTTTGACCCTATTGACTGTTGCCTGCCAGGCTTCTCTGTCCATGGGATTCTCCAGGCAAGAACACCGGAGTGGGTTGCCACGCTCTCCTCCAGGGGATCTTCCTGATGCAGGGATCGAACCTGCATCTCCTGTGTCTCCTGCACTGCAAGTAGATTCTTTACTCACTGAACCACCTGGGAAGCCCCGAAAACATGTATGACAAGCCTTAAAAATATTCATGCAGAACTTTCCTGGTGATCCAATGGTTAAGATTCCACCTTGTAATCCAGGCAACCCCGGTTCAGTCCCTGGCCCAGGAAGTAGCATCCCACATGTGGGCACAGTTAAGCCAGTGCACTGCAACTTCTGAGCCCTGGAGCTCCTGGACCCACCCACAACTAGAGGGTCAGGGTGCCACAGCAAAAGATCCTGCCACAAGTGAGACCTCATGCAGCCCCCACAAAAAAATGTTCATGTTCTTTGACCCAGTAATTTTTATTCAAGAAATCCATCATTTTAAAATAAAATACAGAACACTGTTTAGGTATGCAAATTTTATTTTAAAAAATGTTGGCCATGCCAGGTGGCTAAGCAGTATCTCAGTTCCCCAACCAGGCATTGAACCTGGGCCTCTGCAGTAAAAGCTCTGAATCCCAACTAGACCACAGAGGAACACCCTCAGGGCAAGAATATTAATCAAGGAATTCCCTGGTGGTCCAGGTGTTAAGACTAGGCACGCTCACTGCTGTGTCCTGAGTTCAGTCCCTGGTTAGGGAACTGAGATTCTACAAGCCATGAGGGCAACCACAAATACAAAATAAATTAATCAAACTTTATTTGTAAAGGTAGAAAAAGATACAGAAGAGTGGGTATATATATATATATATATATATATATATTTTTTTTGGAAATAGTATACAGCTGGTAAAAGTTTTTAAGGAGAGTTTATAATATACACAGTTATTTATTGATTATAATGAAGTTTTCAAAAATAAGATTCAAAATAATTCATAATGTATAACTACAGTTATGCAATCCTGTATAGACACGCAAATACGTGGGAAGCAGTTTGTGCAACTGAGCGTAGCTAAGAAGTGACGATCTGCCAAAGAGCTCACCATGTCCCTCCCCGTGGAGACATTTGATGGTTTCGTATCTTTCTGCTTTTATTTATTGTTATATATTGCTTGTGACTTTTAAAATATGATTAGTTAGTTGGCCAGTTATTTTTGTCTGTGCTGAGTCTTCATTGCTCAACGGGCTTTCTCTAGCTGCGGTGAGCTGGGGCTACTCTCTGTTTGTGGTGCATGGGCTTCTCGTTGTGGCGGCTTCTCTTCTTGCGGAGCATGGCCTCTAGGGTGAGCAGGCTTCCATAGCTGTGGCACAGGTGCTCAGTAGTTTTGGCTCCCGGTCTCTAGAGCACAGGCTCGATGGTTGTGGTGCATGGGCTTAGTTGCTCCAAAGCATGTGGGATCTTCCTGGATTAGAGACCAAACCCCTGTCTCCTGCATCAACAGGCAGATTCTTTACCACTGAGCCACTAAGGAAGCCCCTGACTTTTATAATGGGATAACTTACTTATTATGATGTATTAAAATGTGCAAAGTGAAGTTTTAATGAAAAAATTCAACTCTCCTTTCCCAACTCACCTTGAAACATCTCTCCTCTGACATCATGGGGCAGAAATCCCTACTGATGGTCCTCCAGGGGAAAGAATTGAACTCTTCCTGCACAATCCGTGATCCACTCTTGCACAATCCGTGATCCACTCTTGGATTTGGAATTCAGCTGAGCGATGAAGGCGACACTAAGAATGCCATCTATTTTTGGGTTTCCCTGGTGGCTCAGATGGTAAAGAATCTGCCTACAATGCAGGAGACCTGGGTTCGATCTCTGTGTCAGGACGATCCTCAGGAGAAGGAAATGGCACAAACCACTCCAGTATTTTTGCCTGAAGAATTCTACAGTCAGAGGAGCCTGGAGGGCGATAGTCCATGGAATCCCAAAGTGTTGGACATGACTGAGAGGTTTTCACTCCCTCATAAGATCTTATCATCAACTATTGATAAAACTGTTACATAATTTTAATCTCACCACACCTGAGAGAGTAGAATGGATTCTTTCATTTTCACAGCTTGAGAATCTGGTCCCTGAGATACTAAATTCTATTTAGTATGGTGGCCTGGATTCCCAGAAAATGTTGATGACTTTGATGACTCTGGACTTCCTGGGAAGCCTGCCTAGGCACCACCTGGGTGACAGATGAGTGAGTCACTCAGCCATGGAGTGTGGGTCCTAGCGTTCTTGGAGGTGTCTACGGTTTTTCACCTGAAGACTCCTGCACATACTAAAACTATATTTTCTCTCTCTTCCTTCCATGTCAAGCAGGCTTTTCTTTAAAAATGCAAAGATAACTTTCCTAATATTAAGGCCAACCTGAGTCCCCCTACCCCCACTCTACCCCATGACTCATCCCAACTGGTTGAGATGAGTCATCTCAATTTAGTCATCTAAATTTCAGTACCTACCCTCAGGGTTGTAGTTAAGCATGTGGATCCAGGACAGAAGTTATTTGGGGATTTGGACTTGGCTGATCTGAAAGGCAGTCCTGAAAGTTGATATTTTATTCTAGATGGACTTTGGGAAGGGATGGAAATGCCTGATGAGAGAAGACAGGTGAGAAGATTCCCAAAGCAAACCCCAGTGATCTCTGGGTTCCAACAAAAGGACTTGGAAAATCTGCCAGCCATTCTTGGCTTATAGTTTCGAGTTTCAATTCCTTCTCAATTATAGACCATTCATTTGGCAAACATGCACTAAATATCTACTATATGATGACCGCTGCTTTTAGAAGGAACTGGGGCTGATGGAACCTCCCTCTCCTGGCACTCAAGGTTGGCTCAGTCTTGCTCAGGCTGATATGGGTAAGGAAGTTTTAACACAAATGGTAAGTGCAACCTGCACAGGTGCCTTGTGGACATATATGTAGACTGGCAGCTTTGAGCAAGGAGTTACAAAAACCTTATAAAAGAGACAGCATATGAGCTGCCTTTTGAGTATAAGTAGGAACCCAATGGACACCCAGGACAAATGAACACGACTCATAATCCAGGACATACATTCCTTTGCCTAGGACAAGACAGGACTCAGACTAAGCTGATTGGGGAGCTTTGCCGGTTTCTTTCCTGGCAAGAAAGTATGCCCCCAACATCTGACTGCTCAGGAATCACAGTTACTAAATATTGAGATGAAGAGTGGGCAGGGCAGGGCTTGATTTGAACAGGAAAATTCTGCTGGGGGGATTGTTAAAATGCAAAGCCCTGGGCCCCCACCCCTGGAGTTCTCAGTAGGTCTGGGGTAGGTCCTGAAAACTGCATCCCAGGTGATACCAGTGTAGCTGTTTTGGGTCTGCACTTTGAAAACTATACTAGAACCACTTTCTTGCAGGAAGAGCAAGGGTTTGTGAATCTAGTTTGGTTTCTAATATCAGAAGGGAGCTATGCGGTATAGAATAAACCAGACCACACTTGACCCACCCCCGGCGCCTCACGCTTACCCCAGTGACCCAGTGTTTGATTGCCTTGGGGTTACAGGAACTGCAAACAGCCAGGAAGGGACCAGATGTGGAGGTCGGATAGGGTGCCCCGGAAGCAGAGCTCGACACTCAGCACCTGGGGCTGCGGCAGCTCCGCAGACGGGCTCCTGCATCTCAGGTCCTTCCTCACCCCCAGGACGCCGACTTCCAGGCCCTCCTCTTAGTCTACCTCAAATGTTTGGGCCTCTGATGACAGAGGAGCTCTGATAACATTTTCTGATCCAGACAGGGTAACATAAGGTGACAGGCATGGACAAACTTACAGGTTAACAGAATGGGCTAACGATGAGGGCCCTGAAAGTGTTGGCAAACGGCTTCAGTCAGGTGTCCTAGGAGAAACACTAAAGAGTCACGTTGGTCTAGGAGTGTGACTCTCGCTTTGGGTGTGAGAGGTCCTGGGTTCAAATCCTGATCGAGGCCACATCATTTTGGGCTTCCCTGATGGCTCGGACGGTAAAGAATCTGCCTGCAGTGCAGGAGACCTAGGTTTGTTCCCTGGGTAAGATCCCCTGAAGAAGGACATGGAAACCCACTGCAGTGTTCTTGCCTGGAGAATCCCCCATGAACAGAGGAGCCTCGCGGGCTACAGTCCATGGGTCCCAAAGAGCTGGACATGACTGAGCGACTAAGGACACAAGAGAAACACCGAAATGATTTACCTAATTTTTGAGACTTTGACACGGCCGCTAGAGGGCGATCTGAGATTGCTGAAACTACAAGCGTTGGTCCCGCACCAAAAGAATGCTTTGTAGGCTCGGCCGAGTCAAGTCCCACTCTTTATGACCCCAGGCTGCCAGGCTCCTCTGTCCGTGGGAACCCAGGCAAGAATACTAAATTGAGTTGTCATTTCCTCCTCCAGGGGATCTTCCTAACCCAGGGACTGAACCGGGGTCTCCTACATTGGCAGAAGGATTCTTTATCACTGAGCCACCTGGGAAACTACTAGATTGGGCTTTTCTGCTTAAATAAAAATTTGTCAAATACTATTTAAAAAAATAATAATTTTTAAAGTGGGAATTGCCTGGCAGTCCAGTGGTTAAGAAGCTACCGTGGTGGCTCAGATGGTAAATAATCTGCCTACAATGCAGGAGACTCACTCCAGTATTCTCACCTGGAGAATTCTAGGCACAGAGGAGCCTGGCAAGCTACAGCCTTGGGGACGCAAAGAGTCGGACTATCACTTTCACTTTCACCAGTGGTTAAGACTTGGCGCTTTCACTGCTGTGGGCTGGTTAGGGTCTCTGGTCTGGGAACTAAGATGTCACAAATCACACAGCTAAGCCAAAACAATCAAAATAAAACAGCCAATTTCCTTGACCAAACAACTTTCATATGTTGATTAATTGTGCCCTTATTTTACCTTTTAAGAATGAAAGACAGATATGTAAAGAAAGAAAATGCAACTAAAAGAAAAACAACATACTCAATTAAAATGGTAGTAATAATTCAAGGAATAATATATGTATTTTCATACCTTAATCTATTTTTCTTCCAGTTTTATTGAGATATAATTGACATGCAGTAGTACTGTACACATTTAAGATGTAGAGCATACTGATTTGACTTACATATGTTATCAAATGATTATCAGAGAATGATATAATTTTGAGACATTAAAATACCTTCAGTTCAGTTCAGTCACTCAGTCGTGTCCGACTCTTTGCGACCCCATGAACTGCAGCACACCAGGCCTCCCTGTCCATCACCAACTCCCGGAGTTCACGCAAACTCACGTCCATCGAGTCGGGTGATGCCATCCAGCCATCTCATCCTCTGTCGTCCCCTTCTCCTCCTGCCCCTAATCCCTCCCAGCATCAGAATCTTTTCCAATGAGTCAACTCTTTGCATGAGGTGGCCAAAGTATTGGAGTTTCAGCTTCAGCATCAGTCCTTCCAATGAACACCCAGAACTGATCTCCTTTAAGATGGACTGGTTGGAGCTCCTTGTAGTCCAAGGGACTCTCAAGAGTCTTCTCCAACATCACAGTTCAAAAGCATCAATTCTTTGGCGCTCAGCTTTCTTCACAGTCCAACTCTCACATCCATACATGACCACTGGAAAAACCATGGCCTTGACTAGACGGACCTTTGTTGGCAAAGTAATATCTTTGTTTTTCAATATGCTATCTAGGTTGATCATAACTCTCCTTCCAAGGAGTAAGCGTCTTTTAATTTCATGGCTGCAGTCACCACCTGCACTGATTTTGGAGCCCCCAAAATAAAGTCTGACACTGTTTCCACTGTTCCCTCATCTATTTCCCATAAAAACTTTAATGAAGGTAAAAATTCTTCAAGTTATTTTTCAGTTTCTTCAGTTCCATTTTTCTCCTTTGGAATTATCTTTTACTTTATATTTTGATTTGATTCAAAATTCAAACGCTTCAAAAAGGCTAGGAGTCTCTTTCACTCTTGTCCCATCCCTAACAGGCAACCACTGATTGAATTTCTTATTTATTCCTCCAAAGACATTTCATGCATATGCAAGCAAACAGAATTCTATACATATATATTCTTTTCCCCTTCATATAAGATTTAATATATGCTTTCCTGCAACTTGCTTTTTTACGTTTAACAAGATACCATGAATATACATTTCAAGAGCTTCCTATGTCTTCTTTTTTTCGTTTTTGTTCTTTTTTGTTTGTTTTGGGCTGCACCAAGAGGCATGTGGGATCTTAGTTCCCTCACTAAGGATCCAACTAATAATAACCCCTGCAATGGAAGCAGAGAGTCTTAACTCTTGGATCTCCAAGGAAGTTCTTTTATTTTTTAAAAAATTCTTATGGTACTTTATTTATAGATATGCAGTGTTTCTTAACCAGTTCCCTACTTGTAGGCATCTGGATTTTTTTCTTTTAAAGTGAATACAACAACATATAATTTTGAATACAGTCATTTTGCAGATATACCAGTATGTTTTTGTATATACTCCTAGAAGTGGTACTGCTGGATGTATGTGGTTTAAAAACTTGGACAGAGATTGTCATATGCCCTTTGAGAAAACATTATGAGTTTACAATCCCATCAGTAATATATTTGAGTACCTGTTTTGGTATGGTTATTTTTTAAACTATGAGAATATATGTGTGTGTATGTGTGTGTGCTTTTCAGTTCAGTTCAGTTCAGTCGCTCAGTTTTGTCCGACTCTTTGTGACCCCATGAACTGCAGCACGCCAGGCCTCCCTGTCCATCACCAACTCCTGGAGTTCACTCAGACTCGTGTCCATTGAGTCAGTGATGCCATCCAGCCATCTCATCCTCAGTTGTCCCCTTCTTCTTCTGCCCCCAATCCCTCCCAGCATCAAAGTCTTTTCCAATGAGTCAACTCTTCTCATCGGGTGGCCAAAGTACTGGAGTTTCAGCTTTAGCATCATTCCTTCCAAAGAAATCCCAGGGTTGATCTCCTTCAGAATGGACTGGTTTTGTGACCCCTTGAACTGTAGCTGACTGGGCTCCTCTGTCCATGGAATTTTCCAGGCAAGAATACTCGACTGGATTACCATTTCCTCCTCCAGGGGATCTTCCGAACCCAGGGATCGAACACTGGTCTGCATCTCCTGCATTGGCAGGTGGATTCTTTACCACTGAACCACCTGGGAAGCCCATGGAAATATGCAGGGATACATATTTGGAAGCCATCTGTGTATAGATGATATTTAAAATCCTGGGACTGGATAGAACTAGAGCAATTAGGAAGTTGGTAAGAACAGAATAAGAAGCCCAGGTAAAGCTCTTAAACATGCCAAAATTTACAGTAAAAGGAGCCAGCAAAGGAGATTGAGAAGGAACAGTCATTGTGGTAAGAAGAAAGCTAGAACAGTGTGTCATAGCTTTAAGGGTGCATGGGGTGGGGGTGGGGAGTTGGATCATAAATATAAATTCATACAATCACTCTGGAGAACAATTTGGCATCTCATGGTAAAGATGTGCAATAATTCCACTCCTACAGACATATTCTTGCGTGACACATAAGAACCAAGGAAACAAAAGTTCACTGCAGGCAGCAGGTCTGCCATAAAAAGCAAAGGAAAAGTCAATGAAAAGTAAAAAGAGAGATAAATTGTAGCATATTCATACCATTCCCCAGGTGGCTCAGTAGTAAAGAATCTGCCTGCCAATGCAGGAGACACAGGAAACAAAGAGTTCCATCCCTGGATTGGGACGATCCCCTGGAGAGGAAACGGCAACCTACTTCAGTATTTTTGCCTGGAGAATCTCACGGACAGAGGAGCCTGGCAGGCTACAGTCTATGGGGTCAAAAAGTCATGACTGAAGGACTGAGCATGCATTCATACCATGGGTATTATCTGGCAATGAAAACATAAGCATGGTTCATCTCATATACAATGTTAACTTAAAAAGTAGGCTACAGAATGATAGATTGACAAGAAACAATTTACAGAGTCTTTCTACATAGAGTCTGGGCTGCCACTTGCAGGATCTTTTTAGTTGCAACAGGCAAACTCTCAATTGGCAACCATTGGGAGAGCAGAGTTTAAGTCACTGGACCACCAGGAAATTCCCCAGAGTCTTAAAACATGCCAAACAAAAGGATTTAGTAATCCTTTTTACTAAAAGTCCTTAGTAAGATAAAAGCATACATCAAATTCAAGACACACACACACACACATCCCAGGCCATCCTAGCCAGGAAAATGTTAACTGAAACACGAATATCAAAACCACAAATGAAGACTGCATAAGTTTCTATTGTTTACTATGTATATCACATATAGCAAGTGATATTAAAATGTTACAAATTGACAAACCTGGTGACTATAAAACTTTCTTACAATTCTTTTTCTATTCTATTCTTCCAACTAGAATTTGTAAAAAATTTGTGGAGTAAATCCAGAAGAACTGAACAAAATAAATAAAGGGAAGAGTTGCCAAATGTGGGGAAGGCTGATAAGAGGTAAAGAAAGATGAGGACATAGACATCTCCACTAGAATTAACAACACTTTGTTAGTGACCTTGACCAGAAGGACTTCCTTGAGGAATGTGAGCAGAAACCAAAGGAAGTGACTGAAACCAAGAAGGATGAAGTAAGGACCACAGGCACAAATAAGCCTTGGGTGTCAAACTCTGGGGGTGGGTGGGGCAGGCAGGACTGGGAGGCGGGGTTGGATTCTGAGCATTCTTTGGATCCAGAGCCTAGAGAAAGGGAATTAACATTTATTTAGCTCTTTCCACAATCTTCAGAGAGATCTTCTGAAATAGGTTTTACAAACTGAAGAATGAATTCCTCCAATAGTTCCTGGGTCCCTCAGAGAAATGAAGTATTTCGGTCTGGTTTCTGAATACAAAGACAATAATGTGAAGTTCCTGGGGGCTAGCTAGAAACTCATGCTCTGGGCCATTTTTCTCGATAATGTGTGAAAAATCAGTAGATTTTGCTTACCTGAAGCATTAAAAAAGGGGGTCTATGTTAGAATGTTTGCTGTACGAGTATCTGATAAAGGATTTGTATCCAGAGTATATAAACAATTTCTATGACTTGATAATAAAAAGACAACACGAATGAGTAAAACATTTAAATAGGGACTTTACAAGTGTAAGTATAGTGAACATTTTAGTGAACCTATTGATTTTTAACAAATACATGCAGCTGTGTCATCCACAGCCCTTTTCACAGTATGGAATGTCCCCCACCCCCCCTCAAAAAAAAAAAAAAAAAAAAAGACTGTTGCCTTCACCCTAGAACATTCCCTTTGCTCCCTTTCATTTTCACTGATCTGGTAACTATCACCATAGAGTCATTTTGCCTGTTTCAAAACTACATACAAAGGCACTCAGAGTATGGCCTTCTCTTGTCTGGCTTATAATAAAGATACATGAATTGAAATTCGTATGTGAAAAAGTTCTCAGAAAAAAAAAAAAGTCAGGGGAAAATACAAAGTCAAAACTTAGAAATCACTGGCTTCCTGTAGCTCAGTGAGTAAAGAATCTACTTATAATGTGGGTTGGGAAGATCCCCTGGAGAAGGAAATGGCAACCCATTCCAGTTATTCTTGCCTGGAGAATTCAATGGACAGAGGAGCCTGGCAGCTTACAGTCCACGGGGTCACAAGAGTCAAATATAACTTGGCGGCTAAACCACCACCACACACCCATCAGAAAAGCTAAAAGTAAAATGTTGGCAAAAATGTGAAATAACCTGAACTCTTATCCATTACCTATAGGAATATAAAACAGCCTCTTTGGAAATTAAGTTATGGATCTTCAAAGAAAATAAAACAACAAAGACTTTATGGCCAGTGTTTACATTCCTTGGTATTTACTCAAGAAAAATGAAGATATATGTCCCTGAGAACCGTATATAAGAATGTTCTTAGTTGCTTTATTTGTAGTATCCAAACACTGGGAGTACCCTCAAATGTCCAAAAATCGTGGTCCAGTCTGCAAAGAAATGTGCATGCTGTGTTCAGTCGCTTCAGCTGCTTCCATCTCTGAGTGACCCTACGGACTGTAGCACGCCAGGCTCCTCTGTCCATGGGATTCTCCAGACAAGAATACTGGAGTGGGTTGCCATGCCCTCCTCCAGGGGATCTTCCTGACCCAGGGATCAAACCCAGGTCTCTTAGGTCTCCTGTACTGGCAGGCAGGCTCTTCACCACTAGTGTCACCGGGGAACCCCAGCATGGGACTACTACTCAGCAGTTAAAGCCAAGAACTGCTAATGCATATAACAACATGGACCCAGTATCTATGGATCACAGAGATGTTATGCCAGATGCAGAAAGCCAGACACAGAGAAGCACACTCTGTGAGTGCATCTGCATGAAGTTTTAAAACGGGCAGAACGACTTTATGGTGACAGTCACTAGATCAGTGAAAAGGAAAGGGAGCAAAGGGAATGTTCAGCATTCTCTATTTTGATAGGGCCCTGGATCACACAGCTGCATGTATTTGTTAAAAATTGTCAATAGATTCACTGAAGTGTTCTATTCATAAATACATAAATCCTACCTCAATTTACCTGTGTTGTAATTTTAAAAAAAGTTTCTGTTTTGTTTCGGTTGTGCTGTGAGGCATGCCTGCCATTTCCTAATTTCCCATATCAAACCCAACCCTGGCAGTGAAACAAGGATTCCCAACCACTGGATCTCTAGGGAATTCCCTACCAGGAATTTAAGATCACTGTCTCCTTTAATCTTCACAGTGTTCCTGTGAAGAGGAATTTTTCATTTCAGAGATCTATACCTGAGATTCCAGGGTTTAAATAATCAGTCTACAACACTGCCCAGGAGCAAAGCTGGATGGGTACCCAGGGCTCCTCCCTCCAAGCCTGCCTTGTTTCCATGATCCCATCTCAGGACCCCAAAGGAGGAAGACTTTGAATGGGTGGTGAGACTGAGGATAACGAATCAGCTGCATATGCACAGAAAGAGAGGAGAAGCTGCCTCTCTCCCTCCCCCATCCCCTCCAAGGAACTAAACTCATCCCCTCTGACTCACCCGGCACCCCTCTCTCTACAATAGCTAGAACTGGGAAGGAAGGAAGAAGAAATTGCTTTTGCATTTTGTGGGCCCTTCTCCTCCTGGGGTCTCTGCCTTTCCACTTTTATGCCCCACACTGGTCCATCCACCTCACAACTGAGAGCCTACTGAGTGCCAAGAGCTGTGCTTGTCTCTGGGGGGTAAGCAAAGGAGTAAGACAGCTCCTGCTCTCAAAGAGTTTACTGTCTAGGGGAAATGAAGACACTAGAGAAGGTTGCAGTAATCTTCTGTGTTCAAATTGAGTGCCATCCCCTTCATTGGAGGGAGGGTGCTTAGTATCTTCAGTCTGACTCTTTGCAACCCATGGATTGTAGCCTACCAGGCTCCTCTGTCCATGGGATTCTCCAGGCAAGAATACTGGAGTGGGTTGCCATGCCCTCCTCCAGGGGATCTTACTGACCCAGGGATCGAACTGGAGACTCTTATTTCTCCTGTATTGGCAGGCAGGTTCTTTACCACTAGCGCCACCAGGGAGGACAGGGACAATTCAGGGAAGGTCACCTGGGTAGAGCTGACAGAGGGTATGACAGGCTCCAGAACTCTACTGGAATTCAAGTCTGGACACAGGTAAATAATGTCTTTCTGACTGACTTTTCAGGCTTCCTGAGAGATGAGCAAGCTCATTCCAGAACAAGGAAGACAGGTGGGGTGAAGAGACCATTCCCCAAGGACACAGGCCCAGGTCACCTCTCCTAGTTACCACTGCCTGCCCACCCTTCACACTTCTAGGTCCAGCCTTCTTCCAAACCCCTCAAAGCCCTTGGCTACATTCTGTGGTGTTCAGCATGGGTACCATGACCTTAGCCAGCTGCAGAACCAGACTACTGAGCAACAAAGTAGCACTGATCCCGGCTGAATCACTAGGGGAGGTGAAGTCCCTTTGAGGCAGAGATAAACTTGGCAGTTCAGCCTCATTAAAGGCTTTAATTATAATTCCAAATGGTCTACAGACCCATGAAAGATCATTCAACTGATAAGCCATAACATCTACAGCTGATAAAGACACAGGGACAGGAGTGTTCTTTAAAATGGAAACTTTGGAGACTGGAGACAGTTTCCTTAATTTGAAACATAATCTAACAATGTAAATGAAAATGCCTACCCCCTCTGACCCAGCAATCTACAGTGGGGAATATCTCCTATAGAGATTTCATGTTAAGAACATTTAAGGATGTTTATTGTAGATTTATTTGTAGTGTTGAAGTGGAAACAGATCAAATGTTCATCAAGTGAAAGACTAGATAAATTGTGATATACCCATATTATAGACTGATGTGCAGTTATTAAAAGAGGAGTTTAATCTATATATACAGAGGGACATCTATGAATTACAGACTATTATGAACAGTAGGTTCATAATATTAATGAACTCAGGTTCGATTTTCGGGTCTAAAAGATCCCCTGGAGAAGGAAATGGCAACCTGCTCTAGTATTCTTTTCTGGAAAAGTCCATGGACAGAGAAACCTGGTGGGCTACAGGCCACGGAGTCAGAGGCGACTGAGCAACTGAACACATGAACAGTATTAGCCTATTTCTGTAAGAAGAAGAAGAACAAAGAAACCTCAGATATGCAGACATATGCTTGTATGTCATTAAAGAAACATTTGGAGGGGTACAGTGCAGACTTAATGCAGTTACCTCCTGGTGGTGGTAACAGAATATATTTGTTACCTTTGCTTTTCAACTTCTTCTCCTGGCTTCCCCTTCCTCTCACTCTCACCTCTCTATCTCCTGGCAGACTACAAGCAGAGAGCTGACTCCTAGATTTGAGGTAACACTATCTGGATTTGGGAAAAGAAGATTTCAGTTTGCAGACCTCACAGGAGAGGTCATAGGGTCAGCTGTTGAGAAGAAAGGGGTTGGTTTACTGTGAGCAGTGGAAAATGAGTAAATTGAGATACAGGGAGATATTTTCCCAAACTGGACAAAGCCTGAAACCTTCTCTCTTCAGCTCTTCATTCTTTCCCTTTCTTTTTTTCTGCCTTGACAGAAGCCAGAAGTTAAAATAAGTGGTTTGCTACCGTGGTTTAGAGCAAGACTTCATTGGTTCCCATCAGCCATTTCAGCTAGTTCTCCCAACCAGTGAGGTGATGGCTGGGCTGACAGCAGCAAGACCATCATCACACCTTTAGGAAACCTTGCCAGGCCAGCCACACTCGGCAGGGAGTAGTGGCCCTCACCTGCCCTCCCTGGGTCACGCTCTATAACCAGATGCTTGCATCTGTCTTTGTGCAGGTTCTAGACATTGCGCTCATAATAAAGGATTATGTGGAGAGTTTGTTAGCCCAGCTCTAAATTCGTTTGGAGGACTTGTTTTTTAATGACTCCCTAAGACCCAAGTAGCTCAAATGATAAAGAATTTGTCTGCAATGAAGGAGACCAGGGTTCAATCCCTGGGTGGAGAAGAACCCCTGGAGAAGGGAACAGCAATCCACTCCAGTATTCTTGCCTGGAGAATTCCATGCACAGAGAAGCCTAGCAGGCTATAGTTGGAGTCGCAAAGAGTCAGACACGATTGAGCGCACACACACACACACACACACACACACACACACACACACGACCCAAGAAGGGCTTCCCAGGTGGCGCTAGTGGTAAAGAACCTGCCTACCAATGCAGGAGACTCGAGTTTGATCCCTGGGTTAGGAAGATCCCTAGGGAGGGCATTGCAACCCACTCCTGTATTCTTGCCTGGAGAATCCCATGGACAGAGGAGCCTGGCAGGCTACAGTCCATGGGATCGCAAAGATTTGGACTGAAGCAACTGAGCATGCACCATACACGCACAAGACCCAAGAAAGTGGAGGAGCCAGGTCTGATGACTCAGCTGGCTTGCCGTCTCCTGCAGAGAGCTGGCCTGGGCGGAAGTGAAGCTGCCTACCCTTCAGGTTTAACAGGAGGGTGGGGATGGGACGGCAGGATGCCTCAGCCGTGCCAGCCTCAGCACCCCCAAGACATGGCTGGAAAGAACTGCAGACAAACTTAACTTTCCACTAAGGTTCTGGGTCGGACTCCAGGCAAGCACAGGACTGATCTGGCTCAGATGTCTGCCTACCAGCCAACCAGGCACCCAGGCACTCTCCCCTTCCGTCTCTCCCTCTGGTATGGGACTCTTGCCAAGAAACATACCACTTAGTGCAATCAGATTACTGATTGTAATCTCAAAAAGGGTATTGTTGAGTGAGGGGAAAGGCAGAAGGTGTTTTAGGGGCTGCTGGGAAGACAGCGATGCAGGGGCCACATGGGGAGAAGGGATTCTGGGAGCCTAGAGGGTGGCGAGCAAGGCAAGGAGCATTGCTGTAGATTTCCTAGGTCCGCTCCTCCCCCTCCTCTGGGAGGCTGTCTTCTTGGCAGACAGCAGATAGATGCATGACAAAGGGGCCCTGATGGCTCTGTCTTGGGGGTTGGGGAGATGGCTGGGGAGGGACCCCTCCTGGTCCAGAGCACAGCTCCCCACCCCCACCAGGTCCCTTAATCTATCAGGGTTTTTTTGGCAGTTAGTGATTTGGAGGCAAATATAGCTCCAGTTTTGCTGCCCTGTAGATCTTTCATCAGACCTATGGGAAGTCTTGAAATGTACACATATATTAGTTGCCCAAAAGTACTCACAGATGAGCTGGAACAGCGGCTATGTGATATAAATTTAGGAGAGAGAAGAAAAAAAAAAAAAAAACAGGCTCAAAGGATTCCCAGATACAACCAAGGTGAAGACAGCAGGCCACAGGACCCTCAGCAGGACCCCCAGCACTTCAGATGGCAGATGCTGAGCAAACAGCCTCAGACAGGGTGGGGATGAAGAGATGTCTAAATCGACAGAGGTCCATGTTCCAGGCTCAGGATTCTGGCCTTCCAAGCTGTATGGAGCTCTGGTTCACAGCCTTTCTGGAGTCCCCCAATTCACCTCGGGGCCTTCATTTGGGGCAAGTTTGGGGAGCAGACAGACAAACATCATTCCTAGCAGACAGGCACTCTGAAAGCTATTCTCTTGCAAACGGAGACTAAGCACTAAACCTGCAGTGTGAGCCCTCAGGACCAGCCCAGACCCTGTGGGAGAGCTTAGGGCAGGCTTCCTGCACCTCCACCCCAAGTAGCTCTCCACCTCCTCATCTTTTTGCCTGGCCCCCTAAACAAAGGCCTGGGGGGCTGGGGGAGGGGTAGAAGATGAGGCTGAATGCCTGCGTCCTCTAGAGGGGGCCAGGATACCTAGGCCCCAGTGGGCGGCCCTGTCTGAGGCTCACAGTCTTTGAGGGGTTGGGGGGTTGCTGCAGGAGCTCTTTTAGCTGCTCTGAGGGGGATTCTTGCGAGGGGATTGGGGCTGGGGGTTGGGGGGCAGGAAGCTGTCCCCAGGGGGAGCCATCCAGGCCCATTCAAGGGTTGAGCACTTGTTTAGGGTTAGAGCTGCCCCCTCTGGGGACCAGGATTGTCCAGCCAAGGCCATTGTCCGGGCCCCTTCCCCCAGTCCCTCCCAAGCCCCTTTGAACCTGAAGTCAGATATTTTTTTCCTCCCCTTCTCTCTCCTAGGTTTTCCCCACCCAGGGCCTACGGCTTTAGGTCTGGGCTGGTAGGAGGGGGGAGGGAGAACCTTCAACTGTGGTTCTAGATATTTGGGTCTCTGAAGAGGGGGCCAAGGAACTTGATGCACAGACCCACAGTGGGGGACCTGTGGTGTGGTGTCCAATCCCTCTGGCTGGACAAAGGTAGGGAGACTCAGGCCTAGGCAGTCCAGAGACCGGCCCCTAGAATGGAAAGTAGGGTTTCCATCTCTGGGTCTGGTAGGTGAGGGGCCTCTGGAGTCAGGAAAGCTGGGGATGGAATGGAAGCTAGTCTGGCAGCCTGCCCCTGGTGATAGGGTGGATTTTAGCAGGCTGGGCAGAGGGGTGCCAGGCATCACAGTTTTGAAAAGTTCAAGTGTTAGTCACGTCCGTCTCTTCAACCCACGGATTGTAGCCCGCTGAGTTCCCCCCGTCCATGGGATTTCCCAGGCAAGCATACTGGAGTGGGTCGCCATTTCTTTCTTCAGGAGATCTTCCCAACTCAGGGATACAACCAGGGTCTCTGGCATTGCAGGCAGATTCTTTACCATCTGAGCCACCAGGGAAACAATCTGGCCAGTTGTCTAAATGGGAACTGCCTAGGTTCCTGGACTGGGATATTGGAGGACAATGGGGAAGGGGCCTGTTAAGAATTGAGGGTAGCCCTCAATTGACACATACAGCATAAATGTTTGAGGAGTTGAGAGGGTGGCTGGGCTCGGGTGAGGAGACGGTGCCAGGGTGTCTGGAGAGGGGTCCCGAAGAACGTGCAGGGGGTATGGAAGGGTCCCCTCACCCCTGGTGTGTGTGAGCCTGGGGAGGGCTGGGCAGCCTGTTGGGAGCTGGAAGTGAAGGACCGCATGGAGGACCTACACCGAGAGCCTAGGAGTCTGGGGCCTGGAGAGGCGCCTGGGTGGAGATCCCTGGCTTTCCCCTTCCAGACACCACCGCCACCAGCAGGCAAACACCCTCCGCCTCAGTTTCTCCCACCCCCACCGTCCCTTCCCCCACCCATCCAGGGGGCGGGGCCAGAGGTCAAGGCTAGTGGGTGGGATTGGGGAGGGAGAGAGGTGTTGAGCAGTCTCTAGGAGATCCCTCGTTTTCCTAGGCCCCCGGCTCGGGGTGCCTTCCTTCCCCCATGGCGGGACACCTCGCTTCTGACTTTGCCTTCTCACCCCCCGCCGGGTGGTGGAGGCGATGGGCCGGGAGGGCCAGAGCCGGGCTGGGTTGATCCTCGGACCTGGATGAGCTTCCAAGGGCCTCCTGGTGGGTCGGGGATCGGTCCGGGGGTTGTGCCCGGCGCCGAGGTGTGGGGGGCTTCCCCGTGCCCCCCCGCCCTATGACTTGTGCGGAGGGATGGCCTACTGTGCGCCGCAGGTTGGAGTGGGGCCGGTGCCCCCAGGCGGCCTGGAGACCCCTCAGCCCGAGGGCGAGGCGGGAGCCGGGGTGGAAAGCAACTCCGAGGGGGCCTCCCCGGACCCCTGTGCCGCCCCCGCAGGCGCCGCGAAGCTGGACAAGGAGAAGCTGGAGCCGAACCCTGAGGAGGCGAGTGAGCTGCTGGGGCCGGGGGTCCGGTGACCGCGCAGGCCGGGGGCGGCCACGCGAGGGGAGGTGGTCGGGGACCCAGGTAGGGAGCAGGCGGAGGCGGCTCCCGGGGCAGGGGCCGGTGTGTGGCGGCTGCAGGCCGCTCTGAGTTGGAGCCAGGTGGGAACCAGGGGCCGGAATTTAAGAGAGAACCGCAGGTGAGGGCAGGGCGGCCTGAGGCAGTCGGAAGCCGGCCTTGCTTCCCCCCCTCCGCCCTTGTCAAGTAGGTCCTTCCACTTCCTAGGTCTGACCTGGGTCGGGTCACTCTTTACCAGCCGGCACCAGACCTAGTTGGGGTCTGAGCCCCTTTTACCCGGATCCCTTCTGGGAAATTTGCGCCTTATCAGACCTGGGATCTCGGGCCTCAGGGTTAAGTGTGGCCTGAGGGTGAAAACAGTGCTTATCCCAGGGTTATTGTTCCTGAGAGTCTAGGGTGTGACTGGTTTCTGATAGAAGCTCCTGTTTGGGCTGTGTGGATGTGTGGAGTCTGGGTTTTCCTTCCATCAAGTTTAGGGCTTGTCTTCCCTTGACCTCTGCCTTGCACCCAGCGAGTCACGGTCAGGCAGAGCGCACACCCTGACACCCCCTTATAAGAAAGCTGGAACACCAATTTCAGCCGTAATTACGTAAGCAGTGTACAGGGGAGAAAAGGGGAACAAGTCATCTGCAGGCCATTCCTCAAATGGAGGGTTTGCTGAGGGACTGATGTCTTCTCCATCTAACCCGCTGGGGACTATTAAGGATGTATCTTCTAGTCTGAGGAAGAGACAAGTGCAAGCAATTAGAGATCAAGTACTAAGCCTTTAGACCTCTCCGGAGGAGGTGTGATTGGTTTCAACTGACCAAGTAGCTCTAGACGCTCTTTGCTGGAGGCGACTGCTGAGCCTTGAATAATAATGGCTGCCAATTGTGGTCCATTTCCTAAGTGCCTGGCTTTGGGCTCAGTTTCTACATCATTATCTCATTAACTGGCACAAAATCTCCTAGGGAGGTATTATTAGCCTGTTTCACGGGTCTTAACTACTAAATGGTGAAGCTAGACTTTAAACTGGGGTTTATCGTTATTTCAAATCCCCAAAATATGATTCAGAAAAGCCAAGATGGGAAGAGCTGACATTTACAGATTTGCAACATTGAGCAGAAGTTGGCCTATTTTGAGTTTTACGGGACTGATGTCCCATCAAATAGTGGGTTGGCCACAAAGTTCATTCATGCTTTTCCATAACCTCTTAGGGAAAGCTCAAATGAACTTTGTGGCCAACCCAATACTCCTTTAGGGCCTGGCTACTCTTCTCCATCTTCTGGCCACTGGCCTGCATTGGAGAGGCTCCATTCATCCACCTTTGCTCTGTCTACCTTTCCTTTCATCCGCTGTCAAGGCTCAAATGTCTCGTAGACATAACCACCACATGTTCAGTCTCCTGGGATGGCTCCCTGTCCATTACCCGGAAACTCAAGGCTCAAATTAGTCATCCTCATTCCTTTCCCATCCTTATATCCAGTCCTTTGGAAATACTGCGATCTTTACTTTGGATAGACATCCTGGTCCCAGTCGCCATCACCTATGCTAGGATTGCTACAGTTGCCTCCTTACTCTGTGGTCAGTACATCAACTGGAGTAATCAAGAGTCAGGTCATTTCACTGCACAAAACCCTTCAGCGACTTTCTATTTTTCTGGGTAAAACTTAGTCATGGTGGCAGCTGCAGGATCTGCCCTGCTCACTTCTCCGATCACATCGGCTCCTCTTCCCTTTCCTCAGTCCTCTCACCCTCCCCTGGCCATGCTAGCTTTGTTACTGGCCTTGCTGCTGACTTTGCTACTGCCCACCTCAGGATCTTCCCACTTGACTCCTTCCTTTTGCTCAAACATGACCTCTGACTGTCTTATTCAAAGTTGTCCCCTTCCCCATAATTCCCTACTCTGCTTTACTTTTGCCCATAGCACTTCTAACCTACTGAATAATTATTTCATCACAATGAAAGCTCTGTGGGGTCAGGGTTTTTGTCTACTTTGTGTAGCCACTGGCTTACAGAAGGTGCCTAATAAATCTGAAATTTGTCAGTGAGGATGCTTTTATATTGCAAGAAAATAAAAAATACTTTATTTAAAAATAAGGGATAATCAAGTTTTTAAAAAATTGAGCACTAACTGTATAAAAACACTTTATTCATACCTCGTATGACATCTGTTTTGTAGTGTGCATGTGTTTGTGAATGTGCATATTTTGTTGTGGTTTGTGGGAACTTCAAAGTAATCTGAGAGAATCAGAGACATGGCGCTCTGGATTTCTCTAGATGCAAAACTTCCTCAAACTGGTGTTAATACTAGAGTCAAAAGCTTTTGTGAGTTCTAAAGAACTAAAAGGCAGGGCCCCCCTTCCTAACCTGACATGTGTCCTCATTGAGGTTAGGGCTTCTCTTTGCATTATTGAATGGTGTTCTGCATCTAGTGGATGTGTTGCTTTCTGGGCTAGATGACATTTGTGTTATTTCTGGTTGTTAGGTGGGCAGCCTAGAGGCAGAGATACTCTCACATACCTTGGGGCCCCAGTGGAAGAGGGGGTGAGGTGGATAGCTGTCATATGTTCTTACATATCCTCTGCCTCTTAAAATGCAGTCCCAGGACATCAAAGCTCTTCAGAAAGACCTTGAACAATTTGCCAAGCTCCTAAAGCAGAAGAGGATCACCCTAGGATATACCCAGGCCGATGTGGGGCTCACCCTGGGGGTTCTCTTTGGTGAGTCTCCTACAGCATGTTTTGACCCACAAAACACAGGGACTACATCTGCCCTGGAACGAACATCCCTGAAATGGGGACTTTCCTCCCCACCAAGGAAGTGGTGGAGGGTGGGGTTGGGGGAAGATACTCGACATGGACTTTTGAGTTTCTCTGGGAAGAGTAGCCGGTGTGGAGTCTTGGAAGGGTGGGAACACGTGGCAAGGACTGTGTCGGTCTTGTGGCAAAGGGAGCCTACCTGCTACCTCACTTTGCTTCTTCCAACCCACTTCCCCAGGAAAGGTGTTCAGCCAGACGACTATCTGCCGTTTTGAGGCTTTGCAGCTCAGTTTCAAGAACATGTGTAAGCTGCGGCCCCTGCTGCAGAAGTGGGTGGAGGAAGCTGACAACAACGAGAATCTGCAGGAGGTGAGGGTGGGAGGGATGCACAGGGACGGCCCTATCTCGAGTCTGATTTCCACTGCTTCCATCTCTGGCTGGCAGCGCGCCCTCTGGGAGCCAGTGGCCCTCAGTGGCATGAAGTGTGGTTCCTCTGTTCTGCTGAGAGAAGGTCCAGGATCACTTGTCTAAATGTATCTTTCCAGGATCTTTTTCATACCTCCTGGCCCTGGTGACAACTGGCAGGTGCTCCTGAATAGTTGGCTCTTGAGTCACTGTCCCCCTGATACTGGTCCTTAGGTTTGGGGCTTGCCCGCCCATTTCTTTCCTTGTCATCTCCTCCCCACCTGCTCAGATATGCAAGGCAGAGACCCTTGTGCAGGCCCGAAAGAGAAAGCGGACGAGTATTGAGAACCGAGTGAGAGGCAACCTGGAGAGCATGTTCCTGCAGTGCCCGAAGCCTACCCTGCAGCAAATCAGCCACATCGCCCAGCAGCTCGGGCTGGAGAAGGATGTGAGTGCACCTGCCCCTGTCCCTGTGTGCACTGTCTCCTCCTGCCTAGTCCCACCTCCCAGATCTCAGGACCAAATGCCCCTCCCGTGTCCTCCACTCCTAGGTGGTCCGAGTATGGTTCTGCAACCGTCGCCAGAAGGGCAAACGATCAAGCAGTGACTACTCCCAACGTGAGGATTTTGAGGCTGCTGGGTCTCCTTTCACAGGGGGACCCGTATCCTTTCCTCTGGCGCCAGGGGCCCCCTTTTGGCACCCCAGGCTATGGGGGCCCTCACTTCACTACCCTGTACTCTTCGGTCCCATTCCCTGAGGGTGAGGCCTTTCCCTCGGTGTCTGTCACCGCTCTGGGTTCTCCTATGCATTCAAACTGAGGTGCCTGCTCACCCCAGGAATGGGGGGCAGAGGAAGGGGAGAGCTAGGGAGAGAACCCTGGGGTTTGTACCAGGGCTTTGGGATTAAGTTTTTCATTCACTAAGAAAGGAATTGGGAACACAATGGGTGTGGGGGCAGGGAGTTTGGGGAAACTGGTTGGAGGGAAGGTGAAGTTCAATGATGCTCTTGACTTTAATCCCCACATCACTCATCACTTTGTTCTTAAATAAAGAAGCCTGGGACCTAGTAGGTGGATATTTTTGTCTTTGGTTTATCCTCTAGTTATTGAAGAGTGGATTGGATAGGATATTTAATAGTGGGTATTAACAGCTCTTCGACCCAAATGACCTCGAAACAAAGGTTGCTATTTACACTGCGCAGTCACAATGTCAGAGGGAGGTGTGGGGTTGGATCCCAAGTTTATATGGATAGGGCTGTTTATAAGTGTGAGCTAGTTCTTGGGAGCCTTTGACTTGCAGTCCTGCGGAAATTGGGAGATGAAAACCTTTGCCCAAAGATGCAGTTATTATATAGTCTGTTTCCTATTAGGATCTGGTTTTTTGCTTTCTTCCATTCTTCTCTGTAGTCCTTAGTGGCTTTGTGCTAAGAAATCAAGCCTTTACTCATTTCTTCTATCACCCCAACCAGAAACTCCACTTTGTGCTTTCTTGATACTGGGGTCTATTTGGTTTTCAAGGTTTTTGCCTTGTCTGTGACTCACCTACCACTACACACACTTTAGTCCTGACTCTGCCACTTCCTAATTGGGGCTTTTCCTCTGGAGCTTTTCCTTGATCCGTAAAAACACTTGGGTTTGTAAGTCTAAGTAGAGAAGGAAGGGCGTAGACATGCAGGTTGCAATAAGATAGGTCAAGACAGGACTTTCCTAGTAAGAACTGTAGAAACACTGCTTTCAGTGTGCTGACTTGGTGTGCAACTCAGAAGAGACTCAATGTAGCATATATGGGTTGTATCGATACTGGACCAGGCTGACATATGTTCTCGCTGGTGTCTCAGGTTTTCTCTTCTTGGTAGTACTGATGAAATTTGTAGAAGTTCCACCACCCTCATGAATTTGATCAAATCCAAATGACATTTTAACGGCAGAGGGCAGTGAATGTTTCCTTTTAAATTAGCAACTGTAATTACCTAGATTCCCCTTTTCCTGTTTTCTCTGCCTCATCTGCTTGTCTCTTCCTGTAAGTATCTGAATTAATTTTCCAGACTAACCAATTCCATTCTCTCAAGAACTGGAAAGCAAGGAGTATCAGACCCACACAAAGAGTGAATACCTTAGAGCGTATGAAGCTGCTCATTCTTTATTTGGAAATGGAAGCAAAGCTCTGAGAAGTTAGGTCATAGTCATTGTGGTCAGCAGCAGGACCACCCACAATGTAAGGAAGTTTGGGGTCTGTGCTCTAGGCTTTCCCAGAAATGCCTTAGGGATACCATCAAAAACATTAAGAACTTGCTTGTTCAAGGCTGGGGCTTATAACTTCCCAGGCCTGACCCCTACAATTGATGGGTGCTTTTGACCACAGACATTCTAGTATCCATGACAAGGACCTACAGCTTGTGACAGTGGGAATTTCCAGCTCACTGGCAACTTCCTGGAGGCAGCAATATCTTTGGCAGGAAGCCATCTCTTCTGTCACCTTGGCCACAAGGCCCTGCTCCAGGCCTTGAATTGATAATCCACAGGAGTGGACCCTTCTCCTGAGTCACTCCCTCCTGGAGAGGCAAGGATAGAAGAGGGCAGCTCTTAGGACCCATTGGCACCCTGAGGTGCCGGCTCTGTCCTCTGGTGCTTTGGCGGCAGGCCTTAGGTCTGGATGCCTGCACGACAGCCTGGGCACCGGAAGTCGGCCTCCCTGGCAGCCTGAATGCTGCAACCAACACAGGCCACGTGGAACCAGATGTCACAGCCATCACACTGGACCCAGGCCACTGTCTCTTCTTGGGGCAGGCGGCAGCAAGGGGGCTGCACAGGGCTCCCCGCCCCCAGCTGCAGGGGGAGCCCTGGGGTTGCTCAGTGGGTGCTTCCGAGGACGCCCGCGTCGATTTCTGAAGGAAGGGACATAAAAACCAAGGTCACTGGAAACCCATAGAAGCCTGGAACTTACCCCCTGGATAGCTGCAGAGGGAACCCATAGAGATTCACTAGACTACTGGTGAATCTGGCTAGCACAGCTAACCCAGATCTTGTCATCACAACAGGTGTTTCCACCTCCCATCCCCACCACCCACACAGATAGGTACATCTCAGCCTAGGGTTCTAAAAGAACCAAAGGCAGTGAAATAAAGCCAAGTTCACTTACCCACTGGGTGTCAGCGGGGTTTTCTCTACACAGAGTTTCTTCCTAGGCCCCGGCAGGACTGGTGAGGGGCTCTTGGGAGCCTCTCTCTCATCATCCAGTTCTTCCAACACACGGTGAGCTGACTTCCTCCGGTTTCTTGGGGGAGGGGCAGAAGGGGCAGTCCCCACTTGCCCGGCGGGGAGTGGGGCCAGGCGGACTCTGTGGCCCACTCCCACTCCGTGAGAAGGTGAGGGGCTGCGAGTGGAGCTTGCTGAGGCTGCCAATGGAGTTGAGGATCAGCGTTGCTTTGGGGGCTGGGGAGAGGGTGCTGAGTGGACGCTGTGGAGCCCCCTGGGAGGGCAGCATGGGCAGGAAACCAACTCCGGTTCCCTCTTCTCCCCTAGACCGTGGGGTAGTAATGGCAGCAAAATCTTGAGGTTTGACTCGGACTTGCTGAAACAAGTAGAACTCTGAAGGGCTGGTTCCTGGGGGCCCTTCAGGGCCAAAGGTCAGAAGATCACCATCGTTCAACTCCAGCCTGTGACCCCTTGGGAGTCGGACATTATTGACCAAAGTCCCTGTTGATTATGGGGCACCAGACAGACACAGAGAACGACAAAAACAAACGACTGGTCAGCAGTGGAGAAATCTGGTCCTGTCTGGTTTTTTGGGAAATACGAGGAAGAACACAAGTCATGAAATCCTCACATTCTAAGTCCCTCAGTAACTAGGTGTCATCAGATAAGAAATGCCCTGTGAGCTAAGAATGTTTTTTTTCCTTATGCTCACCCTCAAGGCACATGGAATGAACTTCCCTCAATCCACTGAGGTCTGGGTCTCAGAGATGCTCACTCTCTGTTCCAACTCAGCACTTAACCAGCATAGCTCAGACTATCTGAGTTCAAATCCAAATTCCACCATTTACCTGTCACATGACCCTGTCAGCCTCTTTATGCTTCATTTTCTTTGTAACATGGGGCATTTGTGCTCACCTATATTTAATGCACATAAAACAGTTCTTGGCTCATAATAATAAACAGAAAGTGAATGTTGGCCAGTTGAAGTTATCCAATCCCCACAACACTCCTCACTCGCAAAGACATATTTTAGCTAAGAGGAAACTAAGACCTAGAGAGGTGAAGTGGCAGGTCTGAGTGATGTTACCAGGGGCCAACAGCAGAACTCATGTAAACTCAGGCCTTCTGAGGCTCCCTAACTGCCTCCAAGTCTGGGAGTAAGGTCTATGTCCGGATAATTAAAAGATAATTCAACATTTATCAACTGCCCTAAGGCAAGAACAGATGTCTAAACAATCTGGAAACTGAAGTCTAAGCTTTCCCCCTCACCACCCACCATGGTCTCAGAACAACCCCACTGTGATGCTCCAGTCCATGGATCTATCTCCCACCCCCTCTATGAGCTAAACAGGATCAGCCCCACAAAGAGCTTCTGACACTGCACATTTCTGGTGGAAAGACAGAAATCTGCATGACAACCATCCATCCAACCTTATGGGGAGTTTGGGAGGCCGGCAGAGTCCCTGTGGAGTCTTAATTCATTCCAGCCCCAAACTGCAACTGCCCCGGCATAAGGCTGCTCTGCTCACTGCTCACCTTGGCTGCTGTGGTTCTCCAGGCTGACCCTCCAGTCATCACCCTGGCGCTCCGCATGCAGCTCTGCGTGGACCCCAGAGATGAAGCCTGGCTCGTGCTGTGGCCGCAGGGTCACATCACAGAGATCGGCCCTGCAGCCCAAGCGGTAGGTGCAGCCAGCCCCACTGGGGGGTGGAAGGTGTGGAGATCGACATCCTTGCCGACCCCTATGCGCAGCAGCTGGAAGCAGGGCAGCATGGGTGGGGCCCCCTTGGCACCACCTCTTCACCTCAGGAATCCATCACCTTGTCCACGCCCTGGGCCGTGCACAGCTGGCCTAAATTCACTTTCCGTCTGATGCAAACTTGAGCTATCCTTTGTGCAATTTCGACTTTGAGCACACTCCCTGAGAGGGCAAATTCAGGGTGCAGGGAGCCTAGGATGCGATGTAAAATTGGCTGTCAACAGCTTTGCAACGGAAAAAATTTGGTGAAAGTTCCAATGTAGTGCAAAATAGAAGGCGTCCTGTGGCACGAAGTTGAATCGGATCCTCAGGCCGCAAAATATTCTAGGAGCCTTTAATCTGGGCAAGTCAACAACACATTAGGCAGCTTCTAGGGAAATTCGAACTGTAGGTGTGGGAGTGCGGGGGAGGGGTGCTGCTTCTGTGTGATATACTGACTTGCCACTTCAGTGTAATTTAGAGAAGAGAAGCTTCTTCCTGTCAAACCTGCTTTTCCTAATAGAGTAACCCTCCTGCTAGCTCACGCTTCACTCTTCTAACCAATCCCTCATTCATAACTAGCTAGATTGAACCCCAGTGGGAAATGTACTCCGTCACCCCTCAAAGGCAGTGCAAATGGGGCTCTACGTTGTCCAACAAAGTGGATCTAAACCTCTGCTTTCTGGTTTTTCCAGGTGGGATAAAAACAGAGGAAAGGGCTTCCCGGGACGATTCAAGACAAATCCAGCCTTTTCCCTCCCCGCCCCGGCCCGGATTCGTATCTACCGCGCTGTGCAGTCTCGGAATGGTTCCCTCTCCAGGCAATGCCAGCCTATGCCGCAGCCCAGGACCTCTCGGGATCGGCCGGGGTTGGTGCTCCTGCGGCTGTTTGACAGCGAAGAAGCCAGGGCCAGGAGGGGCGCGGTCTCTGCGCGCGGGCATCGTCGACCCCGCCTTAGGAATTCCCGGGTCCGGACTTCAAGCGGAGTGAGCGCGTCCCCCGAGCCGTTTCTGATTGGCCATCTCGTTTGCCCTCCTTCTGTCCATTGGGCAACGCGCTGGGATCTCCCGCCTTCCGCTTTTTCTGATTAGTTCACAAGTTTTCCCGGGTTCCCGGAGTTGGGAGGAGCCGCCAGGGCGCGGAGAAGCCCCTTATGCCTTAATTGGGCCTGGCTTTAGACACTACTGCGCCTGCGTGCGCCTCTTCCCCCGCCTCCTTCCGGAGAGGTAACCCTACAGGCTTAGGAGCGTCCCGCCAACCTGCCCGCTTTGCGCAGGCGCGGCCAGGGATCCGGGCCGCGACCGGGAGCTAGGTGTAGGGGGTGTGGCCAAAGGGCTGTGGGGTCTCTCGCGCTGGGTAAGGGGCATTCGGGAAGAGTCAGTTGGGGGCGGGAAGGGGCTGAGAGGGGGTGAGGGGGGTGGGTTCAGGGGTCCACAGGCCGGAGGGGTGTAAGGGCAGGGTAAAGGAACAAATGAGGTGGTCAGAGCAGCGTTAGAGCTCAACGTCCAGCAGGGCGAAGACTCAGGAGGATCTGGGGGAGAGGAGGGAGGGAGTGCAGGCTACTGAAACATGAGAGGGTGAGGGGCCGGCATAATTCCTTCAGGATATAAGCAAATAGTGATGTAGGGAGGGATAGGGATCCCAGATTGGGAGAAAAATAGATGAATTCGGGTGGGAAGGTGGGGAGATCTTGAGAAGCCCTCTCTGCTCTAGGACTCTGGAGAGGCAGGTGGGAGGCAGGAATGGAGCGGAAGGGACGATAGAGAGAAACTGAGTGGAAAGTTGCTGGCACGGTTTGGATGAGATGTCCGAAACTAGCTGGCTTTTCTGCTGAGGAGTCCAGGCTGCCTGGATTCCCCCAGGGGCTCTGGGGAAGCATCCTGTGCTACATGTGGCCACATTCATCAGGGGCCAGGCCTTGGGCCAGCGCTTTAATAGGGAAGGACCCGGGAGTCATGGCTTGGTGGTGTCTGGATGGGCTTCCCCAAGGCCTTGGTGAGCCATGGAGAGAACTCTGGAGACTGGGCTCACGGCCCCTGCATCGCATACCTCAATTTTCACCTTCGTCCAGGAACTGCAGAGACCATAGAAACTTAAGGAGGAGGGTAAAGGCACTGTCCAGAATTCTAAAAGTATGAGTAAAACTTCACAGCCCCTCAGCCTGTCTCAGTAAATTCTCTCCACCTCATGGCTGTTGCCATAGTCTGTCAGGAACCAGACTGAGACAAGCAAGGGATCTTGGGGTACTTCCTGCTTCTTTTGGGAAGTAGAATAAGAAAAGCTAAGAGTCGGATGGACCTGGCTGTTATTTAAGGATTATGACTTTGTTATTGTAGGGGCTCTCTCTTTGGAAGGAGGCCTGAAAATTGAATTGGAGTGTCTTTGTTTCTCCTATTGTCCAGGGGGGCATAGATGGCTGTACACCGGCTCTAGAGACTTCAAATAATGTGGAGATGTTTCGACCTTCAGGTCAGTGGGACCTGGCATGGGGACTGGTGATTGTGTCTCTCTGGAGAACCTGAGTACCTTTGTCCTTATGATTCTTTAGGTTCCACTGGGCTGATTCCCCCATCCCACTTCCAAGTTCAGCCCCTTCCAACACTGCCGAGAATGGCTCCCACATGGGCCTCAGACACTCCCTGGCCCAGCGACCAACCCATCAAGATGTTTTAGAGAGGCGGCCAGACAACCAGAGACCTCAAGTGACTATGTGGGAACAGGAAGTTTCTGGCAAAGGGCAGGAACCAGAGTGGAGAGGCAGGTACGGATCTAATGTTACTGTTCTCTTGGACTTGCTTGCCATTGACCCTTCTTCACTGTAATAGAGTCCTTACCCTATTTCAACCCTTAGTTCCACAATTTGTTCATTTTTTTAAGAAGCAATTGTTGGTGTCTACAATGCATAAATAATAGCAGTGTGCTAGATGCTAGAGACAAAGAAAACAAAAATAAATAAGACACCCTGATTTCAAAGAATTTTAAATCCTAAGGGAAGAAATTGGTTGACCCACAGCTGATTGTACTAAGCGTAGTACAAGGCAGACTGACGAAGTGTGGGCTGGGTATACAGACTGGGTGCTGTAGTAGTACGAGTTCATCTGGTGGAGCTGGCCGTTCTCTCTGTCAGTGTGTTGTCTGTGAGAATTCTTATTCTTGATGTTTCATGTGAGTCTTTTCCCAAATGTACTGGACCATCCTTCTGCCGTTTTGTTCTTGAGCAGGATTGCAGCTGGGTCTACCTTGGGGCCTGTCAAAGGGAAAGAAGGAGGGTGATGAAAGGGGAGCATGAGAGTGTCAGGGGATGGAGACTCTGTGGCTTGTTTGGCTACCCCCTGGGGGTCCTTTGTCCAGTCACTTAATTTCTGTAGGCTACAGATCCTGTAAAAAGTGTTGGAGAGTCCAGTGGTTAGGATTCCAAGCTTTCACTGAAGGACACGGGTTCAGTCCCTGCTTTGGGATCTAAGATCCCACAAGCTGCACAGCACAGCCGAAAAAAAAATTATTTTTAAGTGCTGTGGTTCTGGGCCTCAGTGAGGGAACTGTGTCAAGAATCATCTTATAAGGTGGTTTCAGCTTTCTAGAGGTTGCGACTTTGTGATTTATTCAGGTGCTGCCCTCTCAGACTTCTCATACAGTTAACAGTTAAATAATCTTAACTGGTGCCTGGCCTTGCCATACTGATACTGGAAGCCATCACCTCTCTTTGTACCTCCATCAAACTTTTCCCTGCCCTTAAGTCAGAATTCAGCAGTCTCAGTGTCCTTCAGACTTCTCCAATTCAGAATGTGTAGCCTAATGATACGGAGAAGGCGATGGCACCCAACTCGAGTACTCTTGCCTGGAAAATCCCATGGACAGAGGAGCCTGGTAGGCTGCAGTCCATGGGGTCGTGAAGAGTCGGACACAACAGCTACTTTACTTTCCCTTTTCACTTTCATGCATTGGAAAAGGAAATGGCAACCCAGTTCCATGTTCTTGCCTAGAGAATCCCAGGGACGGGGGAGCCTGATGGGCTGCCGTCTATGGGGTTGCACAGAGTCGGACACGACTGAAGTGACGCAGCAGCAGCAGCCTAATGATGTGCACATGTGATGGTTAACACATCTGTCTGAATATTGCCTTTGAAAGAGGTTATGGTCCATGAACTCAGCTAGCTTTTCAAGTCCTGTGGACCCAGATATGCTTAGTAGGGCTACCTTGAATGATGATGGTGATGGAATGCAGAGATCCCCATGGCCCAGCTTCATTCCCTGCCATCTCTCCACGTAGGAGCAGAGGGATTCTGTCCTCTTCTCTTGTCTCCATTTATGCCTTGGCCACTCTCACCACCAGACTAACTTGTCTCACCTATGCTAACTTGTCTCTGAAGGTGCACGGAACTGGCAGGGTCACAGGCCCTGAGTCAGCAGGCTGAGCTGATCTCTCGGCAGCTGCGAGAGCTGCGGCGGCTGGAGGAAGAGGTCAGGGTGCTACGGGAGACCTCCCTGCAGCAGAAGCTGAGGCTGGAGGCTCAGGCCGTGGAGCTGGAGGCACTGGCACGGGCGGAGAAGGCTGGCCGCGCTGAGGCCGAGGGCCTGCGTGCCGCTTTGGCTGGGGCCGAGGTTGTCCGGAAGAACCTGGAAGAAGGGAGCCAGCGGGAGCTGGAGGAGGTTCAGAGGCTGCACCAAGAACAGGTAAATGTGGGTGTGGGGGAAGGCTCGGCTGCCCAGTGGGGAGCTGGGCAGGAGCTCCCCAGCAAAGACCAGGCTTTGCCGAAAAAGAGCGATGAGGTGTTTGGTGAAGGTGAAAAAACACAGGTGACCTGGAAAGAGGGAGAACTTGGGTGTGTTGGTCTTACTCAGATTGCCCTTTTCCACTCAGACTCAGGTGACCTCCCATCACCTGAAGCCCTGCTTCCTCTTCCAGGGGGAAGTAGTTTGTCTTCCTACTTTACTCCAGGTACCCAGTTCATCTGGGAGCATTGGGAAGGGGAGTGAGGGGGTGTGGGAGGGGGTCCTGAGGTGGACTGGGAAGGGGAGATTATTCAGTCAGCAGGCATGTATCCGTGCTCCCTCTTTGCCATTCCTGAGACAAGAGCTGGGACACTAGGTGAGCAAATCAGTGAACTCCCTGTCCTCGTGGGTGGAGCTGACAACCCAGTGGAAGACACACACATTCAGTGCCTTATTTAACTATAATTAATTAACTGTGATCGGGAGAAGTACCGTGAAGGAGGACAGAAGATCCCCACTGGCCTAGGGGCTGGGGAAGGCCACCCAACCAGTCGCTGTGTTCAGAAATGGAACCATAAAGATACTGAAAGAAAATAAGGGTAAATTCCTTTGTGACTTGGGAAGGGGAAAGACTTTCTACCTATGAATCAATCCAGAGCCATTAAAGAAAAGATTGATATATATTGACTTTATAATACCAAACTTAGGAATGACACAGTAGGATCAGAGGGTAAATCATGGGCTTCCCTGGTGGCTCAGCTGGTAAAGAATCCACCTGGAATGCGAGTGACCTGGGTTTGATCCCTGGGTTGGGAAGATCCCCTGGAGAAGGAAATAGCAACCTGCTCCAGTATTCTTGCCTGGGAAATCCCATGGGCATTGGAACCTGATGTTATAGTCCATGGGGTCACAAAGCATCAGACACGACTTAACTAAACAACAACAAAAGGGTGAATGATAAACTGGGGGAGAATATTTCCAGGTCATACCACAATAAAAAGTTAATATCCCTACTATGTAATGTGTGCCTAGAAACTGATAAAGGAAAGACAAGAATCCAGTCGAAAAATGGACAAAGGGGGTCGTTCAAAAGAAAACTCTTTTCAGTTCATGAAGGATGCTTAATGATAAGCAGTCGACATTTGTGTTAAATCGGAGTTGGCTGGTGGATAGGCCTGCGGGAGGCGATGGGGCTGGTGCATGGAGATGTGCATGGGAGGGGCCCAGAGAGGCTTGGGCACAAGCGACAAGACAGGCTCTGGGGCTGTGCTGGAGTGTGAGGCCTTGGGCCCGTTCAACTTCATAGTTTACTGTAAGAGCAGTGGGCAACTATTGAAAGGTTTCAACAAGGAAATGATATGATCAGATTTGTATTTTCTATGTAGAAGTTTTGTGATTCATGTCCAAAAGCTCATGGTGACTGTGGTATGGAGATAGGGCTAGAGACAGGCAGGCCAGAAGTGAGGGCAGCCACTTCCACTCCTTCACCCGCCACAGCATGACTCCTCCAGCATTTCTGACACCTTTACCACTGCTGGAGGTTCTGTGAGAAAGAGACAAGCTCCCTGCCTTCCTGGCTTCTGGATGGCAGGAAGTAGATAGTAAGCAGGTGCAGAAGCAGGATCAGTTTGTAATGATAAGTGCAGGAAGGGCACGAACAGATGACGGGACTGGGTGGGTGGTGGGTGAGGAGTAGTGGCCCCGGGAGGCGATGTCATGGAGATCTGAGGAGCTGGGGGACGCAGGCCTCTGGGTAGACTCTGAGGTGGGAAGGAGCAGACTTGTTGGGGGCTCGGGGGCGGATGATGAGAGAGCACTGTGGCTGCAGCAGAGTGGGCAGTGGAGAGACAGGATGTGAGCTCAGAGGCTAAGAGCTGGCAGAGGCCAAGGCATGACACAGGCTTCACAGACCCAGGGAAGAAGCTGGTCTGAACGCCGTGGGAAGCCACTGGAGGATTCTAAGACTGGTCAGGAGATTGTTGCCATTGTCCAGGCCAGAGATGAGGTTGGTGATCAGGCTGGTGGCCCTGGATATGGAGAGAAGTGACAGTGTTCTGGGGGAGGCCTGGCAGGAGGTACTGATGGACTGGAGGGTGGTGGCAAATGCAGCACCAAGGATGGTCTCTGTTTTGCCGTGTGCAGTTAGATGGTTTCTTGGGTGATTGTCCAGGGTCACAGAAAGTGGGAGCGAAGGCCAACGATGAAGCAGGGGGTGGATTTGGAAAGCCCAGGTGTGGGCCAGATGGCCCCTGCTGAGTCCGCCCTTCTCTCTGCAGCTCTCTTCCTTGACCCAGGCTCACCAGGAGGCCCTTTCCAGTTTGACTAGCAAAGCTGGGGCCCTGGAAAAGTCTCTGAATAATCTGGAAACCCGGAGGTCAGGGGAAGCCAAGGAGCTGGCTGCGGCCCAGAGGGAGGCGCGAGCTGCTGCGGAATCAGCTGAGGTGAGTTCCGGGGGTGGGCGACCCAAGGAGGACCTGGCAATTGGTGGGTTGGTGGGGAAAGTGGGTCTCCAGGGTGGCCCTCTGATGGCTCCTCTGCTCCCACCCCAACCCTAGCAAGACCCAAGAGGACTTGGAGGCTCAGGTGACCTTGGTTGAGAACCTGAGGAGGTATGTCGGGGAGCAAGTCCCTCCGGAGGTCCGCAGCCAGCCATGGGAATCAGAGCGACAGGAGCTTCTAGAAACTGTCCAGGTGAGAGTGCTCGGCCTGGGATGGAACACGGGGCTCAAGTCCTGGGCAAGGGCCCCTGGAGAAGAACACAGGCCCTGGGAGAAAAGGCAGTGCCGTCGAGGGGTGCACAGGTTGGGCGCCACCCGAGGGCCACTGGCGGACCTGACGGAGGTGGCTGCCATCTGTCCCCACCCCGCCCGCAGCACCTGCAGGAGGACCGGGACAGCTTGCACACCACCACCGAGCTGCTGCAGGTGCGCGTGCAGAGCCTCACACACATCCTCTGCATGCAGGAGGAGGAGCTGGCCCGGAAGGTAGGCCCCTGGCCCAGGCCCCTCGGCATCTGTGCACAGGAGGGGTTGGTGTTCCACTCCCAGAACCTATTGACATCTTTCTTCCCTTGAACACCTCTCCTTGCTGTGGCTTCTGATGCCAGGGCCAGATAGGAGAAACCAGACCCACCTCCTTCCTCTGCTCCTTCAGGAGCCCACACTCTCCCTGCTTCCTCCATCTGCAGGTTCAGCCCTCAGACTGCCTGGAGCCCGAGTTCACCAAGAAGTGCCAGTCCCTGTTGAAGCGCTGGCGGGAGAAGGTATTTGCCCTCATGGTGCAGCTGAAGGCCCAGGAGCTGGAGCACAGAGAATGCGTGGAGCGACTGAAGGGACAGGTTGCCTGGAGCCCACTTCCTCCTGTGCTTCCCCTCAGCTCCCTGCTCCTTGCAGAAGGGATGGCGTTTATTCACCAGATACTTGGGTGGCTCCCCTGTGCTGGCTGCACAGCCCTGAGCAAAGGTCCACAAAGAACTGTTCTTGTAAGGCTTACACTGTGAGGTGGGCCAGCCTTAGGTAGGGTGGTCAGGGACAGCCTCTTCCAGGAGGTGACAATGTTAAAGGACCCATGGGTGGCATGGGCTGAGGCTGTGGGTCCTCATGGGCAGGTCACAGGGCAGTTCCTCAAGGTGTGGGCACATGGAACATGCTTCTAGAAGGAAACCTGGACTCAGACTCCACTCTCAAGAACTGGGCTTCTTGTCTCTCAGCTTGGCCTTCTTTCAGAGACCTCTGCACCTGCCCCTGCCTTCCCAATGTTTCCCCCACCCCCCGCCTTACAGCTTTCTGCTCTGGACCTGCCTCCTCTCCTTCCCCAGGTGGCAGAGCTCCAGGAAAGAGTGGAATCCCAGCGCCAGGAGCAGGCCATCCTGCAGCGCTCCCTGCAGGACAAAGCTGCCGAGGTGGAGGTGGAGCGGATGGGTGCCAAGGTCAGTGTCTGAAACGGGCAGAGGCTGAGGGATGGTAGGGAGACCCCAAGCAGGGACCCCTTTCTTTACCTCACCCTTCCTAGGCCCTGCAGATGGAGCTGAGCCGCACTCAGGAGGCCCGGCGCCGGAGGAAGCAGCAGGCAGCCCCAGCAGAGGAGCAGCTGAGGCTTGTGGCCGATGCTGTTAGCAGGTATCTGGGGTGAGGGTGGGTGGAATAGCATTCCTGCTTCCCCAGCTTCCTGGGCATCTTGAGGTTTAAGAGCCTCGGGCAAGCAGGGCTGGAAGGCTGGTAGTCTGGAGGAAGCAGGGCTGGATGTATCTAACCCTGTAAAAGTCTGTGTTTGTTTTTATGGGGCACCCCCCCCACCCCCCACACCTTGCCACATTCTCACCCGGGTCACTTGTTAATGACTCCTACCCACTGCATGTTTGGCTGAGATGAGGTTAACTTCCTCCTGCAGTTAATAACAGCTTGAACTAAACAGAGCACCTAGTAGGAGATGTAAGAGATGCAGGTTTGATCCCTGGATTGTGAAGATCCCCTGGAGGAGGGCATGGCAGCCCACTCCAGTATTCTTGCCTGGAGAATTCCTTGGACAGAGGAGCCCGATGGGCTACAGTGCATGGGGTTGCAAAGAGTCAGACACGACTGAAGTGACTTAGCACAGCACAGGAGGATCTCCACCTTCAGAACTGTTCAAAGATGGGGAGTATAGACACTTGATCTTTCTTTCTTTCTTTAAAATTTTGCAGGCATGTCCTGTTGAGTTGGAAAAAATTTAACCTATTTTTTTCCTTTAAAGTTGAAGACCCACAGGCATACCTTGTTTTATTGTACTTTGCTTTATCATTCATAGATATTGCATTTTTACAAGCTGAAGGTTTGTGGCAACTCTGCGTCAAGCAAGTCTATTGGCGCTGTTTTTCCCCAACAGCATTCTTTTCAAATTAATGCTGTTTTTAAATGTTTAGTTGTTTTTTAAGACACAGTGCTATTGCACACTTAATGGACTACAGTATGGCATAAACATAGCTTTTATAAGCACTGAGAAACCAGAAAATCTATTTGACTTTTGCTTTGCGGTACTGCTTTGCTGTATTTGCTTTGCCGTATTTGCTTTGTTGCAATGGTCTGGAACTAAACCCACAGTATATCCAAGGTCTGCCTCTACTTGCTTACTAGATATTCCGTCTTAATAAAGTGTATGCCAGTTTCCCTTTTAATCATTTGCAAGCCTGTCTCATACCAACTTCCAAGGTGTTTCCTTCACAGCTATTGTTGTAGAACCTTTAGAAACTAGACTGCTGAGGAGATGCGCAGGTTTCTTTGCACAGGTAACAACCCTTCCTCAGCTTTGGACGTCGGCTTCAGCTTCTCTTCCCCTTGGGTTGATCCCCCTTCCTTACTTTCTCCATGTATGTAGCAGCACAGGATAGAAGGATCGAGTCTTTTTGGAAATGAGGTGGGGTTCAGGATTTGGTGACCTTGTGTCCTCTCCAGCTTTCAGACCTGGCTCCAGGGCACCGTGGCCGAGGTGGAGCGTGCTGCAGCCCGGCTGCCCAGCCTCAGCAGCCGAGTCAGCTATGCTGTCCGCAAGGTCCACACCATTCGGGGTGGGTAGGGCGACTGCCAGCTGTGCCCTAACCCTGCCCCTCTCCCACCAGCTCTCTCATCCTACACCTACCCTCCTGCCGCCTCCTCCCCAGTCCAAGCATCTCCTTATACCCCTGTTTCCCCCTTTCTCTGCAAACGCACCTCTTAGTCTCTCTGCCTTTTCTCCCCAGGCCTGATGGCTCGAAAAGTGGCCCTTGCTCAGCTGCGCCAAGAGAGGTGAAGTCCAGGCCACTTTAGATTTACTGGGGGGCAGGGGTGGGGCTTTAGGGTATTGGTTGCTGGGACCCAAAAAACACAAGGATGGAGGAAGGATAAGGGCTTAGGGGTCAGGCAGCTGGGTGATTTCCCCATCTCTGTTTCCCTTCCTGTCTCAGCTGCCCGCCACCCCCACTGACCACAGACATGAGCCTCGAGTTGGAGCAGCTGCGGGAGGAGCGGAACCGTCTGGACGCAGAACTGCAGCTGAGTGCCCACATCATCCAGCAGGAGGTGGGCCGGGCCGGGAGCAAGGTACGCCTGGTGCTTGCAAGTCAGTGAGCATGAGCCGGGGGCCAGAGTCAGGGGGCCTTAGGGAGGAAGAGGAGGAGGGAAGAGCTGGGGTCTAGGGCAGGGAGGAACCTGAGTGGGCACCTCCTCTTCCTAGGGGAGGCAGAGCGGCAGAAGCTGAGCGAGGTGGCCCAGCAGCTGGAGCAGGAGCTGCAGCGCACGCAGGAGTCCCTGGCCAGCCTGGGGCTACAGCTGGAGGCGGCTCGCCAGGGCCAGCAGGAGAGCACGGCAGAGGCTGCCAGCCTCCGGAAGGAGCTGACCCAGCAGCAGGAGATCTATGGGCAAGGTGTGCAGGAGCGGACAGGGGCAGTCTGGGGGTCGGGAGTGGTGGGCACCACAAGCCCAGGCTCCCCTGATGCCCTGTGTGCACCTCCACCCCAGCGCTGCAGGAGAAGGTGGCCGAAGTGGAAGGTCGGCTGCGGGAACAGCTCTCAGAATCAGAGAGGAGACTGAACGAAGCTCGTAGGGAACACACCAAGGCTGGTGAGAGTGGCTGGGATGCACGTGGGCTTCCAAGAAGGAGGAAGTGTTGAGGCATGAGGTTATTGTCAAAACTATTTTGAAAGCTTTTTCTGTTTGAAGTGTGCAAGTCATGAAGTTATCAAGGAAGATGAATTCTCAAGTGGTAAACACACTTGTATAGCCAGTGCCCAGATCAAACAATAGCACTTGACCAGCCCCAGGTCCTTCCAGCCACCCCCCTCCACAGAGGCAACGTGACATACTGATTACCCCCAATTCTTATTGGGAAGAATTTCAAACACTTAGCCAAGTTAAAAGAATCATGTAATGGATACTCATCTGCCTTCTCCCGTGAGAGCAGCATTTTATAACCTTTGATCACATTTCCTGTCTATCTGTATATTTACACATATTGATATATATACATTTGAGGGGAGTTATTGAGAGTAACCTGCAAACAACCTGACTATTCAGCTGCATTTCCCACAAGAATATTTTTCTATGTAACCTCAATACCATGGTCACACTTTAAGAAAATGAATTGCCCAAAATCTGATATCCAGTCCCTATTCAGATATCCCCTCCAGTCCTCCAGGAAGCTTCAAGGATGGGGGAGGTACGTTGGGTTCATAGATTCACAAGATTCTAGAGCATCAACCACCCCTCCGTCTGTACAGAGGAGACTGAATGCCACAAAGCGTCCGTGGCTCCCTGAGTCACAGAGCTGGGAACCCTGTGTGCCGCCCAGCCGCCCATCCTTCTAGGCTTGTGTTCTCACTGCCTCGCAGCCTCTAGGCTGCCAACACCCATCCCCTCTGTGGCCTGGCTTTCCTGCAGTGGTCTCCCTACGCCAGATCCAGCGCAAAGCCATCCGGGGAAAAGGAGCGGAACCAGGAGCTCCGGCGCCTGCAGGATGAGGCCCGGAAGGAGGAGGGGCAGCGGCTGACCCAGCGTCTGAAGGAGCTGGAGAGGGACAAGAACCTCATGCTGGTAGGAGGCAGAGAGACTGGGCCCTTCATGGGCTGGTTGGGGAGCAGAGCTATGGAGAGGGGAGGGGCCCCTGCCTGGGCTCGGTGGCATTTAATCCTCTCCTTCCCAGGCCACCTTGCAGCAGGAGGGTCTCCTCTCCCGTTACAAGCAGCAGCGACTGTTGGCAGTCCTTCCTTTCCCGTCGGATAAGGGCGTACCTGTGGAGCCCAGCCCGAAGCCCTCAGAGTCGTCAGCACCCACACCCCTGGCAGCGGCCGTCTGCACCAAGGAGTCCATCAAAGGTAAGGGATGGAGGGCAGGGGGCCCCTGGGAACCTTTCCTCCAGGCACTCTGCAGGGCTTGAGCCTTGTTCTCTGTGACGCTGGAGGCCCACAGCCTGCCTTGGGCCAAGAGCTTTCTCCCTTATAACCCTCACACATCTGGTAGCAGCCCTGTTCCTCGGCACTGTGACTGTTAGCCTTGTCCACTTCTGTCCCTCCAGGATCCCTTTCTGTCTTGCTCGACGACCTGCAGGGCCTGAGTGAGGCCATTTCCAAAGAGGAGGCCATTTGTGAAGGGGACAGCCAGACCTCTTCTTCAGTCCACCTCTGACCAGCTGTGAGGACCAGGAGGATGAGGATGGAAGGGGAATGGGTTGGGAAGGGGACTTCCTCCAGCCGCCCTCGGGGACCCCAGCCGCCAAGATGTCATGAATTCTCCCGTGGCTCAATAAAGATGACAACAGTAGGAGTCATGGTTTGGACAGTTCTCTCTGGGAATAGGAAATTTTCTCCCCGTAGCCTCTCTTGTCTGGAAAATGTGAGAACCGGTCCCTCATACAGCTCTTCCTGGAGATGGTTCCTTTTTCAAAACCCCTTTCCTAGGCTGCCCAGGAGGTTTTTGGAGAAGCTCCAGGTTTTGTTTTATTCTTAACTTTTGTTTTAAAACTACCTCTGGAAGATGGTCAGGGCAAGGGCACAAGGCAGGTAAAACATTCAGGTGCTCAGCAGGAATCAGAGCCAGGCAGCATCCTGCCTTGAGGGGGCCGCTGGTGCGTTTGATTAACGGGTGGGTCCCTGCTCCCAAGACACTTACTTTATGGTGGGAAAGACGACGGGCAGGTACCTACATAAACAAATGAATGTTTCAAACAAGTGCTGTGAAGAAGAAAAAAATGACAGTGACATGATAGAAACTAGCTGGGTGGGGAGGGGTGGCTTTAGATGGGGGGACAGGCAGGGCTTCTCTCAGGAGGGATGTGCTGCTAAGGCCGGAGTGCTGTAAGGAGCGGGCTGTGCGGCCATCTGGGAGAAGCACCAGGACGGACAGGTCCTGAGGCTGGGGGGAGCCCAAGGGAGGGTGCCGCAGGGAGGCCAGGCCTTGTGGAGCTTGGGTTTTACTCTAAGTCAATAAAAAGCCCTTGGAGGGATGTTCCTGGTGGTCCAGTGGCTAAGACTCCACGCTCCCAAAGCAGGGGCCCAGGGTTCAATCCTTGGTCAGGGAACTAGATTTCTACCTGCCACAACTAAAGATCCTGTATGCCACAACTCAGACCTGGTCCAGCCAAATTAAATAAATAGCACTTGGAGTAGTTTTTAAACTGAGAACAGCCACACAATTTGACTTACATATTTAAGAGACCTATCAACTGGCTGTGGAGGACGGGTTTGGGGGCACGGGATGAGGAAAGAGAGGAATGAAGTCTTTGAAAAATTGAGCCGCAGGGGACAGTGGTATTCCTGGCCACTGGGGAGCAGACCGGGTTGTGGAGGAAGTGAGTTCAGGTTTGGACATTTGCTTCGAGTGGCTCGTGGGACATCCTCACAGAGGAGTCCTTGCTGCAGAAAAATTCAAGGGACATCTCTGAGCGACTCAGACCAGATAGACTGAAGAATGAGGGGAGGGGGGGTGCAGAGAGTTCCCACCAAGGACCAGGGGAAGGGCAGTGAAGATGCTAGAGGGAGGCGGAAGAGGCTGAGGTGCCAGGGGCTGGCTGAGGCAGCTTCTTCCAGAGCCTCTGGGTGTGACTGACTGGAACCAGCCCTGGGGTGGGGAGAAGGAATCAGGATGTCTTTTTCTTCCTCCTTTATCTGCAGTCAGCCCAGGTGGCTCCTGGATGAAATTCCTCGTGTGTCACTACTCGGGAGGCCCCCTTCATGCCTGGAAAAGGTGTATGCTGGGGAGGGCAAAGTCCAGGAAGAACTGAGCCCCAAGAGAGGGTTCACCCTGGGGTGGGTGGAGGAGGCTCGGTGTACCAGCTGAGATGGCCCTGGCTGTGTCCCAGGTGTTCAGGAGAGCACCCCTGCCCATCCTCTTCCTCCTTGTCCCCCCAGTTGCCCGCCCTCTGCCCCGCATCCTGCCTCTCAGCCCCTGTAATTACACTGCTTCCCCACGCATGCTTGCTCCCATTCCTTGGCTTCCGGGGACCTCAAGGGATGAGAGGGAGAAGTCTCTGTTATTAGGGTTCGCTGCAGGGTGTGTATGAAGGGGGACAGGAAAACAAGGGTGGGGTGACCACAGTCTAGGTCATCGATAAAGCCTGGATGGCTGGGTCCTGAGCTGGGGGACTAAAATGAGGGACGCCACCATCAGCGGTTACACACCAGCCGTGGCCTTCCAGACGGGTTTGACCAGTCAGGTTTGGATGCAGTTCCTTGTGTGACAGGGCCGGCCCCTCCCCAGAGATCAGCCTCCACCCCACCCTCCTCCCCTATAAAGCCTCTTAGGGTTCCCAGACTCCCAGACTCAGGTGACCCCTGACTTTGGGGGCCAGGAGATAGCCAAGATGCTCAACTGGAAACTCCTGGGGATCTTGGTCCTTTGCCTGTTTGCTGGAGGTGAGCTGGGAACAGAGGCCCGGAGTGTGATTTAGGGTGATGGGGGACAGTCAGGATGAGGCGAAGCTGAGATGGATGCATAAGGACAGGGAGATTCTGGGAGATCCTGGGAGATGCATGTGAGGGGAAGAGTTAAGGGGATGGAGGTGATGTGAGTAGGTTCATTTTAGCACAGAAAAAACTGCTGGTTTGGCTTTAGCTCCATGTGGCGATTTAAATCAGCATTCAGATGTGCAGGCAAGTGTTCATCAGAGCTGGGGTCTCCGTTAGAGGGGAGAAAGTCACTGTAGAGATGCGATCTGGGTGCTACATGGGGCCAGGGTATAGACAGTTTTGGGACTTCAGACATGTATAGGGGTCCTGCCAGTGGGGTGTCCCAAACAGGGTTGGATGGAGTTTATAGTGGGGGAAGGGAGGTCATGTCAGTTTAAAGTTGGTCCAGTCAGTAGTTCAGGACAGGGTTTCATGTCATTTTAAGATCGTGTTGGTATTCTGCAAATGCGTGGAGAGTTACTTTTGAGTTTTGTTTGTAGGATCAGCTCAGGCTGTGGTCCATCGCAGAGAGGCAATGCTCCTGGGGTCCTAGCTACTGGGAGAGGGGGACCCTCACAAGCTCTTACCTTCCTTCTTCTTCCTCTACAGGCATCTCAGGCAGTGGAGACCACCCTTCCCCCTCATCCAGAGAGATCTCAGAGGAGGAGGGCCCTCCACCATTGCCTCAGGGCCCCCAATCCCTGGTGACCCTTGGCCAGGGGCACCCCCTCTCTTTGAGGATCCTCCACCTCCAGTCCCCAATCGTCCCTGGAGAGACCTGCCTGATTCTGGAGTCTGGCCTCCTGAACCCCCTAGAACTGATCCCCCTCAACCTCCTCTGCCTGACGACCCCTGGCCCGCAGGAACCCAGCCTCCAGAAAACCCCTGGCCACCTGCCCCTGAGGTGGACCACGGATCTCACGAGGAGCCAGACCTTGACCCACCCAGGGAGGAGTACAGATAACTGGCCCCCAAAGGCATCCTGGACCTCTGCTCTCAAACCCATCTCTACCCTTCCGATTCCCCTTGAATTCTCCCCAATTTAGCTTAACTCCTTAATTCCTTTCCTCATTCCTTCAGTTTTATTCTGAAGATGTTGTGCATATTTTCTGTCCCCTCTTGAAATCGGTATTTAAGCCCCACTTTCCCTCTCCTTTTTCTCTGACAGCAGAACATCCCTACCTCCACCTCTCAGCTCCTCTTCCCCACCCCCTGGAACTCAGGAGGAGGGCTGGCAGCACTATGTTCTCTCTGCTGCCACCTGGTGGCCAACCACTGGGAACTGTCAGGAGCTGATGGCACTTCCATGAAATGGAAAAATAAAACACCATGATTTCTTAATTTTGACTCTAGGTTGCTTCTTTGCCAATGAGCAGGTCTTTGAATGTTCAGATGCACTTGTCACAGGCACAAACCTACAGAGATCTGGAAGTCATCTGAGTTCCTGTCTTGCCCATATGCATAAGGATGGGGACTCAGCAGGAGGAAGGTTGGAAATGCAACTATCAAGAGTTACAAGGAAATTCAGACCCATTCTGAGATCCCTGTTTTGGAGAATGAGAAACCAAGTTAAGTCTCTTTTTAATTAGTTGACAGTTTGCCTACTCTGAGTGCACATGATAACTCTCCATGGGCAGGACCAGGTTTTAAGGGGGATCAATTTCCACAAACATACGTGTTCCTTCCTAAAATGAATCTTCTTGAGACCTGTGTTTTCCATCTGCCTGTATTAACTGTTCTCCCACTAGACAGAGGAAGGCTGAGCTCTCTCCACCACTGTGAACTGGACCACAGTGCTCTTTCTGGAGCTAGTAAATGAAGTCAATGGAAAACAAGAATCAGCCCTTTCCATCTCATCAAGAGATGTGTTTTCAGTAAAATTTACTTTTTTGTTTAATCACTGTCAATATTTGTTCAGTTCAGTTGCTGACTCGTGTCCGACTCTTTGCAACCCCATGGACTGCAGCAAGCCAACTTCTAGAGCTTGCTCAAACTCATGTCCATTGAATCGATGATGCCATCCAGCCATCTCATCCTCTGTCGTCCCCTTCTCCTCCAGCCTTCAATCTTTTCCCAGCATCAGGGTCTTTTCAAATGAGTCAGTTCTTCGCATCATGTGGCCAAAGTACCAGAGTTTCAGCTTCAGCATCAGTCCATCCAATGAATATTCAGGACTGATTTCCTTTAGGATTGACTGGTTTGATCTCCTTGCTGTCCAAGGGACTCTCAAGAGTCTTCTCCAACACCACAGTTCAAAAGCATCAATTCTTTGGTGCTCAGCTTTCTTTACAGTCCAACTCTCACACCCATACATGACTACTGGAAAAACTATGGCTTTGACTAGTCAGACCTTTGTCAGCAGAGTAACGTCTCTGCTTTTTAATATGCTGTCTAGGTTGGTCATAGCTTTTCTTCCAAGGAGGAAATCTTTTAATTTCATAAAAATTGTTGTAGTTTTGATCAATTGCATCTTTTAATTATTGTAATTTTAAATCCAGGACAGAGTAATTGTTTTTAATACTTATAGTCTTATGGTCACACAAAGTAAATTTAAATTTATGTACATATTTTTGTTAGAGATATACAATAAAAGACTTCCCCAAATACACTAAAATACAAAAAAATGATGCAATGGAGAAAAAAATATTTCATTAGGATAAAACTATAAGGGAAATGAAATGGGAAGAGGAACTAAAAAGGAAAACAAATGAGGTAAATTTGCTGACTGGCTAATGGATTTGTTCACTTATTAAAAGGGTGTTAATGAACATGAAAGGGTTATGTGTTATATTCCATCCACTAGATTTAAAAGAGTGATATGATTTTCTAAATATGTAAGTATTTACAATTCCCCAGAAAGTGTGTCCTTTCAAGTATTTAAACTTGACTTTAAAATGTGTAAAGGGTACATTGTTTCCCCAAATTCTTTCAGAGTGTATTTGAGCAGGAAACCTGGAAGGGGTGGGGCCTAGAGATCCCAAAGGCCTAGGGTCAGTCAAGTGGCTGGCTGTGTGGGATTGAAGAGGGGCAAAGAGAAATGAGGGTCCCCTGGCTTTAAAATCCACCCCTTAGGATTCAGTTTGCTTGTGTGATAACTCCCATCAAAACCTACATGTGATTGATTTGAAAAACAAAACAAAAACAAACAACAAAAGACCATCTAAATTGAGAGTTTGGAAATAATCTTAAAACTGGTAAGAACAGTAGAGGTTGAGTGTGTAATTTAATAAGCTTCAAAGTAGACTAGAGTCAACCCATTCATTCAATCATTACCTCATACTCTCAATATATCCTCCAGTGTTAGGTGCCACAGGGTAATACAACGAATAAAACTATACAGTTCCCACTCTCAGGAAGCCAAAATCAGGGGAGACAGAATCTACATGCAAAGTTAAATAACAACGTCACAGACTGTGAGGGTGCACTAACTTCATAATTACATGAGTAAACATCATAGTAAAAAGCCTTGGCAGTAAACGCCGTGAGTTCAGAAGACAGTCGCCCTGGAGCAGCTGGAGTAGTCAGGGGTGGCTTCCAGGAGGAGCCCCGAGCGGGGCGCGGCAGGAAGGCCTGGTGCCAGAAGGGACGACCCGCCAGGAAGGGGCGGACGCGGGTTGCCCGCGCAGGAGCAGGCGCGGAAGCTCGGGGCTCGCAGCCCCGCGCCCACTCGCTCCAGGCCCCGCCCTGAGCCTCTGCCCGTGAGCGTGCTGTTTCCGCGGCCGGGAATAGTCCTCTCCGCACTCAGGCGCGTTTATCTTCCGCGACGCCTCTCCCGCGCTGCGCCCCACCCTCACCAGCTAAGTCATGTGGTGCAGGTGTGCCTGGAACGGATCTCAGCGGGCAGCGTTTGTTGCCAGCTCCCCTCCCCTCCCAGGCTCTGAGGCCCTTGGGCAGAGACTGTTCCGCGCATTCCTTCTCGGCCCATTTTTGTGCCTACTGCAGCGCGCTGTCACCGTCAGCAGCCCACTTGTGCCCGGAAACCTTTCTCCCCGACATCGTTCGCTCTCCCTCCCCGCAGCCCTTAATGGATGACACACAAACACAGGGTATCAGTACTCTAGTCTCTGAGCCCAGGTGCCCCCCCCACCCCCCCACCCCCACCCCCGTCAGACTGGTTCCAGGCAGTTGCTTGGCCTTCTCCCCTTCCTGGTCCCACTTTCCCACTCCCTTTCCCTCCTCCCCACCCTTATAACTTTGCTTTTTTTTTTTTGGCTGAGCAGCCAGTCTTGTGGGATCTTATTTCCCCCACCTGGGATGGAACCTAGCAAGGGGATTCAACCAGTCCATCCTAAAGGAAATCAGTCCCAAATCTTCATTGGAAGGACTGATGCTTAAGTTGAAACTCCAATACTCTGGCCACCTGATGCGAAGAGTTGACTCATTGGAAAAGACCCTGATGCTGGGAAAGATTGAGGGCAGGAGGAGAAGGGGACGACAGAGGATGAGATGGTTGGATGGCATCACCGACTCGATGGACATGAGTTTGAGCAAGCTCCGGGAATTGGTGATGGACAGGGAGGCCTGGCATGCTGCAGTCCATGGGGTTGCAAAGAGTCGAACCTGTGCCCCTTACACTGAAAGCGGGGAGTCTTAACTACTGGACCACCAGGAAGTCCCCATAACTGTTCAATAAATCCCTTTTACTTGAATTTTTGTTTTAGGCTTTGCTTCTGGGACATCCCACCTGAGACACTAAGTAAGGTTTGCTACAAATCCTTGCAGCTACTTTTACTGCGCATGTGCAGTAGGGGCACTGTTCCCCGAGGCTACAGATTAAGCTCTCACTTAATTTGCACAATAACCCTACTGTTATCACCGTTTCTCAGAAGAGAGAAACAAAGGCTCAGAGAGGTACAGTGACTCATGCAAAGTCACACTGTGGTGGTGGTGGGGGTGGGTTGGGGGAAATGGCAAAACTGGGATCTGAACTGAGGTCTGTCTTGATTTTATCCCATCTCTCTAGTCATCTAACTCCCTGGGACTGCATGAACACTTAATATATTGTATTAGTCAGGGTTCTCCACAGAAACAAAACCAACAGAACACACATGTTAAGTGAAAGTCGCTCAGTTGCGTCTGACTCTGTGACCCCATGGACTGTAGCCCGCCAGATTCCTCTGTCTATGGAATTCTCCAGGCAAGAATACTGGAGTGGATTGCCATTTCCTTCTTCAGAGGATCTTCCCGACACAGGGATCTTCCCTGGGGGACTGAACTCAGGTCTCCTGCAACAGGGAGATTTACTATAGGAATTGTCTCTTCAGATTATGAAGGCTGAGAATGCCCATGCCGTCTGCAAGCTGGAGAACCAGGAGAGCCAGTGGAGCAATTTAATCCCAGCCTGAAGGCCTGAGAACCAGGGGGAGCCAATGGTTTTAAGTCCCAGTATGAGTGCAGAGGCCCAAGAATCAAGGGGTTGATGGGGGTAAATCCCAGTCTGAGTCCAAAGACCAAGAACCAGATGCCTGAGGGCAAGAGAAGATGGGAGTCCTGCTCAGAGAGCAGAGTTGCCCTTCCTCCTCCTCTTTGTTCTATTCTGCCCTTAGATGGATGCCCACCCACACTGATGAGGGCAGTCTTCTTTACTCAGTCTACTGACTCAGATGCTAATGTCTTCCAGAAACACCCTCACAGATACACCTGAACTGTAAGGGTTCATCAGGTCTCTGGGCATTCTTTAGCCCAGTCAAAAATTCTTTTCAAATATATTGATTTAGCTGCCACGTCTTAGTTGCACCCCATGTGGGACCTAGTTCCCTGACCAGGGATCGAACCTGGAGTTCCTGCGTTGGGAGTGCAGAGTCTTTAGCCACTGGACCACTGAGGAAGTCCTCTGGCCTAGTCAAACTGACACATAAAATTATATCATCACATACATGTTTTATGAATGGCTGAATTCATTAGTGAGTGGAGAGTAGATGAAAATGGTGAATGTGTGCGTGTGTACATATATATTTATATATATATAATTTTTTTTTCCTGGCTGGCTGCACCATGCAGCTTATGGGATCTCAGTTCCTCAACCAGGAATTGAGCCCAGCCTTGGCAGTGAAAGCTCAGAATCCTAACCACTGGGCAACCAGGGAACTGCCAGAGTGAAGGGTTTATAGCCTAGAGGGGAGGGCGAAGTTGTGGGCCAGGTAGGCTGAGGGAATTAGAGAAGGTCTTGGTGCCCGGCTCAGGAGCTCATATCTGAAAGCCTTTATCCTCGGATAGAACTGTGTTCTTTGTAGGGAGCTGCACATACCTGGCTGGTGTATGGTGGCAGGGAGGTATGGAATGGAAGGGAAGAAGGAAGTCTGGATCCCTCAAACTGACTCTCAGCAACTTCCCAAGCCAGCGTAGTGAAGTTCGTTGGGAATGGAAAGAGAAAAACATTCTTAAAACGGAGAAAGCGAGTGGAAAACGAGTCCCTGGAAAGGATCTCAGGCGCTTTACATCATTTCCACATGTTGGTTTCCATGTCTTTCTCACCTCGTTAAGTGTGAGCTTCTTGAGGGCAAGGATTACGTCTGGTCTGTCTTTGTATGCCTTAGTTTTCTCCTAGTACTTGGCCCATGAGGTGTTCAGTAAAGCAAATTATTAGCCCATTTCACAGATGAAGAAACTGCTGCTGAAAGAGGTAGCTCACCTTCCAAGACAACACACGTGCTAAAGTCAACACTGGATGTAGCCTCCAAACCAACTTTTCCTCATTTGACCCTACAGGTGGATGAGTGGGAGAATGAAGGGAAAGCAAGAAGGAATTGGGGGTTGTAATTCCTGTCACCAGGCAGCAGATATTGTCACCTAAGAATGCTGTGTTTATTAGCTGGGAGGAGGCCTGAGTGGGACTGGATGGTATGGAATAGTAACACAGGGGAACCCATTGTGCCAGCTTATCCATTCAAATTAGACAATGCCGATTCTTCCCCACCTGCCTTGGCTGACCTCGCCTAGGAGTGAATGCTGTGAGGACACTATTACATCTTATGTCAACATGGAGTCATAGAACTAAATAATACAAGAGGATCAGAAAACCAGAGAACAATGGCCCAGTACCTTGGACATGGCAGGTAGTCAGTAAATGCTTAGCCAATGAGAGAAAAGAAACTAGAGCTAGTATCATGGTGTAATCTAATTATAGAAGTTGAGTTACCTTGAGAAAGCACTGGGCACAGCCCTCAGCCTTTGGGCAGACAAATGATGTCTTTGGACTAGACAGGAGAAGTGGCTGTGTGCTCTTCTTTGAAGATCTCTAGGCCTGGAAATGCCAAACTATTCATTTATTTATCCATTTGCCCATATCAGTTCAGTTCAGTTGCTGCGTTGTGTCTGACTCTTTGCAACCCCATGAACCGCAACACACCAGTCCTCCTTGTCCATCACCAACTCCTGGAGTTTACCCAAACCCATGTCCATCGAGTCAGTGATGCCACCCAACCCTCTCATCCTCTGTTGTCCCCTTCTCCTCCTGCCCTCAATCTTTCCCAGCATCAAGGTCTTTTCCAATGAGTCATATAATGGTTATTTATTGAGCATGTACTGTGTGAGGTGCTGGGTGACGGTGACAATCCCAAGAAGCTGCCGTCCTCCCTGCCTTCAAGGAGTTCTGTGTCTCAAGAGGAAACTAGGATGTAAACCATAACAGTAAAATATGATAAAAGTTAAATTAGTAAGGTATGAGCCGGGAAGGAAGTCTTAACTCCTCTGCCAATTTCATGTCTCACTCATTTGACTGAAGACTTGTTTTGGTATAGTTCTCCAGGTAGCTCAGTGTAAAGAATCCACCTGCCAATGCAGGAGACACAGAAGACGTGGGTTCAATCCCTGAGTTGGGTAGAAGAGGAAATGGCAACCAGCTCCAGTATTCTTGCCTGGAGAATCCCCATGGACAGAGCCTGGTGGGCTACAGTCCACAGGGCTGCAGAGAGTTGGACACAGCTAAGCACATTCTTCCTCCTCCTAAGCTTTCTTGCTGTACATTTATCCCTTTAGTCTTTAAATAAATGCCCACCAGATGTCTGGTTCAAGTAACTTGTTAGAAAGAAAGAAAGAAAGAAAGTGAGGGCGCTCAGTCATGTCCGACTCTTTGTGACCCCATGAACTGTAGCCTACCAGGCTCCTGTGTCCACGGGATTTTCCAGGCAAGAGTACTAGAGTGGGTTGTCATTTCCTTCTCCAGAGGGTCTTCCCAACCCAGGGATCGAACCTAGGGCTCCCACATTGCAATAACTTGTTGAATTAAACCAAATCCACCTTCAAAGTTTTTTCCAGCTAATATCCTTCTCTTTTATGGCATAACCTCAACTCCTGTGATGGAGGTAAACAGGATAGTGTAGTGGTGAGAGCATCGTGCTGTGATCTGATTCGTTGTTCCTATTCTGCCATCTGATCTCTGCATGGCACTTGGATGCAACTTTAGGGGATTTTTTTTTTTTTTTTTAATGGTAGAGGCAGTCATTTTATTTTTATTTTATTTTTTATACTTTATTCTACATTACAATACTGTATTTGTTTTGCCATACATTGACATGAATCAGCCACAGGTGTACACGATCTCCCAATGCCGAAGCCCCCTTCTTTAGTAATCTGTAAATTTCCACGCAAGGGTGAAAGCCTCAGTTCCGCCTTTGTTGTGTTCCACAATCTGCCACTGGAGGGCAGCATAGAGACTCCTCCAAGGTGTTTCCCTCCATCAACCACTCCCCCCGCCCCGCCTCCATCAGGCCCCACTAATGCCCTCTTAGTCGCCAAGGTGAGTCCTTTAAGGTGAGTCAGGCACGTGAGGTGAAATGAGGCAGGCACCGGGGCCCTCAGGAAAATTCAGGCCAGGATGCTTGCCCTAGGGGTCCACACCTTCATTATCTATTTGTCTCGTTATGAACTGAGTTTCCTCCATGAGCCAGGCAGTGCTCTGAAGCTGTGGAAACAGTGGTGAATCAGAAAGGAGGGTCCTGCCCTCACGAGGCTTACCTTCTAGTGGGGGAAGTGAACAGTGAGCAGATCATACAGAATGTATGTGATAGGAAACCATGTCCTGAGAAGAGCTATGGAGAAAAAGAAGGCAGAGGAAGCACATAGAGAATGATGGTCCCTGAGTGTGGGGATGGGGATGAGGGAGTACAGTTTTAAATAGAAAATCAGAGAGGGTTTCTGAGGAGGTGGCAGGCCACAAAGGACCGAATGAAATGAGAAGACTCTGCCAGGTCATGTAAATATCCAGGGAGAAGAGGAAAAACTAGCTTGGTGCTAAGTATAGGTTACAGCATCTGGATTCCAGGTAAAGCCCCCAGCTGCTGGTAGTAGCTGTCATCTTAACACCCTGAGTTTGCCTTTGCCTCCTAAGGAGCATGGAGAGAATTAAGATAAATCCGCAAGTGCAGATGCTGGTGATGAGCTGATTGTTACACTCCATCAGGGAGGAGTTGGTGTCCTTCTCTGGTTCTAGTCCTGGGGACCCAAGAACAGAGCTGGACATGGGATGCCAGTTTCTCCAATGGGATTCTGTGTTTACTGCTCTGCTAACCTGTATCTGTGGGTGATACTTCAGGCTCCAGAGGCACATGGAGGGGTAAGAGATGCTCCCTGCTCGCGAGGAGCTCTCAGCGTGAGAGACTGAGGCCGGCGGGAAGGAGGAAGGAAGAGCGGCCCCTGAAGATTCCACCCCGGAAAGTCCGAGGGCCACACCCTGCCTAGATGTCCCTCTGACACAATCCTTCAGCCTCACCCGAATACACACTCAGTTTGCGCCGAGGTCCCCTCTCTCACCCTCTCCTGCTGGAGCGAGAGGGAGCTGGGTCTCTAATTCTAGGTGACCAATAACAATAAAATGCATGAATGGCAACAGTGGAAAGAATGACTATTTAATAGCCGAGCGTAATGAGTGGACGATGAGCCCTGGTTTCCCTAGCGCTTGCTCCACAGAACAGAGAAGAGGAAAAATATTGTTGTTACCCCGAGAGCTAATCACAGCCTCCGCATTCACCTCCTCACAAGACAGGAGGGCCAGTGGCCAAATCAGATGTGGTTTAAACAGAGCTGTGAAGTCTCAGACTCAAGGAGCATGACCCTCACTCAGCTGACTCCCTGATTCGTGCAGGAGGGCAGGAGGAGGAAGGGGAAAGAATGGGGCTGGGGGACAGATAGCCTGGAGGGCAGAGCGCCCACCTGCCAAGTTCTTCCTCTATGGGATTCACTGGCTGAAGTACTGGCTCTGACCCCGGCCCTCACTCCTATGTCCCTGCTCTGGTACTCGGGTCTCTTGAAGAGCGGAGCTGCCAGGAGGGTGAGAACAGAGCCAAGAGGAGCGAGAGGGGATGCTGACAGGCTGGCCAAGCCAAGTTCCAGGAGATCAGTCTTAATGGAGAGAGTGATGGACCAGGTTGCTGAGGGGAGAAGGGAGAGTGTGGCCGAGTAGGGATCACACTGTGGAATATATATATATATGATATATATATATATTTATATATATATCATATATATATCATATATATATATATATAAATATCCACATCAGCTCCCCTGAGTCACCTAGGCGATTTTCTGACACAGCACTGCCTACCCCACCCCAGCATCAGATGAATCCTTGTTCAGGGGGAAATCCCAGGACTTCCTCCTCAGGGCCACGTGAGCTCTGCTCTCTGTTAATGGAAGTGTGCTGCGTCCCGCAGGAGAAAAAGCTCATCCTGGGGAGAGAAGAGAGGCTCAAGGGGGCCAGTCACTCACGAGGAATGAAGGCGGGGCAGACAGGCCCACAAGACAGCACGGCTGAGTGGCTCTGTGTCAGAGCCAAGTTCAAGTTCTCCACAGGTGGAGGGAGGGTGTTGGAGAAACAGCAGGGGAGGAACATGGCTTTGGAGCAAAGGAGGGGAGAGCCCACAGGCACTGGAGCCCAGAGTGGCCCCGCTGGCCTCTCCTCCTCTCCCCACTGGCCTCTCCTCTCCCTGCCACGGAATAACCTCCTCTTTCAGGCTTTTCCTCTTCCTATCTAAAAAAAAATATATATTTATTTATTTGATCTTTGTTGTGGGACTCAAGCTTCTTAGTTGTGACATGTGGGATTTAGTTCCCCGACCAGGGATCGAACCCAGGCCTCCTGCATCAGAAGCACAGTCTTAGCCAAAAGGCCACCAGGAAAGTCCCCTATTTTTTCTCACTCCTTTCCCCCTCAAGCGTATGCCTTAGCTCTACTGAGGACTGCTGCATGGAACACTCATTCTAGAACTGCTGGCCTGACTTTGAGGCCGATGGGTGAAATGCAGAGAAAAAAAGGTTGAGTGGGAGGGACTTCCTCACTCAGGATTTAACTTCTGAGACTTTGATGACAGAGGAATTTGCACATATTCTTACAGTGATTAAGGATCAGCTGAAGCCTGTCTGTGGGCCGCTGCCATTGATTTGTGGCACCGGATCAGCTTCATGAAGAAATGAGACCTTTGTGGACTGCGTTTGAGTCCTTTCTGCACTCTTCTGCTTATTATCAGCTGGTTTGGGCAAATAATTTAAAGTCAGTTTTGTCATCTGTGAAGGGGGGTGGGGAACACTCATCCACAGGGCTGTTGTGAGGATTAAACACCAGAGCAGATGTCGGCTATGTGGGGCCATGTCCGGCCCACAGTCAGCAATCAGGAAACCGTGGTTCTCTGCTCCAGACCTCCTCTCCCCAGGCTGTTCCCACTCAGACCCCTCAGTTCCCGCACCCTCCTCTAACCTGGCTATGGCCACCGCCCTGCAGGTCCACGCAGTCCATTCCTCCAGCCTGCTATTCTGTGTCTACGCTTCCCACACCAACCCAAGCCAGCGCACCTTCTAAATATTCTTTCCGCACCGACAGGGCCCCGCGTCTGAGCTGCCTGCTCCCTCTCTTCTCATCATTCCTCAAGGGCCAGGGAAAGTCCTGCTGCCTCCTCAAAGCCAAGTGCCTGCCCCCTTTCTCCAGGCCGGCCTTCCTCCTAGGCTGTGAGTTCGCAGCTGGATGGCAGCTCCTCAAGGGCAAGGACGGGTCATCATCCCCCACCCACGTTGCAGTTTAGGACAGTGGACACTGAACCCGAGCCCCGTGCAGACCACGACAGCATGGGGGAGGCCGGGCAGGCGTGGAGTGGATGCAGCCTGCCTTCTCCAGATACAGGGCAGGGACCCTACGGGCGGCACACGCTTTAAGCTTGACCTTGTCTGGTGGGGGCTTTCCCCTGCCTCGCACACTCTCACTCACTCCTTCCACTGGGCAGGGCACTTGCTGGCAGGTGAGGGCTAGACTCCGCGGTTGGAGAACACAGTGGACCCACCTATGCCACGTGGGCCTCGTCTCACCGGTCAGTGTCCTGAGGTGGCTCTGGCTCGGGCACTCCCTCAGTCAGTGCCCTTCCCTGCCCTCCTGGGTGCCATCAGCTTCAGATTTTTGCTGCCTGAGCTGAGAGAGGGGTTAATGGGGAGACCCGGGGACACAGCAGAGTAAACCACGTCGGGGCTGATTTCAGTAAGAAACAAGGGGCTCAGAGGGCCCACGTGTGGCAGGCGGTGGAGGGATGGGGCAGACGTGGGTGTGCGATGGGGTGGGAGCGTGGATAGGACAGCAGTCAGGAGGAGGAATGCGGCCACACCACTGTGTCGTGTGGGTGGCTGGAGATCTGGTGAGAGGCCCAGAGAGACGGTGCCTCCTCCAGCCCCAGCTCCGCCAAGGTCAGGAGGCACGGGAGGGAAAAAACAGGACAAACATCACCACCTCTGTTTGCGCTGGGAAAGAATAACCCACAGAGCCCGCTGTTCCTCCTCTTCTCGCCACCCACGAGGCTCCTCTTCTCTCGGCCACTCCCTGTCTGCTCCCAGGGCCCCCTCCCTCCTGGCCAGCTGGAACTGGAGCCAGTGGGGCCTGAGAGTCTAGGAAGGAGCAGCATTTTCAACAGCACCCCTGTGTGCAATGTCCGCTGCCCTGTAGGAGGGGAAGGGGGCAGAGAGGAGACTCCTCGAGGTCAGCCTGGGGAAGGCCTGGGGCTGTGGGTGAGCCTAGCCTAGTCGCCTTCCTCCGGTGGAGCACACAGGCATCATTTAAAATACTCCCATTTTGCAGATGGGCACATTGAAGTTCAGAGAGTTTGGGTGAGTTGCCCAAAGCTGGGAGGTTAGCTGGGACTTGAACCCAGGTCATCCTGATTTTGAAACCAGTGGGTTTTTTTTCCCTCCCCATTGCATCAACCCTCTTCAGGGACTGCTGTCTCGCTACCCCCACAGCCCCCCTCCCTTCCACTCTCATTTTGGGTACTGGCGGACACTCAAGGGCTAGATTCAACTGATTTTAGCCACTAGGCACATGTAGCTATTTACATCTAAATGAAGACTAAAAATTCGGAGCCACTCTGGCGGCTTAGTGGTAAGGAACCACCTGCCAGTGCAGAAGACGCAGGTTCCATCCCTGGGCAGGGAAGAGGCCACGTGCAGCCGAGCGACTAAGCCCTGTGCCACAACTGCTGAGCCAGAGCTCGAGAGCCGGGAGCCATAGCCACTGAGTCCACGTGCCACAGCCACTGAGTCCCGCGTGCCCAGAGCCTGTGCCCCGCGACAAGGGAAACCACTGCAATGAGAAGCCCACGAACTGCAACTAGAGAAAGCCCGCACACAGCAGCAAAGACCCAGCGTAGCCATCAGTAAATAAATCTTTAAAAGATTCGATCCCTCCAATCATAGTAGCCCCATTTCATATGCTCAGTGGCTGCAACGTGGTGAGTAGCTACCATTTTGGACAGCACAGAGTCAGAACAATTCCATGGTGGCAGAAGATTCTGTAGACAGTGCCGGGCTGGGTCACGACCAGGGCAGGAGACAGAGAAAAGGACAAAGGAGCCCGGGGCTCCGGGAGAACGGCTGCCTCTGTGAGGAGACTGGGTGGTTTGGGACTGAGGGTCCAGGCGAGGGGGCAGGGAGGGGGCTGGGTGGACTTGGGACGGAGGCAGAGAACCTGACCCGACTCCCAGGTCCCTCCCTCCGATACTGATACTGTGGGCAATACTAGTGAGCAATTAATTGGTTGGGGTGGAGCCAGGGTTAAAGAGAGAGGGTGGGGAATACAGGGGAGAGGGACCGCCCCCTCTTAGCAGGCCTCAGAGCTCTGCTCCTCCAGGCCTGCCCTTCATCCTCAGGGACCGGGGAGTCCACTAACCCTTCTTTGTCCTACCCAGGATCCTACCCAGGCAGAGCCAGCTGCTTCCTGTTCGCTCATTCAGGCCGGGCAGCCAGTTAATGGGCGGCAGGGCCACCACCTTCCCAATTAGTCTTATTAGCCTCTTGCTCACCCACTGGAGTCAGGGTCACCCCTGGAGGAGGGGCTGTGAGTGGCCTGTGAGTAACCGAGGCCCAGCTATGACAGGGGTCCCCAGCCCAGGCCGGTCCCCAGGCTGAGGTTCTGGCATCCAGCGCCCACGTGCTGTCCCTGGAGCCCCTCAGAAGGGAGAGATCGGGGGCTGGTTTTGGAGTGCAAGCTCCGAAGGCCCACTCACTGATGGAACACAGAATAGGAGTGTGGCAGGCATGGGACCTGGGCTGTGACAGCAGGAAGTGGGGAGGGAGGAGAGCAGAAGCTGAGTGATGGGTCCCCAGGAAAGGGACGAATCCAGGAGCTGTGGGTGGGATCCCAGGCGGGGTAGGGGGCTACAGCCAGTACCTGAGGGCAAGTTGAAACGCCCACATCTGTGCATGGAGAGAGGATGGGGTGTCAGACATGCCAATACTGGGGAAGGCAGGAGAGTGAGGGAGCCAGGTGACTGGGCCCCGTGGTGAGAGTGGCTGCCCCAGAGTGGGCGGCCGCTGGGGCAGAGCTCCTGGTTCCGGGTTAGGCAACGAGGAGCCGAGCCGGCTGGCCAGCTGGCCCCTCGGCCACGGCACCCTCCACACACTGCAGCCGGCCCTGCTGCTGAGTAGGCAGATGCTCAAACTGATTGCTTCAGCTCCTCCCGGCCACACCAACTCTCCCCAGGCACCTGCCCCTCCGCCCCTCCTCGCCTCCCCACAGTGACTCCTGCCCCGAGAATGTCCTGCCCTGGCATAAAGGCCCCGGGTGTCCAGGAGTTGCCGTCAGTCAGGAGGCCACGCGGTCCAAGATGGGCTCTTCACGAGCATCCCAGATAGGGTGTGTGGGAGGGCGAGGGGTGCTGGCTTTGCTGTTGGCTGGTCTCCTCCTGCAAGGTAGGAGGTTGGGGCCCTGGGAGCGGGGAGATTTGGGAGAGGAGGGAGATTCAGGCGCGCAGACAACTGGTCAGGGAAGGCTGGAGGGAGCCCTGTGGGGTGAGAGTCCAGGAGAGGACTCAGAGAGGGGAGACTCGGGGGAGGGCTGGGGCTCTGGAACCTGATGCTTGAGTCTAGAGGCTGCTCCTCACTGCCTTGGCACCTCAGGCAACCTACTTAAACTTTCTGAGCCTCCCTTTCTGAAAGTTTAAAAATGAGCTTAATGCTAACACCTCGCTCTACGAGTCTCTAATTAAGTAATGCATATGACACTGCTGTGGAAATTCTAGATGGTTATATGTTGATGGATGTTGTTGTAATTATACTATTATTGGGGTGCTGGAAGATGAAGATTGGATATTTAGTAGTCATAATAATTGCTACCATTCATAGAGGCCCTTTTATATGCCAGACACTATTAGCACTATATTTATTTTTAATTTTTTAACCATGCTGCGAGGTCTGTGGGATCCTAATTCCCCGACCAGGGATCAAACCTGTACCCCCTGCACTGGGAGCACAGCAGTCTTGACCACTGGACCGTGAGGGAAGTTGCATGTACCAGCACTTTAAGAACATTAGCTTTTTTTCATCAGTAGAGGAACTGTGTGAGGGATTTGTTATTCCCACTCTGCAAAGGAAGACACAGAGGTCAGAGAGCTGAGGAAACTGGCTCAAGATCACTAACTAGAAGGCAGTTAAGCCGGGCTCCAAACCCCAGGCTGGGTGAATCTGGGACCTGTGCTGGGTGACCCCAGCGGTGTGGCATGGGGAGCAGAGGCAGAGGCATGGGGGAGCTGCTGATTGGTGCAGCGGAGTGGAGGGGGCTGCAGGCAGAGCCGGGGGCTGGTGTGAAGGTGGATGTGTTGAATTTCTTTTTAGGAGCGATGGGGACTGCACGAATTGTGGAGACCCGGTTTTTGGTGGGGGTTGAAGGAGGAGTAATAAATCATGGATAATGCTGTCTGTTTTTGTAAAGCAGTTTCTAATAGATGATCACATCTAGTGGTCACAGTAACGCTGTGAGGAAGGCAGGGCAGATCTGACCTCTCCAAATTTATAAGCTGAAGCACTCGGCTCTTGGGACTGGAGGGGGTCAAGGAGGGAGCAGAGGAAGGATGCGGGGAGGGTGAGCGGGGGTGAGGAACAAAGGGTCAGTTCCGGAAGATGTAAACGCAGGAGCAGTCAGACGTGGGCCTGGGGCAGGCAGGCCTGCGGTACTGAGGAAGGTCAGAGGCCTGGGGAGGGTTTCGTGTCCCTGGGCTGGGCTCGGGTGCAGTGTCCTGTTGCTGCGCGGGTACCAGCAGGTTCTGAAGCAACAGTGCGTGCCCCCCGTGTTCTGGCCCCTGCCCAGGCTTGCTGGCACAGCATGCTGAGATGGGAAGCAGGGTTTCTATCCTGCCCCCAAGCCTGGCCTTTTGAGGGAAGCGGGTGACCGAATCGTGGTCCCCGCGTGTCCTGCCCTTTACTGCAGTCCCTCTGCTTTTCTCCTGTCTCTCTTTCCCTGTTTTCTTGTTTCCTTTCCCTGTTGCCCTGCTTCCTTTCCCGTTTCCCCCGTTTCTCAGTGCCCCTTTGGCTATTTTCCCTCGCTTCTCAGTCCTCCATCATCTGCCTTTCTTCTCCTTCTATTTGGTCCCGAGATCTCTCCCCACCTCTCAGAGCTTCACTCTCCCCAACTCTGTCTCTTTGGTGTTCTGTTTTTAGACGTATTTGCTCCCACCACTTCTTCACGCCCTTTCATCTTCCTCTGAGGCCTCCTGCTTTGGAGTCTCATATTCATTTTCTCTGGTCGATCTCCGGCTTCCCTCCTGCCTTTTCTCCCAGAATAAGCTGCCATCTCATTTTTCTTCAGCTGTGAAGGCCACTTCTCTCCACCTTTTCCACCCCAGACTCTCTCCCTGGGCTCCTCTTGGGAGAGATCAGAGTGTCAGATGCCTGAGGTGGGCCTGGGAGGGGAGGGAGAAAGCCCAGCCTCTCTGGCCCTTGCTAACTACTGCTTTCCTCACCAGGGACCTTGGCCAAGAGCATCGGGACCTTCTTAGATCCCTGCAAGGACCCCACACGTATCACCTCCCCCAATGACCCATGTCTCCTGGGGAAGGGGGGCTCCAGCAGCTCCAGTGGCTCCAGTGGTGTTTCCAGTGGCTCCAGTGGCGGCTCCAGCGGCTCCAGTGGTGTTTCCAATGGCTTGAGTGGTCGCCCCAGTGGTGGTTACAGTGGCGGCTCCAGTGGCTCCAGTGGTGTTTCCAGTGGCTCCAGTGGTCGCCCCAGTGGTGGCCCCAGCGGCAGCTCCAGCAGTGGCTCCGGCAGCGGCTCCACCGGGTCCATTGTTGCCCATGGTGGTTCTTCTGGATCTTCGTTGCTTAAGCCAGGAACAGGGTATTCCCAGATAAGCTACTCCTCTGGATCAGGCTCTACTCTACAAGGTGCATCGAGCTCCCTCCACTCAGGAAGCATCAGCTCCCAGTCAGGAGGCGGCTTGAGCTCTTCTGGTTCCCAAACCTCCTGGATGTCCAGCAGCGGGGGCCAGAAGGTCGGCTCCAAGCAGCGGCCCTGTGGTCCCGACATCCCTGACTCTCCCTGCAGCGGGGGGCCCGTCGTCTCACACTCTGGCTCCTACATCTCCAGCTCCCACTCTGTGTCCGGGGGTCAGAGGCCAGTAGTGGTGGTGGTGGAGCAGCATGGCTCCGGTGGCCCCGGTGGCCCTGGAGTGGGTCAAAGGGTCCCCTGCCTCAGCGGAGGCCCCCAGGCAAGCCCTGCCCCCCCATCACCTCTGTGGACCAATACGGCAGCTACGAGGTGGTGGGTGGCTCCTCTAACAGCTATCTGGCCCCAGGCATGACCTACAGTGGGGGCAAAATCTACCCGGTGGGCTACTTCACCAAAGAGGGCCCCATCAGAGGCTCTCCAGGGGTGCCCTCCTTTGCTGCCGGGCCCCCCGTCTCTGAGGGCAAGTACTTCTCTGGCAACCCCATCATCCCCAGCCGCAGCTCTTCTAGCTCCAATATCTACCAGTCCGGAGCTGCCTCGACTGTGGTGTTCCAGCCAGTGGGCTCTGGTGGGGTCCAGCCCTGTGTGGTCGGCTCCCTGGGCTCTAAGGGGCCCTGCTCCCTCTCCAGTTCTGGAGTCTCTAGCAGTTCCAGCAGTTCCAGCAGTTCTGGTTCATCTTTCCATCCCTGTGGCGGTGTTTCTCAGGGGCCCTGCTCCCCACCGGGCACTGGCTCCCTCAGCAGCAGCTCTAGCTCCCTATCTGGTGGCAAAATCATCCTTCAGCCCTGTGGCAGCAAGTCCAGCGCTCCTGGTCACCCTTGCATTTCTGTCTCCTCCTCAACACTGAGTGGGGGTCCAGATGGTTCTCCCCAACCTGACCCCTCAGCTGGTGCCAAGCCCTGTGGTCCAGGCAACTCTGGAAAGAACCCTTGTCGCTCCATCCGGGACATCCTAGCCCAGGTAAAGCCTCTGGGGCCCCAGCTAGCTGACCCTGAAGTTTTCCTACCCCAGGGAGATCTACCTAACAGTTCATAAAGCAGATTTTGCCTCCACGTGTGTGCAGGCACACACACACACACACACACACACACACACACACACACACATATCCCATCTTCCAAGTGGGAGAAGTTCAGAGGTAGTCCAGGCATGGGGTAGCTCAATTTCCCTCCTCCCTCCCAAAAGAGCTGCTCCTACTTCCCCCCATCTCCCCAGTGTGGCGGACTCTCCCTTATCACCTCTTCTTTCTGTACCTCCCCAAACTGTAGGCTCCAAATCTCTTTCCTCATTCTCTCCCCTTCTACCGCAGTGCCCCACCCCCTGCCAGATTCCCACTCCCCAGAATTTCCTCTGCCATTTCTTTGAGATGGTATAGTCTACTGGCTAACCCTACCCATTCAGATTCTTAACTGGGAACCCCCGAAATCTCCTAGAGTAACTGTGATGCCTGGACAAGTCATCCCCTCCCCACGCTCATCCCTGTTTTGCCAAATAAAGCACAAACCAAACAATTATTTGAAAACAATGACCATTTTTCACTGATCTCATTCCACCATCTGGTCAACCAGCGAGATGTGCTGTTGGGTTCTCACACTCCCAGTTCCACTCCCGCCCTCCATTATAGAGCTCACTACGCCCTTTATGAGTTCCCAAACACTCCTCCTTGTCTCTCAGTCTGCATCTCAGTCCAGCACTCAGATGGTTCGCACCCTGTGTTGGGGAGATACCAGGCTCTCTGCAGAGACTGGGACAGCCTCCCTGCTCTCACTGGGTCCAGCACAGATGTTTCAATAAACGGTGAGAACTAGATTAGACTCTTCGCCTTCTTGGTGTCCAGGTTCTCTTCTTATGACCTGGGTGATGATGCTCTCCTATGCCTCTAAAGGTCCTGTGTCCTCCACTTTCATTTGTAAATTGGTCCCAGTATTTCTTATATCTTACATCTCCTCCCACAAAGGAGGAAAACAATAAATATTTATTGAACCGAAAGCAGGAGGCCAAGCAACCTTGGTCTCCCAGATCCTTCCTCCCACGTCTCTTCTCTCTCACTCCCCAGGAAATCCATTCTTTCCATTGCCCATTCAGCAGGGGGTCCTCCCCTCTCCTTACAAAGAGCCCTAAAGACTTCCTCTCCCACCCCACACCCAGCTCCTTCTCCTCTACCTTTAGTTGGCCTCATCTTTCAGACGCCATTCTCTCTGGGTGTCCTGAGCATCGATTTCCTGTGTTTCTGGGACACCTGGAGACTTGGGAAGGCTGGAACACAACAGCCCAGACCAGATTCCTGGGGACTGAGTAGGAGCCCAGGCGGGTGTTGTTTTGGGAGCTGTGGGCGGAGAGAGTAAAAGACTGGAGAGGACGGCAGCGAGCAGGGTGTGCAGCCCAGCAGGGTGACTCACTGGCCCTTGGTGACAGGCCCCAGCCGCGGTAGAGCATGGCAAGCAGTGTCCTTTCCGCCTTCACTCTCTTGCTGTCCCTGCTGTGGGTCTAGTGTAAGAGCTGGAGAGGTGAGAGGGGGGTGCTACAGTGGGAAGGAGAGGTGGCCTCCCCAGAGAAGACCAAGATTGTGGAGCATGTACCGAGGGCCATGTGACTATGTCCTGGAAACAGCAGGGGAGAGGCCAAGGCCGAGGCAGCTCTCACACCCCAAGGAGGGGACAGTGGACTGTGCTTATCCCTATAGGAAGGGCCTCAGCACAGGGCACCTCCCAGAGCCTCTGCTTGGCTGCAAAGGACCTGACCCCTGGCCTGGGAGCCACTTCATTCTCTCCTGTTGGGATGGTATTCAGTTCAGTTCAGTCACTCGGTCGTGCCTGACTCTTTGCGACCCCATGGACTGCAGCACACTAGGCCTCTCTGTCCATCACCAACTCCTGGAGTTTACTCAAACTCATGTCCATTGAGTTGGGGATGGTGTCAGCTGGCCCCAAGTTTTGGACTGTTGTTGAGATTCCTGAACCAGCAGAAATATGTCATATTGATCAGAAGTGACCTGGAGCAGTGCGCCAACCTGCAGGGTTGACTGAAGACAGAGGAGGGCTCCAGAATAGTCCTGTCTGTGTTATCACTGTGGAACTCCCCTTGGTTACTATTACCTGGACTGCAGCCAACGACAGGAGTCAAGACCCTTGACCACCACTGTGGGAGGCTGTAGCCTCTGACCTGGACCTCTAGTTTCTGGTGTGACCCCGGTCAAAAGGTTTGTAAAACCGATGGATGTCACCCCAAAAGGCTGCTGTCCTGTACCCACTGGCCAGATCTGCATCTTTTTTTTTTTTTTTGAAATTTTTATTGGAATATAGTTCCTAGTTTTAAAAAATTAAGCATTATTAATATTTACATTAGGCTATTCAGGTTTTGGGCTTCCCTGGTGGCTCAGTGGTAAAGAATCCTTTTAAAAAGCAGGAACCTCAAGTTCAAGGCCTGGAAGATCAGAAAGATCCCCTGGAGAAGGAAGTGGCAACCCACTCCAGTATTCTTCCCTGGAGAATTCCATGGACAGAGGAGGCTGGTGGGCTACAGTACATGGGGTCACAGAGTCAGACACTATTTAGCGACTAAACAACAACAAATAGTTGACTTACAATGCTGTCCACCGACCAGATCTGGAAAGAAGCTCTTCCAGGAGTCTGCCAGCAGGGCCTGGAGATGAGGATGAAATCTTAAAATCTAGCAGCTAATATTTAGACTTCCTGCAACAAGGGAAGCCTAGTCTGGGTGTGTCCTGGAAGCCAGCAATAGAGTAACAAAGGCATTTAGACACTTTTTATTATAAAAATATCAAGCAGATTTAAGAGTAGACAAAATAGTTAATAAACCCCTATATTCTCATCACTCAGCCTTAACAATGGTTAACTCCTGGTTACTTGACAAGAGCATAGCAATGCCCTCCTTCTACTTAGCTAGAAATATCTGTTCTCTCTCTGTCTCTTTCTCACTGTATCTCTTGTATTCTGTGGACATATTTGACCATCTAAGGTAGGCAGAATGGTGCCCTCCCCATAATCTAAGATGTTCATGTCCTGATACCTGAAAACTAGAGTATGTGAGGTTATATCAGTTCAGTTCAGTCGCTCAGTCGTGTCCAACTGTTTGTGACCCCATAAATCGCAGCACGCCAGGCCTCCCTGTTCATTACCATCTCTTGGAGTTCACTCAGACTCACGTCCATCGAGTCCGTGATGCCATCCAGCCATCTCTGTCGTCCTCTGTCGTCCCCTTCTCCTCCTGCCCTCAATCCCTCCCAGCATCAGAGTCTTTTCCAATGAGTCAGCTCTTCGCATGAGGTGGCCAAAGTACTAAAGTTTCAGCTTTAGCATCATTCCTTCCAAAGAAATCCCAGGGTTGAGCTCCTTCAGAATGGACTGGTTGGATCTCCTTGCAGTCCAAGGAACTCTCAAGAGTCTTCTCCAATACCACAGTTCAAAAGCATCAATTCTTTGGTGCTCAGCCTTCTTCACAGTCCAACTCTCACATCCATACATGACTACTGGAAAAACCATAGCCTTGACTAGACGGACCTTAGTCGGCAAAGTAATGTCTCTGCTTTTGAATATACTATCTAGGTTGGTCATAACTTTTCTTCCAAGGAGTAAGCGTCTTTGAATTTCATGGCTGCAGTCACCATCTGCAGTGATTTTGGAGCCCCCAAAATAAAGTCTGACATAGTTTCCACTGTTTCCCCCTCTATTACCCATGAAGTGATGGGACCAGATGCCATGATCTTCATTTTTGAATGTTGAGTTTTAAGCCAACTTTTTCATTCTCCTCTTTCACTTTCATCAAGAGGCTTTTTAGCTCCTCTTCACTTTCTGCCATAAGGGTGGTGTCATCTGCATATCTGAAGTTCTTGATATTTCTCCCGGCAATCTTGATTCCAGCTTGTGTTTCTTCCAGCCCAGCGTTTCTCATGATGTACTCTGCATAGAAGTTAAATAAGGAGGGTGACAATATACAGCCTTGACGTACTCCTTTTCCTATTTGGAACCAGTCTGTTGTTCCATGTCCAGTTCTAACTGTTGCTTCCTGACCTGCATACAGATTTCTCAAGAGGCAGGTCAGGTGGTCTGGTATGCCCATCTCTTTCAGAATTTTCCACAGTTTATTGTGATCCACACAGTCAAAGGCTTTGGCATAGTCAATAAAGCAGAAATAGATGTTTTTCTAGAACTCTCTTGCTTTTTGATGATCCAGTAGATGTTGACAATTTGATCTCTGGTTCCTCTGCCTTTTCTAAAACCATCTTGAACATCAGGGAGTTCACGGTTCACGTATTGCTGAAGCCTGGCTTGGAGAATTTTGAGCATTACTTTACTAGCGTGTGAGATAAGTGCAACTGTGCAGTAGTTTGAGCATTCTTTAGCATTGCCTTTCTTTGGCATTGGAATGAAAACTGACCTTTTCCAGTCCTGTGGCCACTGCTGAGTTTTCCAAATTTGCTTGCATATGGAGTTCAGCACTTTCACAGCATCATCTTTCAGGATTTGAAATAGCTCCACTGGAATTCTGTCAGCTCCACTGGCTTTGTTCGTAGTGATGCTTTATAAGGCCCACTTGACTTCACATTCCAAGATGTCTGGCTCTAGATTAGTGATCACATCATCATGATTATCTGGGTCTTGAAGATCTTTTTGTACAGTTCTTCCATGTATTCTTGCCACCTCTTCTTAATATCTTCTGCTTCTGTTAGGTCCAGACCATTTCTGTCTTTTATCAAGCCCATCTTTGCATGAAATGTTCCCTTGCTATCTCTCATTTTCTTGAAGAGATCTCTAGTCTTTCCTATTCTGTTCTTTTCCTCTATTTCTTTGCATTGATTGCTGAAGAAGGGTTTCTTATCTCTTCTTGCTATTCTTTGGAACTCTGCATTCAGATGCTTATATCTTTCCTTTTCTCCTTTGCTTTTTGCCTCTCTTCTTTTCACAGCTATTTGTAAGGCCTCCCCAGACAGCCATTTTGTTTTTTTGCATTTCTTTTCCATGGGGATGGTCTTGATCCTTGTCTCCCGTACAAAGTCACGAACCTCATTCCATAGTTCATCAGGCACTCTATCTATCAGATCTGGGCCCTTAAATCTATTTCTCACTTCCACTGTATAATCATAAGGGATTTGATTTAGGTCATACCTGAATGGTCTAGCAGTTTTCTCTACTTTCTTCAATTTCAGTCTGAATTTGGTAATAAGGAGTTCATGATCTGAGCCACAGTCAGCTCCTGGTCTTGTTTTTTGTTGACTGTATAGAGCTTCTCCATCTTTGGCTGCAAAGAATATAATCAGTCTGATTTGGGTGTTGACCATCTGGTGATGTCCATGTGTAGAGTCTTCTCTTGTGTTGTTGGAAGAGGGTGTTACCTATGACCAGTGCATAGCAAAGGGAAATTGTTTGCAGGTGGAATTAAGGTTGTTAGTCAGATGACCTTAAAATGGGAAGATTATCTGGGATTACTTGGGTGGGCCCGATGTAATCATAGGATTTTTAAAGAGGGAAGAAGAGGAGGTCAGACTGACGCAGTATGAGAAGATCCTGCTACTTCTGGCTTTGAACGTGGAGGAAGTGGACCATGAGCCAAGGAGCCCGGGTGGCCTCTAGGAGCTGGAAGATGCAGGGAAATGGGATTCTCCCCTGGGGGCCTCCAGAAAGGCTCTACCTGGACTTCTGATCTTCACAATTGTAAGATAGTAAATTTGTCTTGTAAGACATTCAGTTTGTGGCTACTTGTTATAGCAGCCTTAGGAAGAAAACATACCATTATCTTTTAAGGACGGGAACCAGGTCTATTACCCAAGACACAGGGTCTCATCTAGGAGCAGCCTCTCAGATGGGGGGCCACTTTGAGGTCATGATGATGGAGCTTTGGGGATACATGAGAAAGGGGTGCTAGAAGGGATAATCTGGATCCCACAGAGAAAGAGAATCAAGTGTTTCTATTGCTGAAAAGTGAAGAGATGGAGACCCCAGGGGTGAAGGTCCTCATGTGCTTGGCACAGGGAACTGGGAAGAGTAGGGCTGGCAACCAGCGATGAGCCGCAAGCCAGAACACCTGGATTCGGAAGGGGTGGGGAGCTTGAGGAAAAGAGCAGGGTGGGAACACTTAGCCTCCTGGGTCATTCAAGTGGCACCTGTTGCCACAGAATGAATTAGAAATTAGGGTGGAATGTGGGGATTTATTGTCTCCGTAACCACTGGCTCAGCCTGTTTCTGGTATCCCCGCCCCACTGACAGGATAAAGGGCTGGATGTCTAGGGGCTGAGGGAAGTGCAGAGCAAGATGCAGGGCCGCGTGGTGGGGAAGCGGGCTCCTCTGGGGCTGTTCCTGGTCTGTCTTCATCTCCCAGGTAGACAGGCTGTGCCGCTCCTCGGGCAGGAGCGGACTGGGGGCCCTCGGGGGAACTGAGATAGAGGGAAGGGGGTAAAGGTGGGAGGCTGTACACGTGGGTCCCTGAGGAGGTAAGAGCTGGCTCAGGGGAAGTGAAGGGACTTGAAACAAAGGGGCTCAGGGAATCAGGGAGGGAGGGCATTGGGACCAAACATCTGGTTCACTGGCTGCCTCCTCTTCCCCTTCCCCCAGGTCTCCTTGCCCGGAATATCGGTATGATGGAGGAGAAAGTTCCTCGAGACTTGGGGATCAGCTTGCCTCTGCTGGGACCACCTCCCTTGACGGGCCCCTCCAACGCTGAGCATCCTCAGCCCAAACCAGCTCCCGGGCCTAATGATTTGTCCAAGGCTGCTCTGAAGCCCAATCCTTCTCCACCGCATGGCTCTCAACCTGTAGGAGGTCCTGGGGTGCAGGAGTGGCCCCCCTCTAGGGGGCTGCTCTCCATGGACTCCTGGCCCTTGGAAGACCCTTGGTCGATGCTGGCAGCTTCAGTCGAGGACCACGTCGGGGAAGTGCTGCCCGGAGAACTGTCTTACCTTTCTAGGGTGGCTGCCCTCCCCGTGGGCAGCAGGCCTTGGCCTGCAGGGCCCTCTGCACAGCCTGGAGACCCCTCACCCGAGTCCTCACCCTTCCACTGGGACTCTGAGTCTAGACGGCCACTCCGTCCTAATGTGCTGGGCTCCCCAGGAGACATCCTTGCCCGATCCCCACTCTGGGCTCTCATCAACAGAATACGACGGCCGCTTCTGCCTGGTCACCCCTGGGGGACCCTGAATCCCAGTGCGTCCTGGGGAGGTGGAGGCCCTGGCACCGGATGGGGAACAAGGCCCATGCCATACCCTGTGGGAATCTGGGGTAACACTCATCAATACCCAGGTACCAGCTGGGGGAATATTCCTTTATACCCAGGTATTAATCAGTTTCCTCCCAGAGTTCTCCATCCTCCTGGCTCCTCTTGGAGCATCCCAGCTGGCTTCCCCAATCCTCAAAACCCTGGGTCACAGTGGAGTTAGGAGGGTGACGGGGAAAACCCCAGTTTGAAGTCAGAGGAGGAAGTCTGGCTCCCTCCCCTTGTGGCATGAGCTAAATCAAGATCCGATCAGTTGTTTTCTAGCATCATCCCCACTATCACTGCCTCCCTGCTCTCCCTGCGCTGATCTCCAATAAAACACAGCACTTACTGAATCCACTCCTTCTCAGTGTCTTTGTTTCTGGGTGCAAACTGGAGTTTTGCCAATCCCCATTTTCTCATCTCCATGTCCCCCCAGGGTCCTCCTGATGCTCTCTTTCCATCCCCTTCCTTTGCAAGAGATCAAAGCCCAGGTGTCTGATGGTAGGGCCTCATGGTCTCACCTGGGCCAAGTGGAAGAGCTGGCTCCAAGGTCCTGGACTCTGAAAGGGGGAGGAGGAGCAGCAGGACTAACTGTGATGGCACCTGTGGCAGGACGGAAGGATGAGGTCCAGGTGGGGAGTGAACGCCCTTTCATTCAGAGACACAGAGGGTCAGAGAAAGTCATTTAGTCTGCTTTTGTCTTTCTTCCCAGAAAGTCACGGTTCTTGGAAGTGAAGGAGGCACTGATCTCCTCCCTTATATGCATCACTTGGTACATTGTGCCCCAAAGAATCACAGGCTTAGGGCATTTGCTGAACAAAGAGCAGACCTCTATAGAGGAAGAAAGAAAGGGAGAAGGGACAGGAACAGAGAAACGTGGAGCCAACAATCCTGCCTGTGGCTGCGTTTGATGCTTTTATCCCCACATGATGACATGGCTTCTGCTTTTGGTCACACTGCCCTCCCCTCTGGTTTTCCCAGGAGCTCTGCATCCTTGTACAGGAGTTGGAGTGCAGTGATGAAGGCTCACTCTAAGAAAGCGCAGAAGGAAGTTAACAGAAGTTGCTGGGGGTAATGAGGTTTCTAGAAGATGCAATCCCTGGTGTCCACCCATGTCTTCCCATCACTAACCACATGACCCTCTATCACGTCAATCTCTTCCCTCAATCCTTTCCCACCCTGGACTCTCAGTTTCCCCCAGTGCTGGGGCAGGCGATTCTGGTTCTGATTTCAGCACCTGTCTCTTCCACAAGCCAAAGTTCATTCTCTCGGGCTTGGTCTCATTTCTCTCTGTCCTTCTCTCTGGCTGCCTCCTTCTCTCTAAGTCACTTCTATTTGCACTTTTCTTTATTTTTTTGGTTACATTGATCTTTTTTTGGTTGACTGATCTTAGTTCCCCAACCAGAGATCAATTCCACACCCTTGCATTGGAAGCACAGAATCTTAACCACTGGATTGTTAGGGACTTTTAAACTCTGCGTCAGCATTCCCTTCCTCTGTTCCCCACAAGCTCGGCGGGAAAGGGGGTTTATTTTCTTCACTGAGGAACTGCCAGCACCATGGACAGCATCTGGACAGAGGTCAGCGCTCAGCAAACACTGAGTCAACACTCCCGTTTTCTCTCTTCTTCCACTTTATTCCTGAGCCACAAGCCTGCAGGCAGACTCCCAGACGCTACCCGTCCAGTAGCATCTGGACTGCTACTGTGCCCTTCCCAGAGCCTCACTGACATCTCCCCAACAAAGCCCTTCTCAGTCAGGAATGCCCTGTACATTCCATTCTTTAACCTTCATTAACAACCCTGAGGAAGGTGTTGTAAGTAAGATAAAGCAACTGAGGCTCAGCGAGATTAAGCAATTTACACAAGGTGACATAGCTAGCGTGTGACAGAGTCAGTGACTCAAACGAAGCATTTCTCATTATCTGTCCAGGGAGTGTTCAGGTATAATATGCAATTAACAGAAACCCATCTAATTTTTATTGAGTACCTGCTATGTGCCAGACTCCGGACGAGGTGCTTTCACAATACCTTTCCAGCTAATCCCCCAAACAATTCCACTGGGTAGGCACTGCTGGCCCATTATACAGGTGGAGATACTGACGCCCAGATAGGGAAGTGAGCCAAGGCTGACAGAGTAACATAGAGCCGAGGAAGTGGACTTTGTCCACTACTCGGTGCTGATGGAGGGTCCTGGGTAGCTGTGGTCAGCTTTGTTGGACTGGTCTTTGCTTTAAGGTTGTTTTGCTTTAAGTTGTTGCTATTTAAAATAGTGGGATTGGTCAGCAATCTGTGATATAATAAATGTCCTGAGGTTTGCAGTGAGAGCTGCTGCTCGTGTACTGATTTGTATGCTTCTTGTTGCTGTTCAGTTGTTGAATCGTGTTTGACTCTTTGCGACCCTGTGGACTGCAGCACGCCAGGTTTCTCTGTCCTTCCCCATTTCCCAGAGTTTGCTCAAACTCAAGTCCATTGAGTCAGTGAGGCCATTCAACCATCTCATTCTCTGTTGTCCCCTTCTTCTCCTGCTTTCAATCTTTCCCAACATCAGGGTCTTTTCACATGAGTCAGTTCTTCACATCAGGTGGCCAAAGTATTGACGTTTCAGTTTCAGCATCAGTCTTTCCATTGAATATTCAGGGTTGATTTCCTTTAGGATTGACTGGTTTGATCTCCTTATAGTCCAAGGGACTCTCAGGAGCCTTCTCCAGCATCACAGTTCAAAAGCATCAATTCTTTGGCACTCAGTCTTCTTTATGGTCCAACTCTTATATACATACATGCCCACTAGAAAACCAGAGCTTTGACTATATGGACTTCTGTCAGGAAAGTGATTTCTCTGCTTTTTAATATGCTGTCTAGGTTTGTCAAAGATTTTTTTCCCCTGAATTACAAGGCAAAGTCTTAACCACTGGACCGCCAGGGAAGTTCCATTATGCTTCTATTAGTGGTTAACTGGTGGAAGTGGTGACTGGAGTAAAGTCATTTCTTCTGCCCCAGGAGGGAAGGTCCCATAGTAGAGTGTGCTTGTCTGGAAGCTGGAAGATGAGGTTCCCCTTCCATGTGCCTGGACAGCTCTCTCAGCTGTGTCAGTTTAGCTGATCACTTGCCTCTGCAGACCTTGGTTTGCTCATCTGTAAAATGGGATGAAAACAGATGTCCGATCTACTTCACAAGGTTGTTATGAAGTTTAAGATAATAATAAAGTAGATTAGAGACTGAAAAATGGAGCAATTGTGAAGATTAGAATGCAGGCTGTTGTCTCAGTTCAGGAGGTCCTGCTGGCATCACAGAGAAGGCAGTGTGTGTAGTTGATGTCACAATTGATTGTTGAGTGTGGTGTGACGCTTCTCCCTGGGAATTACACCCAAGAGAATTATCCCAAGATCAAGAAGGGAGAGTCAGCTTCTACTTGAACTATTTCATTCCTTGAACGGTTCTCTTAGATGTTTTTCACGTATGCACTTTCGGGTGGTCATAATCATGGCATTGATTTATCACGTATATACCATGAACAAAACCTGTTACAGGGTCATCTTACTTCTCACAACAATCCTAGGACGCACTTACTCTGATTATTTATATTTTACAGGAGAAGAAACTGAGGCTCAGGAAGGTTAGGTAACTTACCAAACGTCACAGCCAGTGAGGGGGAAACTTAGGTACGGTACCATTTGGAAATAGCAAGCAAAGGCGGGCAAACTGCACAGGGCAGGTGAAAGCGGGATTCTCCAGCTCCCACAGCTTAATCACCACCTGGAATCCTTCCTTCGACAAGTTCATCTTCACCCGTTTTCATGTCATCTGAAGATCGGCAGCCAGGCTAGTGGTTTTCTCTCTCCCTCAAGACCAAATGTCTCCTATATTCCTCTCATTCCACTGGAAAGATGTCCCATATTGCTTATTTATACCTTTTTATTTCTTTCTTCCTACCTCCGTTCCTTCTTTTCCATTTTTTGGGTACTTCTGGGATCTTAGTTCCCAGACCAGGGATTGAACCTGTGCCCTTGGCAATGAAAGTGCTGAGTCCTAAGCACCTGGACCCCCAGGGAACTCCCTCTACCCCTTTGTAGGTTGGCTTTCCCCTTTGCTGTCAGAAAACTGGTGAACACATCCAGAAGACACTCTTATGAACCCAGATTGTCACACTTGAGAGTGAGCACGCCAGCCCTCGGGAAGACTGGCCACACGCCAGGGTTTCTAGTTCTGTCCACTCACAGAATATCCTGGTCAAGGAGGTCTGTACAGGGACTTCCCTGGTGGTCCAGTGGTTAAGACTCCGGGCTCCCAATGCAGAAGGCCCGGGTTTGATCCCTTGTCAGGGAACTAGATACCACATGCCACAACTAAGAGTTTGTATACTGCAGCTAAAGCTCCTGTATGCCACAACCAAGACTGCAGATCCAGTGTGCTGCAACTAAGACATGTTGCAGCCAAATAAATAAATATTAAAAAAACCACAACTCACTCTAACCTCTAAAAAAAAAAAAAAGGATTTCTCTGAGTGGAGAAGAGACTGATGGAGAGTGAATATGAATGAGCCAAGGGGGAGATTTTGAAGATGGAGATGCTTCAATCATATGAAAAATGGGTACAGAAAAGGACTTCAGATTCGTGGGCTGCTGACTCCAGCTGGACAAGTCACCTGGAGAGGAAATGACTCCTCAGATGCCTCCTCGGGGCCTGGCACAGTGCACGTTTCATGCACAGGGAGGTGCTTTTGTTTAATTATTAAATTTGTTTCCTGTTTGTGCCCTTCTTTCTCACAGAGGGATCCTCACGGCCTCTGGCCTGGGTGGTTCCGGCCATCTCCTGATCAGCCTCTTACACACAGGCCTCGTCTCCTCCAGCCCATCCTAAGTCAGCTGGAGCTGGGGAGAGCAGAGAATCCGGAGGTATGGTTTAAAAAGGTATAGGCTTTCAGACATACAAGATGAAAAGAGTTACGTGATAGATGGTGGTGACGGCTCCACCACAATGCAAATGTTTTTAATATTACTGAACTGTACACTTAAAATGGTTAAGATGGTGTATTTTATGTTATGTGTATTTTATAGTAGTAAAACTTTGAAAAAGTCAGCTAGTCAGGCCGCTCCCCTGCTCAAGTATCAGCCAGCTGCAGAGCCCTTTAGAACTGATGAATGCAGGTAAGCAAGCAAACACCTAGCTCCCTGCCCTGCCCACCCACCCAGAGCCCAGCCTTCAAGCCTCTGGCCATTCTGTACCCTTACTCCTGTCATCCACCCTTCTTCTCAGTGAAAATGAGGAAAGAGAAAAAAAATGATACCCAGGAAAAAAAGAGACATACAGCTAGATCTCTTTCAAGTAGTATATCCATGCAGAAAGTTCTGTCAGGATGTTATTCAGTGATTACTCCCTGCTAGTGGAAACTGAGCTTTGTAAACATAGACACTGTTTGAACTTTTTCAAGGAGCAAATACATACAATACTAGGTTTACAATGAAAACAAAGAAACCAAACCAACAAAGAGGCCAACCCATCTGTAAATGACTCCTGGTTCAAGAAGTCTTTCCTGACCCCTCACTGAACTCTCCTGCCTTTTGCCTTTTTTGTGACATCGGATCATTATGGTTATGAGTGCTGTAACAAATGGGCCAGGTATTAAACTCTCCAAACATCAGTTTACTAATCTGTGTAAGGGGGACAGTCATTTCCCATGTGATAGAATTGTTGAGATGACTCAATCAAATAACTGCTTGTTAAACGCTGACCATAGCACCTGCCAGAACAAGAACTTAATAAATCTTTAGTATTTTTTGAAAATTTTTATTTATTTATTTTTATTTTTGACTGTGCTGGGTCTTTGTTGCTGCACGTCGGCTTTCTAAATTTGCAGCGAGCATGGACTGCTTTTCACCACAGCGCTCAGGCTTCTCATTGTGGGGACTCTTGTTACAGAGCGCAGGCTCAGCAGTTGTGGCTCATGGGCTTAGTTGCTCCATAGCACGTGGGATCTACCCAGAACAGGGATTAAACCTGTGTTCCCTGCATTGGATTCTTAACCACTAGACCACCAGGAAAGTCCTGCTCTTACTATTATTATAATTTATTCTAATTCCAAACAACCTTCCAATATAGGCATTATCAACATTATAAATGATGAAAATAAGGCTCAGAGAGGTTTGGTAACTTGCCTAAAGTCACACAGCTAATAAAGGGCTTCCTTTACTAGTTAGATGGAAGTTCATCACCCATGAGTGAAAGTTGTGGCGAATTTGCACAGTACCTGAGAGACACCATCTGCGGAAGGAATTGTAGAGGTGTTAAGGAAGTTTAGGAATAACTAAATCCAAACAAAGGACACATGCCTGGCTGGAGACTGTAACTCGGGAAGAAAAAATTGATTTCAGGGTACCGGACTCTATCTGAAGAAAAAAATGTGGCTGCAGGAAAGGGTGAACTTCACAGGACCCAGGAAAGGGAGACCCAGGGGATACGAACTGTGAGTTGTTTAATTGCTCCCTGTAGGGAAATAGGCTTGTTCCGGCCATGAGTATTCTTTCTGTTGTAACCTACTGTTAATCACACCAAATGGCTGTGATGTCAAGTGTATAATAGTAAGGAACTAACATTCATCCTCTACGTATCAAAAGATGGGTGGAGAGAACTTCTTATGTCAGTTTGATGAAGAATTCATGATTACACTAGAATCTCTTGATGGGTTAAGCTGGACCAACAGCAGAGGCACATGGACTGCGTTACTCTGAGCGACTCTGCCTAAACATGGTACCACCAGCCAGCACGGGGACACTGGAAGAAATGTACAGATCCTGTGAAACTTGCATTCATGATAAAGTGTGGCTGGGATTTTGTTCACGTCATCCCACCACTTCTATGGGGACCTCCTTAACCCAGGAAAAGGAATAGCTCTGCATCTCCTGAGAGATTCTGGTCTCTTTTTAGTTTACAGACGTTGGGTGCCAGGAAATGACTGTTTCCCTCTTTGAACTGGCTGCTAGAGAGCCCAGTTACAAATCTGTAGTTCTCCTTCCAGCATGATGTTTAAATTACCCTTACTCTTGGTTTTATCCCATTTTTCTAACTCTTCATTTCCTGGTTGTAATTTTTATTGTTCAAGCTATTTTAGATTATGTTTAAAACAAGGCCCTCCTCCAGGGGAAATCTTCCTGACCCAGGGATCGAACTTTCGTCTCCTGCATTGCAGACAGTTTCTTTACTGGTGAGCTGCTGGGGGAGCCCTGTTTAAAACAAGGCTGGTATAAGTGAATACCATGGTTATTCCAGGACTGGGATTTACTGTAACCTGGATGAAATGTTTCCAAAGAACCCACCTCTCTTGACTGATTTCTTGGTCACAAAGCAATATTCTGATTGGCAGTCATCTTTTCCCTTCTAGGAATCTTACTACTAGGAGGTCGGCACGCTGGATAGTGGGCAAAAGTATTCCATCTCAGGAGTTAAGTGGTTTCTAAACCAGAGATTCAGCAATATCTTGGGTGTGTCCCAGTTTCTCTTTGGGTGTGGGGGTTGTTCCAGAGCTCAGAAGGAAGATTCCTGGGCAAAATCACAGTACAACCAGTTTTCTTCCTTTTATATGAGGTAAACCCCTCTGTGATGCTCTCCAGGGGAAGACAGAGGAAGGAACCAGCATTAAGGAGAGACAGAAAGTACTAGGCAGCTTAGTGTGTGAACACATTCATTTTTGGTACTAGTAGCTGCTGACCTGGGGCAGGTTAGAGCAGCTAAGTCTTCATTTGTAAAATGGAAATAATAAAGTCGCCTAATGGCCATCCACTCCAGTACTATTGCCTGAAAAATCCTATGGACAGAGGAGCCTGGTGGGCTACAGTCCATGGGGTCGCAAAGAGTCCTACACGACTGAGCGACTTCCACTTTCCTTTTCCCAACTTGCAGCTTCCCAGGTGGCACTAGTGGTAAAGAATCCGCCTGCCAATTGCAGGAGATGCAGGTTAGATCCCCAAGTGGGAAGATCCTCTGGAGGAGGAAATCGCTACTGACTCCAGTATCCTTGCCCGGGAAACTCCATGGATAGAGGATCCTGGTGGGCTACTGTCCATGGGGTTGCAAAGAGTCGGACACGACTGAGCACCTGAGCACCCAACTTGTCTAGATTAAATAAGATGACTCATGTAAATCACTTAGCATAGCTGCTACAACTATTGCCATTTCTAGCGCTGCCAAAACTGATATAACCATCACTGATGCTCACTTCAATTCTACGAGGTAGGTAGAGTGAAGCGAAAGTCGGTCAGTCGTGTTGGACACTTTGTGACCCCATGGACTATACAGTCCATGGAATTCTCTAGGCTAAAATACTGGAGTGGGTAGCCTTTCCCTTCACCAGGGGATCTTCCCAACCCAGGGATTGAACCCAGGTCTGCCTCATTGCAGGTGGATTCTTAGGAGGTAGGTTCAGTTCGGTTCAGTTCAGTCGCTCAGTCGTGTCTAACTCTGTGACCCCACGAACTGCAGCACGCCAGGCCTCCCTGTGCATCACCAACTCCAGCAGTTCACTCAGATTCATGTCCACCGAGTCAGTGATGCCATCCAGCCATCTCATCATCTGTCGTCCCCTTCTCCTCCTGCCCCCAATCCTTCCCAGCATCAGAGTTTTTTCCAGTGAGTCAACTCTTCCCATGAGGTGGCCAAAGTACTAAAGTTTCAGCTTTAGCATCATTCCTTCCTGGGGTTCTTTAACCCCCAGGACTAATCTCCTTCAGAATGGACTGGTTGGATCTCCTTGCAGTCCGAGGGACTCTCAAGAGTCTTCTCCAACACCACAGTTCAAAAGCATCAATTCTTTGGTGCTCAGCCTTCTTCACAGTCCAACTCTCACATCCATACATGACTACTGGAAACACCATAGCCTTGACTAGATGGACCTTAGTCGGCAAAGTAATATCTCTGCTTTTGAATATGCGATCTAGGTTGGTCATAACTTTTCTTCCAAGGAGTAAGCGTCTTTGAATTTCATGGCTGGAGTCACCATCTGCAGTGATTTTGGAGCCCCCTAAAATAAAGTCTGACACTGTTTCCACTGTTTCCCCATTTATTTCCCATGAAGTGATAGGACTGGATGCCATGATTTTCGTTTTCAGAATGTTGAGCTTTAAGCCAACTTTTTCACTCTCTTCCTTTACTTTCATCAAGAGGCTTTTTAGCTCCTCTTCACTTTCTGCCATAAGGGTGGTGTCATCTGCATATCTGAGGTTATTGATATTTCTCCGAGCAATCTTGATTCCAGCTTGTGTTTCTTCCAGTCCAGCGTTTCTCATGATGTACTCTGCATAGAAGTTAAATAAGGAGGGTGACAATATACAGCCTTGACGTACTCCTTTTCCTATTTGGAACCAGTCTGTTGTTCCATGTCCAGTTCTAACTGTTGCTTCCTGACCTGCATACAGATTTCTCAAGAGGCAAGTCAGGTGGTCTGGTATTCCCATCTCTTTCAGAATTTTCCACAGTTTATTGTGATCCACACAGTCAAAGGCTTTGGCATAGTCAATAAAACAGAAATAGATGTTTTTCTGGAACTCTCTTGCTTTTTCCATGATCCAGCGGATGTTGGCAATTTGATCTCTTGTTCCTCTGCCTTTTCTAAAACCAGCTTGTACATCTGGAAGTTCACAGTTCACGTATTGCTGAAGTCTGGTTTGGAGAATTTTAAGCATTACTTTACTAGCATGTGAGATGAGTGCAATTGTGCAGTAGTTTGAGCATTCTTTGGCATTGCCTTTCTTTGGAATTGGAATGGAAACTGACCTTTCCAGTCCTGTGGCCACTGCTGAGTTTTCCAAATTTGCTGGCATATTGAGTGCAGCACTTTCACAGCATCCTCTTTCAGGATTTGAAATAGCTCAGCTGGAATTCCATCACCTCCACTAGCTTCGTTCGTAGTGATGCTTTCTAAGGCCCACTTGACTTCACATTCCAGGATGTCTGGCTCTAGATGAGTGATCACACCATAAGATAACTCATATCTTGAAGACGGGACAGGGGTAACGAGCGTTCCTGTCACTCCACAGGCTGCCACTAGAGGGCAGGCTGAGGTAGGGCGTGCGGGAAGCAGCAGGGCCTCTGGTTAGCTCTGTAGGCCGGAACAAGCGGTAACAAAGCGGGATAGAAGCAATCAGCTCTTATTGAATAAGTGTGAGCCCCGGGGTTTTAAAGGTACTAGCCAGGGCTCTGTCTCTTTCTCCTCGTCCCTCTGCTCCTGAAGTCTGTCTGTCCGTCTCAAGGTCTCAGGTGGTCTTTGCTTCTTTTGGATCACTCAGCTCACAGAGACACCTAAATCCACTCCCTCTCATTCATTCTTCTCTCATACTCTCTGGGACTTAAGGACTGGGTTTCTTTTACCCTCAGATTTCTTTGGCTGCAATAAATAAATGAGAGACAGGATACCGAATCCCCACTCTGGGGCAACTCAGGCTTCTCCTGTAGGCGGAGCGACAGCAAATAACATGCATCATTCTGTCCTGCAAGAGCCTTAGATCCACAAACTCACTTGATTCCACCACCATAATTCTGGTGACGACCCCGTAGAGCCTTGTCCCATCCCGCCTTCCACCCACATGCTCCAAGCCCCATAGGCAGTCCGTATGCAGAAGCTTCTGGTAATAGGGCGAGTGTGAGGAAGGCCTCATGCCCTTCCGCATGCAAAATAGGCAGCATCAAGATTTAAGGAGTTACTGCTAGTGTATTCTAAGCACAATTCTAATGCACCAATAGTTGCTCTTTCAGTCCTGGATTCTACTGGTGAAAATTTCTGTGAATGCACACAGTTTCACTTCTAAGTGTCTCAGGCAACAGAAGGCATCACAGATTCTTTGGACCCACTGAGGAAGCTTCAGGCTGTCCATTTATCAAGAGGACATTTCAAGAGGGCACTCGGGCTCAGGTGAATTCTGCTCAGTTTGGTCCCCAGACTCCTAACACTGGAGCCCAGTGAGGATCCAGTACAGGAAGTTTGGTTCTGTGGAGCAGCACAGGGAAAGGGCCTTTTTCTGTTTCCAGGAGGAACAGCTATTCTTGTGTGTGCCTTGTAAAGATCACACACAGCACAAAGGCCACTGGGTGCTGCAGAAGGAAGATGTTGGGCCTCATGAGGAAGGTAAACCCCCTTACTGTTAAACCAGGTACAAATCCCGGAGTGACTGGCTGTATTACTGGCTTATGTGCTAATACAGAGAAATAAACTGCTCTATTCTCTAGACACAATTCTAGATGCAGTAACAGTTGCTCTTTCAGTCCTGAATTCTATTGGTAAAACTTTCTGTGAACACACACTATTTCACTTTTAAATGTTTCAGGCAACAGACAGCATCACAGCCTCTCTATCTGCAGAATCTAGAACCCTGAGTGTTGCTCTGAGATTTCACATACCCTTCAGAATCCCCTTCAGATTTCTGAATGTGAAGCAAACGTGATTGGACATGAAGTTGTACAAACAAAAATGTTCACGATAAATAAGTCTTTCCTTGAGGTTGGCTCTATTATTTGGGCAAATAAAAACTACGTTATTTCTAGAAAAATGAAACCAGATATATTCGTCAGCTTTGTTTCTACTGAAAGGCAGAAATCTGACTCAGGCTTGTCAAAGGGTGAGTCATTGTCTTACTGAACAAACTAAAGAAAAGCCAGGGAGCAAGTGAATCTCAGGTACAACTAGAACCAAGGGCTTGAATGCAACTAAGACTCCCCACCTCTTGTTTTCTCTTGTCTCCCACAGGGGAGCTGTATGACTCCTCCCTGGGAGAATGAGGGCTCTATCCTGCTTAAGTTAAGGCTACTAATGTCTACCACATTGATACAAAGTGGGAAAAGCTATTTTTTTCAATAAAACACAATCTTCATCGTTCTCTACTTATTTTTTGGGATCCATATAGGCCCTAAGTTTTCCTACCAACAGTAAGAGTCTATTCCCAATCTCTTGTGGCTTCAATTGCCTGGGAAACCAAGGAAGTATTAACCTTGAGTTGTACAGGTTCCATTTCTTTCAGTTTCTTCTCTTCACTCTCAGCACCTGACTCTCTCCTTCATCTACTACGCCCGCTGGCTCACTCTGCAAATCATCCTCTCAGCCTGCAGATCACCTGCTGTGCCTGGATGCAGGCTCTTATTGGCATCAGCGAGTGTGAGAAGCCACGATAATCCTGAGAGCCAAGGAGCACTTTTCTGCAGGATTCCAAATCCACCAATTAGAGAGTAGAGGCTTTCCCCCTCTCTTCCAGGAGGTGGCGCCAGAGGACAGGTTTAGCCTTCACTCACTTGGGTTCCCTGCCCGTGAGAATTGGCACTTTCCACCCCTGCACCTCAGTCCCCGGTCAAGGGTGTGGCCCCTCATTGCTTCTTGTGCCTCCAGAGCCTTTGGTTCTTTGTTGAAGCCAGTGCCGCTGGCGTCGCTGCCTGGTAAACCGGGATGGCAGGTCCTTCGCTTGTGTGGGGATCCCTGACCCGTAGGGGGAATGGGGGAATGCGGGCGGCTGTGACGGGGCAGGCACCTCTGCCGCGTCCTGTGCGGTCAGGTTCTTCGCTGCTGTGAGTTGGGGGTGGAGAGGCCGAAGTCATGGGCATCTCAGTGGCTGGTGGGTTGGGGCCCCAGGACCCACTTCTGTGGCGGCCTCGCTACCTGGGGCTCTGGGCACCGCTGAGGCTGGAAGGCTGGATTCCCGGGTCACCTTGCTGCTACTGCTGGGGGTTCCGGGGCTTCTGGCTACGCGGTCGCAGCTGGAGAACAGGATCGCGGGCTCCGCTCCTGCCCTTCCCTCGGTTCCGCCTCCCCTCTGTGTCCCTGTCCACCCACCTTTACGCACATTGTGTGGGGTTCTCCGCATCCTGGGGTGTTGGGCAGAGGCACCTCTGTTTTGTCGTGCGTGTTAACGGTTGTAGATGGAAAAGTGAAAGTGGAGTCGCTCAGTCGTGTCCGACTCTTTGCGACCCCATGGACTGTAGCCTACCAGGCTCCTCTGTCCATGGGATTTTTCAGGCAATAGTCCAGGAGTGGATTGCCATTTCCTTCTCCAAGGGATCTTCCCAACCCAGGGATTGAACCTGGGTCTCTCGCATTGTAGACAGATGCTTTACCGTCTGAGGAGAGACAAAGGCAGCTTTTCGCTCCTCCTCCTCAGGTTCCAGTTTATGTCCAGAATCTCCTGATCCTGTTTAGCTGGAGGCCTGGCTCAGCTGGAGCCTGTGGGGCTCTGGGGAGCCTCCCAGACCTGTGAACCCCAAAGTCCTAGGTCAACATCAAGGCCAGAAGTTAGATTTGGGTCCAGGATTGCAGGGCCTTTAATGTCAGGTTGGGAGGTAATCCACACACTGGAGGTATCTGGCTGCCTTGCCTTTTTATTGTACATCTTCCTGCTGCTGCCCAAGTGCTGGGACTTTTTCTCTCTAAGTGGAGGCGCTCAGACCTCAGTGGCCTCACTCTGTACTCTCCAGATGCCACTTTCTGGGTCAGCTCACTCTCACACCTCCTGAGAGGCTGTTTTCACCTCCATCTCCCTCCTCAATCCCCTCCACTGCCTCCCCACTCCCTGCTGTTAATAGTGAGCTTCTTTTTAAACTCAGAAAAGAAGAAAGGACTTGGGTGAGCCGCCCATCCTCTTCCTCCTGCACTCCCACCCCTGCACCTGCATCCTCACCTTCCACACTGATGATGGTAGGGCCCCTCCTGTCTAAGGCCGCCTCTCAGCATGGGCACAGGATCCGGCTCCATCCTTCCCTGTGTTATCAGTTTCCCACTCTCTCCTGGCTGCTTCAGTCCTGCACGCAAACGTGCTGCAATTCCTTCCACTAAAAAGAAAAGAAAAGAAAGGAAAAGTCCAACAAAACTAAATATAACAAAGTCCTCCCCTAAACATCCACCACTCCCTGTCCAGTTTTTTCCCAACTACTGCTAGGACTCTCCTTGCAGAAACAGTTCTCTCACCCACTGGGTTGCCTTTTTATTTTTATCTAATGAATATATGCACATAGTTTTCAAAAGTAAAACTCTTCTGATATCTGGACAGACTTGATATCTAGACTGATGTCCCTAATCTTCCGTGTCACTCCATCTCTTGAATCTCAGAGACAGCTGTTTTAGTTCTTCTGGCTGATTCTCTGATTGGCATCTCAATGCCTCTAAATAACATGCCCCTTACCATACTCCTTCTCTGTTTTTCAGTTTTATGTATCATTTTTCATTCTGGTCCTTCTTTCACAGACCACTCTCCTTCAGATATAATTAGAACTTTCTTTTCCCTGAAATAAATATGTTAGCTTTATTGTACTTATTTTAACTCATTCCCACCTCACCCCAGAGTCCTGTCTTCATGAACATCTGTGAGCACATTTGCTGCTCCACCAAATTCATCTCTTTGCACAGACTGTCCTGCAACCCTCAGCTTTGCCCCATGGGGACAGGTTCCCTGCACACCTGGGGCAGGGCTGACGTGCCGGATCTCCTCATCTCATCCTGGGCAGCCCTCTGCCTCTGGGTTTTGCTGCCCTGTGATCTCTTTATGTTTATCCAGTTAAGGAAAACAACACCAAAAGCTCAGTGTAATATAGACAGGGATTATCTCCAGCGATGGGCAGTTTTGAACAATTACAACCTTAAGGTGATAAACTTCCCTCATAACTCAGTGGGTGAAGTATCTGCCTGCAATACAGGAGACCCAGATTCAATCCCTGGGTTGGGAAGACCCCCTGGAGAAGGAAATGGCAACCCATTCCAGTATTCTTGCCTGGAGAATCCCAGGGACCGAGGAGCCTGGTGGGCTGCCGTCTATGGGGTCGCATAGAGTTGGACACAACTGAAGCAACTTAGCAGCAGCAGCCAGTATTCTTGCCTGGAGAATCTCATGGACAGAATAGCCTGGCAGGCTACAGTCCATGGGATTGCAAGAGTTGGACACGACTTAGGGACTAAACCACGAACACTTAATGTCTGAACACACTAGTTGTTAAAATACATATTAATGAAATATTCTGTGCATGCTACATTTTAAGACTCTAAGAGTTTCTATGTGAAGATTTTATTTTAATATGCATCAGCCTATGAGTCACACAGTATCCTTTGGGGGAAGAGACTGAAAGTTAAGAACACTCTGCTGCTGCTGCTGCTAAGTCGCTTCAGTCGTGTCCGACTCTGTGCGACCCCACAGACGGCAGCCCATTGGGCTCCACATCCCAGGGATTCTCCAGGCAAGAATACTGGAGTGGGTTGCCATTTCCCTCTCCAATGCATGAAAATGAAAAGTGAAAGTGAAGTCGCTCAGTTGTGTCTGACTCAGCAACCCCATGGACTGCAGCCTACCAGGCTCCTCTGTCCATGGGAGTTTCCAGGCAAGAGTACTAGAGTGGGCTGCCATTGCCTTCTCCGTAAGAACACTCTAGATATGCACTATCCAATGCGCTAGCTACTAGCCACATATGGCTATTTAAATTAAATAAAATTAAAAGAAGCACAGACTTACAGATACAGAGAACAGATCTGCAGTTGCCAAGGGGGAGAAGGGCTGGGGGAGGGATGGACTGGGTGTTTGGAGTTAGTAGATGCAAATTATTATCTATAGAATAAATAAACAACAAGGTCCGACTGTATGGCACAGGGAACTATATTCAATAGCCTGTGATTAAACCATAATGAAAAAGAGTATTAAAAGTATATATATATATATATATATATATATATATGTAAACTAAATCACTTTGCTGTACAGCAGAAATTGATACAACATTATTCAGTTCAGTTCAGTTCAGTTGCTCAGTTGTGTCCGACTCTTTGCAACCCCATGAATCACAGCACGCCAGGCCTCCCTGTCCATCACCAACTCCCAGAGTTCACTCAGACTCACGCCCATTGAGTCAGTGATGCCATCCAGCCATCTCATCCTCGGTCGTCCCCTTCTTCTCCTGCCCCCAATCCCTCCCAGCATCAAAGTCTTTTCCAACGAGTCAACTCTTTGCATGAGGTGGCCAAAGTACTGGAGTTTCAGCTTTAGCATCATTCCTTCCAAGGAAATCCCAAGGTTGATCTCCTTCAGAATGGACTGGTTGGATCTCCTTGCAGTCCAAGGGACAACATTGTTAATCAACTATAATTCAATAAAATGAATAAAATATTTAAAAACTAATTAAATAAAATGAAAGTGCTCAGCACAATAGCCACTTTTGAGGTGCTAAATGGCCATGTGTAGCTAGTGGCTACCTGACCTGGACAGCACAGATATAGAACAATTCCTTAATCACAGAACGTTTTGTTAGACTGGACTGGTGTTCATGATGTGTGGGCCTCAAGTCAGATACATTAGATACATGGGGGATGAAAGGGCTGATGTTATTTCTCTTAGACACTATGTCAGATTTATGTATGGGATATGAACACATTAAGCTGGTATGTAACAAAACCAAACTAGGTTATGAGTAGGTCTGGAGCCGTCAAGTACAAACTCTTCCCAGGTCCAAAGGAAACACCTGTCCCTCCACCTCCCTTCCCAGACTGAGGAAACTCTCTGGCATCACTTACTAGGGGCTGAGTAGAGAACTCAGGAGAGAGTTCTCTTCTCCTGAGGAGAGGAGGGCAGGGCAGAACTTTCAGCTAAGTTTGGGGAGCAGTGAGTCCAGCTCAGGGGGAAGGAGTCTCTGAAATGAAGAGAAAGCAAAGGCAGGGATCAGTTGGGAGACCCCCTGGCTGTGGAACCCTTGATGTCAGTGAGAACTTTTCATGAGATCCATGAAGTGAAAACTACCTTTATAGCATCTAAGATGCTAAGATTATTTGACTTTTCACTATGTTGAAATTTGCTTTGAGGTATAAGTAACAATCATAGAGCCTATGGCAGGATAAAAAAATTAATGCACAGGGATCTCTTGCATTTCTATATACTAACAACAAAAGATCAGGAAGAGAGATTAAGGAAACAATCCCATTTACCACTGTAATAAAAAGAATAAAATATCTAGGAATAAACCTACCTAAAGAGGCAAAAGATCTGTACTCAGAAAACTCTAAAACACTGACAAGAGAAATAAAAATAACACAGATGGAGAGATATATCATGCTCTTTGATTGGAAGAAGAATCAATATTGTGAAAATAAATATATTACACAAAGCAATTTGCAGACTCAGTGCAATCCCTATCAAATTACCAATGACATTATTCACAGAGTTAAAACAAAAAAATTGTACAATTTGTATGGAAACACAAAAGACTCCAAATAGCCAAAGCAATATTGGGAAAGAAAAATGGAGTTGGAGGAATCAGGCTCCATGACCTCAGACTATACTACAAAGCTACAGTAATCTAAACAGTATGGTACTGGCACAAAAACAGAAATATAGATCAATGGAAATAGATAGAAAACCCAGAGATACACCCACATACCTATAGTCACCTAATTTATAACAAAGGGGGCAAGAATATACAATGGAGAAAAGACAGTCTCTTCAATAAGTGGTGATGGGAAATCTGGACAGATACATGTAAAAGAATGAAATTAGAACACTCCCCAATACCATACACAAAAATAAACTGAAAATGGATTAAAGACCTAAATGTAAGGCCAGACACTATAAAACTCTTAGGGAAAACATAGGCAAAAGTCCTCTTTGTTTTTCTTAATATATATATTTTCTTGAAGTATAGTTGACTTACAATGTTTCAGGGGCACAGCAAGATGATTCAGTTATATAAACACACATATATTATTTTTCAGACTATTTTTTATTATAGGTTATTACAAGATATTGACTATAGGACACACTTTGACATAAATCTCAGGAAGGTCTTTTTGATCCACCTCCAGTAGTAATGAAAATAAAAACAAAGATAGATGAATGGTCCTTATGAAACTTAAAAGCTTTTGCTCAGCAAATAAAACAAGATGAAAAGATAACCCTCAGAATGGGAGAAAATATTTGCAGATGAAGCAACTGATTAAGGATTAATCTCCAAAATATACAAACAGCTCATATACCTCAATATCAAAAAACAAACAACCCAAACTTTTTGTTTAAAGTAGACAGAAGACCTAAATAGACATTTCTCCAAAGACAAACAAATGGCCAACAAACACATGAAAAGATGCTCAACATCACTATTCAGTTCAGTTCAGTTCAGTTCAGTCGCTCAGTCGTGTCCGACTCTTTGCGAACCCATGAATTGCAGCATGCCAGGCCTCCCTGTCCATCACCAACTCCCAGAGTTCACTCAAACTCATGTCCATAGCGTCAGTGATGCCATCCAGCCATCTCATCCTCTGTCGTTCCCTTCTCCTCCTGCCCACAGTCCCTCCCAGCATGAGGGTCTTTTCCAATGAGTCAACTCTTCACATGAGGTGGCCAAAGTTTTGGAGTTTCAGCCTCAGCATCACTCCTTCCAATGAACACCCAGGACTAGTCTCCTTTAGGATGGACTGGTTGGATCTCCTTTCAGAAATGCAAATCAAAACTACAATGAAGTATCACCTCACACTGATCAAAATAGCCATCATCAAAAAATTTATGAACAATAAATGCTGGAGAGGGTGTGGAGAAAGGAAACTCTCCCACACTGTCGGTGGGGATGTAAATTGATACAACCACAATGGAGAACAGTATGGAGGTTCCTTAAAAAACCAAAAATAGAGTTACCATGTGCGTACTAAGTCATTTCAGTTGTGTCCAACTCTTTGCAACCCTATGGACTGTAGCCCACCAGGCTCCTCTTGTCCATGGAGATTCTCCAGGCGAGAATACTGGAGCGGGTTGCCATGTCCTCCTCCAGGGGGTCTTTCTGACCCAGGAATTGAACCTGTGTCTCTTAAACATCCTGCATTGGCAGGCGTTTTTTTTTTTTTTTAACCACTTTTGCCACCTGGGAAGCCCAGGACATATATTAAGTTAACCTCAAAAATGCATTCCAATATACATCGGGAGCAGATTCCACTTATATGAGGTACCTAGAATAGTCAAATTCATAGAGTTAGAAAGTACATTGGTAGATGCCAGGGGCTAGGGGTGGAAAGATGGAGAAGAAGAATGGGGAGTTACTATTTAATGGGGACAGAGCTTCAGTTTAGGAAGGTGAAAATTTCAGGAGATGGGTAATGGTGAGAGTAACACAACAATGTGAATGTACCTAATGTCTCTGAACTGTGCACTTAAATATGGTTACAGTGGGATGCTTACATTATGTGACTTCCACCATAATAAAAAAACACATAAAAAGTGGAGACTAGGATAGCAAACTGACATAGTAATTGTTTTCACCACCACCTACATGCAGAAAAAAAAAAGCAGGTTTGCTTTAATAACTCCTGATTGACACATTACCAATTCTTATCTTTCCTTAATAAACCACAATGGTAAAAATACAAAAAATAATATATATATATGCAGAAATGAATCACTTTGCTGTACAGCAGAAATCAACACAACATTGTAAATCAACTGTACTTCAGTAAAACAAAATTAAAATGTATAAAAATTCTTATTTTTCCTAACTCATCATCTTAAATCCACATTGTGAAAGTATCTTCTGTAGCCTCTGAGATGCAGGAGCTCCTGGAAGCCCCCTGTCCTGAGGAAAGGGAAGCTGGAGACTGAGTTGGTCCCCAACTACATGATGCTCCCAGCAGGGGAGCAGCACAAAGATGATGATGAAAGCATCATTCTATGAATAGGTTGATACAGAGCCCTTGTTTGAGTTTCCTGAGCCATACAGAAAATTCCCATTGGCTGTCTATTTTACATAAGGTAATGTAAGTTTCCATGTTACTGTTTCCATACATCTCACCCTCTTCTCCCTTCTCCCCACGTTCATAAGTCTATTCTTTATGTCTGTTTCTCCATTGCTGCCCTGTAAATAAATTCTTCAGTGCCATTTTTCTAGATTCCATATATATTCGTTAGGATATAATATTTATCTTTCTCTTTCTGACTTACTTCACTCTGTTAAATTCCCTTTTTACACAGTGATCAGAATCATTTATCTAATGTAGGGAAGGAACCCAGATATCTGGTACCCAAAACACAGGTGCAAAGATTTTCTTTTGTCTTAAAGTTTATTCCTCAACACTTCCTAGGGAACAAGCACAGCAGCCACTGTTGAAACTTGCTCTTGACTTGATGCAACATAAAAATTTCTCATTTTTTCAGAAACAAATATAGGAAGGTCCTTTGCTGCAGTGAGACCATGTGTCTTCTGAGTTAGCAAACAAATGCATCTAGAAGGTCTGAGGTATGCAAGGTCCAAAACTGAAATCTGAGAAACAGTTTTAGAACTTAAGCAAGGCAGGATTTTTAGAGACTATGTAAATGAAAATCTAAGTGAAACATATAAAAATTCAGTTCTTTCTATCATTTTCAACTGATAATTGATGGCAACATTCCCTGGTAAGGATGGGTAAGTGTTATCTCCAGGTCCAAAATATCCCAGCTACTTTAAGTAGGTCCCCCAAGAGGAGAAAGACACACAGTTCTGCAGTCTCTGGAAATCCTTTTGCCCCCCCCCCTTTTTTTTTTTTAAAGAAATAGTCGTGTCACTTGCACACCACTGGCTGAAGGGGTTTTCATCCAAATGAGAAACCCTACCCCTTATCTCTAGTGGGACAGGCACCAGGTTCCCATAAGCAGCAACTCCCATGTCCTGCAACATGTGGTCTCTAACCCTGGTGTGAAGAATAAGCTGGCACAGAGCCCTGACCACTGGCATCCAGGCTAGATGATGTTTCATGGTGTGCAATTGTGTGTCAAAGCTTTCAGGTTGGGGGCACTGGTCTGGTGACTACAGCTCCCATGAGAAGTCACACCCACTTCAAAAACCTCATGAATAGCTGTTCGGAAACAATGGGAGTTATAGTCTATTAAACTTTTTCATTCAAAACTTTCTTCCATATAGATGCAAACCAGTGTCAAAAATTTAGTCACCTCCTTTAAATACAGGACAGTTGTGTTATTCAGCTTGATGATGGCCTTGGACTCTTTGTGGTAAGCACTTCCAGTTCTATCTTCCTTTAACCCAAATATACAACACACATCAATTACAATATCAATCATGTCACAGCAACGTTCCCATGACTGCATAGCCACAGGAGAACTGTCTATTGCAATGTAGATTTTGCTGACAACATCAAAGAGAAAACATTTTTAATACCTGAATTTGATATAAAGATATTTGGCCTGTCAGGGCGGCTGCAGCTCCAGCACCATGTCCCTGCAGTACTGGGCGGAGGAGACGCCCCTCGCGGCAAGTACCTCGCCACAGATTCGTTCTCAAAGGACTCGACTATGGTGTGAAGCAGGAGGAAGGGGAGGCGGCTGCCTGGCTGCCTCTGCGGTGGAGTTGGGGCGGGGCTGGTGGAGGTTGCGGTCAGAGTGGGGCATATTTCAAGTGATAGGTATTTCAAGCTCAGTAGCTGTGGGATAAGTTTCTGAAGCACCTTACTAAAAGCTGCAAATATTGAATGGTCATAAATACTAGTGAAATAAAAGCTAAGATGGCCAGCATCTGCAAGGTCATCATTGGGCCTTTGATGAATGTCCCTCTGTGTTTATATTTTGTAATCATCATACAGACCTTCAACTTTGAGAATAAAAGCCTCAAAATTCATGATTAGGTTAACTTTGTCAGCTTTAGAAACAGTAAAGTTTTGTTAAAGCCTCCATGTAGTCATCCTGTGCATCAGTGACATATATCAATGTTCCTGTGCCCCTGAAGATCATCTCAAACCAAAAGCTGGGTCAAAAAGTCCATTTGCCCAGGAAAACCCCATATTTGGAAATTCACAAAGGAGCTATTAGAAATGTCATCTTTGTAAGCCTTGACGGCCCTTTCCAAAAGAGGGTCTGGATGGGTGACATTTTATGAAACACCACCTTCTGAATGCAGGACGTGCCCGTTGCTCCAGAGGCCCATGAGCAGAATCCTTGACTTGGAGCTGTCAGCGCCCCACTCTGGCCACAACCTCCACCAGCCCGCTCCAACGCTGCCATCTGAGGCAGCCAGGCAGCCGTCTCCCCTTCCTCCTGCTTCACACCATAGTCAAGTCCTTTGAGAACGAATCTGCGGCGAGGTACTTGCCCTCGAGGGGCGTCTCCTCCGCCCAGTTCTGCAGGAACATGGTGCTGGAGCTGCAGTTGCCGGCGCCCTGACAGGCCAAGCCAGACTGCTGCCTGCCCAGTCCGCCTGTAGGCAGATTCACTGCCATCTGAGCCAATATAAATTTAGATGAAATCACAAGATAGGTTGAGTAATAATTTTCTAAAATGTTTTATTATTAACATAAACAGAAAAGTGCCATAAATTAAGTGCCATAAATATAAACAGAAAAGTGCCCCGCCCCAACCCCGCCGCCCAAGGTGGCGCCTCCCCCTTCCTCCTGCTTCACACCATAGTCAAGTCCTTTGGGAATCAATCCACAGCGAGTTACTTGCCCGCAAGGGGCGTCTCCTCCACCCAGTACTGTAGGGACATGGTGCTGGAGCCACATCCACCCGCGCCCTGACAGGCCAAGTCAGACTGCTGTATCCCCAGTCCGCCTGAAGACAGATTCATTACCATCTGAGCCAATATAAATTTAGATGAAATCACAAGATAGGTTGAGTGATAATTTTCTAAAATGTTTTATTATTAATATAAACAGAAAAGTGCCATAAATTGCTTTGCTTGGATAGACTAGCTTCTCCCCAGCAGACCACAGAGCTGGGGTGTAGACAAGTGAACCCCACGTGTTCCCGCTCTCACCCTGCAGTTCCCGTGAGGAAGCGATCTCCTCTCCAGTCTCCCCAGGGCCTGACTCTATGGCTCAATCAACACTCCCTGAAACACTACACGAAGGAAGTGGCCTCTTGTCTCCTAGTCAAGACAGTGACTTCCTCTAGTGGGAACTCCCAAATACTGAATCTTATAGAACTTTTGATTTGCTCTAAGAGCAGGACTGTGAAGGTGGCAAGGGGAAATGCTGGCTTCTTTGCTGACAAAACCATGGAGCCGGCAGCACTTGTGCTCTTTCAAAGAAGGCCACCAGAGGACAGAGTATGGCTGCTTATGACAAACACTCAGCCTCGCCCCCCCACCCCCCACCTCACCACCGGCCCCCATTCAAAAATTGTTTTTCCCAAGTTGGCATTAATCGGAACATGTTTGAACTTGGAGGGTTTCCTTAAGGTACATTGATTTGCTTTTCTTCTTTCATCTCACTTGGAAGCTAATAAAAGTCCACTACAAGTAACAAGTATAAGTTGTCATAAGTTGTCCCTGACATAAGTTGTCCCTGTGACACATGGATGGTAAAATTAGATGTCCAGCTCTCAATCTGTATTCCTCCAGCCTCTTTCTCTCTATCCATCCATAAACATCTATCTGTGTAACAGTCTATGTAATATACTAGAGATGCTTTTCAATCATGTTACCACAGGTTTGTGACATGAGTGTTTGTGTACTAAGTAAGTGTTCTGCTCAGAAGACAGAGAGAATGTCCCTAACGCCATGTAAAAGTGGGCAGTACGTCTCAGTGGGAGTTGTCCAAAGTAGAAGATCCGCTCAATGTAGTCAAGGTCAAGCCCTTACTGTCTCCTGTCCCCAAAGCACTGAGTCTGCCTTCCTGGGGGAACTTTGCTAAAATCCTTCATATTCTAAGAAACATCAGGGTGCAAATAATAAGGAATATTTACAATAGCTGTGGGAGAGAAATAAAGTGATGGTTTTAATTACTTGGTACTATGACAACTGTTGGAGAAGACTCTTGAGAGTCCCTTGGACTGAAAGGAGATCCAACCAGTCCATTCTGAAGATGATCAACCCTGGGATATCTTTGGAAAGAATGAAGCTAAAGCTGAAACTCCAGTACTTTGGCCACCTCATGCGAAGAGTTGATTCCTTTGGAAAGACTCTGATGCTGGGAGGGATTGGGGGCAGGAGGAGAAGGGGATGACAGAGGATGAGATGGCTGAATGGCATCACCGATTCGATGGATGTGAGTCTGAGTGAACTTTGGGAGTTGTTGATGGACAGGGAGGCCTGGCGTGCTGCGATTCATGGGGTCGCAAAGAGTCGGACACGACTGAGCTGAACTGAACTGATGACAACAACTGTATTCCATTACAACTGCTACAGCCATGTGGGAGCAGAGTCTATACCTCGGTGTTGAGTGTATTACAACTCTCAGCCCAAAGCATGAGCCAAACTGGACAAAGCATGAACCAATACTGCTGAATGAATACATTTGGGATCAGGACCTGACAGACTTGAGTATGTATTTGAAATTGGAACTCTTCTGGAGCCATCTTGACAGGAAGTAATCATAAATTGGCTGCTACCTTGCCTGCCAGGCCCTGGACACTGACAACCTTCCCATATCATCCCTCAGCCAGGACCCCTGATCACAGGTATTCCCCACATGAAATCTCACTATCATTTCTAACTTCTTGGGCTCACTTTAGCCTCCTTGATTGTCCTACTGTGTGTTCACCACTCTAGGGATGCAGGGACACCTCTGATTCCCTTGGGGAACTAATATCAGATCCAATGGTTCCAAACAGGAAAAGAGAACATCAAGGCTGTATATTGTCACCCTGCTTATTTAACTTATATGCAGGGTACATCATGAGAAACGCTGGGCTGGAAGAAGCACAAACTGGAATCAAGATTGCCAGGAGAAATATCAATCACCTCCGATATGCAGATGACACCACCTTTATGGCAGAAAGTGAAGAGGAACTAAAAAGCCTCTTGATGAAAGTGAGAGAGGAGAGTAAAAAGGTGTCTTAAAGCTCAACATTCAGAAAACTAAGATCATAGCATCTGGTCCCATCACTTCATGGCAAATAGATGGGAAACAGTGGAAATAATGTCAGACTTTATTTTGTTGGGCTCCAAAATCACTGCAGATGGCGACTGCAGCCACAAAATTCAAAGACGCTTACTCCTTGGAAGGAAAGTTATGACCAATCTAGACAGCATATTAAAAAGGAGAGACATTACTTTGTCAACAAATGTCTGCCTATCAAGGCTATGGTTTTTCCAGTAGTCATGTATGAATGTGACAGTTGGACTGTGAAGAAAGCTGAGCGCCGAAGAATTGATGCTTTTGAACTGTGGTGTTGGAGAAGACTCTTGAGAGTCCTTTGGACTGCAAGGAGATCCAACCAGTCCACCCTAAAGGAGATCAGTCCTGGGTATTCACTGGAAAGACTGATGTTGAGTTTGATACTCCAATACTTTGGCCACCTGATGTGAAGAGCTGACCCATTGGAAAAGACCCTGATGCTGGGAGGGATTGAGGACAGGAGGAGAAGGGGACGACAGAGGATGAGAAGATTGGATGGCATCACAGACTCAATGGACATGAGTTTGGGTAAAATCCGGGAGTTGGTGATGGATAGGAGGCCTGGTGTGGGGTCACAAAGAGTCGGATATGACTGAGCAACTGAAGTGAACTGAACTGATGGAGCTTAAGTTTAAGGATGAGACTTAATTGACAAGGCAAGAATTACATGGACAAGTAAAGCTCTACATGACTTAACTTGATGGTGGTGTTTTCCTGGAGCAATGAATGGTAAACTTGTGGCATAAAAGAGATTATGTTTTTTCTTTGAAATGAGTATGATTGATGAACATTAGCTTTACTCTGATGATGCTGTAAAAGATCTGATACACTGCAAGAGGAACAGAAGTAAGTATATCATGTTATAATAGGGCACAGTATGGTATGTTACTTCTACAGTCTGCTATTACCACTTGTGTTAGAGTAACTTAAGAAAACCTGGTGTGAATATCGGCCTCTCAAAATTCTCATGCTTAGGTGAAGTTCAAAAGATGGTGTTCTAATCGTCACATAAGCCTTGCACAGATATTGCTATGTTGTATTTCTTATTGCAAAAATGAGCTGCCTTTTTAAGGAAAACCAAAAGGCTTATGGTCATATTTCAAAATGCAAATTATTTTTCTAAAAAAGTCTTCTAAGATGACATAGCAAGTACACATCAAGCACCTCTGCTGCATTCAAGTATTAAGTCCCAAGGAAAATAACTTGTGTGAGGTGAACTAGCCTCTCTTTCATGGAATACAATCTTTACTTCAAAAAATGAATGACGCTGGAAGATCTACAAAACTTAGTGAAGCACTGTATTAGTTTTAACAGATCATATATTAGTATAAAAGACAGTCAATGTGCGAAATAAGCTTATGGATTTTAGTGTAATAGAATAGGAAATATTCAATAATATCATTTCAGGTCCACTTTGAAAATAACCTTTGAGAAACGACCACTTTTGTGGTTTCAGTTTTGAATCAAAGAGAAACTTAGATAATGATCTGAAAAGTTATTTAAAATACTATTACATATGTGTGGGCTTTTTATTTTCATAGATTTCAACCAGAATAATGGATTTAACATAAAAGCAAACATAAACATCCAGTGATCTTCTAATGAGAGTGACAAGAAGAGACTTGCAAACATATAAAAATGTAAAAAGCTCCACTGTTCCCACTGTAGTGTTTATTTGGGGAAATAGTTACATTCCACATTAACTGTGTGAGTTATTAATATTATTCTAAATAAACGACTAAGCAAATTCTAACTCTCTTATTTCTACTATGGAAAATATCAATAGAAGTAACTATTAACAAAATTACCGTTGGGGTCCTCACTAATTTGTTGGATTGTATAAATATTCTGACCAAAAATGTTTTGAAAAATCACTGACTACAAGCCCCTGGGCCAGGACTCAGGGAGTGTGACAGAAAGCTCTCTGTGCAGGAGAGGAGGGATCAGGACAACGTCCCAGGTTCCCTAGAGGGCAAGGGTCTCAGGGTCTCAGAGTCAAGTGCCCTGTCTGGAGCCTGGGCGCTCCATCTTGGGGCTGCCCTTCTCCCCCGAGTTTCACTTTCTCTCTCACAACCTGTGTCGGGCCCTCCTATCAGGACGCTTGTAGCGGCCCCAGGTCTCACTCCCATTGGGTGTCCGATTTCCAGCTGCCAGTATTCATCCCCGCGGTACCAGGTTACCAAGTGTTCATCCACCCGCTGGACTCGCTTCTCCCCAGACCCCGGAGATGCGGGTCGTGGGGCCCAGAACCCTCCTCCTGCTGCTGCCGGGGGCGCTGGCCCTGCCCGAGACTTGGGCGGGTGAGTGCGGGGTCGGGAGGGAACGGCCTCTGCGGGGAGGCGGGCGGGACAGGGCAGGACCCCCAGGGAAGGAGCGAGCCCGCCGCCCTCGCCCAGACCTGTCCCCTCCCCCGTCCCGTCCCGTCCCTCCCTTGCTTCCCGCCCCCTCCTCTCTGCCCCCAAGTCCTGGTCCTTCTCCCACCTTCTCCGTCTCACGAGCCCCTCGCCCCTCCCTCCTCCCAGTTCCGTCACCTCAGACTCGGGACCGAACCGCGAGGAAGTCGGGCCTGGTCTCACCCCTCCCGCCCCCAGGCTCCCACTCGCTGAGGTATTTCTACACCGCCGTGTCCCGGCCCGGCCGCGGGGAGCCCCGCTTCATCATCGTCGGCTACGTGGACGACACGCAGTTCGTGCGGTTCGACAGCGACGCCCCGGATCCGAGGCTGGAGCCGCGGGCGCGGTGGGTGGAGCAGGAGGGGCCCGAATATTGGGGTCAGGAGACGCAGGGAACTAAGGACGCCGCGCTGACTTTCCGAGCGAACCTGAACACCCTGCGCGGCTACTACAACCAGAGCGAGGCCGGTGAGCGACGCGGGCCCGGGTCCGGGTCACGACCCCCAGCCCCAGGGACCGGAGGGGTCGCCCCGAGTCTGCGGGTCCGAGGGTCACCCCCAACACTGCCCCCCCAACCCGGGAGGAGCTCGCGGGGGTTGACCTGGTTTCATTTCAGTTTGGGTTTAATCCCTGCGTCTTGTCGGGGCGGGTCAGGGTCTCACACCCTCCAGGAAATGTACGGCTGCCACGTGGGGCCGGACGGGCGTTTCCTCCGCGGGTATGATCAGTTCGCCTACGATGGCAGAGAGTACATCGCGCTGAACGAGGACCTGCGCTCCTGGACCGCGGCGGACACGGCGGCCCAGGTAACAGAGCGCAAGATTGAGCAGCGCGGTGTGGCGGATGACTCTAGGAACTACCTGGAGGGCGAGTGCGTGGAGTGGCTCCACAGATAACTAGAGACCGGGAAGGACACGCTGCAGCGCGCAGGTACGAGGGGCGCAGGGCCGCCCTGATCTTCCCTCGGGCTGGAGCTGGCTTCCCACGAGGAGAAGAAAGTCGTGTCCCTGTGGGAACAGCGCTCCAGGTTCTTATCTGGAGAGGGAGGAATGTACCCAGGTTTTCATATTCTGTACAGACGGTGACCCGCCAGTAGCCTCATTTCTGTGGGCAATTAAGGAATCCAGTGCCTTTGGGGAAGAAGCAGGAAACCATCCCTGAAATAACTGGTCAGCTGTGCCCATTCACCCTGCCCGCCATCTTGTGACTCGTGACTTTGTCAAGGCCTGTTCTCAGGCTAGAGCATCCTAAGAGGCCAGACTCCAGCTTTTCTGAATCATTCAGTTTACAGTAAAGTCAGGACCACTGCTCTGGCTTCTCCCCCTTGAGGTGGAGCATCCTACCTTCGCTCTCACCCTGACTCCAGAACTTTACAAGGACTAGGAGATTTTCCCAGACATCAGAGCCTAGGCGGATGTCTGGTGTTTGTGCTTTTCTTTTCAAACTCATTTTCTCATCATTTCTTAAATGGTCACGTGGTGCTTTCTCCATAGCCCATGGGAGTAAAATAAAGTGTGAATTTTCTGATTCTTCTTCCTCAGACCCTCCAAAGACACATGTGACCTGTCATCCGATCTCTGGCCGTGAGGTTACCCAGAGGTGCTGGGCCTTGGGCTTCTACCCTGAGGAGATCTCACTGACCTGGCAGCGTGACGGAGAGGACCAGAGCCAGGACATGGAGCTTGTGGAGACCAGGCCTTCAGGGGATGGAACCTTCCAGAAGTGGGCGGCCCTGGTGGTGCCTTCTGGAGAGGAGCAGAGATACATGTGCCGTGTGCAGCACGAGGGGCTTCAGGAGCCCCTCACCCTGAGATGGGGTAAGGAGGGGGATGGGATGGAGCTTTTCTCAGGTAAAGCAGGAGCCCTTCAGGACTCAAAGCTCAGGACTCAAACCTGAGGTCAGGGCCTCTTCCTTTTCCCCACAGAACCTCCTCAGACCTCCTTCCTCACCATGGGCATCATTGTTGGCCTGGTTCTCCTCATGGTGGCTGTGGTGGCTGGAGCTGGGATCTGGAGGAAGAAGTGCTCAGGTAGGGAAGGGAGGGAGAGATCTGAGTTTTCTTGTCTCACTGAGGGGTTTCAAGCCCAATAGAAGTTTGCCTGCCTTGTTCCTGGAAAATACCATCCACACATGTGGACTTGCTGGTCTGGAGCTGATGCTAACATTGACCCTTTTGTAAAGTACATGTGAAAATGAAAGATAGATTTTTCACTTACATAATTGCAGTTGGGGGCCTCTTTCTCAGCACTTGAAGGTCAGAGGGGAAGGTCCCCACTGAGTTCAGACCTCTAGAAGGGTTGGAGATGGTCCAGTCCCCCAACATCTCCTTCCTTTATATTCCTGATTCTGTCCTGGATTTTTGGTTACAGTTCCAGAAAGTTCTCTGGGGTCCAGAACTAGGAGGCTTCTCTAGGATATCATGATTCAGTCTTCTCCATGGATTCCCACATGATGTTTTCTTCTTGCAGGTGAAAATGGAAGGAGCTACACTCAGGATGCAAGTAAGTACAGAGTGGGTGTGATTCCTGAGACCCTTCTGAGAGTGCAGACAAGAGGCCATGGGGGGCTCGCCCTCCTCAAAGTTCCTTCTCTAGTTTCTTTCTTGTGGGTTCTGACCACATCCTGGTCTTGTTTTTTTTTTTTTCTTTTCATTTTTTTTCAACACATCCTGGTCTTGTCTCCCCCAGGCAGTGACAGTGCCCAGGACTCTAATGTGTGACCAGAGCTCTCATGGATCCTAAAAGTGAGACCCTGGAGGGTCTTGACTGGGAGAGGAGTTGGTGCACGGGGGACACACTGGGTGGTTGGGGGTCTTTGAGTGGGACATGTGAGCATGTGGGGGCTGTGGAGAATGTGAGCCCTTACATGACTGACCTACACTGGTTCATGATTCTTTTCTTTCACAGTGTGAAACAGCTACCTTGTGGGGACTGAGTGATGCAAGATTCCATATCCCACCCCTGCATTATAACTTGAAGATCTGACTTCTCTTTCTGCAGAAGTCATCTGAATGTGTCTGTGCTGCTATTCAGTTCAGTTCAGTTCAGTTGTTCAGTTGTGTCTGACTCTTTGCGACTCCATGAATCATAGCACGCCAGGCCTACTGTCCATCACCATCTCCCGGAGTTCACTCAGACTCAGCTTCATCGAGTCCGTGATGCCAACCAGCCATCTCATCCTCTGTCGTCCCCCTTCTCCTCCTGTCCCCAATCCCTCCCAGCATCAGAGTCTTTTCCAATGAGTCAACTCTTCACATGAGCTGGCCAAAGTATTGGAGTTTCTGCTTTAGCATCATTCATTCCAAAGAAATCCCAAGGCTGATGTCCTTTAGAATGGACTGGTTGGCTCTCCTTGCAGTCCAAGGGACTCTCAAGAGTCTTCTCCAACACCACAGTTCAAAATCATTAATTCTTCGGCACTCAGCCTTCTTCTCAGTCCAACTCACATCCATACATGACCACAGGAAAAACCATAGCCTTGACTAGACGAACCTTAGTAGGCAAATTAATGTCTCTGCTTTTGAATATGCGATCTAGGTTGGTCATAACTTTTCTTCCAAGGAGTAAGCGTCTTTGAATTTCATGGCTGGAGTCACCATCTGCAGTGATTTTGGAGCCCCAAAAATAAAGTCTGACACAGTTTCCACTGTTTCCCCATTTATTTCCCATGAAGTGATAGGACTGGATGCCATGATCTTCGTTTTCAGAACATTGAGCTTTAAGCCAACTTTTTCACTCTCTTCTTTTACTTTCATCAAGAGGCTTTTAGCTCCTCTTCACTTTCTGCCATAAGGGTGGTGTCATCTGCATATCTGAGGTTATTGATATTTCTCCGAGCAATCTTGATTCCAGCTTGTGTTTCTTCCAGTCCAGCGTTTCTCATGATGTACTCTGCATAGAAGTTAAATAAGGAGGGTGACAATATACAGCCTTGACGTACTCCTTTTCCTATTTGGAACCAGTCTGTTGTTCCATGTCCAGTTCTAACTGTTGCTTCCTGACCTGCATACAGATTTCTCAAGAGGCAGGTCAGGTGGGTGGTATTCCCATCTCTATCAGGATTTTCCACAGTTTATTGTGATCCATACAGTCAAAGGCTTTGGCATAGTCAATAAAACAGAAATAGATGTTTCTCTGGAACTCTCTTGCTTTTTCGATGATCAAGCGGATGTTGGCAATTTGATTTCTGGTTCCTCTGCCTTTTCTAAAACCAGTTTGAACATCAGGGAGCTCATGGTTCACATATTGCTGAAGCCTGGCGTGGAGAATTTTGAGCATTACTTTACTAGCATGTGAGATGAGTGCAATTGTGTGTTAGTCTGAGCATTGTTTGACATTGTCTTTCTTTGGGAATTGGGATGAAAACTGACCTTTTCCAGTCCTGTGGCCACTGCTGAGTTTTCCAAATTTGCTGGCATATTGAGTGCAGCACTTTCACAGCATCATCTTTCAGGATTTGAAATAGCTCCACTGGAATTCCATCAGCTCCACTAGCTTTGTTCGTAGTGATGCTTTCTAAGGCCCACTTGACTTCACATTCCAAGATATCTGGCTCTAGATATGTGATCACATCATCATGATTATCTGGGTCATGAAGATCTTTTTGTACAGTTCTTCTGTGTATTCTTGCCACCTCTTCTTAATATCTTCTGCTTCTGTTAGGTCCAGACCATTTCTGCTGCTATTAGCATAATGTAAAAAGTGTTGAGCCCAGCCTGCTTCTGTCCACCACGACCCATCCTCATCCTGAACTGTTTTAATACCATGTTTTATTGCCACCTGGTAAGCCCTTAAAACAGAGTCTAATTTAGGTTTCTACTTTTGGAAAATACGACCCATAATTCAACAACAATTGTTTTCTAAAAAGAAATATATCCTGTGATGTAGTGTGAAGGCGGGTTCGTTGCCAAGAAGGGAAGAACAGCACTTGTGGGAAACACACAAGTGGCACTGACGTCAATATGAGTAGATACTATGCTGTAGCTACCACAACACAACATTTGGCCTGAGGTCACATTAATAAAGGTACAGGGAGGTGCTTAACCCCTATCCTGCTTTCCAGGTGGCTCCTTGATAAACAATCCATTTGCCAGTGCAGAAGACTTAGGAGATGAACGTTTGATTCTTGGGCTGGGAAGATCCCCTGGAGAAGGGAATGGCAACCCACTCCAATATTCTTGTCTAGAAAATTTCATGGACAGAGGAGCTTGGGGGCTACAGTCCCTGGGTTGTAAAGAGTTGGACGTGAATGAGTGACTGAGCACATACACAGCGCATTACACTGAGCATTCATTCACACCAGCTGTATGCCAGATACATGTCACAGTGTTTTACATCTGGGAAACATCACTGCAGTTAAAGGGAAAAATTGCTGGCCTTATAGAGCATGTATTCAAGTGGTAGGAGACAGACTGTATCTTATCAGTAGGCTAAATAAGGAAAGTGTTCTCTTATGAAAGGATGGGAACAATAGAGAGACGCAGTGGGGAAGGTGATGCACGGTGTGGGTGTGAGGACAAGGAAGTGGCTGTTGTACTAGGGGCGGTCACTGTGGGTCTCACTGGGAAATTGGCCTTTGGGCAAAGACTTAAAGGACATGCTGAGTTACCCCCCGACGACTGGAGGAGGTTCTTTCCAGGCAGGAGGAACCTCCAGGCAAATGCACCAGGGCAGGAGGATGTCCGTGTGTTTCTGTTAAAGTGAGGAGGCCAGCATGGCTGGAGCACATTAACTGAGATGAGGTCAGAGGTACAGCCAGACCTTGTAGGCCTGGAGGGTGTTGGAAGTGTTTTGACTTTTGCTCTGAGATATGGGAGTTATAAGACTGTTTTCAGCAGAAGAAGGTGGTATGACATTTACTTTTTGATATTTTAACTTTATTGGAGTATGGTTGACTTATAATGTTATAGAAGTTTTGGGTGTACAGCAAAGTGATTCAGTTTTATTCATATACATATACTCATTCTTTTTTAGATTCTGTCATATAAGGAATCACAGAATATTGAGTAGGGTTTCCAGGGCTATACAGTAAGCCCTTGTTGGTTGTCTGTCTTTTCTGTAGTAATGTATGTGTGTTCATCCCAGGCTTTTGATTTAATCCTCCCCACATGTCCCTTGGGAACCATAGATTTGTTTTTGATATCTTAGTCTGTGTCGTGGACTTCCTGGTGGCTCAGACAGTAAAGCCTCTGCCTACAATGTTGGAGTCCCGGCTTCAATCCCTGGGTCGGGAAGAGCTCCTGTAGAAGGAAATGGCAACCCACTCAGTACTCTTGTCTGGAAAATTCCATGGATGGAGGAGCCTGGTAGGCTACAGTCCATGGGGTAGCAAACAGTCGGACCCGACTGAGCAACTTCAATGTCAATGTATAAAAAACCCCAAAATAGTCTGTCTGTTTTGTAAATAAGTTCAGTTGTATCTTTTTAAAAAACTAGATTCCACATATGAATGATATCTCAGGTGGAATCATTGTCTTTCTCTGACTGACTTACTTCACTTAGTGTGATAATCTCTAGGTCTGTCCTTGTCACTGCAAATCACATTATTTATCCAAATAGGTCCAAGATGCAGATGAATCCACTTCTGCTGGACCCTGAGCCTCAGTATGCACTCCACATCAACAAGCTAAATGACACACCCACAGGTGCTATGACCGTTTCAAGGCAGATCATTAAGGCAAAAGTTTGACCACGGTCCAATTCCTTGAAATCCCACCACTTTCCCAAAATAGCTGAAATACTCCTGCAACTCATTAGCCTATGAAGTCACCCACTTGTATAAAAACTGACAACTCCATGCCTTCTTGCGACTCTCGCCATCTGAGATGGCTTACACAATGTCTACAGAGTGTGTTTCTCTCTAAAAAATCCACTTTTTACCTATCACATTGTCTCTCACTGAATTCATTCTGAGAAGAGACATCAAGAACCTGAGAATCGGTAAGTCCTGAGACCAAATGTGATGTCAGTTAAAAGAATGTGGATTTGAGTCCCAACCTGAGTTGCCCAGTTTCACTTGGATTCTTTGTCCCACATCTTAGCTTCCAGATCTTCAGCTCAGACTTCCCAGGGCTCTGCCCTCCCCCTTCGTGTGATCATAGTGCAGGAAGACCTGACCATCCAAGTGTCCCCCAGCAAAAAAACTGGCCTGCACAGATCCATCCTGGGACAGCACCGTGATGTTGTAACAAAGACTGTAGGATCCTGGGGAAGGAGGAACCACAGATGAAGCTGCTTTCTGGAGACAAGTGTACATCAGATGTTTAACAGACGAGTTCTGCGTCCTGACCTGCTCCAGGTGCTGAGGATGCAGAGCATGCATGTGTTCAAGGGAGCAGAATGAGGAGTTCCATATGGGAAAGAGAAGGAGGGAGAGGGGAATCCAGGAGTGGAGGAGGAGGAAGAGGGTGGAGATGGACACATGTGTAAGAGAAGTTCCAGGACAGGGAGGTACCGGCTCCCTAAGGGTCCAGGCAGGAGGGCAAGGGGAAAGGCAGGAAGAGCAGGGTGAGGGGAGGTGGAGTCAGAGGGAAGGCAGGGCAGTGTCAGACCCAGGACCAGAGGGGTCCCTGGTCAGAAGTGGGGCAGGTGAGATGGAGAGCAAGGGCTGCCGCCCCTGGTGCAGGCTCATCATGGACAAGGCCGGCTCCAGGGAGGCTGAGGCAGGAGGCGGAGGGGCCTGAGGGGCTGGGCTGTGGCCCCAAGAGAGATGAAGGTGGGCCAGTAACCTGGGGGAGGTGAAGGAGTGGGTCTGGGCGCAGAGTGAAAGAGGCATGGTTGAGGCCCCAGGTGGGGAGGTGGCTGCACCTGCCCATGTCCCCTGGGAAAGGAGTCAGTGCCATGCGCACAGGGGTCATGGCGAATTAGGCGTAGAGTGGTGGAGAAGGAAATGGCAACCCACTCCAGTGTTCTTGTCTGGAGAATCCCAGGGATGGCAGAGCCCAATGGGCTGCCATCTGTGGGGTCGCACAGAGTCGGACACGACTGAAGTGACTTAGCAGCAGCAGCAGTCCATTTTTGTTTGGACATCACCCACCATTTAAATTTTCTAGATGCACGCAGAATTCACTGCAGCATCAGGTTTTGTAGCAAAAATGCAAAGGTGAACAGAAGGTGAAATTTTGGCTTTTCTGCTGTAAATAGAATGAAAGAAAAATGACTAAAACCAAGTAAGACTAACATATAGAATTTGACAATAAAATACCATCACATGCTGCAGCTGTTTTTAAGGAACATGATGTGATTCATTCATACAGGAATCATGCTACAGAAATTTGCAGTCTGCACCTTAAGGGTCACGATTACCTTTAGTCGTTTTTGTTTTTGTTTTGTAATAATTGTAGCCAAGTAAATCTCCAATAAAGTTATGGTCTGTTCAAAAAAAAAAAAAAAGGAATAGAGTGGCAAGAGAAGACAGAACTGAAAGCCAGGGTGCACACTGGGAAGCACCTACATGGTGGGAGGGGTTGGGGGAGTGAGGTCACACCTCCACAGAGGGTTCGGATCAGGCAGCCAGTACAGGGAGCATGGGGCTGGAAGAAGACCCCCTCTAGGGAAAGACCAATTGACCACGTGGCATAAAACAAAGATTTTGTTGAGGTAGTGAGAGCCCGCTGGTATCCAGGAACCAAAGAGCGGGTGATGAAAGCCAAGGAGGTGGGCAGTGGACCCAGGGCAGTATTCCCACTGTGGAGGAGGGGCAAGAGGCTGCAGAGGAGATAGTGGTGAGGGCCTGGGACTGGGGCACAGGGCATGAACATGGCTCAGGGGTGACGCCCACCCCCCTCCTTGGGTTAGGGTGAAGACAAGAGAAGAGAGGGGCCCTGGGTGAGGGAGGGTGAGAGTGAGGTGGAGATTCTGGGCACCACAAGAGGGGGCTGTGATTGATGACTTGGTGAGGGCCCAAGGCACTGGGACAAGGGTGGAGCAGGGCAAGGTGCCCTGGGGGAGCTGAAGAGGGACAGGGCCAGTGGGGTCCAGCCCCTGCGGCCTGGAGAGTGGAGAAGCCAAGAGGGTGAGGCTAAGGACGCAGGAGTGGGGAGGGGCCGTGTGGGGGAAAGGCCCCCTTGGACAAGCGCCAAGAGCAGGTGCCTGCATGAGGGTGGAGGTAGGAGGGTGGGTGTCAAGTGGGGGACAGGTCCCCTCTTAGGGGCTGGGCACTGTGCTCAAAGCCCAGGGATCATTGGAAGGAGATCTCCCCTGGTGATGAGAATAGGGCAGTGAGGGTGGAGGGAAGTGCCCCTGAGCAAAAGTCATCCTTGGAAAAGAAAGGCTAGTGAAAACTGAGGGGACGTAGGAGCCTTGCAGGTTTCTGATCCTTGCAGGAAAAGACCCACGAGGGGAGGGAAGGGACTTGTGGTGGGAAAGGGAATATGGTGGTGGGGACTCCCTAGGAAGGGACAAGAGAACGGTAGAGATGAGGGGGCAGCAGGGAGGGGAGGGCAAATCCCGAGGGGGGCATAGGAGGTGGCAGGGGAAGAGGTAAGAAAACAGCTGTGGAACACCAACAGAGCAGAAAATTTGAGTTCACATTAGTGGGGAGGTGGGATGTGAAGAGGGGAAGTGGGGAGTTTAGACCACAGAAATCTCAGGAAGAGTCCTTTGGCTACAAAGCCATCAGACTTTAATTTCTGGCTATGAAAATAATCAATAAACAGTCTGTGATAATAGAATGGAATTTTATTTGTGCCAAACTGACTAGCCTGTAAACCAGCTACTCAGATAACTCTGAGAAGCTGCCCCAGAGATGCAGTTTTCAGCACAGTTGAGTTTCCTTGTTGTTGTTGTTGTTGCTGTTGGTTTATTTTGTTGTTTTTTATTTTGGTTTTGGGTTTTTTTAATTTTTATTTTTGATGTTTTTAGGCACACCAAAATCTTAGTTCCCAGACCAGAGACTGAACCCTGGGCCAATAGCAGTGAAAATAAAATCTGTCACTGTTTCCACCTTTTCCTCTTCAATTTACCATAAACTGGTGGGACCAGATGCCATGATCTTAGTTTTCTCAATGTTGAGTTTTAAGCCAGATTTTTCACTCTCCTCTTTCTCGTTCATCAAGAGGCTCTTTAGTTCCTCTTCACTTTTTGCCATTAGGGTGGTTTTATCTTCATATCTGAGATTCTTAATATTTCTCTTGGCAACCTTGATTCCACATTTTGATTCATTGAGCCCAGCATTTAGCATGATGTACTCTACATAGAGGGCTTCCCTGGTAGCTCAGCTGCTAGAAAATCCTCTTGCAATGTAGGAGACCCTGGTTCCATTCCTGGGTGGGGAAGGTCCCCTGGAGAAGGGATAGGCTACCCGTTCCAGTATTCTTGGGCTCCCCTTGTGGCTCAGATGGTAAAGAATCTGCCCGTAGTGTGGGAGACCTGGCTTTGATTCCTAGGTTGGGAAGATCCCCTGGAGGAGGGCATGGCAACCTACTCCAATATTCTTGCCTGGAGAATTCACCATGGACAGAGGAGCCTGGTGGGCTACAGTCCATGGGATTGCAAAAGTTGGACATGACTGAGCAACTCAGCACAGCACAGCACTCTGCATAGAAGTTAAAAAGCAACATGACAATATACAGCCTTTACACACTCCTTTCCCAATCTGGAGCCAATCCACTGTTCCATGTCTAGTTTTAACTGTTGCTTCGTGACCTGCATACAGGTTTCTCAGGTTATAGGTAAGGCGGTCTGGAATTCCCATCTTTTTAAGAATTTTCCACACTATGTTGAGACCTACACAGTCAGAGGCTTTAGCATAGTCAATGAAGCAGAAGTGGAGGGGTTTCTGCTTTTTTGTTAAAAGTAGACAGAAGACCTAAATAGACATTTGTCCAAAGACAAACAGATCGCCAACAAACACATGAAAAGATGCTCAACATCACTAATTATTCAGTTCAGTTCAGTTGCTCAGTCGTGTCCGACTCTTTGAGACCCCATGAACTGCAGCACACCAGGTCTCCCTGTCCATCACCAACTCCCAGAGTTCACCCAAACTCATGTGCATCGAGTCAGTGATGCCATCCAGCCATCTCATCCTCTGTCATCCCTTTCTCCTCCAGTCCTCAATCCTTCCCAGCATCAGAGTCTTTTCCAATGAGTCACCTCTTCGCATGAGATGGCCAAAGTATTGGAGTTTCAGCCTCAGCATCACTCCTTCCAATGAACACCCAGGACTAGTCTCCTTTAGGATGGACTGGTTGGATCTCCTTGCAGAAATGCAAATCAAAACTGCAATGAAGTATCACCTCACACTTATCAAAATAGCCATCATCAAAAAAATTTATGAACAATAAATGCTGGAGAGGGTGTGGAGAAAGGAAACTCTCCCACACTGTTGGTGGGGATGTAAATTGTTACAGCCACAACGGAGAACAGCATGAAGGTTCCTTAAAAAGACTAAAGACAGAGTTACCATGTGCGTACTAAGTCATTTCAGTTGTGTCCAACTCTTTGCAACCCTATGGACTGTAGCCCACCAGCCTCCTCTTGTCCATGGAGATTCTCCAGGCAAGAATACTGGAGCGGGTGCCATGACCTCCTCCAGGGGATCTTTCTGACCCAGGGATCGAACCTGTGTCTCTTAAGCATCCTATATTGGCAGGTGGGTTTTTTTTTTAACCACTATTGCCACCTGGGAAGCCCAGGACATATATTAAATTAACCTCAAAAATGCATTCCAATATACATCGGGTGCAGAAAATTACTGTTTGATTCCATTTAAATGAGGTACCTAGAATAGTCAAATTCATACAGTTAGAAAGTACATTGGTAGATGCCAGGGGCTAGGGGATGGAAATGTGGAGAAGAGAAATGGGGAGTTACTATTTAATGGGGACAGAGCTTCAGTATAGGAAGGTGAAAATTTCAGGAGATGGATAATGGTGAGAGTAGCGCAACAGTGTGAATGTACCTAATGTCCCTGAACTGTGCAGTGAAATATGGTGGCAGTGGGATGCTTACATTATGTGACTTCCGCCATAATAAAAAAAAAAACACATAAAAAGTGGAGACTAGGATAGAAAACTGACAAAGTAATTATTTTCACCACCACCTACATGCAGAAAAAAAGCAGGTTTGCTTTAATAACTTCTGATTGACACATTACCAATTCTTATCTTGCCTTAATAAACCACAATGGTAAAAATACAAAAAATAGTGTGTGTGTGTATATATATATATATAAATGAATCACTTTGCTGTACAGCAGAAATCAACACAACATTGTAAATCAACTGTACTTCAGTAAAACAAAATTAAAATGTATAAAAATTCTTATTTTTCCTAACTCATCATCTTAAATCCACATTGTGAAAGTATCTTCTGTAGCCTCTGAGATGCAGGAGCTCCTGGAAGCCCCCTGTCCTGAGGAAAGGGAAGCTGGAGACTGAGTTGGTCCCCAACTACATGATGCTCCCAGCAGGGGAGCAGCACAAAGATGATGATGAAAGCATCATTCTATGAATAGGTTGATACAGAGCCCTTGTTTGAGTTTCCTGAGCCATACAGAAAATTCCCATTGGCTGTCTATTTTACATAAGGTAATGTAAGTTTCCATGTTACTGTTTCCATACATCTCACCCTCTTCTCCCTTCTCCCCACGTTCATAAGTCTATTCTTTATGTCTGTTTCTCCATTGCTGCCCTGTAAATAAATTCTTCAGTGCCATTTTTCTAGATTCCATATATATTCGTTAGGATATAATATTTATCTTTCTCTTTCTGACTTACTTCACTCTGTTAAATTCCCTTTTTACACAGTGATCAGAATCATTTATTTAATGCAGGGAAAGGAACTCAGATATCTGATACCCAAAACACAGGTGCAAAGATTTTCTTTTGTCTTAAAGTTTATTCCTCAACACTTCCTAGGGAACAAGCACAGCAGCCACTGTTGAAACTTGCTCTTGACTTGATGCAACATAAAAATTTCTCATTTTTTCAGAAACAAATATAAGAAGGTCCTCTGCTGCAGTGAGACCATGTGTCTTCTGAGTTAGCAAGCAAATGCATCTAGAAGGTCTGAGGTATACAAGGTCCAAAACTGAAATCTGAGAAACAGTTTTAGAACTTAAGCAAGGCAGGATTTTTAGAGACTATGCAAATGAAAATCTAAGTGAAACATATAAAAATTCAGTTCTTTCTATCATTTTCAACTGATAATTGATGGCAACATTCCCTGGTAAGGATGGGTAAGTGGTGTTATCTCCAGGTCCAAAATATCCCAGCTACTTTAAGTAGGTCCCCCAAGAGGAGAAAGACACACAGTTCTGCAGTCTCTGAAAATTCCTTTTGCCCCTCCTTTAAAAAAAAAAAGAAAAAGAAATAGTCGTGTCACTTGCACACCACTGGCTGAAGGGGTTTTCATCCAAATGAGAAACCCTACCCCTTATCTCTAGTGGGACAGGCACCAGGTTCCCATAAGCAGCAACTCCCATGTCCTGCAACATGTGGTCTCTAACCCTGGTGTGAAGGATAAGCTGGCACAGAGCCCTGACCACTGGCATCCAGGCTAGATGATGTTTCATGGTGTGCAATTGTGTGTCAAAGCTTTCAGGTTGGGGGCACTGGTCTGGTGACTACAGCTCCCATGAGAAGTCACACCCACCTCAAAAGCCTCATAAATAGCTTTTCGGAAACAATGGAAGTTATTAAACTTTTTCATCCAAAATTTTCTTCCCTGTGGATGCAAACCAGTGCCAAAATTTTAGTCACCTCCTTTAAATACAGGACAGTCGTGTTATTCAGCTTGATGATAGCCTTGATTGTAGTAAGCACTTCACTTCCATCTTCCTTTAACCCAAACATACAACACACATCAATTACAACATCAATCATGTCACAGCAAAGTTCCTATGACTGCATATGTACAGGAGAACTGTCTGTTGCAATGTAGATTTTGCTGACAACATCAAAGAGAAAAGCTTTTTCAATACCGGAATTTGATATAAAGATATTTAATAGGTATTCCAAGGCCAGTAGCTGTGGGATAAGTTTCTGCAGCACCTTACTAAAAGCTGCAAATATTGAATGGTCATAAATACTAGTGAAATAAAAGCTAATATGGAGTTTTTCTAGCCCAGCATCTGCAAGGTCATCATTGGGCCTTTGATGAATGTCCCTCTGTGTTTATATTTTGTAATCATCATACAGACCATCAACTTTGAGAATAAAAACCTCAAAATTCATGTCTAGGTTAACTTTGTAGGCTTTAGGAACAGTAAAGTTTTGTTAAAGCCACCATGTAGTCATCCTGTGCATCAGTGACAAATATCAATGTTCTTGTCCCCCTGAAGATCATCTCAAACCAAAAGCTGCGTCAAAAAGTCCATTAGCCCAGGAAAACGCCCTATTTGAAATTCACAAAGGAGCTATTAGAAATGTCATCTTTGTAAGTCTTGATGGTCCTTTCCAAAAAGAGGGTCTGGTTGGGTGACATTTTATGAAACACCACCTTCTGAATGCAGGACGTGCTCCTTGCCCCGGAGGCCCATGAGCAGAATCCTTGACTTGGAGCTGTCAGCGCCCCACTGGGGACACAACCTCCACCAGCCCCGCTCCAACTCCGCTGCCCGAGGCTGCCAGGCAGCCGCCTCTCCTTCCTCCTGCTTCACACCATAGTCAGGTCCTTTGAGAACGAATCTGTGGCAAGGTACTTGCCCTCGAGGGGCATCTCCTCCGCCCAGTTCTGCAGGAACATGGTGCTGGAGCTGCAGTTGCCGGCGCCCTGACAGGCCAAGCCAGACCGCTGCCTGCCCAGTCCGCCTGTAGGCAGATTCACTGCCATCTGAGCCAATATAAATTTAGATGAAATCACACAGATATGTTGAGTGATAATTTTCTAAAATGTTTTATTATTAATATAAACAGAAAAGTGCCATAAATTGCTTTTCTTGGATAGACTAATTTCTCCCCAGCAGACCACAGAGCTGGGGGGTAGACAAGTGAGCCCCGCGTGTTCCCGCTCTCACCCTGCAGTTCCCCTGTGGCAGCGATCTCCTCTCTAGTCTCCCTTCTAGGGCCTGACCCAGGGCCTGACTCAGGGGCTCAATCAACACTCCCTGAAACACTACCCTTGGGAAGTGGCCTCTTGTGTCCTAGTCAAGACAGTGACTTCCTCTAGTAGGCACTGAATCTTACAGAACTTTTGATTTTCTCTAAGAGCAGGACTGTGAAGGTGGCAAGTGGAAATGTTGGCTTCTTTGCTGACAAAACCATGGAGCCGGCAGCACTTGTGTTCTTTCACAGAAGGCCACCAGAGGACAGAGTATGGCTGCTTATGACAAACACTCAGCCCTGCCACACCCCACCTCCACCCCCCATTCAAAAGTTGTTTTTTTCCCCAAGTTAGCCTTAATCGGAACATGTTTGAACTTGGAGGATTTCTTTAAGGTACATTGATTTGATTTTCTTCTTTCATCTCACTTGGAAGCTAATAAAAGTCCACTACAAGTAACAAGTATAAGTTGTCGTAAGTTGTCCCTGACATAAGTTGTCCCTGTGACACATGGATGGTAAAATTATGTGTCCAGCTCTCCAATCTGTATGTAGCCTCTGTTCATCCTCTCTCTCTATATCCATCCATAAACATCTATCTGTGTAACAGTCTATGTACTGTACTAGAGATGCTTTTCAATCATGTTACCACAGATTTGTGACATGAGTCTTTGTGTACTAAGTGTTCTGCTCAGAAGACAGTGGGAATGTCCCTGACGCCATGTGAAGGGGGCAGTATGTCTCAGTGGGAGTCATCCAAAGTGGAAGATCCACTCAGTGTAGTCAAGGTCAAGTCCATACTGTCTCCTGTCCCCAAAGCACTGAGTCTGCCTTCCTGAGGGAACTTTGCTAAAATTCTTCATATTCTAAGAAACATCAGGGTGCAAATAATGAGGAATATTTGCAGTAACTGTGGGAGAGAGATAAAGTGATGGTGTTAATTACCTGCTACTATGGCAACAACAACCCTCACTGTATTCCATTACAACCGCTACTCAGCCATGTGGGGAGTAGAGTCTATACCTCGGTTTCCAGTGTATTACAGACTCTCAGCCCAAAGCATGAGCCAAACTGGCCAAAGCATGAGCCAGTACTGCTGAATGAATACATTTGGGATCAGGACCTGACAGATTTGAGAATGTATTTGAAATTGGGACTCTTCTGGAGTCGTCCTGACAGGAAGTAATCATAAATTGGCTGCTACCTTGCCTGCCAGGCCCTGGACACTGACAACCTTCCCACATCCTCCCTCAGCAAGGACCCCCTGATCACAGGTGTTCCCCGCACGAAATCTCACTATCAGCTCTCACTTCTTGGGCTCACTTTGGCCTCCTTGATTGTCCTACTGTGTGTTCACCACTCTAGGGATGCAGGGACACCTCTGATTCCCTTGGGGAACTAATATCAGATCCTATGGTTCCAAACAGGAAAAGAGAACATCAAGGCTGTATATTGTCACCCTGCTTATTTAACTTATATGCAGGGTACATCATGAGAATCGCTGGGCTGGAAGAAGCACAAACTGGAATCAAGACTGCCAGGAGAAATATCAATCACCTCCGATATGCAGATGACACCACCTTTATGGAAGAAAGTGAAGAGGAACTAAAAAGCCTCTTGATGAAAGTGAGAGGAGAGTAAAAAAGTTGTCTTAAAGATCAACATTCAGAAAACTAAGATCATAGCACCTGGTCCCATCACTTCATGGCAAATAGATGGGAAGCAGTGGAAACAGTGTCAGACTTCATTTTGTTGGGCTCCAAAATCACTGCAGATGGTGACTGCAGCCACGAAATTCAAAGACACTTACTCCTTGGAAGGGAAAGTTAGGACTAACCTAGACAGCATATTAAAAAGGAGAGACATTACTTTGTCAACAAATGTCTGCCTATCAAGGCTATGGTTTTTCCAGTAGTCATGTGTCAATGTGAGAGTTGGACTGTGAAGAGAGCTGAGCACCAAAGAATTGATGCTTTTGAACTTCGGTGTTGGAGAACACTCTTGAGAGCCCTTTGGACTGCAAGGAGATCCAACCAGTCCATCCTAAAGGAGATGAGTCCTGGGTATTCACTGGAAGGACTGATGTTGAAGCTGAAACTGTTGGCCACCTGATGTGAAGAGCTGACTCATTGAAAAGACCCTGATGCTGGGAAAGAGTGAGGACAGGAGGAGAAGGGGACGGCAGAGGATGAGAGGGTTGGATGGCATCACCGATTCAATGGACATGAGTTTGGGTAAACTCTGGGAGTTGGTGATGGACAAGGAGGATTGGCTGCTGCGGTTCTTGGGGTCACAAAGAGTTGGACACGACTGAGCGACTGAAGTGAACTGAACTGATGGAGCTTAAGTTTAAGGATGAGACTTAATTGAAGAGGCAAAAATTACATGGACAAGTAAAGCTCTACATGACTTAACTTGATGGTGGTGTTTTCCTGGAGCAATGAATGGTAAACTTGTGGCATTAAAGAGATTATGTTTTTTTCTCTGAAATGAGTGTGCTTGGTGAACATTAGCTTTACTCTGATGATGCTGTAAAAGATCTGATACACTGCAAGAGGAACAGAAGTAAGTATATCATGTTTAATAGGGCACAGAATGGTATGTTAACTCTACAGTCTGCTATTATCCCCACTTGTGTTAAAGTAACTTAAGAAAACTTGGTGTGAATATCGGCCTCTCAAAATTCTCATGCTTAGGTGAAATTCAACAGATGGTGTTCTAATCTTCACATAGGCCTTGCACAGATATTGCTATGTTGTATTTCTTATTGCAAAAATGAGCTGCTTTTTTAGGAAAATCAAAAGGCTTATGGTCATATTTCAAAATGCAAACTATTTTTCTAAAAAAAAATCTTCTAAGATGACATAGGAAGAACACATCAAGCACTTCTGCTGCATTCTAAAGTATTATGTCCCAAGGAAAATAACTTGTGTGCGCTGAACTAGCCTCTCTTTCATGGAATACAATCTTTACTTCAAAAAATGAATGACACTGGAAGATCTACAAAACTTAGTGAAGCATTATATTAGTTTTAAAAAATCTAATATTAGTATAAAAGATAGTCAATGTGCAAAATAAGCTTATGGATTTTAGTGTGTAGAATAGGAAATATTCAATAAAATCATTTCAGGTCCACTTTGAAAATAACCTTTGAGAAACTACCACTTTTGTAGTTTTAGTTTTGAATCAAAGATGAACTTAGATAATTGCCTGAAAAGCTATTTAAAATACTATTACGTATGTGTGGGCTTTTATTTTCATAGATTTCAACCAAAATAATGGATTTCACATAGAAGCAAACATAATCATCCAGACTTGCAAAAATATAAAAATGTAAAAGCTCCACTGTTCCCACTGTAGTGCTTATTTGGGGAAATAGTTATATTCCATATTAACTGTGTGAGTTATTAATATTATTCTAAATAAATGACTAAGCAAATTCTAACTATTATTTCTACTATGGAAAATATCGGTAGAAGTAACTAGAAACAAAATTACCCCTTGGGGTCCTCACTAATTTGTCGGATCGTATAAATATTCCGACCGAAAATGTTTTGAAGATCGCTGACTACAAGCCCCTGGGCCAGGACTCAGGGAGTGTGACAGAAAGCTCTCGGTGCAGGACAGGAGGGGATCAGGACAAAGTCCCAGGTTCCCAGGAGGGCAAGGGTCTCAGGGTCTCAGAGTCAAGGGCCGTGTCTGCGGCGGGACGCTCTATCTTGGGGCTGCCCCTCTCCCTCGAGTTTCACTTTCTCACAACCTGTGTCGGACTCTCCTATCTGGACACTTGTGAGGCGGCCCCAGGTCTCACTCCCATTGGGTGTCCGATTTCTAGATACCAGTATTCATCCCCGCGGTACCAGGTTACCAAGTGTTCATCCACCCGCTGGACTCGCTTCTCCCCAGACCCCGGAGATGCGGGTCGTGGGGGCCCAGAACCCTCCCTCCTGCTGCTGCCGGGGGCGCTGGTCCTGACCGAGACCTGGGCGGGTGAGTGCGGGGTCGGGAGGGAACGGCCTCTGCGGGAGGTGGGCGGGACAGGGCAGGACCCCCAGGGAAGGAGCGAGCCCGCCGCCCTCGCCCAGACCTGCCCTCTCCCCCTCCCGTCCTGTCCCTCCCTTGCTTCCCGCCCCTCCTCTCTGCCCCCAAGTCCTGGTCCTTCTCCCACCTTCTCCGTCTCACGAGCCCCTCGCCCCTCCCTCCTCCCAGTTTCCTCATCTCAGACCCGGGACCCGCGCTGGGAGGAGGTCGGGCCTGGTCTCACCCCTCCCGCCCCCAGGCTCCCACTCGCTGAGGTATTTCTACACCGCCGTGTCCGGGCCCGGCCTCGGGGAGCCCCGCTTCATCGCCGTCGGCTACGTGGACGACACGCAGTTCGTGCGGTTCGACAGCGACGCCCCGGATCCGAGGATGGAGCCGCGGGCCCAGTGGGTGGGGCGGGAGGGGCCCGAGTATTGGAATCTGAACACGCAGAGAACCAAGGACGCCGCGCTGACTTTCCGAGCGAACCTGAACAACCCGCGCGGCTACTACAACCAGAGCGAGGCCGCTGAGCGACGCGGGCCCGGGTCCGGGTCACGACCTCCATCCCCAGGGACCGGCGGGGTCGCCCGTGTCTACGGTCCGAGGGTCACCCCAGCACTGCGGGACCCGCCCCCTCCCCCTCGACCCGGGGGAGACGTGAGGACTTGACCCGGTTTCACTTCAGGTTGGGTTTAATCCCTGCGGATGATCGGGGCGGGTCAGGGTCTCACACCGTCCAGGAAATGTATGGCTGCCACGTGGGGCCGGACGGGCGTCTCCTCCGCGGGTACAGTCAGGTCGGCTACGACGGCAGAGATTACATCGCCCTGAACGAGGACCTGCGCTCCTGGACCGCGGCGGACACGGCGGCTCAGTTCTCTAAGCGCAAGTTTGAGCAGCGCGGTGCTGCGGAGCGAGTGAGAAACTACCTGAACCGCGAGTGCGTGGAGGGGCTCCGCAGACATCTGAAGAACGGGAAGGACGCTGCTGCGCCCAAGTACGAGGGGCGAGACGCCTCCTTGATCTCCCCTCGGGCTGGAGCTGGCTTCCCAAGAGAAGAAGAAAGTGGGGTCCCTGTAGGATCAGCGCCCCAACTTCTCATCTGGAGAGAGAAATGCGCCCAGGTTTTCATATTCTGTACAAGACGTGACCCGCCAGTAGCTTCATTTCTCTGGATAATTAAGGAATCCAGTGCCTTTGGGGAAGAAGCAGGAAACCATCCCTGAAATAACAAGTCAGTGGTGCCCTTTCTCCCCTGCCCGCCATCTTGTGACTGGGGACTTTCTCAAGGCCTGTTATCAAACTAGAGCATCGTAAGAGCCCAGACTCTAGGCTTTCTGAGTCATTCAGTTTCCAGCAAAGTCAGGACCATTCCTCTGTATTCTCCCCCTTAAGGTGGAGCATCCTACCTTGGCTTTCACACTGACTCCAGAACTTCACAAGGACTAGGAGATTTTCCCAGACACCAGAGCCCAGGCTGGTGTCTGGTGTTTGTGCTTTTTCTTTTCAAACTCAGTTTCTCATCAATTCTCAGAGTGGTCATGTGATGCTTCCTCTGTGGCCCATGGGAGTAATAGAAAGTATGAATTTTCTGATTCTTCTTCCTCAGACCCTCCAAAGACACATGTGGCCCATCACTACATCTCTGACCGTGAGGTCACCCTAAGGTGCCGGGCCTTGGGCTTCTACCCTGAGGAGATCTCACTGACCTGGCAGTGTGACAGGGAGGACCAGACCCAGGACATGGAGCTTGTGGAGACCAGGCCTTCAGGGAATGGAACCTTCCAGAAGTGGGCGGCCCTGGTGGTGCCTTCTGGAGAGGAGCAGAGATACACTTCCCTGTGCAGCATGAGGGGCTTCAGGAACCCCTCACCCTGAGATGGGGTAAGGATGGGGATGGGATGGAGCTTTTCTAAGATAAAGCAGGAGCCCTTCAGGACTCAAAGGGCAGGATGCAAGCCTAAGGTCAGGGCCTCTTCCTTTTCCTCCACAGAACCTCCTCAGACCCCCTTCCTCACCATAAGCATCATTGTTGGCCTGGTTCTCCTCGTGGTGGCTGTGGTGGCTAGAGCTGAGATCTGGAGGAAGAAGCGGTCAGGTAGGGAAGGGAGGGAGGAAAGGATCTGAGTTTTCTTGTCTCACTGAGGGGTTTCAAGCCTAGGTAGAAGTTTGCCTGCCTTGTTCCTGGGAAATACCATCCACAAATATGGGCTTGCTGATCTGGAGCTGATGTTAGCTGAGCTGGAGCTAACATTGACCCTCTTGTAAAGTACATGTGAAAATGAAAGATTTTTCACCTTCATAATTGCAGTTGGGGCCTGTTTCTCAGCACTTGAAGGTCAGAGGGGAAGGTCCCCACTGAGTTAAGACCTCTAGAAGGGTTGCAGATGGTCCAGTCCCCCGCCCCCCTGCTCAACAAATCTCCTTTCTTTATATTCCTGATTCTGACCTGGATATTTGGTTATAGTTCCAGGCCCCACTCCTCTGGACTGTTTTAATACCATGTTTTATTGCCACCTGGTAGCCTCTCTTTAATGGAATATAATCTTTACTTCAAAAATGAATGACACTGGAAGATCTATAAAACTTTGTGAAGCATTGTATTAGTTTTAAAAAGTCTTACATTAGTATAAAAGACAGGCATTGTGCAAAATAAGCTTATAGATTTTAGTGTAACAGAATAGGAAATATTCAATAATATCATTTCACGTCCACTTTGAAAATAACCTTTGAGAAACTACCACATTTGTAGTTTTAATTTTGGATCAAAGATGATCTTAGATGATTATCTGAAAAGTTATTTAAAATACTATTACGTATGTGTAGGCTTTTTATTTTCATAGATTTCAGCCAAACTAAGGGATTTAACATGGAAGCAAACATAATCATCCAGTGATCTTCTAATGAGACTCGTAAAAATATAAAAATGTAAAAAGCTCCACTGTTCCCACTGTAGTGTTTATTTGGGAAAATAATTATATTCCACATTAACTGTGTGAGTTATTAATATTATTCTAAATAAATGACTAAGCAACTTCTAACTCTCTTATTTCTACTATGGAAAATATCGATAGAAGTAACTATAAACAAAATTACCCTTGGGGTCCTCACTAATTTGTTGGATTGTATAAATATTCGGACCGAAAATGTTTTGAAAATCGCTGACTACAAGCCCCTGGGCCAGGACTCAGGGAGTGTGACAGAAAGCTCTCGGTGCAGCAGAGGAGGGATCAGGACAACTTCCCAGTTTCCCCGGAGGGCAGAGGTCTCAGGGTCTCAGAGTCAAGGGCCCTGTCTGGGGCTGGGATGCTCCCTCTTGGGGCTTCCCCTCTCCCCCGAGTTTCACTTTCTCTCTCACAACCTGGGTCAGGCCCTCCTATCAGGACGCTTGTAGCGGCCCTGTCTCACGCCCATTGGATGTCCATTTCTAGCCGTGGTATTTATCTTCGCGATACCCAGGTTACCAGTCGTTCATTCACTCGCTGGACTCTTCTCCCCAGACCCTGGAGATGCGGGTCGTGGGGCCGAGAACCCTCCTGCGGCTGCTGCCAGGGGCGCTGGTCCTGACCGAGACCTGGGCGGGTGAGTGCGGGGTGGGGAGGGAATGGCCTCAGCGGGGAGGTGGGCGGGACAAGGCAGGACCCCCAGGGAAGGAGCGAGGCCCGCCGCCCTCGCCCAGACCTGTCCCCTCCCCCCGTCCCGTCCCGTCCCTCCCTTGCTTCCCGCCCCTTCCTCTCTGCCCCCAAGTCCTGGTCCTTCTCCGACCTTCTCCGTCTCACGAGCCGCTCGCCCCTCCCTCCCTCCCAGTTCAGTCACCTCAGACCCAAGACCCACTCCTGGAGGAGGTCAGGCGGGGTCTCACCCCTTCTCGCCCCCAGGCTCCCACTCCCTGAGATATTTCTACACCGCCATGTCCCGGCCCGGCCTCGGGAGCCCGGCTTCATCGCCGTCGGCTACGTGGATGACACGGAGTTCGTGCGGTTCGACAGCGACTCCCCGGATCCGAGGATGGAGCCGCGGGTGCCGTGGAGTGGAGCAGGAGGGGCCGAAGTATTGGGATCAGGAGACACGGACAATTAATAACACCGCACTGTCTTTCCGATCGAACCTGAACACCCTGCGCGGCTACTACAACCAGAGCGAGGCCGGTGAGCGACTGGGGCCCTGGTTCGGGTCACGACCCCCATCCCCAGGAACCGACAGGGTCCCCCCGAGTCTCCGGGTCAGAGGGTCACCCCAGCACTGTGAGACCCGCCCCCCTCCCCCCAACCCGGGAGGGGGCTCGCGGGGAATTGACCCGGTTTCATTTCAGTTTGTGTTTAATCCCAGCGGATGGTTGGGAAGGGTCAGGGTCTCACACCCTCCAGGAGATGTATGGCTGTCACGTGGGGCCGGACGGGCGTCTCCTCCGCGGGTATGATCAGTTCGCCTACGATGGCAGAGAGTACATCGCCCTGAATGAGGACCTGCGCTCCTGGACCGCAGCAGACACGGTGGCTCAGATCACCAAGCACAAGTGGGAGGCGGCAGGTGTGGCGGAGGCAGGCAGGAACTACCTGGAGGGCGCGTGTGTGGAGTGGCTTTTCAGATACCTTGAGAACGGGAAGGACACACTGCAGCGCGCAGGTAAGAGGGGCACGGGGCCGCCCTGATCTCCCCTGGGGCTGGAGCTGGCTTCCCACGAGGAGAAAAACTGATGTCCCTGTGGGAACAGCACCCCAGGTTCTTATCTGGAGAGGGGTGAATGTGCCCAGATTTTCATATTCTGTACAAGACGGTGACTCACCAGTAGCTTCATTTCTCTGGGCAATCAAGGAATCCAGTGCCTTTGGGGAAGAAGCAGGAAACCACCCCTGAAATAACTGGTCAGTGGTGCCCATTCACCCTGCCCGCCATCTTGTGACTTGGGACTTTCTCAAGGCCTGGTCTCAGACTAGAGCATCGTAAGAGGCCAGACTCCAGCTTTTCTGAGTCATTCAGTTTCCAACAAAGTCAGGACCATTGCTCTGTATTCTCCCCTTAAGGTGGAGCATCCTACTTTGGCTCTCACAGTGACTCCAGAACTTCACAAGGACTAGGAGATTTTCCCAGACACCAGAGCCCAGGCTGGTGTCTGGTGTTTGTGCTTTTTCTTTTCAAACTCAGTTTCTCATCATTTCTTAGAATGGTCACGTGATGCTTCCTCCATGGCCCATGGGAGTAAAATAAAGTGTGAATTTTCTGATTCTTTCTCCTCAGAAACTCCAAAGGCACATGTGACCTGTCACCCCATCTCTGGCCATGAGGTCACCCTGAGGTGCTGGGCCTTGGGCTTCTACCCTGAGGAGATCTCTCTGACCTGGCAGCTTGACGGGGAGAACCAGAGCCAGGACATGGAGCTTGTGGAGACCAGGCCTTCAGGGGATGGAACCTTCCAGAAGTGGGCGGCCCTGGTGGTGCCTTCTGGAGAGGAGCAGAGATTCAGGTGCCGTGTGCAGCACGAGGGGCTTCAGGAGCCCCTCACCCTGAGATGGGGTAAGGAGGGGGATGGGATGGAGCTTTTCTCTGATAAAGCAGGAGCCCTTCAGGACTCAAAGGGCAGGACGCAAGCCTGAGGTCAGGGCTTCTTCCTTTTCCTCCACAGACCCTCCTCAGACCCCCTTCCTCATCATGGGCATCATTGTTGGCCTGGTTCTCCTTGTGGTGGCTGTGGTGGCTGGAGCTGTGATCTGGAGGAAGAAGCGCTCAGGTAGGGAAGGGAGGGAGGGAGGGATCTGAGTTTTCTTGCTCACTGAGTGGTTTCAAGTCCAGGTAGAAGTTTGCCTGCCTTGTTCCTGGGAAATACCATCCACACGTATGGGCTTGCTGGTCTGGAGCTGATGCTAACATTGACCCTCTTGTAACATACATGTGAAAATGAAAGATAGATTTTTCACCTTCATAATTGCAGTTGGGGGCCTGTTTCTCAGCACTTGAAGGCCCGAGGGGAAGGTCCCCACTGAGTTCAGACCTCTAGAAGGGTTGGAGATGGTCCAGTCCTCCAACATCTCCTTTCTCTATATTCCTGATTCTGCCCTGGATTTTTGGTTACAGTTCCAGAAAGTTCTCTGGGGTCCAGAACTAGAGGGTTTCTCTAGGATATCATGATTCAGTCTTCTCCATGGATTCTCACGTGATGTTTTCTTCTTGCAGGTGAAAATGGAGGGAGCCACACTCAGGCTGCAAGTAAGTACAGAGTGGGTGTGATTCCTGAGACCCTTCTGAGAGTGCAGACAAGAGGCCATGGGGGGCTCACCCTCCTCAAAGTTCCTTCTCTAGTTTCTCTCCTGTGGGTTCTGACCACATCCTGGTCTTGTTCTCCCCCAGGCAGTGACAGTGCCCAGGGCTGTGATATATGATCAGAGCTCTCATGGATCCTAAAAGGGAGACCCTGGAGGGTCTTGACTGGGAGAGGAGTTGGTGCACGGGGGACACACTGGGTGGTGGGGGTCTTTGAGTGGGACATGTGAGCATGTGGGGGGCTGTTGAGAATGTGAACACTTACATGACTGACCTACACTGGTTCATGATTCTTTTCTTTCACAGTATGAAACAGCTACCTTGTGGGGACTGAGTGATGCCAGATTCCATATCCCACCCCTGCATTATGATTTGAAGATCTGACTTCTCTTTCTGCAGAAGTCATTTGAATGTGTCTGTGCTGCTATTAGCATAATGTAAAGAGTAAGGTCGGACCCTGGGGGCCATGATGGGCCACCCCTCCTCTCCCTCTCACCAGCGAGAAGGTCCCTACCGGAAGGATCCTTCCAGATCCGGGGGACCAATGACAGCATATGTCACTGGTTGCCATGAGGAGCCACCCCTCCTCTCCCCCACCGGCAGGGGAAGTCCCTAACGGAGTGAGGTCCCGGGGTCCAATGACAGCACACTTCGCCAGCTAAGCCCCACCCCAGCCGCATAGAAAAACCTATCAGCCCATGATGCCACGACCCAGCAACCTATCCAAACCCCCATTCACTAACCTGCCATCTGTCGCAGCATGCATATATGAACAAACTTCTAACACAGTCCGGGCGCGCGAACTTTCTCGACCTGTCCCGTTCGGGTCCGGGAACCCCGCCCGGGAGTGCTTCGCCATTAAAGCCTGTTAGACACTCTTTTGGTATCTTGGTCGTCTTTTACCTATCATGTGGCACCCAACGTGGGGCTCAAGGCAACGGCCCATCCCACGAAGAGCGGGATTTGCAGCCCCATCGGGTCTGGTCCGCGCGGGACCAGGTCACACCGTCACCCCTCCGGGACCATTCAACCGTCTGGCAGGATACGGGGTAAGTTTCATCGGTTGGGCTCTGGGCGTTTTGCTCCTGCAGCGATTATGCTTAGGGTGTCCTGGTTCCAGTAAATCGCGGCCGCAGCCGGACCCCTCCTCCTCAAGCCAGGCTTACTTCCTCGCCGCCTGTCAATTTGGAGACGTCCATCTTGACTGAGCGGGCTCTCCTTGCTGGGTTGACGGCCCGTTCGGGGACGCCTGACCAGACTACTCCCAGCCCTGTTAACGATTGGTCTAGGACCTTCGTTTCATAGTCGCCACGGGACCGGCCCTGGTCTACACCACTAGAATGTTTACTTGCCATCCTCAGAACTCTACATATCTCTGGAGAAATTCGCCCCAAATGCTTAACCTACCTTTGTTCTGAGGCATGGCCCCAATATTCTTTAGATAACGGCTCACAATGGCCACCAACTGGAACTTTCGATTTTGACATCCTCTGTGACTTAGATAATTACTGCCGGAGGATGGGAAAATGGTCTGAGGTACCCTATGTACAGGCTTTCTGGCTGCTGCGCTCCCATCCCACTCTATGTACCTGTTGTTCCCCTTCTGAAATTCTCTTAACCATGGCTCTCTCTAGCCCTACATCACCAGGGAAGCCATCAGTGGCCCAACCAGAGACACCTGAGGCAGAAACTTCTGCCCTTACAGTGCCTCCAGAAGACCTAGTAGCCCCCCAACCCTACGCTCCAGCCCATGCTACTTCATCAACCTCCTCTCTGTCGCCCTCACCCACTCTCTGCATGTCCTTCCCTCCCCCATCGTCCTCACAGCCCAGCCCTCCTGTAATAAGGCCATCTCTATATCCACCCCTTCCTTCATGCCTTGCCTCACCAACCCCCACCACACCAACCTCCCCTCTATTGCCCTCACTCACTCCCTCCATATCCAACTCTCCTGTGGCTATGCCTCCCGCCACTCCCTTGGCTCCGTCCTTGGCTCCGTCTCTCCATTCCTCCCCTTCCCCCCTTATCGTCTCCCCCTTCACTGTTCTCACAGCCCAATTCTTCTGTGACTATGCCTCTTGCCGCTCCCATGGCTGCACCTCAATATCCACCCCTTCCTCCATGCCCCCCTCTTTCTGACTCACCAGTCAGCTCACACACAAGATCCCAGACCACTCCCAATCTGCCGCCAGCTCCCTGCTTCCTCTCCGCCAGGTGGCCAGCCCAGAGGGTCTCACTCATGTCCGCGTACCCTTTTCACTCCAAGACCTTGCCCATATCGAACAGCGGCTAGGCTCCTGTTCGGCCAACCCTTCCAACTACATCAAAAACTTCACCCAGCTATCTCGATTTTACACCCTCACCTGGCAAGACATATTTGTCATCCCGGGGTCCTCTACGCAGCAAGGGAGATAGCAGACCAGAGGCATCTAGCCAACCCAGCTGACCCTGCTCGGCCACCTGGAGCGGCTGCTATTCAGACGTGGACCCAGACTGGGACTATCAAGAGGGACAAACAGGGAAGGCCAATATTCAATACATGACAGAACGCCTATTAGAGGGAATGGAGACCACCTCCCTTAAGGTAGTAAATCTACTTAAACTAGATGAAGTAACCCAGGGCCCCGATGAAAACCCAGCAGCCTTTCTTAACAGGCTGACAGAGGCTCTCACCACCTATCCCCGGATTGCCCCAGATTCTCCGGCAGGGGTTACTACCCTAGCCAACCGTTTTCTATCCCAATCAGCTTCAGACATCAGGAAAAAAACTTTCCAAGGCTGAGGATGGGCCTCAACCCCCCGCAAGACTTGGTAAAAATGGCCTTTAAGGTTTACAGTGCCCGAGAGGAAACCGCTGCAGCTAGCCGCAAGGCAAGGCTTAAACAAAAGCCGAACTCCAGGCCGACCTCCTTTAAAAAACACATCCAGGCACTAGTGGCAGCCCTGCGGCCGGCCACGGGACAAAAGGTGGGTCCCCAGAAGCCACCACTGGGAACCTGCTTCAAATGTGGTCATGAGGGCCACTCGGCCTGCCAATGCCCAAACCCTTGGCCCCCAACAAAGCCGTGCCCTCGTTGCAAACAACCGAAACACTGGGCGGGTGATTGTCCCCAGGCAACTCAGACCCCGACCTTACCGGGCCGAGGTCTGGGCCCCCAAAGGACATTTCCTCCCCACACCCCACCTTGGAACGTCTCTCCTTTGATTAAGATTGACAGTGCCCAGACTCGGGGACCCCCATAACCCAAGCCGAGCCCAGGGTAATGCTTCAGGTGGCGAGTATCTATTTTTGATAGATACGGGGGCTACTTATTCGGTTCTTCCCTTCTTCGGGGGCACCTTGCATCCTTCCCAGGTCTCGGTGGTGGGTATAGATGGCACATCTTTACGACCCTTGCAGACTGGGCCACAGCCCTGTCAACTTGACCACTTCTTGTTCACTCACTCTTTTCTGATAATCCCTTCATGCCCCACTCCCCTGCTGGGTCGAGACATTTTAGCTAAGCTTAGGGCCACCATTCAGTTACCTCTCTCATTTTCCCAATCTCTCACCTTACCCCTACTCCTCCTCTGCTCCCCTGAGGCTCCAATTGTCGACCCTACCATTTGGGACGCTGAAATCCCTCTAGTAGCAACCCATCACACTTCCATCCTGATCAAACTACGTGATCCTTCCCACTTCCCAAGCCGCCTTCAATTCCCCATCTCTCAGACTCACCTACGTGGTCTTAAGCCAATCAGAGACCGCCTCTTAGGCCAGGGCCTCCTGGTCCCCACAGCCTCGCCCTGCAATACCCCCATTCTCCCAGTACGGAAAGCTTCTGGCGGCTACCGACTGGTCCAGGACCTTCGACTGATAAACGAGGCCATAATCCCTGCTCATCCAATTGTCCCCAATCCTTATACTTTTCTTTCTGACATCCCTAGCAATACAACTCACTTTATAGTCATAGACCTCAAAGATACTTTTTTCACTACTCCCTTACACCCAGACTGCCAGTTTCTCTTTGCTTTCACATGACCGACCCAGAAACCTGACAATCCTCCCAGCTAACATGGACAGTCCTTCCCCAAGCGTTTAGAGACAGCCCCCATTTTTTGGCCAGGTTCTGGCCCAGGATCTGGCTACATGCCCTCTGGCCCCTAGTGTCCTCTTACAGTATGTGGATGACCTTCTACTCTGCAGCCCCTCACAAGCTCTTTCTCAAACACATACCACTATTCTTGTTAACTTCCTTAGCTCTAAAGGATACGGAGCATCTCAACAAAAGGCCCATTTCACCCAGACCTCTGTAACTTACCTAGGTCTAAAGATTACCCCAACAACTAAAGCTCTAACTACTGACAGACTCAGTCTTCTCCGAGACCTCTGCCCCCCTTCCACTGGGGAACACATCTTATCCTTTTGGGGTTAACAGGATTCTTCCAACACTGGGTCCCCAACTATGCTTCACTGGCTAAACCCTCTACACAGCCACAAAAGACACCCCTACTGGACCACTCTCTTCAGAAACAGAGGTCAAAAGGCTTTCTACAACCTCCGCTCAGCTTTGCTGTCCTCTTCCCCACTCTTCCTGCCCAATCCCAGTCTCCCCTATCACTTGCATACTGATGAAAAAGGGGGTATATCCTTTGGAGCCCTCATACAGCCTGTGGGCCCTGGAAATGCTGCCAGTGGCATTTATCTCCAAACAGCTAGACCCCACCACCCGGGATGGTTCTCCTGCCTATGTGCCCTGGCAGCAGCAGCTTCTCTATACGCAGACGCAAAAAAGTTAATTCTAGGTCGACCCCTAACTATATTCTCACCACACCACCTGGCTGACTTCTTGGCTTCCAAATTTCTGTCAGACCTTAGCGACTCTTGGCTCCAACAATTCCAACTAGTCTTTCTGGATAACCCACAGGTTACTTTGGGCCACAGCTCCCAACTAAACCCCCTATCTTCTCTCCCTTCGCTTCCAACCTATCCTTCAGGCAAGGACACAGAACCCTACTCATGCATAAAGGTCCTGGACACTCTTACCCAACCGCCCTCAAACCTTTTTGCTACTCCGCTACAAAACCCAGACCTCACGCTATTTGTAGATGGCAGTTCAAAACGAGACCCTAACGGTCATCAGGCTGCTGCATATGCAGTTGTGACCACCAATGACATCCTCGAGGCTCTCCCACTGCCAGAGGGAGCCACCTCCCAAAAGGCAGAACTAATAGCGCTCACTAGAACCTTACACCTGGCAACGGGAAAACGGGTTAACATCTATACTGACTCCAAATAGGCCTTTTGATTGCACATTCACATTCAGCTATTTGGAGAGAGGGGATTCCTCACCACCAAGGGACCACCCATCTCTAATGCCCCCTAATCGCCAAGCTCCTGGAGGCCATCTCACAGCCCACCCAGGTAGCCATCCTACACTGCAAAGGACATCAGACACAACACGGTTTCCCTAGGCAACAATAAGGCTAACCAGGTGGCCCGGCAGATAGCCTTGCAGCAGGGGCCTCTGCCTATACTATTTCTCAGGACCTCCCTTACACCTAACTACTCAAAGGCCAAAATGGAGGCCCTCCTCTCACAGGAGGGCACTTCCAAACACCCCCTCGGGATGGATCACACTCCATGACAAACTAGTCCTACCCGAAAAACAGGCAATGTCCATTATCACCCAGATCCATAATTCTACACATTGGGCCCCACGCACTCTTGACCTTCCTTAGCCCTCTCTTTTCCCCGTTACATCTCCGACCTACCATTCAGTCAGTCCATCATCGCTGCCTAATCTGTGCCAAGCCCTCTCCTCAAGGAGGACTCAGACTGCCTCAAGAAACTCACCAGTTGAGGGGACACCTGCCGGGACAGGATTGGCAGATAGACTTTACTCACATGCCTAGACATTGGACCTTCCGGTATATGCTGGTCTGTGTCGACACCTTTTCTGGATGGGTAGAAGCATTCCCCACTGCCCGGGAGATAGCCAATACCATCGCCAGCACTCTTAACACACCTCATTCCACGGTTCGGGCTTCCCAACTCCATTCAGTCTGATAATGGGCCCGCCTTTGTTTCTCAAATCACTCAGCAAATAGCTGAGGCTTGAAACATTTCTTGGCACTTACATGTCCCATACAGGCCTCAGTCATCAGGCAAGGTGGAACGGGCCAACGGCATCCTCAAGGCTCATCTGACCAGGTTAACAGCAGAACTCCGTCTCTCCTGGGTTGATCTCCTGCCAGCAGCCCTGACCCGCATACGGACAACTCCTCATGCTAAGACGGTTTGACACCTTTTGAACTGCTGTACAGCAATTTTTGATCTACATTTACAGGGGACCTTCTTCTTTTTTACAGAATTTCAAATTGACTTCTTCTGTTTTATCACTCTCCATCTAATATTATAGCTAAACATGCTCTTGCCACTATTCCTCCTGGCCATGATAATACGAGCTGGACAATCTACACCCCTGCCTCCAGGGCTGCACAGAACGAAGCCACTGGGGAACTGGGTTCACAGCCTACACTTATGCCCATGGAGACTGTTATGCTCCACCTGCCCGGTCATGCTCTCATGGAGACCTTATGTTTTTCAGATCATCCTCCAGAGGGTCAGGGACCTGACCCAGATGGCTACTGGATGGATGCTGACGGTGGCCACATACTCCAAACTCCCGTCCAGAGACCCTGAGGCCCCCTAAAGGTCACCGGGATCTGGCCACGATCCTCAGCCCCAACGACACCCCAGTTCAGCAGGAAGTAGCCAGAAACGATAACGGCGCCCCTTATCCTATCAAAAGGGTCAGAATGTAAGGTCGGACCCAGGGGCCATAATAGGCCGCCGCTCCTCTCCCTCCTGCCGGCGAGAAGGTCCCTGCTGAAACTCCCGGATTGGGGACCAATGACAGCACACTTCGCTGCTAAAGCCACCCCTGCCCCAGCCGCATAGAAAGACCTATCAGCCCGCGACGCCACAAACCAGCAACCTATCCAAACCCCCATCCACTAACCCAGCCCTTCCCGCAGCATACATATATAAACAAACTTCTAGCACGGTCCAGCGTGAGTTCGGGTCTGGGAACCCTGCCTGAGAGGGCTTTGTCATTAAAGCCTGTTAGATATTTTTTGGTGTCCTGGTCGTCTTTTACCTAACAGTTAGTCATGATGGAAAGACATTTCTGGAATTTCAAGTACCAAGTCTACCGGAGAGGGAAAAAAGGGTTGATTCCCGGTTTCCATAACGTGCCATAGTACCTGAGATGCTTCCACTGCGATAAGTTGGTTGAAGGTTGAGTGGGACTTCTCTATTTTTGCAATAATTTTTGGTGAGTTTAGGATTATTTCAAAACAAAAAGGAGAGAATCAGGGAGAGGAAGCAGAAGGAAGAGAAAGGAAGTGGCAGGGAAAAGAAAAAGAGGAGGAAGAGGAGGGACATTAAAAACGTCCTCAATGAAAAATTGAGGATATTTCAGGAAAAAGGGGCTCTCTTTATTCCTGAGGTTTTGGCCCCAACTCTATTGTGACTTCCCACCTGAGTGAGAGAACTGGATTAGTGAACATGCTTGATCACAGTGACTTTTTCCTAGACAAGAGGCTGGGCTGTGTGGAAGCCCACCCCACCATGCTCTGGCATGCCCCATAAGTCCTTCCCTCTTAGGCCTCCACAGGAGGGGCACTGAGCCATCAGGAAGACCGTGGAGCTTACTTTTACACCCACTGTATGTCTTAGTGCTCGAACATATATTATTTCCCAGACGTGTTTTTGCTTATTTGACTGTTTTTTTAAACTTTTACCAAACTCGCACCTGTATATATTTTTAAAGGGACTTCCCTGGTGGTCCAGTGGCTAGGACTCCACTCTCCCAGTGCAGGGGGCCCAGGTTCAATCCCTGCTCAGGGAACTAGCTCCCACATGCCACAGCTGAGAGTTCTCATGCCACAACTAAAGATGCCACATAAAGACCTGGTACAGCTACAAGACATATGAAAAGCTGTGGTCCTTATACCACTTTCCAAATATCTGATTCTCTTTTCCTAGATGGAAGCATTTCAATAATCAATTGGCTTTTATCTTCTTGTTTTAATAAGTTGTATCACAGGAGGAGAAACTGGGAGGTTGGGATTAATATATACACACCATTGTATATGAAATAGATAACTAATAAGGATCTACTATATAGCACAGGGAATTCTACTCAATACTCTGTAATGGCCTATATGGGAAAAGACTCTAAAAAGAGTGGATATGTTTATGGTTAACTGATTCACTTTCCTGTACACTTGAAACTAATTGTTGTTGAGTTGTTAAGTCATATCTGACTCTTTGTGACCCCATGGACTGCAGCACATCAGGCTTTCTTGTCCTTCACTATCTCCCAGAGCTTGCTCAAACTCATGTCTATTGAGTCAGTGATGCCATCCAACCATCTCATCCTCTGTGGCCCCTTTCTCTTTCTACCCTCAATCTTTCTCAGCATCAGGGTCTTTTCCAGTGAACTGGCTCTTTGCATCAGGTGGCCAAAGTATTGGAGCTTCAGCTTCAGCACCAGTCCTTCCAATGAATATTCAGGGTTGATTTCCTTTAGGATGGACTGGTTTGATCTCCTTGCAGTCCAAGGGACTCTCAAGAGTCTTCTCCAGCACCACAATTCAAAAACAATAATACTTTGCATTCAGCCTTCTTCATGGTCCAACTCTCACATCCATACATAACTACCAGAAAACCATAGCTTTTACTATAGGGACCTTTGTTGGCAAAATGATGTCTCTGCTTTGTAATACACTGTCTACGTTAGTAATAGCTTTTCTTGCAAGGAACAAGCGTCTTTTAATTTCTTGGCTGCAGTCACCATCCACAGTGATTTTGGAGCCCAAGAAAATAAAATCTGTCATGGTTTCCACCTTTTCCCCATCAATTTGCCATAAACTGGTGTGACCAGATGCCATGATCTTAGTTTTCTCAATGTTGAGTTTTAAGCCAGATTTTTCATTCTCCTCTTTCTTGTTCATCAAGAGGCTCTTTAGTTCCTCTTCAGTTTTTGCCATTAGGGTGGTATTATCGTCATATCTGAGATTGTTGATATTTCTCATGACAACCTTGATTCCACCTTTTGATTCACTGAGCCCCGCATTTAGCATGATGTACTCTGCATAGAGGGTTTCCCTGGTAGCTCAGCTGCTAGAGAATCCTCTTGCAATGCAGGAGACCCTGGTTCCATTCCTGGGTGGGGAAGCTCCCCTGGAGAAGGGATAGGCTACCCACTCCAGTATTCTTGGGCTCCCCCTTGTGGCTCAGATGGTAAAGAATCTGCCCGCAATGTGGGAGACCTGGGTTTGATTCCTAGTTTGGGAGGATCCCCTGGAGGAGGGCATGGCAACCTACTCCAATATTCTTGCCTGGAAAATTCCCCATGGACAGAGGAGCCTGGTGGGCTACAGTCCATGGGATTGCAAAGAGTCGGACACGACTGAGCAACTCAGCACAGCACTCTGCACAGAAGTTAAATAAGCAGCATGACAATATAAAGCCTTTACATACTCCTTTCCCAGTTTGGAGCCAATCCACTGTTCCATGTCTAGTTCTAAGTGTTGCTTCTTGACTTGCATACAGGTTTCTCAGGTTATAGGTAAGGTGGTCTGGAATTCCCATCTTTTAAGAATTTTCCATACTATATTGAGATCTGCACAGTCAAAGGCTTTAGCATAGTCAATGAAGCAGAAGTGGAGGGTTTTCTGGAATTCTTGGGATCCAACGGATGCTGGCAATTTGATCTCTGGTTCCTCTGCCTTTTCTAAATCCAGCTTGTATACTTGGAAGTTCTTGAGTCACATAATGGTGAAGCCTAGCTTGAAGGATTTTGAACATAACCTTACTATCATTCGAGATGAGCTCAACTGTATGGTAGTTTGAACACTCTTTCGCATTGCCCTTCTTTGGGACTGGAGTGAAAACTGACCTTTTCCAGTCTTGTGGCCACTGCTGAGTTTTCCAAATTTGCTGGCATATTGAGTGCAGCACTTTAACAGCATCATCTTTTAGGATTTTAAAAGGCTCAGCTGGAATTCTCAGTCCATGGGGTCACAAAGAGTCAGACATGACTGAGTGACTTCACTTTCACTTTTCACTTTCAGCTGGAATTCCATCACTTCCACTGGCTTTGTTCATAGTAATGCTTCCTAAGCAACTAATACAACATTGTGAGTCAACTATACTCCAGTTCAAAAAGAAAAGTTGTATCCATCAAGGTTGAGTGAAGGAACTAGAGGTTACTTTGAAAGTGAAAGTTGTGACCCCACAGACTGTAGCTTACCAGGCTTCTCCGTCCATGGGATTTTCCAGGCAAGAGTACTGGAGTGGGTTGCCATTTCCTTCTCTAGGGGATCTTCTCAACCCAGGGATCGAACCTGGGTCTCCCGCATTGTAGGCAGATGCTTTTACTGTCTGAGCCAGGGACGTAGATTTTAGCTTTTACCTAAACAGGTTACTTTAGGTATGTTAAAGAAGAAGGGAGTTTACAAAGGCTGTTAGGAGCTTTTGAAATCTTTAGAAGGACTGAGGGAGCAGATTCCCAGCTAAGCCTGATAAAACTACAACCACAACAATGTAGATACATTAGATGTTCCTTTGAAGCTTGTCTATAAATTTATCAGTAATTTGTCACCAAATTCTCCTTCAACAGTGTAATTTTCCTCTCCATTCAAATGCATGCTAATTAATCAGTTTCATCTTTTCTTGGACATAGCTTTCTGTAGCTAGTAAAATAATTCTTGTTATTCCTGAGGTTTTGGCCCCAAACTCCTGTTTCAATCGGGACCTGTTGACCCCTGCTTAACATCTGAAAGTGACAAGTTATTTCAGATTAGACATTTATGTATAATAAACAATATTGCTTAACACCTGAAGGTGACAAGAAAACTGGAACTTTCTTGACTCAGGACAGAAAAGAAAGATAGGACTGTTGGTTGCCAAGGACACTGTTTCCACTGCAGTTTTGACTGTCATTACATGTAGTTTGAAGGATTGTGCTATGGAGAAAAATGTAGCTTTCCCTTGATATGACAGTGATCTAAACTAAGGCTGAGAGAGATTACCCTCTATTAAGCAGTGGAACTAGATTAGAACCCAGGTTTTCTGACTTTTTCTTCTCTGGTGTCTATTTTCACTCCATAACTTACCTACACTCAAAAAAATGACTGACTCATTTGTGGCAAAAATCATCAGAAACCCTACAGCCAGTAGAACAAAAACCCCTGCAGAAGTGGGACACCCCGTCACTATTGTAGCCTCCGTGCGGAAGTCAGTCCCTGTCCCCGAGCAGGTGCTTAATAAATGTGTACAGATGAATGAATAGGTAAACGAATGAGTGGTGTGGCTGTTTATAGGTGGGAAAACACAACTACTGAAATGTTAAGGAACTCGCTGAAAGCCAGTTATATTTTATACATTACAAGACGTGTGTGAACATATACTGTGCTCAGTGCCCAGCAAGTGCAAGACAAAGAGGGAGCTGGGGTGCCAGCCTGTGAGATGCCAGCCGGCCTCCCCTGCGAGACTACAAAGGTGATGCATTTCCAGGAGAGGCTCCCCTCTCAGAGGACCACTACCCAGCCACAGCCACTAGAGGGCGCACCGAGACCTGTCATCAAGAAGATACAGGCAGCCCAGGAGCCTCTTTTGGTTCAGGCCTTTTGTTGTCATTGCCAGTTTCATTGACTTTTTTTTTTTTTTTTTACCATCCTTGCATTCCTTCTCCCCGGCCACCCCGCACCCCTACCCCCCTCCTCTCATTATCTCTTTTCCTATGCTGACTATGTTTTCAAGTTAAATCTTCAATTTAACAATTTTACCACATTGAAATTTTCCTTGTGCCAGTTTTTATCATCCTGACATTTATGTATTTCACTTTACTAGTGAGTTCTACTTTTTAAATTCTTGCAGGTCTGTGATCCAGCTTCAGGCTCTGCATTATACCTCAGTGCCATTCACAAATCGGGTATCAACTGCAGGCAGCTAAACCCAAGCAGTGAATACTAATCAGAACAAGGAAGAATGGGTCTGTTATGGTCTCAGCGTGAGAGAAAATGCCTCTGCTCAAGCGTGCATCCAAGCTCTCCTTGCTTGCTGCCCTTACAGTTACATGACTGATAGTAAATGTCACTGCTGAAGGCTCCATGACTCTTTTAAGGTTCCCAACGAAGGTGTAGAACATTAAGAAATTTAACAACTTTTGCATCTACCTGAGAGCAATGTCACCACTTCCCCCAGGCACCTTGAAGGCAGAAGCTGTTTATATGGCTCTCCACTGTGTCCTCGGAGCCACACAGAGTAACTGGCATTTGTGTCCTTAGTCAAGATCCGATGGATGGTGAAATGAATCACCACACACCATCTCTCCCATGGGTAGAGCATAGGCGCTGGAAAACTCTCCTGGGTGGAGAAAGTCACAGTTCCTGAATCTGCCCTGCCTCAGGGCTGCTGCCTTGAACGCTCTTGGGGTGGGGTCCTTAACCAAAAATGGAGCAACTCTACTTGTGTCCAGGCTTCAGATTCTTTCCAGGGTGGGGCCTGAGATGCTGCAACTGTTTTACAAAGCAGAATGCACCTGTCAAGGTAAATAAATGCCCTCAGTGTCACAACTGGAGACGCATTTCCTATTGTTCATTGCTCACGTGGGATGGGTTTGTGTCTGTGTGTCTCAAACTAATTTTCAGGCTGGGGTCTCCCCAAAATGGGGAAGGTGTCTGGTTTCTCTTGCTTAGCTCAGAATTCCAAACATGTTAAACGCAAGGTCAGAGGACCTGTCACTGCAAGCGTAAAGAAGAAGAGGCTGAAGGATAAAGGTTTACTGAGGAGGGTGCTGAGGTTAGCTTGAGATTCGGCTCTAATGAGGAAAACAGTGAATGAAGACCTGAGTTTTACTCCTCCTCTCTCCATCCCACTCTGCCCCTCACAATTCACGTGTTGTTGTTTAGCCACTGAGTCATGGCCTGCTGTTTGCGACCCCCTGGACTATAGTCCGCCAGGCTCCTCTCCTTTGTCCATGGAGTTTTCCCAGGCAAGAATACTGGAGCAGGTTGCCGTTTCCTTCTCCAGGAGGTCTTCCTGACCTGGGGATGGACCCCAAGTCTCTTGCATCTCCTGTATTGGCAGGTGGATTCTTTACCACTGAGCCACCACTTGGGCACAATTTATTTAACTCCTCCGAGCCTCAGTCTTTGAATTTCAAAAGGAGGATGCTTTTCCTACTTCACAGAGCCAAAGTAAGGATCAAAAGAGACCAAGTGTGTGAAAGTGGCCCAGAGTGCCTATCAGTTCAGTTCAGTCCAGTCGCTCAGTCGTGTCCAACTCTTTGTGACCCCATGAATCGCAGCACGCCAGGCCTCCCTGTCCATCACCAACTCCCGGAGTTCACTCAGACTCACGTCCATAGAGTCAGTGATGCCATCCAGCCATCAAGGGCTTGATGTCCTCAAGGGCAAGAACTATGTCATTCACTTCTGTTGGTCTGACATCCTTGTTCTCAAAAGAATCTACTGGACACTCATTAAAGGAATTTTAATTTCTTTGTATTTCCAAACAAGACCAAAACTGAATAGCACCAAAAGCAAGCATGTGTTCATTTGTTTATTCCAAAATATGTTTATTCCATCAACTTTAAAAAGACACTGAGTTGAAGATACACCATTACTCATGTCCCACTAAGAAAGAAACAATGCTGCAAAATGAAGTAGGACATACCGCCAATGGTAAGACATGTCTCCTACATCTTTATTTATTTGCACCTCCTTTCCAGTGTTCTATTTTGATGTCAAACTGAAATTTCAATTTAAAATGATTTGTTTTATAATTTTCAGCACACACACAGATAATAAATCCTGCAAAATGTAGTAAAGAATTAATATGGGAAAAACAATTAGTTAAGTGTTCTGAAGTTGTTCCAAAAGTGAGGAGGAGGGTAGTATATAGATTTTGTATTTTTAGATTCAGGCATTTGTTTATAACATTGTTAATTGGAAAATTTTTGTTTGCTCAAGACAACATTGATCTAATGATAATTTCATGTAATACTTTTTAAAGGAAAACTATCTGTTACCTTAATAGTTTGTTTAGAAGTAGAATTTGTATTTTCTATTTCATCAAATTTTGGTGGAGATTTTGGTACTTTTAGAGTCAGCACTTATGTGTGGTTACAATTTAAAATCTTAAAGCTTCTGCTGTCTCCAATATCTTACTATTTGTTATAGGAACTTTCATTAGTACTCACTTCAGTTCCATCGCTCAGTCGTGTCTGACTCTTGTGACCCCATGAATCGCAGCACACCAGGCCTCCCTGTCCATCACCAACTCCCCGGAGTTCACTCAGAGTCATGTCCATCGAGTCCATGATGCCATCCAGCCATCTCATCCTCGACGTCCCCTTCTGCTCCTGCCCCCAATCCCTCCCAGCATCAGAGTCTTTTCCAGTGAGTCAACTCTTTGCATGAGGTGGCCAAAGTATTGGAGTTTCAGCTTCAGCATCATTTCTTCCAAAGAAATCCCAGGGCTGATGTCTTTCAGAATGGACTGGTTTGATCTCTTTGCAGTCCAAGGGACTCTCAAGAGTCTTCTCCAACACCACAGTTCAAAAGCATCAATTCTTCGTCGCTCAGCTTTCTTCACAGCCCAACTCTCACATTTATACATGACCACTGGAAATACCATAGCCTTGACTAGACGGACCTTTGTTGGCAAAGTAATGTCTCTGCTTTTCAATATGCCATTTAGGTTGGTCATAACTTTCCTTCCAAAGAGTAAGAGTCTTTTAATTTCATAGCTGCAGTCACCATCTGCAGTGATTTTGGAGCCCCCAAAAGAAAAGTCTGACACTGTTTCCCCATCTATTTCCCATGAAGTGATGGGACCGGATGCCATGATCTTTGTTTTCGAATGTTGAGCTTTAAGCCAACTTTTTCACTCTCCTCTTTCACTTTCATCATTAATACTAGACAAAGGCAAATACAGCAGTTAAAGGAAAGAGCTTGAATTGAAACATTTTTTTGAATTCAAACTTTTAAGATGAGACTAACTACTCTGTTTTTGGAACTGCGGTATAATTGAGATACAATATTATATAAGTTTCAAGTGTACAACATAGTGATTCACAATTTTTAAAGGTTATATCCTGTTTAGAGTTATTATAACATTGGCTATATTCCCTATGTTTTATAATATATCCTTGTTATTTAATTTTATACATGGTACTTTGTACCTTTTAATCCCTTGCCCCTATCTTTCCTCCCTTTTCCCTTCTCCCTGCTGGTAACCACTAGTTTGTTCTCTATATCTGTGAGCCTGTTTTTGTTGTTGTTGTTGTTGTTGTTGTTGTTTTTGTTATAGTCACTAAATTGTTTTATTTTGTAGATTCCACATATAAATCATAGCATATGGTATTTGTCTTTCTCTGTCTGACATTTCATTTCTTATACTGCAAGTCCATCCATATTGTTGGAAAAGGCAAAACCTTATTCTTTTTATGGTTGAGTAATATTCCATTGCATACGTATACCACATTTTTGTTATACATCCATCTGTCGATGGATTCTTATGGTGCTTCCATATCTTGGCTACTGTAAATGGTGCTGCTATGGACATTGGGGTGCATATATCTTTTCAAATTAGTGTTTTGGGGTTTATTTTGTTTGGATATATACCCAGGAGTGAAATTGATGGATCATATAACAGTTCTATTTTCAGTTTTTTGAGAAATTTCCATGCTGTTTTCCACAAGAGGCTGCACTAATGTACACTCCCAACTACATTGTACAAGGGTTCTCTTTTCTTCACATCCTTGCCAACATTGGTTATTTGGTTCTTTTGATGACAACCGTTTAGATTATATTTAAAACTCTAATGTAATGGGGGGAATGAAGAAAATGATCACTGAATGCCAGCTCTTATTCGCTATATTGCTCTCAAGATCCCTATTCTCAAGCAACTAGCATTCTAGTGGAAGGAGATACACAGTGAAATGGACACAGAGAGTCAGCTTGCGAGCTTCTGCTGGGATGCTCCATAAAGGAGAATAGTATGGTGATACATGGACTCCAGAGTTAGGGATTTTAGATAAATCACAGAAAGGGTCATGACTAGATTAGAAAAATAACTACATGTTATTAAGGTATCAAACAACACCTTCTGTAGGGAGAATGTTGAATCACAACTGCTGGACAATTTCACCAAACAGTCTCGTTTGTAGAGACAGGAGACTGGGCTGGAATGTGCACTCACAGACATTTCTGTGAGGGGTGACACACCCAAATGGGCATAAATCCTGTTCAGGCACAATTCTTTAAGGGGTGTGCTTGCTCAGTCTCCCTAGTCTGGGCAGCACAGTAACAGCATCTGGCGGTTGGGGTCACCTGGATTTTGTACTTCTGTGTAACAATACCTAAAGAAAGACTTTCTTGAAATATTGGGCTTTATAATGAAGCAAACAGGATTAGCTGAGTGGGGCTGGACTCACACTGGATGAACTGTATACAGTCACTAAAGAGATGACATGCATAGATACATGTAATAAATTATAGTGTCACAACCAGTATGAGCATAATATGACGTGGAAGCCACTACCAAGCCTTGTAGGCCAGGGTCCCAGGAGTGGTCAGGGAAGGACTTCCCTGACTCTTTGAGTCTTCCTATTTGTCCTTCGGGATGTTTCTGCAGCATCTTCACCTTGTCCTTTTCTGCCTTCAGTACTATCCAGAGACCAGGTGGCCGTGCATCTCGTTGTGGCCCCCTTCCCAGCAGCACCTTGCAGAGGTGGTCACATTCTGGAGATGGAGGCTAGATGGTAAGACGAGAGAGGTGGACTTGGCAAAGACCCTGTGCTTTTGGCAAAACTGCTGACCCAGAGGGACATGGGTATCTTGGGGGTAATGGATATGGGCCAGTTGACTCTAAGAGTTTCCTTTACCCTGCATATCCTTATGCCATTATCCTATGCAGTGATACAACCCCAGGATCTGTGGAAGCAGCAAAAAGAACGAAAACTGAATTTCCCTCTAGTCCATCTGGTAGCAGTACATACTTGAGTCGGCTTCATCCTGTAGACGGCCCTACATCCTTGAATGTGATGCTCTTGAGAGAACAGAAAGCTGTATCCCTCAGCTAGATGGACTGAGATGGACAGACAGAAAGGCATGGAGTGTTTGACCCATGCTGGGCCCTTACTAACAGTTTTGTTAAAATGATTGGATTTAGATACATGACCTAGACAGAAACAAGTATTCGCTTCATTTCTTTGATCAGACTTAATGAATATCTCTTATATTTGAGTTATGTGTATCTTCCCCAAATAGTTTTCACATCCAAACCTGGTAGATAGGTAAAGGTAATTTTCCTGAAGACATAACCATGGCCAGAATTAGGTGATACTCAAAGTGGACAGGCATTCTTCTGAGTGTTCCTAACATGCTTATTCTCAGGGCTGGCCACCTTCCTCATCTGATGGTGCCGGGGCTCTAGACTCGGGGAGGAGAGTGGAGGCTTGAGAACACATATTCACACTTCGTGGGGTCCTGTAGAGGCTGAGAGGAGTCTGGTTTGCTCAAGAACCAACCGTAGGCACTGCTGGGGTTCTCCTTATGGTGTACTCCATTCCATGACGTGGAGATGATAAACGACTCTGGGGAGTGGATTTAACGGCTCCAGGAAATAATTTTTCTAGGGATAAAGAAAGTGGTTTGTTTTTAAGACTTTGTTCCTCTCTTAATCATGGTGGTTGTGGTTTATAAAGACCTTCCCACTCATCTCTGTGACTCCTTCCTGTTTGTCACTTTCTTCAGATCCTGGGACTTTCTGCAAAAGATGCAGTTTCCAAAAACGCTGAAGTCATGTTGGCAAAATAAAACTATTGTGATCAGCAGATTTGGTGGGAGGTATAGAAACACAGATGATCCTTGTTTTCTAAACTTTTGGGGTTAAATATTTAAAAGTTAAGAATTTCGTAAGTTTGGGAATACAAACTTTCCTTTTATTTTCTGTACCCTGGGTCTTTGGAATCGTCTCTTGTTTTTAGTCTCTACAAGAGGTTAAGAAGGTGCCCTTGCTAGTGGCAACTCAGTGCCAGCAGCTAGTTTGGAGGGAGGAAAGGCTCCCCCAGCCTGCAGCGAGAGTATCTGACATTTCATCGTGAGCCACGTGATCAAAGGCCACCTGTTTGTGATTCCAGTGAAGTCAAGAAGGGCCTCCATCTACTGATGAATATGAATGTGACTCATGCATGTGCCAAGCACATATGAAGGCTTTCGTTCCTGTTTTCCTTTTGTCAGCCATCTTTCAGAATGCCCTAATTTCACGGTGTGCTTTTGGTAGACCTAAACACGAACACCTCAACTGAATAAAGCGTTACGTTTGGCTTAATCACACTAAGGGATCCTGTGCTATGAGTTTGCCTCTTGGGGCAGAGGTCAAATGCACTCTGGCATCAATGACCAACAGAAATGAATGAGGTTTTAATGACCTGCGTGAGCTGGCTAATCATGTAAGCCACCCCTGCTGAGATTCCAATGTGCACTTCATCCTTCAGTCAGGATGGCCCCAAAGGCCTGGCCCTTCTATGTCCAGCGGAGGCCACGAGTTGAAGGCTTGGATTTTAGACCAAAGGTCAACAGGAAGTCTCAGGGCTGGCACAGAGTCCTTTTATCTCCTGTTTTAGAAACAAGGCTCCTCAGAGACACAAAAACACCTAGAGCTCCCCTGGGGCACTGACACCCATTGTCTCTCCAGGACAGAGGAGCCCTGCTCATAAAAACCTACACAATCTTGGTTTTAAAAAATCTGCAGAATTCCCCAGTGAGTAGCAGTTAATACAAAGTAACATAATTTCTGACACGAGCGGATGTCCAAAATGCTTCCATTTTCTCCTCTTCTCTTATCCCTGCCTCAATTTCTCATCTTATAAAAATTTACAAATTTTTGCATCTATACTTTATAATAGTTTAAGCCTGACTCCAGCTCCCCTTATGTTTTAATATATTTGTGCTCCAAAGGTCCTCTTTCTGTGCTCTTTTTCTCTCTCCACACTTTCTTCCCCTTCCCTCCACTCTCCTTTTCCCTCTGTCTCTCACACCTTCCTTTCTCTCTCCATTCTGCCCTGTTTTTATTCTTCTTGCTCCTTTTTCTCTCCATCTCTGTGTCTCTATCTTTGCAAAGATACATCTCTTCTTCACTCTCTGTAGGTTTCCTCACCTCTGACAGTTTTTGTTTCAGCCCCCTTTCCCACCTCATCCTCCTCAGATGCTTTCATTCCCATAATGTGTTTCACATTTCAGGGCCAAATACTCACCACCAGGAAGCCAAATCCAACAAAGAGTGCAGCAATGACAGGGTAGCAGCCAGGGAAACGAGGATGATTTTGCTGGGTGTCAGGAGCCCAGGGGTTTCGCTGCTGTTACTGAGTCTGCTCCCTCCAGTTGAGTGTATGGATGTTTAGTGGTGTAGTCGTGTGGTCCCCGGCTCTGGAGTGGTGTAGTCCTCTGTGGGCCCCTTGTCTGGGGTGGTATAGTCCTCTGTGATCCCCGGGTCTGGAGTGGTGTAGTCCTTTCTCGTGTCTGGGTCTGGAGTGGTGTGGTCCTCCATGGTCCCTGGGCCAAAAATGACAGAACTTTGGTGGTTCAGTGGTTGAGAATCTGCCTGCCCATACAGGGAACATAGGTCTGGTCCCCGGTCCAGGAAGATCCCATGTGCTGTGGGGCAGCTACGCCTGTGTGCCACAACTACTGAAACCCTGGCATCTGGGGCCCATGCTCTGCAACAAGAGAAGCCATCGTACCACAGCTAGAGAGTAGCCCGCAATCTCCACAACTAGAGAAAGCCCACACTCAGCAAAGAGGACCCAGCAGGCAAAAATTAAATTTAAAAATGATACGGTTTTGTCTTGTCTTTGAGTCTCCAGGGTTGGTCTCTGGGTCTTTCATGGCAACATTTTGGCTTGTTCCCACAAAAAAAAAAAAAAAAATCTTCTAATGTGGATCACTGATGGTCCATAATCATCTGCTCTGTTTAATAGTCTTCACAGCAATCTCGCCCTTACAAATAACACATTTCCCTATATAATGGGACTAGATTTATTTGAGTTAAAGATCATCTGATATTTTAGATTTAATTGTGATAAAACATGTTCCAACAGCATGCTCAACAATATGCATTATCCAGAGCTAAGTCATGTCCTTGGAGGATCATCTCCTCCAGCCTTAGATTCTGCCCTTTGTGTTTCTGGTCTCTTCCTAAATTTCATTCTCCTGTTGGTGTTTCAGCAATCTGGGTATTCTGACTCCAGGTTTGTCTGCGTTGCCACTCATCCAGTTATGCCTGGGTCTCTGATAAACAAGTGAGACAGGAACCATGATTCTTACTAGAGACAGAATTCAGGTCATGGTTTGGTATATGATTAGAATGAAGCAGACCCTGGGTCACACGTGGGGCTGAAGTGGCAAGATTGAGGGCAGGTGATATTCAAGATGGTTTGAGGTGGTGTGTGTGCTCAGTTGCTAAGTCATGTCTGACTCTGTGACCCTGTAGATTGTAGCCTGCCAGACTCCTCTGTCCATAGAATTTTTCAAACAAGAATACTGGAGTGGATTGCCATTTTCTCCCCCAGGGGATCTTTGTGACCCAGAGATAAAACCTGAGTCTCCTGTGTTTCCTGCATTGACAGGCAGATTCTCTACCACTGAGCCACCTGGGAAACCCCATTTTGAGGGTAGGAGGAGTCATAAGGGGCTGTGGATACGGTCTGGTTGGGGTTGACAGCAGCAGTAATTTGGGGATAACTAGATGGAAGAGATGAATCTTTCCACCTCCCACCATGCCCACCTGCAGGATATCAGAACTGGGAGATTATGCAGCCCACATGGCATACATTTTGGAGTTCTGGGTTCCTCTGCTCAAAACAATTCTCTCCTACCTCCTGCCAATTCCTCAGATTCCTCAGAAAGGGCTCACATGTTTCATTTCCCAAGGCGAGTTGACATACAGAAGCATAAGGTCGAAATAATAAAGAATAGAGCATTTCCTTAAAAGGACATGAGAAAGATAATGAGCAGGCCCATCAGAACCTGCTCCTCTGACCGGGAACTGGGGGCAGGTAGCAGGGTCCAGAGCTCCCCAAGGTTCTCCCGCCTCTTCCACACCCTCCCTCCAGGAGGGCCCTGCCTGAGTCCTAAGAGGTTCCTTCTCCAGGGATCCTGACCCGCAGCTCTCCAGATCCTGGGGAACCTTCGCACTCTTCTCTCCTTAACAGTTCACTCACCCAACTCCAAACACCTGAAGGAAGCAGCAGCAGGAGAAGGGAGGGAGCGGGGCCTTTTCTTTTCTTCATCTCAAGAGAATCCACATGGGCTGGAACCCAGGACGCCTTTTCCTCCTCCCTTCTCTCTACGTTTTCTGTCTTCCTTCTCTGTAAAGACACAGCAGGTGTGGGGTTTAAATCTGCTGCTACCAAGAGAATCCAGGATGCCTGGGTCTCCTTCCTTCTTTCGGGGAGGAACAGCCTGCTCTTTCACTGTAAATCAAAGGAAGAAGAATCTGATGCAGAGGAGTGGCAGGGTGGAAGAGAGCTGTCCTAAGTGCAAGAAGGAGATCTTGGTGCTGCCCAGAGCCCAGAGTTGGGCAGTAACAGGGGATTAAGCTTGTCAGCGTGAGTGGCATCGCTTTCTGACGCAGGGGCCCTGGACAGACACCATGAGTTGGTGCTCTGGGAGGGGCTTGGACTCCCTCTTCCACAGGTGGAGTGGTAAAGTTGGGGTGACCATGGAAGGTTAATGGCAGGCCTGCCTGAGGGATAGGGGATAGTGAGAAGAGAGCAGGACATCCGAGGGTGTTCAGAGAGCACTTGGTCCTACCACAAAGGAGGGTCATTGATGAAGGGGAGAAATACCCAATCTCTCTATCTAAGAACTGCCCCCATCTCTCAATCAATCATTCACAAAAGTCCTTTCCAACAGCTCATCTCCCACCTGCACATGCATCTCCTTGCTCCTATTACTTGAATGCCCTCAGTCCACCAAGCTTTCCTCAGTGACTAGATGAAAGTAGCTCACCTCCAAAAGTTCCAGTTGTCTTTTAATGAGAATGGCCATATTGCTTCCTTTTCTGACTCCCACCCCGCCTCATTCAGTTCAGTTCAGTTCAGTTCAGTTTAGTCACTCACCCGTGTCCTACTCTTTGCGACCCCATGAATCGCAGCACGCCAGGCCTCCCTGTCCATCACCAACTCCCGCAGTTCACTCAAACTCACATCCATCGAGTCAGTGATGCCATCCAGCCATCTCATCCTCTGTGGTCCCCTTCTCCTCCTGCCCCCAATCCCTCCCAGCATCAGAGTCTTTTCCAATGAGTCAACTCTTCGCATAAGGTGGCCAAAGTACTGGAGTTTCAGCTTCAGCGTCATTCCCTCCAAAGAAATCCCAGGGCTGATCTCTCTCAGAATGGACTGGTTGGATCTCCTTGCAGTCCAAGAGACTCTCAAGAGTCTTCTCCAACACCACAGTTCAAAAGCATCAATTTTTGGTGCTCAGCTTTCTTCACAGTCCAACTCTCACGTTCAATGTTGTCCAAAAACTATAGCTGCCTGTCCTCATTCAGAGGCAGGAAGTTCCCCTGACATTTGTGGGGCCTGTTTCTTTCCCAGGGTCCTCTTAAGGGGAAGAGGAGCTGGGGGATTACAGGAGGGCTGTGGATTCCTCAGAGTCCTCAAAAGGCTCAAATGTTTCATTTCAGAGGGCAGCTGATTCTCTGAAAGTCCATTTAATGAATGGTCGGTTTACCAAATTTAATTGATTACTTCAAGTACTGATTTTATTTGAATGGATTATATATTTTCAAAGAGAATACTATTTAGATGAACTAAGAAAATATTCCTATATGTTAACTATAACTAATGAATATATTTTAAAGGATTATCATAAGGAGTCAGTTCAGTTTAGTTGCTCAGTTGTGTCCAACTTTTGCGACTCCATGAACTGCAACACTCCAGGCTTCCCAGTCCATCACCAACTCCCAGAGTTTGTACCTCTTGACTTGTTTTTTAATTCAAGAGGTACTACTTGCATTTAGTAAGACCCACTTTTTTCATGTATAGATCTGTGAGACTTTGTGCTTTATTTAAATTTTTAAATTTTGAGATAATTTTAGACTTACAGGAGAGTTGCAAAAATAGTAATGAGAAATTTGAAATTAAAAGATGCTTGCTCCTTGGGAGAAAGGCTGTGGCAAATCTAGACAGTGTATTAAAAAGCAGAGACATCATTTGCCAATTAAAGGTCCTAATAATCAAAGATATGGTTTTCTCAGTAGTCATGTACAGATGTAAGAGTTGGACAATAAAGAAAGCTGAGCACCAAGAATTGATGCTTTTTAACTGTGGTGCTGGAGAAGACTCTTGAGAGTTCTTGCAAGGAAATCAAACTGTCAGTCCTAAAGGAAATCAATCCTGAATATTCATCATTGGAAGGACTGATGCTGAAGCTGAAGAAGCTCCAGTACTTTGGCCACTGATTGGAAGAGCTGACTTACTGGAAAAGACCTTGATGGGGGAAGAGAAGTGGGAGACAGGATTAGATGGTTGAATGGGCATAAGTTTGAGCAAACTCCAGGAGTTGGTGAAGGACAGAGGAAGCCTGGGGTGTTGCAGTCCCTGGGGTCAAAAAGAGTTGGACACGACTTAGTGACTGAACAACAAATACAATGATAGAAACTAAGAAATTAATGTTGGTCTAACACTACTCACTAAATTACAGAACTTAGTCAGATTTCACATGTTTTTCCATTGATGTCATTTTTCTGTTCCAGGATCCAACCCAGAATTCCACATGGCATTTATTTATAGATCTCCTTAGTCTCTTCTAATCTGAGACAGTTCCTCTGTCTTTGTCTTTCATGATGTTGACACTTTTGAAGAGTCTCATCATTTTATAGGATATCCTAAAGCTTTTTTATTTTTAATTAGATTATAGTTGATTTACAATGTTGCATTTGTTTCTGCTGTTCAACAAGGTATATCAGGTATACATATACACATACCACTCTTTTTTAGATCTTTTTCCATATAGGTCATGTCCTTACAGAGTATTGAAAAGAGTTTCCTGTGCTATACAGAAGGCTGCCGCTGCTGCTGCTAAGTCGCTTTAGTCGTGTCCGACTCTGTGCGACCCCGTAGACGGAAGCCCGCCAGGCTCCACAGTCCCTGGGATTCTCCAGGCAAGAACACTGGAGTGGGTTGCCATTTCCTTCTCCACTGCATGAAAGTGAAAAGTGAAAGTGAAGTCGCTCAGTCGTGCCCCCACTAATAGTGACCCCATGGACTGCAGCTCACCAGGCTCCTCTGTCCATGGGATTTTCCAGGCAAGAGTACTGGAGTGGGTTACCATTGCCTTCTCTGACAGTAGGCCACTATTAGTTATCTATTTTATATATAAGTACATAGTAGTGTGTTTATGTCAATCCCAGTCTCCCTATTTATCCCCTACTTTCCTCCCTAGGAACTGTCAGTTTGTGTCTTCCTGTTAAGAAAGCTCTGGCAAAGGTCCAGACTTTGAGAACCATAGCAAAAGCCAAGTGAAAACATGAAACAAAGGTGAGTGATTCATTGGCATGAGGGTCAGCGAATGTGTGTGATGAGCAAGTTGCACCAGAATCCTTAATGAGGCCTTGGCTTTCAGCATCATTGGGTACTGACACATGGATTTTTTGGCCGTGTTCTGAGACCTGGCTTTGTGGGAAGTGCCAGGAACTTGGCTCCTGGCCGCAGAGGCTGAGCCCACCCTTGCAGAAACTGGCATCACAGTTCTCTGCCCAGGACGGCTGCTGGGGCTGCGAGCCCGCAGGTCAGACAGGTGCCGACTCACACCTGTCTTTCCAGTGAAGAGCAGGCCTGTGTGGCCAGGGAACCAGGCAATGTGCCACCTCTGGGGGCAGCCCTGGTAGCCACACCTTCTCTGCTTCCCTATCTGTGAACTTGTGCTCTGAACTCGCACAGCAACTATTTTCTGATTGTGCAACACAAACCTGTGAAGCCCAGTACTTTCTCCCCCACCCTTTCCTGATTCCATTCTTCCATCAGCCTGGAGACCTTCAGGGAATGGGGAAGAAAAGGGGATAAATACACAGTCTGGATTTCACTCTAGGGCTTCGAGAGCTGGGAGAACATAGGGAAGAAGGGTCTTTAGGAACCTCTATTCACAGCAATGTATAAACACACACCCACAGTGTCTGGTTCCACATATATGAGATGCATTTATTCAACAATTCAGTCACAGCTACAGCCTCCTTTTGTTGGAAGAATCAAGCTGGGAAGGAGGCTGAAGAAAAGTTGGGAGGAGCAGGAATGGGGGGCACTTAACCTCTTGATCCAGGTCAGCAGCCTCTCTGCCCCCGAGGACTGTGTTGCTTCTGCCTTCAGGGATGCTCAGGGCCATGCTTGTCTCCCAGTCAGCCCTCTGGCTGCAGGAGAAGACAGCTCTCCTCTGAAGTCAGTTACGGTCGCCCTGGACCTTCTGGGACTTCATAACAGCCGTCGGGGCATAGCAGTGGGGGTGGCAAGAGATCTACGTTGAAGAGGTTTCTTAGGCTTGGAGAGTTTCTCTAGAAGACAAGAAGCTGAGGAGTTTCAGAGTCTTGTCCCCCTCCTCCAGTGCTTGCCCCCTTCTCATATCTCTTTGGCTCCCATCTTCCCCTCATCACTTTCCTCTGAATGTCTTGGCTTTGTGACCCTCTCTTGCTGACTCTAACCTGCTGTTTCTGTCTTTCCTGATTTTCTTATCCCATTACTCCCGCAGTCACCCTGCTGTCTCTTGCCTAGTTCCTCCCTGACTTCCTTGCTCTCTTTCCCTCAGGAAAAAGGGGTTTCTTGCATATTAGACACTCACGAAATAGAAGAGAAGCCCAGTGAGGAGAATCACAGCCATTGCAACCGAGGCCAGAGTAACCAGGACGACCTCCCCCGGCCTCAGGTGTCCGCTAGAGTTTTCCTCTTCCCTTGGTGGAGCAGTACTGGAGCTGGTGACGCTGGAGATGGTAGCGGTTGTGTCAGTTTCACTGGATGGTGTGGTCATTCCAAGGGAGGTGCTTGTAGTATTAGCAGTAGACGTTACAGCTTATTAATAAAGGATGGCTGGTTAGTTCCACTGGAAGTTTTGTTTGATTCTGCAACTACTACTACCATCAATGGCAATAATGTGTGTGTGTGTGTGCACCCACGTGCACACGTGCTCAGTCACACAGTCAATGGCAATAATAACTATCATCTATTGAATAATGACGATGCTCCAGGTGTTGGGCTAAGTGCCACATATGAATTAGTCCTTCAAATACTCACAATACCGCCATGAGACAGGAACTTTCAGCACTCCCATTTTATAGATAGAGAAATTGAGGTTCAGAGAAGTTAAGCCTGGTCCCAGGCTAGACAGCTAGGGGGTCATGGAGCAGGAATTTAAACCAAGGTTGACTGACACTAGCTCCTGCCCTTAACCTGTGTGGTCTACATCCCAGGTCATGTGACCTGGGAAGTCATATGAACTGGGGATCACAGGTATTATTCCTTCTCTAACTATTCATGATACTCTTCAGATAAAGAACATAAAAGAGCTAGTTGAAGGGTCCATGTGTATATACACATGTATATATTGAGCTATTCTCCAAACAGAATTGTACCTGTCTTCCAGGGGAGGAATAATCAAGGGGAGGTTTGGAAGGGGAAATAGTGTGTATTTTCACTACTGTCAGGTAATTCTTATGCACACAAAAGTTTGGGAGCTGCCAGGTATGGGACCCCAAGTGACCTTGACACTTGGCCTGGCATAGAACTTGTTGCAGGTAGCCCGAAATGATAAGATCTCCCAGGATTCTGGGAAGGGACCCAACTTCCTTACTTAGTGAGTGAGCATTAAGATAAGGCTTGTGCTTTTTCCCTCTGTTTCATGTCTCTTTCCTGCCCTGTTCTGATTTTCCATCCCAACAACAACCAAGCTCTTGGCCTCCTAGCTGCCTCTATACCCCTCACCTCATCTATGGCTCTGTTCTCCTGCTAGGATGTGGTTTTCTTCCCCTTACTTATTCCTTTCATAGTATCATCTGGACTAACATAAATATCACAAATTTAGATTTAGAGGAAGAGTCCAAAAATTCCTTGTTAATGCCTCCGATTAGGGTTATGATTAGGGTCATGAGAAAAAGAGGAATTTCCTGGCAATCCAGTGCTTAAGACTCTGTGCTTTCAGTGCCAAGGGCGTGGGTTCAATCTGTGGCCAGGGAACTAAAATCCTGCAAATGCAAAAGAGAGATAGAGAGGGGAGAGAGAGAGAAAGAGAGAGAAGCTAAGTGAGAAATTGAGATGAGAAGTTGGTCTATGGAAAGGGAATAGATTTGTTTTGTTCAGGGGCATAAACAGATGAGTCAAAGTCATGATGGGGCAAATTCTAGAATGAATCCAATCTGTGTGCATGTGGAACACTTACAAGCTTAATTAGAGACTAGGTGAACACTGTCAGGAATGTTGGAAATGGGTTCCTGCCTACTGCAGGTGGCCAGACATTAAGATACCTTCCAACTCCAATGCATCTGTCCTTAGGGTTGATTTATTACAGAGGAAATAGGCCAGACTTCTGGGCAGAAGAGTTGTTACTGGGAACAGAATAGAGAGCAAAGGCTAGGTTGAATGGAAGAGAATAAAGCAAAATATCTGTCCTTACTTCTTTGATGAGAATGAGAGCTAACAGGCAGAGTGTGCGTGCCAGGACTGGACAACATTTTCCCCAAACCCTATTCAGACTTCAAGATTATATCACTCACCATTTCCTAAAAGTAGTAGAAGATGAAACAACAGCCAGCATTCAAGGGAAAACATTTTTTTCCTTCATCTTGAGATACTCTGACTGCCACGCCTGGAAAGGAGTTTTCCTGAATCCCAGATGTGATTAGGCCTAGAATGGAAAGAAAAATTCTGAGATTCTTCTCTCTGAAGAATCTCAAGGTGGAGATCTGAGGCTGGAGTGCTGGGAGTTTGGGTCTCCAAAGAATGAGTCCTCAACCTAAGGAAAAATACCAGTAGGGGCACCTGAGGCTGCAGACTGAATGCCTGGTGCCTTAGGATCCCTTCACAGAGTGTCACCTCTTTCTTTCTCTTTCAAAGAAGGTCTTTATAGTATCACTGGGGCTGGGCAGGGGCTGGGTATGTGACCTGTTGGTCTTCCAGCTATGGGCGGGTAACAGAATATCTGAGCTCAGAAAAGAGGGCTGTAGAGGCCAGGAGATCCATGAGAATGTAAGATGACGTGGTCCCCTTAGGCAGGGCCTGGGGAGGAGCAGGAAGTTGTACAGTTCAAGGGGATCAAATTGTCACAGTGGGGGAACTCCTCTGAGGCACAGATGGGGTAAAAATCTGTTCAGCTCAAGACCTTGCTTCCTGGAGAGAAGTCCTGAGTAACCGGGATGACTGGGCAGGGCAGGGAGTGTGAGAAGAAAGACTTGATGAACAGAACTTAGTTGGGAGGACACATAAAATGAGATTCACTGTCACTGTGAATCTCATTGTCTAGTATCATCCAGACTAACATATCTGGATGATATATATGTTAACTTATCCACCCAAGGAACTTCAGTTGGTTCTTCTCATCAGTGCTGCATGCCAGACAAGTGGAATGATCGAAGAAATTCTTACACTTAGGACCGTGCCAGTTTGCCAGGGAGCTGAGGGCACATTACCAGCTTGTTTAGATAGTAGATGAGACCAGCAGAAACGAAACAAAAACAGCTGGAAGAGGAGGATAAAACAAAGACAGTAATGGGGCTTTGACAATCCCCTGACAGGATTGATAGCGCCTTAATTCACAGTTCATGGCAAAAAAAAAAAAACAGGAAAAGATGCTATGGGAGTTTTAATTTGATTTTATGTGTAATCAAAGCAAGCTGTCTCCACCTTCTCCAAACAGAGGTTTTCTGGTAAAGGAACCATTTCAGATTCTTTTTTAGGGAGGGCTGGTCATCTTACGGGATTTAGTTCCCAACCAGGGATCAAACCTGGGTCCTTGGAGTGAGAGTATGGAGTTCTAACCACTGGATCGCTAGGGAATCCCCCATTTCAGATTTCTTTAGATGTTTGGGTGAAAGAATATCCATTGCCTGTGAAGCTGGAGGGAAGTGAGCTGACACGCAGGAGATGTATATTCATCCCACAAATATTTAGTGATTTCCTACTATGTGTCAGACATCGAACTCCAGTAAACAAAACAGATTTGTGTTATTTTCGAGGTTATATCTAAGATAGAAAAGAACTGTGAATGAGTTTTAAAAGCAGGAAGAGAATAGGTTGTGGTAGAAAATGAGCTTTTGGATGGGAGGAAGCAGATTCTAGGATGTCCTAGGAAAGGCCTTGGTTGTTGATCTGCCCACAGTCTGTGACGGGAAGTCGCATCTGGGGATGGATGAGGAGCGTGGTCATTAACAAGTTGGTATTGGGATCTCAGGTAAAAATCCCAGGAACATTTCTAAGTAGAAAGATGTTTTTCTCTACAATATATTGGAGTAATACTACCATTACTAAGTCACTTCAGTTGTGTCCGACTCTGTGAGACCCCATAGACGGCAGCCCACCAGGCTCCCCCATCCCTGGGATTCTCAAGGCAAGAACGCTGGAGTGAGTTGCCATTTCCTTCTCCAATGTATGAACGTGAAAGCGAAAGTGAAGTCGCTTCAGTCGTGTCCAACCCTCAGCAACCCTCCGTCCATGGGATTTTCCAGGCAAGACTACTGGAGTGGGGTGCCATTGCCTTCTCCTATTGGAGTAATAGGACTTGTCTTACAGCACTGGTTTACTGATATATTAGCTGTTTTTCTTTTTCTATCTTTCAAACTATTTTATTTACAATAAAATTTAGCAGTCATTATGGACTTAGATGGAGCAGATGTCAGCTGTGTATTAAGCATTATGCTTCATTCCTTGAGGGTGTGCCTCATCATCACTCAAGCTGCTTGCCACCCTCTGACTTCTGGTCCAGCCTACTCTTGTTACTCTTCACCATGTAGATGAAGAAAGTGAGGGTCTCCTTTTCATTCACAGGTATGTTGCTAAAGTGTTGGCTGTCAGTTTCTGCTAACTGGGCCTTAGTGAAGCCTGATCTGCAATTTGTAGTGTTGTTTATAACGTCGCAGAGTGTTCACCTGCAGCTGGAACAGATCAACCTCAGGAATGTCTGTTTCGTGCTCAGGAGAATCTCCGCCATCGTCCCTTGTCTTCTTCTGCCTTTTATTTTGTACACTCTGGATGAAATTCTTGTGGAAATCGCAAATATACAGGTGCCTTACGCTCCTGTCGATGTCCAGCTTGAGTTTCTTCTGTGAGATGCTCTTCTGGACTCTGCTTGAAGGAGGCGTTGCCCTCGGGCGGGGCAGTCCTCGGTGAGGAGGCAGCTCAGGCCGCAACCGGCGGGGGCGGCGGGGGCCCTTCGCGGCAGCTCTCCGTGCTAAAGCCGTTCATCTCCTCGTCCCGGGCCGGCCTCTCTGGAGGAAGGTCCCCTAGGCCGCACCGTGCCGTGCTCCCCGCGGGGCAGGTCGCCGAGGCGCCCCGCACAGGAGAGCCCCAGAGCCCGTCTCCAGCCGAGGCGCTCGCGGGAGGCCCGGCCCCGCGCCGCCGCGCTCCGGCTCCTTCGGTTCCGGCCCGCGTCTCCACCGAGCCCCTTCTTCCTGCCCGCGGCCCGGGGTGGTCTCCCGCGGCTTGCAGGGCCCCGCCGGGACTCTCCCGGAGGCGCCATCTGCCGGGGGCCCTGAACCGTTACCCTTCGGCGGGGACGTCCAGGGGGCCGTCCCAGGAAGCAGCTGCTTCCCGAAGACTCCGGGCCGGGTTGCCAGAGGGTTCTGCGGGCTCGCGCCGGCTCCAGCCTTATTTCAGCTGCGGGCGAACTCGCCGCCGGGCAGCTCCCCCGGGGTGGCGCGGCCTCCTGCGCCGCGCCCGGTCCCCTGCTGCTCGTCTAGCCCGCCCCACCCCTGCAGCCGCTCGGCTGCGCCCTGAGTCCCGAGTCCCGAGGCAGTGCCTGGGCCGCCCGGCCTCCGCCCGCCCAAGGCTCCGCACCTTAGCTGTTTTTCTGAGTGACATTTTTCTCATCTACTTAATAGGGATTATAATTTGAACTTCATGGGGTTGCTGTGAGGACTAAATGATGGTATATATATATATATATATATTTTAAATCGTAGAAGTCACTCAGAAGCAAAATGATAGCAAAACAAACACAAAGTTAAAAAGATGACCATTTCATGGTCAACATACATTGATAAACTTTTATTTCTTAGACTATGTTTATTTCTTAGAGTGGCTATATTTTCTTCTTCATCACATAACGTCTGGAGGAGACACAGGAAGGGAGGAAGACTCTTCTTAAAGACAAAGTCAAGCTCTGGTCTGGAGGGCCCTGAAATGAACTGAGTGGAGGAAAGATGGGGAAGCAGTGACCGTAAGAGCTGTTACTGTGCCCATCCCAATACCCAGTCAAGCAACGTCCTTGATCCTAGAATTCTAAGTTATGAGGAGAGCCCTGGGAACATACTTGCTTGACATCATTGCTAAGCCTGATGAAGCTAGGAGTCTCTTCTGAAACAACACTCGCTCCAACACTGTAACGTCAGACATGGGAAGTGAAGTCACTCAGTCGTGTCCGACTCTTTGCGACCCCATGGACTGTAGCCCACCAGGCTCCTCTGTCCATGGGATTCTCCAGGCAAGAATACTGGAGTGGGTTGCCATTTCCTTCTCCACAGGATCTTTCTGACCCAGGGATCGAACCCAGGTCTCCCGCATTGCTGGCAGACGCTTTAACCTCTGAGCCACCAGGCTTTGCTTACTCTTGTCCTTGACACAGGCTATGAGGTGAGGTGAGGTGAAGTCACTCAGTCATGTCCGACTCTTTGTGACCCCAGGGACTGTAGCCTACCAGGCTCCTCCATCCATGGGATTCTCCAGGCAAGAATACTGGAGTGCGTTGCCATTTCCTTCTCCAGGGGATCTTCCCAACCCAGGGATCGAACCCAGGTCTCCCATATTGGAGGCACGCTTTAACCTCTGAGCCACCAGGGAAGCCTATGGCTGTTCCCTGGGAGCATCCTGGTCTTCCATCGTGACTCACTCCCTCATCATGGTTCTTTGTCTTCACCTCCATGATCCTCTTCTCCATCAAGGTTTCCTCCCTTAACATGTCGCCCACTCCCAGCATCTATGGCCATGCCCTCGTCAATGACTCCACTAAGATCTGCTCTGTGGCTGTCACTGGTGTGTCCTCTTCCACGGTTTCGTTCATGGCCCCAAGCCTGTGGTTTTCATCATGGCCTCTTCAGTAGAAACCTCGGTGACTCATTTTCACAATCACCTTCATGACTGTGACTCAATTCATAGGCCACATTGTAGCTTTCTTCATGGCCAAGGCCACAGGCCCCTCCACGACTCTTTATTGTTGAGGCTGCAGAACAGTGGACCCAGGCCAAAATCATGGGTATAATAAGTGTTTCTCAGAGGCAGAAGAGTACCCCTCTAAAAGAGAAAGATGTGACTATTTTAAGAGAGTAATCCTCTCACATTTCACAATCCACCTGGTTGGTTGACTAAAATTACAAACTCTCACTTTTTTTCCAGGTATTTATTTTACTGAAACTGAACTTGAAGTTAACAACAGTAAGCAAAACAATGGCACCCCACTCCAGTACTCTTGCCTGGAAAATCCCATGGACAGAGGAGCCTGGTGGGCTGCAGTCCATGGGGTTGCGAAGAGTTGGACGTGACTGAGCGACTTCACCTTCACTTTTCACTTTCATGCATTGGAGAAGGAAATGGCAACCCACTCCAGTGTTCTTGCCTGGACAATCCCAGGGACGGAGGAGCCTGGTGGGCTGCCGTGTATGGGGTCGCACAGAGTCAGACACGACTGATGCGACTTAGCAGCAGCAGCAAGAAAAGCAAAGCACAGCAAATGTATTGTAGAAGATCTAGATTAAAAGTCAGAGGTATAAAAATGAATGATTTATCCTTTTCCAAGTTTTTCCCACCTTGAGGATTTTTTAAAATTGAAGTATAGTTAATTTACAATGTTGTGTCAGTTTCAAGTGTACAACAAGTTGATTCAGTAATATATATATATAATATATACATTATACATATTCTTTTTCAGATTTTTTTTCCATTTTAGGTTTTACTATATTATTATTATTATAGATATTGAATATAGTTACCTTTGTTATACAGGAGGTCCTTTGTTGTTTACTTTTTTAATATATAGTACCATGCATATATTAATCTCAAACTTTTAATATATCTCCCTCCCCCGACTGTCTTTTTGGTAACCATAAGTCTGTGAATCTATTTCTGTTTGGTAAATAAGTTCATTTGTGTCATTTTTTAGGTTCTCTATATTTAGGATTGGCTAGTATGAATAATTTCAGCAGGCTTGGGCAATAGGGGTGGTCTTTAGTTATCTGGTACCTGACTCTTAGTGATGGTGGTTTAGTCTCTCTGCTGTGTCCAGCTCTTATAACCCCATGGACTGCAGCCCACCAGTCTCCTCTCTCCATGGAATATCCCAGGCAAGAATACTGAAGTGGCTTGTTATTTCCTTCTCCAGGGGATCTTCCCAATCCAGGGATCAAGCCTGGTTCTCTTGTATTGTAGGTAGATATTTTACCGACTGTGCCACCAGGGAAGCCCCAAACCAGGGAATCTTCCCAATCCAGGGATCAAGCCTGGGTCTCCAGCATTGGCAGGCAAATTCTTTACCACTGAGCCACCTGGGAAACCACATAAGTGCTATCATATGATATTTGTGTTTTTCTGTCTGACTAACTTCACTGAATATGATAATCTCTAGATCCATCTATGTTGCTGCAAATGGCACTATTTCATTTTTTTTTATGGCTGAGAAATAGTCCATTGTATATATATATGTATATATACACACACTACATCTTCTTTATCCATTTATCTGTCAGTGGATATCTTCCATGTCTTTTATGGAAGTTTTCTTCCATGTCTTGGCTATTGTAAATAGTGCTGCTATGAGCATTGGGGTTCATGTATCATTTTGAATCAGAGTTTCTCTGGATATATGCCCCAGAGTGGGATTGCAAGATCACGTGGTAACTCTCCTTTCAGTTTTTAAGGAACCTCCATACTGTTTTCCATTATGGCTGTACCAATTTACATCCCCATCAACAGTGTAGGAGTGTTCTCTTTTCTCCTTAATTTATTATTTGTAGACTTTTCAAAAATATATTTATTTATTTAGCTGCTTCGGGCCTTACTTGCAACACATGGAATCTTCATTTCATCGTGTGGAATCTTTTCTTGTGGCACCTGGGCTTAGTTGCTCTGTGACATGTGGCATCTTAGTTCACCAGCCAGGAATTAAACCTGCATCCCCTGCATTGGCAGGCAGATTCTTAACCACTGGACCACCAGGGAAGTCTGCACGCTGTAATTTTCTGCACCACAGGGAAATGCACCATAATAATATAGGGGCTGGAAGGTAAAGGGTGGGTGGCTGTAGAACGGGAACTAGAAAAGTATAACTAGCTGATGCTTTGACCACAGGCAAAAAAAAAAACCATATGGAAGCTGAAAATTGGGAAGATGATTCTCACCCATTAAGACACCCCACTCCTGCATAACACTCTTTAAAAGCCTTCATATACCTCCAAGAGTATCCACAGATTCCATTTAAGGATCATTGTGCTAGGCCAGCAGTGCAAAAGTACTTAAGCCCATCCACTGCCTAGACCTCTGCTTGGGTCAAACCTGCTGGGTGAGCTGGGGTTTTGTCAGGTTAAAATGTGTTTCGTTCATGTAAGTGGATCCCATGATGAATGCTGAGTCATGATGCTTCTTAACCCTACGTACACACTCCAGTTGCTGGCAATAATGAGATGTTCACAGCGTAACTATGTGAATTAACCACAAGCTGAGTTACTCACTGTGGTGCTCTCCCTTTTCATTTCCCTCTATTTTGAAGTGTCTATTGCTGTTTATCTTTGGAAATCAAAATTTTTAGTCACAAGTTATGCCTGCTGGATAATATTTTTACAGCTTTATTGAGATATAATTTATATTACATATAGTTCATCTGTTTAAAATAGATATATTAATGCAGTTTGCAAAGTCAAGTGGGCCCTTACGAAGCATCACTATGAACAAAGCTAGTGGAGGTGATGGAATTACAGTTGAACTATTGCAAATCCTAAAAATGATGCTGTTAAAGTGCTGCACTCAATATGACAGCAAATTTGGAAAACTCAGTGGTGGCCACAGGACTGGAAGAGGTCAGTTTTCATTCCAATCCCAAAGAAAGGCAATGACAAAGAATGTTCAAATTACTGCACAATTGTACTCATCTCACACACTGGCAAAGTAATGCTCAAAGTTCTCCAAGCCAGGCTTCAATAGTATGTGAATGATGAACTTCCAGATGCTCCTCTGGCAGAGGAACCAGAGATAAAATTGCCAACATCTGTTGCATCATCAAAAAAATCAAGAGAGTTCCAGAAAAATATCTACTTTTGCTTTATTGACTATGCCAAAGCCTTTGACTGTGTGGATCATCACAAACTGTGGAAAATTCTTAAAGAGATGGGAATACCAGATCTCCTGACCTGCCTTCCGAGAAATCTGTATGCAAGTCAAGAAGCAACAGTTAGAACCGGACATGGAACTGACTGGTTCCAAATTGGGAAAAGAGTATGTCGAGGCTGTATATTGTCACCTTGATTATTTAACTTATATGCAGAGTACATCATGAGAAATGCTGGGCTGGATGAAGCACAGCCTGGAATCAAGATTGCTGGGAGAAGTATCAATAACCTCAGATATGCAGATGACACCACCCTTATGGCAGAAAGCAAAGAAGAATTAAAGAGCCTCTTGATGAAAGTAAAAGAGGAGAGTGAAAAAGTTGTCTTAAAGCTCAACATTCAGAAAACTAAGATCATGGCATCTGGTGCCATCACTTCATGGCAAATAGATGGGAAAACATTGGAAACAGTGACAGACTTTATTTTCTTAGGCTCCAAAATCACTGCAGATGGTGACTGCAGCCATGAAATTAAAAGACACTCGCTCCTTGGAAGAAAAGCTATGACCATCTAGACAGCATATTAAAAAGCAGAGACATTACTTTGCCAACAAAGGCCCATCTGAAGTGAAGTGAAGTAAATTGAAGTTGCTCAGTTGTGTCCGACTCTTTGCAATCCCATGGACTGTAGTCTACCAGGCTTCTCTGTCCATGGGATTTTCCCAGGCAAGAGTACTGGAGTGGGTTGCTATTTCCTTCTCCAAGGGATCTTCCTGACCCAGGGATCAAACCCAGGTCTCCTGCATTGCAGGCAGACGCTTTACTTTCTGAGCCACCAGGGAAGCCCTAAGGTCCATCTAGTCAAAGCTATGGTTTTTCCCATTGTCATGTATGAATGTGAGAATTGGACTATAAAGAAAGTTTAGTGCCGAAGAATTGATGCTTTTGAACTGTGGTGTTGGAGAAGACTCTTGGGAGTCCCTTGGACTGCAAGGAGATCCAACCAGTCCATTCTAAAGGAAATCAGTCCTAAATATTCATTGGAAAGACTGATGCTGAAACTGAAACTCCAATTGTTTGTCCACCTGATGCAAAGAACTGACTCATTTGAAAAGGCCCTGATGCTGGGAGAGATTGAAGGTGGGAGGAGAAGGGGACGACAGAGGATCAGATGGTTGAATGGCATCACCGACTCAATGGACATGAGTTTGAGTAAACTCCAGGAGTTGGTGATGGACAGGGAAGCCTGGTGTGTTGCAGTCCATGGGTTTGTAGAGAGTTGGACACGACTGAGCGACTGAATTGAAATGAACTGAATGGGGCTTAGTATATTTACAGCCATTAATAAGCCCTTTTGAATTGCTGACTAAATTCTTTCTTCCCTTTTGTTCTTTTACTCCCTCTGGTCTATCTCTTCCTTTTTCTCTGTTTTAAACTTTACTACTCATCTGTTAGTCCTCCTGAATCAATCCTCTAAGTGTCTTCTATTTTCTGTGTGATTTTCATCTCTGATTTGTTGCGTCTAATTGAGCTACTTTTCCCACTTGATCGTCCAAATAATTAATTTTATTCTCAGCCAACTTCCTTAAATTTGTCTATTGCAATTTAAATGTGAAAATGCATGTTTTGCAATTTTAAATTATTTAAATGGACTACTTGTAAGTAATTCCCCAATCTCATTATTTTCACATTTTTCACATTATATTTTCTACATTTCACACCAGTGGGAGGCAACTTTCTCGGGGGTTCAACTCAGCTTCTCCTTCCGGTTGCTGGGTCCTTTTAGGTAAGAGGGTGGTGGTGGTGGTGGTGGTGGTGGTGGTGGGCCTGCGTATGGCTCATCATGGCCTCGTTGACTAGGATCAACTGTCTGGTTTGCTGACACTTGAGAAACCCAGTGAGTGGTGGAAGGCAGAGCAGTTCCCACTGCTGTGAGTTGGGGTGAACCCGCCAACAGCCTGCTAGTTCTTTCCTGAGGGGTCTGTCCCAGGTGGAAGCCCTGTCACTGACTCATGGATTCAGAGCCACTAGCCTTTTCTAACACGGCTCTTCTCTGTCTTCCAAGACCTGTAGGATCAGGTAGTCTTCTATCCTAGACCTTGAAAGGGGTATGTGCAGCCCCTGTGGAAGGAGAATTCATGAGAATCTCGGCTTTATCCCAGGTGTTCCTGCCATGAGCCTCTTGGTAAAGTCAAGAAGTCTTTCCCTCAATAAAAACAGGAAGCACTTTCTCTCTGCTTCCAAAGGCAGCACTCTAAGTGAAAGTATCAACTAGCACCTTTATTCTGACAAGTAACCCAAGTCAGGAGCAAATGTAAATGGCCTGGATACTGCGACTTTGAGTGACGCCGCCCTGCCCACAGGAAACCACAACCTGTTGTGCTCTGGGTTCTGCATGTGCTAGAATGCAATCGCTATGAACCACAGGCCTAATCCCATGAGCCTGTAGGATCCTGGCAGCTGCCCTCCTTTCTCATCTCTCCCAATTCAGTACTGTCAGTCTGGGAGAGTCTTATGGACATAGGGTTCCTGCTTGGGGCAAAAACGATTAGAAAAAGGGGGACAGATATGAATGAGGTGTCCAAATTTTACCGTGGAGATTCTGAATGCCAAGTGGATTCCAGCATGGGGTTCTCTCATGCAACTGGGAGATTCAACTCAGCGTGGCAGATACCCACTCATGTGTACACACAAATTCTCTCTGTGATTTAATTTCATGTGTTTATTTCTTAGCTTAAAGACCAACACAGTCTCTTCCCAACATCTGGTAAAAGCAAGAGAGAAAGAGGAAGTATCTTCCTCAAGCCTGGCAGAGACCCAAATGAAGCTGAGAGGGGGCTCCTGGGGACGCATGAACGGACACTCAGATCTCTGGTCCCCCAGGCTGGCTTTCTTTCTGAGGAAGGTGGCTCCGTGGCTTCAGCAGCCTCTCAGAACCCACTGTGACTTTCTTTCATCTCCATGGTTACTGAGGATATGGGTCTGTTCCAGGACCTGGCAGGGCTCCGCCTAGGCCTGTGATGGGCTCCATGATTCCCTCCAGGGCCCCGGCCGAGGTTGGGGCCATGGGGGTGGTAGACAGCTGTGTCAAGGACATTTCTCAGAGACAGGGAGTTTCTCTAGAAAAAGAAGGCAGAATCCTTTCAGAATTGGGTCCCTACCCCCAGCAAGCTTTCACCAGGGACTCTTGCTGGAATCTTCTTCCCCTTTACACCATCTCCCTCAAATGGTAGTTCTTTCACCAGTCTTTACAGTCTTTTTTTCTTCTTTGGCCCTCTCCCCACAAGTCAATAGTTTCCTCTGCACATTGATTGGTTCCTCTGTTTCTAACTTGCTATCTCTCTTTAGAACCTTTCTCCTAATCTTTCTTTCCTCCCCTGCTCACCCCTAACTTGATGGTCCTACTATTCGCACTTCATTTCCTTATGTCCCTGCTACTCCTTCCCCCAGGCACTTTCCTACCTATTAGGCACTCACCAAGCAGAAGAAGAGCCCAGCAAAGAATCCCACGACCACTACAACTGGAGACCAGAGTGATGAGGAAGATTTCCCATGGCTTCAGGGATCCATCGGGCTTCACTTCCTCCTCTGGAGTTCCAGCACTAGTGTTACTTTTGCTAGAAGTTGTTTGTGTTCCAGTTGGAAAAGATGTATCAGAGCCTCCCGTGGTTGCACTGGATCCAGTTTTGGAGGCCATGCTGGTCCCACTGGAGGCTGTGCTGGACCCAGTATCAGAGGTTGTGCTGGACCCTCCAGAGGTCATGCTGGATCCAGTACTGGAGGTTGTGCTGGACCCTCCAGAGGTCATGCTGGATCCAGTATCAGAGGTTGTGCTGGCCCTTCCAGAGGTCATGCTGGATCCAGTACTGGAGGTTGTGCTAGACCCTCCAGAGGTCCCACTGGATCCAGTGTCAGAGGTTGTGCTGGCCCCTCCAGAGGTCACGCTGGATTCAGTGTCAGAGGTTGTGCTCGCCCCTCCGGAGGTCACACTGGATCCAGTGTCAGAGGTTGTGCTGGCCCCTCCAGAGGTCACACTGGATCCAGTGTCAGAGGTTGTGCTGGACTCTCCGGAGGTCACACTGGATCCAGTGTCAGAGGTTGTGCTGGCCCCTCCAGAGGTCACACTGGATCCAGTGTCAGAGGTTGTGCTGGACTCTCCAGAAGTCACGCTGGATCCAGTACTGGAGGTTGTGCTGGACCCTCCAGAGGTCATGCTGGGTTCAGTACTGGAGGTTGTGCTGGATCCACTGGAGGCCCCTTGGGATCCAGCGTTAGTGGCTGTGCTAGGGACGACCATGGGTCGTGCTGGATGCAGTGTTCACAGCTATAGTAGTCTCACTGGAGGTTGCATTGGGTCCAGTGGTGGCTGTAGTGGGTTCACTGGAAGTTGGGCTGGATTCATTGTTGACAGCTGTACTAGTATTACTGGAGGTCACACCTAATGATAATTATAAACGATGACATATATTGAGCATATATACTTTCTGCTCAATGCCTGGTTAAATTCATTACCCGGATAATTCTATTTAATGTTTCACTACAGCCCAATGAAATAGATATTATTATTATCAACAGCTAAGATGAAAAAACTGAGGCTTAGAAATGTTGACACTTGCCCAAGTTTATACTGCTAGTAAGTAGTAGAACAGGAATTTGAACCCAGGCTATTGCATCTGCATTTTTAACCACCAAGCTAAGTCATCCTCCACATCCACCTCTAAAACCAGGGTTACATGACCTCATTTCACCAAGAATGAACTTATTCCATCAACTGCTATACAATATTTAACACAGATAAAAAGTATTATAAAGGAATTGTGGAACCCAGGTGAAATGTATATACTGGCTAATTCATTTTTAAATCGGTATAACTTCCTTCTTGAAAAATATTTCTAAGTATTATTCAGAAACCATCTACATCAGAATTATCTGGGAAGCTTGTTAAAAATAAAGATTTCTAAGCAAACCACTCCAAACTAAATGAATCCGAATCTGAGATAAGACTAGGTATCTAGGGGATTATATATGTATTTAAGTTCCAGGAGCTCCTGAGCACAAAGCAAAGATTGGAAAAGAACAAGTTATATGTAGTTGAAATATAAATTATCTCCCATTTAAAAGGTCTGCAAATCAAAATCTACAGGTACAGGGGAAGCATTTCCACCTTCCTAACGGCTCAGGTGGAGTTAAGTTTGTGCCTGTTCTTTGCCTCTCACTACCTTGAAGGACAAAGACACTCAGGCTCCCCACATAAAATTTATCTCATTTCTGGTTCATTTTATTACTAACTTGGACCTGAGTGCCTATCACATCACCCCACACAGGTGTATTTTTCCCTCAGGCTTATTTGAACTAACATAGGATTAGAAAGAAAGAAAGAAAGTGCTAAGTCATGTCTGACTCTTGGGATCCCATGAACTGTAGCCTGCCAGGCTCCTCTGTCCGTGGGATTCTCCAGCAAGCATACTGGAGTGGGTTGCCATTTCCTTCTCCAGGGGGAACTTCCAACGCAGGAATTGAACCCAGGTCTCCTGCATTGTAGGTAGATGCTTTACGTACTGAGCTATATAATATACGACTAGAATTTAGCTCTATTTGGGGAAAGCCCCGCTCCCCGCTGAAGTCTGCAATGGAGTACAAATTGGAGTTAAGATCAGAATCATGAGTAAAACTAAATAAGAAACTGAGATGAGTACTTCCTTGTGGTCCAGTGGTTGAGAGTGTGCCTGCCAATGCAGGGGCACAGGTTCGATCCCTGGTCTAGAAAGATTCCAGGTGCCACAGGGCAACTAAGCCCACTTGCCACAACTAAGTCCATGTACCGCCACTACTGAAGCCTGTGTACTCCAGAGCCCTCAAGCGGCAACAAGAGAAGCTACCACAGTGAGAGTCCTGAGCACAGCAACTAGAGAGTAGCCCTCACTTGCTGTAACTAGAGAAAGCCCGCTCACAGCAAGGAAGACCCAGCACGGCCAAAAACATACACATACATAAGGTATAATTTTAAAAAGAAACTGAGATAAACGAGTAGGGGTGATATGTAAAGAGGAAATGGGCTTGATCTGAGAAGTTTTGAAGAACAGAATAGGTATGTCAAAATTCTACGAGGGCTCATTTTGATTCAAAATGATGAATTCTCAGGGAGTTCCCTGGTGTCTAGTGGTTAGGATTCAGCACTTTCACTGCCAAATGTCTCAAGTTCATTCCCTGTTTGGGGAACTGAGATCCTGCAAGTCATGTGGCACAGCCAAAATAAAAATTAAAGGATTCTCTTAAGAAGTCAGGCTTCCTAGTTGCACAATAGAAGATGGCCCAAGGAGTCTTTAATAGAGTGTCAGAAGTGTGGAACAGAGTGGAGGTTAGTTTTGACTCTTAAATCCTTTTCTCCTTTGTCTGAGGCTGACTTACACTGATTGGGGAATCAGGGTTAAGAACAGGAGAAAAATTAAGTCTATAGAATATAGAAAATGGATATTTTTAAATAAATCAGTTCTTCTTGTTATTAATATTTGGCCCTCTAGCCATATCACATGGATTGTTGCCATTTTATAGATGCATAAACTGAGGCACAGAGCAGCTAACTAACTTACAGTGCATAGGTAACAGATGGAGCCATGATTCAAACATTGACAACTGGACACCAAGGCCACAGTTCTAAGCACTGTGCTTGACTGCCTCCTGGGTGATACCTTATTAGACTGAAGTGATTGGAGTGAAATGACCCTCAGTCTATGGAGAAAAACCAGAGATGTTCCTGGTGGTGATCATCATCTCCCACGATCTCTCAAAAGTTCACAGACCATCCACCTTTAAAGAAAAGCACTCACCATGTTGTAATAGTAGGAGATGCAACAGTAAGCAATACTTAAGGCAAATGTTTCTTTTCTGCATCTTGATCTTTCTCTTCGTGGCTGGTAAACAAGGTGCTTGGATCCTAGATGTGGCCAAGACCTAGAAGAAAAGAACAGTATCTTGAGAAAGGAGAGTTCAAGGTGAAGAGATAAAAGCTGGAGCTTCCAAGAGCTTAGGTCTCCTAAGTATGTGTTCTTGGAAAGAATCTTGAGCTTGAGTGGTGGGATAGATGCCCAGGCTACTTAAGCTTTCTTCACACAATGTTGTTGCCTCTTTCTTTACCATGGATAAGCTGCAGGGGCCTTTATAGCTTCATATAGGTTGGGGAGGAGTTGGGAAATTGACCTGTTTTTCAACCAACTATGAGCAAGTAACAAAACAATACTGAGTCTAGGAAGGAATAGGCTGGGGGTCAAGAGGAAGGTGAGAAAGGAGAATGATGTGATCACACTAGGCAGGGCATTGGGCTGGGTTTGAGCAGGAAGCAGGATTGGATAAGGAGATCAAGATTGTCAGAGTGGAAGGGACCCACCCTTGAGGCAAAAATGGGGTCAGAAACCTGTTTCAGTTCATGACTTTGTTTCCTAGTCACGAAGTGCTGTGTGTTTGCTTTTAGCATGAAAGAAACTCTAACAGACTGAGCTGAGGGGCAGGGCCCCACATCTCTGAATCAAAAAAATATGAGACTTCAAAGAGAGTAGTAACTAGGGATCTGGGCTTTTGGGATACAGGCAGAAGACAGATGGTACATTGCTGAGTATGCAGTAGGCACTCAACAATTCACAATGACTGAACAGGGAAAGAGAGACTCATAGGCAATGTAGTTATCTTTGGGGTCTCTGAGGCATGGGGGATGAGGGTGGGAGAGAGTGTTGAATATGCAGGAACAAACTACTGGTCATATTCATAGCAGGTGAAGGGGTGATATAGGCCCTCACTTTTAAAAATTGTATTGAAGTATAGCTGATTTACAATGTTGTATTAATTTTTGCTGTAAAGTGATTCAGTTACACAGATATATAGACTCTTTTTCATACTCTTTTCCACTATGATTTAATACAGTTTCTTGGGCTATACAGTAAGACCTTGTTCTTTATCTATCCTATGTATAATAGTTTCTATCTGCTAATCTCTGTTATGCCCAAGTCGTGAAATCTCCCAATCACCACCAGGGATCCGATATCCGATGCAAAAGCAAGAGAGTTTTTATTACCAAGCTGGAGCTGGGGCTCCCACCGATACTGTCGCAGCGGCTATAGAGAGGAGCCCGGAGCTCTGGGTTACATTGCTTTTATAGAGTATTCCTGCACAAGAAATTTGAAAACGGGAGTTTCTGGGTTGGGAGACGTCTAATTGGTTACCTTCTGTGGAAGGGTTAGGTGTTGGGTTCTGATTGGTTCCCATTACCCGGGCTGGCCACGGGTTCCTGAACATTAAGTCAGGAGATTCTGGTCTGGGGTCCGATTGGCTCGAGGGTGGTGGGGTGAGGTCAGGGGATTTCCAAAGGCTCTTGGATTTTTCAAAGGCTCTTTTCCTGGAAGCTTACAAAATGGAGTTTTTCTGTTAACAAAATGGAGTAGCTTAGGTCCTTCATTCCCCCTTCTCTAGGATCCAGGACAGACCCAATCATGGGTCTGGGGTAAGCTTTATATTGTCTGCCGCTAAGGGGACCATTAGCAAGGCCTTATATTGGGATCTGAGTACCATGAGATGCACCGTGATGATGTGGCTTTTAATGAAGGCCACCAATTTGTTTAGTAAACATGGCCCGAAGGTGAGCAGTAGTAACAAAATAATCAGGGGCCCCACCAAGGAAGATATGAGAGTTGTGAACCAGGAGGATGAGTTGAACCAGGATTCAAACCAATTTTGAGACATTTTTTTTTTCTGACTCAGCCCCTCTCTTATCTTGGCCAGGGACTCCCTGACTACCCCCGAGTGATTTACATAAGAACAACGTTCTTCCCCTAATGCAGCACATAGGCCCCCTGAGAGACTTCATATTCAAGATACTTTTTGGGAATTGGGGCGCAGATCTTTCTTTTGTAACTTCTTTCTGCTGTGCATGGGCGTAGGCCTGCCTAGCAGAGCAGAAGTCTCTCTCTACCTGATCTAAGTTGGGGTTTTCCACCTTCTACCCTTGTAGTAACAGCAATTTAGTTGGCCCCTCTCAGAGATGAAATAGACAAGGGCCAAACAAGAGACCTAACAGGATGGTCATCTCTGGTCCCCAGAAACAGAAGGCAACATTTGGGGTGAGGGTTGCAGGGTTTATGACCCCTTCTGATTGGCTGGTGGTGAGGCAACAGAGCTGTGCTCCAGGAATCTTGTGTTCAGTCTGAAGTTACCATCTTCCACCTGGGTGGGGGCTCAAAGACATTGTTATGCATATTTGAGTAGGAACCAGGACTCTGTCTGGAGGCTCTTTCTGTTTTTGTATCACCTCCCTTCCCTGATTAGCGACTGTTTGAATCCACATTTTGGAATTCAGTGGTCAAGGAGGCTGAATAAAGTCTATATCCTACAGATAAGAAACGGAGAACACAGAACAGATCTGTACTCCAGAGCCCCAAGGAGTCCCGCTCAATTTTAATTTTAGGGAAATAGGCAACTATGACTGTGATAACTTCCTGTCAAAATGGGGCATAGGACTGCCCCAGCTTGGAGTATAGACACTGAGTTGGAAGTATTTCTGAGTTCCAAGTTCTAGATCCGAGTCTTGTATGATTAAAATCCGAATCCCTTGGTCTGCTATTTTGGTGTAACAGACCCAATTAGAAGTAGTTGGAGGAGTGATAACTGGAATTTACTAGCTTCCAGCAGACATTGTTTTGAAAATGGTGGCATCCAAGCCTGACACGACTCAGAAAACTCAAGTGTTTAGCAATACAAGGTCTCATCTGAAAGTACACCCATAGCATCACCTAGTTATTTCCCAGGATATCTGAACCATAGCTACTCTATTTTGACTTTTTATTGTAAACTTTTCCTTAACAGCCAAAGCAGATTTCACTGTTGATGACGTCAGTGTTTCTCTAGGTACAAGAAGATGCAAGAATTGGGACTCATAAAATCTTTTCCTGAAAAGATCTAACTATCTGAAGGCCTGTTCTGCCAGTTTTTCCCAGAGCACAGAGTGCCTTATTCCTGATTTCCACCCTGAACTCCTTTTAGGGGCGTTGAAAGTCAGCAGTTGCAGCGGCCATGATTTAATATTCATAGATGTAGATGGCGAGTGTCAGTCTTCAGTTGGCAGAGCCCCTTTTTGCTCATAAACTTGACCATGATTTTGAGGGGGCATTTCATGACCATTTTATCCCATGGTGCTGAGAATGTCCATTCTCAGGTTTGGCAAAGATTCTGTTGACAGGCCACTCAACGTGCTGTTACTGGACTAGGCCATAAAACAGTATCCAAAATTCTCTGGACCACCTGTGTTACTAGCTTTTTGGTCCAGGAAAATATTCCCTCTTGTTGCTTCTTCCCATGTCCAGAGTTACACTATTACCATCATCAATCTCATATGGGACTATATATTATTCTATTAGAGGCCTCACAGACATATTTAACAGTGTAAGAAACAGCAATTTTGTAAAACAGGTGAAATACAAATAACATAGCCAGCAGTATTAATAAAGTCACAAGTAAGACTTATGTTAAGAACTTCCATTAGATGTAGCCCAGTATATCTTCAGGTTATCTGACTTAGTCTGTCCCGTAGAAACTTTATCTTCCAGGGAAATTATATATTGGCACCATCTATAAGGCACATAGCCCAGTTTTCTAGTGTTACTAGACTGATTATCTTTCAATTCAGTTCAGTCGCTCAGTCGTGTCCGACTCTTTGCGACCCCATGAATCGCAGCACGCCAGGCCTCCCTGTTCATTACCGTCTCTTGGAGTTCACTCAGGCTCACGTCCATCAAGTCAGTGATGCCATCCAGCCATCTCATCCTCGGTCGTCCCCTTCTCCTTCTGCCCCCAACCCCTCCCAGCATCAGTCTTTTCCAATAAGTCAACTCTTCACATGAGGTGGCCAAAGTTTATCTTTAGTATGATTTAATTTTTTTTTCCAACACAGAGGAGACTTTAAACCTAAATTACTGTAGCCTGGTATTATTTATATAAATCCATCCCATCCTTTATGGAAACTTTTCTTGTTCTGATTGAGCTTGGGTAATAGAAAAAAGCTCAAATTTATAGCCAGAGTCAGAGCAGGCATTATTAATTGGCCCAGTGAGGGGATCCTATCTAGATTATCAGTGACCTGAATATGACTATAATTTTTTTAAGTAAATTTTTTCAGGGCCAACCAGTTAGAGTCTGGTAGTAGAGAAATTTACCAAGGTAACCTAGAACTAGACACAGGTAATTGGCCACAAACCCAACAACTGGATTGATTTTTAAAACTAGCATCGGATCAGCCTATGATAGAAAAGCATTTGACTTATATGCAAAGGTCTAAGAAGTCAAGAAAACATAAATGATCATACGAATCAGGTCCAGCATCTCGGGGAAGCTGTCTACCTCTGATGTCGTCGTCTTCTCATCCTTGTGTAGTGTAGTTTCTCCTGATAAAAAGTCCTTCCATCCATGTTGGAGACAGTCCCTTAAATTATGTCTTTTTCCAGTCCTGGTTGCAGGTCATGAGGCATCTGATCTTCATCCAAAGATAGATTACTGAGATAAGCTTCAGAAACAAACTTAGGATGTTCTTCAAGAATTCAATTAAATTTTACATTAATATCACATAACAGCAAAGAACTATCTAAGAGATGAGTCTTACTAGATACAGACCTCCATTAACAAACTGGTATTTAACACTTTGAAATATCTTTTTTTCCTTAAAGTTACCCTTATTTTTATTAAATATAACCAAATTAAGGCTAGTTTGTTTGCAAAATAGGTCTGTTCTCACTGATTTTGGTCTGATTATTTTTATAACCATAATTGATTATAGGCTTTTTATTTTGCTGAAACATTTATAGAGTCTCAGACTGAACTTTTAAAATAAAACAGGGCTGGGAAACTCACACCAAAGGCTTATCACAGATTTTGCCTAACAAATCTAGGTGAATTCTTCCCTTTTAAGGTCTCAAAATTTTTTTGAGATTTTTGTACTCATGAGATAACCTTCCTAACTCATTTGATAAACTTACTGGAAACCTAAGAACTTCCAATTTTTAGAGGAATCAGAAAATATAATTGTTTTGTTTATATCGTTTAATTTTACCAAAGTATTGTCGTAATTAGTTTGAGAGGAAGATTTTCCCTACTCCCTGAAAACATAAGATTCAAACCCATAATTTTTCAGATAGAAACCATAAAAGTTATAAGCATATTCACTGGTTCATTCAGTCCTTTTGTTAACTTTTGTGAGGTCATCAGGTTTTTCATTAAAATACCAGAACATATCAGAATGTTAAAAACTCTATATAATTTCTAGGATATCTGTATTAGTTATTTTACCATACATTATAACATGAGGGGATTTATTACTCATTTGATAATCTTTTCCATGTAATTTAACCAACCAAATAAACACAGTTTAATATCTCTCTTTGGGATGTTCCAGCAGCCCTCTGAAGCACCTCAAAGTTAGCTAGAGATATAAAAGCTCATATCTCATTTACATTTTTTAGAAGTTTCTTCACTTGAGGTAATTTCCTTGTTGACAAACTTGTAGCAGATATAATATTTAACTTATATTAAACCTAGATACAATGAAAATATTCTACTTAACGTTAATTACTCTAAGACATGTCTATATTAGATAGGTCAACAAACAAACATTAATATCAGGTATTTAACATTGAATATTTTCCAGTTCACATCACACGAACCTGGAATTTATTGTTTAATTTAGAATTACTTGATTTGTAAGCGCTTACCTTTTTTAATCCAAATAAATAGAGCTCATATATAAATTAACCACAAAAATATTACCCAGAGACAGAGACATACCAAGACATATTTAGATAGACACAGTGCAAGATCTAGCTTCAAGTCCCCCCCCACCCCCCCGCCTCAGTGTCAGGAGTTAGAGATGGTCTAGATAAGTGTTCCTGAGAGCCCTGGTCTCAAGGCACAGGGAAAGAGAACCAAGTTCTAACAAAATGGCAGCAGGTCTAAATCACATGGTGGCCAGACAAAGCAAAATGGCCATCAAAAATCAAAACACAGAACACAGAGTTAAAACACACACATATAAACCCGGCAGTCCTCATCAAAGTGAAAGTGAAGTCTCTCAGTCGTATCCGACTGTTTGCGACCCATGGACTGTAGCCCACCAAGCCTCTCCGTCCATGGGATTCTCTAGGCAAGAATACTGGAGGGGTTGCCATTTCCGTCTCCAGGGGATCTTCTCGACCCAGGGATCGAACCCAGGTCTCCTGCATTGAGGGCTGATGCTTTAACCTCGGCTCCACCAGGGAAGCCCTTAAATAAGAATACAATCTCTCAGAAAACCTCCTATAGAGAAACAGAACTTAAGATCAAAGTACTGACATCAAAGATTTTAAGGGAGGAAAGGAAGCCAGGTTGAAAAAAAAGGGGGAGGAGGCGGGAGAGGGGGCAAAAGGGGTGGACTTACAGACGTCTCCCTGCCACCTACAAATACCCAGGCGTTACGGGACTTTTCCCTGGGCCTCCAGAGAAGGGAGGACTGGAACTCAGCCCTACTAGAAACCAGAATCAGAATTCTAGTTCTCTGCCAAGAGGAGGTGATCAATCTCCAATCCTCAGCTCAGGCTGAGGGCCCTTGACCAGATTCCTGCGTCCAGGACTGGGGGACTAGAAAAATAGGGAAGGATAGGAAGGGTTAAGGAGAGGAAAGAGAGGGAGAAGGGGAGAGAGAGATCAATAAAGTCTCTTGTTCCTTACCGGTCGGGGTACTCTGGCCAGTTGTCTGCGTCAGGAGGAGACCAGGGACAAAAGGGTCCCAGTTGCGGCCGCTGGGTCTGGTCCATTGGCAGGCAAGCTGGCCCCTGAGTACCCCGAGTGGTCAGGATGTCAGCCTCAGTGAAGAAGAGTCCTGCCAGAGTTGCCATTTGTTGCAGGAAGAGGGACCCCTTCCAGGGCCTGAAACTGGGCTCTTGTCTAACACTCAGAAATGAATTGTCCGAGGAGACACATGTGCTGACAAAGCAAGAGATTTTATTGGGAAAGGGCACCCAGGTGGAGAGCAGCAGGGTAAGGGAAACCCAGGAGAACTGCTCTGCTGTGTGGCTCGCAATGTACAATCGGTGTCTCCTTTAGACCTTTCCCGAACTCTTCCGGTTGGTGGAGGCTTGTTCTGTATTCCTTATCAGGATCTCCTGTCATAAAACAACTCATGCAAATGGTTACTATGGTGCCTGGCCAGGGTGGGTGGTTTCAATCAGTGTGCCAACAATTCCCCCCTGCAAGATGGGGTATAGCAGCGCCGCTGGTTCAGGTTCCTGGGGATTCTTCGGGTTCTTTCCCACACATGTCGCCAACACCTGAGGGGTAGAAAATCCCTGTTGAAGCAAAAAGTTTTTACCCAAGGAGGGGGCTTGGTCAGGGTGTCCGATCCGCGGTCGGAAGATGATATCTTGGACTCGGTGTACAGTCCCCAAGTCAAAGGTGCCTTCTGGAGGGCCAGCCTACATGGAAGATCGGCCATTCTGCACTTCAAAAAGTGATTAATTTACTTCTGCACTGAGGTCATGAGCGCACATCTTGACCTCCTTAAAATTATCAGTAACCAAGGATAGAGGTGTGGGGCTAGAATGGCGTTGCCCCATCGTCCCTGGATCAGTCAGATGTTGGTAAGTTAACACAGACAATACGAACAGCCACACAGACAGACAAGAGACAGGAGAAAAGAGTCCAAAGGTAAAACCGAACGATGACGGCCTCCGGCCATTTAGCCGGACCGACCCGCTATCGTCCACAGAGAACAGGGAGGGGCACTACATCCCCCCCGCCCCCCCGCCCCTCGCCAGGGTCGGGGGCGTCTCCCAACGACCCCCACCAGTGACTCATCGAGACCGCCTGAGTCCTGAGTCGTATACAGGTCTCAGAAACTAGGCCCTGCCAGAAACGAAAAGAAAGACAGAAAAAGCTCACCAGCTGCAGATGACTCTCCGGATCGGTCTTCCCGTGGAGCCAATGGGAGATCCCGGACGAGCCCCCAAATGTTATGCCCAAGTCGCGAAATCTCCCAATCACCACCAGGGATCCGATATCCGATGCAAAAGCAAGAGAGTTTTTATTACCAAGCTGGAGCTGGGGGCTCCCACCGATACCGTCGCAGCGGCTATAGGGGAGGAGCCTGGAGCTCTGGTTTGCATTCCTTATATAGGGTATTCTTGTGCAAGAAATTTGAAAAACAGGAGTTTCCGGGTTGAGAGACGTCTAATTGGTTACCTTCTGTGGAAGGGTTAGGTGTTGGGTTCTGATTGGTTCCCACTACCCGGGCTGGCCACGGGTTCCTGAACATTAAGTCAGGAGATTCTGGTCTGGGGTCCGATTGGCTCGAGGGTGGTGGGGTGAGGTCAGGGGATTTCCAAAGGCTCTTGGATTTTTCAAAGGCTCTTTTCCTGGAAGCTTACAAAATGGAGTTTTTCTGTTAACAAAATGGAGTAGCTTAGGTCCTTCATCCCAAATTCCCAATCTTTCTCTCCGCACCCTCAAGGGCCACCTTTTGATTCTCAACCATAGAGGTTCCCTTGTTTGTCTTCAGAGTAATTCATAGGAGCTTTTCCTCCCTGGGACCCTTCAAATGTTGCTTCTCATCAGACTTAATGAAGCATCTCCCAGGAGGGTATAGCATGGGAACCACATCAGGAGACCTCACCTCTTTTGGGGGAGGGAGATACATGGTCCAAGTTCCTTAGGAACTTTGAGTTGGGTGTGGACGCAGATCCAGGAAGAGAAAGGACACACAGTTGGCTAAATGAGTATGACTGAAGAGATGCAAATGCGTGGAAGGTTTGAGGAGTTCTTCGGCAGGCCGGGGCGAGGGGGTGGGGTTGATGGGAGTTCCAGTGCAGTCCGCATGATCAAAGTCACCTGTCTCCATCCCTGTCAGTGAGGAGAAGCTTCATGAAGAGGCAATGTCTCAGGTAGTTTATTTATAGGTGAATAGGCATCCTTGACATGTTCGACCTGCTACAAAGAAGCTGGCAAGCAGGAGGTGGCTGGAAACCTGAAGGTGCTTGGAATAACTGAGTCTGAGAGCCAGAAGGGACAGAGTGTGCTGGGAAAGGCTTGCATGCAAGCCTGGATGGTTTCTGAGGCTGAGGTGTGAGGTGCCAGTCAGGGACAGGTGGGCTTCTGGACCCCCAATAATCCTGTCTTGTGGCCAGAAAGCCAATAGCACTCTAAGAAAGAAAATTTCTTCCCTCTAAATTATTTGGAGGAGGAGATCCTGAATTCAATTCCAGATTTTACCTTTTAGAGTTTTCCTAAAAGACATGCATACTTATCAATCCCAATGTAATTAATATCTTTCAGTTCAGTTCAGCTCATTCGCTCAGTCATGTCTTTTTGTGACCCCACAAATCGCAGCATGCCAGGCCTCCCTGGCCATCACCAACTCCCGGAGTTACCCAAACTCATGTCCATTGAGTCGATGATGCCATCCAGCCATCTCATCTTCTGTCGTCCCCTTCTCCTCCTAGCCCCAACCCCTCCCAGCATCAGGGTCTTTTCCAATGAGTCAGCTCTTCACATCAGGTGGCCAAAGTATTGGAGTTTCAGCTTCAGCATCAGTCCTTCCAATGAACACCCTGGACTGATCTCCATCAGGATGGACTGGTTGGATCTACTCGTAGTCCAAGGGACTCTCAAGAGTCTTCTCCAACACCACAGTTCAAAAGCATCAATTCTTCGGCACTCAGCCTTCTTCACAGTCCAACTCTCACATCCATACATGACCACAGGAAAAACCATAGCCTTGACTAGAGAGATCTTTGTGGGCAAAGTAATGTCTCTGCTTTTTAATATGCTATCTAGGTTGGTCATAACTTTCCTTCCAAGGAGTAAGTGTCTTTTAATTTCATGGCTGCAATCAACATCTGCAGTGATTTTGGAGCCAGTCTGATACTGTTTCCACTGTTTCTCCATCTATTTCCCATGAAGTGATGGGACCAGATGCCATGATCTTTGTTTTCTGAATGTTGAGCCTTAAGCCAACTTTTTCACTCTCCTCTTTCACTTTCATCAAGAGGCTCTTTAGTTCCTCTTCACTTTCTGCCATAAGGGTGGTGTCATCTGCATATCTGAGGTTATTGATATTTCTCCCAGCAATCTTGACTCCAGCTTATGCTTCATCCAGCCCGGCATTTCTCATGTTGTACTCTGCATATAAGTTAAATAAGCAGGGTGACAATATACAGCCTTGATGTGCTTCTTTCCCAATTTGGAACCAGTCTGTTGTTCCTTGTCCAGTTCTAACTGTTGCTTCCTGATCTGCATACCGATTTCTCAAGAGGCAGGTCAGGTGGTCTGGTATTCCCATCTCTTTCAGAATTTTCCACAGTTTATTTTGATCTACACAGTCAAAGTCTTTGGTATAATCAATAATGCAGAAATAGATATTTTTCTGGAACTCTCTTGCTTTTTCCATGATCCAGCAGATGTTGGCAATTTGATCTCTGGTTCCTCTGCCTTTTCTAAAACCAGCTTGAGAATCTGGAAGTTTATGGTTCACATATTGCTGAAGCCTGTCTTGGAGAATTTTGAGGATTACTTTACTAGTATGTGAGATGAGTGCAATTGTGCAGTAGTTTGGGCATTCTTTGTCATTGCCTTTCTTTGGGATTGGAATGAAAACTTTATGTTCCTTCAAACAGTATAAGGATCTTGGAACACTTTCATTCTTATTATGTCTCCCAACTCATACTCTTACATTATCAAGTATGTTAAATTTATCTTGTTTTTCTTTTAACTTCACAAGAAATTATTGCTTATACACCATAAGAACATAGTCACACAGTTGACCTTTGTTGGCAAAGTAATGTCTCTGCTTTTTAATACACTCTCTAGGTTTGTCATAGCTTTTCTTCCAAGGAGCATGTCAGTTCAGTCACTCAGTCATGTTCGACCCTTTGTGACCCCATGGACTGCAGCACACCAGGCTTCTTGTCCATCACCAACTCCAAGAGTTTGCTCAAACTCATATCCATCAAGTCAGTGATGCCATCCAACCATCTCATCCTCTGTTGGCCCCTTCTTCTCCTGCCTTCAATCTTTCCCAGCATCAGGGTCTTTTCAAATGAGTCCGTTCTTCGCATCAAGTGGCCAAAGTATTGGAGCTTCAGCTTCAGCATCCGTCCTTCCAATGAATATTCAGGACTGATTTCCTTTAGGAAGGACTGGTTGGATCTCCTTGCAGTCTAAGGGACTCTCAAGAGTCTTCTCCAATACCACAGTTCAAAAGCATCAGTTCTTTGATGCTCAGCTTTTTTATAGCCCAACTCTCACATTCATGCATGACTACTGGAAAAACCATAGCTTTGATTAGATGGACCTTTGTTGGCAAAGTAATGTCTCTGCTTTTTAATATACTGTCTAGGTTGGTCATAGCTTTTCTTCCAAGGAGCGAGTGTCTTTTAATTTCATGGCTGCAGTCACCATCTGCAGTGATTTTGGAGCCCAAGAAAATAAAGTCTGACACTGTTTCTGTTATTTCCCCATCTATTTGCCTTGAAGTGATGGCACCAGATGCCATGATCTTAGTTTTCTGAATGTTGAGTTTTAAGCCAGTTTCTTCACTCTCCTCTTTCACTTTCATCAAGAGTACTTTAGTTCCTCTTCACTTTCTAGCAGAAAGGTGGTATCATCTTCATATCTGAGGTTACTGATATTTCTCCCAGCAGTCTTGATCCCAGCTTGTGCTTATACCATTATTTAATATAATAGTATGTAGTCACAGAGCTACAGTAAGCTGCAAGAGAGTCTGGGAAATATAGTCCTTTGTTGGGTGGGCATGTGCTCAACTAAAACTTGAGAATTCTATTGTCAAAGATGGAGAGTGGCTATTAGTAGACAACCATAAAGCTATGACAATACCTATGATTTTTTGTGGATTTGATCCTGCTATTTGTTTTGGTTTGTTTCTTGCTGGTTTTCACTTGTGGTACCTCATTAGTGCTTTGAGATTTAGGACTATAAATTTATTTTTCTTGCATTATTATGTGTGTAAGTCCTTTGAAACCCGAAATGAGTTCTGACCATCCACAGTAAATTTGCATGTTTTTGCCAAGCATAAGGAGGCAATCCCGCTTGAAGATTCCTTTAAATTATATCATAGGTTTGAGCTCTTTTGAATTACCAAGTTTGCATGAATTGAGGCTGCAAACCATGTAAAGTATTGTGCACAAATTATTTCTCAAAAGATACTTCCCCATCTTTCCTCCCTCTGCGTTGAGTTTAGAGGCAATTTTGCTCACATTTCCTTAGAGGAAGAGTGGGTTAGTTTTTACACTCTCCCTAAAGGTTTCAGTTTTATGTGAAGGTCTACCAAGAGAGTCCTTACTTGGGTCAGTCTGACTGAGGCTGTGCTACCAGAAGCTTAAATTCACTGATTGGGCAAACGTTGGCTTGAGTAATCCCCTTACTCCTTGGGTTCATACTTTAACTTTAGTCTTTTTAGCATTCCTTATTGTCCCGCTGAGTCACTGATACATCTAAGAAGAAGTTTTAGTCCACCATCTTTAGTTTTTCAGCGTATTTTAAGTCAAGGCAGGGAGCCCATTATAGACTCAGACATTTAAGTTTTCATTGGATTGTTCTGAGAAATAAATGATGGTGTATTTAAAGGCACAGCACAGTGTTTAGTGGAGGCTTCCCTGGTGGCTCTTTACTGCTCATGCTGTAAAGAATCTGCCTGCCAATGCAGGAGATGTGGGTTTGATCTCTGGATCAGGAAGATCCCCTGGAGAAAGAAATGACAACCCACTCCAGTATTCTTGCAGGGAAATTCCATGGGTGGAGAAGCTGGGCAGGCTACAGTCCATGGGGTGGCAACAGAGTTGGATATGACTTAGCGACTAAACAACAACAACGTTTTGTACATAATAAGCAAGCAATAATAAAGGACAAAGGAAAACCATAGATACATAGTTGCTAAGTGTATTTTGATATTTTAATTGTAGCATGTGGCAGTAATTTTCTCCTTACTTGTCATAGCATTTGGAAAAGACAAAGTGGGGAGTGGGAATCTCCTCCAAAATAAAGGAGATATTTTGGAAGATATGAGTAGGTCAAAGGCGGCTTTCTGTCTACCCAGTTTGTATGATTTGAAGCTACAAACTCAAATGAAGAATGTCATGAAATTACAAATTTTCAGGGGAGGTTCCACTCAGTATCAAGTTAGAGACAAACATTTGTCTCAATCGCCAATATGCAAAGTGGGCAATACAATTTCATTCTATTTAACCACAACACTGAAGCTTTAACCCTTTTAGGTCTCAGCTTTCTTTAGAGTCTCCTATTAGACTCCACACCTTATGTAGGTCCTGGACTTTGTTTCCTGTACCTTACATGCAAAGAAGCTGTGAGAAGGTAAGTTGAAACACAAATATGATAAATGCCTTCAGTATGAAGGTTGGTCCAAAGCTTTCCTCAGCTTCTCTGAATCTCCGCATTCTCTTCGTTGTTGATCTAAATATTACTTACTATCTATCCAGCGGATTGATAGTTTCTACCCAGGTGACTGACACATTTACAAAGATTTTTTTCAATACTTTATCAAGCATGTTTGTGGCTTTCATTAAGAGGGGTGGTTAATGCATCCTGTCCACTACCTTGCCAGAAAAGTAGAAGTTGGCAAGAGATTGTTTTGAGATTACAGTTTCAAACTTGTTAAATGCATTTAAAATTACCTAGTACAATCCTAAGCACATAGTAAGCATGCAGTAACAAAGGGGAAAAGGAGGGGAAAGAAAGAATGCTCAAACAGATAAAGGAAGAACAAGTCATCTTGCCACCAGAAATACGAGTTTTTGTGTTTTTAAGCTGTAATAATATTATCTTTCTTCCTGCCAGTCACATTGTTTCCTGAGGAAATAAAAAACAATTCCAAATTGAAAAGGGCACACATGATTACTTGTGCATTAACAGAGCAAAGAGAAATTGTTGCACAGTTGGTCACTGTGATTCTTAAGAGGTTCTGAACTGTGGTGAAGTTTGGAAGTATCTTAATTTGAGCTTCTGTCCAAATATGATGAAGTGCTCCCCCAGAGCACTCTGTATTTCTGGCTGTCCTGCCTCTGTGACCTCTGTCTTTTCTCTGGCTCTTATTTTATTTTATTTTATTTTACCTTGCTCATGACCATCTCCACGGCCAATTCTCTGAAGACCATTGGAAGCCCATCTGGACTCATTCTATAATCACTCTCCTCTCTTCTGTAACCCCCTCCTTCTGTGATATTTCCTTTTCCAAAGCCTCCCTCATATCCAGTCTGTGTCCGCACCCTCCCTTCCTCTTAGTTCTCCTTGGTGGCCTTGTCTGTGACCCACTTTATGCCCCTCATCATAGCTCCTTCCATGTCTTTGACTCCCTCCAGGATTCATGCCGTAACCACCTCCCTGGTGGTTGTTCAGTCGCTCAGTCGTGTCCAACTCTTTGCAACCTCATGGACTGCAGCATGCCAGGCTTCCCTGTCCTTCATCAACTCATGGCACTCTCCATGGCCTACCCTGTGTCTAAAGCCTATGCTCTTCCATGAATCAATTCATTTTCTAGGCCATGGAACATTCCAGAGCCCAATCCTGAGTCAAGGTCCAGACCAATGCCAATTCTGTGGTCATGGAGGTTGTAAATGACTCTTTTTATCAGGGAAATAGAAATGTCCTTCTAGGGTCTTCCCTGGTGACTCAGTGGTAAAGAATCCACCTGCCAAAGCAAGGGAAATGGGTTCGATCACTGATCTGAGAAGATCCCACATTCTGCGGCGCGTCTAAGCCCATGCCTACAACTGTTGAGCCTGTGCTCTCGAGCCCAGGAGCCGCAACTACTGAAGTCCGTGGATCCTACTAGATTCTGTGCTTCACAAGAGAAGCCACTGAAATGAGAAGCCCGAGCACCACAACTAGAGAGTAGCCCCTGATCTCCACAACTAGAGCAAAGCCCACACAGCGACAGAGACCCAGCACAGCCAAAATAAATAAATGAAATTATTTAAAAGTTTTTATAAAAGAGAATATATATATATTATTAAAGTTAAATCCTTTTCTTTCAGATCATTAAAACTTGGATTGCCAAAAATCACAAATTTTCTCTTGTCATCCATTCTTTGTGTGTGTCTCTCTTCCTCTTATTTTTTTCAGCATTTCTGAGAAAACAGCCTTCCTGATTACTGCACTTACATATTGTCTATGTGAATGCTATGATCATTGCTCTCTACCTTGGCAAACCCACAGCCAAGAGTAGAGTCTCCCAGAAACAGGGAGGCTTTCATTGTGTTTATCAGCCAAGAAAGTCATATGTTGATGAGGGCAGGTAAAAACAAGAAACTTATGAGAGTTCATAAATTAGAAGTCAGAATAATACTTAGTTGGTCAGGCAGGTATTGACAGGGAGTAGCCTCAGAAACTACTCAGATGCTAGGAATGTTCACTGTTTTGAATGGGTTGGTGGTTATTCGGGTGCGTACACATTTTTAAAGTAATCAAGGTGTACGCTTGAGATCTGTGCACTTCTTGTAAGTTACACTTCAATTATTTTTTAAGATAAAGGAAGGCCCATTAAGAACTAAAAGTTGGAGAACCAGCTTTAAACACTGAGGCTAAGAGCACAGACTCTCCTGTGAAGCAGGCTTGGCCCCAGTTCTGTCACCACCTGGCCCTGTGATCTTCAACAAGCACCTTCAGTCTCTGACTCCAGTGTCTAGCCTGTAAAATGGAATAATAACAGTACACGCCCCAAAGGTGGGTAAGCAGAATTAAGGAGAAACAACGCTTTCTTGTACTTTAGACCAGGACCTTGTAACTAGTACACAGTTAATAGAGTACTAGTTATTATTGTTACATCTTTACCTTAAACAATTAGAGGATTGTTCATGGCTGGTAAGTCACATTTTGTTCTCCCCACTGGGAGAGATCAGAGAATCTGAAATAAGAAATGCAAGTAAGTTGATTATAAATTATGACAGCTCTTTGTGGCTGGTGTGTGGATTTTTCATTTATTTATTGTGTATTTACTCTGGCTCATCCTATGTACGTTGAAGTCTGCTTCAGGAATACATACTGCCAAAAAATGAAAGTATATATATATATATATTTTTATATATATATATTTTTAATTTTTCGTCTGCACTGGGTATTCATTGAGGTGTACGGGCTTCTCTATAGTTGTGGCCCATGGGCTTATAATAGTTGCCCTGTGGCATGTGGGATCTTAGTTCCTCGACCAGGGATCGAACCCACATCTCCTGCTTTGGAAGGTAGCTTCTTAATCACTGAACCACCAGGGAAGTCTCCAGAAAGTATAAATATATTTAAAAAATATATACAAGAGAGATATATTAGAGGGTTAAAACTAGGATGGAGAATAGAATGTAGAAATGCCTTCTGCCACTGGCATGTGGCTATCACTCCTCTCCCACCCCCAGAGAGTGCAGGGGGCTTTAGGCCTCCAAATAGGTCAGCTCTGAAAGCTCAGAAGCCTCCTCTGTACAAGAATGGGTGTTTCTGGGGCTCTGTCCTTGCTAAGGGTATTCTCTTGTTATTCTCGCTTAGTGTGTCCAACTTATCTGATGTGTGCTTAGAGGTACCCCTGGTGGCTCAGATGGTAAAGAATCTGCCTTGCAGTGCAGGAGACCCGCATTCGAAGCCTGTGTCAGGAAGATCCCCTGGCATGGCAACCCACTCCAGTATTCTTGTCTGGGAAATCCCCTGGACAGAAGAGCCTTGTGGGCTACAGTCCTTGGGGGTCACAAAGAGTCAGACATGACTGAGTGATGAACATACAAACACACAAGAGGCACCTACAAAAGTGAATTTCTTTTCACTTGGGTAAAATCATAAAAACAGGGGGAAAGAGCCCTTACTCTCATCCTGAGAATTAGTATGTGGGAATATCTATGATAGTGAAAAATCTGTTGGGGGCCAAATGTTCATCCCTTTCTAAAGATTCTTTTTTAGTGCATAGTTCCAGGTTTTCTGTTTTTTGGTGTTTTTTGGTTTTTTTTTTTTTTTTACTGCTAAGTGTTATTTTATTTAAAGCTTTACAGTCACACTCTTGGATGGGCGTGTTCAGCATGAATGGCAGCCGCACTTGAGGATCTACCTGGGGGCACCAAAATGAAAATCACAGCCAGACATCACCTTAAAATTACTAGGATTCTGGGCATAGGGAAGATGTTTTGAATTTATAGTGCTTCATACTCCATTCTAGACTTACACCCAGATCTATGCATAAAGGTCAGGTCTCATCAGTTGTTAAAATATTAAAGTTCTTCTCTACCAGTTGATAAATAACCACTGTACATAGCCCCCTGAGCAAAGTCCCTCCAATCAAAGACCTTCCCTCAGGACCCCAGGACTTGCTACAATTGGATGAAAGAAATAACCCTGACACAAGATTCTTCTCAGGCTCTGCACCAAAACCAAGGCCTGTGCCATTCTGCTGGTAAATATTTTAAATATTGCTCCTGAAATGAGAAATGGAGAACTTGAGTGGGCTGGATTTTAGATAAGATCAATTTAAGAAATGCCCCTTTTATATGTGCTTTGGGTCCTTTACAAAATCATAGTGGAAGACAGACTCTGTTATGAGTCTACTGTCTCATTACAGGATTAATGTGACAAATTTCTTGATTTCTTTGAGAGTGCCTTTTTTCTGGAAATGCAATTTGCTTCTCAGGAAATCTCTTGTGTTTTTAGTTGTCTTTTTGATTTGTCTTTTAGGAATTCCAGAATTTAAATTAATACTTAGTTTTAGTTCCAGCTTTTTTTTTTTTAAAGATATGCTTTCCTTTGTCCTCGCCTCTATCCACATCACATAGACCAGTGTACTTAACTTCTCTCTTGGGCCCCCAATTCATCTTTGTTTTCTTTTTTTCCACTTCTTGCTATATAATCTATCATTTATATTTTCTGTTTTGCTCCCTCTTGTGGCCTTTGTATTATGTGATGTGAGAAAGTAAAACTCTGATGGAGAAGGTAACAGTCTATCTTACAGTTCACCAGGTTGGGATAACAATGTAGATCAAACCAGATGCAAACATTACTGAAAGTATTTTTCCCAAGGACACGCTGCAGCTGTGAAGCATCAAAACAGCCCCCTTCTTTGAGTGATTTAGTCACTTTCGATGATTTTGTCAATGCAAAATTTAGTTCTGTGAAATCATAGATTATCACAAATTTGCCATTTGAAATTTTGTCAGTAAGAAGGAAATAGCCCGTTCTTATCTGGAGAATCTAAATTACACTGCCATAGAGAAGCAGCCTGGAATTCCTACCCCGGGGGTGGGGTGGGGGGGTGGGGGTGGGGTGATGAGACTTTCTGAATGACATTCCAGGTCTCTTGAAACTTTGTAGTTTCCAAGGAAACCGGGTCTACTTCACAGTCTCCAGTTGCTGTGAATCCTTGTACACACAGTCCTGCTTTGTTCTCAGCTTATTAAAACTACTTCATTTAACTTGCACCCAAACTCCATGCTTTCCTCGACACTACAGTGCCTCTTCCTTAGTTGATAAGAAGCTCCTTAGTCCCTCTAGTGTACAGACTCTTTTGGTGCAACAAGCCAATAAATCTGACTTAGTGAGACAAGTTTGCTCCAGCTGATCTCGTGTTGATGAGGCTAGCATATGTGTGACTTGCCACACATTGCTTTCTTGTTCTGAACGTCTTACTGGTCCCATTTCTATTATTCAGTTCCCGTTCATGATCCATCTTCTAGGTGAGTCCCCCCATCTCCATGCACAGTAATTCACCAGGCAAAACTCAGTGCTGCGTTAGTCCAGCTCAGCCATGGCTGCAGCCAGAGAAACGAGGGTGATGCCTCAGGCTGCAAATATCCACTTGGTTGAAGCACATGTGTTGGCATGTGGTTTACACTATGTTTATGCCCGTGCGGACAGGGCTTGTTTCATGGGAGATGGTGCTGGTTCCAGGACTGGTGGCTGGCTCATGGGGACATCCTGTCCTGGTGGTCCTAGTATCCGGCACTGTGGTGGTGGATGATGCTCCAATAATGGATGTGCCCAGGCCAGAGGATATGGGGCATCAGGGCTATCCCAGGGATGGTATTGCTGGTAGCAGGAGATGTTAGCAGGGACTTCTAGAGTTCACTCTAGAAGCTGGGGTGACAGAAATGGGGGTATCTGGGTTTTGTTGCAGGGATCCTAGTGCCTGGGGAATAGATTATCCAACATGATACACTTGTAGTGGAGAAAATTAATGGAGAGGCAGGTGTACTTAGAGCAGAGGGGTTGACTCTAACACAACTGTGGTGCTGGTTTGAGGGGAGGTATTCTGGTGGGAAGAGAGACAGTAGAAAGTGATTCTCCCGAAGCCACAGTCCCCAGAATAGAGACGAGTGTCTTACAGAAGAGGAGGCAGAATACGTGCATGGATGGTACCGCGGATGGTGGAGGCAGAAGCTGGAGGAAATGTGGCCATGGCTGATGGAGAAGTGGGAGATCTAGTCAATTATGGAAGCGGCCACCCACAGAGAAGAGGTTGTGCCGGGATAAAAGGAACGGCATCTGATACTCTTGTGATCTAGTCTCTGGGCATAAGGATAGTGCTGGAGGAAGAGACGACAGAAGAAGATTTACCCATGGATGAGGCAATGGTCACGACTTGGAGCAGAGGTGATATAATTGAACACAGTCGTTATAAGGTATAGTTCAGGCCGAGGCAGAAAAAGGAAAGACGACCTCAATAGAAGTAGGCTACCTTTATTCAGCCAAGGAGGGGCGACAGTCGGCCACCAGGCTGAGCATCGAGAGGGATCAGGGAGGCTCCATACTTGTCGGGAGATTTGTGTAAGTGATAAGGGAAATGTTAATCAGGAGGGGTGTTTGAGGTATACTTTAGTTGAGATGGCATTTGTAGTTGGGCAGTGGGTGATAAGTCTTTTGGGCAGGTATAGGGGGTGGAAGGTTTCTGGACAGGGGGTGATAAGTCCCAGATAGATGCAACCGGCCTGGAGCATCAGGGTAGGACCTAAAGTTCTGTTTTGTTTTGTTCGAAGTTAGATGATTCAGCAAGGGCCTTTGAAACTGTTGTTTTCTTTTCTAGGCCCAAAAACCTCCTTCAGTCTTGGTGATCAATAAAGTCGAGCTGAGTGTGCTCCAAATAGATATGAAAGAACCTGACCCACATGAAGAAGATGGTGACCCCAGGGACCTGGGCGAGAGGAGGGGGGACTCAGACAAGGCGGGAGGACATGATACAGAAGAGGCTGTAGAGAAGGGGGTGTCCGCACCAATGTTGTGTTTAGATGAGTAGTCTCTACGCTGATAGAAGAACAGTCTCAGTCACTGAAACAGCAGAAGGTATCGGAACAAAGTGGGTAGAATCAGTTCCATTATGAGTGCTGATGGCAAGTGCAGAGATGGGTGTTTTTTAACAGCAAGTGCCAGAGTATGAAAAAAAAGTTTTGATCTTGGACTAGAACAAGGTTGGCAAACTCTTCCTGTAAAGAGATAGATGGTAGATTTTTAAGCCATTTGGTCACAGTCTCTGTCACGATTATGCAAAGTAGCTGGAAAGCAGCTATAAATGTAAACAAATAGGTGTGGCTGTGTTCCAGCACTTTATTTGGAAAGACAAATAAGAAACAAGATTTGACTTGTGAAGTCTCCTTCGCATCCCCTGGACCAATACCAGTACTCAGTATTTTGAGATGGCCGCAGTGGTTTCAGAGGCCTGGGTGGGCGCAGACTCCACAGGGGTTCCTGAGGCTATGGTGGAAGCCATGGTGGGTGGTCTCAAAGCCTGTGCTGGTTTCACTGATGGAGACTGTGATGGGCCAGATGCCACCATGGAGGCCGTGGTGGTCTCAGTGGGCACTGTGGTAGCTGTGGCGGGCACAGAGGTTTTAGTGGGGACTGCTGCCGTAAGCAGCAGTGTGGGACTGCTGTGTAAGCACCTGTCCTCCTCTCAGGATTGGGGGCGGAGGCCATGGTGCTCTCAGATGTGGTGGTCCTGATGGTGGAGGCTGTGGTGGTCCTGATGGTGGAGGCTGTGGTGGACACGGATGTTGCTGCTGAGGCCCGGTAGTCTTAGAGACTTTGGAGGGGGCCTGGGTGGATTCAGAGATCAGAAGAGAGGGTGCCGGAACTTTCCCGGTGGTCCAGTGTTAAGACTCTAGCGCTTTCAGCACAAATGGATGGGTTCGATCCCTGGTCAGGGAACTAAGATCCCACAGCTTTCCCGCACAGCCAAAAACCGAGCATGTCGTGGGCACAGATGCTACGTGGAGGTGGTGGGGCTCTCAGAGACTGTGGCTGAGGCCAGGAGAGGGGACTAGCCTGAAACAGCCCCCTGCCGCCTTTTTCCTCGTCAGAGGGGTTCAGGGCGGTTGGAGGGCATCCGGAGCCGCCAGGGGGACGTTCCGCTGGGGGAAGCGAGGGTGGTGAGTCCGCAGCCGGGGGCTGTCGCCCTCTGGTGTCGCCCCTCCGCCAGACCGTGAGCCGGATTCGGGCTGACGCTGAGCTCTGCTAGGGAGCGAGTTCCGCAGCCGCAGGTCAAGTGGAGCCTCCAGGGACGGAGGGCCGCGTCCCCGCCTGGGGAACCCGGCGCCCCGGCTGCTCAGGCTGCCCCTCCGCTCTCGCACCCGGAGCCCCGTCCAGCTCTTGGGGTCTTGGGCGCCCTTGGCCAGGGCAGTGCTCTCCTCTCGCCCGGGACTGGGGCCCCGGGAATGGGGGCAGCGATAAGCCTGTGAGCCGGGAGCCGATTCCCTGGCTTGCCACTCACTCCTTAAGTAATTTTGCCTAACCCTAACCCAGCTCCAGAGCTTGTTAAAGGACTTGTCCTTAGATTTCCAAGTGATCATTATCCTGGGAGAGACAAGTGAGAAGGGAGACATTCAAGGCCGCGCCCTGGGGCCCACAGTCCCCCGTTTGTTTGGGGGAGATGAAGAACTTCCCCCACTCCTCCAAACACCGCCCTTTGACCCTGAGTGCTCCATTTTGGTGCCTTGAGGGGGAGGCATTGGTTGGGTTGGCTGTTTTGCTTTATTTTGTTTGAGTTCTTTGATTAGGGCCCTGGCTGGGAAAATTCAGTGTTTAAGAGTCTGGGGTTAGGGGGTATCTGCTTTCCTCCCAGGGCGAGTGACCTGTCCCAGCAGCTGTCACATGATCAGTCACCATCTGCCAAGAGTCTGGAAACCCGGCTGCCTCCTCCTTTTTTCCTGCAGCACCCCAGCCTTCTCTGGGAACCAGGCGTCCCTCTCTGCCTCCAGGCTCTCTCCAGGCACGTATGTTGGGGCTCCCTCTGCATCTGGCTTGCCTGCTTTTCAGAACCCATGTTACGGATCTGCAGCGGGAGATGCAGAGTTCCTCAGGCCTGAGGGCCCTCCCATCCCAGAGCTGGGTCCTGGCAGATGATCCAGTGATAAGAGGATCCAGACCAGGAGTGCTGTCCGTGATGGCCTTCCAGCCTCAGGCAAGGGGTTGCAAAAGCTGCCCACGACCCTGCTGCTTGATTCTGGACAGAGTCAAGGTTGGAAGGCCTTTGGCAAACTAGAGAGCCTTTCTCTTGCCTTTCTGTCTCACTCTTGCCTTATCCTCTTTTAGCAAGGATGAGACCCAAGGCTACATGGATGACAGGCAGATGTTCTGCCGGGACCTACGTCTGGACACAGAATGGTTTTTAGAGCAGGGCTGTTGTCTTAACAAGTACTGGATGTGGCAGATGTGCATAAATTTGGGCTTAATTCATTGGAGTCTTATTTTATTTTGTGTAGTACTGCCTTGTGATAACTTATTGAATTACTTAATTCCTATTTTCCTGTTTTGGTGTCTCAGATGAGAGCAATGTCTTATACTTCTTTGTAATCCTCAACAGAATGCATAATAGGTACTCAGAAATACTTGCTTACTAACCCATTTTCTCCTCATTTTGTCACCATGCAAATGAGCCAAGCATGAATTCAGGCTGGCTCTTCTTGAAATCCAGGAATGAGCCATTTTAGGAGCAATGGAAATTTGGCCTTCTCTTTCTCACCCTCCAAAGAATCCCTGACTTCTAGCCACTCCTGCTCAAGGTTCTCTGCAAGATCACAGCTAAAGCCAGGAACATATCAGGACTTTCTCCCAACTGATAGTCCAGTAATTATTATGCTTTATTTTATAATTATTTTACACTTTATTATAGAAAGGCCAATGGATAGAAAGAAGCTGTCATCAGCTGACTCTCCTTCTGCCCAACTGGTAATAGATGAAAGAACTTTAATAAAAATTGGAGAGAAAAACCCAGATGAAATGTCTGTAAGGAGAGAAATCAGAATCTGGGGTGAAGGTGTGAGGAGAGAGGATAGGGGCAGTAGAGAAGATAGGTGACTTCTACAGGAAAAAGCCAAGACTTTGGGGCTTTAGGGGAAGAGACAGGAAAATAAATGATGGGTGGGGAACACTGTCAAGGAAGGCCTGGGGTGGAGCTCCATGGAAGAGACTGCAGGCCAAACAAAAATCCCTCCCTGAGTGCCCAATGCACAACCCAGCAACAGGATGCCCAGTGTAGACATTTAGAAAAACTAAGGAATTCAGAAGGAAGAGGACCGAGCCATCTGGGTGGGAGATATTATTCTGTGGGATGATCTTTCCTGGAATTTTTCTGAGAATGTAGACGGTAGAGAAGGAAATCCTCTTTTCTTCTCAGATCCTATTTAAAAAAAAAAAAAAAAAAAAATCAAGGGCCCAGGGAACTGAGAGCCAAACCTGTCCACACACAAACTCTAAGTGAGAGGTGGAAATAACATAGGTTGGTCCTGAAACCCAGAGGCTCTGTCTTTTGACTCCCCTTGCCTATAATCCTGACTCAGTCAGGTCTGGAGCATTGCTTTCTAAGACTCCCCAGCTGTGCTGCTCCTCCCAAGACTGAGAGTCTCATATTGATCTCCACCCCATACATCCATCAAACGCCTTTTCATTTTCAGATCATCATCTTCTACAGAGAACACTTGCTTGTATTATTCATTCTTTTTTTCCTATACCCCAAACACATCCTTTTTGCTTATCGTTTATTTGCACATTGGCTGGTTTAAATAAGATCACAGCAGTTGAAGTGTTAGCGTGTTAACTCTCAGTACTTTGCCCTGCGTGGAGTCCAGGAAATAGGAACTGTGGGTCTCACTTGTGGGACTCACAGTTGTGGGTCCCTGTTATATGGGTCTCATCCAGGAAAGGGATAGGTCATGAAGAATCTGGGGGTGAGCAACTTCTGAATGATCATCGTGGGCCAGGGGTCTGGGATGGGCCGAGAGTCTGTTGCTCCATCAGGTAAACTGGGTAGGAATTGGAGCCCCCAACATTCTCTGAGTCATTATTCTCAGTGTTCTGGATCAGTGCACGGCGTGTTCGGAGCCAAGTAGGAGGCCTGTGATTGGGAGGAGAAAAGAGGAATGAATACCATCTGCCATGTCATTTGCCTTTATCAACACCCATAACTCAGGTCTTCGATTCTGTTCTCCCTGACCTTGGACCTTTGACTTGCTCCTTTCCCAAGATTCCATTCAAACCCTAATCCTTATTCGAGTCCCAGATTCAGTATAGAGTTCCAGAATTCATTTCCAGTCTCCTGTCATATTTTCCTTATCCGAGTGTCATCTATTCTCACCCCCAGACTCTGTCTCCAACCCCTACATTTTCCCTGCTTCACAGCTCTTTTTCTCAGTCACTGCTTGCTTCCCAATTTCATTTGTCATGTCTCATGCATCTATTTTTTTCCTCCATAGTTTCCACCACCACACTCCCTCTATTATCTTTTCCCACACCATGCTGCTTTTCCTTGACTTATCATTCCCTCCAGTTCTGATCCATACATCATCTCAACTCCCTGTTCCATGGATTCACCCGCCCTGGGCATTACTCTCTTTTACCAGGACAATCAGGCCGATGAACACCAGAAGGAGAATCACACTCCAACAGGATCACGACCACTATGGCCCATGCAGGGAAGGAATCACTCCCTTCCGTTTCTCCCTCTTGGACACCTCCTTGTGAGTCATCTTTGTTCTGCTGTGGATGGCTCCTGTTGTTGGGGGCTTCTGACACGATCGACCTGGGGGTGTGAAGGAACCAGTGGGTGCACACCGGGAAGCCTCAGTGTTACTGGTGCAAGGAGAAGTAGTGCTGATGGATGCGCCTCCTGTGACCCTCACTGCAGGTCTTGCATTCTCTGTGGCTGCCGTGTTTTTTGCTGGATTTTCTGTGAGTTTTATTGGAGCTTTTACGGTCTCAGTGACCGATGTGGTCTTTCTTGATGTCTAGTAGATTTTGCTGAACCTCCTGTGGTCTTATAATGGGTCCATGTGGTCTTTCCTTCATGTTCTGTGGGTGTTTCTGGGCTTCCTGTGGTCCTCTCATGGCCTGATGTGATCTTTTCTCCATGTCCTGTGCCTACAAAGGTTTCAGTGGTCCTCTCATGGTTTGATGTGGTCTTTCCTTCGTGTCCTGTGTACTTTTCTGAGGCTCCAGTGGCCCTCTCGTTGTCCCCTGTGGTCTTTCCTTTGTGTTCCGTGGACTTTTCTGGGGTTCCTGTGGTCCTCTCATGGCCCGATGTGATCTTTTCTCCATGTCCTGTGCCTACAAAGGTTTCAGTGGTCCTCTCATGGTTGGATGTGGTCCTTCCTTCATGTTCTGTGGGTGTTTCTGGGCTTCCTGTGGTCCTCTCATTGTCCCCTGTGGTTGATTGCTTGTGGTCAGTCACTTTTCTTGGGTTTTGTTTTGTCTTTTCAGTAGTCTTGTTTGAGGTGGTACTTGGTGTTACAACTTTGGCTGGTTTGCTTGTCACTATTGATCTGCTTGTTGTGCGCTTAAGACAAGTGGTACTCTTTCTGTTGGGTACTGGAGTTGTATGTCTTTCCCCTTCTGACCCTTTATCTGTATTAGCGGTGTCCTTAGGTTCAGAAGCACGTTCGTTGCGGATACTTGGCCCTATTCCTTGTTTTCTGGGGGTTCTGTTCAGAATTAGGAGGAGCAGCTTGGGTTGTGGAGCTTTGGTGAGCCAGCTTGGAGCCGTGCGTGGTAGTGCATTGGTGCCTTGGCTTATGGGTTCCCGTAGATTTCAGGGGGTCTGGAGAGCTGTGTTCTGAATGAAGAGCAGCGTGGTTAGACGGGGGGATGGAAACAGGGGCTGGAGTCAGAGAGAACAAATGATCAGATGTTGAGGATTTGCCAGTTTTATGGAGTTCTTGAAGTGTGGCAGCACCTGTGAAGGGAGAGAGACAAATAAGAAACTGGTTCCATGCTCTTCCCTGCTTCCCTTCTTATGTCATCTGTAGGGCTCCTTTTGTTATCCCAGATGTGTCTCCCCAGCCAGTCTCTTTGGAATACCCTGCTGTCTAATTCCTGTTCTCACCTCCAGTCTCTGGACCTCTATGTGTGGCTGTGCTTTCAGCAGGAATGCTGCCTCTCTCCTCTCCACCTTTGCTCCTCACTCCTCAGTTTTGATCTTCCTAGATTTATGGCCTTTTTCTTGATCTTTCTCAGCAAATAAGCTCCAACTTCATCTCAGTGCTCAAAAATTCTTTGTTAGTTACTCTTTCCTGCTACCTTCAATGTGACATGCCAGTTGTTTGTGTGACTATCAACCTCTGCCCAGGCTTCCCAGGTGGCACAGTGGTAAAGAACACACCTGCCAATGCAGGAGATGCAAGAGACACAGGTTCAGTCCCTGGGTCGGGAAGATCCCCTGGAGGGGGCAATGGCAACTCACTCCAGTATTCGTGCCTGGAAAATTCCGTGGACAGAGAAGCCTGGTGGGCTACAGTCCAGGAGTTGAGTAGAGTTGGACACAACTGAGCAACTGAGCTACAACCTCTACCCCTGTCCAGTTTATCACATTGTAAGGTTTTGAGAGGAATTATTGATGGTATTTTGCTTTGCAAGTGTAGCACTAGAGTTTATATACTTACGGAATAGAGTTGTCTTTCCATGGCAGAGCTGAGTGGAAAGGGAATAAGTGTCCTAATCTCCATCTTTCCATAATAGTCCAGCTCCATTCCAGATGTAAGTGTGTGAGAGACTAAGTAAGACCCCTAGCAAAACCTCCTACAGTAAGTAGACACCGGTGACTCATGAGAATATAAAAAGAGGGACAGAGGGTGGGTAGAGGAGGGGGTTGGGAAACTTTCATTTTGGTGATGAAGGTTGATCTGGATTCCAGGAAGCAGAAGAGAGGACTCAACCCTTATGGTTCCCCACTGGCTCCCCCTTCTCACACACCTGAAGCCCTCTTAGACAGATGCAGGTGGCCCTTTTGAAAGAAAAAGAGATTTACTTGGGGGTCCTAGTAGGTGTGAATGAGGCCGCTGGATTGGCAGGGACCGAATATGGTTAAGGACAGGGCGTGAACCCCATCAGTGAGCAGATATGGGCCTTAACTCTGTGGAAGAACACCAGTGGAGACAGAGGAGATGTCTCTGATCTCTAACCAGGAGAGCACGGGCCAGGACAGCGCTGAAGAGTGAGAGAGAGCGTCGTTACATAACCGAGATTTCCAGGCTCTGTTAGCTCAAGGCGGCGACCAGAGCCTGGACGCACCCCCAGTCACAGGAAATCACAATCCACCCAACCGCCTGCTGACTGCTTAGGAGGGCTGATGGCTGAGGAACGCAGTCCTTGAAAGAAACATGGGTGGACAAGGAAGGGTCAAGAGTGGGAGGGAAGCCCAAGTCCCTTGACAGATTCGAGGGTGGGGGAAGAGAGGAGGGCTGAACAATCAGGCCCTCGCTTCACTGGCTGGAGTCACTCTCTGACTTTCTTGGCAGCAATACTGATCACGTGTGTGTATGTGGGTGTGTGTGTGTGTATGTGTGTGTGTGTGTGTGTGTGTGTGTGTGTGTGTGTGTGCTCAGTCACTCAATCGTGTCCAGCTCTTTGCGACCCCATGGACTGTAGCTGGCCAGGCTCCTCTGTCCTTGGGATTCTCCAGGCAAGAATACTGGAGTAGGTTACCATGCCCTCTTCCAGGGGATCTTCCTGACCCATGTCTCCTGTGGTTCCTACATTGGCAGGAGGGTTCTTTGCCACTGAGGCACAAGGGAAACCCATGGCTATCATTTACTGGGGGCCTTCTTGGGGCCAGGCACTCTGCCAGTTGCCTCATAGCCATTCTTTCTGGGTTGTCTTCTAAGGTAATTGATCTCCCAGCTCCCCACAAGGCATCTCAGAAACTGTCAATGTCCCTGTTTTACAGCAAAGAAACTCGAGTTTCTTGGAGAAATGATGATTTGCACACAATGGTGACTTGGCCACGGCAATGGCCAACCTTTCTGGAACACCTACCAAGAGACAGGCAGGTCTTATGAAGGAGGACATGTGTTAACCCATTTACTTTTCACAGCAACCTTTTGAGATTGAGAATTTATTATTATCCTTTCCTTTTTATAGATGAGGAAACAAGGTTAAGAGAGGTTAAGCAATCTCCCCAAGGACACTCAGCAGATAAGAGGTTGAGCCAGAACTGGAACACATATTCTGGGCTCCCAAGTCAGGCTTTTACTGGTGAAGACCACACTCAGTTCAGTTCAGTTCGGTTCAGTCACTCAATCATATCCAGCTCTTTGCGACCCCATGGACTGCAGCATACCAGGCCTCCCTGTCCATCACCAACTGCTGCAGTTTACTTGAGTTGGTGATATAGCCCATAAGTCAGCCTAGTCTCTTGGGGGAAGAAAGAACATTGACATTGGTGGGACCCCTGAAGGATGCTGTTCACATACTTGCTCATTCAATCTTCACCATGAACTTGTGAGGCAAGTATATGATCTTATTATTTTACAGGTGAGAAAAGGGAGTTCAAAGAGGGTGAGTAATTGGCAAAGACAGGCTTTTCACTATACACCAGATGCTTTTAAATGGGATAAGGGATGACTAAATATCCATGGAGTGAAGAAATAGGCAGACGGGCAGTTCAGAACAGCCAATTCCACTGGCCTTAAGGAGTCAGAGGACAGGATGGAGTCCAGGCGCTATCCCTGACTAGCTTTGCATCTTCACTCAGGCCACTTAAATGCTCTGAAGGCTCAGGTCCTGAACAGTAAATAACAATGTCAACCTACCAGTTTAGTGTGAAGACTATAGGGAGTATGGAGCACTGAAGATTCTGAACTGTAGAAGACTTTTAAAGTAGTAGTCTTTGAAACAATCTCGGACTTTCTTGTTTTTCTCTTGGTAGTAAGGGAAGCTGAGCCTGTGGCCTTGCCCTCCAGCCTTCTGCAGCCCCAGAGGCCTCTTCTATCTGCCCTGGTTTCTACACCTCTGTGCCTACCTTGACTGCACCTTCAAAATGGAACTCCTCCACGTTCCTGAGCTGCTTCCTGTTTTATCAGCACAGCATTCATCACTTTCGAATGTATAGTAAGTGCAGTTTACTTCCCCCAGTGGCAGGGACTTTTATGTGTTTTATTCATCTCTATGTCTCCAATCTAGAACAATGTCTGGGCCATAGGAGGCACTTCATAAATATTTGTTGAATAGATAAATGAGGGAGTTTTTTAAGATTGATGAAAACTTTTCAGAAGCCATGCCAATAGCTTTTCATTATGCATATTGAGTAAAAAAAAACAAAACCATAATTGTGACCTCCAAAAGTTGGGAGACTAAGGGTTAACTGGTTAACTTCTGCTGGGTTAAGTAATGGAGTCCTGAGATGAAAAGATGTTGAAAGAAGACCTCTTACGCACCAGTTTTGGGATATCAGTTATTTAACCACAGGAGCCACATAGTCAATAACTAGACCTAGATAACTAGATTTTAGAATTCCAGATCTATGTCACATAGCTATGTAATCACTGATTATAAAAGCTGGAGCTGAAGCTCAGTGTAACCCATGGTCCTGAGTCTTGAGGCAAATCAGTAACTAAACCTCCGGGTTGAGATGACCGTGTCTTCTGCCCAGTAGATTTACCATTGGTAGAAACTTTCTTTTCCTAGGAAGTTTTCACCATGAGATATTCATTTCACTGGCTATAAAAATGATCTGAAGAGAACTGCTTTGGTCACTGAGGTATAAACAAAGAGGAAAACCTGGCTTTAGCACAAGACACTGGAGGTAGATACTCAGCCTGGATAAAATAATGAAAACAAATCTTACAATATCAAAACTGTGCGTACAGTTCCAAAGGCCTGTTATATCTGCTTCTTTCACTAGTTTGAAAAGAATATGGACATCCTACTAAGTAACTTGTGCCATGGGATCTCTGTCATAACAGCCTCACCCAAAAGAGTATTTCTGATGTTTCTTGATGTCCCATCCTTCAAAAATGGCGTACTCCATTTTCTTGCTTGTTAAAGTGTCTATATGGTTTAAGCACAACACGTGACCCAAAACACAGACATAGTAAAAAGAGGAAAGAGAAATACACTCAAATATTTGACTGGGCGACTGGGGTTTATTAGAAGAGATTTTCTTTTTCTATTTTTTCCCATCTTCTAGTTTCTAGGATGAGAATACATTATTTTTGTAGCAGAAATTAAGTCAAATGACACTTACTGCAGGAAAATGTCTTTTTAGATTCTCCCAGGACCTCAGCCCCATCTGTGCTTTCTGCAGTGATGATTTAATCTAGATTCTGCACCTGTGGTTCTGTGGGTGTATGATGCAGACTCTGGGGTTCTAGGATCTAGTTATCTGCGTCTGAGTATTGATTGGTCCTGTGGGCAAATGACAGGGCATACCCCAGAGCTGTGGGCTGAAGGTCTTCATCCACTCCTCTTGACACTCTTCCCTCCCCACCCTGGCCTCACCCTCTGCAGGACACAGTCCTGTCCTGGCCCTGACTCACACTCCACTTCCACCCTGACTCCCTCCCAACCTCCCCCAGCTTCAAGCCCTCCCCACCCATCACCCCCTTGGTCCACTCTGCAGGATCCGAGCACCCAGGGGCCCTTCCTTCCCCACCATCCCCTTGGTCCCAGCCAGCCAAACTCTAGCATGGCCGTCTCCCAGACCACACCCCCAGAGCCCGTGTCCTGCTCCAGAATTCAGATTTCAAGTGTGCCCTGCCCCTGTCCTATGCCCTAGAGCAGGGATCCCCAACCTCCAGGATCTAAAGCCTGATGATCTGAGTTGGGGCTGATGTAATAATAATAGAAATGAAGTGCATACAAATATAATGCGCTTGAATCATCCCCAAACCATCCCTCCTCACCATCCGGTCCGTGGAGAAATTTTCTTCCACGAAACTGGTCCCTGGTGCCAAAGAAGTTGGGGACCACTGACCTAGAGTAAATCTCCCTCAAAAGTGAATGTAAGAAAAAAAAAAATAAGTGAATGTGTGCGGAGCTGATTCGAGACTCATTCCCTCCTGCATCTGCAGGATCCTCTCCCTGGCCAGAAGCGTGACGGAGGGCTGGAGAGTGGCAGATTGGACAGCCAGCCTAACGGGAAGAGGAAGAGAAGGTGGGCGACACCGGAGTGGTGGCTCAGGGCGGCTCTGGTGCCTCTGAGGTGGGTGGGGGCAGGGCCTCCAATCACAGTGCTGCTGACACCTGGTGGAGACACAGAGATTCCTAGGCCCCTGCCCCTACTGTCCACCATCAGCCCCATCACCTGCCCCCGGCCCCTCCAGCCTCAACGTGACCCCTGAGCTCAGGGAAGGAGAAACGTCACCTTCGGTCAAACACTGTTGGAAGGAAAAGCTGCTGCCTCCCCTGCCCCAGAGTGTCCATACTTGGGCCTTTCTGGGCCCCTGGTTTGGGATCATCAAGGCTATTACCCGTGAATGACTCTATGCAATACGTAGAGAATCCTTCTGAACCTATTTCTGCCAATTTTCTACCTTGTAAAGACCCTCCTCTGAATTGCCCAGGCCCCTCCAAACCACCCCCATGTTTGGACATCTCTGCTCCCCAGTTTCAGTCGCAGAACTCTCTTTTAATTAAGTGAACTAATTTTGCAATTTCACTTTACCTGGTGACGTCTATTTGGCTTGTCAAACTTTTTTTTAATTTTTATTGGAATATAGTTGATTTACAATGTATTAGTTTCAGGTGTACAGTAAAGTAAATCAGATATATCTCCACTCTTCTATTTTTCTTTTTTAGATTCTTTTCCCATACTGGCCATCATCAAACTTTTCTATATTCACTTTCTTCCCAAAGCCTTGGGATGTTTCCCAACTGTAAATGGGGATAAAACCACACACCTTATTGAATTGTCATGAGGATTAAGTAAATAAACATAGATGAAATGCCTAGAATGACACTTGGTGTGTAGTAACCAGTTGGCTAGGTGCATCCTCCCATTTTACAGAAGCCCAGACTAAGCACCTGGGCCAGAGTCAGGGCTGGAACGCAGGTTGGTGCAGAACAAGGAAAGAAATGCTCTTTATGTGCCCGAGGACAGTGGTGGGGGTGGCGTGGCAGGATCCCCACTTGCCTCTGTGATGTTAGACAAGCATTTCACCTCTCTGAGCCTCACTTTCCTCACTATAAAATGGGACATCACTAATCACCTCAGGGATTTGAGGACATGAAACGAGGTGAAGTACTTTGAACACCTGTGAATTCCTTGCACAGAGCAAATGCTCAGGGAGCGTCAGATCCCCACAGCTGCTCACCCAGGACTGCCAGCAGCCAGACGGGAAGAAGCCCCTCTTTGGTGTCTGCAGTCTTGCAGGCCACGTTTTAGCAGAGCGAAGCAGAGCATAGGCTGTGTTTCATCTCCAACATGCCCTCAGCTGGCAAATTTGAGCAGTGTACACCCTAGACAACCGCCTGCAGCAGTTTGGAACCCACCCGTCTTCCCACCACATATTCACTTGCTGTTCACTTCTGTGATGGTCAGCCATAGGCTGTTGAAGAAGAAGGAGTTAAGAAACAACTCCCTCTCTGTTTTCTATGCCCCTGTGTGATGGTGACCCCTTGCCTCTGAGGGCATCTTACCTGCCTCCTGAGAGGTGAGAAGGAAGAGGAAGAAGCACTGGAGGCCAAAGACGGAACGGATGTAGTGGGCTGGCTGGGCCATGTTGGAGCTGGATGGCTGCTTGAGGCTGTGGGTTGGGGTCCCCTCAGCTTATATGGGCCCAGCTTTGACGTCATGGGGGCTGGGGCTCCTCAGGCCAAAATCTTAAACAAATGGAACCGCCCGCCTTGCACGGGTGCCCTGATAACAGGAGACCACAGTGGCTTCGTCATGTAGCAGGGAACATGGGTGTCTACCCAAGAGGTGGGATCTGGGGGCAGGGAAAGGCAAATGGGAGGAACCAACTCCTGCCCCCGCCCCAGGAGAGGTTGGGGGTTGGGTGGGTGGCGTCTGGGGTTCTGGGCTGGTGGGGAGCAGACGGTGGCTTCTAGAAAGACTGAGATCTGGCTGGGGTGAGATGGGGAGGGGGACAGTTGGATTCCTGGATTCTGGGAAGAGATTCAAATTCTGATTCTTCTTCAGCTGCACCCTCCGCTTTCCACTTGTCTTACGTCAGCCCAGCTCTCCACACCCCCTTACTCACACACGTTCACTCTTTTTGCCCTGGGTGGAGCTGCCCATGAGTATGAGGTGAAAGAGCAGAGACGGGGGAAAGCCCTCCAGTGGCCGGCTCCTGCAAAGGCAGGTGCTTCCAGGTGTCCAGAGATGACACACCAAGAAGTGGGGACAGTGGGGATGGAGACAAGGCAGACATGGACCCCCAGGGACTGCCGGATCCCTCAGCAGGGGGTGGCAGCCGGTCCAGAGGCACTGAAGCCGGGGTCTTTGGCAGAAATCCTCAGCAGACAGGGGCCCTGCCTTCACTCCCCAACCCCCTCCTCTCCCGCCTCGGCCCAGCCAACGGCGGGCCTGCTGCTGTCTCTGCCTTCAAGCCCCCATTCACCCCTAAACAGAAATGCAGACCTCTCATGTGTAGGACCTCCGTGGAGTCTCCCGCTCCCTTTCGTCCTGATTCCCTGCCTGAAGGAAACGTTAGCTCAGACGTTGTCAAAGTTCATACACTGCACTCCCAGGAGACAGTGCCTGGGGCTGGCATAGGGGGAGGACAGGCTCCCTGGGATTCTAAGGAGAGAGGAAGCCCCTATTGCTCGCTTCATTTGTTCACGGTGGGTCTCCTCTACTGGGGAGTCAGCAGCCCGCGAGGTCTTTGCCATGATTGCTGCTGCAGCCCCAGGACCAGGGCCAGGGCCTGGTACACGGGACGGGACGCAGTCAATCGTGCTGACTTGGCTGAATGGAGGAAGCCAGGGCTGGCTCCTACCTCTAGGGGCGAGTGGAGCAGGCAGAGAGGGTGGAGAGGGCCGGGCCTGGAGGGCAGGGCGCTAGGGCCCTGGGGCCGCGGGGCTCATGGGAGGACTAGAGGGCCCAACTTGTGAATCCATTTCAATACTTGGCATGATTGGTCCCTAAGACCTAGGCAGGGCTGGAAAGGAAGGGAAGAGGAGAGGCCAGCTGCTCATTAACACAATTAGGCGAGTAATTGGGCTCCATGAAATCAGACCAAAGCCTGACTGCTCAGAACTGGGTAGCCTGCCTCCCAAGCAATGCTTCCTATAGGGTGGGAGACTGAGGCAGACCTCTGCCTCTCCGTCTGGACCCAGGAGGGACTGAAAATCCCCTTTTCCACTAATCTGGCCCCACCCCCACGCTTTCCTCCAGGGGCACAGGTCTCCAGGAGAGTAGTTCCCAACAAGGAGAGGCAACTTTGTCCCCTGGGGACATTTGGCAATGTCTAGAGACAACCTTCGGCGAAGGCAATGGCACCCCACTCCAGTACTCTTGCCTGGAAAATCCTATGAACAAAGGAGCCTGGTAGGCTGCAGTCCATGGGGTCGCTAAGAGTCAGACACGACTGAAGTGACTGAGCGACTTCCCTTTCACTTTTCATTTCTATGCATTGGAGAAGGAAATGGCAACCCACTCCAGTGTTCTTGCCTGGAGAATCCCAGGGACAGGGGAGCCTGGTGGGCTGCCGTCTATGGGGTCGCACAGAGTCGGATACGACTGAAGTGACTTAGCAGTAGCAGCAGAGACAACCTTATTGGAGAAGAAAATAGCAACCCACTCCAGTGTTCTTGCCTGGAGAATCCCAGGGACGGGGTAGCCTGGTGGGCTGCCGTCTATGGGGTCGCACAGAGTTGAACACGACTGAAGCGACTTAGCAGCAGCAGCAGCAGAGACAACCTTGTCCCACCTTAGAGGGGGTTGCTCCTGGCATCCAGTGGGTAGAGGCCAGAGGGGCTCCTGGCCATCCTGCAAGTCACAGGACAGCCCCACAGCAAAGAACTCTCCAGCTCACAGCAGTGGTGCTCAGGGTGAGACTCTCTGCCTTTGCTGTGTAAATAAACATTTCCCATTCTCTTTTAGCCACAACGTCCCCCAGAGGACACATGCATCAGATGTGGAAGAACTTAGAGGTATGTGCAGGCTCTTGATTTCAGCAGGGTTGTTGTGTCTGAGCTGTGATAGGTTGTGTGAGATGATGGCTCAGTCATGTCCGACCCTTTGCAACCCCGTGGACTGCAACCCACCAGGCTCCTCTGTCTATGGGATTCTCCAGGCAAGAATACTGGAGTGGGTTGCCATTTCCTCCTCCAGCGGATATTCCTGACCCAGGGATCAAGCCCGTGTCTCTTGCGTCTCCTGTGTTGGCAGGAGATTCTATACCATTGCACCACCTGGGCTGAGAGGTTCACAAAACAACCCTACCAGCTACTGATGGCTGAGCTGTTCTAGATACAGAGAAACGCGGTTAGCACCTTACATTGTTGTAACCTATGAGGTTAGCAATGTCAGCCTCATTTTACAACTTGAGAATGAACAAGCTCAGTTCAGGGAAGTGATTTAAATGCCCAAGGTCACACATCTGATAAGTGGCAGAGACCAGACCTGGTTGGTGCCTGCCCGATGGCAAAGCACTTAGACAATTACACAGTGGCTGGGAGACCAGGGAGTGCTACTGTTTTATTTAGCAAGAGTTGTGCCCACCACCCATGTGGAGTGGTCTAAGCAGGGGCGTCACAGAGCAGGGTTCCTCACCTGTACTGAGGTGAGAGAACTGAAGGTCTCAAGAGGGTCAGGAGCCAGCCCAAGGGGGCTCCTTATAGAAAAAGGCGGACCCCCATCCTGTTCCCCAGGGGTCCCAAGCAAAGTGTCCTCAGGTAAGTTCTCTGATAGTTGGGGAAGAGGATGGGAACAGGAAGAAAGCATGAGGAGAGGAGGTTCCCACTGCCCAGATCGGGATTCCGTGAAGGCTGGAAGACCCCTGGAGACCATGGTGCCCTAGTCCCTCCTTCTGCAGGTGAGAAAACTGCATCAGAGTCTTCAGTGACTTGAGTGAATCTGCTCAGGGAAGGAAGGAGGAAGGCCATCAGGAGAGGGGCATAGGCGATCCTGGCCGCGCCCCTTCACTTGACGGAGTAGCGCTGGCTGGTGGCCTCATGGTGGCAGCCATAAGGGGTCACAGAGGCACAACTGCACCCCATGGTCATCTGCTTCTGGAACTCGCAGGCCTGTGAGATGAGGGATGGATAGGAAGGGTTAACTAAGCTGCCCAGCCCTCAGCTCTCCCCATGGACTGCGGCCTCCTCAACAACTCAGGTTCTCAAAGCTCCTCTTTCTGCAAAAACAGTAATGGTAATGAACCGGACTAACTTGCTGAGCACTTACTATGTGCTCGGGCTTCCCTGGTGGCTCAGGGTTAAGGCGTCTGCCTGCAATGCGGGAGACCTAGGTTTGATCCCTGGGTTGGGAAGATTCCCTGGAGAAGGAAATGGCAACCCACTCCAGTATTCTTGCCTGGAGAATCCCATAGATGGAGCAGCCTGGTGGGCTATAGTCCAGGGGGTCACAAAGAGTCGGACACAACTGAGCAACTTCACTTCACTTACTATGAGCCAAGCACCTAAGCAGTTACATGTGTAAGCTCATTTTACCCCCAGCACCCCTTTGAGATGCATACTATCAATATTTTATCCAGGACTCAATTACCTTATCAGTAGAATAAGAGACAATAATATTGCTTGTATCACAGGGTTGCTGTGAGCTAAAATATGTACAATACCTGGCACAAAATAAGTGCTATTTAAGTGTCAGTTATTACTTATTGAGTAATACAGAACAGAGAGAGGCTGAGTAACTTGCACAAGGTCACACAGCCATAATGACAGAGCCAGGATTCAAAACCCAAGTTATAATGTAATTCCATGAAGTTGACTCTTCACTGCCTAGAGCTGAATGTAGTGCCTCCATGGGCTGGTCAGCCTGCAGCGTTCCCCTGCCTCTCTTTCAGTGGCCCCAACCCCCATCCCTGCCCAATCGATGTTTCCTCTCAGCCACCCAAACTGCGATCCCTTTCCCCCTCATCCCTCCCTAAGTGTGAAGCTGTCATTTTCCCCTGAAGCCCCTGTCCTTCTGGGGCACCAGGGCCAGCCCCACTGGCTTCAGGGGCCCACACATTTGGACCACAGCTTCACTCACCTTTTGATACCATACAGCAGGCTGACAATTGCTGCCACCAAAGATAGAGTGATCAACACGATGGCCCAGTCGGGGACAGAGCCTTTCTCTTGCGGCTTTGGGCCTGAGGACCAGAGAGGGACTGTGACCGAGGCAGGTGGGACCTCAATCCCCCAACTCCCCACTGCCCTCTGTAACTTTGCATCTTTCCTTCTGTGACTCTGACATCTACGTGACTCTGAGACCATGTTGCTCGGTGTCTTGTCATCTGGGAATAGAATTTCAGGGGAGGGGTTTCAAAGGGCTTCACTCCAATCCGCACTCACTTCTTCCCTAACACCTGTGGATGCATTTGTCAGTCTGAAGTCCTCACTGACATCCATGCCTCGCCATCTTTCTGAACCATCCTCCATATCCCAGGCTGTTGTTGAGCCTCTCTCATCTGCCATGCCTCTGCACTCTGACAGCCCCGTAGGTCCCTCATCTTATTCAGAGGCTGCCCCTCCGCCCTCCTCACCACCCAACCCTGACTCTGCTCTTTAGGGGGAAAGGGAGCCAGAGCCAGTTCTCTTGTTTTCCCTTCGCTCTGCAGACTGCCTGGTGGGGATACTTGGATTGAGCAGGAGGGAGGAAGGAGACAGAGAGAGGAGGAGGACAGGATCTCGGGAGGGATACTTGTTGCCCTGCAAAGACAGGTTGGGCCATGAGGAATATATTTGAAAACCTTTTGAGGAAGCGATCAGGTAACAGCCATTCAGCTTCTGGTGTGACCAGAGGCTTGAGGGGCACTGAAACCCCTTAAAGAACTGGAGACGTTCTTAGGTGTACTCAAAACACAGTAGAAAGCAGGCCTTAAGCCTGTCCCTACAATGGCAACCCACTCCAGTATTCTTGCCTGGAGAATTCCATGGACAGAGGAGCCTGGTGGCCCCAGACCATAAGGTCGCAAAGAGTCGGACACGACTGAATGATGAACACTTTCACATTTTCACACTCCTCTCCAGGAGCTGGGCTGCCTGCCGGTCAGTGACCCAATGCAAACAAGAGCGCCTTACTGGTTGGGATGCTGAGCCCAGAGGAGGTGGTGGCTGCTCCAGCTGTGGTGGCTGTGGAACCACCTGAGACAGCCCCACCTGGTGTGGAAGCCCCAGGCATGGGTAAAGCAGCTCCAAGGGCTGTTGTTGCCGGAGACAGATCCTAGAAAGGCAGAGGGGAAAACAGGTGGATATCTGAGTGGTAGCAGAAGCAGAAATCCTATCCAGTGCCCTCTCAGTTGAAATCCTGGCAAGTGTTTGGTAAATGAAAATAAAAGGACTGAGCAAAGCTAAGACAGTCTTAAAAACAGAAGTGGAAGGCTTATACTACCAGATCTTAAGACTGGCTGCAAAGCTGCAGACATTAAGGACTGTGGCCCTGGAGTAAGAACAGACAGAAGAGCCCAGAAATAGACTAGGTCACTTTACTTTCAATAAAGGGACTCATACATTTCAATGGTGGGGAGAGAGGGAGAGTCTTTGAAATGAGTGGTTCCAGGGCAACTGGTTATCTGTAAGAGTAGAAAAGAGATCTTGACCCCTCCCTCATTCCATACACAGAAATTAATCTGAGATATGTCATAGGCTTAACTTTGAAAGCTAAGATTCTTAGATTCAAAGAGTCTAACTTTGAAAGTAAAGCTTCTGGAAGAACGCATCAGAGGATATTTTCATGACCTTGAAGTAGGCAAAAAAAGTGTCTCAGGCAGGATATAAAAGCACTACAAGAGAAAAAGTTGATAAGTTGAAAAGCAGAAGGGGGCCTTTGTATAGCCACCAAAGCCAGGACTGCTTTAGTGAGGGTCTGGGAGCTAACGACTTATTTGTGGCTGAGCCCAGGAAGCGCCCACCTAGAGCTGCAGGCAAAGCCAAAGAGCTCTTTAGAGCTGGATTGAGCAACAGAAGTGTCACCTGGCAATGCTGATGCTGCTCCTGATGGGCTGCCAGAAATGGTCAGAGTTAAAGTCTGAGGATTACTGGGCAAAGCCCCAGGTGTTGAAGAAACTGTAGAGAAATTCACAGAGACAGTGGGGAGACCCGCAGAGACATCCCCAGAGACAGTGGGGAGACCAGCAGAGACGTGGGGAGACCAGCAGAGACAGTGGGGAGACCTGCAGAGACAGTGGGGAGACCCGCAGAGACAGTGGGGAGACCGGCAGAGACAGTGGGGAGACCAGAAGAGACAGTGGGGAGACCTGCAGAGATAGTAGAGAGACCTGCAGAGACAGTGGGGACACCCGCAGAGACAGTAGGGAGACCTGCAGAGACAGTGGGGACACCCGCAGAGACAGTGGGGAGACCGGCAGAGACAGTGGGGAGACCGGCAGAGACAGTAGGTAGACCTGCAGAGACAGTGGGGACACCCGCAGAGACAGTGGGGAGTCCAGCAGAGACATCCCCAGAGACAGTGGGGAGACCCGCAGAGATGTGGGGGAGACCAGCAGAGACAGTGGGGAGACCGGCAGAGACAGTGGGGAGACCCACAGAGACAGTGGGGAGACCAGCAGAGACATCCCCAGAGATGGTGGGGAGACCTGCATTGATGGCAGGGAGACCAGCAGAGACGGTGAGGAGACCTCCAGAGTTAGCTGTCCCCGACGGGATCAGCTGAGCTATTCCAGAAGAAAAATGAGAAGATGGAGTTAGAAGAGCTGGTCCTCTCCCTGGATCTGGTCCACATCTCGCCCCTATACCCCCGTTCTCACCGTAGCCAGCGAAGGCCTGCAGGCCCAGGAGCAGCACCAGTGCAGCAGCCATGGGGCCCGCTGAGATGCGCTTCCAGGACCGTCTCCCTGGCTCTTTAAAGGCTTTACGGCCCTATTAGCAGGCTCAGGAGAGCCAGGTGTGCCAGGGCCTCCATCAACACCAGGATCTTCATTCCCAGGGAGAGGCCACCCAGCTGTCCCCAGGGGGATTAACCTGTCCCAGCTTGATTCCAGGAAGCACTGGGCGAGGGGGAGAGTGAGTAAGAGCCTGAGGATTCTCCTTCCAGGCTCTCGGGCTCTTTCTGGGTTCAGGATCTAACCCCCAGGTCAGAGTCAGTCCCTATTCCAGACCTTCTCTGAAGGGGAGAGACCCAGGTCTCCTATCCCAAGGTCCTTGTGCTCCTAGAAATATGACCTTGCAGGGGTGAGGGGTGTATGCGTCCCTTGGGGACGCAGCGGGTGGAGAATGACTGACATAGCCTGGGGACCCATCTGACTTTTAGGAGAGACCAGGGCAGGGCAGGAGGGTGAACACCTGAGCCATCCCTGCTTCAGAGTGGCTGCAGCCCACAGAACTTTCCATTCCTTTGGCGGAAAAGGGGTAATGAGAGGAGAGGGGCACCAGGCAAGACAATCATCTGTTCAGGGGCAGTGGGATGAGCAGCTTCAGAACCCAGCTCTGGATCCACTGCGCTGGAATCCACCACTTCCAAGCTGTGCACTCTCGGGCGAGTAGTCGTGTGACCTATCAAAGTCTTCACCCCTAAAACTGGGGTGAGGCAGTACCTACTTCACAGGGCCATAAGGATTAAAGGAAATAATGTTTCTAAGGTGCCCAGCACACAGCAGCCTCAGCTGGATGACATGGAGAGATGAGCGCCCGCTGGGAAAGACAGAGGCACGCTCCCACTCTCCTCTTAGGAGGACTCAGATACCCAAAAGCGCCTCTCTGAGTTCCCGCTTCCTCCCCGCTGCTCCTGCTTCCTATGTCTGCTGAGCCTTTTGTCCCTGAATTCCTCCCACTCTGGGCCTCCTGCATCCAGTACACAGCTTAGAGCCCCTGGGTTGCTCGTTATTTACATTTTTGGTATAGACAGTGTCTCCCTCCATCTCTCCATCTTACTGGTCCTGCTTTAGGCTTTTCTTCCTGACTCTGCCCTGTACCCTCTCTGTCTCTATCCACCTACTCAGGAGCCCACTGGTTTGGGGGAAAGGGAAAGAAGCCACATAGGGAGGCAACTAAGATGATTCTAGAGGGTTTACACGACTAGTTTGTCAATCTGTTGAGCTTATCCCTGTGTCTGGCATAATGACAGCCTGGTCTATCTCTAACCTCTCTGCTACTGACTTACTTTGTGACCTTAATAAGTCATTTTCCCTCTCTGAGCCTTAGTTTCCTATTTTTTTTAAAGGAAAAAGGGTAGGACCTGGTGGTCCAGAGGCTAGGACCACACTCCCAATGCAGGGGGCCTGGAGTTGGATCCCTAGTCAGGGAACTAGATCCCATATGCTGCAACTAAGACTCAGTGCCATCAAACAAAATAAATAAATAAGAAAAAAAGGTAAACTAGACAGATTCCAAATTCCCTCTACATCCTGTCCTTGTGTTTGCCACTCTGAGCAACTTGGGAAAGGGCTTTGGTTAAGAGTATGAAGGGATTTCTTTTGCGTGAGCGCTCAAGGCAGGATGTAGTGGGGATAGTTGATGAAACTGCATCTCCGCCCAAGTTGCTAGGATATGTTAGACTAAAACAGAATACTCAGAGATGAAAGTTCCCCCTCACCTAGAAAGTCACTGTGGCTGAGGGAGCAGGACATGGGTTTGGGTAGAACTCGGTATAATCTACCCCTCCCTTTCAGGCCCACATTCCTGAGCCCTTGGGTGGCATGGCTGATAGAAATTAATCGCAGTTAATAATTAATCCCTAAAGAGCAATGAGAGGCCCAGGCGTGGGTGGGGCCCAGACACCAGCACGAATGGACACCTCCCAACTTCCCTCCCTGGGGCACCCACTCCCTCTCAAGCTTTGCGACGTGGGGGAGAAGTGGGACACGGGATTGAGGAAAGGGGACCACCCTCCCTTTCCCCAACAGCCCAGTGAATGGCCCTCTCCCAGGTCCTCAGAGCCTTATTGAGAGAACTGGAAAATCCAGTTGCCCAGCCCCCCTTCCCATCACCCCACAACGCACCATTGCTCAGGACTGAGTGGGGAGCAGGAAGGCCGGCCGGGTGAGGAGAAGCCAGCGGGCCTTCAGACATCTCTTCCAGCATCTGAGAAGCAAGTGGGTAGAGCCGCAATGGGGACGGGGCTGCCCCTCGTCCTCCCTCCTGACCCTCGTCGTCATCTCACAGGGGGCAGGTGAGTCTGGAGGGCTACACACCTGGCCCCCAAGACGAGAAGGGGGTGAGAGAGACATGGAGGCACCCTAGTCCTGAGGTCCTGAGGGCTCAGGGCTGAACTGCAGCAAGAGGGTCTGGAAGGAATGAAAGACCTCGGGTTGGGGGTGGGGCAGGAGGGGCGCCCGCACCCCTGAGGGGAGCCTGTTCCCGGCAGCTGGGTCCTCAGCTGCGCATCTGGATCCCTAGGGCCGGGAATGACTTTGCAACTGAAGTTGAAGAACTCCCTTCTGGTAAATTCCTCCTACGATTCCAGCTTCCTGGACTTTCTCCAGAAGGTAGTCCTTTGGGAGGGAAACAGGGGGCTGTGTGAACTTGGAGTGCGTTTCTGCGTTGGTCTGGGCGGCTGGCCGCCCCCAGGTGTGAGTGAGAGCCATCTTACACCTCGCCCTCTGGCCCTTTGTCTCCCCTCAGTTCTGCCTCCTCCTCCACCTCCCCTTGGGGACCAACGTCACCCTGCATCAAGCAGGGTCCTCACAGCACACCACCTGCAGAGTCTGAGAGCAGCTGAAGCCTGTGCCCTTCTCGGCTGGGGTATCCAGTCCCCGGGGAGCAGGCGCCATCCCCGACCCTGTCTTCCAGCAGGCCCTCACCCTGCTCAGTGGCAGTAAATATGCTGAATTCAGTGACCTGACTTTGTGGGTTCATGCGTGGAGGGGCTGGCAGGAAAAGGGAACTGGGTACTCGAGTCTCCGACTCTCTTGCGCAGCAGAGGGTTTCCCCAGTGGATGTGCTCTCTCCTAACACCATGCCAAAGGCCTACTTGGGGACACACACACACACACTTCAAGTTGAGTTCCTTAGAGCACCTGGGAATAAAGGAAAGGAACCTTTACTGAATTCCTGCTTTGTTCCAGGCAAGAGGCTTTCTCGTGTCAATGCCTGCAGCAGGCTCCCATGTAGCATAATAGATCTCATTATCCCATTTTACAGATGAGGAAATCGAGGCTTGAGAGGGTAAGTCACTTGAGGTCCATTAGCAGTGGAGACGTCTGACACCAGACAAATGCCTTGGCTTAAGCAAGATTTTCACTGCCTCTCCCTTTGCTTTCACTCCCGGGGCTGGGGGCTCAGGAACCTCAGGCAGGGATGTGGGCAGAACACGCCCAGGGATCCACACAGGTGAGTCAGGGTAGCAGGTGGGGTGGGGACCGTTGATGTGAGAGATGAGGGGTTCAGCTTGTGAGAGGATGGTCAGCCTGGCAGAACAGATGGGGAAACAGCATGGGTGCCTATGGGAACGTGTAACCCCACAGGCCCACGCTTATGTCCTAGATGACTTTCTTATTCTCCTAGAACTCTTTTTTTTTTTCCTGCTCTGGGTATTAGTTGAGGCATGTGGGATCTAGTTCTCTGGGCAGGGATCAAACCCAGCCCCCAGATTAGAAGCTCTAAGTCTGGTGTTTGCTTCGGCAGCACATATACTAAAAATCGGAACGATGCAGAGATTAGCATGGCCCCTGTGCAAGGATGACATGCAAATTCGTGAAGCGTTCCTTATTTTATTTCATGTTGAGGTTTGACAGAAAACAACAAAATTCTGTAAAGCAATTATCCTTCAATAAAAAAGATTTTAAGAGCCATTAGAAAAAGAAGCTCAAAGTCTGTTAAGTGTAGACCACCAGGGAAGTCCCAGTCTCTACTGCTTTACCAGCAAAATGAGGATAATGGTAGTACCTGCTTCCTTGGACTGTCCTGAGGATTCCATGAATAAGCTACTGAGGACACTTGCCATGGTACCTGTCAGATAAGTGGGTCTGGGAGGTAGGAACTTTTATTAGGGTGGAAACCTGGCCCCACTATAGAAGTCTTAGTCCCCAAGGCTCTTCCTTCTCCTGCCCTTTTTTTTTTTTTTTGGCTGCACGACATGCAGGAGTCCTGTTCCCAGATCAGATCAGGGGTTGAACCTAGCCCCCTTGCAGTGGAAACCAACCACTGGACCACCAGGAAAGTCCCACCTCCTGCTGTTCTTAAGGCAGGCACTCATCTTACTCCACACTCAAGATGCTCTTGACTTCTTACTGGCTGACTCTAAATGCAAGCATGCAGCCCAGACTTGACCGTGAAGGGCTACTGGTATGTATGCCTGCTTCCTGCTCTCCACAGTACCTGTCCTACCAACCCGCTCCTGCCCCGCACAGCATCACCACCACATGAAACTAGAGACTGACTCCTTTGGAGCAAGGGAAAGGCAACAGTTCCAAATGGAGTATCCCTGAAGATAGGAAAGCATAAGAAAAAAAAATTTCCATTGTTTCCTTGACAACTGTCCTGAGACTATTACCCCTGGAGGAGGAGAGGTAGCTGGGGGCTCTGTAGGACCCCAATATTTCATGACTGACCCCTAGGCTGCACCAGTGGGCAGGTGGGTCAGGTGACTAGACCCCCAAACAAGTTGAGGGGTTGAATGTCTGGATCTCCAAAAGGACGGAGGAACAGACCAACTGCTTTTTATTTATTTTATATGTGTTATTTTTCTGACTCTTGATATAATCAAAGCAGGAAAAAAAGTGAAAGTGTAGTGTAGTCATTCAGTCGCATCAGACTCTTTGCAACCCATGGACTTTAGCTTATCAGGGCTCCTCTGTGCATGGAATTCTCTAGGCAAGAATACTGGAGTGGGTTGCTATTCCCTTCTCCAGGGGATCTTCCCAGTTCAGGGATGGAACCTGGGTCTCCTGCATTGCAGGCAGATTCTTTACCATCTGAGCCACAAGGGAAGCCTGAATTGAGGTATAAAAGAGCAGATTTTTGTTTCTCCCCATTGGTAAATCCAGGGGATCAGAATAGAGCCCAGCATGTAATAGGTGTTCAAGAAAAAGGAAGGTGCTCACTCCCTCCTTTTCCTTCCCCTCTGGTGGGATGTGGTATACTGGTGGGAGCATTCCTTGGACCCAGACTTGGGAAGAGTGTATCAAGACGGCAGGAAAGTAAGATCAAAAGGGATACAGACTTCTCCATTGCGGAGTCCTACACTGCTTCCGCCTAGCAAAAGAAACACCATTATCTTTGTTGCTGTTTAAAAATAACTTTTATTTTTTAATTGAAGTATAGCTGATTCATAATATTAGTTTCAGATGTACGACATAGTGATTCAATATTTTTATAGATTAGCCACCACTATCTCTGAAGCTTGGTTACAGCAGGCAGATAACTGGCACCTAACTTCCTGGGCTGAACTCCAGTAATTCCAGCTAATACTGTGGACTAATTCCTTCTATTCCTGAGCAAGTCTCTTTAACTCTAAAATGGAGAAAACACCCACCTCATGAGGTTCTCAGGAGGAATAAATGGTACCACAGAGGGCCCAGCCAGGCCCACCACATACAGCAGTTCTCAGAGCTGCTGGACAGAATGTCACTTGGGTGGCAGGCCCCTGAATTCCACCAATGAGACAAGGTGTGTAAGGTGGCTAGGTGGGCATCTGTGTGTTTCTGTGTACCCCTGTCTGAGGCTGGGTGGTGTGAGGTCTCAGGTACACAGAAGTGGGAGGAACTCGGTCCCCAGCACAGCCTGAAGCTCCCCAGGCCTGTGGGAAGTCCCCCATCCCCTCAGCACCTCTGGAGATAAGGCCAAGAAGCAGGGAAGCTCCCTTTTGGTGAAAAGCAGAGGAGGAAGAGCCTGCAGAAGTCGGGCCACTGTCAGTAAGCATAGGAAGTGGAACCCGGGTCACTGTGCTCAGGCCCTACTCGGGAGCATCTCTCCTCCAGTGAGGGAGGCCCCGCCCAGCACCCATTCCCACCATGGCCCAGAGCACTAGGAGGCCGCCCCCTTCTCCCAGACCAGTGTCAGGAACAACCAAGAGGGGGGAAAGTCAGGGCCAAGGGAAAGGATAAAAGGACCACAGCAGACATGTTTGGGATTTTAAGTTTATCTGAGTGTCCTCCTTCCCAAACTTCCAGGTGGGACTGCGGAGGAGGGAGGCCAGGGCAAAGACGTGAGCGTCTCGAGGTCACCCGGTCATCTGACCAAGCCAGTCTGTTTCCTCACTGACAAAACGAAGGGGCTGGAAGACAGAACACCCCGACGCTGCCCGGTTCGTCCCCAGAGGCCTCAAAGGCAGGTCTGGGAGGAAGGAAAGTCATGGGGATGGTGAGCCCCCAGGGCTTGGAGACGCATCCATCAGCTGTCGGAGGTGAGAGGCCGCCTTGTCCAGTTTTGACAACTCCAACTGGAGGGAAGAAAGCTAGGCGAGGAGAGAAGTGGCTGAGAATAGAGGTGGGGGAGCCACCCGCGCCTGCGTGCCCCTACCCCCATTCCCTCAGGGAGTCCGGGCGTCCTGAGTGACTCCCCCAGCCTCACCCTCTGCTGCCTCTGGAGTCTCCGCCTGTCCCTCTGATGGGGGCCGGGCTAGGAGGCCATCAAGCTGCTTCTGCAACTTGTGTCTGCGGGCAGCCAGCCGAGGTAGGTGGGTCTGGGGGTCCACCAGGCCCTGTGGAAGAACAGAGGAAGAAGCTCAGACCTCTGCCCAACACTCCCTCCTGCTCACCCACCACCATCCCCAGACCCCTCCTCACTTCTACAGAACCCCGCTTGCCCCTCCTCCCGTCATCCTTTCAGCCCCTCCCTGCCTGCTCCAGTCTCCTCTGCTCACCTGCAGCTCCATATACGCCTGACTGCTGTCACTGAGGGGGGCCTGGACCCAGCCCGAGGGGGCTGCTGCACCAGAGGGTAGAAGGCCCACCGCCCCACAGTGGCCCAGGATGCCCAGCGGCTCCAGGAAGGCCTCAAAGAGGCCCCCGCTCGCCCGGCTCGGAGCCCTGCAGCAGCACTGGGGAGGGATGGGAGCTGCCATGTGGAGGGCCCAGGTCCTCCTCCCACACCTCTTGACTCTCGGCCCTGCCCTCCCAGCTCCCCCTCTTCCCCATCAGACCCTCCCGTCTGCAGGGACTCAGGAGCCTGGGGCCCGCCTCACCTGGGGGCCGGGCCTTGGTGAGCTGGTAGGTGGCGCGCAGAGCCCTGAGCACCTGCACGGACTCCTGAACCCGGAAAAGCGCCTCTCCAGCTCAGGCTGGTGCCAGTGTTCCTGGAGGCATGCATCCAGGGTCAGTAAGCGGGCCTACCCAGACTCGGTCTCAACTCTCCCGGCTCTGACCTCCAGCCCTCAACCCCCACCTCCCAGAGCAATGACCTGCTCTCTCCACCACACAGACAATCCACCACCTCAAGGAACAGAACGTGCCGAAAACTAGGGCATCATCTAAGGAGGTCTTAGGTGACCCATGGACAATGTTTAGACCGAAGATGACAAACAACCAGAAATACGTTATAATTTAAAAGGTATTATTCAAAGCTCACAAAACCAAGTAAAACCAAGTAAGCAAAAAAAAGAAACTTGGTTAAACTTGAAAATGATTTTTGGGTGTGTCTGTAGCATTTGAAAGCTTAAAAACTACACTAAGATGTTTGGGATATCCTAAGATCTAATCCTCATCACAACCATGGCACGCACTATTACTGTTCTCGGTTTAAAAATGGAGGAGATTGACACACGGTCACACAGCGAGTGTCAGTCTGGTGACAGCATCCTGCTCTTAACCACCTGCTAATACTGCCCCCGACACCTTCGAGTTATGCCAGCCCTGCAGGAACAATCCATCTTCCTCAAGACTCCACGGCAAAGCACAGACCAGCACTGTCAATGACCCCACAGCAGCAAGCCCTTCTAGAAGACTCCCCCCGCCCCCCAAGTCTTTACCAGTAATCCCACTCCAAGACTCCATGGGTGTGACTCACCAAGCTGCGGGCACTCGGGTAGGGGGCAACACAGATGCTGGAGGCAGAGGGGACCACCAGGCCCGGGGGGCAGCCTCTGCCAGAGCTCTTCAGCCAGAAAAGGCATCAATGGGGCAAGGAGGCGGAGACCGACGTCAGCGCAGAAGAACAGGACCTGAGGCGGCCCCGGGGCGCGAGGAGAGGTGACAGCACGGGCTTCACAGCCTCCTAGGGAGGAAGCCAATGGTCAGGGGGCAGCCACGGCCTCCTCCTTCCTGCACACACTCGCCGCCCTGCCTGTGGGGATGCTGTGGGGAAACGGGAGCACCCAGCATCTCTGAAACCATGAGCTGTCCCCAGACACAGTAGGGAGCATGCGACAAGGGGAAATCCAGGGCAGGGACTCAGGGGTGGGTGAGGAATAAAACTGTCAGGGATGTTTGCATTTTAGAATGAAAAGCATTGAGTTTTGTGTGTGTGTGTTTTTTTTTTAACCACAGAGACAGAAATTTTTCTTTTTTAAGTTGAGAAACAGAAATATAAGAAAGGGGTCCTCAGCCAACAGTGTCAGGGTCACCTGGGACAAGAAGTGAACACTTTCGCCACCCACCCTCAACCTGCCTGCCTGAGCCACTCTGGGGGTGGGCCCTGACACTCCATGGTAAACAAGCCCTCCTTTGAGAGAATCCCTGGGTCTAAAGACCAGTACTCTTGCTCCCTGTCGGCTCCCAGCCTGCCTAATGTCCAAATGCAGCAATTACAGGAACTGAAAACAATCTCCATTTCGATAAGAGCCTACTCACTAGTAAAGACCTTGATGCTGGGAAAGATAGAAGACAAAAGGAGAGGTGAAGTGAAAGTCGCTCAGCCAAAGGGGGAAGCAAAGGATGAGATAGTTAGATAGCATCACCAACTCAATGGACGTGAATCTGAGCACACTCTGGGAGATAGTGAAGGACAGGGTAGCCTGGCGTGCTGCAGTCTATGGGATCGCAAAGAGATGGACACAACTTAGCAAGTGAACAACAAGCCTCCCAACCCTGTGTTGTCAGACTCAGTTTTCTAGAAGTGTCCTCTCTCTCCCCTCCTCCCTCGGGTGACAGCCAGGAAACAGTGCCCAGGCCAGTCCCAGAGAAGAGAGGAACTGGGATTTCTCAATCTCACCTCTCTTCCTATCCTGAGGGAGGAATTCAAAACCCAGTTCAGAGCTCTCTGCCAGGGGGCAGGGAGCAAGGCTGCAGGGGACTGCCCCCGCCTCACTCACCAAGTAGACATCGCAGAGGTTGTGCAGCCAGAAGTGGTGCAGGGCATGGGTGACGAGTGAGAGCTCGCAGGTGAGGAAGCCCCGCCGCAGTCCTGGGCCGTGCGGGCCAGGCAGCTGAGGATCCAGGCGTCCATGAGGGAGGCGGGGGACAGCTGTGGTTGAGAGGGGGCTTCAGGTTGGGACAGCTCGATTCCCACCCAACTGCATCCTTTCCTTCCAGACGCCTCCTCCAACACTCAGATGTCAGACTACCCAGCTCCCAAGCATCTCCTCTTTCTCTCTTACCTCCTCCACAGGTTGGGGTATGAATTCCTCCCCAAGAGCATTCAGGATAAAGCGCAGGGCATTCCAGATCTTATTGCAGAAGTGTCGGAAGCTCAGGACCTCAGAGACGGACAGGTGCAAGTCGCCTCCTGGGACGGAGTGGAGGTAGGGAGCATGTACTGGTGGCAGCTGCAGGGGGAGTCCTTGGCTCCGCCCCTACCACACAGAGGCCACTGCCGCTGCCCTCACCCAGGCTTACCCAGGGCCCCATGGGAGCACAGGGTGAATCTCAGAGCATCTGTCCCACACTCGGGGATCCCATGAGGGAAGTCCTTTCTCTGCAACGAGAAAGAAGAGGGTGGCAGCTGCCTATGAGGCTGCAGGGCTAGAAGGCAGGTTGTGCAGGGAACTGGTGGCCACAAACCAGAGGCTGGAACAGGTCAGACTCACCTGCGCCGAGGCTGCAATCGCCAGCTCTGCGGGGTCCAAGTTCCCATCCCTCAGCTTGTCCTGCAGTACCTGGGGTGGGTGAGTAATCCACTGGCCTCAGTGGAAGCCCCTGCCCCTACCAGGGTCCTTCCCACTGGCCCTCTCAGCTCCAGCACCCCGCCCAGCCCCTCCCTTTAGCTCCCTTCCTTATCTGGAAAATCCCACCCCTCTTGGGGCCCTCCATCCTGACCTGCAGCTCCACCCCACTGATGATGTCCCGTGGGTCCAGCACGTTCCCCAGAGACTTGCTCATCTTCCGGCCCTGCCTGTCCCGGACCATGGAGTGAAGCAGGACCTGGAGGCATGGAGGGGGTCAGAAGTGGGGTCTGAAGAACTTTCCTCTGGAGGGCCCTTGGCTGTCCTTTAGGGATTAGAGGTTAGGCTAGAAAGTGAATCAGGACAAAGAAACTGGGAACCCAGAAAACCCCATATGAGGGGTTAGAATGGGAGGACAAGGCTTAGAGGAGACTGGGGAGTCTCAGAGAAGGGCAAGACACCAAAGGGTCTTTACCTTGCTGAAGGGGAGCTGCCCTGTGAGCTGCGTCCCCAACATGACCATGCGGCCCACCCAGAACAGCAAGAGATCACTGCCAGTTTCCAAAAGTGACAGGGGGTAGAAATGAGCCAGGTCTGGGGTCTAGGAGGAAAGAGACGAAGAGTGAGAGGCCCAAGCCTGGGGCCTCCAGCTCTTCATAAGACTCTCTGAGGGGCCCTGGGGGTCATTTCCTCATCCCCACGTTGACTCTCTTCCTCTCAACCCATCTCACCTCTCGGGGCCAGCCCAGGGCAGAAAAGGGGAAAAGAGCTGAGGAGAACCACGTGTCCAGGACATCAGGGTCTGGAAGACAGAACGGAAACAACTGGAACCTCAGCATCAGGACCTTGCCCACTGCTGCCCACCTCTCCAGCCTGACCCTCACTCACAGAGACCAGGGCTCTGCCCCATTCCCAGCTTCCCCGACCCACCTTTCCCACCTCAGTACCTGCTCCCTCCCCTGCCGGCCTCGGGTGGAATACCCACCCCTCTCCAGGGTCAGCTCCGCCCCTGGTCTCCCTGTTAATTCAGCAGCTACTTCTCTGGCCTCAGCCTCTGTCCGCCCAACCACCCAGGAGTCCTCCGTATCACCCCTGCAGAAGTAAGGAGCAGGGGACAGGTGTGAGACAGCACTGAGTGTTCATGGTCTCCGGTGGGCTGAGAAAGCCTGGCGCCCTCTGGTGGTGAGATGGAGAAAGCTCAGAAGCTGAGCTAACACAACAGAGGTTCATAGGTCAGAAGCACAGCAAGGGCAGGGAGCTGGGACCAGCGCTGGAAGCCCTCTGACTCCTGTGCTGAGGCTCTTCTGGCCAAACCCAGCCTTCCTTCCGCTTTCTCCTACAGACCTTTGCATGTTCCTCTACAACCCGGTAGGCTGGAATCCGATGGCCCCACCACAGCTGCCGGGAGACACACCAGTCCCTGCAGAGAGGATACGAGTGATTTTTTTCTTCCTTTTTCCTATGAGTGATTTCTTAGCATGACCAGTGGGCCCCTTCCCCCTCCCCTGAGAGCTTCCCTTCTTACCCAATGTGGGAAAACCAGTGCTGCCAGTTCTTATGGTGGAAGGAGGGACTGAGGTCTAGGGCCCCTGATTCCACGGCCTGGAGGGGGAAGGACCTTTAGATGGTGGTTCCCTACCTGCACCCCAGATCCCCATGAATGGGACCAGTGGTCTCTGAGGTGGTTCTTAAACTCAGAAAGAACCTCCTGAGCCTCCTAAGAAGAGTCTGGACTTGAGTGAAAATGCAAGTCAGCCCTTTCTGGGCACCCTGCCTCCACCCCCACAGCGAGAACAGGCAGAGAGGGCCCCAGCCTCCTGTTTCTTCATTCCCGCCCAGGCCCCAGGCCCTCCGCACAATGCAGCCTCACCTTGGCGGCTTGCTCCCCCATCTCCCGGCAGCGGACAAACCACTGGCTCTTCAGTAGGTATTCTACCACGTCCCGGAACGGCTGAAAGGGACACAGGACCCGACTGCGGCAGGCCTCGGTGCCGAGGACACGGCAGCCAACAACACAGACACAGAGCTGGTATCCTAGCACGAGGGGTGCACAGCCCATCCTGCAGTCACTCTTGAGCTTCGCCATCCCCTTCTGGGGGCGGTCAGAGGAGAGGAGTGAAAACGGGCTTACCTGCAAATGGGCAGCACCATGGGGTGGTTCTGCAGGCCCCGGAACAGGCCCCGCTCCCTCAGTGCTGACAGAATCTTTTCCCGGGCCACAAATCGGTGAAGACCCTGTGGAAAAGTAGCAAAAGTAAAGCTTAAAGGCTGCTAGAAAAATAAGAGAGTGGGGGAGGGGAGATGGGGCAGAGGGTGCCCTCAAAGGACGGGGTATCACTGGGCTGGTACCACCTGCAGCCAGTCCTCACAAAGGGCGGTCATGGTCCCATCCTCCGCAATGACACTCCGGGGCTCAGGCCGTGTCGGGCTCCCAGCTCAGCGTCGGCAGGGCTGTGCGCTGGAGTCACCTTCACCGCCCCTAGGGGAGCAGGACTGCCATTAGCACTGGACCCTGACCCTGGCTTTTGCTTTTCCAGACCCGTCACCATCGCCCACACTACCCCATCCCTCCCTCTCATCCCCGACTATCCACTGAGACCACCCTTCCCCTACTTTCTGCCTCTTCCTGGTTCTCTCCCCCTCCCTCTCCCCCAGAAGCCCTGACTTCCTGTCTCCCCTGCCCCCACTTACCTGTGCCCAGGTGTGGCTGAACAGTGCAGTCTGTGATAAGCGGGAGAAGCTGCCCCGTCAAGGGATGACAGAGTTGTCGCCCATGGAGATGCTAAAGGAAAGGGAGAGGGATCAAGGACAGACACGTGTGTCGGGTGGAAGGGTCTGGGCTGGGCATGAGAACACTGGGAATACAAGGGTGAAAACCAGAAGGTAAAGACCTATAGCAGCACTCAGTAAACATTTTCTTAAGGGGCCAGAGTGTAAGAATTTTAACCTTTGCAGGCCAGGGAGGTAAATTCAGTCTCTACAACTCCGCTCCACCGCCATGGCAGAGTTAGATAACACATGATGGAGCTGCAGATGATACATAGGGAACGAGGGTGGCTCATACAGAAACAGGAGATCTGGCCCATGGGCCACCATCTGCCAGCCCCCGAACTGAAGTGTAACATCAGGAAGAGAAGGGAGCTAAGTCAGAGCCACTGGAGAGCTGAGATGAGGGAAATTTCAGGAAAAGGAAGAGGGAGCAGAGAGGGGAGGAGCTGCCATCCTAAAAGGAAGGGAAGAGAAAGTATGGGGGTGGAAGGGCAGGCCGCAGGGAGCACTCAGCATTACCGTGTAGCGGGAGTCATCAGGATGGACCGCCACGGCCACGTCCCCAGGCAGCGTCTCTGGCCTCGTGGTTCCCACCACAACCTCTGCATCTGAAGACAAAATTCAAGCACTTAAAGGTGGTCCTCACTCTCACCTTGTACTCCTGACACAGCTGAAATCAGGAGAACTGGAAAACGTGGGAGGCAAGGATGGTCAGGCCCCCAGGAGTAACTGGAGAAAACTAGGACCAACGTCTATAGGGCCCTGGGGTTTCTGCTAAGCTAATGACCAGAGGCCCACGGGGATGTCTGGTGCCACAGAATTCCTCAACAGCCCACTTGGGAGACAAAAGTAGAATGTTAATAAATACAACTAGAATCTCTGCTTGGTGCCCTGATCATAAATGCTGTGCCTTCTTGGAGGCAGCACCAGTCCCTTCTATAAGAAACCTCTGACTATTCCAGCTCACCCATCTTCCCTTCTCCAAACTCTTGGGAATACTTATTGCTCAAACCACACTTCAGAAATGATCCTTTGTCTCTTTTGGGGATAGCAGCAGCCTGCTGTGGAATTACACTAAGCTCCCTCAGGGCAGTGACTGCGTGCACTTTTCTTACATGGCCCAGGATACCCAGGGCGAGTATCACCAGGATGCAGTACTTCCAAGGTTCCCTATGCCCCTCCAACCAAGTCACATGGAAGACAGGCTGGTGGGTTGCCTCCACAAGCCCAAGGTGGGCTCAAGAAAACATGGGAAGCAGAGGTTAAGTGGGTGACCCTTCCAAGGACTACCCTCACCAGGCTCTCCATCCACGGGGAAGGCCACGGAAAAGAGGAGGCCAAAAGACACGGGTGTGGGGCAGCCAGGCAACTGAAGCTCCGTGCGGCCAGGAGAGGCCGGTTCTCCACCTGGGGGCGTGGAAGAGGCAGGGTCAGAGAGCAGCCTCTCTGCAAGGGTCACAACTGGTTTCCCACCTCCACTCATCCGCCACCCCAGCCTCCCTGCCATCCATCAAAAAGCCACTCAGTGGATGTGGGAGCCACTTCCTTCCCCTCACCTAATCCTCGTGCAGTCACAGTTAACATATTCACTTGACTTCCCTGGCGGTCCAGGGAAAGGACCTCCCCTTCCTGGGTTAAGGGTTAAGAACCCACCTGCCAGTGCAGGGGACATGGGTTTGATCCCTGGTGTGGGAAGATTCCACATGTTGCAGGGCAACTAAGCCCACGCACCACACCTACGAAGCCCTCGGTCTAGAATCTGTGCTCTGCAACAAGAGAAGCCTGTGCACCGCAACCAGAGAGCAATCCCCACTCGACACAGCAGGAGAAAGCCCACACACGGCAATGAAGACCCAGGACAGCAAAAGATAACTAAGTAAATATGCACTGAGTACTTAAACCACACACAGGTATTATGCCAGCCTCCTAGGAGTTCTCGCTGAATTCTCACAACACCCCTGTGATGCAGGCATTTCCATCACCCCTGAATTTTACAGTCTGAGGAAACTGAGACTGACAGAGGCTAACAGCCTGTCAGGGGCCACATCGCTGGGAGGTGGCCAGATTCAGATGTGAATCCAGGCAGCCTGGCTCCAGAGTCCAAGCTCTCCCACGGGCTCAGAGCTCTCACAAACCCGCCTCTCCTCTGCTTCACCTCAATATCCGAGATGGCGGAGCGTAAGGCACACGACCAGTTGACCAGCTGCCGGCCCGGTACAACAACCCAGCCTTGTAGAGCCGCACGAAAGCTTCTGTCACGGCCACTGAGGAGCCCTAGAATGACCTGAGTGTCCACATCCAACAGCCTCTTCTCAGCCCACCCCCCGCCAGGGACCCAGGCATCCCCCTGGCCCCACTAACACACACAGCAACCCGCCTCCTCGCACAGAACTCTGAACACCTCCCTGACACCCACAGGGACCACAGCACCGAACACTCACGGTATCCATGGTAAAGCACTCTCGGTCCCAGTCCAGGGAGGCCCCCAGCGCTCGGAGCTGCTCACAGATCTCACCACCTTTCCTGTGCCCAGACAGATTTGGGTCAGCAAAGGTGTCCCAGACATCAACTATGTCCCGGGCCCAGTGAAGCCCCAGCTGTGCTGGATGCTGGAGTGAGTTGGAGACTGATCTAGCCTCAAGCAGCTAATGGAAACACACAGAGCCAGCATATGGCTTTCCATGATACTGAAAGAAACATAACATTTCTAGTAAAAGGGGAAGGGGCAGCCAGTTTGTGGGAAACGCAAAGACGCTTTACAGAGAAGATAGCATGTGATAACAGACCTGGAAGAAAAAGGGTAATTTCAAGAGGATGCAAAGTGGGAACAGGTGAGGAGAGATGATGAAATCCAAGCAAAGGAAAATGGGATAAATGGAAAAAAAAACAAACATATATACATACATGCATATAAATATATGGGGAGTGCATGCATGCTTAGTTACTTAGTCATGTCCAACTCTTTGACACCCCGTGGACTGCAGCCCACCGGGCTCCACTGTCCATGGAAATTTCCAGGCAAGAATATTGGAGTGGGTTGCCCTTTCCTCCTCCAGGGGATATTCCCTAACCAGGGACTGAACCCATGTCTCCTGTGGCTCCTGCATTGGCAGGCAGATTCTTTACCACTGAGCTATCAGTGGAGCCCATATAGGTGTATGTGTGTGTATATATATATATATATATATATATGCACTTACACATAAATATATGCATTTTAACATATACAATACACAAAACATGCACACACACCAAGCTTGGAGACCCCACCAAATGCTAAGGAACTTCAGAGCTTACATTCCCACAGGAAGTTAGAGCTGAATGGGAAAAGCCCTGACTACATGTTAGGAGACAGGGGCTGGGAAGCCCGGATCCAAACCTGCTGTCCCAGCCCCTCCTGCCCTGCCCCCCATACTCACTCTTCCTTCCACTTCCACACCTCCCTAAGAAAGTCTTCCCGGCTCAGCTCATGTCTCCTCACTCCTCGCTCCTTCCACAGCTGTTTCTCCACCACAGCCTACAGTAAGATGAGGGGGCAGAGAATCAGGTCACTGTGGGGTAAGAAATCTCACTTCAAGGAAAGGGGTGAGTGGCAAAGACATACTTGGGTCGCAATCCCTGCATGATCTGAGCCCGGGACCCACAGCACCCGATCCCCACGCATCCGGTGCCTGCGAAAGAGAAACCCTCATGGGAATCCATGGCCTTACATGTTCATTCAGCCTCATCCCTTCCCAATTTCTTTCTCCTCCAAGAACTCAAGCAGCCCCACGGCCCTCTCACCAGCGCACGAGAGCATCCTGTATGGCCACGGTCAGCGCATGCCCAATGTGCAGGGAGCCTGTGACATTAGGCGGTGGGATACACATGGAAAAAGTCTCCCCTGTGGCCTGGGGCAGCCTGGCCTAGAAGGAAAGAAAAGTCAAAGGGCAAGAGAGGACTGGATGTTCCCTGGGGAATAGCACCCTCTGGTGTCTCCAAAGCAGAAAGAACTATAGGAAAAAGTCCGGCAAGTAACAGGGAAGAGGAAAACCTTTCAGACACCAAAGGGAGAAGACAAGCTTTCCCTGCTTTTTGGCAGGCTCTGCAATGTGGTTGGTTATGGGGACCTGGGGACCATTTAGTACTCCTCCCTGCCAGGTACTAACCTGATATTCTGGTTTGAAGAAGCCCTCTCGCACCCACCAAGGGTACCAGGCAGCCTCAACATACTGGGGGCTGTATGCAGGAGGCAGAGGTCGGGAGACATCTACGGAGGCAGAGGAGAGCCCCACTAACCCCTGATTTCTGTTCCCAGGTTGCATTTCAGCAGACCGAATAGGCAACCAAAATGTGAGGGAAAAGGCCTTCAGGTTTCCTAGTTACCTTTCTTTTCTCCATGTTCCGTGGGGATTTCATACAACACTCTCTCCTTAGGGGTCCAGGCCTCACTGGATTCTGCAGGTGACTGCAGAGAGGAGGAACCAGAATGCGGGCTGCAATTTCATGATACCCCAGGCATCTAGAATCCAGCCAGTCTCTCCTCCAGTGCTCTCCCAAGATTTCTCAGAGAACCAAGGACCAGCTGTCGGAACTCCTAACCTTGCTCTTGGAGGCTATCCCAGCTTCCAGGGATGCCTGCTTCTCTCGCAGGCGCTTCTGTTTGGCTTCACGGTTCCTCCGGGAGATGGCTGATCCATCTGGCTCTGACTGGGTGGAAAGGGGACGGGACCTGGGGAGGCCCCGTGACAGCCTCAAGCCCCAAAGCGGTGGTCGAAAAGAGGTCAGAGGCAAATGAGGCATCGGGGGTGCTTGGCAAGAGGCCAAAGTCTGTTCCAGCTACAGCACATTGGGAGGGTATGGTGGTGAGAGAGGGTCACACCCTCCCAAAGTCACACCCTCTTCTCCCCGCCCCTTCCCGCCTCCCTCCAGCACTGGTTGATAAAGTATCTAGCTCATCCTCACAACCCTCCCTCTGTGAGGACTACAGTAGACAGGGTCTTCTAATTATAAGCGCTCTTCCGGAACAGGGTATGTCTCAGGCCCTCAACCTATTTACCTGCGATGTGGGGGTGACCGTAGACACAGAAAAGGGGGAAAGGACTCAGGGATTCTGGCAGATGATGGACATCAGAGCCAGCAAAAGGTCCCACCAGGATCACTACTTGTCCGCCTGCTCAAAGGCCATCTGCACTGCCCCCAGCCCGCGAGCTGATCCGCCTTCCCGCCCTACGCACCGCGCGGGTTCCTGACCCTCCAGCACTTCCCACTCCCCCAATCGCCGGCCCGCTGCGCGCTCACCCGGTGAGCCGGCCGCTATCCCAGGGCGCCCCGCGGCGGGGAGCGTAGGGGGCGGCGGCAGGTACTGGGGAACACCAGCGAACCCGACAAGAGCGTGCCTCGCCAGCCGCGCGGCGCTGGGAGGCGGAGCCATGCCCGGGCGCATGCGCACTAGCTGGCCTCGGGCACACCTCCTCCTTCTCGCGAACCAATGGCTGTCGACGCAGAGATGAACGCTGCCGGCGCGGAGAGAGGAGGTTTCCCAGGGAGGCGGCAGGGGTCGTGTGGTTCACTTTCACAATTTTATTAAACTAGAAAAGTCCCGACATGTGAATTTAAAAAAAAAAACACCTGAGTTCTGAGGCCGCGCCAGCCTCCACGCAGCCCGCCTTCCCGGGTGCGCCCGCCCAGGTCCAGTCCCGCACTCTCAGGAGTTGTGCTTCTGACGCTTCCAGAAGCGCTTAACGTCGCTGTGCCCAGCCGGGGTCACCACCATGAGCCGCTTGGCCGAATTCTCGAACACAAGGACGCCCAGCTCCCGCGCGTGGGCCAGCAGCAGCTCAAAGTCCACTTGTGACAGGAACTGGTTATACAGGACGCCTGGGGTCCGCAGGTCAGGAGCAGCGCGGGGAGAGAGAGAGAGAAAGGAGGTGAGAAGGGGAGGTGGGAGCCCCTCGATAGAAGCCTCAGGGAATCAGCGGTCTCGACTTGCCACCCACATTTAAATCCTAACACTAGCATGACCCAGCCATATTCAGGAAGGCAGTATAATACAGTAAGAAAACCCATTGCTTACCAAAACCAGAGAAATTATCCCTATGAATTATCCCTCAAATCCTAAAAGATGGTGCTGTGAAAGTGCTGCACTCAATATGCCAGCAAATCTGGAAAACTCAGCAGTCGCCACGGGACTGAAAAAGGTCAGTTTTCATTCCAATGCCAAAGAATGTTCAAATTACGGCACAACTGCACTCATCTCCCATGCTAGCAAAGTAATGCTCAAAGTCTTTCTTCCAAGCCAAGCTTCAATAATAGGTGAACTGTGAACTTTCAGATGTTCAAGCTGGATTTAGAAAAGGCAAAGGAACCAGAGATTGATCAAATTGCCAACATCCATTGGATCATCAGAAAGGCAAGAGAGTTCCAGAAAAACATCTATTTCTGCTTTATTGACTGTGCCAAAGCTTTTGACTGTGTGGATCACAACAAACTGTGGAAAATTCTTAAAGAGATGAGAATACCAGACCACCTGAACTGCCTCCTAAGATATCTGTATGCAGTTCAAGAAGCAACAGTTAGAACTGGACATGGAACAAGAGACTGGTTCCAGGTGGGGAAAGAAGTGAAGGCTGTATATAGTCACCCTGCTTATTTAACATATCAGAGTACATCACAAGAAATGCTGGGCCGGATGAAGCACAAGCTGGAATCAAGATTGCTGGGAGAAATATCAATAACCTCTAATATGCAGATGACACCACCCTCATGGCAGAAAGCGAAGAACTAAAGAGCCTCTTGAACGTTAAAGAGGAGAGTGAAAAGTTGGTTGGAAACTCAACATTCAGGAAACTAAGATCATGGCATCTGGTCCCATCACTTCATGGCAAATAGATGGAAATTCCTATTACTTCATGGCAAATAGATGGGGAAACAATAGAAACAGTGACAGACTTTATTTTGGGGGCTCCAAAATCACTGCAGATGGTGACTGCAGCCATGAAATTAAAAGATGCTTGCTCCTTGCAAGAAAGCTATAACCAACCTAGACAGTATATTAAAAAGCAGAGACACAAATTCAGACCAGGACTGCAAGAATCCAGGCATGAGGGCACTGTGCAGCAGGCTCGCAAAGGCAGACACAAGATGGACAGAACCTTGGAATCCCTGAGACACATCATTGCCCAAGTCTTGCCTCACAGAGACCCGGTTCTGGTCTTCAAAGACTTGAATGTTGTGTCGATGTTACAGGAATTTTGGGAAAGCAAGCAGCAGCAGAGGGCTGTGTTCCCGAGTGAAGGTGTGGTGGTCTACGAGTTGCTGCCGTCTCCTGGGCCACTTTACATGAGTTATGTGACCCTCCCAGGGGGAAGCTGTTTTGGCAATTTTCAGTGCTGCTTAAGTAGAGCTGAGGCCAGATGGGATGCAGCTAAAGTGGCCCTAATCAACTCCCTCTTCAACGAGCTGCCCTCTCGCCGCATCACCAAGGAATTCATTATGGAGAGCATGCAGGAAGCAGTTGCCTCCACCAGCGGCACTTTGGATGACGCAGATGACCCAAGCACCAGCATCGGAGCCTATCACTACATGTTGGAGTCAAACATAGGGAAGACCATGCTGGAGTTTCAGGAGCTTATGAGCATTTTCCAACTATTGCACTGGAATGGAAGCCTCAAAGCCCTTCGTGAAACAAAATGTTCCCAACAGGAAGTCATCTCCTACTATTCCCAGTACTCCCTGGATGAAAAGATGCGCAGCCACATGGCCCTGGACTGGATCATGAAGGAGCGGGAGTCGCCGGGAATTCTCTCCCAAGAGCTGCGAATGGCCCTGAGGGAGCTAGAGGAAGCCAGGAAAGCAGGACAAGAACTACGGTTTTACAAAGAAAAGAAAGAGATCCTGAGTTTAGCCCTGACGCAGATATACAGTGATCCCGACGCTTCTTCACCCAGTGATGATCAGCTGAGCCTCACGGCCCTTTGTGGCTATCACTAGCAAGACCAGGTCCCAGCTGCCCCCAAGGCGGGCAGAAGCCGGACTCTCCCAAGAGGAAGCTCGTGGAGAGGTTTGGTCATCAGAGGCTTTAGCACTTCTAGATGCTACGTGAAGGCGGTAGTAATTCTCCTCACTTATCCCATGCGCGGTATCTCAAGAGTAGGACCCTTATAGGACCCAGCGTCCCCCTCAATACAGTTTCCCCATCGCATTCTCAACAGTTCCACCTCAGGCCAAAAGGATGAAGATGGGATTGTTTGGAAAATATTCCCCAGCCCTGGCTTCAACCTGAAGCCTGGCTGACATGTGCCTTGCTGGATTACGTATGTTGTTTCAAAGAAAGAACCAGTGTAGCAACTCCGAAAAGAACACCAGCCAGTACTAGGGAAAGGAGCATGATAGCAATTAAACAATACTTGGGATAAATAAACAATATGGATTATTTTAAAAAGTAAAAAAAAAAAAAAGCAGAGACATTACTATGTCAGCAAAGGTCCATCTAGTCAAATCTATGGTTTTTCCAGTAGTCATGTATGGATGTGAGAGTTGGACTATAAAGAAGACTGAGCACCGAAGAATTGATGCTTTTGAACTGTGGTGTTGGAGAAGACTCTTGAGAGTCCCTTGGACTGCAAGGAGAACAAACCAGTCAATCTTAAATCAGTCCTGAATATTCATTGGAAGGACTGATGCTGAAACTCCAACACTCTGGCCACCTGATGTGAAGAAATGACTCACTGGAAAAGACCCTGATGCTGGGAAAGATTGAAGGTGGGAGAAGGGGATGACAGAGGATGAGATGGCTGGATGGCATCACCAACTCGATGGACATGAGTTTCAGTAAGCTCTGGGAGTTGGTGATGGACAGAGAAGCCTGGTGTGCTGCAGTTCATGGGGTCACAAAGAGTCGGACATGACTGAGCAACTGAACTGAATTGAATCCCTTCCAATTTCCCTCTTCTAGCTGAATCCAAATGACACTCATTCAAGAATTTATTTACTGCCATCAACTCATCCCGAAATAAAACATGCATGGGTTTACTAGCCCATGCAGTAAACAAAAAATAAAATGCATGAACAGCTTTTTCAATTCACCAAGACTGAATTGTCCTTCTTCTGGCCAATGACCAAAAAACCCACCAGAAGCCACTCACCTTCGGTGAACCGAAGCCTGTCCCTTTCTAGCTCCCAGAGCCGAATCTGGTCCGTGATGGTGGGAGGCAGCACCGGTGTCTGCAGGGGCAAGGGATGGCCCTTGTAAGATTCAGAAGCACTGTTCCAGGCATCCCCAGCCCTCCACTCATTCCCCAGATTTGGATTTCCATTTCTCTTTTCCATCACTTCATCACCAGGTACCAAGGGCTCTCAGCCTCCTGCAGCTGTTTGTCCCTCCAGCTCATTTTTGTACCTGTTTAAGCATCACTGGGTGGGCCCTTGTCCTTAGGAAATGGATGATCTAGGAAAACAGACAAGAATTGGGATCAATGGCAGTAAATAAATTCTCGAGTGCAATTCTCATTGCACAGAATTCTCAAATAAGAGAGCATAAAAGCTACCTGTCTCCTAATGTCACTGAACATCAACTGATTGTTTAAAAATTCATAGGCATATGCCTATCAATTCAACACATCCCAGATTAGCTGTTGTCCTTAGGTGTTGCTCCCATTGGTGATGTCTGCTGCTGCTTCTTTGGCATATTTGCCCTTTCCATAGTTTTTTTTTCTTTAAAGTAACAGCAACTATTATTTTTGAGCACTAACTGCATGGCAGGCTCTGAACTAAATGCTTTACCTCTATTTCAACTGACTTCGTTCAACAACCCTTCGTGAAAGTCACTCAGTCATGTCCGAGTCTTTGCGACACCATAGACTATGCAGTCCATGTAATTCTCTAAGCCAGAATACTGGAGTGGGTAGCCTTTCCCTTCTCCGGGGGATCTTTCCAACCCAGGGATCGAACCCAGGTCTCCCACATTGAAAGCGGATTCTTTACCAGCTGAACCACAAGGGAAGCCCAGGAATACTGGAATGGGTAGCCTATCCCCCTCTCCAGTGGTTCTTCCCAACCCAAGAACTGCACTGGGGTCTCCTGCATTGCAGGTGAATTCTTTACCAACTGAGCTAGCAGGGAAGGCCTGATAGCTGAAGTGAGAACTATCAGAAGCCCTGAAGTGACAACTGTCATTATTTCTGTTTTCCAGATGAGGAAACTGAGGCTCAGATAAGAGAAACAACTAGGCCACCTGTGCAGCTAGGAAGTGATGGTGCTGAGACACAAATCCAGAGTTATAGCTCCTCCTTAAGTGTCTTCTGCAGGAGAGTCTACCTGTCCCCACACTGAGAGCTTTGACTTCTCATGACTTGATGTTCACACATAAACAACTCACCACCACCTTCTGTAACAGACCCCATGCTAGCCTTCCGGAAGGTGACCACCCCGCACCCTACAGCCCAAGTGCAGCCTTTCTTTCCACCCACACCTTCCCCAGGCAGGGATACCTGCTGGGCTGTGATGCCACTGGCAATGGCCTGCTGCACGCTCTCCCGGGTCACTTGTGCCACCACCATGTTGGGGAAGCGATAGAGCATCTCAGAGAAAAGGGCAATGAGGGCGATCTGCAGCTCCGACTCTGACCAGAAGATAGGAAGAGAGGATTAGGAGGCTTCCCACATCTAGGCTCCCCCAAGCCTCAGAGAGCTCTGTAAACTACCAAGTTGGAAGTGTACGTGACTAGAAACTGGCAGTCCCTCCTGCTTCCTTCCCCCTTCTTCCTCCCCTCCCCACCAGCCTGCTCTCCCAGGGGCCCTCTGTCCAGCCTCACCCGTGTAGGCATACAGTCGGTAATTGGTTTCCACAACAATGAAGCCTGGCTGATGTGCAGTGCCCCCAGCCCCAGAAACACCTGACGAGAGATTGATGGCCAGGCGTGTGGGGTAGTAACGCCGAGATTTCCTCTGAAAAGGAGAAGGGAAAGGCCACAGGCCCGCTCTCAGGCCTCACTGCCTTACATCTTCCTCCTGAAACATCAGAGTCCTCCCAGTGCCCAGGACCTCTGCTCCTAACTTCTCTCCCTCAAGGGAGATAAGTATTCAGTCCTGGCAGCTGCTTCTTGTGACTGCCTCCCAAGACCCCACTCTCCTTTAAAGGCCAAGGCACCATCCCACCCCGTCTCTTTGGTAGAGGCCATGTGTCTGGGTGCTCATACCTTCCTCTGGAAAACAAGCCCAAACTCACGCAGATGTTGCAGGAAGTTCAACAGAGAATCACTCATACCTTCCACAGAGTAATCCTAGGGAAAAGGAGAGGCCAGCTGGGGTCCAAAACACATCCCATTCTCCCTTTCCCAATCCCATACACTCACTCCCTCTTCTCCCATCTCTTTCTGTTCTTTGTTCAGTCTTATCCTCCACTGTATTGCCCCATTACCTCATTTCCCCTTCCCATCTCTTTACTCTCTTCCCATCTCACCCACTCAAGCCCTCTGCTTACCTTGCCCAGAGTGGAGAAGCTGAGCTGGAAGAGGAAGGAGAGAATCTCCACTAGGTCCATGCCCCGACTCTAGGAAGGAATAGGCAGAAGGGGGAAAGGTGGGAGGGAGGAAATGAGAGAAAATCAGGGAACAGAGTCTGTGGGCAGCAGTCCCTCAGTGGGTCTGGGGAAGAGTAGAGCGTGCTGGCGGGAACCCCTGACCTGCTCACCTGGGCTGTCTGCAGATACTGCAACATAAAAATACCAGAGCTGGGCTGGGGTGTCCAGCAACAGGAACTGGAAGCCGGCAGAGGTAATGCAGGGTGGCTCTCCAGGTTCGGCACTGGTGACAGACAGGGCTCATGGCAGAGGTATGCAGAGAAAGGCCACCGTCCCACCTGTGTGCCCACGTTTGTTTTTTTGGTTTATCTCTTGCTATACTCTGCTCTACTCTCCTTTTAAAAATATTTATTTGGCCATGCCAGGTCTTAGTCGTAGCATGCAGGATCTTCCATCTTTGTTGAGGCAAGCAGTATCTTTGTGTGACATGCAAACTCTTAGTTGCGGCATGTGGGATCTAGTTCCCTGACCAGGGATTGAACCCGGGCCCCCTGCATTGGGAACATGGAATCTTAGCCACTGGACCACCAGAGAAGTCCCTCAGCCCACCTTTTTCAGTCAACCCCCTCCAATCCTGACCCAAGGTGGACTCAATTTAGCAGGGACTCAAGGACATGGCAAAACAGAGCTATTGTACCTCAGGCTTCCTCACCTCTTCATGAGCCCAGCCTGGCTGAGGAGCTGAGCCAAGTCCTGGCTGACGGCTGCACTGGGGGATCCCACCATGAAGTGCAGGACCACCTGAGGAACGGAAGAGAACAGAGTTGGATGCCTTAAAGGCCGTGGGAAGCAAGAACACAAGCAGATACACCCACAGAGTCCCAAGTCCTCACCTCCCATCGCTCCTCGGCGTACTTGTCAAGTGAGGGGACGTCCCGGGCATGCTTGTCTGGTCCCAGCTGACTTGTGTCATCAGACCAGGCCTTGCCCCTATGCCAGGACGGCCAACAGTAAGGAACCCTACCTGTGTTCCCCACCCACGCTTCTGCCCTTAGTCGACCCTCATCCCCAGGGACCGTGAGTGGGAGACATTTCCTACACCATGTAGCTCCATCTGGTCCAACTTACTCCCAAAAGAGCTTCCAAAAGTGGAGCCTTCAAGGTTGCAGAGAAGCCCCTTAGGAGCTCCCCGGCCAGCAATTCAATCACTATGTCCCCTACCTAATTTAGGAAAAGACGGAAGTGACATACCCACCCAGAAGGGCAATGCGGAGGTTTTGGCGGAAGATGGGGTTGAGGATGAGTCCCTGGAGACCACCAGGGAGCAGCTGGGTGTGCCAGATACGGAGGCCGCTCAGCAATCCTGTGCTTTCCTCCTGAGCTCTGGAACAGAAGCAGAGAGGTGAAGGAGATAACTAGGGAACAGAAAGGAGACCCACAAAGGTGTCAGTTTCTGCCTTTTCTAAACTGGTGGTCCTTGGAACACCATTTCAGAGTGAGATCAGTGTCTTAAGGCAAATTTCTTTGCTGTAACACCTACCAGAGCCTTGTTACAGACATCACAACTCTCCAAGAGGCAAAATACAGTAATGAGAATTTCCCAAATGTGTTTAATTACAAGTTGTTGGTGTCCCCATTAATATTTCCTAGAAGTGTTCCAAGAATGGCAGTTTGGGAAGCCTGGCTGTTGAGAAATTTGTATCTGGCTAAAAATGCAGGAGAGACTCACTTGCTGAATTCCTTCTTCACCCACAGGGCTACAGCAGCTTGCGGCAAAGGCTGTTCCAGAAAGAGCATCCGCATCACCCAGTTCTTAGCCAAAGATGGGAGCTCCCTATAAGCGGGGAGAGGGACAATGTTAATATCAGAAACTGTCTTAGAACTGCATCCTTGTCATCCATGGCCTCTCAAACATCTCACATTCACCCCCACGCTTTTACCTGTCTTGCTGCCCCCACATCCTCCATCTGGCTTGGCCTGACACACTTTACTCTCCAAGCCCACCACAGCTAAGCTTCTACCCACAATAACTTATTTCAATCTGCAGGCCCCATTACATTTCCCCACCATAAAGGGGGGGACCCTACCATAAAGGGAGTTCCTCACCTGAAGACAGCCAGGCAGGTGGCAGGGGTGCCCATACAACCGATCCAATATACCAGGGCTCAGGCCTCCTAGGAATTCCTGCAAATTCCTGCATTGTAGGTGTACTCGATTCAGTCCACCCCTGGAAGGGGTGCTCTCCATCACCTGAGAGATGCAAGTGTTAGTGTGCCCCCACAAGCCATGCCAGCGTCACCCCTCACCTTTCTAATTCTGATTCCTGATCCACTAGCCCCCATGAAAACTCACCTATGGTTTCCTTTTTCATGTCACTCACCTCCTCTTGTTTCTCCCAATCCTGACCAACCTCTCCTCTTTTCCTGCCTTCTCACCTCACTTCTGGCCTAAACACCAGTCATCTCTAAATTTCCAGATAACAAAATTGTCAAGTGTCCCATATTTGCAAAAACACTTGATATTTCAATGAATTATCTTATCTTTATCTAAGCAGTGACAAAGATACTTGTTTGAGCCCACCCCTTTTTCCCTTCTGCCTCTCTTGGTCTGATCAGCCTATAAGTTCCAAATTTGTATGTTCTTCCCATCTACTTCTTGGCCCCACCTCGTGCTGAGCACGGCAGTAACTATTTTTCCCTCCATGTCTCCCAAATCCAATTCCACTTCTTTCCTCTTCCCTCACCCCATTCACCCTGATCTACACCGCACGATCTCCCAACTTGTCCCCTACTTTCCTCCCAATCCTCGCCTCTCTCTCAACCTCTCTCTCATATCTTCGCCGCCCCTTCTCTCCTTGCACCCTTACCGTAACTCCGTGTCGATCCCCTCCTCGTGCACTCCGAGTCACAAGCCGTCGCTTATAGGAGCCAGTGGCTCCCTGGAAGAGGAAAAAGGATGGCGGAAAATGACAAGAGAAAAAATGGGAGAGAGACGAAGAATTTCACCGACTGGAGTTCAGATTGGAGGATTCAGAAGAGAAGGGAAGGAGTGAAGTGGGGAGGATAAGAATCGGCGCTGCACTCGCCCACAGCAAGGCATGCTGGGAACTGGAGTCTTGTCCTTCCTCACTCGGGAGCAAGCTGAGGCGTGTCTGACTACAACTCCCAAAAGGCACGGCGAGGAAGCCTAGCGGAGAGAGGCTGGCTTGTATTTAAGAGAGCCGGGAGCACCAGAGGTCTGGCTGCTTGGTTCCGCCTCCCTTTCCACCCACTCGGCTAACGGCGAGTCTAACTGACCGAACTGGAGTGGGAACGCTGGGAGTAGAAATACCTCGAGGGCTTCCTGGCGGAGGTGCAGAAACTGCTTGGTGGTGAGGCGCTTACGTGTAAAGACGCAGGAAACTGGGTTCCTTGCGCTCAGTTGCTTCCTGTAAAATTGGAATAATGTACTTTCCAGAGCATTTTCTCCAATTAGGTGTTAATTCAATCCACTGCGCCTTACTCGGTAGCTAAAGTGAAGTCGCTTAGTCGTGTCTGACTCTTTGCAACCCCATGGAGTGGGGCCTGTCAAGCTCCACCATCCACGGGATTTTTCCAGGCAAGAATACTGGAGTGTGTTGTTGTTTCCTTCTCTAGGGGATCTTTCCCACCTAGGGATCAGAACCTGGGTCCCCCGCACTGCAGGCAAACTCTTTACCATCTGAGCCACCAGGGAAGCCGAAGTCCTCCACAAATGTTCGCATGTCCTGCATGCTTCCACGCACCTCCCCAGTTCAGTTCAGTCGCTCAGTCGTATCCGACTCTTTGCAACCCCATGGACTGCAGCCAGGCCTCCCTGTCCATCACCAATTCCTGGAGCTTACTCAAACTCATGTCCATTGAGTTGGTGATACCATCCAGCCATCTCATCCTCTGTCATCCCCTTCTCCCGCCTTCAATCTTTCCCAGCATCAGGGTCTTTTCCAGTGAGTCAGTTCTTTGCATCAGGTGGCCAAAGTATTGTAGTTTCAGCGCTTCCTGTTTAATTAGAATATCCTAATAAATGCAGTTTTTAAAAGAAAAATTGATTGGCCTGATTTGATTTATGAAACTATTATGGGGTGAGGGAACTTCTTCAGTAAAAGCCAGAGCTACAAGGTCCCCCAAATTCCTGAAAGGCAAGTTTTATTGGGAAGATCCCCTGAGTAGGGAATGGCCAGGATTCTGGCCTGGAGAATTCCATAAACTGTATAGTCCATGGGGTCGGAAAGAATTGGACACCATTGAACAACTTTCACTTTCTCATTTTGTTATTCCCACTTTGCAGACTAGAAAATGGAAACTCATTGAGAATAAAAAATTTGTGATTGTGATCAGATAGCTAGAAAGTGCTGGAACTGGGATTTGAAGTACATTTGCAAGTGCCCAGGAATCAAAATGGTAAGACTAAAGCTTTGTTACACTTTGTAGCCATCCCATGCATGTTTTGTTGCTCTATTTCTTGAGCAATGTTTAAAATCCTCAAAGAGTGACACAAAACTGGCAAAGCTTCTTTATGACAGACGTTAAATAAGGTTAAAGGACAAATTATAATCTTTTATTTTGGGGGCTCCAAAATCACCACAGATGGTGACTGCACCCATGAAATTAAAAGACGCTTACTCCTTGGAAGGAAAGTTATGACCAACCTAGACAGCATATTAAAAAGCAGAGACTACTTTTCCAACAAAGATCCATCTAGTCAAGGCTATGGTTTTTCCAGTAGTCATGTATGGATGTGAGAGTTGGACTATAAAGGCTGAGAGCCGAAGCATTGATGCTTTTTAACTGTGGTGTTAGAGAAGACTCTTGCGAGTTCCTTGGACTGCAAGGAGATCCAACCAGTCCATCGTAAAGGAGATCAGTCCTGGGTGATCATTGGAAGGACTGATGTTGAAGCTGAAACTCCAATACTTTGGCCACCTGATGTGAAGAGCTGACTCATTTGAAAAGACCCTGAGGCTGGGAAAGATTGAGGGCAGGAGGAAAAGGGGATGACAGAGGATGAGATGGTTGGATGGCATCACTGAGTCAATGGACATGAGTTTGGGTGGACTCTGGGAGTTGGTGATGGACAGGGAGGCCTGGTGTGCTGCAGTTCATGGGATCGCAGAGTCGGACACGACTGAGCAACTGAACTGAACTGATAATCTGGGAAGAAATGGTGGATAAAATAGCCAAAATACAAAGAGCACTTATCACTCAAAAGCAGTAAGAAAAAGAAACAATATAATAGAAATACTAAAAATAACAGTAAATGGAATAAACACAGGTGCCTTGTAACCAAATGAAGAAACTCTCAAAAGTGATTCTTTGCGACCCCATGGACTATACAGTCCATGGAATTCTCTAGGCCAGAATACTGGAGTGGGTAGCCTTTCCCTTCTCCAGGGGATCTTCCCAACCCAGGGATCGAACCCAGGTCTCCTGCATTGCAGGGGGATCCTTTACCAGCTGAGGCACCAGGGAAGTCCAAGAAACTCTCACCTTCACTCTTAATTGAAAGTGAAGTCACTCAGTCGTGTCCGACTCTTTGCAACTGTATGGACTCTAGCCCCCCAGGCTCCTCTGTCCATGGGATTGTCCAGGCAAGAATACTGGAGTGGGTTGCCATTTCCTTCTCCAGGGGATCTTCCCAACCCAGGGATCAAACTCAGGTCTCCCTCATTGCAGGCAGACTTTACTATCTGACCCACCAGGGAATTCACTGTTAACTAAGGAAAAGTAATTTAAATAAATAATGTCCAGTTAGCAATGATAGTAATAATGACAGCCTCACTGTTGGCTTTAGTATACATGAGCACTTGACCATATTCATAATACTTTTGTGGAAAGTTGACATAGGCATGCCCTTCTAAGGGTAATTTGGCGGTATGTACCAATGGTTTTAATGATTACCCTTTGACCTAGCAACTCCCCGTTAGGAAGGTAGCATACTGAACTTCTCCCACATGGGTAGAGAGATATACATGCGAAGATGTTTACTAAACTATGTTTGTTGTTGTAGCCTGAAAACATTGGAGACAGCCCAAATGTTTATCACTGGGAGCTGGTTAGATAAAATGTGGGTCGTTGAAATATAGAATACCAGGCAACACTTGCAGAGGAGGTCACTGCCTCCTGGCCTGAACTGTCGACCACCTATCATGACAGGGAGAAAAGGAGATTACAAAGTGCCACACTGAGTCCAGTGCCATATTTTAAGTAAGCATTTATGTGTGCATAAAACTGAAATAGGCCATATGCTTCATTTTAATCAGAGCAAGCAAGGGGAGGTGGGTGGGCTAGATCATGGTTCCCTACAATGTAGGGAAAACTAAGTCTGCACTGTCCAGAACAGGAGCTGCTAGTCACCCGTGGCTATTTAAATTAACTAAAATAAAAATTTTAATTCAGTTTCTCAGTCACAGTAGCTGCATTTCAAATAATAGCTGCATGTAGCTAGCAGCTACCTATTAGATGGTGCAGTTGTAGACCAAGATCACAGAGTTCTCTTAGAGAGCCCTGCTTTAAGGGATGCCAGGGGTCTGATGTCCGGCTGAGCACAGTCTGAGTTCCTAGAACTGGCCTTCAAGAGGAAAGTCAGCCTGGGCTCCTTGAAGCTGCGATTATGGAAAGAGCTCCCTGACTAGGGCTATCCACTCTGTGTGTGAAAACATTCTATGATGGTAATGGAGAGCTCATGTCTTCTCCCCCTCAGGCGTCCTGGAAAGAAGGAACAGAGCCAGAGGCTGACAGGCTGTTCGCCATCAGTTTTTCCATTTCCCAGCTGTACTGTCCTGGGCATATTGCTGACCTAACAGAGGTTTTTCTTCTCTGCTAAATGGCAATAACTACTTCCTGTGTTGAATTAACTGATATAAAACTCCAGAAAAAACATCTACTTCTGCTTCATTGACTATAATAATGCCTTTCTGTAGATCACAACAAATTGTGGAAAATTCTTAAAGAGATGGGACTACCAGACCACCTGACCTGCCTCCTGAGAAACCTGTACACAGGTCAAGAAGCAACAGTTAGAAGTGGCCATGGAAAAATGGAGTGGTTCCAAATTGGGAAAGGAGTACGTCAAGGCTGTATATTGTCACCCTGCTTATTTAACTTATATGCAGAGTACATCATTTGAAACGCTGGGCTGGATGAAGCACAAGCTGGAATCAAGACTGCCGGGAGAAATACCAATAACCTCAGATATGCAGATAATACCACCCTTATGGCAGAAAGTGAAGAGGAACTAAAGAGCCTTTTGATGAAAGTGAAAGAGGAGAGTAAAGAAGCTGAGTTTTAACTCAACATATAAAAAAATGAAGCTCATGGCATCTGGTCCTGTTATTTCATGGCAAATAGATGAGGAAACAATAGATTTTCCTTGGGCTCCAAAATCAGTACAGATGGTGATTGCAGCCATGAAATTAAAAGATGCTTGTTCCCTGCAAGAAAAGCTATGACCAACCTAGATAGCATATTAAAAGGCAGAGACATTGCTTTGCCACAAAGGTCCGTCTAGTCAAATCTATGGTTTTTCCAGTAGTCATGTATGGATATGAGAGTTGGACCATAAAGAAGGCTGAATGTCGAAGAATTGATGCTTTTGAACTGTGGTGTTGGAGAAGACTCTTGAGAGTCCCTTGGACTGCAAGGATATCAAACCAGTCAATCCTAAAGGAGATTAGTCCTGAATATTCATTGGAAGGACTGATGCTGAAGCTGAAACTCCAATACTTTGGCCGCCTGATGCAAAGAGCCAACTTACCAGAAAAGACCCTGATGCTGGGAAAGATTGAAGGCAGAAGAAGGGGACGACAGAGGATGAGATGGTTGGATGGCATCACTACTCAGTGGACATGAATTTGAGCAAACTCTGGGAGATAGTGAAGGACAGGGAAGTCTGACATGCTGCAGTCCACGGGGTGGCAAAGAGTTGGACACGACTGAGCAATTGAACAACAGCCTGGCACATAGAGGGTGCTCAGTAAGTAGAACTGTCATTATTTTCTAAAAAATAACTAAAAACATGTAGATTCATACCTGTAGTAAGTGCTACAAAGAAGAGTCATGTGCTCTGAGAGCATCAAGATTGGATTTGACCTGGTTGGGCAAGTCAGGGAAGGTTACTGAAGGACAAGCTGGAGTTAACAAGGCAAAAACACCAGGGAACTATGTTCCAGGTGGAGGAAGAGCAAGCTGCAAATTCTATGTGGCAGGAAGGACTGTGTCCATTGGCGGGACTGAAAGAAGGCCAGTAGTGCACAGAGTAGGGGTAGGGGGAGCAAACTGGCCCCAAAAGATTTTGTTCTATTTTACGGCCCATGGGAAGCCATTAAAGGGTTTGGAATAAAGGAGTGGGTTTAGATTTGCATGCCTAAAGATCACACTGGCTTAAACAAACCAGAGAGGAACAGAAACAGATCCTGGGAGATTACTCAGTGGTCCAGGCAAGATGGAGGTAGCATGTGCCCCGATGGGGATGGAAACAGAAATGATGAATTTAAGGGGAATTGGGGAAGCAAAGGCAACAGAGCTTCTCGGTAGACTGGACTTGGGAGATGAGAGTAGGGGCAAAGGGATGTAAGGATGATCCCCAGGTTTCTGTCTTGTGCAGCTGTCAGAAAACTACAGATGAGCAGCAGGTTTGAACCTGCTGAGACTTAAATTCAAATGAACCCAAGGTGATTGCAGAGGTCTGGAGCTTAAGACTTATAAGGTCAGAGGTTTGGGAGTTCTTTGTCAGTGCTTATCTTAAATTGTGGGTCATAGTGATCTGACCTGTTTCCAGCAGGACTCAGATCTGTGACCTGGAACCCCAAGGGCCTATTAATACAATCTAAGATTAAATTATCTTTATTGTCACTCCATTATCCAGTTAACTCATTTTGTGAATGTCATCAACTGAGACCCAGGGTCTTTATTTCACATGAACTGCCATCAAGATGGCAGTTTTCCAATATTGCCCTTTCCAATATTTGCAGTGAATTTTTTTGTTTTCATTCCAACCAAATTTGAACTCTTTGTTAAACATTTTCCTGGTGGCTGTGGCTCATCCTTCCAGGCCTCTGAGATCATTTATGCTCTTGGTTTGGCTCTCAAACAGTTCACACCTGTTAGGTTATTTGCACACTTGATCAGTCTAATCCAGGGATTCTCTACCTGTGGCTTCCAGACCCAGGGATCCAAGACGTGGGAGGATTTTCTAGAACTTTGGCAAGAAAAAAAAAATCACACCTCTATTTTTATTATCCTCTAACTGAAACTTAGCATTTCCTCCAAGTATGACTGAGCAAAAGCCTCAGTATATTAGCAGTACCTGGGACCTGTCACAGATAGACATGGCTATTTTCATATCCCACTACAACTGTAGAAATCTTATAATATCATTTATGCTCATTACTTTTTTGAAAATGTCTCTAATTATTATACCTGCTGCTAGGTCTTCTTAAGTATTTTTTAAAGCAGCACACATTACTATATCTTTTATTAACATTTTGGTCAACTTTCAATTGCTTTCCTATTTTATATACATGTAGTCATAATTGTATATGTGTATATATATTACATATATGTATGTACATATGTATGTAATGTTTTTTTAAACAGGTTTTAAAACATAATTCTGAGGAAGAATCAGTAGACCTCTCCAGACTACCAAAGGGGTCTATGGGTCACACAAAGGGGTCCGTGGGTCAGGCCTCCCTCTAGGCCTCCTGCTGACCTCCATATTCATGTGGGACCTTAGGTCCCACAGGCAAGGGTCTGGCTTATGCAGAAACAGAACACTCTACTGGGCAAAACATGTTAGGAAATGGAATGGAGAGAAGGAAAAAAGAGGGAAAGGAAGAAAGAAAATGGGTTGTGGGGGAGCGGGAGGCAGATTTTGACGAAGCCCACTCGCAGCTGTGGAAAACTCAACCTTTATTATTACCTGCCTAGTGCAGGGGATTAAAATAGCATTGAGCTAGATCCATATATTAGTGTAAAAATCTGTGTCTCTCCCCCAAAAATGTACAAACCCCAAGTGATTATAGAAAAACCAATGTGGCAGCTACGATAGAGATGTCCAACCCCAGGGCCACAGGCCATTGCTCTCTGTTTCCCCTAATCCCAATACTTATTCCACAGAAACATACAGGCTTGGAGAAGTTCTAGCTACAACATGGCAGGTGGGAGGTGGGGAGGCGGAAGGGTGGGGGTAGGGATCACCCCCAAGTCCAGTGTTTCAGAGGATGGAGGAGGGAAAGGCCAAAGCTGAGGGCAATTCCAGGAGGAGATACAAGGGAACCCCTTCTCCCTTTCTTGTCCTCCCTCACTTCCCAAATTCTCAGCCAATGGGGTCCAGTGTGTGACGGAGAGAGAGAGGCTGGGGGCAGCAGCCTTCTCTCCAGGTACCAGTGTTGTCCAGTGGGGCCCAGGTGCGCCAGTGGGCCAGGTCCAGTGTCTGCCCTATATCTTCTCCCAGCCTCCCCCAAGGGATGGCTCAAGGAGGTCAGAGAGAGAATCCCATCCACAGGGCCAGCTGGGTGGGCGGCAGGGGCTTCTAGGAGAGGAGCAGGAAGGAGGCATGAGAGCGTGTCCGGGGAAGGGAAGGCATCAGCTCCCTGGCAGGCCCAGCCCACCTTCGGCCACACTGCCTCTCAGAGGTGAAGGGAGGTCGGGAGGGGGAATGGAGTGGGGGTGCCGTAAACTCCTCTTGTTTACTGCCACTGGCCTCCCTGAATCCTCCCCAAGGGGGCGGCTGGGTGTTGTGAGTCACACTGTGTTGACCGCATCTTCTGCCAGGAACCGATGCAACTGGGAAAAGGGTGGTCGCTGCTCAGGCTCCCGGCTCCAGCACCGAAGCATCAGCTCATACAGGCTCAGTGGGCAGGCCGGGGGCCGGGACAGGTACACCTGCATTTGGCAGCGTGGATGAAAGGCAGGCAAATGGTCTTTAGTCCCTAAGATGACAGGTTCTGGGCATCCCAGCCCCTCAGACCCATCTTCCCTCCCCCTCTGCTCTCACCTGCCGGCCCTGGTCCCGGAAGAACTCCCTGCATTCTCGATGACTTGCTCATCTGTGAGCTGTCCAAAAGGCTGGGCCCTGCAGAGCATCAGCACCTCCCATAAGGTGACCCCAAAGGCCCACACGTCACTGGCGGTCGTGAACTTCCCCTGGTGCACGGTAAGGCAACAGAAGCAGAGAAAGCCATCAGACGCGACAGAGACCCTCCTCTTCTCCCCACTGGGACCCCATGTCCACTCAGCATCACCACCCCCACACTCCCTCCCTGCCGCCGCCAACACTCCACCCCTCCTTAGCTGGCCCTTTTTCCCACCAAGCCCACTCCTCTCCTCTGGCTCTGCCTTCCTTCTGCTGCTCTGGTCCTCGCCTCACCTCTTCCCGTTTCTATCCATCTTTCTTTCCATTTTCTGGTCCTGATTCCCAATCTTTCTCTAGCTCCTTTATCTTCCTTTCTCTCTGCTACCCTGACTCCATCTCTCACACTCGATCTTGACTCCTGGACTGCTCCCCATCAAACCATAACTTCCTGCTTCCTCAAGTCCCTTGAGACCTTATAGAACATTAGCCCAAACTTTCACTTTAGTGATGAGGAAGACTGTAGTCCAGGGAAGGCAGGTAACTGAACGAGTTCCCAGAGCTCCGAGTGGCAGTCAGTGCTGCCCCAGCCTCCCCTCCTTGCCCGCCTCTCTAGGGGCCTCTCACCATGAGGATGCACTCCCAGGCCATCCAGCGGATGGGCAGCACCGCCCGGCCCTGCACGCGGTAATAGTCCCCGGCATAGAGGTTCCGGCTCATGCCAAAGTCGGCGATTTTGATGGTGAAATTTTCCCCAACCAGGCAGTTCCTCGTGGCCAAGTCCCGATGCACAAAGTTGAGTGTGGCCAGATAGCGCATGCCTGAGGCGATCTGGGCTGCCACGTGCAGCAGCATCGGGTAGCTGGGTATGGGAGCCGACAACAGAGGGTCATGCGGCAGCCCTAGACTCGTGCCCACCTCACAGATTGCTGGGAGATGAAGGAGAGCCCACTTCCCAGGACTGGGTTCTCCCTCCTCCTGGGGCGGAGACGGAAAGTCCAAGTGGAGGCCCACTCAACCTTTCTCTACGCTCACCAGACCCCAAAGAGGCACCATGTTTATTATGCTCCCCAGTCTGCACTCAGGGCAGAGAGAGAGTGGGGAGAGAGCACACAGGGCAGTTCCTGACCTGCACCACCCTCACTCGTCATCTCTGGCCTTCCTGCCCCTCGAGCTCCAGATGAACACGGCCACGTGTGTCTCATCCCAGGCCCGCTCCTGGAACCTTACCTGCCTGCCCACCCCGTGCTTCCCTTTCCCCGCTAAGCTGGGGCGAGGGGAGCAGGTGAGACCCCCTTGTGTGTGTACCTGATGGTGGGCCCCTGGGCCGCCTCCCCATCCCCGGCCCCCTCCATCGCCTTGTCCTCCAGCTGGTGGGCACTGAGGAACTGGTTGAGGTCGCCATTCTCCATGTAATCGGTTATCATGCAGAGCGGGTCGTCCTGCACACACACGCCCAGCAGCCGGATAATGTTTGGGTCCTTCAGCCTCGACATGATCTTCACCTCCTTCAGGAAGTCATTCCTGGAGAAGCAGGGAGAAGGTGGCAGGACAGCAAGGGGGCTGCCCTACAGTCTCTAAACTAGCACCCCGCACCCCCTGCTCACTAGCCCCCAGCCACTCTCCCCACTGTTCCAGGTTTCCTCTCAGTCACTTCTCACTCTTCACCTTCCAGACGCCATCCCTGGTCCTCACCTGGCGTTCTTGGTGGCATCTGGCCGTAAGATCTTGACCGCTACCAACAAAGGGTGTCCCTTGCGCACATTGAGGGGGAAGTCAAGACTGACTAGATCCTGAGGGCTCTCGACCTCACACAGGTGCACCTAGAGGAAGAAGGCGATTTGCTAGGAGTCTCGAGGTTCACCAAGGTGACAGGGCCCACTGGGACAACACAGCCACAGAGGACAGGCTCCTGGCCAAGGGGAGGCCTGGCTGTGGCATGCAGGCCCAGAGAGAGGCAGACACTGCAGACGGCTGGAAAGGACTCCTACTTACCTCCCCAAACTGGCCCTCGCCAAGCTTCTCCTTGAAGCGGAGCCTTGACCGAGGGAAATCCACTCTGGGGGCCCATCCCCAGCCGCCCCTGGGGGCAGCGCGGGCACAGCATAGGTGTTGCCCCCGGTGACGCCCCTGCAGGGTGACAATGTCAGCCTCGGCATAATGGGGGACGCTGTTCTGGGGAGGTGGGGGCAGAAGCGGGGCACCTGGCTTCTCAGGCTCCATATAGTCCCCACTGCAGGCTGGAGGGGTGAGGGAAAGAAGACAGAAAGAGGCATCAAGAACAGCCCCTGAGAGCCAAGGTTCTCCACATCCCCCGCCACCCAGAGGCCCCATCCCCTGCCTCCCAGGTGGGCGAGAGATGGGGTCTACCCTCCACCTCCTGGTATTCCACCCAGCAGCCTCAAAACAGAGGAGGCGCTGGCACAGGATAAGAGCGGCTACAGAGCTTTCAAGGCAGTGGAAATGGATAAACAAAGAAGGTCATGAACTCATGTTCTCTAGGGATCCTAGCACAGTCCAGGACCATGAAAAAGTCTTGGCTGAAAGTGGAATTCCTCTACCCACCACTAGAAGGATGGTCCCAGCCATCTGGTGACTGTCCAGTTTCCAAACCCTTGTCCCACTCACCACCGGCCACTGCCATTCATGTTGCTGGGCTACCCCCTGCTTTCATCCTTTCATCTTCTCTGCCATAGTTACCCAAACCCTCCCTGGCCCAACACACCAAGCTCAGAGACAAGGAGAGACAGGGGCACGTGGAGGGAGAAAGCAGCGCCTCCCAGCCCGCACGACATGGAATCTACAGACAGGAGAGGAAGCAGAGCTGTCCCCGCTTAGCCCTGGGGAAGGGGCGACAAGAAGGCAACACAGGGGAGAGGAGGAGCAGACGGAAGGGGGCGGGCGTGAGCAGAGAGAGGGCAGGTCGGGAGAGGGCCTCCTTGCGGCTCTAGAGAGGGGAGAGTGAAGGAGGGGTTAGAGAGAGCTTGGAGCCACCGCAGCATCCTCCTCTGGCTCTGGGAGCTCAAGAGATGGGCGCGACAGAAGGAGGGGAACCGAGCTGAGAACCAGGGAGCGTGCTACTCCTCAGCTCAAGGGGGTGGCCTTAAAAAGGAGCAAGCAGCAGCAGAACAGCGCTATGGGCATAAAAGCTTCCTCCTTGGGAGCTCAGGAGAGCAGAAGAGGCCACAGTGGGGAGAGGAGGGAAAGCAAGGTCTGAGGACTTTCCCTGCCCCAGTAGAGGTACTGGGAGCCTGGCAGAGCCTAGGGGTGGAGGGGCTTACCCTGGGTGTTGGTGGGTTTGGCCCAGGCGGGTGTGGGGGCCCGGGCCTCGAGGGGGCGGGCGTAAGTGGCCAGAAGGAGACGGTAGGCCGGATTGGAGAGCAGCAACGCTGTCGGGAGAAGGAAGGGGGGAGAAACACGGGGAAGGGGTGAGACTCAAGGCTAGACAGAGGGCGGGCGGGGGGAGACAAGGAGGAGGGATGAGACTCAAGGCTAGACAGACAGGGAGACACAGAACAGGGCAAGACTAGGGCTGATAAGACCGAATGTACTGAGAGAGACGGTGTAAAACAGGATCTGCAGAGTGCTGGATAACTGGATGGATAGGTGATGGATGGATGAATAGATGATGGGTGGATGGGTAGATGGATGGATTAATATATGTGGATGGATGAAGAGTGAGTGCATGGATAGATGATGAAAGAACAAACAGATAATGAATGGTTAATGAATGATGATGAATGGACGAATGGATGCATGAGTATATATGGATGGAGGGACAAACAGATGGAAAAATGACAGAATGGATATATAAATACAGATAGATGGACAGAATGAACATGGTTGAGTCTAGGAGAGGAGAGGAGCCAGGAAGACACAATGAGAAGAGAGTGGGGTGTGTGGGGGACACAGTAACAGGATGAGAGTGCTGGGAACTGTGGGAAATTCCGGAGGGAAATTATACGGTAGGGACACAAGTAACATAGAGGGCTGGGACCAGGGACACAGAAATAAGAAAATGAGTTGAAATTGGGAAAGGAAAAGAAAGGAACGGTAAAGGAGAGAGGAAAGGATACATTAGGAAGACAGGCAGAGGATGGAGGTGGGACTGGAAAAAGGCAGGTCTTACCAGAGCTGTTGGGGACACCGGGAGCAGAGTGGGGTGGATTCCCACGAGGCCGCGGCTCCTGATAAGGGGGTGGCTCTCGGGGGCCTGGGCGGTTGTTGATGAGGATGGTATCCCCGGGGACAGACAGATGAACCGTCAGCTCCTCTTCTAATACCCTACGCTCAGCCTTGTCGTGGGGAACAGGAAACCAGGAAACATTAAGCACAGCTACTGCTCAGCTGTTTGTTACTTGCTCTACCCTTGTGCCCTCCTTCAGTCCTCACAACAGGCCTGTATCGTGTCTATTATTACTCCATCTCACCGGCAAAGAAACAGGCTCCAGTGCATTTAAGTCCCACAATGGGGTTCCAACCCAAATCCTACCAGTTCATAACCATCAACTTTAACACGTTATCACCACCACTGGACTCTTGCCCAGATGTGGGCAGGGGGTGGGGGTGTGCCCCACTTCTTCCAGTCGCCCCTCTAGCTCCACACGCCACCTTTTCCCACTGGGCTTCTGGCCCAAGAGGTTGATGTGTGGGCCCCATCAGCGGGCTGGGTCTGGGTTGGCCAGAGAGGGGCCCCAGCAGGAGTTCAGAGAACAGGCAGGAAGTAAGGTCAGGGTGTTTAGCCTCCCAGCCTCACCCCAAGGGATGGACCCAGGTGAGCTGCCTCCTGGCACCCATGTCCGTTGCCTGTCTCAGGCCCCCTCTCCACCCTCCTCCTCCTCGATTCCTCCTGGGTTCCGGTCACTGCCTCTTCCTCTCACCCACAGGCCCAGGGATGGGGCAGCGCTGCGGCGAGCAGGCCCTAGGAGCTGTACTACTTCTCCTGATTTACATACCCCTGGCCCACGTCTCTCCATGTGGGCTTCTTACTAAGCCTCCCTCTAATTATTCTCATCCGACTGAACTCTGTGGTCCCTGCTGGACCCCGAACTAACACGGGAGCCCCACTCTCCGCCCCCCGCATCCCACCCGTCCCCCCATCGCCCACCTTGCTGAGGAGCCGGGCGCCAGTGCAGCCGCCATAGCATGAGAGCAATGATGAGCAGCAGCAGCAGGATGATGGCCACCAGGCAGCCGATGAGGATGGCGGTCGGGCTCCCCTCGGCCTTGGCCACAGGCTGCTGGCCCCTGGGCTCCAGCTCTGGCGGGGGGAACACAAGGGTCAGGACCACCAGAGAACCCCCCACCCAGGCTGCGGGGCCCCAGGGACGACTGGGGGCACAGGACCCACACGCCTTTAAGGGGGCCCGAGGGCGGCTCACCCAAGCTGCTGAAGTTTGTGGGAGGGGGGCCGGGGGGCCACCAGGGGGCTGGTGGGAAGGTGCCGCCCAAAGCCAGGGAGGAGTCATTCACAACATCTGGGGAGAAGGGAGAAAAAAGAGGGAGTCAGATAAAGGGGCAACCAAAGAGAGGCACACATGCACGAGAGCCAAGGAATGATCTGCTGTTTGGTTAGAAGTGGGAGCAGAGCTTCCCTGGTGGCTCAGCAGTGAAGAGTCCGCCTGCCATGCAGGAGACCAGGGTTTGATCCCTGGGTCAGGAAGAACCACTGGAGAAGGGAATGGCAACCACTCCAGTATTCTTGCATGGGAAATCCCATGGACAGAGGAGCCTGGTGGGCTGCAGTCCACGGGGTCTCAAAAGAATCAGACACAACTGAACAACTAAACAACAGGCAGCAGGGCTGGATACTCAGTGTACACAGCAGCCCACCAGGAAGGGGGTAGAATAGGATCCTGGAGGGTTGTGGCTGTGGTAGGTGTTAACCTTTTAGTTGCTGGATTGTGGGAGAAGCTGGACTCAGGGGGAGCCCAGGGTGGGGCTCAGGAGGCTCAGAGAAGAGGCTGCTTCTCAACCAGCACAGAATATTTCAATATTTTAACAACCACACTGTCATACTGCTCACCATCAGTCAAGAGTGAGGAGCTCATAAAGGAAAGGCCGAGATAGGCAGGGACAAATGAGGAAAAGGGATTCAAATTACTTAGGGCCCCCTGCTAGGTTCAATCCCTGGGTTGGGAAGATCCCCTAGAGAAGAAGACGGCAATCCACTCCAGTGTTCTTGCCTGGAGAATCCCATGGACAGAGGAGCCTGGTGGGCTACAGTCCAAGGGACCGCAAGGAGTCAGACTTGACTGGGTGACTAAGCACAGCCCTGCTTGGAAAGGCTCGTTGGTGCCAAGAATGATTATTTGGGGTCACTACGGGTTAGCAATTCCAGGGGCCTGGAACTGGGCAGAGACCAGGGGCTTACCGGAAATGAAGGAGATTTCGCTGAAGAGTAGCCAGGGCCCCGCAAAGAGGAAGCGGCATTGCAGGAAGCGGCCCATGCGGCCGCCCAGGGGCACTGACACAGTCCGGGCTCTGGGGTCCCCCAGGCTGCCCCCAGAGCGTGGCGCACGGGCTCCCCCTCCCAGGCCATGGCTGGGCCCCTCTTGAAGCGACACTCCACCCCACCGGGCAGGCGGGCTCCCAGCGTGTGCATGTTGTTACAGTGGACCTGGGGGAAAGGGAGGAGGGACACAAGGTCAAGGTCAAAGCCAGGAGAGCCCGAGTGAGCACCCCGGGGCACCCAGCCTGGTCTCAGAGCCCTTCCTGAGAGCTGGCCATACCCACCTGCATGGCCTGGAAGGCCCTCAGCCGGTCAAACTCAAACTCCATCTCCACATAGCCACTGGGGAAGCTGTGGTTGCTCCAGCCCACATAGTCGTAGCCCGGCCAGACCCGTAGCTCCTGGCTCTTCCTAAAGTCATCCAGCCCCACCACACCATCTGCCAGTTGGCCCAGCCCTCCGTACTGCAGCCTGGCAAGCAGGGGGCCGAGGAAGAAGAAGTTGGAAGAGAAGAAAGTGTCACCTGTCTGGGTGCTCTACAACCCTGCCTCCCAGTGGTCTGGCCATCCTGGCCCAGCAACTCCCCACCCCTGTCCCAAGCTCACACAGCTCTCTCTTCTCCACACCCAGGGAGGAGGGCGGGGTGGAGCACCTTGCAGTCACATGCTATACGAAGGCTCCGCCTCTAAGGGACACCCGCTCAACTCACAATGTGTGTATTTACTGACAATTTACAATGGAGCTAAGTATCTTCGCCTTTCCTAATTTGCACCAAGTATCATATGAGCTAGTGGTCACCCTGCTACCGCTCAATCCTGGTCCTGTCCCTGGAGGCCCCACCCAAGCCATCCCTCTCTGCAGTTCTGCCCTCTCCCTGCCCAGACAGCTAACCAAACCCCTGCCCCACCCACCCCGTCCACCCTCCCACCCCAGGCTCCATGTCCTGCGGGGCCCGCTTCTTTCACCCGCCAACAGTGTGCGTGGTATATCCATCGTAGGTGGAGTCATTGAGGTGCACGGCCTCAGATAAGTACATCGTCTGCCCCACAGGGGCCGTGTAAGACAGGAGTCCATCTGGGGTGGGGGGTAGGAGGGGTGTTAGGGGCACAGAACCTCTAGCCTCCCTCCCGCACCCCCGTGTCAGTCCTGGGTGGGTTTCAGGCCCCTCTCTCAAGTGCTGCCATAGGCCACTGGCATGGCAGAGGCAATGCTTGCCTGTACCTTCTTCACTCATAGGGACAGCTTCCCGATAGGAGAGAGGATCCTGGACGCCTCGCTCCCCCATCCCTGCTCCCCATCCCCAGGACAGGAATGAATCCTTGGGGTCTGAACACTCCACCCTTCCAGAGGCAGCCATAGAGCTCCACTCGCAGACACACGCTCATGACCCGGTCTGCCCGGGGGATAGAAGCGAACCAGTCGGGCCACCATGGGCGGCCCAAGGTCCTTCAGCACCACTCCCCAGGATCCTCATTACCTAAGATCACCTGTGGGCCAGGGCATGGGATAGATGGGAGAAGAAGGCTCCAGATCAGATCTAACTTCCCAGCCAACAGTGGCTTCCTGGCCCCGCCCACAGTGGCCACAGAGAGACCCACAAAGGGTGGGATGGAGCATCTGTGGAGTACAGCCGGGCCTTCAGTAAGACAAGGGGCCGCAGCAGAGCCCTCTGACACCCCTCCCAGCCTGACAGTCTGTCCTGACCTCCAGCGTCAGCTCTCCCATCCCTTCCCTGCCTGGCCCCGCTCATCCCACTGTGCCCAGATTCTACCCAGGCCCTTGCAGCTCTGTACCCCTGCTCTGGCTTCCGTCTTCCTTCACCCCAATCCCTCTGTTCACTCAGCAGCCACTGGCTGAGCACTTACTCTGCACCAGCCAGGCACAGCCTCCAGAGGGTGAGCATCCATCCCTCCCCTGTAGAACTAAGGGTCCAGGAGGAGAGACAGCTGTACAAGCAAGAGGCAGCAGGAGGTGGGGAGTTGAAAAAAGTTCTGAGGAGGTGATATCCTGAGGGAGAACTGAATGGAGGGAGGAAAGCCTGGGCACCGCTGGGGAGGGAGAGATTTCCAGGCACAGAGACTGGCAAGTGAAGGTGTCTTGAGACTGTGGGGTGAGCCCTAGAGTGTTCCAGGAACAGCAAGAAAACCAGCATGGCCTGCATGAACAGGGAGAGGACTAAGGGGTGTGGACAAGAGCCAGCCTGGGCTGAGCTTCTGCACCCAGGAGGGAGCTCAGCGTTTGTGCTGGCGGGGAGGAAAGCCAGCACTGGGAGTGAGCCAGGCATGAGGCATCTGCTTGGCATTTTCTCAGGCACCCTGGACGTAGCCTCCAGGTGAAGATGACTTCAGGAGAGAAAGAAGCAAGGAGAGCCGTTTGGAAACTACTGCATTCGTCTAAGCAGGGAATGGTGGGGCCTGGCCTGCAGTAGAGATGGAGGTGCTAAGAAATGAGTAGATTTCAGGAAATATCATGGAGGCAGAACAGACTTGCCTTGCTGATGCTTTAAAGTAGGTGGTGGGAAGAAAAGAGGGATCGAGGATAGCATCTTAGCTTACAGTGGTACCATTTCCTGAGTTGGAGAATGCTGAGGGCGGAGCAGGTTTGGGGTGGGAATGGGGATCAAGGTCAGCCTGAGAAGTTTATGGTAAGTTTGAGAAGCCTATTACACATCTAGGTGGGAAGTGGTCAGGTTTGCAACACTTGATGGAGCTCAGGGGAGATGCCCAGGCTAGAGAGGGCACACACTGCAGAGTCATTAGTGTACAGCGCACAGCTGGGCACAGAGGGGACCCAGCCTTCCGGGGGCCATCCCCGCCAGCCTCACCTCCTGGCCCCAGCGGTCCCTCCAGTCCATCCAGCGGTGGCTGTCCCGGGAGTAACGCAGTCGGTAGCTGGGAGAGAACTCCTTGCCCAGGCCCCCCGCGTGCCGTCCCTGGGTGCCCACCAGTGCCACAAGGTGCAGCCGCCGCAGGTCCACCTGGAGATATTCCTCCTCCTTGGGGAACACCGGCCCTGCAGGGCACCAGGCGCCATCTCCGTCGCTGCTTTCAAGCCTGGGAGGGGGCAGGAGGTCACAGGGGATACCTGGCCCAAGGTCTACCTCTGTCTCCAGTATTTAATTCCCACCGGACACTTGAAACTAGCGGGGGAGGGCGGTTTGCCATTGGCATTGGCCCTCTCAGAAGCCTCCTGACTTGGTCAGAGGGCTAGAAGCACAAGCAGCAGCCCCAGGGGTTTCCCTCCGGGACAGGCCCAGGTGTGCTGGGTACCTGCTGTGGCGAGCGGCGGTGGAGTCTGACCAGGAGCTGGAGGCAGAGATGTCACCATCTGGGATGGTCCGGTCCTGCATGCCCAGCGCATAGCGGCACTTGGCTGGGTGAACACAGGCGTATGGAGGGTCAGGGCCACCGACTCAGTCTCCCAAGCCCCATCCATCAGGGACCCAAAAGCCAGTCTCCTCACCAGGGTCAAAATGTCCCTTCATGTCAGCATCTCCAATTGCCACCAAGAGCAGCAGCAGTAGAAATGAAAGGGCCCCTGGTCCCATTGCTCCAGATCTCTTGGGCCTATGGGGGCGGGGGCAGCATCTCTGCAAGGGACATAAGCGGAGGGGAGGTTAGTGTAAGGGCAATCAGAGAGACTGGCTCAAGGCCAACAACACGAGAGAGACAGAATGGACTGCTCTGGGGATAACTGCAGCAAAATGACCACAACAGTCGCTGTTTAACAGCATCAGCGGTATTTTTAGAATGCTCCCGTGTGCCAAACACAGAGCTAAACCCTGGTTTCCTCACCACTTAGGAGACCAGAATTCTCAAACAAGTGGGGGACCCCAGCATCTCCCAGTCTCAGTGCCCGCCACAACCCTGCTGGCCCCTGACCCAGCAGCTTCAGCAACACCTAGGCGCTTGGGCAAAATGCAGACTCTCAGACCCATACAATCAGAATCTGCATTTTAACGCAGTCCCCAGGTGACTTGTGCCTGTTACAGCTCATGGATCCTGGCTATACCTCACTGGGCCCCAGGCAGCCTGCCCCAACCCACCCCTGAAAACCATTTCAACTACATCTCCTTATGAACCCAGGTACCTACCCTCCCCAGCCTCAGTCCCAGGCCCAGACCCAGACCAAACTATCTTGACCTGTCTTCTTCCCAGCAGAGATCAGCACTCAGTTCTCCACACTGTGGAATTCTTTGGGACTCCTAGCACCACCCCTCCGACCTTTACCCTCTCTGCCATCAGGCTCCAAGCCTCCTATCCCCTCTGCCTGCTCTGCCTTCCCTTCCTAAGATCTTGACATCCTATTCCCCCAGTTCCCAGTTTCTAGGAAGAGCTCAGGGCAGAGGGAAAGGCTGAGTTGCCTTGGAGATGAGGGCGGTTCTAAAGACAGGGAAGCCAGGTCACCCCAGGAGGTAGGAGGAGTGGGGGGACACTCCCCCCATCCCTTTGTCCTCCTCCAGCTGCTCCCACAATGCTCTAGGGCAGGAATGTAAGAGGCAGCTGAGACCCCACAGCTCCGCTGCAGCAGCAGCTGAGGGGCTACTGAGTTGTGGGGGACCCAGCTATCAAAGGAGAGCTGGAACCAGAAGCATCACACCTGGTCCCTTGGGGGTCGGGGAGCCGACACCCATAGCAGACTGCCGGAGCCCCAGGCAGGCAGCCTGGCGTTCCTGGGTGCTGCTCTCCACCCCCACCTCCCCAGGGAACAGCAGGGCCCTTGTTCCCCTGAGTAACCTTCATGCCTACCCCCAGATGAGTCATCGCAGCCAGACGGAGCAAGCAAGAGGAGCCTGGGGCAGAGATACAAAGACAGGGGAAAGAAGGCAGGGGGAGACAGGGCGAGAAACACAAAGCAAGAGGTAAACAGAGCAGGCTTCGAAGTGCAGGGCACAGAGCCAAGCAGAGAAATGCACAGAGGCGTCTGGGGCAATCTGTTCTCTGACACCCTGTCGCCCCACTTTAAACTGGGTAAGAAGCACCAAGGACAGGCCCAGAAGACCTTTCCCAACTCTGTCACAACCAATTACAAGCCGGGGCTGGAACACTCTGCTGTAAGCCCATCACCCTCTTCTCCCAACCCCCAACTCCCACTGCAGACAACACCCACAGAGCTCTGTACACACACACACATATACACACGTGGTCACTCAAACTTACAGAGCCAGATGTAAACACCGGGCTTAGATGTAGGGTACGTGCACACACATACATAAAACTCTGTCTCACAGACTTTCAGAGACAGTCTCATAAATCCATTACACATATAGACGTCCCCCCCAACCCCAGGGCAAACACAGATACTTGTGCACACATCAGCTTCATCCACACCTCTGCATTCTTACAAGTCCACTTAGTGACTAGCCATCCTCTGACCCCTGTGAACTTGACAAGATAGACACGTTCCTATGATCAGAGGACAGTGTGAGACACACACGGGTCCTCAGGCACAGGATCCCAAGAGAACTGGAGCCCACCCACTAATACTCAAGGTGACCATAAGTCAAGAGACTGGGGAACAGAAGAAAACTTGGGTGGCTGGAGTGACAATAAGAACAAGCCATTTCTCTACTTTCCCATAGGCTCAGCCTTCATCTGTCTCCACTGTACCACTCAGTTCTGGCAGGCCTATATGCCATCAGCAACAGTGAGTCTGGCTGGGGGTGGAGGTGCTGGAAAGGAATGTCCACCCAGCAGGGGACCTGTAGGGTGCAGGCTGGAGAGGAGGGAGTAGGGGAGGGACACTGAGGATGGCACTCACTGGGGAATGACAGTATCTCCTGGCAGAACCAACTGACCAGCCAGCGTGAATGAGCGCCTGTCGCTGGCAGGTTAGGGTGTCAGGCCCTCTCTCTGCTGGGCTGAGGCCAGGCTGCCCAACTGGCAGCTGGCTGGGTGAACAGGCTTAACAGTGAGTAGATGCCCGCAGAGACTGGCCCAGTGGGAGGACAGGCCCACTTCTCCAGGAAGCTTGGAGATGATGGGGGGTGGGGGTGGGGACACCTGTTTCCCTGGGGTGCAGTTCTTTCCAGACTCAGTTACGGGGTCCTTCCTCAAGACGGGACCCGCCCGCATTTTCAGGCAGTAAGCCAGAGCGCTGGGGAGGTGGGCAGGGACTGACTTAGCAACGCTGGACAACCAAGTCCAGCCCAAGATGGTCCTGCCTCCCGGCCATGCCCTCATCCTTGGGCCACCGCGCGCCCCCGGAGTCCCGAGCCGCCGCCCTCGCCCCCTCCACCCCGCCGGGGGTCCTCCCGCCGCTCTCCCTACCTCTCATCGCTCTTCGCCGCAGACCCGGGTGTCCGACCCCGAAGCGGGGCCTCCTCGGCGGCGGCGGCGGCGGCGGCGCGCGGGGAGGAGGAGGCGGAGGGAGCCAAGAGCCGGGAGCGCGAGGCGCCGGCGGGGCTCGGGTGTCGGGAGGCGGCTCCCGCGAGCAGCTGTCGGGGGCCTGTTCCGGGGAGAGGAGCCAGGGCTGGGGCGGCTCGAGCCCAGGCGCCGCCCTCCCCCTCCCCGCTCCCCCGCTCCCCCGCTCCGCCGGCTCTCCGCGCGCCCGGGCCGCGGCCCTCCCTTCCCCGCCCGGGCCGGACAGTCCCCGCCCGCCGCTCCCACGCCCGGCGCCGCCCTCCCGGCCCCGCGCTCCCCTCCGCCCCGCCACGCCCACCCGCATTCCCCCGCGCGCCGCGGCCTCCCCCAGGTAACCAGCTCTGCGCGCCCACCTCCCTCCACCCGCCCACGGCCCACCCCCGGAGCCCCACAAAGGAAGATCGCCGCAAGGAGGGCCAGCTGTGGACCGCTCAGGGCCTCCCACACTCCCTGCCCCCACAACGGGATGGCCCCCCTTCCACCACCCCCCCTTTCTGGGCTCAGTTCCTAGAGAGGGAGGTGAAGGGGAGCAGCCCCAGGGCACAGGGGAAGGAGCGCGTTCCCACAGGCCCGGCGCCGCGCCGGAGTTTGAATGGGGGAAGGGAGCGGGGCTCACCTGTCCAACCTGGCCTCCTAGACCTACCCTTTTCACATCACCAGCCTCGGCTTCTCTGACCGCTCTGAGTCTCCCGGTCCTCTACATCCCAGCCCAGCCTGAGGGCCGGCTCCCCCTCTCCCATCCCCTTCCTCGACTTCCACCCTCCAGTTCCTCCCCACAAGCCAGCAAGGCCCTTCCCAGTCTCTATCAAGGACCCTAGCATCCAGACTCCGAGGCCCTGGTTCCCCTGGCTACCTGCTCAAAGCCTCGGCGTACTCCTCAGGGCAGGGCCCCCCTCAGGCCCAGGCAGCTCTGACCCTGGTAGGGTCATAGGGTCTGATCTCTGGCAAGGACAGGTGAGCAGCGGGGGTGAGGAGGACGGGGAGGCAAAGAGAAAATCACACAGTCAAAAAGGAGCGGTACAGAGAAGTTGGGTACCAAGAGACTGAGTGAACAGATCCAGTGTGAGAAAGAGCAGAGAGCTGCTGGGTGAGGTGGGCAGGACAGAAGAGCTGTGCGGGGAGGTGCTCCACCCCGCTCAGGGGCTACCGGGGGGCCCACCACTTCTCTCCACACCCCACTCCTGCCAATCACCTGCAGGGCAGGGCAGGGCCTCACGCCACTGCAGATCTCTGCCCCACTGCACCTCACAGCCGGTAGATAGAAACTCACCCTACGTGCAGACCCAGACAACAGTCCCAAGAAAGAAACACGACGTCCTGGATAAGTACACAAGGGCACTACCAGGAAGAGACGGGCCCTTGGGAGAGGTGAAGGCACACATGGGCACGTACTCCAACCTCAGGTCAACCCACAAACCTTCGGGAACCCCAACTGCTAAGGGACTCACTAACAGCCAGCCCCGTAGAATTGCCTCTCCGTCCCCTCCCACCAAAGCCCCAGGGTTCCCCGGGCGTACCTTCCCCCCTCCGGAGTCGGCCGCAGGGGGAATCTGGGCCCGGAGAGGCCGGGCTGGGGGTGGGGCCCGCCGGGGGGTGGGGCCAAGGTTTCCCGAGTAACCTCACCTGGTTGGACTCTCGGCCCCTCCTTCCCGGGGGCTGTTGTTCCCGGGAAGCCCCGGGCGGGCAGCAGGGCTGAGCTGCCGCCAGATCCCTAGGGAAGGAGCCACAGCCCCTCACACCCCAGTGGGACATTTCACACCCTAGGCGCACGCTGACCCTGGTCAGGTGGCATGGCGGTGTCAGAGCGAGGAGTCCACTGCAGAGAGTCAAAGAAACCATAGACTCCTGAAACCCTTGCTCCCTCTTGTCCCCAGGAGACATTCCTAGTTGGTGATGCCCACCTCATCCCAGCCCAGAGCTAGAGGAGTGGGAGGGATGCGAGACTGGGGCCCAGTGGAGTCAAGTGACAGCGGAGAGGGGGCTGGAGCCGGCTGGAATGCAAGGCTCTGAGCCGAGACTCTCAGGGGCCAGAGAGGGAAGTCCCTGCCATCCAGGCCCCCAGAGTAGTACCCAGGACCGAGTGTATCCACACACCTAGTGTATCCACACAGCGGTCGGTGGTCCCCAGAGCCCGCCCACATCTCCCGAATCACTCCCAACTCCAGTAGGCCCCCATGTCCTCCTGAGCCCCTAGAGGACCCTCTACCCCTCCTCCCTCCATGTCCTTCCATTCCAGGCTTCCCTCCCCTTCAAGCCAATGGCCTCCTGCTGCCCAGGAAAGAGGAGGAACAGCTGGGGAAAATGTGAGGCGAGGCACGTAGGAGAGAGCAGCTCCAGCCCGCAGACCACCGGGCCACTACAGGGAAGCCCAGCAGGACCAGTGAGAGAGAGGATGGGCCCTCCACACAAGTCGCTGTCCCCTTCCTGGGAGAGGCAGCTGCTTCTGGGACAAGCAGGCTGGGTCAGCAGCTGGGGAGAGCGAGAATCCTCTGGGGCGTGGGGTGGGGGGGCGGGGGGAAGGGTGAGGAGGTGGAGAAGGCCCTGGGTGTGAGACAGGCCTTGATGCCACCAAGTCCACTTGGAAAACTGAGGCCGGAGAGGAGGAGGAGATGATGTAGCACAGGGAGAAAGATGAGACAGCTCAGCTGTGGGCAGCCTGGGGGATGCAGAGAGATGAGGCCACAGCGAGAGAACTCTGAGAGCAGGGGGTAAACTAGGCTGCGGTAGAGGGGAACTGGGGATCAGAGAGAGGAAAGGGAGAGTGAAGACAGAGGGCGCATAGCAGAAGATGGAAGACCGGAGTTTGGGGAGAAGGGCTGGGCAAGCGAGAGAACTGGAGTGGAGGCAGGAAAGGGTGGGAGGGATGCTCAGAGAGGAGGACAGAGAAAAGAGGGGGCCTCAAAAGGGGAGCAGATACACCAAGGGGAAAAGAGGCAGCTGGAACCCAGAGATGGGAGAAGAGGAAGATGGAAGCACAGGGATTGAAAGGAAGGGACCTGGGAGATGAGAAGAGTAAGGGGCTGAAATGGGAAGGGAAAACTAAGGGACAGACTAGGGGCACAGGGGCCCCCATTCCAAAGGTTGAAGCGAATCTGCCTCTGGGTGTCAGGGCACGAGGGTCCCAGAACTCCCCTTGGAAACAGCCTAGCCCTAGCCCATCCGCCACACCTCGGCCCCAACTCTGTTCCCCATCCTTTCCCTCCTCCCCACCCCGTGGGCTCGGCCGCACTCCCCCTCCTCCCACCACACCTCCAGCCTGGACCGCCCGGTCCCTCCCCTGAGAGGGGAGGGCCCAGCGCCAGTCCCCACTCCTGCCCTCCCGGTTGGGCTCTGGCTTCCCTCCC